>OU744327.1:11344261-12654261 GCA_916610235.2 Lasioglossum morio
CCCGTAGCGAGGACCTGAATAGCTATGAAAATTCTGACTTTTATAGACAGTTCCTCGACAACAGTTATCAAACAAACATCGTAGTGGAGGATAAAACGAAATTGAAAGACCTGATTACTTCGCCGAAACAGCTGTTTCGTAGCACTTGACTCATACGCGCATAATTCGTGCGATTCATGGCGTTCGGTACATTCAGCGCTAGAAACCAACTATGATTAAACTATGATTTCCCATTGTTACAGAGAGCCTCAGGGAGTACTTCACCAAGTACGGGGACATCACAGAAATCATGGTCATGAAAGATCCCACCACGCGACGATCAAGGTGAGTCATGGAGTAAGGTTTTCACTTTAAGAAGGTATTCCGGTTTTCGAATTTTTAAGGAATTTTTTTCACAAGAAATGTTCACGTAGTTGCACACGCAAATACGGGTATTTGGAGTACTCAAGTTACTGTTTAAAGTAGAAATAATCAGAATTAGATTAGCTATAAAATGAATAATGTTGTATAAAACATGTGTTGACTACTCCTGTAATACAAATTTCTATAATTACGTAAGTTTTACGAATTCAACCGAATCCGTTTGCACACATATTCTACGATACTTATGCTTGAAGAAGATGCAAAAAATCAATTTTTTGAAAATCGAAAACCAGAATAACCCCTCAAGAACCATGCGCGCGCGATGCATATTCAATTAAACGGTTAAGAATCTTTCCATCGAGCACTTTTATGCATCACGATAGCATCCGCGAAAGGCATCCGGAGATTTAATCGGCGCGAGTATTCGCGATCGCTTATCGCCACGCGGTTTTACTGGACGCTGTTCCTTTTTGATCCTGAGTTATGGGGGCGTTTGACTGTAAACCAAAGATTCCTAAACCCCTTATTAGCTGCGCAGTCCAGTACTGCCAGATGAGGGGAATCATGGTGATATGATGTACCCCCCCCTCTGATGACCACAGTAATATGTGCAGGCGCAGCGTGTCAACGGCTTAGTGTGGGGGACGTTAGATGGTGATGGAATAGGATAGTGGAAGGGGAAAAGGAGGAGAGTATTTCCGAGAATTTGGGTACCGTTTGGTACCCATTTGGCAGCACTGGCGCAGTCGTATTTTGCGTCGCGTGTTCGCAGAGCATGCAAGCTGCGTATAGTCTTGTATATTATGCTAACCGCATCTCTTAAATTAAACTCCGACCAAATTACTTCTTCCATCGATCCGATCGATTAGTCGTTTGTCGCGATAAAAATGAATATTGATCGCGATTCTTTGTCATGTAATGTATATAGTTGCGTCGGAAGCAATGAATCAGCAATTTTGGTTCCTAAAATATGTTTAAACTTTCGAAACGTTCGTAGCTGACCTCTTTACGGTGTTATCCTTATCCCCACCTTCTTATTTGGTTTTGGAGGGCGTCTTGCTTGTATGCCACGCCCAGTTAGGTTCGTTGGTGAGGTGGGGATGGCCCGTCGACCAATGAGCCGCGTCTGCTGCACTCCATAATCACCTCGCGGTGAACGAGAACGCATTTCACACATCCCCGAAGTAAACGGTCTATGGATACTGTTAAGAACAAATGCAGCGTGTACATAAATCAATAAATATATTTATTTCTTACGTACACTTCAAATTAAAAAGATAATATTATGATTTCGAGTTCGATGGCTAGCTCCTATAAATTTAATAAAGAAGTAGTTCTTAAAAACTGTTACTCTTATTATCGCTTACAAGTAGCTTATACTGTGTCAGCAGTAATAGAACAAGTTTTATATCGCAAAATCATTGGAAAACGTCTTGTAACTTCACCTATGCTTATTCGACTAGGAAAAGAAGCTATCAAACAGGTTCATAGAATTTTAACGAACACAGCAAACTTTTTACTTGTTCTAATTAGAACCTTTTTGCACCGACCCGGTAAGAAACTGGCGAACGGTCGTCGATATCACGGGAGAAGCAGTTGCCGAGCTATCGAGAATATCTTGGCGAATAGCTAATCGAATTTCCAAGCAGGCTGATAACCTATTTTCGAGTCGTTCGGCCCGTTTATGATAATGTCCCGCGATACGGAGGGATAGCAAGCACGAAATCCGCGTGCACAGATGCGAGCAGACTATCTGCTGCAGCAAGCGGCGAGTTGGTAAGTGCAATGCATCTGCGGTAGATAGCGAAAGGAAATAATGGGCGCTTGGGATCGCTTCGTGGCGCGCAGGTAAAGCTAGCTCGCATTCGTTGTCACATTTATCTGGCTGATAAGTCTATTCTTGGCCTGTGCATCTAGGCCTACCATCTTCAAATACGTTGCGCGTGCTGGATCACTATAAATGCACGCGTCATTACTTACGTTATGTATCGCGAGCGATACAGACAACCCTCCAATCCCAGATTCAAAGCTTTTCTACGTTTTCTCTAGCCTATTTAAATTTCCCTGCCTATCATTAGGGTGAAGATAATGTTGTGAACCGCCATTCTTATTTCCATATTGATAATTTCACTCCTGATACCTCAAGAGTATTCGAAAATTAAATTTTGATGTAAATAATTAAAAAATATACGAAGAAGTTGTTTCTGTATTAATAGCAGGGATTAAATAATGTTATCTACGCTATTATAGTTTCCATGGTACATTTGATTCATAATGGTACTTTGAATTGTCTTCGGTCTACTAGAATAATATAGGTTCGTAACATTTTTTGCGTCCAATTAAAACAGAAGTAAAACAGTTGTCTCCACATTAATATCAGGAATTAGATCCATATTATTTGGACATCAATTCAGCACTTTAGAGGGAAAGGTGCTTTACTTGCCTTCGGCCAGTCACAATAGTTTTCTCCTCCACCGCATTAAAGCACAAGTAAAGCATTCGTCTACCCATTAAAACAGGGAATGACTCTTTTCCTATCATTGTGCCTGATCAGAGGAAATATAGTTTCCCCTCGAAACTGGGGTTCCCCCTCTGAAGTGCTCCAAATTTCGATAATATCGCAAAATTCATATGCGTGCGGGACTGTAAATATCGCGAGTCGCTCGTAAAAACATCAGCCGCGATTTGCTTTTATGTCCACGTCGAATAAAGACGTTTGAAGGGATTAGGTGGGAAGCGCACTAGTAGATCGCGACCACTGGCTGCCAAAGAGTTAATAGCGTATATGGCCGGGCACGAATTTATCGATAGCTCTAGCGCGTTCCTCGTCGTTCTGTTTCCGTCCGAATATTACGGCATCGACTTTCCACCGAAAATTAAAATAATCTCCCGTGTTCTCTTCCTGGTATCGATGACGTAACTGCCACGTGGCCACGCAGAGTTTGGGTCCGTTCTCACGTATCGTTGCAAAACGCGGTACAGTTGACTGGGGGGTCTGTAAATAAATAATTTTTTCGGAAAGGATACGTTTTGACACAGTCTTATACTCGAAACACGACGTGTTTTCCACTGCGCGTGGTTCATTAATTTTGCAAACATTTCGCTGTTTGAGATTCCTTTTGGGGTGTCGTTTATCGCTTTTTGCTATCCTATAGCACAAAATCTGCGAGCAAATTTCGATGGACAGGGGTGAAAATGTATACAAAAGCAAACACAATATGTTAGCAGTTCGCCTGTCATTCATCTGTAACGAGGCACCGACACCGAATGAGTCTAATTAACCTCACCTTAGAGTAAAAGTTGTGTTTTATATTATTATCATAGAAAACCTAGGGCCTCCTGGTAACATTTGCTACGGGCCCCACGCTGGCTTAATTCGGTCCTGGTCTAATGCGTATATTATTTACGTGGTTTAAAAACGCAATGCACTGTCTCAAGGAAATAACGGTTAATGGTTTTACATTTACATTTTTGGAAAGGGGTTGAAGAAGATTTTCTAGTATTTGATTCAAGGATTCAACAGATTTTTGATTCCAGAAACGCTTAAGACGCGCTGTCATGATCACCACCTCCAAGTGTTTTCGACTTCCACGAGTGTTTCCGTTTGTAACAGTTACAAACTTCATCTGAAATTACAGTACTTCCCCGCCCTTTATTGTCCGATTAATGTGTTCATTATGTGTGTTGCGTGACACGACTCGTGAAACGCGCGCCCCGTGTTCCGTATTCGATTTCTCTCGGCCAGCTCGTGTGTCTCGTCGTTTCTACCTATTTTTCATTTCAGTTCTAACCTATATACAGCTACGATAACGGAGGAATCTGCTGATGTGCATCATTGACAAATTTATTTCATCGATTAAATTCCTCGCGAATTGAAAGGACGCAACAGGGAATCTAGAATACGGACGACCTTCAGAAATTGTCATTTAAACATGGACTGAGTGTTCTATTTCTTTATTGTTTCATTGTGTGCAATATACTACACCCGTCCCTCAATTTACGCGAATATCCGTTCCACGTGGATTTGATTTATGCGAAAAAAAAATCGTGTAAATTGAAACTGTCAGTATAAAAAGAAAACTATTGGAAATAAAAGCTAGTAAAAGTTTTAGAAATACATGTGTACATGTTTATTTCATATAACTTAACAAAAAATAAGTAAGATATTTCAGAAAGTAGAAGTATGTAAGTTTTATTCGATGTCACTATCGCTACTGTAATTCAGAACAATAAGCCTTTTCTTTTTAATTGGCATAAAATCATCATCTTCACCGCTTGAAATATCGAAAGCGAATTTAGTGTGCTCAATCTCTCTAATTATAGAAAAGATTTCGCCGGTCCATTTACGAGAACCGAGATAGTTGGTTTCTATTAATTCCGGTCGGCGTGCAATTCGCACAGTTTTCCTTTAATTGTATTTTAGCAGCTGATGCAAATTGTCCAAAGTTCGAGTTAAGTTTCCCAGGGCCCGTAATTGTTGTGTCGTGACTTGGTAACCTTGCGGCCGTAGTCGGGCTCGTTTCGGCGTCGGTCTCGGTCCAACAAAAATAGGTGTTTTCGCGTAACGGTATAGGGCACGAAAGAGAGGACAAGAGAGCGAGAGAGAGAAAGCGATCGGAGCAACAGAAGAGCGGCAAGGTGCCGCCGGCAAACAGAAAATCCCCGCAGCAGTACAAACGTTAAATGCTGGCATCAGAGTAATTACCGGGTTTTAAGTGGAGGAAGCGAGGGGACGACAACGACCGTGACGTCGGACGAGGGTCGAAAGAAGGAACGGCATTGGCGAACGGGGTGCGCTACGGCAATACAGGTGGCCGGGCGATCGTGAAAAGAAGGGAATGGCCCGTGTACTACAGCGAATTGCTTTCTGAATACCACCATGCTCCCCGGGGAAAATTCACAGTAATATTCCGCCAAACATTCTCGAATAAATTCATTTCGCAACCTGCCGCCCGAAGAATTGCATCCGTGGTCACTTTGTTCGTTGCTTTGGCTTCTTCTTCACGATCAAGATAAATGGGGATGCTAATCGGTGAGTCGGAGTATCCCACAATTTTGTTCGAAGTGGGAACGTTTTTGTATTGATACAAGACAAAGTTATTTGAGAAAGCAGAAACTGTCTATATCGATTACCATTCACATCAGCTACCAAAATTTTTTCCAAACTTGCGAGCACAACTTAATTTTTCGCCGCAGTATCATTTCCGTGCCATTTCAAGGTCATTGATGTTTTTTAAATAGCACCATATATTTTTAACTTCATAATGTTGTAGCTGATGTCAAGACGAGTTCAATTATGTGGTGCAATATGATCTTCAAATGACATTGAACTAGAAACAGTGGTCTGTTTTTTGTGACTCACCCTGTATAAAACTATAAATTATTCTTAACTGGGACAATGATCAGAACGTCCCATAAATTCACGGTTCCGTGCTTCTAATGCAGTACTGAACAATTCCACTTACATCTTGATAGTATCGTTCATATTGTCAGCGCCCTACTGAGTTTAAAGTCTGTGTAAATCTGCATGGTAGTGCAGTAAGAGGGTAGCACAGTAAGGGAGGTTCGGTCTAATTTATTGAATCGGAGTTCTCTGAATACTAAATAATAAAGAACTGAGAAACCGCTCGTTCGTGGGACGTTCGCCTCCACAAGCTATCGCTGGTGGCTCTTCATTCATCTCTCAGTGTCTCGCAGTTGTGCAGACATTTCCCGGGTACCGTGGATGCCAAGATGACACTGTGGCCTCGATTATTCATTACATTCGTCATGGCGTACTTACGTTAATGCGTGTCACGAAGTGGCGTGCTTTCATGATTTACGGCGCTCCAGTGTGAATAGAAGCCAAGCTAGTCCTCCTTTTGATGTATCCTCGAATGGTTCGTGATCAAAGCACTGTATAAACATGCAAGCGACAGGAATGTTCGACACACAGTGAGGGCCCACCGTGGTCGGCAGTCCATCCTGTGGTTCGCATCGTGTAGCCGGGGAGTTAAGTCTGGGGACACTTTGACATATGACTTGACACTGAACAGGGAATAAGAAGGGCACGTCTCGTCGTAGCGATGCACGGGGGCTACGTCGTTTGCGATGATTTGATGACGTTTGCGAGCCTCTGTCAAGCTTCGCAATCTCTTCCTTGTCTCTAGTGTGTCTGTTTTACTTTTCGTACCGACTGTTGTCGTCGTCGATAGATCTCGGTATGCATCTTCCAATTTTTGAGACCTTCAGTAAGGAAACAAGGACGCCAAAAAAAAATTTCCAATATGTTGTAGTTATTCGAATATGTTCGTACATAATTCTAGACTTATTGTGAATTTTTGCTTGGTACAGAAAGTGCAAAAAAAATAATTTTGATCAGAAGGATTTTACTACGAGAAGAATGGGGTTACGTGAAGTGGTTGGTTTTGTATGAATCTCATAGAAAACCGGAGGTAAAGGTGACAGCAGGGTAAGTGTAATTAGTCTGGGGAGGTGATAAAAAGTTGATTGAAGAGGCGAAATTTCAAAGTTAAGGGACAATATCGTTTACTGAAGAACATTCAAGGCTAAGATTGTTTTCTCGGGAGCTGACGGCATTCCCGACGAGCGAATGGTAAATTGTTTCCCCCTGTCGTTTATTCCAGAGCTCTATTGCCTTCTAGGGTATCTGGAATCCATTAACGCCAGACTATGCTACTAATTGGCGCGTTTCTATAACGGCGTGTTGTTAAAGGGATTGTACAGCGATAATCGCAGTTAAATTGTCGCGTAACTCTTTAAATTATCTTGCCCCGCTTGCTCTAACGTTTCTTACGCTCTGCTGCTTAGCTTTTCTTCGTTTAATTAATTGGCCAGAAACTTTCAGCCGTCCGACCCATCTCTCCTCTTCTGCCTCTCTTGCTTTTCTGTTCTCTCTCTCTCTCTCTCTCTCTCTCTCTCTCTAATTATTCTTTCCTTTTATTCCCGACAGAACGGCGGAGAAAGAGAGAAGAAAGGAGAGGGAGATGAGAGAATAGGGAGGCAGGCGGGGTCGAAGCAGCCGGACAACAAAACGAAACACGGGAGAACTTACTTGTGCCGAACTATAAAGCAGAAGCAACAGTTCGAGTCTATTCACACTCACTTATTATACAGAAATAATGCCCGTTGAATCTAAGTACAAGTGAAAGTAGTTCGAAGTCCAATGGCAATTAGGGACTCTCCTTTTTGGCTGGTCTAATAGGATTTCACTCGTGAGCTCGTATCGGCTGGTTCCTCAGAACTCAACGCCGAATAGCTGCCTCTTCAGCGCCGGAAATGTTTATTCTGGCGAGCTGCATTCGCGTCAGAAAAATTATATGTGTTATTCTATATTCTTAATAGTTATCATCAGTCTCAATATTTATAGTTCATGAACGACTTTGACAAAGCAAATTAAATTAAATTCAACTCCTGTGCACTGGTCAGGCCACTTTGTCCTAAAATCAAGCCACTCCTCATAATTGTTCTTTGCTGAAATATGTGAGTTAATTGAACATTAACAGATAGTCAGGAGCTAGATATTGTGTTGAAAATTAATTTTTAACTGACTCAATCTAATTCTAAAGATATGTGTGACTGAATGCCCTGAACAATAGGGGTTCGATAGACTGAATTAACAATAGAGAACTTTTCAATCATTGACAGTGGATTTTATACATTTATGAAAAAAGTGTTTGTTGCAATTCAAGTAGAAAATGTTTATTTTTTCTGCAGGTCCGTTGTCTTTGTTAAATAAAATACCAGCAATGGCAGCAATGGATTATTTCATTTAAACAACTGCGAACATTGTAGCTAGTGAGCGCGAGAAAGCAGAGCAATTCCGTTCGACATCTCGCGAATTTTGACGCGCACATCACAACCGATTAGCGAATGGCGTAGCGAGTGGAGGGACCAGGGCACGAATAAAACCAACGAAAGATACTCGGGGTAAGTGGTTCAATTACTTGGGTAGAGGCGAGCTCGTGTCTGGTAGTCGGTTCCGCGATATTAACCGGGACGTGGCCCCGATAGATTTAAATTTCTTCGTCGGAGATCTGGGAAATTTGTCTGGCAGGTGGAAGCCGCTTAGAGACGTAGCCTCGAAGAGGAAGAGGGTGAACGAGGACGACAGCCCGGGTGAGATAGAGAAACCGTGGGTTCTATAGGGTTCGGGAACAAGGGTGGTTGAATCCCTCAGCGCCACGTCGTAGCTCATATCTGCCGCAAAGGGACGTGGAACCTGTATGTCAGAGGAGGGGGAGGGTGGGACGGTCGGGTTACTCTGCGGGTTGTAAATTAATGGTTAGACCGTGGCACGGGGGGTTTCGTCCTAAGGGTTCTGCTTGATCTATGGACGGCGTGTGTGCCAGGTCAAACGGGTCTTGCCCGCTCATACGAGTTCAGAGGTATCTTGCTACGAGCGAAAATTTCTCTCTTTCCTCAATCGGCTCGAAAAATCGATACCCTTTTGTGTGTATGAGAAGGGCAAATCCGCGGACGATCGCAGGCGATCGGCCAGATTTTTTGGCGCGTTTAAACGCGCTATCTGTCTCGGGAATCGGCGCCGTGGATATTCGACGAGGATACGCGAGTTGAGCTCCAGGCATTCGCGTCTTTGAAATGCAAAAGCGACGCTCGATCGAGACCCTCCTTTACGATTTATTCGAGCGGGCGCCACAACCGCGAGCTGATCCTGGGAACGATCAGCTCGGTATTCTGAAGCAGTTAAGTCCGGGAACCGAAGTCCTGGAAACCTAGTCCACGCGGAAACTCCAACGCTTCGCGTACTCTCGCCTGGTTCGACGGTTTGGCCTTGCTTCGCCTGTATCGGGCTTTGAGCTGGTTTCGAAATACACCGGATTTAATGAATCGTGGGTTGCGGTATTATGGTGTGATCGCTGTCTGGATACAATTATAATCCAATATATTTCTAGGCAAATTCTAAGATAGAATTATGTTCGTACAATTCTAAGTTTGAAATGAGGCACTATAATAGGTATTCCAGAATTTTCACAGATCTTTCAAAAGCCTAAAAAGCTTCAAAGTGGAAAACCCGTTGCACAGATCACGTTAGTGAAAGACCATATTGCTGACAAAGTGTTAACATTTTATGGTACTAGTACTGCACACTATGAAAATTCATAAAAATAAATAGCTCAAATATGTGCAAATAATTACGCAAAGTTTCACAATGGTATGCCACGTCATTTCTTTTAGAAAATTCCGAAGTCTCCCCTTATCTTAAAACATAAATCGTAACGCTCGAACAGAAAATAGAAACTAAGATAGCTCCTATAAAAATTATAAAATATTTCGTAGTATAATTTGAAGCTAACTAAGTACTTCACATATCACGGACATTTCTCAAGCAATAATCCTATAATCCAAAACTCATTTGATCTCGCAGCTTTGATTTCTCCGATGGACCAATGCATATGATAAAATCACAGCAACGCGGCGAACATTGCGGAATAAACGCTTCTTGAAGAGTCCGGCGACACAACAGCTCTCAGAAAGTATCGAGGAGCGATCGTTACTCCACCTGGAATGAATCAAAATCCTCATTTCAGGTGATTCGGCGTCCCACCACGATCCAGAAGCGAAAGAAAGGCGGTCGCGAGATGGAGAATAGAATGAGTGGCGTCTAGAGAGGGAACGAAGCGTTCTCGTATCGACAGCCTCATTTCCTGCTTCGAACTTATCAAGACAAATACACGGTGAACACGCTCCCCCGTTCTTCCAGCCACTCTAGCGATCGGAAAATATCTCTAATGAACAAACTATCCGATTTGAGCTCCCGCAGCCCTGCCAACCGCATAGCGCTACGGTGCCGGCACCACGCGCTCTCTCTCTCCCTCCTCCCATCAGCCTCCGGAGAAGGTTGGAAGTCTTCGATAACCAATCTCAATTTCAGCGCGATGTATCCGTTACGTGGTGGCTGGCTCCCATTTCGGCTCCTCTCTTCTTCTTTCTACCTTTTTTCTGCCCGTTCGCCATTGCCGCCACGGAGAGAGAGGTGTCCGTTGTCTATACCGTTTGGTTTATTAGAACCGTTCGGGAGGTCCTCTTTTTCTCTCCTCCGGCTCTTTCCCTCGTCTCCGGTTGCCAGGTAACCTGGATACGTCCTCCTCTTCAGAGACCTCCGATGTCCGCGGAATACACCTCTTTTTTCCGTTTTTTCGCTTCGAAATCAACGACACACCGCCGCGTCGCGTCGCACCGCGCGAGATATCGTTCCTTTCGCGGAGAGAATTAATCGGCTCCCGACAAAAAGATTTTCGGTCGCGGTAGAAATTGAATGGCCATTGTCGAACGTCCGGGACAAGGTAGAAACTGGAGCGTGGAGAGAATCTCTTCAGCCCCCATGAATAGGGACAATTTTGTCGAACAAGTGTTTGATACATTAATATGAAGTCCAACTTTTCGCGTTCCCGCTCTCGAGACACGGAATCAAAATTTATCTGTAACTATCATCAACCTCTCTCTTTCTCTCTCTCTCTCTCTCTCTCTCCTTTAGGCGAGGCATTCTCCAATCAAATCGTCCCCATTCAAAACGGATAACCATGAATTTTCTGCGCAATCGAGGGACGTCCGACGGCAGTCAGCAAGAAAGCAATTTTAAAATCGCGAATCGCCGATAGTTTCTCCGATTACTTCAATCACCGGCTCGTTCATCTTACCGGCAGAAAATCCCATTACCCCGCTGGTCCGACTGGATGTGCTCGCGCTGCAACGAAAGAGTGTGCCGGATGACGAGATTCGTCGCCGGATAGAATCAAACTTAATTTGCGTGGCCTGTTCCCTATACTAGGGAGCAAAGTTTACGCCCCTGAAAGTTTTCCTTCCCGAAATTTCGCTGTTGCATTTCGGGGGAGATCGCGCGCGAAACGCTGGAGAAGGGAAAGAAATCGGAAGGACGTCGAAGCGGGAAGAACACGGAGCTGTATAGCCGCCGCTGGGCAATCTGTTAATTCGATCGTAAATCGTCGTTAGCGGAAAATTTAGTTGGAACTTACCGGGCGATAATTACACAGGTTTTGCAGCGGCTGCCTCGAAAACGTACCGAGACGGAATAGAATGGGGAAACCCGGCAAGAGAGGAGGTTCGGCGAACGGGGGTGAAGGAGAGACGGTGGCTGAAGTAGAATTTATTGGGCGATAAGCGCCCTGCAACTTTCTTCCCTTACGATCGTCATTCTTTATCAGCCCACTCGTGGTCGACACCAGCGTATCGAGGCCGGGATACTAGGCTTTATGAATCGGGATTATTAAGGTCCTCCCAGGACCGTAGATCTTCCGTTCCTACGCCGTGCCCCTTGCCATCCGCCAATCGCCGATGAAAACGTCGCCGCCGAGCACTTCCGGTCTTCTATCTTCATGGTGGCGCATCTTCCTCTTTCTTCTTGAATTCGTTGCTTTTCCTATCCCCTTTCTTCTCTGGTAAAATCTATATCCTACTTTGGAAACTGATTTGTAAAAACTGGCGACATTGTTCCTCTTTCTCTGTACTTTTGTAGGATTCTACTATTCGCCGGTTTTGCCAATGATGATCTCTCTTCTTCTTTTTGAATTCGTTGTTTTCCTATCTCCGGCGTGTTCTCAGGAAATCTATATCCATCATGGGGAAATTGATTCCGAAAAACTGCAGAACTTGTCCCTCTTTCTCGGGACTTTTGCAGGATTCTAATATTCGCCTGTTTTGCTGTGATTTGTTCCGTGTTGAAGTATCGAGGATGTGGAGATTGGCATACGTGAAATAGTATGGATACACAGGAGTAAATGGTCGAATCCAGATGATGCGCGATGCTCAAAAATGTGTCGTGGTATAAATCACGGGTGATGTACAACTGGGGCGAGATGAGATTCGGGGGAAGTTAGCGGAGGGTGGATGCGGGAGCCCTTAGACCACTTACTATGTAGGATTTTGTCATAAATCAGAAGAAATATAGTTTCGTATAGATTGCTTTTCACGAGCTAACCGATATAACCACCTTGCTGTAATTCTCTCGCGGGCACTTGGCAACTGGGAGATAATGGAATCGATGGTCCGAGGAACACCTACAAAGATCATCCAATAATAGAGAACCAAGCTGCCTTCAAATTCGTTAAAGAATACTGCCCCTGTTTTAACTATTCAGGTCACATGATGAACTAAAAATTAATTATTATACAGAATGTTTCTAAAATCAGGAAGTAAATACTGTGTTTCGTTTAATATTATTGGGAACGTTTGAAACAGTGTCCATGATAAATCAATTACAAAAATAACTAAAGGATTCAGACTCGTTCAAATATGCCAACCAATTTTTATGTATACTAAAGAATATTATTGCTTTCTCCTATCTGTTCACAGACATTCAACGTTTCTTCTGTAAATTATTACATAGACTCTCCAGTGTGTAGGTCCTATTCATCTTAATACGGTTGGCAACATTACAAGTCGTTTGCTCACGAAAAATCAATTACCATAATGAACTTGTGCATACCGTACCATTGGTACATTCACAGAAACATCATAGAAGGTTCTTTGTTCCAAAAACCTTACGGTTCAAAGATTAAATAGGTAATGCATTCGCAGCAAATTGAGCTGGCACTGCGGTAAAGTTAACGAACGAGTCGTTAACAATAAGGAACGTTTTATTATTCGCAGTAACGCGAACAATGTTAACCCCGGTCGGCCGTCGTATCCGAGGCATATCTTCGAACTTCCGTGTTTCCCGCAATGAGAACGTGGTTGAAGGGAGCTCGGTCAAGCTTACCCGCTGGTTATAAGGTTTTCCGGTGATAGGCGAGCGCGTGGTCGAAACTACCGCGGGAGCGATGGATGGGAAAGGTGCTGAGTAATTTATCAGGGTGCCTGAAAGGCGTGGGTGGCGATGGTACAAGTTCCCGTCGGTAAACGCGTGGATCTCGGAGTGTAGGTAGCGTGAAAGTCTTATCTTGACCAGCGGGGGTTCCCAAGGGTGTTCATAACCCCCAACGCAACGATAATCCTCTTAGATTCATCGTGACCTCCACGAGAACGTCATAAATCTGGTATCTGTTATTCGTGAACACTGGGGGCTCGAGGACAACTGATTTCGTGTACACGTTTGCTCGGCTTGAACTTTCGCTATAGTACCCTACCACTGCTCCTGCTGGTGCTGACAGGGTACCCCGCCGCAAACTAGTTCGTTACTTCTGATTGCTAGCAGAGCGTGAGCCGCATGAACGCGACTAGTCCACGCTTGGCTAGTCCGATTGTGGAAAAACGGATCTGCGTCGATTAGATCCGATTTTCACAATTAGTTTGCCTTGAACAATACGAACTACGAATTACTGAAAAATGTGCGTGCGTCATTGAAGTGCGCTGGGTCTGACTCGATATCCTCTATTTAAGATTGTAGTCGGTTTTTCCATATTTATCATCTTTTGACTGCTATGTTAGCTAAACAGTTCCGTAAAATCAAAGTTACTTCTTTAATAAGTTGAAAGAATATTTCAAACATTTTGACTTTTCAGTTTTTATGTAGTAGTAGTACATCTTAAGTTCTCAATTTTTTTGCCTTCTAAAGGACTATTATGCTGTTGCTGTTAGATAAAATATAGATTTATAATTCTTGTCCTTTATGACAGGTGAACTAGTATCTATATTCAGAAAATCTCGTTTCGTTGAAAAATGTAGGAACTCTATCTAATTTTCTTGGAACGTGCCTAATGGCAGTTTGATCATCCCCGATCTATCGAACAACTCCAAACCCCAGTTACACAGAAGTAAGGGGTTACAAGGGGTAAATCTTTATGAACTGCGTTCATCGAGGAGACATCGGACGGAGTTCCTCGCCGAATGAAAAAATTGTGTATAGTTTCGGAGCTCGTACGAAGACCGGAAGTCACGAATATCCGTGAACAGGGTACCGCCTCTCGGTCTTCTTCGAAAGGGTCTTGCCCGACCTCTTTCTCGGGTCGCGTTCGATGGTGTTCCGTGTTTCACGGCGAAAACACGCGATTCCCGCGTTAACTCCCACAGAGCTCAGCGGGTGTCCTCGCTCTCGGACTCGCATTAACCGAGCTCCGCGTTTTCTCCACCTTGCCAGCCACCCTTCAAATATCTCTCCATTCCCACCCTGTCGGTTTTCTGCGATGCCAGGGACGTGCAACACATCGCGCTACCCTTCTGCTATCTCGACCTCGACTGGCCCGTATGTATGTATGTACTACGTACGGGCATCTATTCACCCTCATTTATTCTTCGCCTAGTCGAGTGTAGTCTCTCGAGGCCGTGCAGATGTGCCCGGCCGTTTAATAACGCGTGCACGCATCGACCGTTGAATTTAGCCCTACGGAAATTAAGAGTTTACCACCGTTAATCGGCAACGCCCACGGACACGCGATTTACCAGCACGGATTCTTGCATTATTCCGTGACGGCGTGCACGACCGACGGTTTGAATAATTCGCGGGAAAGCCTCAATCTCTTCCTCCTCCCTCTCACTCTCCTTCCTCTCATTCTTCCTCTCCTCTGCTCTCGCAATACTCTCGCATTGACAGTGACAGTCGCTGTGGGAATTCCAGATGAACATGAATGTTTGAACAAAGGCACAAAAGTGAACGGATAGTACTGCTATGCTTAGTTTTTTGCGGTAAATGGCTGATACTCCGGCACTTTTATTATCACGCACGTCTGTGCCGGACAAAATTCACTCTGCTGTCGATTGTTTAAATACTTTTAAATTGCCTTTGACCGCTTCATTTTTATGTTTTCGCGATTCGACCGATCTCTCTCGAAAGCGAAGCGATTTTCTATTGCACGGTTTTTGTCTCAAAGGACTAAGCGTTGCGGCTTAAAACTATTGGACGAGTCGATTCATAAATAAATATTTTTCATTTTTTAGTAGGAAACGAACAAATGGATCCTTGGATTTTCATACAGTTTGAGGCAGAACTTGAACTTCCTTTTATATGTTTAAGTGAAATATTAGTGTTCTATATAGTTCATTTTTTTCAAATTGTGAAACAATATCTATTTAAGAAACAATTTATTTAAGTGAGTATATCTCTTTCGGTTACAAGGATACGAAGAATATTTGCTATGCAGTTTATGTATTGATGGATGATCATACGGCAAAGAGTGTACGTACACTACAGACAAGAATATTCGTTCGTTCGCCTGTCCGATGGAAAAGTCTATTAAAAAGAGAAGGAGGCCAAAGTTCGGCTATTCGGATGGAGTACCGGAGCGTCTTTCGCCAGAGTTCTATTCCAGAGATCCTTAATTTATAATTGGATTTGCGGCATTTCCCTCCTTACCGAGATGTCGGGTATTGAGGTTGACCGGCTCCGTTCCAGATTCCCCCGTTGAAAATAACCAATAGAATTACTTCGCAGGTAACTGCACTCTAATTCTGCTTAATTAGTGTAGCATTCGACTGAAGGCCATCACTGCCGCGGAGTTGCTTGTTTAAGCGATACTGATTCATTATTCCATCGAACCGATTCCATTGGCTCGCATAATCACGTTTGGAATCGACGAAACTTGCAACCTCCAAAGAAACAAATCGCGCGAAATGTAATCGTACGTTTATAATTCTTTAGTTTTACACACGTACTTTAAGTATTTTTCCGGTGTCGACGCATTATTTAACATAGAAATTAGAATTACAGCGGAACTTAATGTAGCCGAAAAGTCGATTCACATAATGGAAGCTCAGCTAAGAAGCAGTAAATTGTAATTTAATGATAGTTTAAAATAATTTCATAGAAAATTTTAACCCTTAGCACTTGGGTCGCGACTCAGAGTCACCACCACAAATTGTTGTATCATTTTTGAGGATATTGTTTACATTATTAAATATCTTAGTATCTAATCTATTACTAAACAATTAAACATTCACGTATTGTATGAGGTATTATATCAATTTCATGTCTACAAAATGAGAAAAATTATATAGAATGGAATTATTCTAGGTCGGAAGAAATGTTTAATTTGTGAGTGAAAAAAGCTGTGCAAAGGGTTGATATCAGAGATGCCATCAAACCGCTGCGCTGATTCCAGGAAGTTATAAACAATCTAGCCTGACATAGAAGCGCGGAGTCCACTCGCGATTTTTATCACGATGTCCACGATGTATTACAGGAAGAAACGGACGGTAAATTATTCGGTTACAGAGCTCATGAAGAACTGTTCCACGGGAATACTGCGTCGACTATTAGGTGCCGTCGTGGCAGTACGCTCATTTATGCCGGCACCTTCGACAACAAAATGTTTACGCAGTCGAGGAGCACGTAAAGAAGAAGAAAAAAGCGGAGGCATAGAGATCAGCGAGCACCGCAGAATTTTCCATTTCCCGTTCGACTCAAATACCATCGTGAAAAGTTATAACTTGACGCACCTCATAAAGAAACGAAGGGAAACAGAGAGCGCGACGAGTCGTCATCGCTCCGGTGCTCAAAACTTGTCATTCGCCGAACAAATAGTCACTGTTCCGACGCTACGAAAAGACAGGACAACAGGCAAGCATAAGGGTTTACGGTGTTGCAGCGTATCCCGTGCGGTTGCCGCCACCATCTAACGTCAGTATTGCAACGGAGGTCCGACCGTAAAACCGCGCTGTTAAACAGTCGATAGCTCTGAAACGATGTACGGGCTTTCCATAAACTTCCTTTGCGTCGTGTCTACTGCACGGTGATATTCGCGGGAAATGCCAAGAAAAGTTTGTCTGTACTTGCCGAGGTAATTTAGTAAGGGAAGTGTCGTGTCAGGGAGCGTGTTACGTCGGGTAATATAAGGCTGCTCGAACTTCACACAGCAACTTACCGAAGAATTCCTGTTTTACTATGGTGTGGTTCCACCTCTAATCATTCACTAGTTGCCATTGCCGAGCCCCGAGATATCAAACAGCGCAATCTCAGATCGAAATGATTGAATTTAAAATTCAAAGGTTTTCTGTCTAACATGATCTTTTGAATACCAGGTCCTTCAAAATTAACGTAACAAAAGAAAAGTAACGTGTCAGTGTGCTCATTAAATCAAAGGGATTTACAGTAGGACATCACTAGTTGCAACCTCGTTTATTGTCTACTAGCGAGTTGCACCACGAGGTGTTCTGGAACTCGAGGTGGGGATTGTCGTACCTACGCAGAAAAAAAGAAGATCGACACTTGGAATGATTATGATCGGTTCCCTTGCGTGTATCCCTAAAAGTAAAAATCCATTTCAACAATCTAATTGCGCACACTGTAATAGAATACTATCTAAATAAAAACTGTATACTCTTGATCAATCTGTGGAGCATCCCAAGTGGAATGCACCGATGCGTGTAGCACCTGCGACCGTGTTCCTGTTTCAGTTATGTCGCGGCTCCGCATTCCGTTAAGCGCGATATTAATAAGCGGCGCGGCGTCTGGCGTGTCGGCGTTAAAAGAGACTCGCCGAAAAGCAAAGAAACTAATAGGAACGGTGCGAAAGTGAAGGAGCTAGCCAGACGGACGAGCAGACAGGAGGCCAGGCTGCTGGAAATCGAGCGGGAAACGCGGGCGTCTGCAAAAATCGGCGCGCCTTGGCGCGATCGTGCAACACCTGGTGGAACACTTGCGAATTCAGTTTCCGTGGAAATTCGCCTGGGTGCCGCGATTCTAACGCGTATCGTTAGACGGTGTTTCTGGCTTCTTTCTCTCTCTCTCTCTCTCTCTCTCTCTCTCTCTCTCTCTCTCTCTCTCTCTCTCTCTCTCTCTCTCTCTCTCTCTTTCGCTCTGTGTGTGTGCGTGTACACGCGCGCATGAGAATCCGCCACGTCATTAAGCAAATCACACGGGGCCCCGGGTCTGCCGGAAATTTAATGGGTATTCGCTCCATCGAGCACGCCAGACAGCGGTTTCTTGTTTTCTCTTTCTCTGGCCGACGCGACGTTACCGAGGTCCCCGCAGCCGGTACTTCCGCCCAGGTACGTTGCCCCGCGAACGCGATAAATTATACGATTTTACTTTTTGCAAGCCGGGCGACGGCGTTCCCGCGATTTATGGACCACCGTTATTCATTATTTTTCCAAGATTCATAGGGGGACCGCATGAATTAGCTGTTCGAGGGCTGATCTCCTTTCTTTTCGACTGGAGAGTTATTTGTTTGAATAAATTCTCGTTAATGACCCCACCCGGAATTCAAATTGCAGAGACTCGCGCTTGCGAAACCCCATACGTCAGACTATCAGTGTGATTGTGTTCTTTTAACTCTCTTGTTGGTAATCAAACTTTTGCCACAGTGTTCAACTAGCTTATCGTTCTCGTAGATGTGCGTAATTGCCGAAGCATATTTTTATGTCGCTATAAAGCAATGTAAAATTATCCGAGGAACACTATACTTACATTAATCGTTTTTTATTGACTGTAGATATGTTCATCATTGAGAAAACTGATAGAAGTGGTGTTTAGTGTTTATACTTACAAAATCATAGGCACAATGACAGAATAAAATTCATATAAAAAATTGTTATGAGTAAAAACTATAACTTCGGCATCGCATTTCTTCCATAGCAATTACATTGCCTTTAATTTCAATGATTTCCAAGTCAATTTTGCGTACAAACAAACTGTCTCTAGATTATGTACAACTTACGAACGTTTTTTAGTCCCTGTTCATGAACCGATCCCGCCAAGAATGCGGGGTCGTGAACTTTCTCAATTTCGCGGCGCGGCGGTGGGTAATCTTTTAAAGACCGTTTCCCCTAACCGTCGGCTTCTAAATTTAATTGCTAATTCTCGGACAGTATTAAGAACCACTCGGCGTAATTTATTCATGGTCGAGAGGCTGGTGGTCGGCGGGGGTGGCCCCATGCCGTTATGACTTTGCGCGGACTCGGCTTCGGTCGGCGGCTAAGTTAGTCCGGAAATTGTACGTACAACTTCTAACGACTCCTGTCGTTATTTCTGACCAAGTGTAACAAGAACATTGTGCTGGCGTACGGGAACATATTCGGGAGCAAGATAGTCGGCAAGTTCGGTAACTTTAGCAGGCCGGAGCTCCGTGCGCCACGTACTCCGTTCGTGTCGTTACGGCGTTCCAGCCTCTGGTTGTGTCCGAAAATTTCGCGATCGATCGATCGCTTGCCTAAGAGAGCGAACAGGCTGGGTTGGGGGACGAGTCGGGGGGCGAGTGGACCGGCAAGAATTCGTGACACACCGTACTTTGTCACGTAATTAAATCCGCGATAGCTGGAACGAGCTGTTCCGCAATTTATCGGTCGCCTCCTCCACCCCCTCTAGCAAAAACTATCGCGAATACGACCATCCCCGGCTATAGTTGGAACATCGTGGCATTCGGCCGCGTTCGAGAGCTCCCGCAATCCTATATAAGTTCCCGGGGACAATGAAAATTAGCCGCGACAGTTCGGCTTAACATTTTAATTACGATCGACCTGGAAACACTCGCGCATCACCAGTGGTGGAGAGCACCACGCCGCCGCGCCGCGCCGTGGCAAACCACTGTCCAAAACTGTCTTCTATCCAGGTATTTACTAGAGGTCTTTTCAATATTATTAATTGATCGGATTGAAAAGTTCAAGTTGCGAACAATTAACCATTGTGATGTGGTTCTCACGAATCAACACGTGGACTCTCGCGTTGGTCAAGCCTGGATAACAAAATTCTTCGCTTTGAAAAATTAAGTTTCGTCGGAACGTAATTGTGTACACTGAATTTCGTTAGAATTTTTCCAATTTTATATGCTACTGGGGGACAACGTCTGTGCACAGTCCAATATTCCAAGATGAGTAAATACCATACATTTCCATCCATTCCTGCACGGTTCCTTGAATTTGGATATCAAAAAAACTTGATCACCTGGATGGTATGGTACCTAACATCTATATGTTTAACCCTTTGGAAATGACGATGGGTTGGCAATTTGCTTCTGTATGGTCAACGTTATATGCTGATATAAATGTTACAATAATTTCTTGACAATATTGTATAGTTTCTCTAGCTATCATCAGATTGTAGTAAGCGGATACGGTTGAATAAAATTTTGTTCTTATATGTACTTGCAGAATTCTCCTACAACGAAATTTGGGGTAGGCGGCTGTATAGTAATGATCCAGAAAATTTTCGATAATCCCGGGCATCGATGTCAGCGTCGCTAGGCGAACGGTCGCCAATATACGAAGGGCGGCGGGCAATTTTTCGGTGTCTCTTCGCGGCGCTCTAACCATCCAGCAGGCCGCTGATTTAATTAGTAGAATTACTCCCCGGACAGCGGCACGAAACATGGCGAACTAACTTAACAGCGGGTCAGCGGCAATCTATCCCGCATACAAGCCAGCCAGGCAGCGAGCTAGCTGGCCAACGCGCAGCGGGCCGGTGCACGCGCGGTCAGCATGGACAGAGACGGACGTGCATAAACACGGGGCGTGTGCAGCAAGCGCAGTCCGGTGGCTGAGTTAGTTTGCAAATACCTGGATGGAAGATAGTTCTGGACAGTGGTTCGCTGGCGCACGTAGCGGCGTGGAACTCGACCGAGCGACCGGTTAACCGGCGGCCTCTCTGTACGACGCCATTGCTGACGCGCGAGAGTTTCCAGGTCGATCACAATTAAAATGTTAAGCCGAACTGTCGTGGCTAATTTTCATTGTCCCCAGGAACTTATATAGGATTGCGGGGGTCTCGAACGCGGACGAGTGCCACGGTGTTGCAACTACAGTCGGGGATCCTCGTATTCACGATACTTTTTGTTAGAGGAAATAAATAATCAAGTTTCTCGTACGCTCTTCAAGAATACTTGCGTTAAAGATTCTTATCTGTTTATTATTAATTTTTGTTTCACACGTATGTTTTACTCATGATCTCACATTTTAACCTTGAAACAGTAAAAGGGGTTATTCGTGCCTGGACGTCTGCAAACAGTTTTTAAAATTCGCATGTATTACTTCATAAAAGTTACGATGTCAAATATTTTAACAAATTAGTTGTCGAAATCATTTTGACAATCTCAAAGTAGGACGATCGAAGGTACTACATGAATATTGTCTGATTTGGTAAAGTACTATAACCCACTGTAAACTGCGTCAGTCATAAATGACCCACTTTTGCAGTTCATGTGTAACGAATTAAACAAGCATATCATATTACAATTGAATTCTCGCCTGAGGAACGATCAATGGGTTGAACGTATTAGTCAAGTCTAGTCTTGTTCATGACATCGTTTGAATTTAGCGTAACCTTTATTTGTTCAAGAAAAGAAATGAATTGTTACATAACCTCCATTTCTCGATATAGAAAATTTTCATTTTGTATGTAGATACTATATGTATAGCAATTCGAAACCGCTGTTAAACAATATCCGAAGCCATGAATGGAGGAAGAAGCTGAAGCTTTAATCGAGTTACGCGGTAAATTGGCGGGGAATCCGCAGAATCGTCTCATTAATTAGAGCGGCGAGGCGTAATAAAAATTTTTGTCGTGGAGTATTTAAAGCGAGTCGCGCCTCGCGTGCCCCGGAAAGGACAAAGGTATCGCGAAAATGGATGAGCGTTCCATTATACGCGATGGTGGACGGAGGAAAGCGCGTCACGAGGGTTGGAAAGGGTACAACGAGGGTGGTTCTGGCGCAGGAAAGCGAAGAGATAGAGACCGAGAGGGAGAGAAAGAGAGAGAGAGAGAGAGAGAGGGGGGAGATTCCCGGAGAAGGGAGAATAAAGGGTAGGCCGACGGGGTTGGTTACCTGCGCACAATTACAGTAACTAATCACATTGTTTTCGTAGCAACGACACAGCGTAATACGTCATAACATCCTTGCCCAGCCTCCCATCACGACCAACCACTGATCCTTTACTTAACCCCGACACGAGCGTTCGGCCGATGCGCTTGGAAACTGTTGGACCACATGACAGGGAAGTAGGAAATTTGTGTTGGCTATGGTCAACGCGGCGGCTCCTTGTTCACTACCGTGACAGACGGACGCGTATGCGTGACACTGTTTGCTCTGCCGTCCATAAGTCACCTAACGTTCGATTGTTACCGGGATTATGTGAATCCCCGGGCAAATACGATTTCTTGCTACGATTGCTGCATCAATTATGCACAGCCTTGACAATTGTGAGCTACTCGAAATTCTTTATTTTACCACGTTTTTTAATGTCCCTCTATTTCTCGAGCAATAATTTGTTGAATTAATCAGAATTCATAAATACCATATAGTATCCGAATAGTGGAGATGCATATATTTTCAATTAATACTTCTAATTATTCTCAGATAACGTACAACAAATTTTTATTGAAACCAACACTTTTCAGAGAATAAATGCAATCAGTACTTCAAGATGAACTCTAGAAATAAATCTCTACCACAAAAGCTTAATAGTGAATCATAACATGTAGGCCCGAATATACTGACTGATTAGGAACAAGAAAGAGAAACATGATAACACTCAAACGATGTCACACAATTTCATATTAAACGAACCTGTTCTCCCTTTATTTAATAACAACACTAACTGCTGCATTGCAAAAAGCTTTCACCAGAAGTTCTCTTCTACAAATGGTTAATAGTGGGCAATATACAGACGCAAACACAATGACAGGACCCAAAACAGTACAAAGAAAGACTGTGTAAAGAGACGCCCAATTAATCACCAGTAGTGTAAAACTGCGCGTTTGCAGGCTCGAAGGCAGCGGACGCATGTCACAGTGGTTTATATTCGGCGCTGGCTAATAGTCTGGATCTTTATTGACCAAGCCCGCGTATCTCTTTCACCATCATTGCATTCGTAAAATCCGAAAGTCTGCTGGTCGTGTTTGTGCAGCGCGTTACTGCGAACAGTGGTCTCAATTAACAAATGTGCTCGCGCGTTTCCGTGGCGCGACGCGTATGAAAAACTAGCGGACCGAAATGTATTTTAAACATGCGAGAAATTGAAACGGATAAATTAAACGTGACAGCGCAAACTGTACGGAAAAATAAATTCCTTTTTTTTTCCCCCGCCAGAGCAGAGCAGCAGCGACCAAACGAGGAGTCTGTACACGCGCGCGCGTATGCTCGTGTTAGGCTTTCGCTCGCTCGTATGCGAGCGACTCTATGTCAACGAAGGGTAGACAAACCGAACTGAGCAAACGTGGCGGATGCGCATTGGTTTCAGCTCTCGCGCCTCTATTTTCCCTAGTTTTTCTGCCCCTCACCCTTTTTTTATATACTTCCTTTTCTCTCTTTTACTGTATATGCATCTGTCTACGTCTGTATCCGTGTCTGACACTTTGTCTATTTGTTTGTGTGTGTGTGTATGTTTTTTTGCCAATCTACCCTCTCGTCGAGAGTCGGCCTATGCAGTCTCGAGCCGCGAATTTACGGAGCGAGACTTTTAAACGACGTTCGAAAAACTCGCGGCGCGCACAGAAACCTTTCTGACAATCGGCCCGGAGAGTTGATACGCTGTTCCGCGTTCCGAGTGTGATCCGGAATTGCGGTCTGAAATATTATGAATTCAATTAGACGCTGCACATTTGTTTGAACCGTAGTTGCGGCGCCGCAATATAATATTTACCGCAATTCTGTTACCGCACGGTTGTCGCACGTTAGAAAAACGAATGTGTGTAGCGGGTCTTATACTCTGTTTCCCCTGCCTTCATATTGAACGCTCACTACGTTGCCTGCGCACGGTTTCCAATTTTTGCGAATACCGAACGACGCGCGCGCCCAACAAATGTTGCTTGGCCTCGCGAAATTGATTGTCGTGCGCTTCTTTTTCTCTTTGAGCACAAATTTTCCTCACTTTACAATTTTTTATTTAACATATTCAATATTTACATAGCTGTTGCACAAAATTCTCTGCAACTACTTCTTTTACAGTCATTGATTGTTGCTGGCAAAAATAAAATAGTATTTTAAACCTACTGTAAATAGTCAACGGGTTCTACGTTGTTCCAGATCATTGCAGTCGCTAAAAATTTCAACACTTAGTTTCATATTCTGTATGTCAATCTATTTTTTATTATCCAAGAAAGCAGAATGGCCTATAGCAATTTTCGTGAACTTATTGATCAATATTACGTGTATGGTATTCTTTGCATTTGTGTACAAAATCAAAAAGAAATTGGCTCACGTGTCTGGCCATTACCTGCCTATTCTACTGACTTGTAAAACTGATGCATGAGTGACTTGATTGTTTGAAAACATTTCATCCTACCTTTTCGTCACGCTTCTTTTTGTAGAATCATCTTCTTCTTGACTGTGCCATCACATTTAAAACTCTCTGTATTTTAACATTCTCACTCCCACTGTTGCTAACAAACTTCACAAATTAGGGCGAGCATTAATGCATGAATTGCTGTCTGTTCTACTTTCAATTAATCATTCAGTAAATGGCCAGACCCAGTTTTCTTGCTTATACATAATTTTGCCACAGTCTTCGAGAAACGGAATGAACGAAACAAATCAGTGAGCTCCAATTTGCAGCTCATCAAACGCAGGATAAAGACGAAACAACAATGGTAGTAATGAACGAAGCGTTCGGCGTGGCTAAATTGAACTGTCGGAAATCGGTGCGTAATCGGTGGCAAAGCCCTCAAGTAGACTGCGCAAGGTGTACTTTTCCGTTTTAATGGATTCTGACAGGGCGACAGGTAAATCCGGGCTGGAATCGGCGGACAGCCGCTCAGCGAAAAGGGGTGAGGTTATGCGGGGGAGAGGGGTGGGTAGATGCGATTAGGTATCGTTCGCATTAACGACTGCACGTACGGGATAGGCATCCTACGAATCAGGCTAGTTACATGCGTTCGATGACGTCACCGGTTTCGCAGGTTTGGTCAATCAGTCGAGCGGTCTACGTCAGATTCGTAGCCGGCAGTCTGGCCGGGTATAATCGCGTTATCCTAGCGATTCTGATTAGCGACGTTAATTAGAGAATAGCGATGATGCGTTGCGCTGTCGAGAGCTTTCGGTGCCCGATGTTCGGTTCCCAGGCGCTAGCCTTCCATTTCGCGGAACTTAATTATCCGATTATTCTACCTACGGAGCGCCACGCCACGCCACGCCGCGCCACGCCGCGCCGTTCACGCTGCCATCCGTGTACTGTCTACTCTCTCCTGTTCGCTTTCCCTATTCAATCCACACGCTCGTTGCCATCCTCGCTCTCTGCCCCCAGGTATCTCTCGATTTGCTCGTCCCACCGCCCACGCAGTCACCTCTTCCACCCGCAAGCTCGATGTCGAAGCTCGATCTAATCGCTCGATCGATGTTACGTATCCGGTGGTTTGATTCCACGGAATGTTACGATATCGAAGAACGTTGATCTTCTATCAGGAAGTCCGACATGCTTCTAGCTTCCCGACGCGAAACATCGGCGTGTTTTTCTATCATTTCAATCCCTCGTTCAAGTGACTCCTATTATTTTTGATAACCTGCCCCAGAACGTCGGCTTCGTGCTTTTTAAAGAGAGATCGAAATTGGTTGCGATTGAGTCGTTCACGTTTCAGAGAGTGCACTGATCATAGTCACCCACAAAATTCTGGGAACGCTGGTGACATTTAAAGAATTGGATAAAGGAGCAGATAGAGATGTTGGGGCAAAATTTCGCGTTCTACTATTACTAATTTATGTTTATTCAGACTTTAATGATACACAAGCAATTGTTCCACAACTTTGTATCTATGGGTATAAATTGTAAAAAAAACACATTCTCATTATTTAAATGAAAGAATGTGTTGATAAAATGCTGATTTCAACCAAAAATCGAAGAGATTCCTTCGTGACGTTATGAAACGGCTAGAATTAAGTGTAAAATCTGCGTCGATCGAATAATTACGGACTCGCCGGCCTCTCGAAACGCAACCTACACTGTTCGGAGGGAAAGTCACGCATTTGTTCAGACAACGAGACGGCTGTTACGTTAAATTGCCTTTTATTTTTCCAGTTAAGTCAGCCGTTTCCCCAGAGCCGACTGCGAATGAAAGAGAGAGAGAGAGAGAGAGAGAGAGAGAGAGAGAGAGAGAGAGAGAGAGAGAGAAAGAGAGAGTGTGCTAGAGAGGGAGAGAGGGAGGGCGACGAAAAGGCGGCAGATACAGGCAGCCAGCGCCCGTAGGAAATAATTGAAACGTCGGAGACGTTTGATTCATTTCCCGTGGCTTTTCTCCTCATTTTACACAGAGCCCTCGCGGATTGATGTCGGGCGCCGCGGCGGTCAGGATTCCCCGACGGAATGCCCGGGGGCGATAGAAGGAAAAAGACAGCGGAGAGAGGGTGAACACGGGGTGGAAAGTCAAGAGCGACAAGGGGGCGGCACGTCGGGGGCCACGGAGGAGACAGAGGCCGCGAAAGATCACGCGATACGACATGAGAAACGTCAAAGACTACGGTATATCTGATTGGACTGGGCGTCTAGGCTCTATAGGAATGCACTTATCCGATTGGCTCTGCAATTCAGCCGTGTCAGCTTCTTTTCCCCAATGCGTCGTGCCCCCCACTCATCCCCTTCTTGCCCCCTACCATTCCTACCATGCGACCGATAACCGCCCACCGCGCGGCTGATTCTGTTCTACGAACTTTCATATCAGATAGGATTTGAATTTCTTTAAAATATAGAGACGATGCTCTGCGACGCTCTTCTGCCACACCTCGCGCTGCTTCTTCCCTTTCCACTTTTTTTTCTGATAATGCCTCCCGAACAACGCATAAATGGGGAAGTTTCCCAGCGATCCCGAGAAATTTAAACAACCGCGATTCAGCGTGAAAACGCGACTCCTCGGTCGTTCTTCTGAAGTTACCCGTCCCACGATGCGTGTCCCGACCTTCTTAAAGGATTTCAGCTCGTGCCCCGGCTCTGTGGACCGCAACTCTATTGCCGTTTCATATTCAACGGCTCTCGAAGCCGCGATGTAAATGAAAAATGTATCACAGCCGTTGTTGTACCCGCGGCTCCGACGGTGTCTGCAAAATAAGTCCTGCGCGCTTTACAGGCTGCCGGAAATGGAGTCCCGTGCGCCTCTCGTGGCTCACCAGACTCGTACGAACAGATTATATATTTCTTGGTTCACGCGATTTTTGAAAATTCTTGTTCTGGGATTTAAATTTTGGCCGTGAACAAAATTCACCGGAATTTATATTCACAGATTTTAGAAATGATATCATAAACGATACCTTTGGACTCTTAGAGTTTTATTTGTTCCTTAAATTACAGAAATGCACTGGGTATGATAGAATGAATTGCGAATGTAACCAAATTGAAATTTTTTGCAGTGTAGATCCTTCTCGTATCTAACGCCATAAGATCCATACGGGACTTGCATCTTGTGTCGCTGCTTTCGAATTTACTTCGAAGCACAATCTGTGACCCAGAAAGACCCCTTTACGACGAATACCAAAGCGTTTAATTAGCTAAGATAATAAGTTTATCGCCGTTTCAACAGTGCATCATTTCAACGCAGCATAATATGCATGCCGGAAGCCATGAAGCCAGCTATAACCACCTTCCCCATAGCCGTTCTGTCCCTCACCCTGTCTCGAAACTGCTGTTCGTTCTGGTGAACCTTGGCCAAACCGGTCATGAATAGTGCATGGTGGTCCATGGCGAGTACATAGGTGGTACGTGAGAATAGCATAACAGCCGAGTCGTTTCAGGTGCCTGCCATTGGCCCGGGCTGAGTTCAGACCGAATTGAATAGTACACGTCATCTAATATACAGAGCATCACACGTGTTCTGCGATGCGTCACGTCGTTTCAGTTTGACATTATTTATGTTCGCATGAATGCACTATGTTGCGCGTCGTCCAAGCCCTGTCTGCGCCGTTTTGTCGATTCTACCTTTTATTCAAAACTGGGCGTCTACTTCTATCACTACCGTCCTCGCCTTTTATTGTCTCTTTACTTCGGTTTACAACCTTTTTACTGACTGCCGTTAAACTTCCACGTGCAAATTGTCTGTACAATTGTGTCCAGTTTCTATAAATTTGTTCTTCAGTTACATTCTATTGCATGGTCACTTGGAGTTCTGACTGACTGATGGATAGGAAATAGTGAAATAGTACATTTAATATTACATTATCTACATCGCCGTCCAGCCTGTGTGTTCAGTACATAGAACTGGTCGATTACGGTCAGAGCAAAGACGTGTCGGGCAATCTTCACCTGCATTGATGAGTTTTCACCAGGGATTGATCTTGTTTATGCAACAGTCTTTCATGTTTAAAAATAGGTGTTTCATATTTTCAAAAGTATTCTCGTAGAATATGTATATTAGTAACTATATAAAAATATTCCATACAGACAAGTTCTACAACATTTCTTAGGACGATTACTTAAAACCATTAACTGTAATACGTCTTTGACATTGTGTAGTACTGTGCATTATGAACAGTATTTGTTAGAACGACGAAGTTAGTTCTGTAACATGGAAAGATATAATAATAATACACCCAACCTTGTCACAGACGGATTTTTCTCATTACATTTTGTAACTTTTATTCAAATTGGAGCATTTACTTTCCAGAACTATTCGTTAAAGAATTTCTATAGTCCACACAGCAAGTTTCATAACACCTTTCGAATCCTGGTTTGCAGGATTGATTTCCAGCAATAACGAAACTCAACCTACAAACTAATTTCGTCTTCTCGATCCCACAGTTCTTGCACTGATCTTCTTCGTGCTTGTAATTAACTGGAAATTGAAGGGAATAATTCTACGAGCGTTAAATTGGCCTTTTATTTCAGGAATTACTCCGCGTTGCATTCCAAGATGCGCACGTAGACCCGGAAACTTGTGTAACTCCTCGTACGCGTAACGGTACGTGCTTCGTAGGTGCATCCTTCCGTCGAACTTCAGTCGTATCCTGTGAACTGTTTGTTTACAGCCTCGAACCTGAACTCGTAAAACCACGAATGATTTATGGGCTTTAGGTGCGAAGTCGGCTGGGCCTCTTTTCGAAGGCGTTTCGTTAACCGGTTGCCACTTTTTAGTGATTCTGCTGCGCGGCGGCTACATCGCACTTACTCGCACTTATGACTCTCCCCACAGTTTCCCTGGGTCCCTTTCTCCTAATCGCCTAAGTGGATCGTTTTCGCGTCACCGCGAATTTTCGCCGAGATCCAGCCATCCAGACTGTCCCATGAAAAACACGTTGGAAAATCTTTTCCCGCCCCTCGTTGCTAAAATTTCCACAAAAATAGATCAAACTTCATTTAACTCGGAGGACCCGAGAGTTTCAGCCGGAGTTCGAAATTAATTAGAAAGAACTCCAGTAACTGGATCTTTCGCTTTAACATGGATTTTAGTTGTGAGTTCAGACCCTCCTTTGTGATCCCGCGAATTCAACTCCCGTTGTCTGCGAGCGGCCAGAACTTGCCCGGAAGTTTGAATAAATCATAATATTCGTCGAATCGGGAGATTCGTTCTGCTTGTTTCGAGACTTTCGTAAACACGGGAACCGTGCTCTCAGCCGATTTTGCGTGAAATCTTACACCCGAACATGTTTCAAATATCCTGTACATTACCATTTATCTGCGGGAACAACTCGCATTACATATTCCGCCAGGAATAAATCGCATTCACAAACCGAAAGTCATTTTACCGCAAATGAGAATCACACAACACAAATCTTCTCAAGCTACTTTTTAAATTTCCTCTACCTCACTATATAACGATATGGACCGGTTCGACAGAATAAAAGACCAAGAAACTTTCTTCATAAATTTTTCTCGTACACAAAATTGTCTTAGGACGAGTATCTGAAATGGAACCTACTTATAAGTAAGATTATTAGCTTACACTGAAAATGAAAATAATTTTTACATTGTACATGTAAATTTTCTTGATATCACTATAACAATAAATCGCCTTGACAATTTAAAAGGGGGAGAGACATCCTTCACTTTGAAATATCAATTCACAGAAATTTTTCTTTCAATAAAAATTGTCTTTGGATGATCGTCTCGGACGATTGTCTGGAAGAATCGTCCAGGATGGAACCTAAGTAAGAAAATCTCGATCGGTCTGTTTCCATCGGCCGGTATCGACGCAATTATTTCACTGTATGAAGTTCTCGCGCAACAACAATTCTTTTGAGACGCTTACAAAGGATGTTTAAAGTGGGAGGATGGGCGAAGGAATCGGAGGAGGTGGAGGAAGAAAAATGTTCCGGCCTTAGCGAAAACGATCGCGTAAAGCCCTGCTCCGTTGGAAACAATCGTATTCCACGGACCATATAACGGACGTTCGGGAAGTACGGATTTACGTCTCTTGCGTCACAAAGGCGAGACAGGCACAACCGGTAGTTCCGGTTTCTTTCGACGGATCTCGCCAGAAAGGGGAAATTCAAGCGGCCTTTGTAGACGGTCCGCGCTTTGAAGATTCCGTAAGCTAGGGTCCCTCGTCAAAGCCGGTTAAATGTCGAACAGATAATCGGTAGGACGAGGTTTTATTTATCGACACGACCGAAATATCCACCGGACTTAGCACTTCTAGCGTTATGTCCTCAAAAAGTACCCGACTCGTCGAAAATTTTTCTTGCGAATCACAATAAAATAAAGGATTTTCGATTCAGTTCGACGATATTTTCGTGTATTGTCTGAGATAAATTATATATAACAATAGTAAGGATAAAGTCTGACGGACAAATGCTTTGTTGTACTTCTTCCTTTGAGTCCCAGAGCCACATTTATATTTTCATATTGACACCAAATACTACAAACAGAGGTACCATTTTATCGGACTTCCAATATTTAATTCTGTATAATTACAATAAATAAATTCCTAAATTAATGAAACAGTAAATGAAATTTAAACATTAAATATTTACGACAAAAGTAAATACAATAATACACATAATTGTTTAAGCTTCTTGACATTTAATTTTCAGAGCAGAAATATCAATTCGCAAGTAAGTCTTGCCTAAAGTGTTCATCTGAATAACCATTCAGCAACACGCGCTCGCAATGCTAGTGCTCGCGGAAATTGAAAGAGTGAGAGTAACATTTGGCCGTGTGGCCGGCGGAAAGCGTCGCGACGTTGAAATAATTAAAATGCATATGGGCCGTCTTGCCCGGTTCAGCGTGTCGGGTAAATATTTTTTTGTCCACGCGAGCTGGAAGCGGCACGGAAATAATTCTCGCCGAAAAAACGAAGGGCGACAACGTAACAAGCTTGCTGGCCTCGACGCGACGCGTTTTGGCCCGGTCGCGAACAGCCGGCCGAAGAAACGCGGCTGGATTATTTGCCGGACACTGGCGAGAGATTAATGACCCCGGAGTATTTGCGTGACACGTGCAAAATTATGTAACCGACTAATTGAAGTTGTGTGGCGTGGAATGGCCTTCTTTGTCCGCGACCGGCTTTTTATCGAAAAGACAGATAGACGGGTCGAGAAGACAGATAGTTCGGCTCTCTTGGTGATCCGAGAGTGTCCCATCATCTTTGCTGCATTTCGTGAGATTCGGTGCAGTATGTCTTTGAACTAATCGTTCTCAGTCGATGTTGTTAGTCGGTTGTTAATCTTAGTACAAAATGCTAATATTTCTTTGTTTCTTAGTTGGTCGTTTTTGTCAGAAATGTATAAAATTCACTGTCTAATTAATACATTAAATGAGAGACACGTAACAATACGATTTTATTATCTCAACAGTTGCGAAGAAACAATTTCAAAGAGATAACTTGACCAGCAGTGGTGGGTCTATCATGAAAAATGATTTGCTCGTAGCTAGCTTTCAGTGGCTTGGAGTGCCAGCAAAGTAATTTTTTAATTCGGGAGAAATATATTCGATCGATACCAATGCGAGTTTATGATTGAAAGTTCGCCGATTCTTGGGCTGGTAAACATAAGTTGAAGTATCGCGTGCCTCGGTCTACATAGCTTGTTGCGCGCTCGATACGGTAACGCGATATTTCGAAATATTTATGTAGATTGGTATCGGTGTCTCTGGCGAGAGAGAGTGCCGGGCCCGGTCGAAAAATTTTCAGCCCGCGTTACGTGCGCATTATATGCAAATTCTTATTTAACGGAATCGTTACTCCGCCGGTCCTATTTCCTTCAATTTCGCGCCGCTCCGTAAAAATATATATCCGTCGGCCTGATCTGGGTCAACTGCGAAAAGCGACACGCGTGTTTTAGATCGAGCCATATTGGTGGAACATACACTTATTGCGACGCAAAAGCGGCGGTTACATGTGCCGGCAAGATAATATAGCGCGTATCTGCGCGGTCTGAAAACGGAAATGCCGATGGCTGTTGTAGAATTGATTGTGTGCCGCGAATTCTTTCGACGGATCTCGCTCCCAGCGAGTATCTTGCAACGAAAAAATTGTTCATCGATGGAATGTGAAGTATGACAGCTCCTTGTTGCAAAAATTGGTCTCGAGGAAAATTCTAGATGTCTCGCAAGTGACTGGAACTTGGAAAATGACTCGACAACATCAATCTAAAATATTCTATGCCGCACCACCTCCTCATCCCACATATCCGAATCTTATACGTCATACACAATTTTCGATAAAATTTCAAAGTCCCTGCTACCTGTGTCGTAGAATACTCTAAATTCCCGGAACTCTCGCTGCTTTACTTTATAGTGTACGGAATTTCGAGTATCCCTGAGACGTGAGAAAGATGGGACTCAGCGAAATTTCAGCTAGGTGCCAGATTCAAAGAATCTTTAACATACTTTCAAAATTCCCGCTATTCGACTATCTGATACATACAAGCGTTGTGCGAATCGTTTCTTCGAACGTCTCCGAACGAAATCAAACCGAATGTGCATTCGAATATCGAATTGTAAACATTGGAAGTAGTTGGTTTATATCGCGAGGGGAATAAAATGTTAAGTAGCTGAGGAGTTTTAATAGAATGCTAGGAGTTAAGGAAAGGTGCTAGAGTTGATGGGACTTAGAAAATTTCAACAGTGCACTAAGCAAGTAGAACTCTGACTATTTTCAAAGTTCCAATAGCTCTAGCCGAATGGAGTTCTCTAACTTCCGGCGATGCGAGCATCAACTCTAGAATCTATTTATCTAGCCTTCTGCATAAAATTGTTGTATCTATTTGCCTCGGGAGCTAGCTGGACTGCGGAAGTACCTGCAAGGTATCAATAATTTTGGGATTTAGTTCTCTCGCATGCTGAAATGAATTAAACTAAGCAAGCATAGAATAGAGATGTACGTTTCAAGCTTACAATTCAGAGATAGGAATCAGTTTATACTCGCTGGACTAACTAAGAAAATATAATATAATTGTAGATTCACCAATTGTAAAATCCTTGGAAAATTTGTTAAGTTTGTCTGATTATTGAGACGTTACAGAAAAATTAGAGAAGAAGTCTGACTGAACGTGGAAGTGTGAAATAGCAGAAGTAACTATGCACTAACTCTGCAGCATGAGTTCTAGTCCCCGTTGCCTCATCATTGGATCCATAGTCGCATCCGAGACTCTGCTCAGAACTCCGTTACTCTTGACACGTTGTTCAAATGCTTATGGTTTGCATAACAGACCTTGTGAAGTAGACTTGGCACGTATTACACTGTCAAAGTGTCAGAAAAAAGACGATAAAAATGTCACTGATTGCATCGCATCTGACGTGACATTTAGTATTCTTGCAGATTTCTTCAAAATGAAATTCCCCCTTCAATATAAAATGCAAACCGACTCTGGCAATAATACGTACATTGCAGTGTGATTTGAAAAGCAGATTGTCGAAATATTTTAATTGTCCACTCTTGGAACAATACGTGCATTTAGCGAACTGCAGGTACAACAATGTTCAAAAGAGAAAGGAAGTGAAAAAACTGCAGAAATTGAACAATTCTTTGGATAGAACGTAACTTAAAGCTTTGATTGTTTTGAAAAAAATGTTAATTAAAAACGAAGTACGCTTTGGAAATCCGCTGAAAGGCTTCCTTGATCTCGGCTGGTTTTGTTGTACAGCAATGTAAAGGATCAAAAGGAGAAGGTCGAAAACAGAGAGGCGAACTGCGACGAAAGTTACTGCGATGTGGTCAACGAGTATCTCTTTGGTATTACCCTTCTCCCGGTAACACAACCGCGAAATCGGCTTAAGTACTTTTTGAATAATAGCAAAGGCCACGCGTGGTAGTAACAAAGAGTGCGGTATTATTACGTCCACGGAGTTTTTCCAGAAAAACGGCCAGGAACTCGTCTCGACAGGCTTAATTTCGAGTCGTACTTTGTACCGCGGTACGAAATTAATTCTTTATCTGTTTACGAGTTAACATTGCGTCCGGCACAAAATACTACTACTGAACATTTCACCCACTTTCTTCCGGCGTAAAACTGTCAACGTTCCACAATTTTTTATAAAGATACTATATTTATCCGGAACACTTGTATTTTAAACATTTGTGTCTCAGTTCTCTTTACTTTTGAGAATGGTTTGAAGAAAATTAGAAAATAAAGCGAAGTTAGTTATGTTTTTGAAACAGCAGGGTATTCGGCCATTTTCGCGAAACGTACAGTTGGAACGGTAATAAAATACAGGCATCCTATTTCGTCTCCAGAAGATCCTCGAATTGTGAGAAAATATGCTGCCCGGCCAGCAGTTACAAGGACTTCGTCCTGAAAGCTACTCAGATCTCTCCCTTTTCCCGCCGCTTTCTGGCTCGCTCTTTTTCTTTTTCCCACGCTGCCCTCCTCCGTTTCATAAATGCACATAATCCGCGAGAAACGTACGTTGGATAAATTTTGAAACGAAACGGCGCACGGAGCAAAAGAATTCTGATTATTCCGCTTTTTCATTCGAATTCATATTTCTACAGACAATGTTCGGTTCTCTGAATCGAAGAAAAATTCTAATCGAATATCAGAAGCTTTGTTCGGGTAAAAGAAAGCCATGTGATAATGGGTGACACAATTTTACATGCAGATTAATTCGCGTGCATAGTTTGAGTTTACCATTGTTAAAAACGGATCTACTATTGTTACCTCCACCTGCCATGGATCTTCCCACTTTCCGTGGATCTTTCCACGTTGCCTGCATCCTCCCGCTTTCCCAAGATGTTCCGACCCTCCCTAGGATCCTCTAACTTCTCTAGGATTCGATACCTTTGCTTAGTTTCTTCGACTTCCCTAAAATCGCTTAGGATCACCTTCACCAGATCCTTCCACCTTCATTAAGAGCCCTAAATTCCCTATATTCCCCACGTTTCCTACATTAATCGATGAATTAGAATTCTCACACATCATTATCCTTTTTGCCGTAGGGGATACCGGTACTATAAATTCATGTTTTTAAGAAACATATAGAATGACGTAGAAATAGTATAGGTAGGAACCTATTCCTCCAGTAAAAGTTAAAGCTGCTTCTGTTCCCTGCTGGAACAAGCTACGAGAGTAATCAATGGACGCCGGTGAAAACGTTGAATTCGTTTCTGTAAAGGAGCGGAAACACGATGACTCGAAAATAAGCGGACGTAAAGGAGCGAGGGAGAAAAATCCTTAAAAGAAGAACAAGAATGAAAAACGGAAAAGGAAGAGTAGCCGGAAATTCCAGCGGTGCGTTCCGTGTAACGCTCTACCGAGCAGCTCGTTTTCTAGGCGAGGGTGAGTGAGAGAGAGAGAGGAGGATGGGGGAAGGAGCGAGTGGACCCATCTCACGTGTATGTTTAAGCTAATATAAAAACAAATTGAATAACTTCGTCGAGCAATTTCGCGTGTCCAAATGAGCGACGAGAAAATTGCCGCGTCACCGTGACAACGGTCGTCGCGTGTATTTCGCTCTGTCTTTCTCCGCCGACTGAACGCCAGCGGAAAAAGAAGAGACGGGAAACACGAGATGGCAACTCTCAAGTCTTTCCGTTTCTTGCTCTCGTCGCGACGCCGATGCTGACGCCGCGTTGTTTCTGCGTCGGGAGTACACGTTCGTTCTCGTGCGCGCAAAAACATTTAAATAGCGCATTATCACCCTTGACATGGACCATCCAGACCCCATTTTCCGAGCCGTTCTACCCCTTTGCTCTCTCTCCCCCCTCCCCCCCTCTTTCTCTCTCTCTCTCTCTCTCTCTCTCTCTCTCTCTCTAGCGCTCTGCTCGTATAACCGAGACGGACGAACACGAAAGGACCAAAAAGACTGTTCGAATCTACCGGGAAGTTGAACAGTTTCGCGAAAAGTTTTCCAGGAGGCGGATAGCGACGAGGATCGTAGAAAGCCGCGGTGGGATGAACCAAGGGAACGCGGGAACGAGTGCATGCACGATCTCCTGTAGACAAAAGTCGAAAATAAAGAATGATCCAGAACCGAGCGAGTTCTACCGAATGCGAAAACCGGGCGAACCCGGGTTCAAATAAAAACAAGACCCGCAATCCGTTGGCTTGAGTGGCGGATAAATAAAATAGTCTTTTATGCTGCTGCTGCTGCTGCTACTGCTGCCGCCATCCGACGGCTTGCACGGTAATTCGAGGTGGTGAAGAACGGCGGCCTTTGCTTTCGTTACATCTCTTAACAGTAATTAGGTCTCGCGGAGAATTATGCGCCCTTTTTGGATCAGATGTTCTACCTACTGGAATATTTTACGCGCAGTCATCTTGACGCTCCCGCTTGTTTTATAGACAAGCTTGCTATTCATTTTGCTTCGAGATGGCTGTGTCATTAAAGTTCCTCTAACATCTGCAATATAAAGTTTACGCTTCGTTGTAAAAAAGGGAACGGTAGATTAATTGATAACTTTGTGAACAGAGAGAGAGGGGGTGGGGGTGTAGTAATTGTTGCTGGAAACAGATTCGATAACTGCGTTGCTTCAGTTGATAAAGTTGCTTCGCCGGACTTCGCGATTACGCCGAAGAATTTTCCGCGAGACCTGAATTAATTGATCGACCGGGGAATTAATAAACTTCGCTGATACTTTCGATATCGCGAATTTACTTTGTCTTCGATTCGAGAATCTGTTTCCTCGCTGTTATTTAAACTCCGGGCACAGAAGCCGTGTCGCGAATCAAACTTTCCATCGTTCTCGTTTGTTGATTCGATTTCGGGGGAAAGGGAGGAGAGAGAGAGAGTGGGAGAAAGAGGAAAAAGACGAAAATTGTATTCCCTCCTGTCATTTTCAATTAACGGGATACGGCCCGGCCGGTACGCTCTGCAATCTTCGTCGTGTATTTAATTGGGGGATGAGGATGGAGGAGGGCACCGTTAATTTCATTTTTAACCAGTCGTAATGCTGCAATTACGATGGCTCCCTTTCATTTTAATTTACGGCGCGGCGGGCCGGTCGGTGGACAGTAAACGTTTCACTTGTTTAATTTACAATCGGCCGCTGTGTGATGCTGTCTGTCCGTCCCCTTTATCTCCCCGAGGTGTGAAATGAAAATTTTATAACGTACTCTAATTTCCATTAGGCCCCGGGAACAGAGGGGGGTGGTAGATGGCGATAAGTATACAAACGGCGTTGATCAAATGCTAGCCCTCGGGGGGTGAGCGGAGGTGGTGTGGCTCCCTTGGATGTAATGCGTTAATCTGACACCGATGCGTTAAGACCACGGGCCAGTGTTATCGGCCGCGATGAAAAGATTACGTGGGAATTTACAGCCGGTGCTTTGCGCGAAACGATACCAACTCCCACCACCCTTACGCAGTTAGATTATCGCTCGTTTTAACCTAAGGAAAATGTGGGGTGACAACGCGCAATACTTCGAACTCCCTCGCTGTTACCTACATTTGCATTTTTAACGATTTCTACACCGGTGATTGTTTAGTGTCCCATTGAGAATTCATGAGTAACTGCATCTTTTATTTAACGGTTACCATCCCTTCCACTTTTTGATGCGATCAGCAATTCCATGTTAGAAAGCGAGAATCATGAGAACAATTTCACTCTGACAGGCTGAAAGGTCTGTTTTGCATTATAATCCTGAACGAAATTATTATAAATTTATTACTACACTATTCAGAAATCCTTAGCCGTGAAGCACAGTCTTTATGAATCCCTTAACTTCGATTCGCTTGATTGGCTTACTTAATTCTAATGTACATATAAGTATATACATATACTAACAATCCTTACTCTCCAATACCTTAGCAACCGGAATTTCCATATGACACGATATAAATAGTAAATGTTCAATTTCAACGGATTTGAACAGAAATTTTAACAAGAAAGATATAAAACAAACAATACACAAAAATGTACAGTTTTAAAAGTACGCACCAATGTATTCTGGTTTTAGCGTGATAGTCTAGCTTCAGTTCACGAGTTTCATAGGGATACCCCAGCATACCCGAAGAACTGAAACAAGCAATGCCACCTGTCATCAGAAATTCTCGTATACGCAACAATGTAGCATCAGAAATCAAGCTTGCTTGTAAAATGGTGAAGCGGACCAGCAGAATGCGGTGTAGCAACAAGTAATCGGCGGTCCGTGGAATTTCCGTGCGGGATACGCGTTAAACACGACCTCCCATAAATTCGTTTTAGTGGAATGCGACCAAAGGGAGATTCGTTTAGGTGGAAACCTCCTTGGTGCATCTGTTCTGTCGTTAGCAGAGACAATGACGACCGCGGGTGCAGCCCCGATAACGATCGCGAAAGTTAACCGGTATCAGGACAGAGGGCCTATGCTTCACGCTCATAAAAGCAGCTCTCGTTTCGGTCCTGGTTGGCCGAAAGGCAATAAAGCTGCTGCGCTTAACGCCTTATAGACGGCGCAGAATGTTTAGAGCCCTCTGCGGCATGATACCCCGGTGCGCCGCGAGGCGTAACTTTATTGCTTACCAGCGCACTAGGCTCCTGTCTTCATCCTGTCGTCTTCATCGGTTACCTTCGTTACAGAACCGTCCCGACAGCCGCCTTTGAGCACTGCCAATTTAGTTTTATACCGACGAATTTCTGTCACGGTGAATTTGCGTGACGGCGAGCACGCGCACGCGCGCTCCGAAGCCTTGTGCGAACACGCTTTATTGCCTTGCGTTCAATCACATCCCTGATTTTTATCGCTACCCGTGTCTTGTATCCTGTAACACTTTACGTTACGCCAGCCCCCCACTCCCACACTTCCCCCTACACACGGGAAATCCGACGCAGAAATGCGAGACTTCGCTCGCAAACGCGAAGTTGCTAAGCAAGTCCTCCGGTTTATGACACTAACTCATCGATTTTAAATCTCCTGATTTTCTCTGTACCGGGAATTACGAGTCTGGAAGGTAGATGAAAAAGTTGGGGATTGTGAGATTTATAGAATCGACTAAAAATTTTGACGATAAGCCGCGTAAGTCCGGAAAATTTTCCGATGAAATGTGAGAGTTTAGTTGCAAACATTAGGTTGATGGGAAAGTTTCGGGGAGTATGGCATTAACTCATCGATTTTACGTGGCCTGATTTTGTCCGTTGGGGAATTACGACCCTGACTGACAGGCGAAAAAGCTAAAAATCACGTGATTCATACGGCTGTCTAAAAATTTTGGTACTGAACGTGGTTGAAAAATGTCATACTGAAACGAAAGACTGTCCAAACATTTATCGAAAGTGGCCATGTAAGTTACCGGTTGTATTATGTCTCTGATACATCAATCACAAATGTTTTCTTCTACGAGGAATTATAACCTTGGAAAATACACGAACTTGGAAGTCATAAGAACAAGACTAAGAATTTTGCAAATGTTTTAATAGATTTACTATTCACTGTGTCTCTGTGTCCGAATCCAAGTTCAACTAGTTTCAAGACTTACTAATTTATTTAAACTAATTCACGACTTCGTAACTATAGGAGCTGACAATGCAGAGATGCACAGTGTCCTGGAATCTGTTGGACAACTTATTCGAAACGTATTAGAAGCGGGCTAAGCGGTCTGTATGGTCATTAGCTAAAGTGACGTACTTGTTCCACAGGGAGTGGTGACTGCGTGAATTGCTTCGACAGCTGTCTCTCAAATTGGCATAATTAATAAGTTGAAACCTAGAAGGATTATAAGCGGACGGATAAGTAGTTAGTTCGGTGGGGTTAGTGCGAATAGGGACGGAGCAACGTGGCGAGAAAGAGAGGAGCCAGCAAAGAGGAGGGTGAATCAGAACAGGGGCGAATCCTGGGAGGATTACGAAACGGGGGACGGCGCCCTGTCATTAACAGCCACCTATTGACAAATACGCGGGCCATCGTACTCGACACTAATGCCATATCATCTTCAGACCTTATTGTAGTCATTACTCCCCCTCTTGTGTATAAAACGACTGGCCGTGCTCGCGTCGAATGAAAAACGAACAGTCTAATCTTAAAAGCGATCGCAGGACCAGCCGGGAGCTTGATTTGAAACATGACCTATCATCTATTTTACCCGGCGCCTCGTGAAAAGGGATACCCTAATCTCTGCCAGTTCAAAAATTTTATTACCGTTTGAAGTGATTAATAGTATTATCGGTAAAAGCGCTCTTTGGGGAAAATAGCCAGAAAATCGATGTGTTGTGGCAAACATGATTAATTGCGTGTTGTGCGATTATTAGTACGAGCTTTTCATAAGATGATACCGTCCTTTCATTACTCTTGTACATCATTTTACACTTCCGTTCCCACTCGTGGTAAAACAATTTTATTCTTTTACGTTTTGAACCATGTCCCGAATTAAACGTAAAAATTAATTAGCAAATATGTGTTTAGAGTTATCCTGTTCGGCCGTAAATCGTTTCATGGATTCTACCCTCAATCAGTTTGATACATCCGAATGAATTCCGCTAACGTGAACTTTGTAATTCTAGCGGAATTATAGTTTGGAACTGCGCGCCGGTACGGGCAAAAAGCGAATGACCGCATAAAAAATTCTGGAGTATGCCTTGGTTTCCCCGGGAATCGTAAACGCAAGGATTTAGTTTACGACCTAATGCACGAAATAATTCCTGAATATGACGGAGCGTTGCGAGGAAGAATTATTTGCCGCTGTGAAATTGCAAATTCAAGGGAGCGTCCTCGAGGACGGGGGCATCGATGAATGCGCCTGGGAAAAAGTCTATTAAACGTCGGATAATCGATGGGTGAACCGCGGGGGAGCGGGTGCAGCGTTCGAATAAAATTCTGTTTTCACACCGCAACAGTTATCAAGGAGTCATTGCGTCCATCTCTGAATCGCTTCGAAGCGTCAAAGAAGGGAACCCTTTTCGCTTAGCGGCCATTTCGTTCATTTCCGGTCCCGGGATGCGGAGAAGATCCATTTACTGGCTCCCGGGGCTCCTTCTGCCGTCTACCTTCCGAGCATCGAAAGCCATTGTGTGTCCCAACCCCTTTTCGGTCTCTCCTTCGTCTGTCAGTCAGTTTACATTACTCGTTGTACCACCAAACGGGAGAACAGAAACGATCGACGATGGTCCGTATTTAAAGCGGCCATTAAGTCTCTGTAATTATCGCCCTTCGATTCCAATTTGACACTGAGAAGAAAACTCGAGTGCTTTTTCGTTGATGATCGGACCGGACCTGCTGCGACAATGTAGCAAGACGAATTAATAACCGCGGACACGCGGCCTTTCAAAATTTCGATTTAATTATCGGCGAACTTTACAAACTTTATTTTAGCAATCGTGTCGTTGTCGAGGACCATTTTTGTCTGCGAAGTCAGTGGCGACTTAGTAACGTTCTTTCCGAGTTGATTATAGAAAAATTAATCAAGTTAACTGGAGTAGAAAGGATTTTTACACGAGCAACTTTATTATATCTTCTTCAACAGTTTTTCCTGGTTTTCTGAAGAAATCACCAAATATCTTTGAATGTTGAGAGCAATACCAGTCTGGTTAACCCTTTGTACTTGGAGCTATTTTAATTCCAATACTGAACATTTCTAACGAACTGGAATATATTTCCATTGTATATATTTTAATTTTATTGATATGAAAATTATATAATACCCTATACGATACTTAAATGTCAACAATATTTTCAATAATGGTTTAGCAATTTTTAGTGGCTCCTCAGAGCCGTCATTCGAGTGCTAAGGGTTATGGATCTGAGACTGCACTGGATGTGTATCATATTTATTAGTTCCAGCTTATTAAAATCACTAAAGGAAGAGCGAAATTTGTACTTGGCTTCTGCATCTTGTAGTTGATACAAACAATGTTTATCTCGTATATGCACAGTTTGATAATTCCAAATAAATACGGAGTACCAGTTTATAGCGCTTGTAATTTGATTTTAGAAAGTTGTAACGCCAGCGAGCTTTCTCAGGTACATCGGAAAGTCGTAAAGAACCGCTGGTAAATCCTAGCCGCCGAATAAATAACACCTGTGTCCACGGGGCAAGACAAGTCCCAGACGTCGAGGAAGGGGGCCGGGGGATCTGGCATTCGCACGGTCGTCCTGAATATTCAGTTTCCGCGGAACAAAAATTACACAGTTGGTCCGTCGGGACTCTAAAACCACAATCTCATAGAATACAAAACAGCCCGGGTCCCCATTGTCTGGCGAACTGCGGGGTTTCCATCTAATTTATCCCGCCATTATTCCCCAACAAGTAGCTTAACGACTCCTCGAGGCGTCGCTGCCAAAAACCAACTAAACATTAACTAATTCCTGCGGAATATGTTAATCGTTCCTACGAAGCCGAGCGGTTAGGAAGGGGGGGGGGAGGAGCGTTGGCAGGTGTTGTCGCGATTGGATGGCGACAGAAAAGAAGAAGGAAAGAAGAAGCGAAGAAGAAGAAGGAGAGGTGGCTAGAGTGGTGGCGTTCTTATCAAAGACACCTCTGCATACTTCGGCCAAGGGGTGGTTGTGATCATTCTCCTTTTTCGTGGACGAGGCGCAGCAGCACCTGGCAGACCGATCGTTCGAGGACAAGAAGGACGAAGGACGCAATATTCAGGCCCTTAACTCGAATCCGTGGGCGAGGCGTACCCTCCCCGACGCTTAGCCACACTCTTTTCCTCTTAGCTCGTTCCAGCCATGCCGTTCAGGGCTGATCCATATGTAACGCGAATGAATATTCAACCCTGCTGCACCACCATCGGCACCGCCGCCATCTCCACCGTTTCCTATCGCCACACCATCGTCCCGAACGACGACTACGACGACCACGACGTCGACGACGACGAGGACGAGGACGACGATGCTCGCAACTACGAGCCATAGTCCTGCTCGTTTCCACGGTCGCCGCGCACTTGGTACGACCTCGAGGTTTCTCGGTGCTCCCTGTCTGTCTCTCTCTCTCTCTCTCTCTCCCTCTCTCACTCTCTCACCCTCGGCTCTCTCGTCGCTCTCCAGCCGCAAGATCTTAAGTGCACTGATAGCGCAAACGACGCGCTATCTCCAAGCCCTCTACCATCCCCGTTCCACTCGAACCACGTCATCGCGCTCTTTCGCCGTGGATTTTGTCTCCTTATCCTACGTGCCGTGTACCTGCGTCCCTTTCATCCCACCTGGCCAGGGATAAACGGGAATGTCTGATAGAGAAAGATTGTTATGAGGGAAGAGAAGAATCGCTAGATAACTTCGAAATGAAATAGAGGGGTGTTGGATGGCTGGAAGAAACAAAGCAGTTAAAGGAGTAAAGAAATAATAGGATGGAAAGAGAAGAGCGGATGCAGGGAGAGAGGCAGTGTAGTCGTGGAGCCTGGAAAGCAACATGAAAGCTACATTTAATGGAATATAAATTTACCCGGGGTTGGAAGCGAAACGCGGCACTTTATGAAATTAATAATCCAGATAGCAGATATTGACGGTTATCAAGAAGATTGCTTGACTTGCGAGAAGCCCAGGCGGCGGAGATAGCGCCGCCGCCGCGCCGGAAGGAACGATGATGAATGCCGAGGCATGGTTTAATTGATTTTTTAACTATACGCTCGACCACGAACGACCGAGTGTTTTACGTAAGTCGTACCGGCGAGGCGCGCGGAACGCTGAAGAGTATGCTTTCACGAACGCGGCCGCGACGAAATTTGCATTGATTTGCAATTCGTCGCGAACGCGAACCGCCCGTAAGAGTTTCCTTCTATGCTTTCAGCTATGTAAATATTTCTTTGCCGGAGACACGAGATTTCCTCCAGGACGTTTCCCGAGATAGTGGCTTCGACTTCCTGCTCTAATAATGTCAAGGAGAATATGGAGGGCTGGGGATGAACAACCGCTCTCGCCGTTCCGCACGAGATTTATCGTGTTTCGTCTACTACTTCCTGTTGATATGCTGTTCGACAACTTCATTGCCCTGTTCCCGTGAACGGTCCCGAAGAAATTCACGCGATCGAGGAAATATTAGGTTGTCCCGAAACATTCTTTCGCAAACTGCACACTGGATACTGTTAGACTAGCATCATTATGGTCTAAGCTGCTCCTAGTTACACATTATCAATTTTCATCGTAGATTGATCTCTTCTCTTAACACATACCCGATCGCATGAATAACAATAAGATTATTTATTTAATTGTCGATCACCAACGACAAAATGACCGATACTGAAATCGCATTAGACATTCGTGTCTTGCATCTAATAAATGTCTCTACCTTCTTTAACTCGAAATTGACTAAAACAATCCATGAGCATATCAACGCAAGATGAAGTCACAATTTATTCTCAAATACAAGAACAGATTCATTTACTCACAGAGTAAAAATACCGGTCAGTAAAACAGAATTCTTAAGTTCTCCTGTTCTGAGTTTCATCATACATGCATAATATCCGCCGTCTACTGATGAAATAGTTTTAAAACCTCGAGTCGCAGAAATAATGCCAAAGAAACGTTTGACTTTATGCTTCTTATTAATTATTCGAAATTCCTCGGAACGTTCTACATTCGATTGGTTAACGGTGAAATAAGTGTTATTAGAGAGAGAATATTTGCGATCCCGATTTTCCTGGAAGCTTAAAAATTTCTCTCGAGGGGCAGTTATCGTTTCCAGTGACTTACTTCCCATTTACCGTGGAAGTATTGAAAATCTGCCTGGTATTCTAATAAGATCAGGTATAAGAGCGACGATGAAATTTCCGTCGTAAGTTGTTATCGATTTTCACTTTATTTTTCGATTCACCGAGCGTCTAACGCGTTCGGTAAAGCTTCTTATAGCGGCAATTCCCGTATTTGACGTCAAACGGTAATATGTCGGCGGGAAACTTCGGCTATTAGCAGATACATAGAGGTTTTGAAAGATACCGAAAGCCGCGAGCAGCCGCCCCTTCCCCCCTCACCCCTACTCCTTAAATGATCGTTGGTAATGGTTTATAGCGAAAGTTCCGAGCATTCTGTTAACGCGCTCAAAACGTTTCTATATTGTTCGGTCGCGAAGAATCGCAATTTTCAAGTTTCCCTCGGCGAACAGTCCCGATCGGACGATCTCTCATCGTTATCATTCGACCGTGAAAGAATTGGCTGCGCTTTAATCGCAGTTGTTTGGTTTAGAGAACGGTAACGCGACTACTAAACGATCCCCATACGAATGTGTTTACCGTGAAAGTTCCGCGTGAAAACCAATTTACATTCGGAAACCGTCTTCGAAACTCGCCGGAGAGAACTTCACAGTGGAACTCTTCTCTCTCTCTCTCTCTCTCTCTCTCCCCCCCCCCTCTCTCTCTCTCTCTCTCTCTCTCTCTCTCTATCTATCTTTCTCTCGTACGTAATGCCTCTCCACTAACCGTATATTCGTTGATGCTAGTGTTTCAGATATTTATCCATGGTGTGCACCGAATTCCACCTTTCCAACATTCTTAACGTTCTATGCTATTTCTAAGTAATACGTCAATTCTTCGTTCCTTAATTCTGAAAAGTATTTTGTGGAACATTCACGAAAATATTAAGAGAATGAGTCCGAATGAAACCTAGGAAACAGTTCCACATGACACAGCTAGATGCTTTTGAAGGTTTCATGGAAGCCATGGTCATTTAAATACTTTTGCACATTTCTGTACGTACTGTTTTCAGATCAAGGTTGACCGCCTCATAGGAGTTACCATAGATGTTTAACAATGTAAGCTGGTCACTAGAAAATTAGAAGTTAGATCGCACATGTATTACAATAAATAAATCAAACGAATTATTAAACTACGAGTTTAAAATGGTATTCTAATTCTTGCGAACGATTTCATTAAAATCGAGACTGCTTGGGATAAAAGAAAGACTCCTTGACAATAAAAGTAAAATGGTGATGTCTGTAAACGTTTTCTTGTACATCAGCGATTTCTGGAAATGCGCAAAGGGTCGCAATATCAACTCTTGCGTCGCCAAGCTACAATAATCATTCTATCGACGTGAGCGCGGTGTTTTCTTCTCGGGGAAAGATTTCCTTCGTTTTCTCCGTGAAACCGAGCGAAGGTTCTGTGCGTCGGCGAGCGGAGCTTCTGAAATATCGCCGGAATTGCTCTCCTCGTCGACGATTACAAGAGTTCCGTAGAAAATAATTTTTGTTTGAATGCTTCCAAGGATCGATCCTCGGAGGGAACACCGCGAAGGAGCTCACGGTACTCGAGGGTGCTCGAAGGTTTTAGTGGAAACGGTTGAAAGTTGGAAGAGCATCGTAGCGCACCGAGAAAAGAAATTTATGGCAGTTGGGTGAGACTTTATGCGATCTGTTCCGAGAAATTGTTTTATGCGCTCCGAGCTGATACCGTCGACTCGCGGAGGCACGCGTGTGCACCTTTCCACCATCGATTACGGGCTGTCTCCAAGCTTTATTCGACGATCGCGAATATGCGAGTCACGTGCCGTCGTTTTCACCTGAATTACAACTAACGAAAAACGGCGCTGATTTATCTCGGCGTGAATCGTATCGCGCTGTCTATTGACTGTCATCTCGAAATTTTCATCAAGTTCTTGGTTCATGTTTGTGTTAAAATTGTAATTTTATTCAGAAGAAAATTTTTTAATAATCACAAGGAAATTGTTATTAGAGATGGAATTTATTTCGTTCCAATAAAATACTATTACCAGATGCAATTTCGCATTAAATAATACTCATACTTTCCATCTTTAATGATAAACTCGTGAAATCAGATCGGATAAATGGTCTACGAAATCGCAGAGATTCTGGCAGCAATTGCCAGCCCTAAGTTGACATTTGCAACAGCGCAACGTCAAATCTCTCGATCCAACTAATCAGTAATCTTTTGAAAGCCGCGCCTAGTCGACCGCTCCTAGCATTTACTTATCTTCTATGTACTCTTGCACGCTAGTACTATGGAAAACTAGAAACCGCCTCTCATCGAATGATCGAAGAATCTCTCGCACTATCTGCCACAATATTCACCAGCAATCTACTTACAACTTAAAAGCAACGAGACTGAAATATATTCCCAGATTATTCTTAAAAAAAAATCGAGAGCAATCCGCGTTACTGTTAAAAGACTGAAAAAGTAATCCTCCAGAGGATATACGGCCCCCTGTCAACGGAAATCGCAACTAGCGTCCACAATCACATTTTTTTTTCTCCGGCGGACTAGCGTCAGGAATTTCTCATCGAAAATTCCACGGGCCGTGGAGGCGGACGAGTGAAAAAGTTACAAAGGACAGAGATAGGCCGAGCCGAACTTTCTTTCCGGAAGCATTAACGCAAAAAATTCGTCGGTCCGACGGCGGAGGATATTCGATGGAAGTGGGTGACGGTAAGAGTCGCGGAGAGGTTGCAAAAAAGTGAGAGAGAGAGAGAGGGAGAGAGAGAGAGCGAGAGAGAGAGAGAGAGAGAGAAAAGGAGAAGAAAGAAAAATTCCACCTATCCAGTGGAAATTGCAATCGCGCTTAGGACACTATCGCGAGGCAGTCAGCAAAAACAAAGGCATTTCGGGCTTGAAGGGGTAGAAGGGACGGAACGAGGCTCGTCAGACGCGCTTGCTGGCTTTAGAAATGAAAGCCCGGTGACAAGGGGTGGCGGTGGTGTCGGCGCTGGCCCCTGCGACGAAACCACGACGGGATTGCAGAACGAACGTGTAGATAAATGGGCACAAAAATTTGGACAAAGCAAACCGGCTACCGCATACCGAGAATACTTCTTCCTCCCTTCTTCGGAGCGAAACAACCCCCGTTGACCCCCACCGCCACCCTTCCCGTCGTCGACGAGCGACGACAAAGAGGCCGCGCGGAGACGATGGTTAAGGACGTAAGAAACCGGGCGAGTCCTCGCTCGAAATAAACGTCCTCCACTTTGGTCGTCTAGCACGGGCGAAACAAATGACGACGGGAAAACACACCGGTGAAAAATATTGGTAATAAATTATCTCATCGCACCAGAAATACCGCCCGCGCAATGTGCTCACGAGACGGCCGGAGACGTTTTTACGTCTTCTCTCGAAACTAATCGCGTCGGACACATTTCTCATTCCTGCGCAATGAACGCTCCCCGATCGATAAGCTTTGCTCGATTACCGCTCTCTATCTCTTGTCCCCGTCGACGCCCCCGCTTCTATTTATCTTGCCGCAGCCGCGAGCTTGCTGCTCTATTATTTAAGCCGTCCCGCACCTGCCAATAGCTAATTGTGAGCGCTCTGACAATGAGCGGAAACGTTCCCAACAAGAGTTCATTTATTCGGATCAACGTCGGCATTAATCTTTAGTGGCTAGCTTCGTTTAGATGTTGACTGGACGGTCGCTACAGCTTCGTCTGTCGCAATTTATTTTATTAGGAAGTCCAAATCAATTTCAAATGCGGTGTTACAATTAAAACAGTACAGTGTGATGCTCGTGAAGCTAACAAGACTTACTCGTTACATTTGTTAACCTTATCTACCGGAAGTAAATTGATAAGAATTTCAATAATTGTGCTGTACCAAAAGAAAGTGTACAAATCTGTTTTTACATAATAATACCAAACGAAATTATTGAATGACGTTACTGTCGGTGACTTTAAGAAATCCTTCGACACGAACCACATATTTAAAAGAATTATGAAGTAATCGTCGGTAAATAATATGTTAATATTTCACCAGCAAAGGATTCGTTGTATTCAATAAACTCGTAAGGACGATCTGCATCATAAATTATCCACAATAAATGTAAGAAATGAAAACCAAAATATTCGTGCTAATTCGGTGATTTAATTAAATTTACTAGTTCTCGAAATAACACTGAATAATAAAAATTAACACTAGTCACAAGTGAGCAGTCGACTTGACACTGCCGTTTCACTGTTTCATTGTGAATGTCCGAGTGGATATCCGAGACGTACTCTGCGTGCATCGCAACAAGTCCTGTGAAAGGAAGCCGTAGCCGATTAGTCAGAATGGGCACGTTTCGTTTTACACGCATTTTCGGCTTTAACGAAATATTGGCTAAAGTGGCCACGTAGTGTGTGACCAGCGTTACCATAATGAATTAATTGACGGAAAAATAATGGGAGAAATGCTATAGTCAGAACCCGAATAACGTCTCGAAGCTTTTTTATTTTATAACGCAGATAGAGACGTTGCGATTTGTATTGAGACTGGAACTCGGGTCTACAGTACGAATCGTGACGTCATTGGTTTCCCCTCCATTGGTATGTTGGTGGGGCTGTGCTCGGTACATGATGTCATGTATTGCCGCGGAAGAAATTTTTCGGCAATGGTCTGTGATGATCTCAAAGACTAGTAAACATTAGGATTAAGTAAGCGGGGGTAGGCGGGGCGAACAAGGGCCCTTTCTACCTGTGGCGTCACGCGATGCTTCTTATAACGCACAAACGTGAAAAGTGAAAAGTCATAATTCTGCTTAAGATTGGGCAAAAACCATGATTCTTGGGCATTATCCCAGCTGTTTATCATTGTGCGAAAATATTGGGTCGCCGGTTGTCGCTGGTGTGGTCCGGTCGGTGTGAGAGTGGCGTGTTGATAGAGGGACGATTAATCAAAAGGCTCGGTAGCCGGGTGACTTCGGTAGGTACGACTGCCGGCAGCGATACACGTGTAGAAGTACGTAGCTGCGGCGGTATCGTCGTGAACGACATCGATTCTTGGGTTGGCACCTCGTGAGGCTGGCGGTGATCGATCGTTTTAGGGTTACCGCAAACACACAGGACACGCTTCGCTTCAATTCCCGTCGGGGCTCCGCGGAGACAGTGATCTTGACGGCCTTTGATACCGCTTCATGAATGTGTAAAGTAGCTGGTCCCAGGTTTCTCAAGATTCCGGGCTGACTCCGGGTAGCCCGGAGACGTTGGGATAGCAACGCTGCTGGTCCAACCGATAGAGGGGAACAACTCCTAACGGCCCCGCTAGGCCCCAAGCCTGTCGCATTATCAGGAAACAATGGTTGTTTTGGCTGGGCTCTCTCCCGCTCGACTTTGATCGGCCGCTGTCAGGCTAAGTTTGTCTTACCTGGGAGCTTCCTTTGAACGATCATCCTGCATCGAAATTCTCTCTCCTAATGGAGTATTCCGCTTAGTTCCCTGTCGGTCCATGTATTATCAGACTCTTATTATCGTGTTACCGAGATCATGACTCAAGTTCCGCTTCTGCCAACTAGTAACTTCATGGCAAGCCTATTCCTCGGTAATCGTCTGCCTAAAATTGTGAAATGTCACATATATCGTGCACTATTCCTGGATCTACTACCGCTAACGTCCAACGTAAAACAGAACGGTATCACACATCATTTTCTGGATATCATATGAAGTCTTTCAATTTCTTGTTCTACAATATTTCAACATTCTTGAATTCGGATTCTTGATCGGGAAGCAAAACCAGTGCCTCTTGTAGTAGAGCAAATTATTTTCTGATCCACAAGAGCATCTTGTCGATTGAAATAGAGAGAATGGAATCGTGAAATTGACTGATTCGAATCAGAGACGATCCGCCTGCGCCTAGTCGTGCGATTCTTTCAGACATGGTTAAAGATCGCTCTCTTATAAGCTCCTTAGAAGCGGAATTTAAAATATTTTCCGAAAAACACATCGTCAGAGGTGATTTTCTCTTTGCACGTCTTACACGAGTGAAGCGTTATTTACTGTACGCTCGAGCTTCTTTTTAACATCGAAACGGTTCTCCGCGCTGTTGCTCGAGAATATTCATATGCCTGTGGAAAAATAACAGATTGGCGAGGCGTATAGGAGCTCGCATTGGAAAATCTCCGCGCGCGTTCAGCCTTCATCGTTGGGAAATTTGAAAAGACTCGCGATAGAGATTTACCGGGGAAAGTCGTTTTATTTCTAATATTGAAAATCCGAGGGAAATATTAAAATGCTGTCTAAGTAACAAAACGCGGAAAGGTTTATGCATCGAACTTCTCAGCATGAAACGAAACCTCAACCTTTCAGCAAGATGAGGACTTCATTGGACATTCGAGGTAATCCTTTTTTTTCGAAAAAGTGAAAGTTCCTTCCTTTTTCTCCAATTTTCACCGTGGAAACATTATTTACACGTATATTAATTATGATGTACTGTAAAAATAACCAAAAAGAGAAGATCAGAATAATATGTTAGCAGGCTCAGTTAGTCGTTCGTATTATAATGACGTTGGGCCTTCGTTGACCATGATCGTGAGCCCACCTGCAGAAGAAGACGACATTTCTAACGATTGACTTACCAATATTGAAACCAAGGCCCAACAAACATAAATTCTGCTCGGATAGATAAACTCAATCTTGTCATTCTCATAAAGCAACACGCGACAATCACTTTTAATGCTTGATAGGTTTTGATTTACGTTACATACGAAGGTTTCCTTAGGAAATGTTCTTCACGCAGGGTGTGTTCGTTTTCGAAAAGGGAAGGATTTACGCTCGATAAACCATGAAGAGTCTTCGCCAGCAACGATTCCTCGCAGGTTGTAATGAAGAAAATCACCGGAAGAGCTGTTCGATGAGTCACGACCCACATAATTTCACCATCATCGATTATTTCCAAAGTACGGCATCGGCCGGGGATATGCCTAAGGCTCGCTACTATGCAGAGCCTTGCGGGACCCCATAAATCATCGTGACACGCGCATAAACGTTTCCTAACGTCCGAGCCCGGTAAACGAAATAATTTGATAACTAATGGCCGTTGGATTGCTGGTTCGGGCGCGCGATCTGCGTGAACCGGCAGACCGAGAATACTGAGAGAATTTTCACTCGGGGAACCGGGCAAAGGATGTACCGAGGAACGGATAGATCCATCAATCTGAAATGGCGCATTGCGAATTCGGTTTGCCATCCAGGGGTAAGGATGACTGATGGAGATCGGCACGGAGACGCTAATGACGCGGATTCGCAGCTCGATGACTGACAAAACATACCTCGTTAATGGATACCGCGTTACCGGTGCCGGACACTCGCCTGCCACAAGAAACCGCTTCTCTACGCTGCTACGGACAGATTGGCAGGACTCTCCATTGCCAGATCGCCCGATATTGTGAGCGATGCTCTCGTGTATCCTCCATAATAGCTGCGTGTGCGTTTGCGGATAAGCTCCAACCAACTCAAAGTTTTACACATAGAATTCCATCGCGTCAGTTTTTCTGGAAGTGCTTACGTACTGTCGCAACAACTTCAGAAATTTTTCTGAATAGACCTGCATACTGTGATCCAAGAGCAAAACACATTGATAAGTTACTTCATCCTGGAATGGCTAGAGTTGACTCCATTTTAATCCATCGTTGTTAAATTATAATTTATTGGCAGCTGGTTTAAACAATTAGCTACTTTTATCAAGCTCAACGAGAGGATTAACGTCGATCTCGAAGGACTGTGTTCCAAACTATGCAGAAGAAAATTTCTGCTCGCTTTAAACTGATAGCTACGGCCACAAAGAAACCATCAAAACCGTATTAAGTGAAGCACAGTCGCTTAACTCGAAGTTACGGTGTACCATGTAACGATTTTTAAACTGGACGCAACTTCGTTATTCCCGATTTCCAACTTCATCGTGCAGAATCAGGTGATGGAAGGGCCCTTGCGTCTCGACTGCCCCACTAGCAGCGATAATAGGTGTCATAGCCGACCTAATCGTCGTCATCCACTTCCCGAGGCGAGTTGGTCATAAATATAGAGCAGCAAAAGTACAGGAAAAATAAGAAGCGACTCGTTAGCGGTCGATCACCGGGTGTAACGCGCAGTTATACGCCGTGCTCGTTACCTGATGGTTTAAGGTAACCATGGAACGTCCAAAGGCGCCGGTTTATTTAACGTCAAACTAACCGGCATGGCGCGCTAGGAACGTTTCCACGACGGCGCGGGCTCTCGACGCAGAACACCTATGATACTTTCGTTGCTCGTCCGAACCTGACAATTAACGCGGTACGCGTCGCGGTGCGGTTAACTAACGTGGAAACAGATTACGATGTATTTTTAACCCGTGGCTCACTCCCTCTGGCCCGGGCGGCTATCGGGTTTCGCAGGAGAAACGGTCGTTGTGGACTCGAGAGCTACGTCCGAACGGCAAGATCACATGGAAACAATTTCATTAGAGGGACACTGTGTGCGATGCGATGAAGGCACGCGCGCGAAATAATGCGGCCGCGCCGAATTTTACAGCGGCGCGCAACATGCCGGTGATTTATTAAGTCTCGGCCGTCACGCGCATACCAGTTGCATTTTAATTATTCCACGGCACGCATTAAAAAAATTCCCACCACCCCACAGCCCGATTCGCCCGCGCACCACAGTGAATAACGACGATCGTTCCCGCGGACCGAAACTTCTGCGTCCCATGAATCTCCCGAGGCCCAGGCCAAATCGTTAATTCCTCCCACGCGTGTCTCATTACCAGTGAGAATTACATTTTTCCCCGGCCCTTGTTTCGCCGACGAAATGTGTCATCCTGCGTGGAGTAGCCGTTGAAATCGTTTGTTACCCCGTCCGCGGTTCGATGAATCGTTATGCAAGTTCATTGGATTTTTTGTGTCACTCTGGTGTTCGATACCCGTGGGTGACCTTTCACGAAATTATTGACTTAATCAGACCATAGATTTTTATTCGGTTGCTGCTGGAATTGTAGAATATATCTATTCTAATGAAATACGACGTAAGACTATTCTATTTTTTAACCGCTGCAGTGTTGGCTGGAGAGAATAAAGTACCCTGTAATATTTTCTGTAAATACTTGTACGAAATTATGTAATCCAATTGAAATTTTTACGAGATGGACCTATGCAATTTTTAAATATAAAATAAATTCTTTTTCTTTTGACCATGATCTAATTTGTTTATGAGGGAGAATAAAAAATGAATGGTTCTTTGTTTTAGTTGCTTTGCAGAAGATCAAATAAATTGTGCCTGCTATTATCATACAAGAAAACGATCTACAGAGAATCACAAGAATTCTTTGGACCCCTGCCCATGAAGATAGGCGTTCCATTTACATCGAACGTAACCGGAGTATTTTTCTCTTCCAAAGCTTTTGAAAGTTTCCCCCAGTAATTGAACCTACTTGAATTGCTTAGAACTGAGGGACACACTGGGAACCCTATTGGTTATTTTACGACAGCCGACAATCCCTTCCTGATTTCCTACCGGTTGACTTGCAAGTGGGACAGACGTGATGTGACTGGAGAACGCTGAGTAAACGTTTCCAGCCGTAGGTATTTCTAATAAAACAATCTGCTCGATGAAACTACACGGCTCGCTGTCATAGGGAACGAGAAACGTGTCGAATTTCCAAGGAAAATAGGGACAACATTTAATTGCTGGCATGATCCACTTACAAAATAAAGTCTGTTGGACACAATGTAAGTCAAGTTTATGCAGGAAATGTAAACAACTTTCCCTAAATATGTTCTGCCCGTGCGTGGCATTATTTCTACTTTCCTAATACTAGCTGCCTCAAAGAGGCTACACACAAAATGGTATAGAGAAACAAAGGCTCATTAAAAAATCCACAAACGCTTGTGTCATTTTCCTAATCATTCCCTTCGTGTAACACCTCGCCATTACCACTTCCTCTAATTCAGGGTTGCCCGAAGACGTCTCCCGCGCCCCCTTCTTCGATTCATCTGCACTCGCAGCGTCTGAATGGGCCGTGGCCGTAGGTTTTCTCTAATTCCGGGCCTCTCACGCATCCAGGATGAAATTTTAATATAGCGAGATTGCGGATCGCGTTTCAAATTTCCGAGTACATTCAGCGGCCGGTGAAACGTAGCTGTGGGATTGTAGAATGTAGGTCTTCCCGCGAACAAAAGGGGAGACGGTACAAACGATCTCTCGCGGCCTCGGCCGATTCGGGACGCGGCTTTGAATCAATTCGTATTCATTTACCGGCAGCGCGCGGCGCTGCTAACGGTGAAAAATCGTTCTTAACTTTTCCCCGGCAACGTCCTGCTTGGCGGGCAATGAAAGCTACTCGTTACCGAGCACCACGCCGCGAAAACCAAACCGTCCCCTCCCGAGAAGTGTGGATGCGGTAGGTGGAACCTTCGAATGATTTATCGTCCGCGACACTCGCCCCGTTCCTTCGGTAAAAATAGCTTCGAGTTTCTCGCGGGGTTGCAGAGCCAACGGAGCTGGCTGGGTGGAGTAAATGTCTCCGCGATGGTCTACGGGGAAGTTGAATTTGTAGTCGGCGAAATTCTGCCCCGTCACTAAATCGCGTACATTTCCCGGCGTCGTCTTTTTTAAGAGACGCAGTTCTAATGGGAATCGCAGCTTCTAATAGCTGTGCAAACGCTCACCCCATTCTGCAACTCGAGTTTGAGTACTCAAAACGCGTCGACCTTCGAGTTTGAGTCGTACGAAGATGGTGGGACATTGTAATGCATGATTTCAGCAGTATCAAGAATTAATAACTTTCTGTGACGTGAAAATGTAATTTACAGTTTTATGTTTTACTTTTTTGAAGTGAAAATGTTGGAAAATTACGGAGTTACTCGCTTGTTTTCACACGTCACTTCCTGAAACATCGATTGCTGGCCGCGATTATTGCGACGTACTCGAATATGTGAAGTGAAAAATTCGGGTTGATTTGCCGACGGAAATATATTATCGAAAATGTAGAACATGAATTTCCGGAATTTTCGATTGTTACGGAAATGACAGCAGTTTGAAATGGAAAGGGTTGTAAAAATTCAGGTGACTGTGATTTTAAAAAACTCGTATTCTACATTCTACGTTAATGCACACGTAGGATCGTTTCTCCAAATGTGAACTAAATAGGACGCATAATTATTGATATTTTACACTTGAAAGTTAGGTAAATTTTAACTAGCGGGGTGGGTAAATGTAAACAGCAGGTAAATGAGCGTGTTCAGATCTTTTTCAATTTTTAATACAGTATGCGCGACTGTAAGTGTGCTGAATAATTTATAACAATATTTTTATGGTTTGTATGATTTTGTATTGGTCGTTCCGATAGCATCAGAGTTTCTAGCGTTTAATTATAATAAATACTAAATGGAGAATTGAAATATAAAGTATTTATTCGATGATGGGTACTTCATAGAGCGTACAAAAAAAGGGGGTGAATTTTGTAAGGTCGTAGAAATTTCGAGACATATTTATTCAGTACTATTCGTAACGTATCGATAGAATAATGGATGCTACGCATCACGCGGGGCGTATTTTATTTGATCCGATTCCTGTAATTCGATCACTCATCGTTATCCTTCTGTTTCCTTTGTTTCAGGTGAGTAATTCAGCCGATAATCCTGGTTGCGTTGGAAATCGCTTTTATGCGGTGAGTTGACCAGCCGTGATGGAATTGGGTACAATTAATGGAAATTTCCTTCTGACCAGTCGACGTTGGTGCTCTCTCTGCACTTCAACATTTTTGTTCGAGTTCGTTGAAGATTACGCGTTGGACACCATTACTGGACACATAGTATTTATCGAGGACGAACTCTTTAATTAGTATTCACCCTGTTCGTAATAATAGTTCATGAAAATCTCATCAATTCAGTTGGATCATATTCAGAAAACATTTACCGAGCCTGTCATTAATACATTGCCAATACTCTCTCTTCCGCTAAAGTCAAATAAAGAAATTGTCTAATTTATTCCAAATAATTTTATAAATTAAAATTCGGAGATCCGAGACTTTATCCAATTAAAAATGCATTTTTATCTCATTACATTCAAGTTAGAGCATTGCATTCTAGCCACAATAATTCAGTCTAAAGTGCTCCATGTATAACAGTGATTAATTCGGATATCCGATGATTTACATGTACTATATAAGAAACAATTTTTACGAACACAATTCTCATTTCTAGTTACTAACACAATTTAGGAGGCAGTAGAAAGATCCTGTCAATTAATTCTGAAGAGGTGAAGTACATCAGGCACCGTTCAATTTAACACAACACAGAATCCCAAGCCTTTCGGCCAAGCATTTGGTCTAATTGTAGTCGACGAATCGAGCGGGCCCAGATGGAGCAATCGAATGCAGCCGCATCCCCTTTTGTCTAACGTATTCAATGAAATAAAAAGTTGCGAATGGTTACTCAATAGCAGCCGGTCATGCGACGGACGTCTCGGGAGGGTCGTAATTTGCGGCGGTAGGATCAAACAAGTAAAGGAGAACGAGCATAGGAGAAAAAGAGGGAGAGACTATAGCAGCCGAAGAAAGAATGGGGTAGAACGGGGTGAAAAAAGAAGGGAGAAGGAAATGGTCAGACAGGCGGGGGTAGAAAAAGAAGCGTGGAGTAGACATCGTGAACCGATCGTCCGTGAAGCTGGTTCGGCGAGTAGAAAAATTGTGTGATACGCGTCTGCGGGAGGGTTCGACCCACCTACTGCGAATAAGCCGGGGTTGATACCGAAAACCGTCGATTCACACTCAACAGTAAGGTTAGAAGGGAAGACGAGAAAGAAGAGACTGGGTTACAGTCTTGGGGTATGGAGGGAAAAGAGAGATGGAGGGGTCGAGAGTGAGAGTGGGAGGGAGAGGTTCAAGGCAGATGTAAGAGAAGGATTATCTTGCGTCGAGGCTTCGAATCTGATAGTGACTGTTCCGAAGGGTGTTTTCAAAGGTCGGCACGGGGTTAAGCGGGGTGAAGAGGTATGCTTTTAAGGTATTGGCCCCCAACGGGAAGCGAGCCGAGCGAAGAAGACCGCGGCAAACCACGTTCACAAACACCCTGACGTATTATAGGCGTAAAATGGAAGTTCCGTGGCAAATCCGTGACGCTACTTACCTCGAGAAACGCTTCTGACCTTATCGACCGGGTCGTTAGAAATCGCCAGCTGTTAGGAGCCCGTTCCGATGCGCCGATGCTATCCTCACACTGTTTCTGATCCACTTGTCATCCATCGTCGCAAAATCCTCAAATTAAATCGTGAACAATCTTACTGAACTTTGAAAAACAAAATATACAAAATACTGTACAGATATTTCTGAACCTTCTATGACTGTTTCCTCCGTCCTAGTTACATCCCAAATCCCCTAATCTTCGACACAGCATCAGGTATCCTCAAGTAATTTCAAATCACTTTCTCTTCCTGCACGATCACTAGGTTCATCAACAGACAGTCATTTTCTCATCACGAATTGCTTCTTTCAGCGATTTGTAATGCGAGAAACGTGCGCGCTCCGGACTTGAGGATTGTTCAGTCTTAAATAGGTCTCACTCTTTCTACCTTTTAGTGAACTCTCGGCTCATTGTTGATTTATTTGCCATCCGACATAGTTTCCCAGGACCGGCATTAGCCGAGTTTGACGCGTAAACTTATAGCCGGTTCGATAAATTACTGTCTTGCTTTTTATCCGACCTGTTTTCCTTGGATTTCGGAAACTGCTGGCCATGGCAACTTCCACTGATCGACATGCAGGAAACTAACTTGGCGATGTTCGTTCAGCTATTTAGAAGCATTAGCGACAGCTATATTAGAGACAGAATGTTGTTCTGTTGAACATGATGTAAAGGAAGAAAGGAAGCAATGATTATTTTTAAGTTTCCTTTCATATACTTATAATTGGGTCTGGCCCAGTGTAATGACTACCTGTTCTCTCACATATAATAAAAATCACATTTATTGTTACTAGTCTTACTTTAAGAATGACGATTTCAACTTTACCACTTTGGTAAAATTAGCATGTGTTTTAAAATTGTTGGACCTTTCAAATTTACTGCCTGATTTCAAAAACGTGATACCGTTGATTTCAAAAACGTTGATCCTTATGTTCAGAGTAGTGTATATAGGTGTGTCAGGTTTTCCATGTTTTTGGTTCTTTGCTTTGTCCTAAAGATCACTTTGACCGCAGTACGTTTCCAACCAGTGTCTCATACAATTCAAATCAACTCAGTTCATGTTTAAATTACAAGTATGTATTACATACTTGCTATTAACTTTTGGTTTTTTTAGACACAATTTCCTTTGATAAAGGTTTAAACTAGGTCCGAAACGTTAGGCATATTTGCAAAATAGCTATTTGATTAAAAATTTATCGAAACTGTAGCGCCGAAATATTAATTTTAATATAAATTTTTAGTATCCGACACATAATAACAGATCGGTATATATTGTTCATTTCTCCTACTAAATAGAACTTTGATACACGTTCTACTTGTCTGTAATAATTAATACGTTTCTATGTACTGTTTACAATTTTACAAAGGTTGGTAGGAGTGCTTTATCAAACCTCTGACAAAATGTTTCGTTTATTTTTAGCGTTCGAAATCCATCGCGATTTTCCTCTCTACAAAACGGCACGGACAGCCGAGGATTTACATAAAGATCGTCGGTCTATTCATAGCAGTTCGTAGGATTTTTACGAGGCCAATTTGTGGCACGTTCAATTAACTTAAATTATCCCGGGCCACGCTGTGTTTCTTATCGTCGTGAGAGATTTAGAAATTTACGTCTCTCGGGTGTCGGCTTTTCCGATAGTATCGAGGGAGGGAGAGGGAAAGGAAGAGGGAAAGAGAGAGAGAGAGAGAGAGAGAGAGAGCTCTCTTGCTTTTCATAAAACCCGGGGGCCAGCACAGCAGCGCACAGTTGCAGTTGATCGATCGTGTTCCGCGGAGCTCGCGTTACTTCCTCCCCGTTTCCTTGATCTTTGATCTTCGGTGCCTCCCGCTCGGTCTCTGGCCACGTGATTGCGTCCCAGCAGGTTGTCGTTCGCAAAAAATTGACAATGCGATTATCCGCGTAACGAGGTGTATCGTCGGCAGACAGAGCGAAGCCGATGCTTCTCTCGGAAACTAACGGCGGTGTTTCCCCCGGGGGGCCTCATCCCTAAGTCGCCGGGACCTTCAATCGTTATCGAATCTTCGGGAATTACACAACACAGTTGATCGGGAAATACACGCCGGCGATTCCCTGCTCCTTAACCCGATTAGCTCTAGTAATTAACGCAGTAAAGTTACAAAATTTCGTTACAGCTGTCCGTCGGGCATCAATGGGCAAAAGTCTGATCCTGCGAGCACAAATACATTATCCCCAACGAGCTTACCCGCAGTATAGTATACTCTAAAAGTACCATGCTTGGTAAGCTTGTTTCTTGTCGATCCTAATACGATTTGTGATCATGTTTCTTAGAGGTACTCACAGTTTCTTGGAACATAATATTTTAATTTTAGTGTTCGTTTATATTGAACGATCTTACATTTGTCCTTGAAGATTCTTCTTAGACATAAACAGAATTTATTAATACAATGTGACAATGATATCGCATGATTAATGTAATGAAGCGATAGTTCTAGAAATAAAACAACATTGATGAATAAATGACCATGATAATATTAAGCATGAATATTGCAGTAAGAACTTTTGGAACAATATAATGTATGTAAATTTTTTCAAAAATGTTTTTACACGATTGGACTTGCAAATGCAAACTACGTATATAAAAGAAGTTTTTCTTTCTACACCGTCTGGTTCCCGAGATACTTGGAAAAGATCCTCAAGGGTTGTTATTACCCCTTCATTATGAACGATCACCAACACAACAAGGAATGCGTATTAAATCTATCTTTAAAATCGATCTGTACTACAAATTTCACTCAACCTTTCGTAACGAAACTACCCCAATTTCGCGGAATGCTTATGTTCGATAACTTGTCAAACAGTTCCATCCGCCGCAACAGCCCGTCTCTACAGCCCATATCATCAGTTCGGAGCACGTAGCATCTAGAGTTTGAATTGTCGAGGATACTGACAGACAAATCACAACAAAGTATTCCACTTTGCCCGAGCCTCCATTGTTTCTAAAGTTCGTCCGGCATGTTGCCGTTTCGCGTTCATGAAACTCAAGCTAGAGAAGAGCACGAGTGAGACAAAAAGAGAGAGAGAGAGAGAGAGAGAGAGAGAGAGAGAGAGAGAGAGAGAGAGAGAGAGAGAGTGAGAGAGAGAGAGAGAGAGGGAGAGAAGAGAATAGAATAGTAGGAGAGACTTGGTCGGTGAAATCTTCTGCCCGACGAAACGGTTCCGAAATCAGAGCCTCGGTGCCGGAAACGATGGCGGCAGGTGTTGCTCGCCAGCCAAGATGATGAAAGATGACGCGCCGTCACCTTGGCTGAAGATCCTTCTGACTGGTGGTTTCCATCGACCCTGTCAGTTCGAGCATGAAATTACCAGCGAGAGAGGTACAAGAGCGTCGCGGAACGCCCGGTGTGTCTGCGGGAGTATGGGGTAGAAGTGGGGAGGTTGAACGTCGATGAACGGAGACGCAGTGGGGGTGAGACGGAGGTTGAACCTGGCCCCGGTGTACAGGATGAAGAAGGAAAGACAAGCGAAGCGTCGAGAACGCGAAGAACGGAGGCAAACGGGGACGAAAGCTGCCGGGGATGGGAGGATCAATTATTGTCATTCCAGGCTGTAGTCGCTGGATCCTGATGGCTGGTTTCGTGTTGTATGTTACTCCGCGCCAGTTACACGACAATCCGTTACCGAAACCAACCTCGGCCCTCTCAACCTCTTCTCGACCGTTGTTCCCAACGTTGCTAGCCCGCGGGCGACCTCCGCATACCGGCGTATCACGGCCCGGTAATTTGTCACGAATAACGCTTATTAGACAATTCAACTGTTGTCGCGCCATGGTCATTTATCGACGCGTCCACGATACCGTGAATTTCATTAAGATCACCGGACGGAGATTGCTGGCCGGCGACTATTCGCCGGTCTCTGGTATGTGCTGATCGCCAACCAGGGGCCCCGTGGTACGCTCCTCGATCGTCCCGTTGTTCGATCATTGCGAATAATTAATCTGGAATGCCTGACGCAACGTCTGAACCCCAGCCACTACCTTTGTGTCCGTTCTTGTAAAGCTGGTCGGGCCTCTTGCACCTGCTGCTGACGATACCAACCCTCTGCTTAACTGGACAAGGGGAACTTTGATTTTGTAACCTGGTTCTTCTGTATCTTGAAGTATACCATAGTTTTGGGACCTGTGTGAAAGGCAGCTCCGAAGACATATCGAAGACATCCTGTAACCTATACATGAGTGATGACGGAAATCTTGAAGTATACGTTGCTGTTTTCACTCACGTATGGGGTGCAAGATGTCTTTGACTCCATTTTGGAGCAGCCTTTCATACAGTTCCCAAAACTGTGGTTGTTTTCAAGAATCAAGGGAGGTAACTTATATCAAATTGATATAAGGTTACCTTCAAAATTAATAGCGTAATTTGAAATTTCAAATTTGAAACCTGTTTCTTCCCTCATGTCTTTGTACACACAGTTAGGAAAATTATATTTGCCTCCCAGGATGAAAGAAAAGCGAGTTGGATTCCTGGAGTTTCAATTCATAGTATTATCAATTGAGTCCGATTTTCTGAACAACAAAACCACTTTTGACTAGATTATCTAGATTTATAGCATGCGTGATTATTAAACTCATTCATCGTGGGGGTTAACGTCCGGACAACCGGTGATCTGATCTTGCGTGTCGATCGTTGACTCTGGTGTCTTCGAATTAGATTCCACGATCACGCGATTGAGCGATAATGCTAAACTTAAGTATACGGTCGTCCAGAATCATGGATGTATCCTCCGGCACAGTTTAACGAGTCGCACCATCGCATCGGCAAGACACCTCGACGGTCTCAACGAGGCAATGAATGCCTGTCGGCGATAATTGCGCTGCTTTTACGAAAACACGTGCGAAATCGTCGGCGAAAGTGTTTTTATTGCTGTTCGGTGGACTCTTAATCGCGCTGGAACGACTTGCATATCATGATTATAGCTCTCGCCCTAATACTCTTTTACTGCTTAATTTTGTTGGGAAAGCACTGTGAATGCTGATAGGATTTTCTGATCACTAATGTTGATTCTGTTAGGGTTCTTTTATTCATAGAATGTTAACTGTTGGTTTCTAAACATTTCACTGCCGTTGGATCACAATCATCGAACAATTAGTTAGAGAGAATTGATGATAAATTGCCAATAAAACTTTCGTTGTCTTCGTATGTCTTCGTATCACAATCAACACGTAGTTTGAAAAATTGCAAGATAAATGTTGAAAAAATTGTAGTTTCACTGTTAGCTTTTTTCTAGTTGTAAAACGAATTCATTTTCGTGGCGCTATCCGTTTACGAAAGTTGATTGGTCGGCGTTTATTATTTTACATCTACGGCTTCGTAGATGGAAAACAACGGAAAACCAATAAAAATGAACAGAAAGTTATAATCTAGAAACGCAAATTGGAAAACGTCTATTCGACGTGAAAAAAGCAAGATTAAACAAATTGTTGTTGGTCAGGTGGGCGATGTGGCCTCGACGAATTGATTTTCATGAAAATGAACATAAACTCGTTTCGAAAATAGAGGTCGACCTAAAACTCGACATCACCGAGTTTTATAATTTTAACGGGGTCTTCGAACGAGCGGAATTATATTCCGGGGAACGAGCCTGCATTTTCGAAGAATATTAGAGCACGGTACACGGTCGAAAAACTTGGCACGGATCGCACTTGGTCCGACCTGCGAGATGTTCGCGTTACGATAATTCGGAATCTGGGCGAAATTGCGCGGTTCGTATAAAAAAGGAGAACTGTTCGAAGATGGGAACGAGTGGAGAAACACTGATCGGTCTTGCGATAATTTCGAGTGCGAACACGATTTTCCTGTGTGGCAACGGCCGGAGTCCTTGATTTTGCGATAAAGTTATTACTCGGCAGAATTTAAATATGCAACGTGTCCGACGGGGCTTGCAAAAAGAACAATGCACGTGCCGGGGCGCGCTGTTCTACGACACTGCGATTCCGTGGAGGGAAAATTTTATTTCGCGGGCGCCGCTTCGTAACAGCTTGCACAAAACTGTCGGTGATATACGAGCTCGTGCAGCTACCTGGAACGGGGCCATCCACATTAAAAATACACAGCAACGCCAAAATTGATGGACGAGCGGTAGCTGTGTAATTATTATTATAAATCATCGCGACCGGTCCGGCCACCGGCTCCGGTCCCGGCAAGTTGCATTGTCCTATTCGCTCGTGACATTTTATAATTTATAAAATAACGAGTGCGGAAGGACACACGCAGGATCCGGGGGGAGGGTCCGCGTACACCGACATTAATATCTCGCGTGATCGAATCGCAACGCGCCACGGGGAAAACGCTGCGAACGATAGTCCCCGGGCCGATCTAAAAACGCGGAACTAATTAATAAAATCGCGATACTTGGCCGGTGTTCATAAATCACGGGAAAATGTGGCACGGTCAGAGTTCGTTAGCGAACCGTAAAACGAAACATCAGCTGCATTTTATACTTCCTCCGTCTCTTCCTCTGGGCTTTTTTAACCCACCGCACCCCCTGCCGCGTAGCGCCGCGCCGGTGTAATTTAATGACTTGTACCAATGAAGGCATTAAACTAGATGTGTCATACTTGAACAAGCCGTAACCGGACGACAGTGTAAAAGGGAAAACGTTTATATGAGCTTGCCGCTCTCGATCCTACTCATTTCAAGATTAACGTTACGCGATCTCGGTAAATACATTCGGGTTCCATTTAAACAATATATACTCACCTTAATTACATACTTCCGGATGCATTGGGGAATAAGTAAATCAGAAACTTGGAATTTTCTTGCACATTGGTACAGGAAGTAGAATCGGTAGGCCATGGTCAGACATATCAGCTATCTTCTACTGAATTTCTGAACGGAATCAAATTTTCCATGTGTTTGTACATTAATATTCACTTCTTTTCTAACTATATCAACAAACCAGAAACACTCCGTATATATTTTACAACTCACTACAGTCAATACTCGTGTTAGTGCTTGTGTTAATACTGGTACCTACTTCCACTTTGTCTTTAAAATTTTGTGTATGTTTTTCTTGAAAAATCGAAAAATAAATTCACGATCTTTTGAGGCACATAAGTCCGACATTCTCAATATTATTAAATGTTGTAAAAAAACCCTAGGGATTAAAAAAGAAAGGAACTTAATCTAGCTCCTATTGCAATTGAAAAAGAAATTTTTTTTAATAAATCAGTCTGATAATAGTGTTGACAACAAATGGAGGGCGCCATTGACATCATACGCGTACTTTTAAAATAATGAACTCGCTAAACTATCAGTACCCAAAAAAGTCTTGGAAAAAATAGAGGAGGTAAATCAGTGCCGCGTCAACAAGAAGTCCCGGTACTTGGGGAGAGTTTGGAATGATTTTCTGTCGGGGTAGGGTTTGCAGAGGGAACGGTCCGACAGCATTTGTAGCCTGGTAAGCTCTAGAAGCTGCTATCGCGGCGGAAAGTCCGTGGCGCGTTCACTTTCAGCATTCCCTGATCTTAAACTGGAATTCCCATTGGAGCAGGCGGGGCCAGGGAGTGGATCAGGTGGACCTGGCACGACGATTCACCGTGATCGAGCTTTCTTTTCCGTTCGTCGATCCGAAAGGTACATAGGTAGCAGTGCGAGCCACGGTTAGATCGTCGGAGGAGGACGTCGGTGTCCACGGGCACTGTAGGCGGAGCGGCCGAGGCGGAAGAAGGTGGGATTGGTCGAAGGAGGTGAGGAGAGGACGGCCGGTAGTCTGGTTCTCTCCTAATTTGACGCTTTCGATAAATTTAACAAGCTCGTCACGAAGGAAGGGCCCTGTATGTCCGGGCACGGTGCCAGACTCTTGGCGCGTCCGACGCGCGCACAACCGACACCATTACCTTCCCGTATTCCTGGCCGTGCCTGAGTCCCGAGGGACACGCCGGGTCGCCGGCGTCCATTTGGTAATACGCTTCCTCTCCTACAACCTTTCCAACCCACCATTCCTGCGAACATTCTGCGACTCCTTCGCCCGTACCTCCGCATTGCCCGTTCCCAGACTGGCATCGTTAGGATGCTTTTGCTCGCGTCCCTGACCCTACCACCCTGCTCTCGTCCTTTTCTTGAACACGCTCCACCAGGCCCGTCCCACCACCTTATATCTTTCGATCCCCGGGAAAATTCGCCTTTAAGGCCAAGCTGCTGCGAATCGTATGGAAAACTTGACGACCTCCCTCCCTCTATCTTTTTATCGGTCACTACCACCTACACACATCCACCACACTCTCGGAAACCGGCCCTGGACAACGAAATCTTTTTCCCATGCAAAGTAACCCGCCGATCGACCAACTCCATCGTCGTTCCCACGGAATTTTGGTTCCCGAGCACGTGGACGATGATGCGCTCCGACCATCCAGCCAGCTGAATTGCTTCCGGCTGGATTAGAAGTTGATTTAGCAGCTGTGGGAAACTCGTAGAAAATGTTTAACTACTTCCTCGCAAATTTTAGATTCACTACCTATAATACCTCAATCAGGTCAAATTTAGATTCTGAATCTTCATTCAGAACTCAAATATCCGTACTCGAACCTAAGGCATGGTAAACGAAAACGTATGTCTTTCTTTAATAATTTAACTAACAAGGAATGATCTCAAACCTGGAAATTCAAAAAATTAACGAACTTCTGAAATATGTACTGCATTATTAACATGTATTATGCGAATATTTTGCTGCCTAAATTCACTTTCAGGGGGGGAATTCAACTCCTGATAATTCTATACTAACCTTTAAGAGATAGGGCAAAAGTTTTCAGACAATTCTTTGTCAGACAGTTCTTTTTAATGAGGACTATCGTCTGGTAGAAGATTTATCAATTACTTATATGATTAGAATCGAACGATAGTACAATTTTCTAATACTTACTTACATGTATATGATATGTCCCCAAACGTTCACCAACATTGAAAGCAATTGCACAAAATTTTATTCTGTCTTTTATTCTGTCTCTATTAATTCTAGTAGTAGATAATAGAATATTTCTTATCACCGCATGTACATTATTTGGAAGGATTATACTTATATGTATAATATTTTAATATGCAAACGATTTTCTAAATGACAGAGTCTTAACAATAGGACAGATATAGATCACATGTTTCATTAATACCTCTTCTGCCAGACACTTCATACGTCTGCACGGGGGGCGAAGTCGGAAAAAGTTCTTAGAATTTCGAATTAGCTGGTTCAGTTTATTCGTAATTCCGCGGCGTCTATCTGGGCTTAAATCTTTCTTTACTATTCCTTGGAGCGGAGTTTCAGCTTGCCTTTCCTTGGTCACTAGAAGTTGCGGGTCCCGAAAAGCTTTCATTAATAAGATAGTGAAATTTCCGTGAACGAAGACTGTTCGAGAAAGTTCTGCTAGTTTTTCATTTCATACCTCGAATCCGTCGGGGGATTTGCAGGAACGACGGGTAGTTTCTTCACCACAGACATAAACAAAACGAAGGTAAACGGAAACGCTCAATATTTGCTAACTGTTCCGCGTTTTATTACGGCTGAATCGGACCGAGCACCGTAAGACGCCTACCGGATTTTCCACGGTCCCTCTTTGCGAAAACTTTGTGTTCCTTCGAATTACCCAAGATCCAGTATATTGGTAACGATTATGTATCAATGACTATCAACATTAATAAGTCCTGCAATAAAGGATGTAAAGAACTACCTCTAATTGGATTGCTCAATCAGGTTCTATTGAAATTTTGAACTTTCTGACAGTGGCTTTGCGGAGCACTAAAATTGATTATTTTACTTTACTTTATTTTTAAGACGACATTTTTTTATAATATATTCTCAAAGAAATAAATTAGTTGAAGAATTTTTAATGGATATATCTTCGCGATGTCGCGTTTTCCTAGGCAAATTAAAGGAAGTGATTGTTATTGCTTCAGAAAATTTAAGTCTATTCTCTGAATATTAGTTAACAATCATATCAAATACGGAGTTATAATACTCAGTACATTTCGTTTCGAAAACATCGTTTACTTTACATTTTCAAAGAACACTTATTTGAAACTTATAGTTCTCTCTCGTGAAAATATTTTAACTGAAGCAATGCAAGTTTTATCGTGCCATCTCGAAGACGAAAATCACGTCGGGACATCTCAATTAAACAGAAACGGTATTAAAGCCCACACAAGCAGCTCAGTCTTATATCAAATTAAAGACCCAGAATACATCCCCTTAAAATATAAAATTTTAACAATTCTCTTCTGCAACTGACGAACGAGTCAACATTTACTAAGGGATCATGCTCGTCTCAACATTAAGATTCGGAGGAATGGAGTAGGCGACAGGTAAAAATATAAAATTTTAACAAACGTTCCTGATGATCGAGTGCGAAATTTCGCGAACTCGCGAGATACGCGGCTCTTCTTGTTTTTGCCGGTGCCGATCCGAGAGCAGTGCTACGAAGCAGATAAATTGCCCGATAACTTTTATCCCGGTCACGCCACCGTCGTCCGAGAACTTTCAGAGGGGAAGATTGGGGTGGAAGGAGGCTAAAGGGGCCTGGTAGAGTTTGAGGATCGTCTGACAGCCAGCTGGTGCTGCTCCTATATGCACGGTGTTTGCTAGCGGCGTGGGCCGTCTGTCGGAGTTCATTTCATCGGAACTTAATAAACGTTTTATACTACGGAAGACGGCCTTCATAAGATATTCCCGACGAGCTTCCAGATACGTCCAGAAACGATATTGTCGTTCCTTTACGCGTGGTTTAAATTTCGTCTTCGGCCGGGAGTTATATATATATTCACATATTCACATACAGTCAGAAAGAGAGGACGATAGAACGAGAAAGAAAGAGATATGAAGAGGGAGAGAAGGGTGCGGACGGTTGGAAGTGGCGAACTACGAATTTCGCAGGACCGTCCAATTTTGAAGAAACGAGGCGAGGAGAGAGCGTACTCAGAGCAAACGAGAGGAGTGTAAGGAGCAAGATTGGAGCGGCAAGGAGAGGCTGCGGGGCGTGTGGGACGGTAGCAGACTGGCAGAAGTAGGGAAAGAGTGCCTGTCAATCGTCGAGAAGGTGCGCCGCCGAGGCAATTTCACAGGGGTGGAAAATCAGGGCGATTCTTGAAGTCAGTAAATTTTCTCTGTCCTTCTCTGGAGAACGTTGCTGATCTTTTTCGTTTGGACCCGGCTCGAGGATGTATACGTTCCTCGAATAGGGAAACAGAGACGCTGGAACCAAGAGACAAGAACGCTGCTGGTACACAAGAGAGAGAAAGAAAGAGAGAGAGAGAGAGAGAGACAGACAGAGAAAACGTAGAAAGAAGGTGTAGAAGGGAGCTGGGGCAAACCTACGTGGGCATAACCAGAGCAAAGTGAAAATTGCTGGAACCATTCGGTAGGATTGACCTTACGTGCCGCCCTATATCCCTGGGACTGTTCGCAATGGACTTGTATACATGTCCCACGTATCGCGCGATCCATGAAACGGTGTGCAAGCATCCATGTGCGAAGAACGTTCACCGGTACACATAAACATCTGGGATTTACCCGCTGCACGCTGCAAGTACTTCTTAGGCCACCTTTCTCTCACGGATTGCTTGGGATTCCGCCGGATGCCCGGCACGAGAAATTGTGGAATAATTCGTCTGTTCGCGAAATGCACGCAAGAATGTCCACGATGATATTACACTGAACTTTGAACCTCCCGACAGTAACACTTTCTATGTCTGTGGCTTATTGTTGCTCGTAGCCTTAAGTGAGAAGTGCAACAAGCACGTCAACTGTTTACCTCAATTACCTGAATTGCTACCTTCGATCGTGGTAGCAATTGTATTTGGAAGTCAGGATTAAGTACATTGCTGTGATGCACAGCGCTGGTACATGTTTACTGCGTGGCAACGACTTCTGGCTGTTTGTACATCGTCAAGTTCATGGTGCATCGTTATTTTACTTACTAACAAATCTATTATCATTAGATCATGCATATGTTATGCATTTCTGGTAAGCATGAATAGATGAACATAAATATACTATTGTACTATTTTCAACTCACGTCTATGTAGTTCCTATATCTTGCAATTATATATATCTTGGATAAAAATGTGTAGTTTAATTATCACGGTTTTTTGCTTTGCAGAAATTACGTTTCCTTCGGCTCGTATTTCGAAAAATTGGGTTACAGTAATACGGTGATCCGAATGTGTAAATATGCACATTTTCCTATGGTTTACCAAAGGAAGAAAATAAACGCATAAAGATCCACGGTACAAATTAATGGTGCACGGTAGACGTTACTCTTACAGCACTAGTAATCCGTTTAAAAGTATAAATAACAAAACGAGGCGAGCACGAGGGATTGCCCGGTCCACGGATTACATAAAGGGAAACAGGAACAATGAAGCCGTGCGCGTATGAAAAGAAAACCACGAGGAAACGGAGCATATACCCGGGATTATACCGGTTGCATCGAATATTCCATGAATACCGTAAAACCGTGAATTGGTTCTCCAATTGCAGACTTATCACCCCCTTGTCCGTGTGTCTATGGTTATATCCGTACTACGGTAGCAGCCTTCAGCCATATTGCGCCACACCGATTGCTCGACGCAGATGGAGGAGAGCTCGGGAGTCGATTGACCGATGTCCGACGTGGTCATTTGAAAATCTTCCTCGATGTTCACAGTAAACCCCTATGGGTTTCACTATTCTACGCTGATCCTACTCCGTCGAAGACGTCGGAGATGCATTCCGTCGAACGTTTCCTCTTTCTTTCGTTCGTGGAGAATACAATGTTTAAATCAGCCGTCAATCGATTCCAAAACGCGTTTGACTCTTCTGAATTTCGCTTTTATCTCAATTTTGGAATTAGCTCCTTGAGATTTTCTGTTAAGATTTTTGTGAATATTTGCAAAAAGAGGTCCGACTATTTTTGGGAAATATGGTTGATGTTTCCTGAAGTGCCATTTCATTTAATATTTAAACAAATCATTTCTTCTAATTCAGTGTCAATCTGATACCTTGCTCCATACATTCTGGAAAGCAGTGTACTCTCTATAACATTTTATTATTTGTGAATTATTGGTGCTAAAACCATTAATTTAATTTTGACAACTTGTACTTAATTCTTACTGAACACGGTTTTATAAAATTTAAGAATGCCTGTTGTGAGTGCTCGCGAATGGTTCGAATCTATTTCACCAGGAAGACAATTGGGGGTAGTTTATGTTTTCCTTTAAAGTATTGGCACAGTGTTCGACCCAATCTCGTTCAGATTTGGAGCCACTTGAAGGTATACCCTTTCGAATTTCTTGGGAAATTTTTGGAACCTTCTATTCAGATTTCTACCCACTGACATCGTGCTCGCTCCCATTTCGAACTGCAGGGGTTGGCAGCGAACGCGAAGACAGTTGGGGTAGCTGTCGGAGCAGCTCCTGATGGTTTAATCTTCTCGGTTTTTTCGGGCAGCCAGGCAGGGGGACAACGGGAACGATTCGAGTGGAAGCTGGGCGAACAAGAGCGGGCCGATGATGAAGAGGGAGGGTAACGGGTTGCAGAAGTACGTTTGAGGTCCGGCGAGCAAGGACGACAATAGGGGGTGTGGGCTGTTGGGTGTGCGGAGGAGGGGACAGAAGGGGTGGAGGGAGGGGCGAGAGAAAGCGGTCGGAAAAGGAATTCGTTAGTGAAAACTGCTGCCCCGAGGATTGGGATGATCTTTTTACTTGAATTGTCGTCCGGATAAAGCGATGGAATGCGGTTACGCCGTGCTCTCGCTCCACAACCAACAAAAGGAATTCGATCGTTAGCTCGCCGCTCGGAATGAAACTGTTACCCGGCCACCGGGCGAACGTACGATGTACGCCTCGGCTTCCAGAGTTCCAGCTTACCACCACAAGATGCTTCCCTCTAGCCTCGAGATAATCTCTTCCCTCGCTCTTGGAATTTCCGATGATCGTTCTCGTTTTCGTGTCCAACTATGCTCTCGCCGTGGCTCCGCGCGCCGCTTCAAAACGGGAACGCGTGTTACTGAATCTTCGACGATGCCATTCTTCTCGTGCTTCCATTATACTGAACGCTTTGTGGCTCCATCATGTAATAATTTTGCTTCTTTCCAACTAGTTTAATATTTTACTGCCAGAGTACTCGATCGACGACTTTTTACATTCACAACATGCTACAGGCTTAATACTACTAAATGACATAAATTCGAAGAAGTTTCAAACTCAAGTGTATAAAATTTTGTGAAAATCTAATGAACTAATATGTTGAAGAAATTTATCGGAGATGTTGAAAGCGGGAAAGATATTTAGCGCACACAGGATTGAATTCGGCGGTGTTCGTCCAGTCCCGGGGGTCGGAAATTATTCAATAATGGCGACCGGCGATAAAGATAATTCGTCGGGGAATGGAATCGTTAAAACCTTCCACGCGTTTCCCCGGGTGAAATTACTCCCGTGAAAAATCGCCGACAAGGGGGAGAAAAGTTCTAAAAGGGGCAAAGAGCTCCATGAAATTAGTTCGAGCAAGTTTTCTCGCATTTGACTTTATAACGTTCAATAAAATGGTCAGGGCCCTTTACCTCGCAAATTTCCGCAGCTAGAGCGTTCAAGTTCTTTCACTGAAAAATAATACAGGTTGATAGGCGAGAGAGAGAGAGAGAGGGGGGGCCTGGGGAGAGAGGGTGGCCGTCAGGAAAGGAGCTGGGCCAGAGTGATAAGAGCGAAATCGAACTCTCAAAGAGACCGATCGAACGGTAAAGCGTTCGGACAATGAGAGGGTAAATCGAGCCGAGTTGTCTAATGCATATTAATAAGGGCCCGAACGTCCGCAACACTCGGGCTTCAATTCAAGAACGCTGCTCGTTCGTTCCGCTCGCCTTTCCTAAGGAATTGTTACCACTTTCTTCTTCATCTGATACCGCTGTGACGGCCATAATTCCGCGCGATCAACTTCGTTCTTTTATTCAAACCGTTCCCACCGCAGGGGAAACGTAGTCGTCGGTATAATTAATTCCATGACTTCTCGCGGGATTAAATTCTATTGAATTACGCTAATACATTTTTCAGAAGCCATCGTAGCTTCAAGTAGAAGCCACTCGTTTCTACGTATTCCCCAAGCCCAAGAAAAATCTACTTATTATACATGTGCCAGGTAAAGGAGGCCACCTAAATAGACACTTCGTCTTTATGGTGTAGAAAATGTTTGTAGCACAATTTTAATAGCGTCAAGAAATGAATAATTTGCAAATCAATTTTTTAGGCGATTTTCTTGTTCTCGGTACATTTAATAGTACAAGCGGTAAGTTCGAATATCATTCTAGGAAATTATTGTGACATACTCGTGTTTACTCCTTATCCATATAAAAAGTGCCCTCTGAATGACCCTTTTCAAGATTATTTCTTTAATGATTAGTCACAGATATTGTTTACTTTATAAAAACGACCGGGATATTTATCTGCTTTGCTTAGTATTCAGTATTGTAAAGGATGCGAATATTATTGTGCATTGCAGAGTGACGAAGAGTATTCGCTGGACGTTGAATAAAAGTTTTATTGGCCATCAATAAATACTTTTGAAATATTTTACAAGTTCCCAGCGACGATTCTGCTGTACGAGTTACTATACATGTAGTATGGGGCCAGTTTTTAGGGGTAGGGATCTGCTATCAATGTCCGTATATTCGACGCGCCAGGTTTTTGTAATCGTTGAATTTATTGTTCAATCTCCGATACGGTTCTCGAAATATTGACTGTTCCGCCGATCTACCGTGCACAACGAAACCACTGTCGCGAGTAAGATACTCCAATTTCTGTGGCAAATATTTCTCGAAAATACGAGTCGATCGACACTCTGCGCGCAACAGCCCCAAGAGATCCATTTTTTGGCGTTTATATCGCTGCCGGCTTTCATCTCGCTCGAACTTATAGTAACCGCTCGGTCGTGCACAAATACACAGGAACCACCGTCTATACGGTCAATTACATCGTTGCATGCTAACAGATATGTACCTACAGCGGTTTCCATTTGCCGTATTATGCACATGCGACTCTAAACACCATTAGTGTTAATACTACGCAATTAGCAAGCACATAACAAAAACAAATCTTGTCAACGAACTCGCAAATTGAGTTAGCAGTGCTTTCTAACGACCCCAGGTAATGCCTACACTGTGGACTTAGTTGTTAGACCGGCTCACCGCGATCGCAACATTGTTAACCTTCTATTAATTGCGTGAAAATCTGCTCGTTGCTGAGTTCCAAAATCACGATGAATGGGGTTGTTAACAAAATCTTGTATGCAACCCTTTACTTATACAAACTTTATAACGATTGTGTCTTCAAGTAGACCTAATTAAACACAATTCATTGTTGCAAACGGCTTCTAAACTTTCCCGAAACACGACCATAAGCTACGAGTTACAGTTACATTTTGGTTATCGCACAAAATTCTATCGCGTTTGAGAAAATGTGCAAAACTTTCTTACATTGCCATCTATGAGTAGAGCCAATTAAGCAGAATTTATTGTTGAAAAGAGCTTCTAAATTTGCCCGAACAAAATCACAATGTACGAGTTGCTACATTGGATGTGGCCCAAATTGCGTCGTACTTCAAAAAATGTGCAACACAAAGTAACACCTGCATTTCAGACCGCAACAATGTGCACACGGTACCTCGAAACGAAACGGCGAAACGAACATGCAATCATTTCGACCTGGTCAATCAAGGCTTCGAGCTTCAAAGTACTCTAACAAAACGTATCAAGTTCGATTCAACACTGTGCCGCTGTTAGTCACAGAAAAATAAAATGAAGCTGAAAATATTTAAAGCAAACTCGTTTAATTACGACACAAAGCGCTACACTCTTGTGAAATTTCCAAATCGAATTGAACTGGTGAAAAATCGGGAATGCGAGCACTCGGGCTTGGCCAATCAAGACACGGATCAAGCGGCGCTCTTGCGAAATTTTTAAATGAAATTCAGCATGGGAGGCGACGCGTTACGGGTATCCCCTCTCACGGCACGGTTACTTGGTACGTTCATTAGGCGAGGAAAATCCCTCGGCGAGATTCTCGTCAGAAAAAAAGGGAAGAAGGGGAACAGTGACTCGGCTCGAGTGGCTCGAAAAGCGGTCGACGAGGAGTAGGTAAGTCGGCCAGGCTCCTCTAATGCATATTGATAAGGGCGGAGCGAAAAGTCGTCGTTCATCATAGTCGAATCGAGTGAACGGTCGGTCTCTCGTCGGCTCTCCTCGTCCTCATCAACCTGGGGGACTGTGATTGACGAAAAAGGAAGGCATCGGTGACGGACCACGCTTCTACGCCCCGCTCCGCTCCGATCTGCTTCGTGTCTGTTACAGTCCTGGACAAAATGATAGCACGTGTGTTACCTTTCACTTCTCGAAAATTCAACAAAACTTCTGAATGAAATACACACTGAACAGACTTACGAAGTTTCACTCTTGAACTCCTTTCTTTCCAATATTTATTTCTTCCCATCAATGCTTTAAACATTTGACGTTCCTGGTCTGATCTTTGTTTTGGACTCTCTACATGGCTCCCAGGAAAGGGTCAAAAGTATCCGTAAGTAACACGTTGTAGCTTCAAGGGGCCGGGCATCGCCTATTAGGACGCGACAATAGATGTAATCGTAGTCGTGGCGATAAATTAACGCTCGCACATAAACACCTGGATTATATTAGGTGGAGAATATCGTGGGTGCGTTTATAGTGTCGCGGAATTACGACTGACATTGCGAGATTAAAATGGGCTACTGCGGCAATTTTGTGTGCAGGAATGAGCGTACGGTATTAGCATAGAGAAGAGAGAACAGCGTACGCCGCTACGAATAAAAGCTTATTTACGATTTCGCCGGAAAAAAAGGAGGATGTTCAGTTCTACGCGTCGCGTGATTCTTACGGCTACTATGGATTTGTCTGTGATATGCTGCTGCCGACACCTTGAATTAGCTGTCAACGGCTGAATGGCTCCTGGAATGATGCTTTTACAGAGCTGCTTCGTAATGAATCTGGGCGAAGCCATTAACGTCCTGCGAGCACATAGCCAAGATCATTTTACAAAGGAATTTATTATGCCGTTTTATGGGTCGTTTATGTCGCCTTAGAGGATAGCACGTGCAGCTGAACGTATTTCTATGCTTTATGAACATCTGGTAGATTTGGTCGTTTAATCGAGACTTGCGTTTTCCTGTCCACGGCCGTCCGACGTTCGACTACTCTTTCTACTGTGGTTTCTACATTACCTACTCAGGTGATCCTGGATAATTAATTCTTCATAAACATTTTACCTGTTTCTTTATAAGTAGACTGCGGATCTCTATACAAAGTAAAAATAATCTGTATCAACTACGAAAAGCAGGAGCTAAATGAAAATGTACTTCCACTCGTATGAGTATTAATGAATTGAGAATATTGAACTTTACTGTGTTTCATTTACCTAATTTGAAACATACAAAATCCACATTTAATTCACGGAGTGATACATTCACATTGTCGTTCTTGAATGGAAACGGTTCTAGTACATTCGCAATTTCATTTGTCGTCGTCATTTCCACAGCTGCTAGCATAGCTATCTGGCTGTGACCGTCATCGCGGTGAATCCTGGAGATAAATGTCCAGCGATTTATCGAGTCGATCGTGGAGAGCTTTCAGCCGGCCGTTAAAAGACAAGCGAAGTCGGCCAGACTCACGGGGAGCTGTAAATTGTCTTGGTAACCGAGCAAGTTAAATTCCCAGAGCTCCCCGAACTAGAAAGAACGATTTCACGCGAGAAAGTAAAAGGTGGCTAGGGCCTGGAAGACTGCGGGCGCGGGGAAGGCAGGGAAATTGGCAAAAAGAGAAGAAGCTCCGGCTTGGCGTTTCACATGGTAATCCTCTCATGAATATCCTCAAAGGACACGCTTTCCCCTCTCCTGGTGGCTCCGCTCTTCCATCTGTATTCGCGCGCGCCTTCGAGATCCGTAAGTCGACGTCGGGACGTCTCGCGACGCGCTGTTGCGCGTCACGGTGACGCGCGCGCAGGGAGAAAGGGAGAGCGAGTGAGAGAAGAGAGACAGAGCGGGTAGGCGCGCGGGACCTCTCTCATTCGATTAGGTCGAAGCAAAAGCTTAGTTGCACGCTCGCCCCTTGAAGCCGAGTAATTTGATTAAAACTCCGATGATGCGAGTAGGTGTCGATGTCAAGAGGATCTGCCCGCGGGAACACCCACGGCTGTGACTGGCGACGAGTCGAGCCGAAGCCGAGCCGAAGCCGTATAGAGGACTTCTTTCGCCTCATCTACATTCCGAGCTCGTTCCTCGAGTGACCGCGATGCATCGCCATGGGCATTTCCCCTCGAATCTGTCGATTCCACTGATTTCGCTTCAACCGACAGCTCAAACGTGTCACAAACCAATTGGTATTCGTGTCGCAGCTAGTTTGAGACACTACGACACTGACAGACGCATGAGATTTCATTTTTTTACAATCTAAGTTAGTTGAAATCATTGTCTGCACGTCGTCGGTTCCATTCAAACGCTGTCAAACTACTTGTCAAAGAAAGTTTGAACCACTACGACTCTGACCGATAAATGGGATTTCATTTTCTTTCAACCTGATGTAATTATAATTATTGTCCCCATGTCGAGTACATTCAAACGCGGTCAAACTATCGCGAACCTACTTCCAGAAGTTCTCAGATATTCTGACTCTAATACAATCAACCGCAATTCTTTATGTCAATCGACTACAGTTAATGATCATACCCAGACAACAAAACATACGACTTCCCGAAGCAACCAGAGAAGATTACAAAATTTCCAGGTCGACCTGACGATCCCGCTCCTCCAATTACTGGGGGCACGCATAAATTCCCGTAGTCAGGCGCACAATGCGCACCTGTTCGACAAAGCGTGAACGTTTGAATCATCCGTGTGTTCGCGATCGATCTCCTTTCCCAACAGCCATTATCCAGGGTTCGACTGCGAGGCGGAAAGAATCGCGTCGGCGGCGGCTGATCAATATCCATGAGATATAACCGGATAATCGAAGTCAGGAATTTCGCAGCGTCCCATATTACGTTCTTTCAATCTTCCGTTCTCTGTTCTGGGCTGTCGAAAAGGGTCTGGGAGTAGAGGTCCGTTACGAAAAACGCACTCCCCATCCCCTTCCCTAGCGACTGTTATTCGTCGCGGCCGAATATATGAGGCCCCTCCGACCTCGGTCCCCGTGAAAAATATGAGGCGATACATGAGAGGACTGAACGGAAAAGAGAGGAAGGAGGAAGCACGGGGTGGAAAGCGACGAGCAAAGCGTTCTTTCACATGCTAATCCACCAGGCGGGCTACGTTCATGAATACCTACGGTCAAAGCACATCCCTCTTTATCTCTATGTGTCTCTCTTGTCCTTCCTCTTTCTCTCTCCCAGGCGGGTACCTGTCTTTCCTCCCTTTACCTTTTACCTTTTCTCGCTGTCTCCGTCCTTCTTTTCGGCTTCCCGGTCGCCTACGCTCTCTGTACTGTAAGGTACATCGTTGCACAGCCATCCTCCCCCGCCACGGCTAACCCTGTCGCGCCTACGAGAACCCTCTCTCTGTGAACCACCCACAGTTTCCAACCCTCTACCCTCGACCCACCCCGCACGCCTAGGAGGCATCGCTGCACCAGCGACAGCAAGAAAGGCCCTCGAGAAATGGCGCCGCTTTGTGTCCCGAATTTGTGCCGCCCTGTTCTCCGTGTTCCTTTACGAGGGGCGATAAGTCAGAAGCTCCTCGTTCCGTCTCGCTCTACCTAGACCGTTTCCACTGCTACTCTTCGGTACACTGACCTTTCCTTTTACGCCGTCTTCCTGTGCCGCCCTTCTGCCCGACCGAACCTCCTTTAGGTCTCGCGGTCGTGGACAGAGCAACAGTTATTGATAGACTCCGGAATTCACCCGAAATAAACATTTTCTACATCTTCGGGACGAACAGGATTATATAAACACTTCTCTTTTCATCTTTTCACTGTTTTTCATTTTACTCTTCTCACCATCTCGTTTTTCTCATAAAATCAGAAAATCTGCTGTTTAGTTCGTGATAATGGTGTACACTGCACGGTAAAATTAAAAGGTTGTCGAATTGTGACCGGCTTGTGTGTCCTTTTGAGCTCATGTAATTATCTGCAAAAGAATGTAAAAAAATATTCTGTCCGGACTCATTTTAATGAGTAAATTCTTCACTGTTATTCGGTTTATTATTTTCTGAACTCAGCTTCTTTCAAAGTCTGTGTTTTATCAAAATATTGTTAAAGGATAGCGAGAGAGACAAATCGTCATTGTTCATATCAAAATGTACAACTTGAAACGCTTCTGTGATGATCAAAGAATTTTTGTAAAAGGGAATCTCCCCTTTGCAATGACCTCGCAATAGTCGATCTACAATTTTTTTCTCACGGTATTCTTGTCATTTGAACAGAAAGTTCGTTATTCGCAGTAGAATAATCTAAAGTCGAAGTAATATGCAGACTGTGGATGTGATGCATTGCGTGCACAGATTAGATGCATTTAATAATATCAATGTATTAGTTTCAACTTTGTAAAATCATTAAGAATATTTATGTATACAAACTATTTTTATTTTATTTTAATAAGACAGTAAATACGTAATTATCGTTTTTAAATAATTTTTGCGCAGGCCAGACAAAAATTCTAGTCACACTGGCGTTACAAGGTAGACTGTGGGGCACCTTGGACAGGCAGACTTTAGAAAATTCGAGTCATAGCAACCCCCATAAGCTCCAGAACCATCGCTGACGATGACAGCGGCCGCTTCGCCTTCCTGCGCAACCTTATCCCCGTTCTGCAACGTTTCTCTCGAATTATCCTCGTATTATACGACAGAACCGCTGCGGATCTAATTCCGACGCGTTCCATGGTATGCTTAATGAACCGCTGTGCGGTAACCTGTTTCCTTGGGAATTTATTGCGAGCGTATTCCGCGCGCGTGTTCGTATCGAACTACCGAGCTCTGCTTCTACGAGAATGGCACTTGAGGCTCGTAACGCGCGCGTGCTAAATTATGCACGCTTTTTATGAGCGAAGCCGCTGCTGGGCGACTCCTTTGCGCGATTCTGACGTGTTGTATTAATTTGATTCTGCAACGAGTTTAATTGGTTTGTGTTCGCGTTTTGCCGAGGTGATAGTTGTGGTCGGTACTAACTTGCTGCATGATCGAAATCATAAAATTACGGTACTTATTGTTAGTACGCACTTACTTGACTAAAGATTCCTCTACATTTATACAATACAAGTTTTTCTACAACTTTGTTAACCTTTCGAGGAGCTAGTTCAACTCAATAACCAAACATTTCTTCCGACCTAGAACAGTTCCATTGTATGTGACATTCTGACATAACACCTAATGCAACACGTAAATGTTTTGTAATTTAATAAATGTGAAGTGTCTGTACTGCCTCACAGCAGAGTCTCGGCAAGATTTTCATACTGATAATTCGAATGTTGCTTTCCTTGAGCGTTGCTTTTACAGTTAGGTGATGGTTTCCTTGCACGTATTTTCCTTCGAATCCTTTAAACACAAGGAGATATTATTACGTAACTCACTACAGTATTCCAAATAGCATTACCACACAATTGTCAGTTATGTAAGAGCATGCCATCCCCTTAGAATGACGCCCTAAAACGGCGAAAGAGGCCAAGGCACCGAGGCGTCACATTACAGAACCGCAAAGCGTCCGCGCTCTGTATCGTCTGCGACCGCGGACATTCAGAATAATCCATCTGTCGGCGGAAAAATGGCTGGTCCGAAAGAGAGCGAGAGCGAGAGCGAGAGCGAGAGCGAGAGAGAGAGAGAGAGAGAGAGAGAGAGAGAGACAGAGACAGAGACAGAGTGCGTAGGAGGAGGTGGACTCGTGTGGATTTCGGAGGCTGGTTTCCACTTTTCCCCAGGCTGCCGGTTTCCGGCGGCTACTTTTTTCTCATCGCTAGGCCATTGGAGGGCGGCGTCACCGCAGGAGTCGAAAAACGCCGCGGTCGTTCAATTTCGTACCGCGAGCACCGCGTAATTGGGAGCATGCTCGGCGGGCTCGTTGCCGAGAATTTAGTTTCCGGTTCGCGGTGGGCGTTGGGCTGGTGTGCAGCTATCCGTGTGCCCGTCGTCGCCGATGGTGGATAGTCGGTGTGGTGATACCAGCGGCGGTGACCGTGGTCTGGATCACGGAGGTGGAGGCTTGCGGGGAAGGCAGCTGCGGATCTCCGTGTATGTTTGACTGTGTGAGAGTATACGTATGTTTGAGTATGTGTGGATGTTTGAGAGTGTGCGGGGTCGTGTGTGTGGGTCAGAGAAGAGGGCAGAGGAGAGGAAGCCCGACTGTGTACCGGGGCGATGTCGGGGCGGAGTGTGCGAAAGGGATGGCGATCCCACGTGCTGCGCTCCCATGCATAGAGAGGGCTCATGTTTCCCTAATGCAGCCCGATAAATATTTAAGCATAACGTAATCGGTCGGATTATCCGGCGAGAGAAAGGGAGACCGGAGACGGGCCGACAAGACGGTACCGAGCGAGAACGAGAAACGGGGACGAGGACGCAATCCGTAATGCTCGGTCATGTTCCCTATTGGCTCGCGAAATAGCGTCTTTCGTAATCCCGTACAACGGGTCCATAGTACCCCCGACCTCTACGGATTGGAATTTATCTAATACGCCGCTTTAGCTTTGCCGAGGGTTGGAATTTTTATTCGGCTTATGTCCTGGAAATTGTTTCCGCCCAGTATGTGCGAGGATCACCATACCACCCGTATTCTACATGCCTACACACGCCTAACCGCGTGTGTGCGCTCGTTCTCGGATGGTGCATACGGTTCAGGGAGGATGATGCTATCTATTAAGCTGTAGAACGTGTACTCGATCGTTAATGAGATACTCGATTGTAGAATATTAGTTATAGCTCGGGTTCGGTGCCGCTCATTTATTCAGTTAAATGCGACCCGTAATGATATGGCATTAACCTCGAGTTTGGCTCTGATGTTGGACTAGCGTGAGGAAATTGTTTCTTAAGTATATGGTATCGAGTGGGGCCAGAACCCTACCACGTGCCCGAATACCTGGGATGATCATATGGTTCGTTTTAATATGTTGGACGACCGGGACTTGATGCTTTTTGCAATTACCGCTTGACATGTGAGTGGAAAGCGGCGAGCAGAATCTCCATAAACTGGAGAGTTGGTCACTTGTTAAAAAAGTTTAGGGGTGATTGGGTTTTCGCTTGCTATTTTACTGGCCTCTGACAGGGGATCGTAACTGGACTCGATACCATTCTTTCATCTAACTGAAAACATCTGGAATTAACATGTGAAAATAGGAATAGAATACTCTATTTCATCTAATTCTTTTTTGTTATTAACGCATTAAATCTGCAGCCCAAAAATCATACAATGAAGAGTACTATGAAGAACCGATATAAATGGTAAAAATATAAATACAATAAACATTACAGTGAGAAAAATGATATAGACTGAATAAAATGAATACTGCAAAACACAATAATAAAAATGAAACGAACATATTGCCAACCCTGTTGGGTTCAATCGAAGAGTCAATATGAAAATGAAATAAAACAAATATAAGTACGGTAAACAGTACGGTTAAGCTTCGCTAAGTAATGTGGAGTCTCAGAGACCCCAGTTTCTGATTTTTTTTTTTAAATTTTATACGAATAAAATTAAATCTGTTTGTATACTTTTTATCCTGTGTTATGTTCAAAATATAAAAAGGGTCAACAAGAAAAAGTACAAAATACACCAATAAAATAAAAGACCAATCCTCATTATCTAATACCCAAGTAAACACCCAAAAGTCATTCAGCTTAACCAACAAACAGACATATTCCCTACTTCATTCAACCCTGAATCCTCCTGGGAGGGCCGTCTACAGGATAAGTAAACATTAGATATCTGGATCACGGTCCGATCCTCGGAGTCACGCGGTCTCGTTGCTCTTTCTCGAATTTCATTTATCGTCTGGAGGGTGGGAGGATAATAAAGAGACTAGGTAGGGGTTGCAAGAGGGTTTTGAGGGGAGAGGAGGTTACCGCTTTTACGCGCGGCAAAATACCGGCCAATCTGTCCACCCTGCAACCACAGCGGCAAAATAGTTCGGTAGAAATCGGCGATAGGGGAGTCGGTTATACGGGGGACGCGGAGGGTAACCGGCCCGGTGGGTGGACAGTTGAACGGGTGGGTGTGTGTGGGGGGATTCGGGTGGAGGGAAGGGGGACAGGGGCACAGGGATGCGGCGGATGAGTTCGTCCAAAAGCGCCAGGAGGTGCACGGGGTGGTTAGGCAATTTTACGCTCTCCCAGTTACAAAAACCATTTACGCTTAAATGCTCTCGCGTCCCCCAAAGTCCCGCAACCCCTCGGTGTCCGCCACCCCTTTGCTGCCACCACTTTTTCCCCTGTGTGTGTCCCACCTACTCCTCTTCGAAATTCGCTGCTGCCTATTCGCTCCATGCCGTGACACGATGGACAGCCACCCTCCAGGGGCTTCGATGTCCTGCAAATGTCCGGCTAGAATACCGGTGGATATATCGCGATCGAGCCGTCCCAAAAACGAAACCTTCCACCACGGATAAGGTTATCGTTAGCAGCGACGAACCGACACGACGGCTATAAAAAATTTGATAAAAAGTTGGCCCGGTTCGGTGTATAGGTGCTGATACTTGTACGCTGTAAATTTATTTCGTATTTTTTGGACTTGTTTTTTTATTTTTATTCGACCGTCTCTGGGGGTTGTGTAGTCTGGACTGTTTGTCTTCTACGAGATCGAAATTTCATTTTGTGTGAAGCTTGTTCATTGGTTCGACGTTATTCTCTAGGCAGAGTTACAGAGAGATGACTATTTGAGGCTTTGGAATGTTTTCAGGAATTATTGATTGTTACTAGTTAGTTTCATTCTCGAGAGTAGTCTGTTAATGTCTACATCACCCTCCGGAATCCTGTTAGAAGGTTTCTTAATGACTGTTCCATTCTATTTCATACTAGGAAATAGTGAACCAAAATCTATTTAAGTACTACGTTAGGACAGAAGATTTAATTTTTCTATTTTTCAAAGATTGAAGCAGGCGCGAACAGACCCGCTGCATATGTTATACTAGTTTCTTGGTCAAAGTTGGAGCCCTTGGACGTTGCTTCGTAACTCGTGTTCGACTCCTGAATACAAAATTGATGTATAGGAAACGTACGATGTTGGACAACTTGCCGGGTTTTCCGGAGTAAGGAGTCCTCGTTGTCGAATACCTTTGAGGATTCGTTCTTTGGCTCCTGTCCCGTTAGGAACTCTTTTGCATGTTTGATCTTGCCAAAGATTTTTTGAGACATTGATTATTTGATACATTAATTGTATGTATGAACCTCGATGTATTTCTTCGATGTACTTACATGTTGTAAAACATTAAAGTGTGACTGAATAGATATTCAACCTTATTACAATAAAATGTGATAAAATCATTGGAAGATCATAATTAACTCTTCTGTAGCCAATTAAAATGTATAGATTATTTAAAACCTTTTGTATTTGTCATATTTACACATATGTTCATGTTAAAACTATAAAATAATATATTAGGGAGGAAAGAATGGACAATCAGAGAAATATTGTAATATTTTTAGAGGAACATTAATAAATTATTGAAAGAAATGCAGTAAAAGCGTACCCAGGTACTCGGTTGGCTGCTTAATGGTTAAATGAAAGCTTGCAAAACCTCTCCTTATAAATGTGTTAATAGTAAAGCTAAACTTTTTGAGTTATTATTTTTAGGGGGTGTATGAGGGTAAATCGAATCGCTTGTGTGTCAGTAAATAATTGTTTACACTTTGCAGATTCACAGAAAAAGCTTATAGAATGTTACCGATACTGATCTCGATTAGACTTTGAATGGACGGATGGGTCGCCTTGGTTGACACAGTTCGAGGAGATATAATGAACGTTTAATTAAGGACGTAAAACCGCCGCTATGCCGGAGGTTAGGTGCGTGTCAACAACACCGCACGGTGACTTACGCGCGAACCTGGAAATCACGTATTCATCGTCGGTCCATTCGTAACCCGTTGTGTGGTCAAGGGGTGAGATATGACGAGCAGTGAAGCAGAGAGAGAGAGAGAGAGAGAGAGAGAGAGAGAGAGAGAGAAACACAGAGAGAGATAGAGAAAGAGAGGGTGGAAACAGGGTGGTGGAGAGGGCGGTGAAAGGGGGAAGCGATTAATTTCACAGCGCGATTCATAATGGAGCTCCATCAATCACTGCCGCCAGTTACGCACAGAATCGCGCGCGGTGGCCGAACCCGGGCGATAATTAATTTCGAAAAATTATTAATCGCAATAATGTCCTCATTTACATAGCGCCGTGCCGGTCCGACTGTAGCGTTAATCAAGCGATTCGTTAAAATGCCGCCGGTACGCACAGTCCTCGGCTACTCGGTCAGAGATAATTTAGCTAATAGAGTGTCAGTGATGTAACAGTCTATTGAGACCGTGGTCGAGAATCATATTTCCATAGAAATTTTGTCACAAGTTACGGCCTGAATAGATTGTTCTGACGACCGTCCCCGGTTGGAAACCGAGTTTCGTGTTATAACCTGGAGTATATTTCTGTTACAACCTGTAAGCTCTGCTAGAGAATTATGCTAAGTTCTTCGCGAACTTGTTCGATCTAAATTCGCTGGCAGCGACGCAATGTGAATATTTATCGCCAACTGCTCATCGGCGGTGAATATATCCGTCTGACTAACTGAAAATGGGAGCATACTGACATCTAGAACATTCTAGCATTTGATATTCATTCTGCACTTCAAACATTTTTATTGCTTTTTGGCAAAGAGAATTTTTGCACAAATAGACATTGTAAATTTGATAAAATGATACTAGTACTACGAAAATTATTTTTATTCTGTCTAACAGTGTCAATTATTCTTTCTGTTGCAGGTATGTAAACAAACCCACATACAATAAATCAATCTACCCTCTACCGTCAACATATTCTGGTAAGAAATACCTTGTAGATTACAATTGAACCAAGATTGCAATCTCTAAAATTGCCTACAGAAAGTATTAATCGTTTCACAAATAAGATTGTGAAACAGAAAGTGCCAAGACCAGTCCAGCATCAAGTAGAAATGGTCGACGCGTGGGCAAACCCGTCGAATGTCTCATACGTAGCACAGTGTGCTGGAAAAAAACAACACTCGTTATCTCCGCAAAATATATCCAGTCAGACACATTATTTCGTCGTATATAAAACTAACACAGGCGAAACGTCGCTTTTGCCGTGTAACCTTCTCCGTGCTGTATGTACACGTGGACACTGTTATATGTCTGTTATACAACTGTTATGTGATATATATATACGAATCGTGGTTAACAGCCTGCGACGTCATAAATTGATAGTAAATGTCACATTCGGATTGCAGAATAAGAACGCTCTCCTGTGGGAAAGCTCCTGCTGCCTGCAATCACTTAGTCGCTCACTCCGCGGAGCATGAACGTCGCTCGCATTGCTTGCTGACGCTCGTAAGTCCGAGACATTGATATTCCCCTGAAAGGCCGGCAGAGACGGAAATATTACATTCCACAAGTTTCAGTTCTCTCAGAAATTACTTGAAACGGTAGCCAAACGCTGCTAAGCCTGCGGTTGATACAATAAAGTTTATCGCGTCGTAATCTGTGTAACCATCCTTCGTGATTTCTTTCGCAAATGTGTTAGCTGCTGCTTCATTTTCTATTAATTTTCTATACGGAAAAGATAAGATTTTATTTATATGACCGTATGCTCTTTCTCATAATTAGTCTGAGAATTTTATTTTACGACAAAAATATAACAGTGGAAAGATTAAAATAATGTAATGTAAATATCGACATATTATTCTTCATGTAAAGATAGACAATATTGACCATAATGTAATTGCGTGTCTGACCACTGCCGGTCATTTCTACTTGGAAATTGAAAATGCCGTGGAAAATGCAATACGTTCTCGACATCGTTTTCTGGAAAAGTCTAACAGGTCGTATAAAAGCTATGAATCAGGTTCGGTGTAAATTTTATCGCACAGGATCGGTTCACCAGTGGATTAACGACAAACGACGGCTCGCCACATAATTTTGCAGCGAATGTAACAATGTTCGAGCGACTTACAAAGCAGCGTTTGTCGGTCAGAGGCAGGGGCCGACCTTTCACCCGGCGGAGGCGGCCGCTGTGCATTTAATCGCGTGAGACACGAAAATTAATAAAATCTGGAAATTACAACTTAGACGCCGGCGAATTTCGCGAGGGCGCAATGGATGTCGAACGAGATCCCGTATTCGTGCACGGGGCACAAATTTATTTATTCAATAATGACCCCCGTCGGTTTTTCCTGGCCGTGCACGTGACAGGCGCACGCGACCACGCGAAACGGTCCCCGGCGATATTATGTCTTGCACGGTAACCCGGCTGTTACACCTTTTTATGGGGAATATCTGATTCGCGAATGTTTCCACGCGACGACGGTCCCTGTTACACGATCTGTCGTCGAAACTCCCGGAGACAATATTTTTCTTCGGTTCTTTCGAGTCGAGTTCGTGGTTCGGCAAAATCGCCCGGCCCGGCTTGGTCGTGGGGAAAGGAAACGAGTAAACGAGCGCATTCGCTGAAGTAACTGCCAGACAATCGATAGGTCGCCTATCCCGGTAACGCTTCGTTGTGTCTCTCAATTTCGACCGGGGGCTTCATGAATACCCAATGGCCCAGGAGGAACTCTGAACCGTTCTAGGAACACCGGCTGGCACCGAGACCCGCTTCCATCCCTTCGGAATCGACGTTACAACACGCGATCCCACGCGGCGAATACGCTCGGCCGCTCAGTGATTCTGATGAACCAATAAGAATGCGATTTCGGCAATCGTCCGGGGATCGTTTTCGTTTCCTTTCGTCCGATCACAGCGTCCCCTCATCTTATTTTTAGTGCAATCGCCGGATTAAATTCGCGTTAGATCTCAGAACCCGACTTCCTCGCTCCATCACTGATTCCTCTACTCTACGGGCTCCCTCAAATTCAAGTGCAACGATACTTGTCCATACAAAACTAGTTACTGCTGACAAATAGCGACAGCATCTATTTAGTCCCTGGGTTAATATCATTTTTAATAGAAATAGAAATCAAGTAAGTTTATAATCATAGAAATTTAAGTTAAGAACAGAAAGAATAAAAATTTTATGTTCATAGATGTCATAGACATAGTACAGTTATCGGGAATCGAAATTCCGCCATTTAGTTGATTGAATCACTTTCGGAGAGATTGAAAACTTTGCTTCTTCCGATTAGATCTGTCCCAAGAGAATTAGAAAAATGGTACTAACTGTTTCCATCCCGTTCTGAAGCTAGCACTGTTAAATATGAATTACTTATCGTCTGATTAATCGATTGCATAAACACATTAAAGGACGGAGACGTCATTTGTCGCGAAAGTTGAAAGGGAAGGGGACATTTTGTTCCCGGTCACCTTGAGTTGATTCAAAGTTGACAATGTAAATCGCGTTTTCATGAGTTTCTTGAGAGCCCAGGCCGCGAAGCATTAAGGGTAAATGGTATGGTCTATAAACGCTACCAACTCCTTGAGTGGAGTGCGGATTTGGTGGGACACCCGGTAGAAAATTAGGTCGACGTCTGGTACTTCAATTAAATCCCTACCCCATGGCTCAACCACTGTCCAGTTTCATTTCAGAAGTTTCCACACAATGGACCATTCCTATCCGGAAGATCCGTTCGACACGAAGGACGCGGAGAGTTCCTGACTCATGGATCCTTCTGCCGAAGCTCCGCGACGATAACCTAGCCGTAATTGGTCCAAATGCTTCGCCCGGCTCTCTCCGACTGGTCTCAGCTCGCACCAAGAACTTTCTAGATTAAACGCTTAATTACACGACCGCTATCTCTTTTGGCCAAGAAACCCCTGAATCCTTGTCATGCCACGGCGCAATGAACGGGGAGACGCTGCGAACTCTACATACGCTCTGTCGAATGCTATATTTCATCGGAATCGATCTTGGTGGATCTGGTAGTATACACCGTCTTCGTCTAGTTTATTTGAGTGTAATTTCTGAAATTAGAACACCATTGCCGACTCAAATGCTATTTTCAATCTTCGCTGTATACTTTCTCTGTTGTCAATCGACGACAAAATTCGTGTAACACAGCTGTCTCTATACACATTAACGTGATAAACAGTAAATAGTGATATATATTATTTTCTTGTATATATGCTTACTCGTTGTTCTCTTCCCAAACTATAAATATTTATTTGCACTTGCTTAGCAATCAAGTAGTAATTCGTGTTTAGTCTTCATACGGTAAGAGACCATTCTTATCATTAGACTGTGAATCTCCAAGCTAAACGAAAATTATCTATTGCAACAGTGTGAAGTGAAACAGACATTTCTTTTAGGTGGAAATTGTATTAAATACACATAATCGCACATTTACATATATCGAGTTTCTAAAGGATCATTGACGGTCTACATAGAGACAGTATACAATAAATTTTCGCACAGCCAGTCCCATTTCGTCTAAGATAACATTAAATCTGCTTCTCCTTCATAAGACTGTCTCTTAGGATTTACCCAGTTTCTGTCATCTAAGATTGTACCCAGCCTGGAATAGAAGAGGTGCATTTCTTAGGCGAAAATTTGGCAAGACACAGTGTAAACGACCTCTCACGAATCCTCCACAAGAGTATTCCCGCATGTGCGACCAAAGGAGCCGAGGTATTGCGAATCCTTCACGATTGAAAACCACCTCGACTTCTCCGGCTTTATCTGCACACCGACTATCGAAATTTCGCCTGGTTTCTAAGGATTGGTCATTAACCGTACCCAGCCCCATTGTTCTGAATGGCGAACTGGCTAAAACGTACACAATACGGTCTCAGACTTTCCATTATCTCCGAGATTATCGTTGTCTGCTGCAGCGTGGTCTGCGAGTTCCTAACTCGAGCGGGGTCGAACGTTCTACGGCAAGAATTTTTAAGCTCGAGCTGTTATCGCTCCAAGGAATCTTGTGTATAAGCAGCTGCTTTAATCGTGGAGCCATCATATTACATGTATAATTCTGGACAATTCCGCGTCGTAATCGCGGGTTATTCTTCTATCTGATCGGAAGGAATCTGCGGTTTCACGATTACGATAAGGTATATGGTACTGTGTTTGACATGTATGGCTCTGTATTGGTAATAATAACAAAATTTACTACGGTATTGTGCTGTTGTCTTATCGTAGTGAGTAAGACTCGTGACCGAAAATTCAAACTGAAAATATATTATTAAATTTAGGAGACTGTTCCGTTTCTAGAACATATTAACTACAATTCATCTTCTTTGAATTTATAGTTTAATTCGTTGGACAGCATCATTTTGATACGTAGCTCTAAGGACTCATATCAATTCGAGACTGTTTTATGTAGATGAATTAAAGGTTTCAACAAACTTTGAAATCTGTATTTTAAAAAATCGAGACGCATCTGTTTGAATTAATTTAAGCATTAAAATTTGTAATAACGCCAAAACTGTTTGCTTTTAAGGGTGGACGGGTTGAATATATTTCATTAGGTGCCGGTCCATTTTTTAGAATTGAAAGTATATTTTGAAGTGCTACGTTTGAAACACTTTGATTTTTTCGTTCTTCTGCACATGCGTCTTTGAAGCGTTTCTCGAGCGGTATTGCATGGTTCTCAGCAAATCCGCTAAAACACGTGCCAATGAATTATCGAAAATGAGGCGGGTATGATCGTCAGAATGCATTGGAACGCGCGTAAGCGCTCGGAGGACTCGTAATTTTCGTCGAGGAGCGCGGTAACAAGAAAAACGACTGCGAGGGGACCATGTGTGAGAGTTGCAGCGGCTGGAGCAGAGGGCAAGGAGGGAAAAATGGTCGCGTTTGGAGAAAATAATGTAATTGGCTAGAAATACCTCGACGGGATGGCTCGTTAAGTTTTATTAATCCGATGCAAAATACAAGTGCGGAGGAAAAGTTCGAATACGAAAAGTCTCCGAGGATGGCGACGTGGCTAGCGACGAAGATGAGGAGAAGAGGGAAAAAGAGAAAGAGAGAAAGGAAATAAGGAGAGGTGGATGCCGATACTCGAAGTGATCCGAACCAGTCATTCTTAATTAAATATAATTGCGGAGTTCAGGTCGATAGGGTCTCGATATGGTTCGATTTCCTTTCGAAACGGGACCCATCTCGAGGTAGCTTTCGCGAAAGTTACGTCGGAACTTTGTCTTTTTGTTTCGCAAGCCGATGGCCTTCGATGCTTCCACGATATCTATCTCGCTGCCTTGCTTCACCTCCACCTCTGTCTCTCTCTCTCTCTCTCTCTCTCTCTCTCTCTCTCTCTCTCTCTTTATCTGCTCCTCCTCTTCCTACTCGTCCTTCTCCTCCTCCTCCTCCTCCTTCTCATCCTCATCCTCCTCTTCCTCCACCACGCCGGAAAGCTCCGACTTTGAAGGAGGTCTTGGAAACTTTTTCAATCGGCGACCTTTCCCCGATTCAGAGGCATCGATGGCGTTGGAAGGAATATGAAGTATTCGCCAACTATTTCCATCATTCTATAGGTCCCTTAAAAACAGCTCGATAGAGGCATTGTGCGGGCGTCAGCCGAATCAAATTTTTTGGTGAACTACTTTCGGCCTGGCGCCGACCACGTGTCGCCGTTTCATTCACGGACCAACGGGGACGCTCCATTGCGGACGTTTACGCGAACTTCCAAACCTGATTCCTCCAGCCTTGCATTCGGCAAACTTCGATTCCAAGCCAAACTGATGTGTATTTATATGCGATAATTGTGTAAGTTTGTGTATTCTGCATTTTACTTATTTGCGTCTATTTTAACTGCATAACATTTGATATCTACAAAATTTATTATGTTTAGCGCACAGTTTGAAGAAAGAATATGCCGACCATTGTTCATTTTATACCATTGATTTCACTAAATCAAACATAAAATGGAACTATATTCAATCTCAATAACGTGCATATTCCACAATTTTCCTTAAAAAATTTTCTTACGATAATCCTTTAAAGAACAATTTGAAGAAGTATTTGGAGATCTTGCAAGGATTTGCCCATTCTATTCACAAATAAATTCACAAAGCAGTTGCTGTCGCCTCCAAGAGAGTATTTCCTACTGCACATGCAGAACAAGACGGAATGATTTAGAACGTTACCACTGTGTCAAGTTTGTGTTGCAAGAAAAAAGAGACAGCAGCTTTTGCTCCTGTATCCAAATCATGCATCGAACGTTTTTATCATAATATTATTCAGCTAATGCAAAGTTCTCGTCCGACGCGCGTAATCGTACAATCACAAAAATTTGTTGGAATCGACGTATAATCAGAGGATGGTCACGGTTTCACCTAAATGGAGTCTCGTTGATCCTTTTGGTGGACTAAGGCGGATCAGCTCAGAGATTTCGTGGACGTCGAGGAAATAAGAAGAATCGGACGGGGGAGAAAGGCGCGCTGTACGAGTAGGTTCTCTCTGTTCCTCGACGGTAAACACTCCCGGCCGATAGCTACGGTAGCCACGAAACGAAAGTGTGGGACAAAAAGTAGATAAATGGTGACTGGATAGTAAGGGTGGGCCAATCTATCACGCCGCAGGGGAGTGTTATTGACAGTGCAAGAACTGTCTAACCCTCGGCCTCCCTTTCTCCGTCTCCCTTCTTTCTCCTCTTGGCTATTTTCTCGCTCTTATGTCTCTCTCTCTCTCTCTCTCTCTCTCTCTCTCTCTCTCTCTCTCTCTCTCTCTCTTTCCCTGTCTCCTTGTGTTCGCCTTTTAGATCATCCTTCTGTACCTCTGTTTCGACGTTCCGCATTTTTCTTCCTCGTCTGTATGAGGAATGTCGAGATAAGAGAACATGATCCCGTGGCAGGAACGCGCACACAATCCGTTGTCTACCGAAATGCATTCGTTCGCCACCGTAGAACTGGAGTTCGAAAACTGCGAATCCTGAAGGAATCACGGACGAAAATATGATTCGTATTGATCTTAATCATTATCCATTGCTCAGAAAATTGAGACATTTTGAAAATTAAATTAGAAAATTTCGAAAATTCAGTGACGCAACTCAACGACAAGCCAGACATGCGAAAATGTTTGATTTTCAAAGTTCCGCTATTTTTGCGATTCCAAATCAGTACAGTAGCACAATGACAAGTTATACGGGCGTTCCTTTTTGTGAAAATTAGTAGTATAACTCTGCGACATGTCGGACGTTCGGAAAAATTAGTGGTTCAGTACATATATAAGTAGATATGCTTTTTTATTACATTGTTGCTATTTCTACATTGTAGATTCATACATAAAATATTTGTATTGTACATATACATAACTTATATTCTGCACATTTCTAACAAGAATGTTGACTGACAACGCTTTAGAGTCTAGCTCCCTCAGACACACATATCGTGTGTTGCAGCATCATGTAGTTCACTAGCTGATCGTTTCATTTCGATGGAGTCAGCTGTCGTAATAGAGCATTTTATTCAGAGTCGGCAATTTAGAACCTTAGAGAGAAAAATGCATTGCATGCAATATCTGTCCTGATCTAGAGTCTGTGTTGTCACCCAGTACAAGTAATTTCCGCTTACTCGAATTCCGTGGGTAAGAGCGTCGAAGCGTTATGGGATAGGGCTCGCAGCGGGACTGGATAAATCTGTTTACACGGTGGGCAACTTTTAAACTCATCCCGTTAAGAGGGCTCAGCAATTTTGTGCAAAATTATTCGAGCGACGGGCGGGATATTGACTTCTCGACGTGTAACTTCCCTTAAACGGGCCCGGGTAACATTAGTATCGTTGACCACTTGGGCGCACGTGCGCCGCTACCAACAGGATGTACGGCGTTCGTTCAGGTTCGCAAGGCCGGGATTTCCTCCGGCCGAAAACCGGAAGCTTAAGAGCGGCTCGGCCCGGTGGAGTTTAGCTAATGCCTAATGACGGGTCGTTTCAAATATTTACCGCCCGATTCCGCGAACTCCAGCTTCGACCGTAAACGCGATTACGTCCGACCGTTGGGTATACGATAGCTATCCCGGCTAGGAGAAATCCCTGGTAAGAGCAGCCATCGATCCGAGCGTAGTCGAGCAGCGCGAAGCGGATCGGAGCAGAGCTGGAACAAAGTCGTGGGCATAAGGGGGGTTGTCCCGTGAATTTTCTCAAATTACGGAATCGCAGGATCAGCCGGGAATGTCCCGAAGGCCAATCTGCCTCTAATCCAGCCTGCCCTACTCGAAATTTATTCATATAACGCCCCCGTTCCCGTTCAGAGGCGCGCCTCGTTCCCGGCCTCATCATGGAAACGTTTAATGGAGCCTGCTCTCCGGTGATCTCCGGCATGTGCGCGTGCACTTTTGTGACGTAGCGTGAAAGAAAAAGGGGCCACGCGTCGAATCGCGAACGCGTTTTCTTCTATCATCGTTTCTCCACCGACGAGGACGGGGTTCAGACCGATGACGACGGGGTTCTCGTTCAGTTTAGTCGGGCCTCTCGCATCACGGACGACAACGCGTATTGTTGGCCCCCGCTTTTTGTCCTCCGGGACGATAGACGCCGCGATATCCTCGCTCCCACCGCTCCGCGCCTCTTTTGCGTCCGACTAGTTCCGTTCCCATCTCCTCGCCACTCTTTCGTTCCGCTCTCCTCTGCTTCGCCTTGCAAAAAGAATCGAAAAAGAATACGGCACGAGCGACGCCAAGCATCGGTGAGGAGGGTAGTCGCGCGTCGCGACGCCAACGCATGCCACGCGAACGAGGGAGGCCGCCGAACGAAACGCCCGCGCCGCATTGTTTCCACTTGAGTGGCTTCGCTTCGCTGTCATCGTCATTTTCAATTAGCCGGTAATGACTTCGGGTGACGCCGCGCTCATTGAGCACCCTACACTACCCTACCGACCTACACGACTTATTAATTATTAAGTTGCCGGCGTGTATTACGCTAATTAAAAATTCACACTGCAACGACAAAGCGGACGCTGCTCGGGCTCAATGAAGCTCCGTTCGGGACGTCTTCCCTTTGGGCTTGATGAAGCTTCAGGCCTCTTTTGCCGGTGTTCGATGGGATTGTGTTCTCTTTTAGGCAAACGCTGAATCGTTTTATTTTGTTCGACTCTTTGGTGTTCTTTTGTGACAGGAACTCTATGGATCTGATGGTTTGTTATATTAGAATTGCTGAATTAATATCGATCTGGAACATCTGAATCATCGAGAAAGTGGATGTCTTTAAAAAGAAGCAACTCTTAACAAACTCATTTCAAGAGCGAAATCATTAACCAAGTATTTCATGTTAAAATTCCATTATTATCTCTGCAATTTTTTAATTGTAGTTACTAAGACTGTAGTTAAGATGTTGTAAGACTATTAAAATAACCTGAATAATATTTTTATTATTTATTGATAACCTTCGCCCGGATCGCTACCTTCATTGCTAGTGCAATTAGAAAAGTGGCAGAGTTAGGATAGACCGAAGTCTGCCATCTAGATGTTTTACATGTAGCAAAACATTTGTTCCACCTTGGAACGGAACAAAATGTATTCGACCATTTCCTAGAACTGTTCCTCCAGAAATATTTTCATAATTAAGTAGCAGAACAAAACGCCAATCCCACGATCATGGTAGGTTCAGTTTGAAACATCCCAGAATAAGCAGTGATTTAGAACAAGTTTCCAAACCCATAGTCAACGTTTATTGGCCCCACTACTGAGTCTTGACCCGTATCAGCGACTGTCAACGTGAAAGAACGACCTTCGACCGTCCACAAGGAAAAGTTTTCGCGGTTCTTTGATGTTCCCCTTATCTTTTCACCCCCGTATCGTCCTTCCCCCGTGCTCCAGGCTCTCGTGTCCCTCTGCATCTCACCCTTACGGGTGCGCGTTTGCCAGCTTGAGCGGAATTAGCATAACCAAAGCAGCTTTGATCAATCGTAACGGCACCTCGTTGCGCGACTATGGCCATTAGTATGCACCATTGACCGTGAGTCGGCACCACGTAATTAGCATAATATAGCGATATCATAACGTGCGTACCGGGAAATGTGTTGGCCATGGCAATCGTTGGCTAGGTGGACATCGGGCTCTCGTCCTGCGAGTCCCTCTCGGGACCAGACTCTGACGTCCCAGCATATGTGAAGCGGTTTCATCGGTCGCCATAATGAACTTCCCACCGTCGTAAACCGTTGGTCGAAACTACCATCGTGGATTTTACCGGCCACCGCTCTAAAGTCCGAGACACTGTCATTCATTTAAGCATACTATTCGGTAATATTAAAATCACGAAAATTCTCCATCCAAATGAATCTTCAATTTTTAAGAGTTCAAACTTTCCTTCTGGTTTCCAATGTGGTATTTCATGGTTTTCAAACCTACATAAGTGGGGGGACGATTGAATACTTAAACAGTTGTATCTCTGAGAGACTAGGTTTGAAGAACAATTCCTAAAAACAAATAATAGCATGGCAACCCCACAGAGACTTTACTCTATCGATATCAAAGAACACGAAAGAGCTGATCAACGTCGAAAGCTCATTAAGCTGTCTCCAAACCAGGAGCCTCAGCGGATTATGAAAATGAAAAGAACAACTTCGAGAACAGCGTTTGATATGTTATTAGTAAATTACCGTGGAAAAGTTCCATTTGTAAATATATCATTGGCGAAGCAACGCCGGTAATGCACATCGCAGCAGAGTGGTTTACCCCGTGGCATGAAATTATGCTATAGCCGTGACTGTGATTACCGCAGGATAATGCCCGGGCGCAGATAACACGATGACAGCGATTGTTATTGCGAGGAGAGTGAGAGCGAGAGAAATAGAGAGAGAGAGAGAGAGAGAGAGAGGGGGGGGGGAGGGAGGAAGAGCGAGAGAGAGAGAGAAGGAAGGCGAGAGAGGCCAGCGTTGGCCGGCTCGGCTGTCGCCCATTCGAAACTTATCCATTCATTGATTATGTTTCCGGTTGCCGCGTATCAGAGGCCGCGGGTACACCATTCGTCGATGGGAAATTACAACCTTCGTTTCTCCGTGGTAGGTCCGTGGGAAAAACCCGTTGCGCAAATGGACGGGATATTCGTGTACTTCTCGCTCGTTCCCGTTCGTTCTCTCGCTTATAAGCACGCCAGTGTTTCACTTCGATCGAAATAATCGACGAGGAAGTAGCACCGCCGAGCGTCGCAGTTATTAAATTACAATTAAAATTAACGAATCAGTGGCCGTCGAACGTAATGTTTCGCGGTCCGGCGAACTTTGTTCGCGTTAATTAACGTTTCTTCGTTAGCTGCCATTCGATACGTCTCGGTAATGGCGGTAATGCGCGGTGTCGCTAGCCAAGCGGACCTTTCCTCTCTCTCCTCTCCCACTCTCTATCGTCTCCTCTCTCTTTTTCTTTCTTTCTTTCTTGTTATAATATCGAGTGGAAGTTCGATTCGATAAAACTGGGTGACGTTGATATTGTAGAACTTGCGGGACGAGTGCTCATTTTTTCAATTAAATCGGATCCATCGAGGGCACGCGACTGAGAGGATCTACCTCGGATTATCTGCTGTTCTGATTTCGACGCTGCTCGCTGCAATAGCAAACGATTTTCATGGATTCTTTAGAACCATTTATCTCTCGTCAGTCTTTTCTAAAAACGTCTGGGTCGCTTGAAATGTTACAAAGAGGCATTTCAAAAGAGCCATTTATTCCTTTAAATATGAGTTTGTTGTGATCAATGTTATTTCATAATAACTTCGTAGTCTTGAAACTACTACAAAGACCTCCATAAATATCTCTGACAAAATTATTCAACGGTAAACTAAAAACAGTTTGTCTCTATTGCAAGAAACAGGAGCTAAGCTATTTATTTCTTCCTTTAACGATTTAAATAAGCTGCAACTTACACATTGATGTTCTTAAATGTTTTTCCTTGTAAACATACGAAACCCTGGTTGACGGAATCGCGGTAAAATCAGAGATTTCCATTAACCATCTTCCACAATCTTGTCTCATTAGCTTTTTAATACACTTATCGCGCGACGTTTCTTCATCGTCCTACGCTGGAAGAGAGCGTATATCAACTGAATCGAATCTGCATAAAGTAGCATGCATTGAAATGCAAATCCAAGAAGTCCAGTGCAACTGGTGTGCGACAACAAGCGATGGGGTTGGAACTGTGTTAAATTTCAGTAATGAATCCCTGCAAAATATTCGGTCGAATGTACTACGATTTAATTATCTTCTTCCTTGACATCGAATCCTTTATTCTCTGGAATCCTCCGAAAAATTAATTAGCTCAACAATGAGCTGCGAAATCAAGCTGACATAAAACTTTTAAAGGAGTTATGAGGACTTAGCAATGCTCAGCTCAGACCAGAACAATCCACTTTTCAGAGCTGTTGAAGGTAGAACGAGCTAGAACCAGATGATCCATATCCAATTAAAAAGATTTATCTATCTCAACAATAAATCAGAGCAATTCACTTTTGCGAACCATTGCGAGAAGAACGAGCTAGAGCCAGTGACACTTAAACAGATCCGTGAAGAAACATCTAGCAACCGATCATACAGATTTAGCTATCCGAAGATCAGATTAGAGATACTGTTCGAAGCTATTGAAGGAAGCAGTTGGAACCGGAGACAATTACGCAGATTCATAAAGAAAATAGGTTGAACTTGAAAAATGATTAGCGCAGCTCTAGACCGAGATGAAAGTAATTTACATGGTCCGCGGATAGCCGGTGCGCTATCAATTTACGCCGTTCAACACCAGGACGTCGGAGGGATCGAGAACGGAATATAACATCGACGATGTCATTCCGGCTGTCGATTCATTGATTATCGATTTGGTATCGGTGCCCGAACTATAGGAGGCTTTATGCACGAGTCACGTCGACCGAACAAACACGATGGTCGCGTTCGTTTGGTCGGGCACACGACGAGAGAGAAAAGGGGAACGTAATGGCAAGAGAGAGAGAGAGAGAGGGGGGGGGGGTGGGGAGGTGCGCACGGTTCGGTAGGATGGGAGGTTAAGATACGATATTTGCAGGGTTATTAGATAGCAGTTGCAATTCCCCGCGCTCGCCGCGCAATATCGATCGTGCATTTACCTGATGAGCTACCCATGCGTTATGAACACCCGTAGGGATAGATAGTCGCTCGGGTTTCATATGTAAAGAGTGCCGATGATTACGACGGCTCATCGTGACTTTATGCTTCTTATTCGCTCTACCCCATAGCCGTTCTCTTTCCCTTTTACTCGACCTATCTCTGTTGCACCTGTGTCGCTCTTCTTTCACCTTCACCGGACTTTTATCGTCTCCGTCCGCCAGGAAACGGGTGAAACGGATCGGTCTGTCCCGTGGGCCAGCGCAACACAGTCCGCGGATCGTTACGGTTTCGAAGCCAATGAAACCGACGGCCAATTTATGAAACGCAACTACCCGTGAAAGCGATCCTTGATGAGATACATCGTGCCTCCTCTACGCTCCGGAAGAATCCGCACCCTCTCTCTTTCTCTCTCTCCCTCTCCCATTCCCTCTAGCTCTCGTATTCGCGGAATAATCCGGATTCATTGGATCGCGACCGGGAGCGGAGCTGAGCGGAATGGCGCGGAGCGGAGCGGAATGGCGCGAGCCCCGCGACGCGCCTCGGTAATGCAAGCTGGACAGAACCGATCGGACGTTGCGTGTTCAGGTGTTGCTGATGATGTCCGACCGGACTTCCCGCTGTCGCGTTATTTATTGCCGGCCACGGTAGTGCGGACGGTACGGTTGTTTTGCTGAATCGCTAATCCAGATTTACGTGTAATTGACGATCCATACATTAGGGGGCCACAGTGACTCTAATCGCCAAGCGTTATTGCGAGCTCGTTTGCTTGCAGAGGTGATGCCGCCACCGTCAAAGAACCTTTCCCGCCATTTCAATTCACGTTTCAACACTGTAAACTCGGCTATTTAGGTTAGTCCAACCGACTAATCTGCAAATAATTTCCACATAATAATTTCATAGTTGCTATAGATATTTTTTAACTTACTTCTTCGTTAAATTAATGTTGTTCTTCTTACAAGATTTACTACACGCAGCACATGACTAGAATTGACTACTCGACTATTAAAAGTTAGATGTTTGTAACTTTGAGTAAAAATGAACTTAAGTTCCATTATCCAAGGATTAATTTTCCGATAGATTTTATAAGAGAATTTTTTATGAAACAAGATTAAATGTACGAGATAAAATAAAAGAAAAAAACTATTACATTTGATAAAATGTTGTTGTATTTGATAAAAACTTGTTGTACTTCATCGGAGAACGCGCATCTTTTTACTGGCAAAACAGAATCTCATAAAAGTCCGAGCAATTTTCAAAATGATCTGTCGTAAATGATTTGAATATACTCTGTTGTCCGGCAATTAATTTGATTACAGTTATTAAGAGATTGACTGTGAAGGTTTATATCTGACATTTTGTTTACTACACTAACACTAATAATGTAGATGTAAGAGTTACGTTTCCAACGGGGTCGTGTGTTTATCTCGTATGCAGAAAACATCAAAGCGAGCAAAATGCAACACGGAATGCACATTCTCGTGGTGTGTCCGGTTTTCGCGAGGAACGTTCATATCGGAAATGCGAGAAGTTTTGAAGTTATATATGCACACACACACACGCGCGCCCACGTACACGCACACACACCCACACACACACACACCACACCCCCACACGCACACGCGCACGCACACACACACACACACACATATATATATATATATTTTCCGTGCAGCTGCTGTCTCAGCATTTATTAATTGAAAAGCTGAATTACTGTCGAAAATATTGTAGTAGGTACGCGAGCGACGGCAGAAGTTGCCTGTCAATTAAATGAGTTAAATAATTTGGAATGTTTTCAGAGCGAAATGCTTCAGATAAATGGAAGAATTTGACTGCGAAGTGTGGGTAACGCGTGTGGGAGGGGGGCGATAACAGACCGTCGAATAATTTTAACCGAGCGAAAAATCTGCAAGTTCTGGGCATTCAGGGTTTCCGCCGTAAATAATTCCAAGCAATTATAGAGAATTGGGTTCGAATATTGCAGTATTTCGGGTCCCGAGAAGCGAGAAAACAATCGCGTGGAGAAATGTCGACGTTTTCCCACGTTCCATTTTCGCTTGCATGAAATACTCGTATTATCGAACAATGAAGTATTACTAACAAAAATACCGACCGCCCTCTGTTAAATCAACGCCCATAAATTGTAAATCGCTGCTGCATATTTCATAATTTAATTCATAATTTCGAATAATACTTGTAGGACGAGCGGTATTACAATCACGTACTAAATTTTCAAATAAAATAAACAATTTATTAGCGGCGGATCTAATGCAGATGGAACAGCTCCTCGGACCATCGTGAGAGGCAGAAACAAAATGACAAATAATATTTTTAAATTCTTGTAATGGCGACATATTTTTGAGTATCGTGAATTCAGATTTAAACATGCGAAACGTTTTATTTTGCAAATGATAAACAATTTGACAAACAAGGAGAATAGATTTTTGTTATCTATTCGCAAAGGTTCGCAGTTGGATCAGAATAATAGCACCTAATTTGCTCGAGTTAATAGGTTAAAACAACTACAAGGAGGAGAAGGGCGTGTAAGCAGTCAGAAAGCGGTGTTTCAGCAAATTGTCGATACAAATCTCATTAAAGCAAGTCTTCGGTGCTCCTATCGTCGACGGATTTCCTCGCAAACTGCGTAGATAAGCCGTCTCTGAGGTCGGTTTGTATTCGTCGCTTTAGAAATCTGATAATATGGGAAGCTGGGCCATTATGAATCGAACTACAGTCAAATGCCAATCAAACTTCATTGTAAATCCGCAGCTGCGGTATGCGGCCTAATATCTCCCACTTCCGGCGTGCACCTTCAAAGGTGCCCGGGAATATATTGTCCAACGTAATTCCCCGAAGGCTATGGCGATGAGCTTTGCCACGTGAATTTCCACGGACGAGTTTCCTCGTTTTCGCGTCTCGCTTCGGTTTTTACGCGGCGTACCGTCCCGGTGAGTGATTCGCGATCGCGACGAACCCCCGAGACGACTCGAAATCGAGTTGGCCGAGAACTGACAATAGTTCATCCACGCCTCGGTAAGTGGGTTATTATAGGAAGCTGTCTGTGCCGCCTCCGACACGGAAATTGCTTATGCATTAAGCAAATACCAGCAGATATTCCGCGGTAGGACGACCCGATCAGATCGTACATGCCTGTCGTAGATAACCGCGGAATTCGATTGCGATTATAACGCGTGCTCGTCCCAGCTACCTTTGACTTTCCATTGAAAGACGCCACCCGCGGCGGATACGTCGGTCCGCTACCGCAGTTTATCCGGGAAATGAGTGTCGTTCGGGCGACGTCGTTTTCATTACACGATTTATCTTTTAATTACTCGCATACAGCACATACAATCTCAAAACTTAGTGTTTGAAGCATAAACAAAGGTGTCGACTACAGTAGCAAATCTTTATTTCGCAATAATATAGTTTTTTTTAAATTTAAAACTTTATTTACGTTCGGGCCATATAAAGTTCCGTGTTATCATTTATGTAGAAAATGGAATGCGAATAACTGAAGGTTAATTTTATCTATTCTTTTACGAAATTTTTTTGATGATAGGCAATCGTAGCTAAACGGTAGATGCAGCGAAGTAGGATGCACTTTGATCAGATCAAGTTGGGGCATACATTTCGCAGAGAAAATAGAGTAGGATATTAATAAAATAAAATGGTATATCTAGAAGTTAGACAAAATAGAATAATGTAGCCAGCAGTCACGAAAATGTTCATCCGTCTGGTTGGTCCGTATGGTTTGACAACATTGAATAATGCATTTTATGTCCACACAAAATCAAATAATGCTGCTCATAACCAGACAAAGTGGACCAGTGTAGTTTATAATTTGTCGGAGTACAATTCTGCCGTAAGTAATCAGACAAAATAAGACATTGCAATCAGTACCCATATAACGTAGAATAATGTAGTCGATGTAGACAGAGTAAAAAAGTGTGGTTCGTAACCAGGCCAAGTAGAAGAGTGCATCACATAAGCATACAAAGTAGAATACAAAAGTTTATGTACAGGCAAAGTAAAGTAGTGCAATTTGTGAGTGGGCAAAGAAAAATAGAGTAGGTCCTGTTCAGATAAAGTAAAATGATATATAGCTTGGTAAAGTAAAATACTGCAGTTTATACCGAGACAAAATAAATGAATGCAACCTTTAGGTGTACAGCACACGGTGAAGTAACGTATAAAATAGGACAACAGGTGGTGAACGAAGTAGAACCGCTACTACAAAAATGTTCAAGTGCCTTGAAAGGGGCGGATTCTGAGGTCATTTTAGCGACATTTTGTGAGTTTAATTAAATCAATTTCTGCTTCTTCTCTGATTCACTGTTGCACCGCGGCACGACACCAACGCTACGCTCAGTGAAACCTGCCGCCGTACCCTCCTCACCATCGCGCGCCGATGTAGCGTTCTAATTGGTACAGGCTTTTTGTTGATAACTCCTTAACAACGCCAAGGCGGACATTTTTGCAAATAAATTCGTCACTGCAAATGACCTCAGAAACCGCCCCTTTCAAAGAACTCGAACACTTTTGGGACACACTGTGTAATAGAACAGTCTGTAGACTGGTGCTGTAGATATGTAAGTCAATATTCAGTAATATGCCAGTAATATAAATGAAATACCGAAAAGTACATTTTTTAGGTCGTGCAATCGCCTGTAATAAGACATATAATATATTGTACTGCTTGAGCGTTCTGAATAATAAACATTTGATACACCAATAGAAAACTTACTGTTTCTAGACTGCAGATCTTTATGCAAAATAAAAATTGTAAGAATCAGGTTCCAAATAAAATTATTATTTCTTCTTTAATAATTTCTGCAAGATGAAAATAATCGATATCTGAAATTCTTTCGATCTCTTTACCGTCATGAATTTCAGCTACTCATTTTTGTTATAAATGCATAAAATTCGCAATCTAATTATTACATTTAGCTGTCGCACATTTTCACAAAAGTATGTTCGTTATTACATGACAAGATAATTAAATTCATCGTTCCAGCTTACAGAAATGCAACCCCGTAGACGGGAAACACTTGTTTTCCGCGTTCTCGTCGACTGGTTCAAGTCAGAGCGTGCATCCGCGCGGAAACCTTCTAATTAATGGCGCACATAGACAGTTTACCTGCCTGAATACTGCTGTTTAATAATCAGGCCTTTATGAGTCGCATTTTCACGATGTCGAACGATCATCCGGTTCGGTGAGCGCGTATACACGTGTGCCGACTGCCGGCCATTGAATCTCAATGGCTTCAATTCTCGGTCAATTAGGGCGAAAATAACGTGCATAATAAATGTGATAACATCATGGCAGGTGATAAAAGTAACAAAATAAAAAAACAGGGAAAATGAAAAACAGAAAACGTCGATCCGTTCAGTGATCAGCGAAACATATTATTTTTTTTTTGTGGCGGATGAACGAACCGCGACGAATACGCAAATCGCGGACACACGTATTATACCTTTCCGCGCACGTGTCCGCAACGTGCATTTATAGGCCCTTTACGCGACATTTATGCGTGTACGCCGCGGGGCAAGGATTTTCTACATTGTAACGGGAACGATAAAGCCGCCCGGGCCGTTCGCGATGATAAAGCGACGAGCTTGCCGCGCGAACTTCATCAAAACTTTATTGCGCGCTCCTTTCTTTTTGGAAAGCTGCTGCTGCTGCCGCCGTCGACGGAGCTGCTGCTGCTATGCAGGCGTTTTCCTCGAGGAGTGCGCAACTTTCGTTGAGTTACGACCCGGTGTAGAAATGGACGATGTATGTTCTCCTCGAAGCAAGCAGAACGACACGTATTAACGTGGTCGCGATTTTATAAAATGAAATTCCACCAAAAATAACCACGTCTGTTTAATGTATCAATATTTTCGTTGGTGCTTCGCTCCTGTGAAATGTAAATGCCTGGGTACGTTCGTGGAACTGTAGATTGTACAGGACCCTAGGATAATAGACCCGATCGAGTGGACAAGACGAAGTAGAATAGAACAGTCTATGGCCAGGCAACTAAATTGAGATGTATTGCGGTCCTACAAGTAGAATGTAATTTCCTTTATCCAAATGGGCACAGTGGGTTATTTTTTACAGATTTCAGTTATGCAGGTAACGATTTTACCGGAGAAAAATATTTTGTTATAACTTTTTGCTTTTCTACTCGTAAATATACGACTGTCTATTCCAATGTCTATCGAATTAACGGATCATAACACTGTATTCCGCTATCTTCTGTTTCCTCTTAAGTTATGAATATCACCAGCCATCATGTACTTTCGTGCGACGCTCCAAACGATTAACGCTTTTCTTTCACACTCTCTGGATACACCCGAGGTTTTCTAACGACGCTACAATTTTTTATTAGCAATAAAAACTCTGCCATCGCATTTCAGCCATCGCAAACTCCTAAAACGGTTTAGAAACGCAAGAAGAACGCCATTCGAACGATCACAAACACACACCCGGGCGATCGTGCCATCGGACAACGAGCGTTTTCTCAAGAAATTATCGTGTCCGTGCATCCGGGCGTCCGGAACGCCATGAAAACGGGAAATAGTGCACACGAAGCGGCTCGCGCCATTAACGGTTATCGAAATGGCCGTCGAAAAAAATTTCATATCCAGCGCAGCGGAGAGTGGGCTGCTCTTCGTGGCCGAGGAATCGGCTTTATGAACGAGATTTCATTTCCCGAGAAAACACCGCCAATACGTGGGCTTAGAGAGGCGAACCGATTTATTCCTGGGAATTCAAGCCGACCGATTCGTCCGCTGCTTTGTGCGGGAATTAGAATCCTCTTCTGTGCTCGCGCGTCGCTCGATTAAACCATTTTCTACCCACCCCCTCCTCCCAACTACCCCTGACCGATCCTCCTTTGTCGTGAATTCGGGGAACAATTTTTTGATGACACGGATTTGTCTTGGCAACCGTCGACCTGCGCCCGTTTCGCTTCGGAATCGTTTCAAATTATCGGATACACTAATCCTGGCGTTTAAATGCGTTCTGCGGATGAATGTTTGTTACAACATCGAATGCCTGTTAATAGATTTTTCGATTGTTGAGCTTTTTAGAAAGAGAAATATTAGTCCCCTTCTCAAAAAGAAATACAAACTTTCATTACAAATATTATTGGACTGAATTGCTCGGTACATATGTACAACGTTTTTAGCGATTGTCGAAATTTCTGTCAAAGAAACGCTTAAGGGATTCAATAACTGGGCTGTCGACTATTACATTTTAGAAGAACAACGTTTCATTCATTAGAGTTGACACGTGGGTATATATTTAACAGCATAAGTTTACTTATGTACAGATCCTTCCCCTCTCAGTTTTGCAGTTCGCGACTTCTCAACAGATGATCAAATCCTTAATCAATTTTTCAAGAGCTACAATAGCTATCATCGTCAATCGATAAGTTAACTTGAACCACTTGATTTTCTAATACGATTTGGGTGTGTTATTTAAAAGGATATGATTAAAGTATTCAATCTTTCTAACTTCTGCAATGGAACTTTGTTTAATAATTTCTTTCGCAACGGTCCAACAAGAAGTAGTTCATTGTTATTTATTTTGGTAGACATAGAAAGTAAGAAGACCCTGGTCAATACAAACAAACAAACGTTCATTCTGAAGTTCCAAAGTACTATTTCAGGAAAATAGAATTGAATTTCAATTGAATCGAGTTGGTTCATTGATTAAATTCGTTCAATACATTCTTAACACAGGTATCGAGTAGACTATTAACAGGTTCGTAGTAGATGATCGTCTAAACACGGCCAGTACCATTTTAACAGCATTCACTGAATCAAAATTGATAGTGTCACGAAATACGTTAGAACGGTGTCTACGCATTTTCTCCACAATACCTTTTTACAATGAACAACCAGGTCATCAATGCAGCTGGGAGCGTCATCGGAAATTTCAAATGTTTACAAATATCCCGAGATCGATCCACTTCCAGCAAGAGTCCGCGCTTGATTGGGATCCTCGGACAGTTCTAAGGAAAACGATCGTCGTCCATGAACCTCCTCCGGTTCTGGAGGCTTTAATTGGCCGCGACGCGGCGAGCACGTGACAATTTAAACTTCACGAACTTAACTGCTCGACGTTGTCGGCGCGTAGAAGGTCGTAGAAAAATGATGATAGGAGAGAAAAGTGGGAGAAGCGTGGCAGTAGGAGTTGCGAAGAAGAAGCGCGAGCGCGGCTAGGGAGACGAAGAAGGAAGAAGAAGCCGACAACTCGAAGATGGCGGATTAACAAGAGCAGGAAGAGGAACAGAAAGTAGGTGGTCCGAGGGAGTACGAGGGGTAGGGGCAGTGAATAAATTCGAGTCGCTCAGAGCCAGTCACGCACGCCTCGCGTGTTAATCATCCTGACTTATGTGCGGCAGCGCCGGTATCGCTCGGAACAAGCGATGGTGATAAACGTTCGATGCCCTGGCAGAGTACTTCCCCGGGTTTGTCGGTCGAGGAAAAGAGGTTAGACGAAAGCGGGAATTCATATTTACAACTGGGAATTCGGTCGAAGGGAAACAGCACCTATGAACCGTTCGGAACGTCCGACCTCAGCCGGAAAATTGCTGAGAACGAAAAGCGAATGACTGCATCTTCTCCGACTGTTCTCCTGTCTTCCTCTTTCATTCCTGCTCCTCTTTCACTTTCGAGGTCTGGCAGAGAGCCTCCGGGCAACCCTTTTTCCTCTCTCTCTCTCTCCCACTCTCCGCAACTTTCTTCGCGGCCAGTGATTTAAGCGTTGTAAATCTTGGTAGGGCCGCGTACAATCAGCCGCGGAAGGACTACGCTCGATACGAGGATAATTGCCTCCTCTGCTGGCCTACTGGTATCCTTGAGAGCTTTATCGATGTTCCTTTTCTCGAACCCGGTTGGCCAGCGATTAATCTACTGCGAGGAGGAGTCGTTCACTGCAAAGATTGCTCGGACGAGATGGCGTCGAGAAATAAACGAATCGCCCGGCTGGAAATCGGAATCTGGCTAACCGAAAGTTTCCGAGCTGAAAATATTGGCATACTTCGGCACTCGATGAGCTGCGTATACCCCCTCCACCGCTTCTCCTCTTCCTCTTTCCCTTTCTCCATCCCCAAACGGCACCGCCGCGCCCGTGTAACTTTGATTTGTGATATTTCACGCGAGCGTTCGACGGCAACGCTCCGACCCCCGTGTTTCGTATCAGTGAATTTATTCCGACGTAAACTAACTGTGGAAATCGGACTGTTTGAAACACCGGCTTCAAAATAAATTCCCCGGTCCCGACGGAGAAACGCGCCGAAGGAAATCGATTGACTATTACCGAAACCGACTCGAGTACCGTTTGTCGCCTATGATAATCAATGTTCACGCAAATGAAACGCTCCTGCTTTATGTTGTTCTACAGTCGCAGGAATGAAGTGCAAGCATGCAAACGCTTGAAAATATATCGTTCCCACAATTATCTCCCTTAAAAAAGAGATTACTGGCGCGGGAACTAACATTTCCATATACGTTTCTCAGAAATATTATATTCGATATTTCCTTTCCTTAATCGGCTGCATCTCCACGATAAATTTGAAGTATAGGAATAAAATCTGTGGTTGTATAATAGCTAGATTGCAGATTTTATGCATTTATAGCAAACGTCGACGAGATTTAAAACAGTAGGTATATTAACAAAATGTAATATCTAAAAAGAAAATACCATTCGGCTTTCAAATTCTATTTGTTGCAATTGATGCACCAAATTTGTATTTTGTATAATCATCTGCTGTCCAATAATAACGTCCCTCTCATCGACAATGTTTATAGGCACTTTCCAAGTTCACAAAAATAATCAGACAAGAACTTGAAAAATACTATGCACATAATAAAAATTGCTTTATTGTTTTTACACCGTCAATATTCGGGAACCTTCATTTTTCGGACAGACTACTGATCGATCACGCGAGAATTCGAGAGGCGGGACGTTTTTCATTGCAGTGTAGCCGTAATAGAAAAAGGGTTTAGGGAATTGTTGAGTTACTTTGCGCGATTGCTTATCAAAGGGAAGTGATCGGTATAAACTATTGACGGCGAATCCGCGTGTTTTCCATCGGAGAATATCTTTCCTGTCCACTGGCCCCGGAGTGTTGAAAATTTGTTAAAAACACGAAGAGGGGCGGGGGTGGGCGCACCTATACACACAGAATAGAGCGGGAAAATTGGTTGGCAACAACGAATCCATTTTCCAAACCGTTGAAAATGGGTGTACGCCTCTAGAAGCGAAACTGTTGCAGTATGGCCGATGAACTTTAACGCTCGGTCGGGTAACAATAACGGGGGCTTTTATCGGGCAATTTTTAGCGGGCGCCCGCGCGCCGTAGTCCGAAGCGGATCCTCGGACAACTGCCGGCTAACCATTAAAACATTAACGCAAGTTAATACTTTATAATCGGCGACGTCACGGGGAATTCGCGGTCACCGCGGACCCGTTTCTAATCTCGACGACTATTACCACAGAGATTTTATCTCGAGAGTAATTCTCGTTCGAGATATTAAAGCAGACTCTAAACTGCACGCAATTTTGCAGGCAGCGTTCGCTATACGTCTTGGTATTCAGACACTTCCACTTCAATTGTTTATATTTTGCATATACTTCATTATATTCACACCTTTTTTTATATTCTTCGCTTTTCGAATATGCACTTAACACTGACATAATGAATTTTAAGTAATTAATAAGCTTACTTAGACGTCATATGAATATCAAATAATATAAGCGACATCTTTACAAGCTGCACAAAATTTTTTAGTCCCTTTTACTTGAGAAGAGAGCGTGCGATTCCGTAATCCAGCCTGTTTGTAAGACAAATCCAATATTTCAGGTGCAAGTCACAGGAACCGCGTTTCCGCGGGTAAAAAAGGAAGTAGTAAAATGATTTGGAAACGAAAGGATCTGTTTACCATCAAAAAACCGCAGCGCGAAGATTCCTGGTCGTGAAGAAGGGAAAACGCAGCCGGAAGCAGGGCGGGTAGTAGCCGCGGTGAAGAAATGCATTAAGCGCTTTGCAAAAATGGAACCATCTTACAAGAATGACAAGCATAGTCTTCCATTTTATTCTTTAAAAGGAAAGTTTGTCTTTGATGTGTTCTTGCGTCTTTTTATTCGCCATCGCCGAGCAGAGAGAGAGAGAGAGAGAGAGAGAGAGAGAGGGAGGGAGAGAGAGAGAGAGAGAGGGAGGGAGGAAGAATAGAAAGACAGTAAGACGTATTCCCGCGAACAAAAAATCGCTTCCTTACGCAAATAAACTCACACCATACCATACGACGTTCCCCAACCACGGGGCAAGACTTTGAGGAGTTAAAAATATTTATTGAAATCGGACTGCAGCCGTGGCGTTTAATCTTCGCTATTGGCCCCGAGTATATTTCCATGTAGCCTGCTATTTACTTGAAAGCATTCGCGTCGACAGTAAACAGTTTTAGGAAATCCGTTCTCCACTGTTGGAATTTGAAACTTCTACAAAGAACTCGCCAACGCGACGCGACAGCGATGTAACGCGCGATGCAACGACTGACCGAGACCGGAAACAGAAAATGCAGTGTCCCGGTGTACGGGATCACCATCCGGCTGATGAATGTCCGCCGCGGACGTAATATTTTTTCCTAATGGAAAATCGAGCCGCGGCAGACCGCCGAAATTGAATTTCATTAGTCGTTCCTTTTTATCGGTATTGGATCGAACCGAGCGAGCGAGCACTCCGCCGTGCTTCTGGGTAATAAATTAAGAGCTAGAAACGTTTTCGATATATTGAATATTCAGCCTGACTCGACCGCGACGTTTCCAGATGCTTATTTAATGGAGACATCCATCTTCCTCGTTTACAATTCTGCCGAAAGAATTGCAATATCCTCTATCGCCATTTTCATTCGTATGGTTATTTTACTGCTCTTGCGCTTCATTTGTTACACATCATTACATACATTAAATAAATTCCATTTCTTCTTTTTTGGAAGAAATGTGAGACGTACATCTTGCTGATTCATATTCCCCAGGAAATAACTACAATATTTCCAATCACGATTTGCATCCGTGCTAGTATCACATATCATTTTTGCTCCGCTTGTTGCAAATCATATTTGCGACCCTTAGAATTATTTTATTAATTTATTCTTTCATATAAGAAATATGATTGTACATACACCAAGTTGAAAATGCTACAGAACAATCCGTCGCATCGATCGCTGTAAAAGTGGATCTCTTCTTCGTTTTATCACTCGCATTAATTACACTTTTCATATTTCCAGCGGCGCCTCGCGCGACAAATTAATTTTTAACTCAATATAAGGACCGCATTGACGCGAACAACGGCGCCAAAAAAATTCCTTTCGTCACCGGGGAGCATTCTGTCGCTAACGCGTCCGTGTCGCCTACGGAAAAACCGGGAAAAGCAAAACAAGCGTGCCACGGGTGGCGATAAGAGTATCGGGTTCGTGCAGCTCGGTTACGGACGAGAAACAAAAGCCATTCTTCCCACGTAAAATTATTTGCGGACGCACCACGCCGGGCTGGTAGAAAAATTTCTTGACCTATCTCGCTGCAATCTAAATGGATCAAACGTACCATTTTGAGACTCTTATTTTATAATTACTGTGGCGCCACTTTTATAAGAAATTATTAATTTCGTTCAAGAAAAGGAAAATGTGTTACTTCATGATGCTAGACGGTATACTTCAAAGAATAATAATTTCTTAGAACGAGGTGTAAGGAGCTGGCTAAAAGAGGCATGTAGTGTATGTATATAAAAATCTACAGTCCAATAATTACATCAATGTTGTGAAACAAATCTATCGAACCGACTTCGCAAATTAAATAGAACAACCGGATACTCACAAATCGCCAAATAAAATTATTTTGCATAAAGAACCACAGGTTAATACTTATATCAATCTTATGAAAGGAATACATCGAGCATACGTCACAAATTAAATACAACAACCTGACCCCCAAGAATTACCAAAATAAAATTGCTATTAGCAAATGTGTGTTGCAGTTGGACCCACCATTACTTGAAGACCTCATAGATCAACACGAAGTGCTTGCAGGAACCAGAAGCATTTTGCATGGGTTTTAAGATATCCTGCTTTATCCTCGAACGTTTTGCTTGCTGCGGTTGATTTTTCCGCGCGTTTCTTCTCGCGGAAACGCGGCGGCTCGCGTTTCAGATGGTAAAAACGAAAGCAAAGAAGAGTGTGCTGAGAGAGAAAGAGAAGAGAGAGAGAGAGAGCGAGAGATGGGATAGAGAGGGAACGGGGACAAGATGGGAGACAAGATCGTAGGGGTGATACGCGGTGGATATAAGGAACAACTCTCCGCGACAAGTGACGAAAAGCCGACTTTTAACCGTCAACGGTACGACGAGCGGAAGTGGATGAAGCCCGAAGGAAAAAGAGGCGGCGACGTCGACGACAACGACGACGTCAGCGGCGTGGGGCGCGACGTGGCGAAGCACGGCGGTAAAAGAAAGCCCTGGAAGAGAGAGGATGCGACGCCGAGAGGACGGGAATGCAGGCGACGAACTGAGATTACAGCAAGGCGGTAAATAACACGTCACTCGCTACTCCGTTTACTTTGTGCCGCCATGGGTGACGACGCTGAAGTTTGACGAGTGGAGGTGGATCCTGACGTTGTTCTTGTTCCACGTGGAAACCTGGCACGAGGACGCGGTCAGGCAACAAAGAAACATCCTCCAATCGTAATTAAATTCCAAGTGCTAAAAATTCAGACCGAGGGTTCGTCGGGATGGCCCAAGATCGTTGCTGTTGATTTTACAACACACCAGGATTGGATTATACCGGAGTGATGCTGTTCTTGTTGCTCCGGTTTCGCTCGACAATTTGTTCGTTAACGTCTTCTACTTCTCAGTTTACTATAAAGGAAAGACAATATTTTTATCTACAAAAATGTAGAAATTGCAGTAATGCTCCGAGCTTAGACATTTTTTAACCCTTTGCACTCCATATCGCTGATAATGCGAAATTTGAAATATGAATTTTAAATTACTAAAAAACATAAACTTTTCATTCTGTTGAAGATTTATAAAGTTGAACTTACTTTATATAATGTAGGTAAAGAATAAATATTTTATTTTATTGCGGCAACCGTATTTTTTTAATATATATACAATATGGTGCTGAGTACAAAGGTTTAAGTATCTAGCTATTCACTATTCTATATATTCATTGATATAATGAATTTATCTATCTAATTATTTATTTATCGTTCATTCATTCATCTATGCAAAAAGAGTCTACTGACCGAACGAGTCTCCGTTGTTGTCACGGTCTGTCAGCGACCGGAAAGGATTCGCTCGTCGTAAAAATACCCGCTGCTACGGCTGATAGCCCCTTGACGTGATGATGTCATCGTTGGTGATCTATGATCGATTCTCAATATAGCCGGGGCGACGCGACGGGCCCCTGAGCAATGAATTCACCTTAAGAGCATGAAATGGGCGCACCTCGGTGAAAGCCACTTCATGGTAATTACATCGGCGATCCCCCGATCATCTGGAAGGCGTTAAAGCGCGAATGAAATCAGCCGGGAACACGGGGGGTGGAAAAAAGACTAGCCGGACTGGGGGGTGGGGGGTTTACAGCTCACCGCCACCCCGTAGCGACGGTGGATGATGGATCGGTTCTTGCTGGAATAATGGCGGCGTTCCGTCCTAACAGCCATTTCGTAATTACACCGGCAGTGATTCGCTTTCCTTCGTCTTAGCTATCGGGACTCATCAATAATCTTTCCTGGTTCTTTGGCTGGCGAGCCGCGTTCGGTCGAGCGCCGTTTAGAAAACTAGACAGTGACGTGCCAACGGGCGACGACAGCATTCAGATTACACAAATTTCATTTACTTTAAAAGGGCTATGTAATACTGAATTGCCGCTAGATGACGTGCTAATAAATGATTACTAGACAATTCCAAACAGTTGTGCTGCCAAACTTTCACGAAAGTGTCAGGAGCTTGATAGACGGACTCGTTCGTTTGATGATTTTCAGGCGAGGAAAAACACACTGAACTGGTCCACCATCGAAGTAGGTGACCCAGGGTCTAAGCTTTTACAGGATATTACATATCTCCTCGAAGGATATTAAATTCTCAGATTTATCCCGCCTTCTTCGCGGCGATTTATCAACCCTACCGTGTTCAGCCACCCGATTACCAAGTCCGGATACAGCTCCAAAGATTGCTGATTGCAGTGACACTTTTTGGAAGAGCACACTGCGGCGGAGGATTGTACCGATGTCAGTTTATGAGACTCGGTTACCAGTGCTTTCTCTCTCTTGCGTTCTATCAGGCTGAAGCGTGTTTCGTGTTTCACCAGGCATAATTAAACAGGGAGTATTAAAATGACCTCTGCCTGACAACAACTGTATCGACGGGCTTTGAATATTAAACGGGTTCCGGATGCGTGACGGATACCTTTGGATAGGGAACAGTAAGACTATTTGGGTGATGGAATTATCTTTAAAGACTTAAACAATAATTTTTAAACTAATGGACCAAGTGTATTAAATTTGCAATCCAATTCTTGTGCTTGCTGGGTTAGCAGTCAACCTGTTAAAAATGTTACCAACGATTATATAGTTGAAAGAAAATAGAGCAATGATATACAACAGTGAAAATCAGCACACAGAAAATATTGTCGATATTATGAAAAATCCAGAAACACGTGTGATTTCTATTATCAGGATTTTTGTACCACTTTTTTACCCAGCAAATGGATTTTAATCAGACCACGATTCCATGTTCTTCGATGGGAGAATATTCCGCGTATCCATCGATAAATAAATGTTTACGCACCGGTGAATTCGAGAAATATCTGTCCAGTCTGAATAAATAAACAACGTCGGTATTAATATGCATTAGAAATTTATGAACCATTTTGTTCTACCGTATGCCGAATGAAAAGCGAGAACGCAAAGGTTCCGATTGCCCAACCTGAAACAGATTCGAAATATGATTTCGCGGCTTGAATAATGGAGAATTATCCGTGCGGAATTAATTCATGGTCGTACGGGGACCGTTCCCGATTATTGCGTATCCCGTGGGTGTGCCTAAGCCGATTAGGGTTATATCTGCACTCATATTTAGATTGCAACGGGGAATCGCCGATTTTACTGCTTTCCGTGTTTACGAAGTGTAATGTCACCCTAAAGTACCATTTAATATTATGGAAAAATACGCGGCGAATGATTTGTGGCACCCTTCCGTCACGTGGTCCTCTATTGACTATCAATCGGCGTTGATAATTCTCTGCAATTAAAATATCCGATTGGGGACTTAATGTTTTCGATATCGTTTGGAGTTACTTCAATGTTTTGTTACGACTACTCAGATGCAGCGCAATTCAAATGGGAATAACTATGATCATTCTCACCTTCGTAGTTTCTTTCTTTCAGGAACAGCAGACAATTTATTAAAAATATGTATATTTCGACATTTAGCAATTCAAAATCATCATGAGCACTGGAATTCATGTTTTGCAATCTGTGAGTTTCTAATTGAACTTGACATTGAATACAAAATTAATCAACACACTAAGCGATGTAAGATTCCACGATCAAAAGAGCATCGAGAAGCATCATAGTTTCTTCCTACGAGCCTTTTAGACTTGACGCTGAACACGAAATCAATCACACCGAACAACGTAAGATCTAGTAATTAAAACAGCATCAAGAAGCACCAGAATTCAGTTTCCACAGCTCGCAAGATTACACTACTTAGTTGACATCGAGCACAAACACAACGCACGACGCAACCAAGTAAGCTGCAGCAATTAAAACAGCATCAAGCAACCTTAGAATTTATTTCGCACAATTTACGGGCTTCTTAGACCATCACGTCGGCAAATACCATCGCAGAATCGCGTCGCCGATTAACAACGGTCTTGGGTCGAGCCGAGAACGCGACGGCACGCGAAAATCCTCAATTAGGCGAGACCGCGACGCGACACCGCGCCAGTTGGAAATTCGAATTTTCCTTTGAACGTAAATATCAGAAGGCAGCGGGGAAACCTGATGTGGTCTGTGCGACAGTGCACACACACACACACACACACACTCACTCCACACACACATACACAGGGACATCCGCCAACGGACACAAAGTCAGTAAATGTTGGCTTTTCGGTGGGCGATGCAGATTCTCCTCGGTTTCGTGTCAGTTCCCCCCCCCCCCCCTCTCCGCGCGTGCAGGTAACTAGGTAGAGGACAGACACGTAGGATAGAGGAAACTAATTACTGGGGTACAAAGGATACGCGGCGTCATTCTGATTGTCACCCTATCCGGAAATGTCAGGCCCCGTGGAGCCTCCAGCCCCCGCCTATCTTCGGATTACCCCTTCTGTTCGGGGGCTGTGTGGCACACGCACTCGGCACACGTTGCCGTTCGCATTTATTATCACGAGGTCTCCGTCGGCGTCTCTATGATTAATTGTCCTTCTGCCGGACGTTTCTTCAGGATGACTTTCTACCCGACAGAGGCACGACATCGTCAGGCTATCGATTCGAGTCGTCGTCGACGTGCAGCGCGAGCGCGCGAGCAACGTATCGAGCCCGAAAAACGCGTTCCCTCTCTTCGGTTTTCGTTTTTTTCTCTTCCGAGGTCAACGAAAATTCGCTGCGGATGACGAGGGACATTAGTTATGTTTTTCGATAACCGCGCTCGGAATAAATTACGCTGTATGGAAGCCGACCATCGGGCTTCTGAGCGCACGCGGGTCCATTTTTATGGGGAATGACACAAAGAACTCGAGCAAATGCAAACCTCGGGCGTGCTCGTGGGATCGCGTGTAACGAAGGTAACTAAATGTTCTGTAACCTGTTATCGAAATGCTGAACCGTCGGGGCCATTAACGGGGAAATAAATTTCCTTTTTACGGGGGAAAGGAAACGTTCGCCGGCCGCGGCCGCCGCGGTCACTTCGGCGGCAGGGAAACGTAAAATCAGAACGACAACCGCCGCCGGGTGATACGGAATCTTTAACGGCCGAATAATAAAAGTTAATCGTGACGGTAATGATTTGGTTTCAATGAGATTCTACGGTGACTCGCCGGGTTTTCTGCGAATTTAGAGGGCGCTCATCGCAGAAACTTTTACGCTGTAATCGTTCCGCTTCCTCGAACTTCGATCTGTAAGTAATTCGCTTTGTTTGAGTTCGAAAGAACAGTTTACGGCGATGCCAATACCTTTCGCCGACTGCTCGGCACTTTTAAATTAACCCTTAGGCTCCTGAAGCTTTAAATTTCATATCTCAAATCCTATTCAAATCCTTACGTATCAATTGTTGATTTGATTTATCTACTATAGTTTAAACGACATGATGAATTCCTTCCATCCGAGAGTGAAAGAGTAAAGTAGTTTTGACAAAATTTCATTTAAAGCACAGCACTTCCGACATCGATAATTTCAGCGAAAATACAGCGCGGAGCCGCGGTAGATGCTATGGAATAATTTATTCGATTAATTTCGCGAGGATTTCCAAGAGCCAAAGGATTCGCGATCTAATTCCGGCATGATTCCGTCTCTGTAGGTAAATGAATGTGTTTAATCGAACACAGCCGACGAGTTGATTTTTCATCTGCGACTTTCCGCCGTGTTTGGCATAATCTAATATGCTCGATTCCCGTGCATTCATCGCACAAAAGAGAGTCGCATTTGTGTGTACGCCGAGGTATTGAGTCTCCTCGTACGAATAAATCTACGAGACACTGTAGTATCCATGACGAGCGTAATATCGTATTTTTTATTCGATATCGAATTCCAATTAACGGTGCAATTTCATTTCAATTGCCCCGCGTGTATTTCAGTAACGGCCGTCGCCGCCGTGTCCCCCTCTCTGTTTCATTCCGCTTGTTGTTGCTCTTTACCAGCGAGCCGCGTAATTAACGGACCTCTTAAGATCCTAACGATTATTTAATTCGTAATGTAATAATTCATGCGACGAATATCGCGTTTGCTCAAGCTTTTGTGTCCCTGTCGCCGGTTTTATTGTTCACCGTTAAAAAACGAGAGATGGTACGGCGACGTTCGAAGTCTACGTCGACGTCGACGTCGCGTCCCGTCGAATGCAATTGGTATCACCATTCTTTTTAGCCTGGGCACCGTCGTCGTCGCTTCGTTACACGGAACAAAAGACCCCTGTCCCCTCGCCCATCGTCCGGCAGTGAGCTAATTATAATTTCATTTTTGTTGTACGGATATCGTTACCATCAGTCACGGGCGGAGTTCTCCGGCTTCGATCCGCTGACGGCGCTGTGTAGTATTCCGTTTCATGTTAACGAGTACATCCTTCCGCTACCGGGCGTCCTTTTCTTTTCACGTCAGCGTATTTAGCGGCCGACGACGTCATTACCGCTGACAGTCCTGGACGAAACTGTGCTAAGTACAGGTTTCGGTCCGTCGTAATTCGGTGCTGATCAATAAAACAGGTGTATTCGTTAGTTTTCAATTAACAGACAGAAATGCTTAAATTACTAATCATCAATTGCCATACGAATCCTCGAATTTAGATTTATATGGAAGTACAGTTACGATTTTTTAAAGTTTTACTAGTTAGAAATACATTCCTGACTGAAGTTTGCTACAATTTATACGAATATTTGGTTTATATTAATCATTTAATATAACGCAGTCATTGAAAGGCACATCTTCTTCAGTCTTTACGTGTATACTACAAGAAAGACTGTTTAATACTGCATTGTAAGGATCAAACTGACTTACATCATTATAAAAATACAGTCAGGTAAAGTACGTCAATTTCGGTATAAATTGTGATCATACTGGTGCAGCCATTTCTCAAAGTTCTCAAGAAATATTTTAGTAGTTGACAGCAATCTTACCAGAATTTGGTTTATCCACGTATCAATCTATCGATTTAGTGGGTTTTTAAAGTGGATGGAAAGTTCGAGTTTGGACCTCGTGTAGCTGGTTTACTCGAAACCGCTTAAGCGCGGCCGCGTTTTAGCTGGATAGCAGAGAGTTGCTAGCCGGTGTGAATTAACCGAGGCGTCTTCGTTGCCAGGCCTCTTCTTTTTCTGGCCCTTTTATGTCCCCGTTCGGTTATCTCGCTCTCTATCCCCGGCCCCGTTGAACGAGCTTGAACGTTAATGTAATACGCAAGGTCTACCGGCGTTAACTTACACACAGTGTGTCCGAGGATTACCGCGTCGTTGCTTATCTGCGCTCACCAGGTTCGTGTTGGTATACCACGACGACGGTTTGCCTCCGGAGATATGCACGTTTCAATTTATTACTCACTGCAGACAGACTCGAATTCCCACGCATACCTTTCGCCGGCCCCTGAATATTTCAGATATCCGTCGTAACACCGCCGCGCTGTAAACTAGACCCCGGAGTTGGTCGCCTTTTGTCACGTAGCCGGGCATAAATCTCTCTCTCAACGGGAAACGTAAGCGAACGTCCGCGCGCGCGCAGGCCCCCTTCGATATTAATGGAGGATAGGCTACGTGGCGAGTTTTAAATTGTCAACGACAGTGTAACGATCCCGATCCTCCTACGAAGTCATCAGACCCTCTCTCCTCCATTCCTCCACTTTTCTTATTTTTGCTTTTTTTTCGATCGGAGCTCCCGCGGGGGAGAACAGCCCCTTCGGAAGAGACATGGCCTTGGGCGTCGTCGTTTGTGTCGATACCGAGGACCCGAGGCGGAAACGAGAACGGACGTCTCGGTTGGCAATCGAAACTTTCGGTTCGCGTCCAGCGAAATCAACCATCGGTTTTGCACTCGAGAATCCATTTCTCATTTTTCGGTTATAGTGGGATGGGGTAATACGACCTCTGTGGTTGAATTATGCAAAATCGATCGGTGGTCGTGGCAATTTGATGCGGCTGTGGCGCACTGATAAGTGAAATAAGGTCTGCGTATAGTCAGACAAGTGCAGAGGTCTTGATTATATTGGTGATTCACCAGTGGACAGTGTTATTGGATCAGACGAGAAGATTGGGCGTGCAGTAGCGAGAAAGGTAGAATAAACCTGCATATAGTCGGGCAAGAAAAATAAGTATGCATATTGTCAGCCAAGTAGGACGAGAGTGTATCTTGTTAGACACAAAGCCGGGTACAGTTATTAGCCAGATAAGTAGAATAGTTATGGTTTTTGCTTAGGCCAGTAAAACGGGCACAGGTAAGTAGAATAAGTCAGTATATGAAGAGACAAACATAACAAATTTGTATATAGCTAAAGTGCAATAATCTTGTGTTAATCACACAGTTAGATTGAATGTGTGCCTAGTTACACAATTTGAACGAATCTACGCGTCGCTGTACAAATAGTGCATGGTGGTTTTTAGTCAGACAAATAGACCTGCGACGAATCTAAATCAAACAAGCTCAATAAGCACAATTTGATTAAATAAGAGGAAAAGCTACAAGGAGATTGTTAGGACAATAGAATGGATACAAACAAATAGAAGCTGGTATCAAAAGAATGAATTTGTGACTGTACTTGGTGAGTAGAATCAGCTTGAATTAACGAGACAAAAGCAAGGAATTCACAGCTAGTCTAGCGAGTAGAATTAATATACGCTAATCAGACAAGTAGAACGTATTCGTACCTGTTGAAGCAAGTAGAATGAATCTCCGCCTAGTCAGACAAGTAGAACGTATTCATACCTGTTGAAGCAAGTAGAATGAATCTGCTCCTAGTCAGACAAGTAGAACGTATGCATACCTGTTGAAGCAAATAGAATGAATATGCGCCTAGTCAGACATGTAGAATAAGTACAGTCCATAGTTAGCCAAGAAGAACGACTGCTTTCTTTGCTTAGAGAAGTAGGAACAAATAAGTAAAATAAGCCAATCTTTGAGCACTACTAAAACAAGTCATTGTCTTATCAGATATCTATATGTCGTCCGAATGATCTATAAGTAGACTGCAGATTTTATGGACTCTTAACGATAAAATGTTTGCATAATTTAAAACAATGGAACTTCAGAATACTTAAATAGCATTATTTACATTTTTAATTGATGATAGCGACCGTATCATCCTTTGTTTCTGAGTACCACTGTCGACATGGATGACAGTGGAACAAACTGCGGTAGGTTTTGGAGCGAAGAAGTAATCAAGCAAAATCTCCCCTCGATCGCGCGTATGGAAAAGTTGACAGAACGAGCGGAGAGGAAAGAAAGGAAATCGGGTTGACGAAACCGGCGAAGGGCGAGGGTGTGCGGGACAAGATAGAGGGACGTCGACGGACAAAAGAAAGAGACAGAGTCAGAGAATGGGATGGAGGGCGATTTCGTTGCGAGGAGTTCGATAACGAAGATGATTGGAAGCGCGATTGGTGACAACGGTAACTGCGATAACGGGGTAATAATAACCAATCTCGAGGCGATTTCCTCTCGACTGGACCAATCAGAAGACGCGTCCTTATTTCCGTCGTCGGACCCTTCGCGTGCTTCGCCCGTGAGTAATCGAAATTTTGAGCAGCTCGTTCTCAAATCTCGAAAGTCGTTTCCTCCTTGAATGGCGGGGATCCTGTCTGCCGGGCACCCTCTTCCTAGGACGTAGCTTCGGCTTCGACTTCGACTTCAGCTGCGACTTCAGCTCCGCTCGTTCCGAAGGAATTCAAGAAACCCACTTGCTCCGGTAACGACAATTTTTCCGCTCGAATCGTTGATACGCAAATTTCGATGAAACTTCGGGATCGTGCCTGCGTCGAATTTCTGAAGCAGTCCGCTTCAGACCGGTCATAGCATTATGAAAACGATCCGCCGATATCGCCGTTGGAAAACGGCTCCCGAAAAGCCGTGGTCCGCTCGTAAAATCCATCATATAACTGGCCGTGTATGCCTCGCGTCTCGGCCGGTGCCACTGTTTCGGTCTTAAGAACGGAATACGCGTCTCCTTTATGTTTGCCTTGGCAATGAAAGGGATGTCTGGCCTCGTTGACTAGCTGTTTGTCCACGTCTCGTCAGCCAGTTTACACGTCGATGCTCCGAGTGTACCGTAAACTGCTTAAGGTCGCGCGGCGAGCAAACAGTTGTAACGCGACGGGAAATACACGTTCAGTTTCGAGCTCGACGATGGTAGGGGGGGACGAGGGATATAGGGGGGTTCTCCTTCTCTCGTTTTATATCGCATCCGTTTCGTCGCGTTTCCTTTGCTTTTTGGCGCTCGACGTCCACCCGGCTTAGCTGCATCCAATAGCCCTCCACGGTCGTTTCTTCTTCCGAGCACGCGACATTCTTGGCGGCGGAAGGGCGCACAACGATTCGGTGTCCTTTTGCTTGTCTGGCGCAACGATCGTCCTCGATGGACGGTAAATCGCAAAAGGAACCCGATTGCCTCTAAGAAAAGCGTTTATAGAGCTAAGCCAACTCGTAAAAGAGGCGTGTCTTGGCCTGGAGACAAAGCCACCAGATGTCTCTGACGGCCCCACCACTGGCCATCGATGTCTCTTGCGATTATCCCTTTATACTTACCCTCGGATCGTCCACTTTGCCTCTACGTTTCTCGCCACCCGTGTTTCACCACCGACGCGACCCACTTTTAATAAACCTCCGCTGTTCCCCGATCCCGAGAACTATTCCTCTATTTCATCATTAAAACCTCGTGCCGTCACATTATTCGCACTCCGCGGATTCGGATTTACGGTCTCGTCGCAGATGGAGCACGTTCACGCGTTTGCCAAAAATACGGCTCGTCGTGGAATGCATTAAGATGAGCCAGAACTATTTCTCCATTCTGGGAACTAATTGCAATGACACTACTATTTATACTGTTATATGCACTCGAGCAACAAGTCATTCCAAATTACAAACATATAGTCGATTAAGATACCGTAAATATTATTGATGCATGAACATCGTGCACTGGATCAGACTAATAATATTCATGACTGTAGTAGATTGGTTGTTTTATATTTTTAATTTTAATTCTGCAGTACATATTTGTATAGCTCTGACGTGCAACAGTGTCGATTAAAATGCAGAACACTTTGAAAGTACAGTTTCCGGATACTACATTGCAGAGATGACGAGTAGATTATTTCAATGTTGTTATTTATAACAAATGACACACTTTGGAATGTGCAGAGAGGAGGCACAGAGGCGGATTAGGGAGCGAGAGAGACAGGTCGGAACGCTGCAGGAGCTCATTAACAATGCAATCATGCTCGAATAAGAAACTCGGTGGTAACGGGACGAGTTAGAGGGGGCTAAGTTCGCGGCAAATAATTCTCCGTCGACCTCGAACCGGGTTCCGTTTTGCAAGCAAACGATCCTACGTTAACGGTGAACGAAATTGGTTGTTGGCTTGGCGTAGGTACAGAACCAGGCAGTGCAACGGAAGACGAAAAAAAGAATTGCCTTCGGTTTAAACAGTCCGTAGCGAGGTAAGTAGATAAGGCAAGGAGGAGTAGAGGGAAGGGTGGAGGATAGGAAGAAGGAGGAAGAGGCGGAGTACGATGGGTAGAGGAGGAGGGGCAGGGATGCGAGTTGTTATTTCAGACTCCGGGACCACGGCGAGGTTCCTAGTTAAGAATTAGCAAAGTAATTAAGAGTCAGGAAATGGAGCAAAATAAGGCGGAGAGCTTATATCTAGAACTTATACCGAACTTGCCGGAGAAAGAGTCTAACTTAGCCGAGGCCAGGGGAACGTGGTACGGCTCTTTTCCGTTCGAGAATCCAACAACCCTCCTTTCTCCCTTACATTCCCACAGTCCACCGTCCGCTTTTAGCCAATTCCACCGCCATCTCCTTTCCGGTTCGTTCGTTCCGTACGAATCTTCGGCTAGAAACGTCGGAAGTTTCTTTCAAAAACTCCGAGAGACGGAAACGTCGACGAGACGGGTGAATGACTGGCCAACGAAATTACCTGACGCTCTTTCTCTCTCTCTCTCTCTCTCTCTCTCTCTCTCTCTCTCTCTCTCTCTCCCCCTCTCTCCCTCTCTCTCGCGCTGAACCCTACCCTTGGACTCTTGCTTAACGAATTCACCGACACGCTATCGATCAACCATGCTCGTTTCGAACCTCGCGCCACCGATCGCCGTAAAACGCGCATCCGCGGCCACCAAACTGCTCGCCACCGTTGTGGACGGATTAGGAGTAATTTACGTTTTCAATTTAATAAAACCAACAGCGGTTTTATTCGACCGAGGCCAAGCGTCCGCGAACCGGTTAGCAACCCTCTCCCGCAACCCTCGACTTCGGAATTTCGCGCGACGATCAAATCCGGATTTCCCCGAAACAATGCGTTGTTCGATGGTAATTGCGAGCTGGCCGGCACGTATTATTCCGGCGTCGCGGTAGAAAAATCGAAGTGGAATTAATTGCGATCTGAACTGTCGGGAACCGTGCAATTAAAAACCATCGTTTTTTGACGGGAAGTTACTTCGCGCGACTTGCTACTGTCTACCGTGTTTATGTGACAATTTGTATCCGGAATGACGCCCGAAACGCTGTAATACGTTTTTAATTGTAACCGCAGCAACATTTTTAATGTACAAAAATAGGTCCTCGCAAATTTATTAACAGTTGCGCATTAGTTGTTTGCGTTTTTCTATAATGGCTGTGCGATTGAAGCACGGAAAGAAGAAACGCGATTCATAGCCAAATAAACTGTATAGCAACAAGTAGAACAAGTATGAGATCGATCTTTTCATTTTTATAAGGGAACATGTACCAGTTATATTTAAGGCTCGGTACATTTAGTGTTAATATAATCCTACCAAGCGTGAATACTAATTCGTCGGTGGAAATTCGCATTAGCTCACGAGAAGCATAAATATCCATCGGGAACGCGTGCACGCGTATGACACACGGCTCCGGGAAGGCCACCCCCATATATATTCGGGGTGAATCAATGATTGCCTGCTCTGTATCAAGTATCTCGGTGGAAGATCGTCGAGTTACTTGGAGATGCAGGGATCGAGGGTACCGCGTCATAAATTCCGCTATCGGCAGGCAGTCTCTCACCACACCCCTTTTTCTGGGGTGGATGCGGGGGTGGTCCGGCCGTTGTTAAACTTGCGGCCAATAAATCAGGCGAACTCGTATAAATTTGTTACCCACGAAAACGTACGTGGATTGCCACTCCTCCGTTTCTCCGATGTGCATCCCCCTGCCACCCCCGCTTTTCCGCCGTTTTCTCTTCACCATTCTTTCCTCTTTCCTGTCGACTAGCTTCACATCCTTCTACTCACGCGTTCCTTGCGAACAGAAAGAGTATTCTGCATTCGCGAGACTGCGACACAAAATTTGACAAGAAAAAACAATGGAGGATCTTCAAAACCCCATTAACGTTAGCATGGTGGAGATTACAGCTTTGTCACACTCGATAGGTTTATTCGAAATGCTTGTAACTAGACTACAGATTTTACGCATTTATGACAAAAGCGAAATTGTCGAATTTAAAACAGTAAAGAAACTAAAACAGTCTAAAAACATGCATACATCATTTTCAATTCATTCAAGTCAATAAAGTAAAGAAGAAATTTTTATGTATCGTCTGATGGTCCCAAACAATTTTTGTTTTGTATAAAAGCACCTACAAGTTTTTCTGTAGCCTCTTCTAGTGGACAAAGAATAGCTAGCCTCTCCTGCGTTCCTTCGACGTTCATAATTTTGCCACCCCTACTATTCCACGGTCTTCGCAATTCTTTTCTTCTCGGGGTGGACCCCATCCTTCGGTCCAGCTGCTCACGTTTCTTGCGAACACAGAGAGGAACGGTGGTTTCGCGAACGCTTTCTTTCGCGCGTCTCTCTCCTCCAGGCCGCGGGCGATTCGCTTTCAACCCTATCTGCGGGAACGGCGCCACGCGCCACGTTTACGAGCGTTTACCACGTGCATTTTTATCCGTTGCGTAAATAACAACCGCGGCCATAAAACCTGATATACCGCCGATGCGGATTTATATATCGCCGCCGCGATAGATGCACCCTTTCACGGATGGCCGGCGCGGCCGACCAACCCCACGGATTTATAGGTGTTTTCTATGAACGGCCGACCAAGAGGTACACTCGTACCACCATTCACAGAAGGGCTTTACCTTTTACCGAGCAGCCCAGACACCCGTTGCATCGCCTTCCACCCGGAAAGTGTTTCCTACGATCTCTCACCCCACCACCGCTACGCTACGATGCATTACGTTTGAAATCTTCGGACAGATGCAGTTTTTCCGACCCGCAACCGTTGTTTCCGGCAACCTTTGTGCTCTGCAATCTTGACAGATGATTTTATGGTGTTGCCGAACACCCGAGACGGACTATCTGCTTCTGAGGCTGCCTGACCGCTCTTCAGATTCGAGCAATTCGTTGGAATTTGTGGTTGAAAGATTGTTCGTTGCAAACCTGTATCTTCAGAAATTGCTGTCTTTTGATCTGACAGTTAAATTGATTGCGAACGAATTGACAGTGCATTTTAATTTTACTTATTAACCCCATGCACTACGATTTATTTTGTAGTACTTCTTTGTCCTCAATAATTTATTGTACGTCTATGTATTCTTTAACAGCTATACATATATCGACCATCACAAAATACAATTTTATTTCGTACGCATACTTAATAGATCCTGTTCGAAATCTTGATCACGAGCCTGACTCGATGTTATAATGTAATGGGTGAAGACATTTGCTTAGACCAAGACTGCAGCGATGGTTGAAATTAGAAATTCCTTGAAATTGTGTATAAAAATGCAATATGGCTTGTATCATAAAATACGCACAAATTATCTTTCGGGTGCTATTAAAATCGGGAAATAGAAAATTGGAGGAGTCTTAGATTCCCATTATCAGATGAATCAGGTAATTAGAAGTACATTCGTGAAATCGGAGATGACGTCGCAGTCCGTTGCGAATACGTCCATTTAATCGGAAACGAAATTTTCGTGGTTAATGTATCCAAACGAAATAATTTCGTAGGGCGAAATGAACGATGCCAGGAACAGTGGAGGACCTAACTGCAGAAAACGAGGGAGGCAGACGTAAATGGGTAGAAACAGAGTAGCGGCACGACGTTGAATGCCGAGCATTGTCTAATCAATGCACATTGAAGTGCCAGGTAGAAGCTGTGGCAGAGGCAGAAGCAGAAACGGAGATTCTCTCTGTTCTTCGTTGCTCCTCTCCTGCATTTCCATCCATGATCTGGCGTCTCCGCCTGGTGGCTCTCCCTTCCTTGCACCAGTAACATCGTGGTACCCGCAGGCGGCATACCCGATCTGCCAGCCGCCAATGCTACTTCGGTGATTTAGGCGCCTTGCTAATTACCCCGAATGGCCGTCCCGGATTCACTTAGCTACGTTCTTGATATTCTATCCTCTAACGGCTACACGATCGGACTGTTAATAGTGTCTGTCGACCACATTACAAGTGTTTGTACGTTCACAGGTCAACATTAAGTGGACAGATGTCTGCGAGAGGGAAATATCACTCATAATTCGACCATATCATTTAACCATAATACAAATACAGTAATATTAGAAACGCCCCCAAACCACAAAATTATATTTTGTTCCGCATTATTTAGAGTACAGATCGTTTAATCACAAATTGATTTCACTGTAAGTTCACTAAAGTTAGTATTATATATTGTCCACAGTTTTCCATGTATCTTTGGATAATAACTCCAAAAGAGATTATTATATTATATTAGTCATTGATTTACGAAAAGGCCAAAATGTCGAAGTGTAATAGTTCGCAGAGGAGAAATCGAAGAACCTCTGATAAGTGGAATAAGGACCACTCGTGATCAGACAAGGAGAGTACAATTGCGTTCAGCGACAGAAGCAGGGAGAGCACTAATCGTACAAGGACAATAGGGACTATTCCTGGTCAGACACATGGGACTTTGTTGGTATGTAGTCAGCGAAGGGGAATGGAGACAGTTCGTGAGCAGACAAGTGGAATGGAGACACTGTGTTGAGGAAGGGGAGTGAGTACTCGACTAGTCAGACAAGAGAGCGTAGCCAAGAGAGTCTTCAACACACATATCAAGCTTCCTTTTGTTTGATAATACTTAATTCTCTAATCACGTAGATCTTTGCATCCAAATATTCTTACAATTTTAACTATTTTTCTAAAATTCGTCCTAGTACTAAAATTACAGAAATTTAAAAAGAAATTTTATTCGACATTGAATGGTAATTCACTTTGAAACAATGTATCAGGAAAGGCTCAGTCCGATTGAAATAAACCTGAGGTCAGTATCGGACTCTTGAAATCACTTTCTGCGCAAATTACTGCCACACAATTAAGTGGTATTGACGACTAGAGAGATTAGGCTTCTCCGAAGTTGGGAATTGAACGAAGGTACTGTCACCTTAACCGACTGAGAGAGCGGCTGTAACCCAGGATCGCAAACTGTTCGCTGATGGTTGCGGTCGTGCTAATCAACGGATCGCACCCTCAGGAGTCGGCATTCTGACAAATGAAAAGAGAATGAAAAAGAGGGACGAAACGAGCGAAACGACCGCGCCGAGTGCGGCCCTACAATGTGCGTGCTTCTTAATTAAATTTCTGCTGACCGAGATTGCCTATCGAGATTCTGCGCGAAGAATGTCTCCGAAAAGGTAACTGATGATTCATTAGCTACACTGGGAAATGCCTTCATTGCGGACCATGCTTCCTTCCAAGTATTTCTAATATTCATTAGTACCTTGGTTCGTTCATTTTCAAAATATTCGTTGGAAATATTTTCTCCAAAACATTTCTTCCGTCAATTCCAGTTAAATTGCACTGTTTCGTGAACATACAATTTTTGAGCCATCCAGATACATCATGATTATACTGTGGATCATTATGGAAAATACTAAAAGTTGGGTCATTTCTAAGAAACTGAAATTAAATAAAAATGGTATAACAATGTCCTCAAATTCTTCTAATGTCTTTTAGTTTTGTATTTTATGAGCCACATAAAATTAATTTAAAGAGCCTCTCCGATTTCTCTATAGAATCTATGAAACAAACTTACATTAATATGGATTGTCACCGATATACGACTTAAACTAACAACAGTTTTAGACCATCCAGACATATTATAAATATGTGACAGCCATACTGAGACGTTTTAACGAGGATCTCTTTACGTTTTCATTGAACGTGATGAAACAACCTCGCGTTAACAAAGACTTGTCACCGACACGAGACTTAAACGAGTAACATTGGTATTCTGGAGCAACGTTTCCAGGCACTACTGTCATATCAGACTCCTCGTAGATCATTCAAGAGACGTTGATTGCGCCATCAACTATTAAAGCGGCAGCTTCCGTCGGTGGCATCCTTATCCGCGAAAACAAACTCCTCTTCGTCATTACGACCACTCTAAGCGGCCGATAAAGATAACTCTGTACCAGCGATACGAGCTTGTATACGGTCGTTGCGCCGGGGAAAAGTGCCCTAAAGAAAACCCGCGGGCCGAACCCGAGTAAGACATTACAAGTCGATGTGTGTACTTCAGGATGGAACAGAACGTACTTTAGATATTCCCGAGTCGTTACCTATTGCTGGCCGACCAACCAGGTTGAGGAAGATGTTGTAAGGTTGATTCAGCTGCACCCCGGGTCGAGGGGAATCGTTTATGACCGGCTAAGTCGTAAGCCTAAAGCGGGACGATAACATTTTTGCCGTGGCCCCCGTCGTTTCCGTATTTGCAGCTGCGTTACCTTGGATTTTTTCCGACAATACTGGCTGCGATATGACAGCCGAGCACTTTCGGCACATTTTAAATCTCAACAAACTGTGCCCGATCCTCCCGCTTTATTTACTCGTTAACTATTAGATTTATGATATATGAAGGTCAATACCTGTATATGCAGAATTTTGTGCTTCATCAGAGTCCGATCAAAAATATTGGAAATTCTATTTAGAAATGTGAAGTTGACCTTCATATAACCATTGCGCGACCACTTACAAAAAAGCTACTAACATCAGATTAATGTCCCCTCGAAACCAAGCAAGTTCTATCTGATGCATTTTTTCCTAACACCAATAGCAGCCGAGTTATTCAGGTGGCCTATTTTAGGTGCCTCACCCTATATATAATTTTGTAGAAATGGCGATTAGATATTCAATTCGCGTGATATCGGCAGACCCATCGAATGTTTCACTTGATAAATTCAATACCAGATATAACTGTTGTATTTCGTGTATCCTGTTTCTTCACAAGGTAAAACGTTTTCATTGGTCAATAAAGTGGGTCCAATGTTATTGGATTTTGACATACAATGCATATGGAAGATATTTATAAATATGTTGTAATTTTAATAATTCAATTATGACTCATTTTAATTGTATAGAACAGCGAATGAAAAGAAGTCACACGCAGGATGAACTTATAAAATTGATTGAATGTTTATAATTCTGTACCTTACTAATAAGGTAAAATGATCTGCGATTTCATGATGATTACACGTGACATGTCTTCTATTCTTGGGGAAGATGTGTATGATTCCAAGAATTGCGTGTGTGCAAGATCTTGTTGGCTGTGTTGAAAATGTCATTTAAGGTGTCAATAATTGAGAGTGTTTGAGCTAAATTGGGTAGGGCCTGCTGTAGAAAAGAAACTGGGGCTCGTTCTTTCCGCCTGGAAGAAGTAGAAGCCTTATTTAACACGAAGAACGAGACGATGAGAGTGTCTGGCCAAACAAGAGTAACAAACATACAATGTACTTAATCAAGCGAAATTAGGACACACCGTCTACTCTGACAAGTGGAATGACGGCAGCAGCTAATTAGACACGCGGAATGAGAGCAGTATCTAGCCAGACGAAGGGCACGGGGGTGTCAGTCAGACAAAGATAACGAGGACAGTATCTGGATAGACGAGCGAAATAAAGTATGTATTTAATCAGACAAATATAACGAAGCCATTACCTGGTCAGACGAACCACTTAACCTCCATACCCAAAAGTGAAACAAATACTTCAAAGTAGAACAGTTCTCTTTCGACGAAATACTTTGCACGAACAAAAATACATGCCCTCAATAATTCATAGGGCTGCCATAACAATTCGAGAATGTCTAATAAATTTTTCCCGGCGAAAAACTGTCAGCCAACTAATAGTGCAACTAACACAAGCCGAAGCACGAACTGGGGAACTAAATCGAAAATGCAGAATAAAACATCATCGCAGCATCGAATTCGAGCAAATTCAGTTTCAATTTCAGAGCGAGCTATTGAATGGGGCTTGACCAGCGTGTCTGCTAGTTGTTTACCGTTTCTACTAGTTGTAAGCACGAAAACACGTGCATCAGATACATTTCATTGCCGATTTATTGGGAAATGGAGCCCCGCATGGAAAAATGTTATCGTATACAACTGCGCAGCATTTTTTCCATACACACTGTATCTCGTTACGCTGTCGAGTTCGTTGATCCTGCATATTAAATTCTCGATTGCCTTTCGGCGCTTCGCATCAAATCATCCTCGAGCAATGAGCGAGCGTTGTCCTTAAATTCCTGCTCGGGCATCCGAACTCGTCTCGTGTGGCATAAAACCTGTCGTAAAGAAAAAACACAGCGCCCGTGCGCGCGCACACAATGTTCCTCTTTCATTTATCATTCGGCCGTGCCGCTCCCCGTCGAAAGTCTTATTCCCGTGGAGTATTTCCTTTAGTACACGTAATAAATTTTTGCCGTCTCATTGGTCGTTTGTATTTGCAGCAGTAACTCCGGCTGATAACTTCGCAGCGATGGCGATCTCGTTTTACGGGAGTTTAATTCCCGCCATAAACTGATTTCATTTTACATTCGCGTAAATACCGGTCCGTGGCGCCGTGTTCTATTTTTTCTTTCTCTGTCTCTGTCTCTGTCTCTGTCTCTGTCTCTCTCTCTCTCTCTCTCTCTCTCTCTCTCTCTCTCTCTCTCTCTCTCTCTCTCTCTCTCTCTCTCTCTCTCTCTCTCTCTCTCTCTCTCTCTCTCTCTCGCATACTCATTTTTTCTCGAAATACTCTCACAGTATATTTTATTCTGTTCTCCGCGTGCTCGGCTCTAGCCCGTCCGTCCCGAGGCGAGCTTTGGCAACGTGTCTCAAACCCTGGGCAATTTGTGCGTGAAATTAACAGCCTGACGTGTCTGCGACACAGCAAGAATTCTTTCTTCTCCGAAATAAACGGCGGAATAATCGCGCTCCATCAGTAGAATAAATCCGGAAATTTTTCTGGAGCACCTGTCGCTCCGATTATTCCGTGCGAGCTGTTTAAAACTTTACGAATCCCGCCTGTGTCAACTGTTAAATTAAATTCTCTCGACGCTCTTAAGCGCTGGGTGCACTAGCTCGTTGATCACTGCGGCGGTTCAATCCACAGTTCGATAATATATAATCCCATCACGAGTACAATAATCGATTCGAATCGGATTTGATGGTTTCATGACAAAAATGAACAAATGAAATTGAAAACACCAGAAAGATTAAAAGAAAACGTTGATACGTTTAAGAACGACAATACACTACTTGCATCCTATTGAATCTTTAGAACAAATACAAAAAAAATTTTAGCTCCAGTCGTATATCAATGTGCTCTAATGTATTCTTAATGGTACGTTACTGTGACTCATAGATGTTATTGCACTCTACTAAAGATTTCTCATCTTCTCTTGTAGAATAGAAATTTTTGAGGAAATAGAATGTTAGAGACGATCACGTTTACTGAGACGACAGGGGTACACAAATCACGGAGAGGGCAACGGCGATCTCGTAGTTATGGGATCTGACTGTGACAACCTTTGAGTGGCAGGCGATTGCGCCACTCGGAGGATGTGTACCTTAATTGCGTCGAGCCAGGATCGTGGAACGAACCCTCGAGTTACACAGGTCGGTAGCCGCAACTTCAGGGTCGTTGAAACCGAACGCGAAAACCCTTCAAACCACCGAATCCTTACCGTGGACACGCCCACCCTTCGCCCACACAAAAGAACCTTAGTTGACATCGATAACACTCGTGGTCGGCAACAATCACGTTTATCCTTTACCCCTCATTTGCATACTGGGTCGATTTCAGCACACACTGCTCTCGGTTTTGTACTTACTTCAACGTCACAAAGAACAGAGACTTTTGTCCTCCTTGTAAAAGAAGTTTCTTATAAATTATCAATATAATTTTTTAATGCACAAGCTACAAGATAAAAAGTGTCTACGTCAATTGCAAGAAACAGGGACCAACTAGATATTTCACCGTTTTTTTATAACTGTAATGAGCTAAAAGTAATTCATTGACATCCTCAAATAGTTTTAATCTTTATACTTTCCTAAATTCCACTTACGCTGTAAGAACGATTGGATGATCTTCTAGAAACATAGAAAAACATCTACAATATTTTGAGGATGTTTTAGAGCAAGAAAAGAAATTTCATAAACTTAGACGACCCAGTGTGCAAACTACGTCACTAAAAATAAGGTTGCAGAGATTAAACTGTAGTCGACGCGAATCACTGCCAAACATAGCAAATTTTATTCTCGATGGTACATGTTGTGTGTGTTTGTATGTGTGAAGAGAAGAATCATTCTAGTATAAGAAGCAGAATATTTATTCTCAAAACAAAATTATTCCAGGATGTTTGCCTGAGGAACCTACAGTAGATTGATGACTCTGACACTGTTTTTACATTTTGAAAATTCAGGGGAGGATTACATTTCGACGCGGAGCATATGGTGGTCGATTACCGTCATGTTTGGCTGCTCCCGAGGATAGGGGACTATGAAAAATGGCTACAGAAGTCAATCAATCGCATCGGTTCGAAGAAACAAACAACTTCAAACTCCGTCCTTAATCTCTGTCAACCTCTGGAGGGAAGCCTCGCTTTTCAAATTTAGCCTCTGTCATTCGCTCAGTCAACAGGTGATCTCGATCTTAACCGATTACGATAAAAGCGATTCGTTGATGACAGTGATGAAAATCGTAGAACGATATCATCTATATAATACAGATAGAAATTTTATATAGATTTTTTCAGAAATTAATTACAAGACGGAAAATACTTGCACAATCAAAACAAATATATTTAAGAGAGTCCGTAGATGGAAATCATTTTCATAAGAATTGCAAAGAAAATGCATCAGGGAATTTACATCCAGCAATATGCATAAAAGCTATACTTCAACGGTTACATTCGCTGCATTTGAAATAAAGTTCGCTTTGCTCTCACGGCAAGTGCACATATTATTTCTTCTCTTGGCAGTTCCTGCAGTAATGTATTTAACGTCGGAAAAGTTTCAAATCTTCTTGGCTTCTCCGACCGGAAACCGTATAAATTCTACACCGGGCATTGTACTGTTCGCAAGATCGCGAAATATCAACCCTCGATTTATTTTTCGTCCTCTTTGCGGGGCCATCGCCGCGATTCAAAATAATGTTCTTCACACCTTCGTCTTATGCTCACAGGTGACAAAATGTTCCACTTCATTCAATTTTGAATTTAATTCTCATTCTTCAATTCAGATGTCACTATGTATATATATATTCCAATGATTGTAAAAAAATATTATTCATTTCGAAAATACAAAAAAAGAATAAAGAATTCTAACCAGAGAATCAACTCGGTTAGTATTTAAAGAAGATTTAAAGGTTATTGAACAACGTAAGACACAGCTTCCCAATATAGGTGACTGAAGTACGCTTAAAAGAGTGAATTCTATGATTGATAAAAATGGAGGGTGGAGCAGTTTGGTAGCTAATAATGGGGGCCATCGAACGTTCGTCGAGGGCTTAACGGATTAGAGAACCCGGTCGTCACGCTGAACGTAAACACGTACCGCGAAGAATAATCCAGCAGGGTATCCGGATTTATTCGATGAAGAGGAAGAAGAAGAGACAGAGGAAGAGAAATAGAAGGTGGGTCAGGTGCGAACCTTCCCTCTTTTAGCTACGATCGCCCAGGGCTGATTTACTTTGCCGCGCGGCGTGACTCGAAGGGCGCACGCGGAGGCGCCGCTGGTTCTGTTAATAATTCGCAGCGGTTGTTACCCCGCGGGCTTTTCACCCCCCCCCCCCTCCCCGTCCTTCTGCCGCCCTTCTGCCACCCATTCCCATCGCAGTCGCGCTACCCATTTCACGGCGACGGCACCACCAGCAGCGCCGCCAGTAACGCAAACACACCGCCGTCTAATTCGGTTAGTCGGTCCGCAAAAATTATATCCAATTACGCTCCCACGGCCGTGCGAGCCAGCCAGCCAAAGCTACCCCTCCAAGGAACTTTTTCTTCTCTCTGTCTCTCTCTTCCTCTCTCTTTTTCTGTTCGCTATTTGTCGGCCTTTTTTTATATTTTTTTTTTTTCAATTTTCTTCGGGTCACGGGGAGGCCTATTTCTTTGATTCACTCCCCGTGAATTTCCGTCGGCCACCACTCATGTTCTTGGCTGTCACTATTTGTCGGCCTGTGAATTTTCTACGTGTCTTCGCGTCTTAACTGACTGCCGAACGATTGTCATTCGCCTGGGACTCGAGAAAATGGTAGATCGGAAAGAAGGGTAACTTGAAGAGGGAGAGATTTCGTTGGCTGAGAATCTCCCGTAAGTAGAATTTTATGCATTCGCAGCGTATTCGAGACGTAAAAGAATTATACAGTTGAAGATGTAATATTGAATTGGTAAGAGGATTTTATTGCACGATTTAACGCGCTACGTATTCCCCGGGAGAATGATATTTCGTTTCGGCTACGGGTAATTGGTGAAACGCAAGATTTTTATAGAGGATTGTTAAGCAATGTCTGGAGAGCATTTTCATATATTTTTTTATTACTTCAAGGCGAAATGGTGAATTTGTATCGTATTCTCTGCCTCCGGGGTTGGTAGAATCTTGTCAGCTTGTCAGAAATGATCCTTCTACGTTTTGCGTTCTTTAGAAATTTTATCTGTATGTATAATCATTAGGCTGAGGATTGAATACATTTGTATTATAACTAGGAGGCTGCAATATAAAACAGTAAAAACATTATGAGAACATCAAAATACGATATTATTTTCAATTTATTAAAGCTGTCAGGAATGGCCTTGAATAAAAATTTACATAAAAATATAAGAATAAGCTATCCTATATAAAACAGAAATAAAGGTTGCCCGCCCTATTGTTCACAAAGTAAGCAGAATTGTTCGGGCATTATCAGACCTTCTCGATCTAATAACGCTGGAATATTTCAAACTCAATTTATACGAAAGGAAACGTCGAACAGTAAAATGTTATTCCTTCTTTTCGAATTTCTTACCTTCTTTCGAACTTGTATTTGCATGTACAATAGAATCACCGCCCGTGTACTACGATTGCGTGTGCAACTTCGCATACAACATCCTGTACAACCACTCAACTTTTATCGTGCACCGACTGCATCAAATCTACTACTTTCTATTTCCTTCTCGCAGCCCTCCTCGTAATCGTTGGTGCATTCGGCGTTAAAAACCGACCCCCATTTTCCGAAGGAATTACCACGTCCTGGCAACGGATGACGGTCTCCAGCCCCTATTTCGAAATCGCAGGGCAAACGAGCGCTCGTCTTTTCTTAGAATCGCGAAGATAGAAGCAGCCCGTGTCTCTTTCCCGGCAAAGAGCAGTAAATACACTTTCCCTCCTCGGCGGTGTTCGTCTCCGACGCTTGTACGTCGTGCGGCGGGGTGCGTTGTGGGACGAACGGGTGAAGAAGAGGTTTCACTCGCACTTTCCGGCATGTCCTCGGGAGACTACGCGTCCCAGGACTCAATAAACCTCTCCACTCCCTCGCTTTCCAAAGGCGGAGGAGATATTCCTCTCCCGCAGGTGTCTCGCCGAGTGGTTGGTAAAGATTCGAATCCGCTTTCTTCTGCTTCTACGCCCTCTCTTCCTCCCTCCGCTTCCGTCGGTTCTTTCCGCGTTTATTCTCCCTATCTCTTCTTCTTCGTTCTTCCTTCCTCTTCGCCCTTCCTTCCTGTTCACTCTTCCTCTCTTACCATCCTCTTGCGCCGGTATGCATCCTCTCGTTCCCCTCCTCGCTTCTGTTTTCCTGTATTCTCGACGTCGTCGCTTTTCACCGTTGGCGTCAAGTAAACATCCGAGATTCCGTCGGCTCCGCATCCATTGGAAATTGGCAGATTTAGATAGGAGGAGCCGAGGTAAATCCACCAATTTTGGACGAGCGCAACGACCCGGAGAACTCTCTTCGCTGTTTCGCTTGCAACCGGATCATCTTGCGTAACAAAAACCGCCCCTCTGTTTCTTGTCGACCTTTTCCGACGTTAATCCCCCCATTTAAAGGTACGTACGGACCCACACACCCCCACCCGCTCTTCCCTCTTTTCCTCTCTCGCTCCAATGATTAGAGAGTGGAAACTGTGTCAGTGGTTACGTCTCTGCCGGAATAATGCGCGTCGAACGCCGAAACTTCCGGAGATTTTGGCGGGCCGCGCCGAACGAGTGCAATTCCCTTTAATTGCCGGGCGTTAAGGAACTCGACGAAAAATTTATTTGTAATCCTGGATCGCAGAACAGTCGAAAGTTTCGTGCTCCCAAGGAATCAGAGTTTCCATTCGACTGGTAATTTTCCACGCTGCTCGATTCTTTTACTGCGATTTTTAGAGCGCAGGGCTTTTCATCGGTCGAGTATCGAGGAGCTGTTTAACGCTTCTCGAAACTGTTTTGTTGAAAGCGAAGGTAATTGCGAATGTGTTAGCTACTATTTCTAGAAATACTTTCATTGGTTGATTAGAATCTTTTTGCTATTCGTAATCGCCCGGTTGACACAGAGAATTGACAAACATCGTCTATATTTTCTCCAGTGGTTAAACATTGATCCCACGAAACATAGTTTTATTTTTGTGTAAAGGAAAGTCATAACTAGACATTGAATCTAGCACGTTTCCTATAGCAAGGAGATGAATACAATGATGAGTTAAATTGTATTTTCAAATATATTGTATTCTTTATATTTGTATCTATAGATTTATAAAACATATTTTAAATTATTACATTTTTAGTGTTTAGTGAATTACTAAACATTTCAATATTATAGGATAACTCCGATTTAAAAGAGTTAATAGTACATATATTTAGTAGACTCTGCTTGGAATTTTGTTTGGCAAAACCAGCAGAATGAAATGTGCACTGTGCATTTTCGAAGAATTGAGTGCAACCGAAAAATGTCGACTTCTGACGGCGAAAGTACAAAACTGGAAAATGGCGGTGAATTTTTGGAAGACTGACTTCGAACAGTGTGTTCAGTCAGCCAAAATTTAGTCAGCGCGCTGGAACTATCAAAAGAAAAATTTTTCTGGTCGCGGCATTGCAGTTCGAAATGAAATAAAGTTGCTTGATAAAAATTGCAGCGGTGCCGTTATCGATCACGGCCTCTCTCCGCGGGCTCGACAGCAACAGATACTATTTTTCATCGCGAATCGAATGTAACGGTCGACGTAGCGCGAAGCGATAGACCGTTCAGCCTTGGTTTTTAGTTCCATTGTGCCCCGTAATGCCCACTTTAAGCGACGCATAAGTGCCCCTATACAACGCTTAAGGAAGCTGGCGCGTACAACAGGCTGCTTTCTCTCCCGTCTCCCCGACGCACACCTTCACGAGTATACGTGCACTCGCACGCATACACACAGACGCACGATCATGGTACCGCGTGTGTATTCGACAGGACGAGACCCTTCCTTTGCCGCTTAATTTACTGTGAAAAAGAACGTCACTATGGACGTCTATATTGTAACATTATCGCGTCCTTTTTTTGGGATGATCAGTCGAGGCTGCATCAGTATTGTTCTCTTATGCTCGTGCGCGATCTCGTATGCTAATCTTACGCAAACAATAAATTGTCCGTCGTTGCGAATAAAGAGGACCCTGTTCCTTTGCGTTTTGATCTTTTTCTGAAATGTTATTTCGATTCTTTAGAAGTGGCTGATCACTGCATTGCGGATTTTATGCATTTACTATAAAAAGTGATATCAAATGTGAAACAGTGGAAAGCTAAAACTAATCACAGGCCGTGGGCATATCAGATTTGCTTTATTAAAATTATTACAGAAATAAAGAAATTCTTAACGTGTTCTGTGCATCGTACGCAGGATTTTATTTTGCATAAAGATCCACTGTCCACTGTCAGTCATTATCGAGAAATCCTTTCCACCGAGGGTGGACGCGATCATGCGAACGTTTTCCACATTCCTCGGGGATAGATGATTACTATATTTTCCGAAAAATTTTTAATCAAGGTATGAAAATCCGTGTTCAAATGCAGTTAGGATCAAAAAGCTATGATGTTAGAACGGTATGTTTTTTCAACAACACAGTGGAATGCGAATTCCTCGTCGGTGGAAGTTGAAGAATGTTTGGAGGATCGGGGAGGGTCGAAATTTCTGTTGTTCCGAAAGGCATGTGACGAACGGGCTGTTTTCGAAACTCGTATTAATATCACTGGACGCGATGATTAGGGGAATGCGGATAAAGAACGTTCGTTGCAAACAGTCGTAGCTATTGTCTGTATTCAACACCATCAACTCCACTTTCTGTAATCCTGTCACATTTTGGACAATTGAAAAATGCTTCTAAATTAGGAACCAGGACGACAGAAGTTAATATGAACACAGGGTATGCATACACGCAATAATCCATCAAAATCCATATCACAGAAAAGGAATCAGTCGGCGCATTATCACCGGTCGTAAAAAGCCCAAACAGAGAATCGTCCAACAAATTTGAGGCTCTTTATTACGAACGTAGCGGAGCGCGTGTTTCGTTCCCAAATATTTAAAAGCCACTTTGCAGTCGTCCGCCGCGCAAGTTCGCCCAAATAAATCCTCGTTCCGCGCGTTTCTCGCTGGTCAATATTTGCAAATTTCATCAGAATTACAACGGGGCTCGTCGAGCGTTACAACGACGCAAACACAGAGAGCGGCGCGCGCGTTTCGTGTTTCGTGTAGCCGGAGGCGCCCCATTCTTATTTGCCGAAATTATAACGCAGCTCTTGCGGGACAAAGACAGTCGTGCGCGGATAGAAAACGAATCGCTTGAATTCCGCTCGAACACCCGTCGCGGCGGCTGTGGTCTGTTGCACAGCGGGCGAGAGGTGGCTGCAGCCAGCATAAACTTATATTAAACAATAACATGCAAATAGACCGCTTTATACCGCGATATCGCGCGGGGCGGGCTTCTCGTGATTTCCCGGTATGCCTTTCTCTTCTGCTTGCGTGCGCAATCCCGCTCCTCGAAGCGTGGGAGTAACAGTGGTGGGTAGCGGTAGAACGAAGAGAAGAAGAAGAAGAGGGAAAAAATCCGGGAGAGCGTTCCGGGAATCGTAATTAAAAAATGAGCCGAAATATCCAACGAGCCTCGTAACTCCGAGGATTGCGGCCTTTATTCAGCAAATCTCGAGCTACGAGGAACGGTACAATTTCGCTGCCCCGCGTGGTGGCCGCGACCGGTGCTAGGGAGAACGGCAAATAGTCCAGGAAGAAGTAGAAACTGGCAGCGAGGGACGGACGAAGGAAGGAATTATACCATTTAAAGATCTTAATTAAAAAATGACTCAAAGCGGCCCATCAAGTTGGCGAAAGCTTATCGCGTTTGCCCAGCAAACCTTGATTACAGTTCGCTCCAGGAGAACCGGTGTACCAATGGTCAGACCCTGTTCCAACGGTTCTTATTCATGCGTTACCGGTCAGGGTCGCGAGGCTGATTAAACGCGGCCAGTTTCACTTCCACGTGAATTATTACCGGGCTACCCGCACGCCCGTAATTAGGTTTTTCCCGCCGCGGATTAAGCGGCGTGTGCCACCCCGCGCACCGTTGCTTCCTCGACTTAACGATCGTAAACAGTTTTATGCCGAAGATGACTCCGCCGACGGTAAATTGGAAACACGACCAGAGAACGACGCCCTCTTCTTCTTCTTTTTCTTCGTCGTATTTGCTTCGTTTCATCTTACTTTGCCCCGTTTGCCAAGCCCCGCTTTTACTAACGATTGCAGGCAGGTTAAGCAATTACCGGACTCGCTTTACTCTTGTTGATCGGCAATAATATCCCGGCTAACCCTATAATAAGAATCCACACCGCCCGTGAAATATAATGCTATGCAATCCTGCAGACTGGTTGAAAGATTTTTAATGAAACCATTTGCGGAGGAGTGTATTGAAGGATTCAAGCACTCAATGTTTCGTGTAGTGTGAGAGAACGTTCCATTTTCAGGAAAATTTGGATCGAAGTCTCTGGTATAAGAAAATATGTGCAACCTATGGAATTTATGTGGGAAGAAATGTTACCCTTAGGAAAGTTATAAAAAGCATTCTGATAGAACAGATATTTGAAAATCTGTATCAGAAACGCTTTATGGCATCAAGTTATATTAGAAAGTTTCTTAACAATGGTTTCTGAAGAAAGAAAGAAATCAGTGAACTATGAATTATTTACGTAAATAATACATAATCCTGTACAGTCCTATTGCATTCTTGTATCATGTGTAGCATCAAGTAAGTAAATAGTTCGGTTCAATACGTCACCGCCTAAGAATTGGTAATATTTATGACAGTCTTCATATTGTCTAACAACATGAAGCGTCTCGTGTACATTACGAATAGAACTTTTTAAACAGTCCAATAAAATTTATTACTCCAGCAATGGTGAGTAGATCAGTGATAGATAGATCGAAGAAGTTGAATTATACTACGATTGGCCTATTTCTTGCATAGAAAGATGTTGAAATTACCGAAGTGGTTTCTTTAAAAAATTACCGCGTCCTGTAAAAATTAATTTCTTGTACAAAGGTGTTTCAACACAAAGTCAGTTATTTTGGCAATTCTCTCTCTACTTTACCTCTTTATATTTTAATTGAATGTGAATAATATACACGCTGTTAATGTATGAAGGTATCGATTTAACTCTCGAGACAGCTTCGAAAAATCAAACTAGTGCGATTAGGTGTCTACCTTGTACAAAAAGATGTTGTAGGCGACAAAAGATGTTCGCGTTAACGAAATTGCATTGAATCGTGGCCGGGGCCCATTGATCCCGGTGATATCCACCGATATAACGCAATGGAAATGCGCACGTGTGTTTGACAGTCGTGTCACGTTATTGTCATGTGTCGCACGAATGTTTTCCTCTTAAAAGAATTCTGCGTGTAGTCTCAATACGGAGTGCATCCTAGCTGCCCGCGGCAGGAAAAAGTTTTCTTCGATATATGAACGTGCCGTGGTTCCATTCGATCCTTTACATGATCCATTTTCGATGAAAGTCTGCGGAATATCAAGTTCTACGCTCTTGGTAACCTATTTCTGGCTCCCTCTTGATGTTTCTCCTGTTTTATTAAATCCACCTACTCCTTCAGAATGCTCTTGAAAAAAGAACCGACCGTCTGGAATGCAACAAAACTAATTCACGAGTCTACAGGGCGATTCAAGATGCCACGCGAAGCTATAAAATTCTTTTCGTGATGTTCCGGAAGAATTCTCTGCGGAATAATCTTCCGTGACCTTTCTTTACATAATTTCTACGCTAGAAAATTTAGAAGAAAGCAATTTTAGTTAGTCGACACGTTGAAACGTCACATTTTAATCGTGTCACGGATCACAAATGATGATTTAACTTATATAATTTTTGTCACATAGCAAAGAGTGGATTAAATGTGAGTCGTGTGACGATTAACTGTATTGAATTCTGTTACTTATTAAACAATTTTATTTCACTTCCATTTTATTTAGAACAAATCTGTGGCAAGTTGATGTAATTGTATCACCATCTTATGAAAAGGCGTTGGACACAAAATGCTTCCAGTAAACCAAGGATAAGAAAGACTAAGCTACAGAAGGGTACATCCAGGCGTGTTATAATAGCGTTCTCTAAGCGTGCTTACAAAAGAATTTTAATAAACCCTACCAGGGCTGGATATCAACAGACGGAAGCAATCTTATTACGTTTATCGTTGCGTATCAACAGCCGAGAAGAAAAATATCCAGGCAAGCTTTACGAGGAATTGATACTGGCTGCGCGATAAGGAAATAATCGGGAGTCATCGAGCCAAAAGAAATAACATTAACTCCTCTTTCTCGAGTGTGGTATCGGTTTATGATAACATTTTTTTGCACATCACCACGCCGTTATCGCATTTCCTAAACCATTGGGGACGTGGGATATGTAACGACAGCTATCCCCAGTTTATGAATATCGTCCAGTAGCTGAGGGGAATGGAAAACTTGTTTTTCTCAAATCGATCGCGACTACCGTACATACTTATGACGCACTGGAACTCCACAAATACGTTCGCGGTACTATCATTTATTTTGCAACACCGTGTCAATGTTGCCATGCTTTTGGTTTCTCATTTACATCTTCGTTATTTTAGTCGAGCTGTTCAATGTTGTGTACAGTGACTTACATGTTTGATTATGGATATTTGTGTGATCCGAATCAAACATAAAATTTCATACTTTGCATTACAAAGAGAAGTCTAAGAGAATGTGTTATGGAGGAACATTATAGAAAAAAGTAACGAGAACAAACAATTTCTGCACGTAATTATCAATTGAAAACATGTTGGTAATCACGATTTTTGTTGTAGAAGATTTTCAGCCAGTCAAGTTAATATTTGACAATTACGAGCCAAGTTGGACCTCTGCACGAGAAATAACGAAAGTATTGTGCAACAGCGATCATTTGCAACGTCATATGATTAATTAACGTTACCACTCCTCTGCATAAAGAAACAATCGCGCGATACATTTGCAACGCAAAGCTGCGGCATTAAATGATTCACTGCATCGAATGCATGTAGATTACAGAAGTACCGACGGAATATTTTCTGTCGGTTCCGAGCGGGACAAAAGAATAACGAAAAATAACGAGAACCGATAGTCATTTTTTTGCTGGAAACGTTGCAATAACCGTTCGAAACAAAATCCCGACTAAATGCAATTAACCGAATCGATGCCTTCAATGAAATACCTTCTCGCGATCGCGATCGTACGCACGGCGAGCTTTAAATGAAGTTAAACTGTCACGAATATAACATCATTATTCAGCTTTTCGACCGCGATACATTATTTTGTGCATTCGTTATTCGTGTAACGAAATTGTTCGGCTTTTGACGGAATGAAGATTGGACAATGCAAATTTTTTTATCTTAAAGCTATATAAAGAGTTGCAGAATATGATGAAAAGCAGCGGACAGAATAAGGAATATGCTTTTACCTTGAAAATATATCTTGAAGGTGACCGTTAGTAAGAATGATCCGGTTTGTCCAGTGTAATGAGTAATTGAAACCTTTTTTCATAACATATTATATTCTAGTTTTGAAAATTTTGGACAAATCGATCGAAATCGTGGTTTCTCTGATTTACGTTCACGCATTCATGATGTAATATTAGTATAATTTTAGGCTACGACAACGTTGAACAACTGAATGGATTCTGTGACAAAATTTGAATTAACTTGATCCTTGAACATATCAAAATCTATGGGAAATGACAAAATAATTCGGTCACTCACAATAATGGTTTTTCAAAAGTCAACTTCGATCAATATGTTTAAGATCAAAATTGCTTACCCACTGTTTCTCCTCATTTTCTAGGTATACTGGAACGTTACAGCAGTAATTTAAAAAAGTTCCGGCTCTCTACAATAATTCTGTGGAAAAAGTTTAACGACTTCGTCACAAAAATGACCACAAATGCACTCGGGGGTGGTACTGAAAAAAAAGAAACGAATTGCGTCCTATTTTATTTCTGGCGTAAATCGCGCACGGTACGACACGTAGATCGGGGGAACGCGTGCGGGGGAGTAAAAGGCTGGCAACGGTCAGATAAAACGCTCGAAATTGTTGCCGCTATTCATCGTCTTTTGATGGAAGAAACGCCAGGAGGGGTGGGAAGGTTAGGATGGCATCTCAGAATGCGGGGGAGGAAGGCGTCCCGTGCCCCAAGTATGCACTAATGCAGCTCGTAGCTCTCGCGGGAGTTTGCTACAGTTCCGCTATCCTCCATTTCCGGTGACAGAATGCGCGGTCCTTATCTGAATCTATGCGAGCATTTATGCACCGGATGGTGGGTACCCCGTGCCGCTAAGCGGACGCGGAGCACTTGCGCGTTCGAGAATCTGAAAATTGCATTCCTGGCATCTGGCTGGCGAACGCCCGTGCGATTTTCCACGGTCACATAAGTGCACACCGAACACACCAGGCTCAAGAGACACGCAGTGGTCTTCCTCCGCGTTTAGAGCCGGCCTTGGGAATTAGGTTGCCGCCGTTTATGGACCCGGGGCTTTGTGCCGATGCCTCGTTTCCGAATCGTTTCTGCCCCCCACCCCTCCAGCAGAAACTCGAACGAATTTACCGGACTCTGAGTGGGACTGCCTGAACGACCCCATGAATTAAGATGGCCAATCCAATCGCTCGTATAACGTTCATCTTGATGATCTTCCCCTTTTTCAAAATCGAGTCATAACGTGTTAGTTGCTGACTGATATTCCAAGTTTCTTAAAACATTATTCGACAACAATGGCAATTTTTGGTTGGGCGTAAACAACCTCGAAACTCACCCACTGAAACATAATCCAATCATTGTGAAGAGTACAGCAAAAATATAGTACATATTTTGCTTAGAATTAATGAAGAAATGTTTTCTTGACAATTATTAAGATGAATCATCGAAATTGTAAAACAGCAGGTAAAGATTTTCACTTTACCATCTAAGATCGTCTGAGCTTCCTGGTAAAGACCTCGAAACTACAAGTAACAGTATGGGATGGCCGCGACGAAGTCCGCTTTTAGGAGATGCTTCTACGACGATTTCTGGTATTGAGCTGACACGGTGCAGCCGAATAGTAGGCGATCAACGTAGAAGCGGAAAACAGAGATCGGAAAGTGTCGCGGTATCGGCGGGAGGTCACGTAGATGGGTCGCCGGAATGCAAAGTTGAATTGCAAAATGGCAACTCGCAGCAACGCAGGATTATTGTACGTACAAGAGATTTACCGCCTGTGGCCCTTCAGCCAAAGGGCGGACGAGGTCGCTATGGCAACAGACAGGCGGAAGCCAGAACCTACCCTTCCATTTTCCCGGATGCAAGCACCCGACGTCTCGCTCTCTTGCGTCAAGTGATTCTCTTGCATCGTCCTGCAACCTCTTCCCCACCTTCTCTTCATCTTCTTCTTCCCTCGTTCTCTCCTCTCCTTTTTTGTTCTACTTTAGCCCGGTGTCTCGGTCCCTCGGTCTTCTCGTCTTTGGGGCCCTCTTCTAGTAGTCTCAAACGGCGCGTCGCCACGAGATCCTCCTGCGCTCGTACCCTCCTCGATCCGGTGGCCCCATTATCAATTCTTTTTGCCAACGGAACGGTCGACAGTTTTGAAAGAGGCGTAGAAAATTGTCGACGATCTCGGGTTGGAACGCGCACCATCCATTCAGAGTTCTCTGTTCCGATGCCTTTGCTATCGGAAAATAGCGGGCTAAAATATCGAGAAGTTCCTTGCTGGAAACACTGAATAAGAACTCGGCGACAGCGGCCCCGCGGATGAAAGCGGAATCCGATCTTCACGAATTCTTGACGATTGTTAACTCTCCATGTTAACTGCCGCCTGGCACCAAGTGTTCCTAGTGAAAGAATCGTCTTCGGGCATTGTATCGGAACGGTTTCTTCAAGATGTTTGGGAAATACGTCTTGGCTTCTTATTTTATTGAGATCGATGCGATCTCTGATTTTATCCTAGTGTACCTGCCGGAACTGAATACACAATAATCGACTTTGTAATCATCTTCCTTTAGACACTGCAACGATGATTTACGAAGTACACATACAAACTAAACATTTCAGATTCTAAACCCTTGAAAATTATACATACCCTATGCTTATTCATGTGAAACTTGAGTGCAGGTTTCAGTAACAAAATGTATAAAATCGATTTAGGTACAATTCTGTTAGCTAACATTTACACATATCTCTATTAACAGGTATGCATCCTTCACTACACTTTTCTCAACAAAATGTCTGGGCTCTTACGAAAACGTGTTTGATTCAGCACCGGCGACCAAGGTTTTCGAGTTAAAAATTTCAAATGCCGGTAGCTTTGTACTTATTTATACACTCCGTCTGGCGCTGTAAGGGTTCAGTAGCTCGCTACTTAATAAAGCGTCGAGGAAGGTGCGCGTTCCAGGAGGCAAGAAGCAGGATCGAAAGAGGATCGTCACGTCGCTCGGCAGGAGCCAGAGATCAAAGTGTCGGCGTGGTGAGGCCACCCCGGGCTCCGAGGGCAGAGGGGAGGGGGGGTGACATCAGAAGAGTGGCTACTTCGCGTCTGCTCGAGACTTGAAGAGGACGTCGCTGCCAGAAGAAGAGTCAGCGGGAGGAAGAGCGAGAGCGGTGGAAAAGAAACGCACGGACTCGAGGATAGAACGAAAGATCCGTCCACTCGACCGTACTCCTGGGAACGTTCTCAATCCTTCGTTTCCACTCGAGCGTTCGCGTACGGGGATCAAATTGCGATCCTCCGCGACACGGAAGAAGCGAAAGTGATACCGTCGGTAGGTAGCACGGAGCACGTGGTCCGAGGCATCGTAATTTCTCTCGGCCTTGGAATTTTCGCGATCCCACCTAACCTGGACTAACCAGTTCCCAGCAGCGACGGTTGCGGAAGTTAGCCGCGAAAGCTCGCAAGCGTAAACTGTTTAACCGGGACGTAACAGAAATTTACAATAATCACTCGGCGAAGACACGCGCCGAATATTCAGAAGCGCATCAACAGGTGGTCATCCGGCAGTTTTTTCCCCCGTGCACCCCGTCTCGTCGGTATTCTCGGTATTCGGCTAGATTCTGCGAATCTTACAAGCTTTGCGACCGCATCATCCGCAGACCGGGCTGGAATGTTGGCCTCGTTTTGTTCCTGCTTCCGACGACCCTGCGTCGTTACCCGTTCCGCGCCACTTCGATGCAATAATTTTGACATAGAGAAGAAAAGGGAGAGAGGAGAAAATGGCTCCCTCGAAAGGGTGGAAATTCGCGAACGCTTAAAAGAATTCCAACGAGCCGGCTGCCACAGAGGGACACGTGGAACGTTTGATCCCCTCGTACCTCGTCGTCCACCATCTCCCCCGAATTTTCTCTCTCTCCCTTTATCTATCTCCCCTTCCCCCGCACTTCAAAGAAAAAAAAATATATAAGCGAGGATGCGAGAAAGCGCCGAGTCAGAATTACGCGACTATCGAGTTATTTCAGCGTCGAGATAAGCGTTATCCGAACCCGCCATCCCCCACAGCTATGAATATTAACGAATTCCGGCGTACCAGGACGGACAAGACTTGAAAGGGATTGACTGGACTCCGGTTGTGTGCGTGACAATCCCGGAATGAAATTAATTTTCCACTCCCGCGACGTATTGTCGTAATGCTTTATACGTCGATAAATTATTAGTCGGCGGTTCTGCAACGGAGGCGGCACCCGGTGACGGCACCCTTCTCCTTCTTTTTTTGATTTGCGTGCTCGCGAATGCCGTGCGACCGATTCTCTATGTATTTCCATGCAGGCGCGCCGAAAATAATAGACGCCTAATTAAAACCGGTAATTGGAGAGCGCTTTCATATATTTTTGTTAGACGTCGTGATGAAAATTCATGGATGGTTTAGGTGCTGCTGGCATTTTCATTTAATAATTGATGCTCTTGAGATTAGGTTGATTTTGTTGGTGGTAGGGTTGTGGAATTAAATGGGATTTGTTGAGAAATTTTTGAAAGAAACATTAAAGTTCTCATTCATAAGTTATGATTAATTCATGTAAGCGATGTTTATAAAATACCTTAATATTTCTTCACCTGCCAGCAGTTATTGAAGAATTATTAAAAATCAAAGATAAACTAGATGGACCTGAATAAATTGTACGATAACCAGAGCAATTCAATTTGTAAAGAAGAAAATTGTCTGAATTTATATAGTACAACTTCCGTGGATATTATCATTTAAGAAAAAAGATTATCTAACTTCTTTCACATGCAGCACAGCTATTACAGAGTTCCTTAACACTTTAACTTATGAAAGCGTTATCAGGTTAAAGTATAAAACGGTAATTTTGTATAAAGAATTTTTTCAAAATAAAAGTACAGTTCAATTTTTGCTCGACAGAATTTTTCCGTAAAACTTGAGAGAAGTCTTGAAAATTTTAGTGACGTTTAAGCGAACCAGTCTATGTACATTGATAACAAGGTCTCTTTACTGGAGAATATTCAGATAAAATTGAAAGTGTGGCATTTACGTCAGTAAAAAGTTCTTTTACTGAAGCGATATTTGATAATCACGGCTCGACCAGCGACTTTCCAAGAGAGTTTTTCGTAAATCATATTTCAGAATCCCCGGCTCAAGAAGTTTGTCGGCAAATCAGATAGAGTGGACTGGGATTCTCCTCGTAGCAGCTCGTTCTGTACTCTGTGTCGGACAGCGGACAATTATTCCGCTGCTAATTGAGTTACGTCGCGGCCTAAATGCCCGATGAATATTCATATCCTTGCTCGTGCTCTCCTCTGTCTCTCGCTCAGCGCGCTGTTCGTAGCAAGAAAAAGTTGTCGCGAGTTAAAAATGTAATAAAATTAGAAAATTACGTCCGCTCATCATTCCGAGCGAATGCTACGAATTTTCGTTTCCGTTTCTTTCCACCTTTTTCGCATACCCCTTCGTGCTTTCGCCCCGCTCTCTTCTCTCCACTACTGCTGCGAAGAATCGTAACGAAAGCAACAAGAGTTTTCCAATATCTACTGAACTGTCCGTCGAATCATTAACGAATATTCAATCATAAATTACAAAAATATTACATCCTTGAATAAATATGCCAGTATAAATCCAGGTCGCTCAATCTCGTTGGCTGATATTTTACAGATATTTTAATATTAAGATTATCTTCCGTGAATATAATTTTATTGCTATTTTTTGTAGGTAATGTACAGCTGATATTTCAGCGTGTTATAGTTACAGGTACAACAGTGTAGACTCAATTTTCTATCATTTGTATATAATATTTAAGCATTAAAGTAAATGCAGATACAGGATGAATATAGATTACATTTTCTATTCCTATATATGTAAGCTATTACAATCAAAGAAGTTCTAATTAACATAACCGCGAAGCCATACTAAACTAAATAAAATGTTTCTGAACTCTTTGATAACATTGGAATTACTGAAGAATATGGAAGAATTTCATTTCTTTTATTTCTCGTATTCGAAGATCGTTAAATGCTTTGTTTAATCTCGCAATTTGCGAAGGGCTGTGTAAGGGATACCGCGACTAGGAATGAAATCGGCTCGATTTTAAATAACGGTTCCTTATAGCAGACAAAATAAAAGCGATCCGTTCTAACTTAGTTTTAACTGATTCCGGCGAGTTTAATTGCCTCGGCGGAATCGCGTGCGAATCGCGATCTCGTGGGCACGAGCGCGGTAGGAGGGGCGGTGGGCGGGCAGGGCGGTGGAGTGGTGGAGCGGGAGGCCGGTCCAATTATGCATGCAGCCCATAATTTCGTCGTTAGAGAGAGCGTCGGCTGGAAGCGTCGGGATCCGCGTCGGGTTCGAGGTGTCGTTATCGCGTCGCGCGAATCGCCGAACGGATCACGAGCCCAGATTTCCCAGCTGGTTTTTCCCTGGTGCGAGAGGGAGGCCTCCGAGATCTGACCGTTTTCCTTTTTTCCCCGGGGCGAGACGCGACTCAGCCGCCTGCAGCTGACGGACGAGGTGACTTAGAGAGATGGCGATTTGCATAATGCAATTCAACGGGATCCCGTTTCAAGGAAAAGTCAAGAAGAACAGGGCAATTACAATGAAACTCCATGGGACGCGGTGGCTTTCACGGCCTTGCTACCGACCAACTAGACGATGTCGACTTTATAAATATTCAGCCGGTCGTTAAGGCGAGCGAGACAGACAGGGCTAAGGCGGCCCGAGCAACGAAACCTGGGATGGCGGTGGTGGAAACTGGAGGAAGAAGGGAGAGAAAAGTAGAAAGGGTGTATAAAAGTCGTGCAACCCCCAACGAGCGGGAGTCGAGCGTTATTATACGCTCTCGCGGTTCCATGTAATTCGATTCAAAATGCTGGTCTGATAATAGCAACTGTACTGCCTCCGACTTACTCACCTTTTTTGCTTTCTTTTTTCCCGTTAGATCACTTGTTCGCTCCCGGAAACAGTGCACGTTTTATTAGCACGCTTGCAAAATTGTCAAGTGGACGAAGGGGGATTCCTAATCGCGAGTTTCGAACGTTGCCCTCTTCGATTCAACGTCATTATCATGGAAAGAAGTTTTACTGTCGGAACTTCACTTTTTCGAACTTCAGTTGATACTGAACTTATCACTGCTGGTCCAGTCACCGATTTTGAATTGTTCATTGTACAGTTATTGATGTTATAGAGAAGCTTTTATCGGAAACGAATGAACACGTTTCTTTAGTCAAACAGGAGTTGCAACATTTTCATAAAATCTAAATAAATTAAATTGTGACAATTTCATAAGACAAACTTTTAGTACTTTGTTAAAACGAACTGGGATAGTTACTCTTATGTATTCGGTATGAATGCTTGCATGTGAAGTAATCGTCAAAATTAGAGATAAGCTATCGAAAAAAGAACTAGACGAATTAAACCGCGTGCGATGCCCGATAATGGTGAGACTTAACAATCAGTAACCGGCCCGATCTGTAAGAATAGGATGCATGGACTCAACAACAGTGTGCTCGCGGCGGCTACTTATCATGTACCGAAAATCCCCTAGACATCGTAGTAAGGAGTTCACGAGGCGAGGAAATCTGACGAGTAAATCGAAAAGAGACACGAGGACGGCGCGCGTTGCGAGTAGGAACGATAGCGCGAGGAAAAGAGGTGGCGAACAAGAGAGAGAGAGAGAGAGGGAGAGAGAGAGAGAGAGAGAGAACGCAAGGACCGACGAAAGAGGGAAGATCGAAGGACTGGTTGCTACGGGTTTCGCCGGGCGGGTGATTGTCTTCGCCTCGGAGAGAGAAAAGCGGATTAAGGCGGTTGGTTAAAGAGCAGTTACCATATAGTTGAGCAACGAAGCAACGGGCCGAGGCGGGCAAAGGGTGGCTCCTGGGTGGAAGGTGGAAAAGGAGATGGTTTCTTGAATCGTGCTGGTCGGAAGGTACGCGCGATGCTCTTTCTCTCTTCCTTTCTCACCTTCTCACTCTCCGTATCACTCCTGTATCTCTCTCCCTCTCGCACTTGCTCGGTCTTTATCTTACGCACGCGAACACCCGCCCCCCTCTGTCTCCATCTCTTTCTCAACACGAATCTCCACCCCCTGCACCGACGGCTACGTCCATAACTAGCTTCAGTTCCAAGGCAAGGAAGGCAGCTCTCCTCGAGTAGGTATATGGCTGCTGCCGTCGTTGCTGCTACCACTGCCACGGTTACTGCAATAGCAGAAACTGTCGAGTTAAGTAACTGCCGGTACTTACAGTAACTTCGCGCGCAATGAGACCGCCTACATAAATACACCTAATACACTTGCCTCCTTTCTCTTCCACCCCTACCTACCCTCCAACATGCAGGATATACCACCCCTCGAACCCCCCTTTCGTTGCGGTAAATTCCCTGGGTGGCGGGGTTCCGCCGCGGCCTTCTGCCACGATACGACGGTACACGGCTTCCGTCGCGCAGTTACATTCTAACTTTCATCCTTCGCCCCTTGAACCCGCAACCTTCTTTTTCCCTTTTTCTCTCTCCTACTCTCTCTTTTTCGCCCCTTCCTCCTCACCACCCTTTTCACTTGTTCCGTTCGCGATAGCAACGCGTCGCATAAGAGCCGTCGCGTAATGACGCCCGTCTTAATTGTTGCCCGTCCATTCGGCCTTCTTATTCCGCGTGAACGGCTTCGCGCAACCATGAATGGAGTGTTCGATGCAGAACTCCTAGTACTTACCAGCTTCCACCTTACACGCGGATCTTTTTTTTTTATTTAGGCGGTCGCGGGATTTGAAAATCGGAGAATTCAGGTGACAGGATATTCAGTGATAGACTGTCTGACTGCCAGATAAATTGAGAAGGTTTGAGTTAGAGTGTTGGACGGTCTTCGATTTTCTTGCTTTAGAGATTTTTCATTTGGTCAGTCGGTGGTATCAATATTTTTAAATCGAGGGACTTGTGGTACAGAAATATAATTATAATAATCGTATCTGACTGTATAAGTGGAGCTCAAACACGAATAGTTTTTCTTTAAAAGATTTTGTTATCTAGTCCGTGGGTGGTCTCGTAAATTGTACTTGTGGTAGAAGATAATTGTAATTGTATTTCGCGCGGTTGCAAGAAAGGCGGAAAGGATACGACCCTCTCCTGAAGCGATTAAATTAATTTAGTATGTATTATGTTTGACTATAGCTAGATTAATTCCCATAAGCTCCCCGGAGTTATTTCGGTGTTCTGAATCACGTTAACCACTGCGTTACCTTCACGTTACATTAGACAATAAAGCGCAGTGGTGGGAGCAGCTACATACATAATGCGCCAAGGATAATCTCTTGATTGCGTTGGCCGTCCAGTTCAATTTAATTATAATTGGGTAACTTCATAATTATTTGACGCACGGCAGTGGCCACTTCAACAATGACTGCCGCGTTCGAAAGATCTGTTGTGTGTACTGTAGACTGTAATATTAACGGTAGAACCAAAGTCGGAATAATTTACTGCAAATTCATTGCGGTAAATCACGAAGTCATTTTGGTAAATAGAAAGATAAATGTACAAAATTTCCTAAACTCAATTTGGTAATCTTCATCGGACACGTAAACCATGAAATTAATGAGTACAGGAATAACCGAGAAGAAAATTTTCTGACAATTCTAGGCAGCGGTACAATTTTATTTTGATATTTATAATTTCATTGTTGTATCCACGATAGCAGCACGAGTGAGAGAGAACAATTGGGAGGAGTAGAAAAAAGCAGAACTCTTTTTCTTTTAATAATGTCCGCGCGAAACTCGTCGTCGAGTACATGAAGATTAAAAAGTGTCTACGAAACCGTGCCTCTCTGAGGGGACGTCGAGCTCGTTTCATTCACATTTAGTAAACTTAAAGTAAAATTCCTTTTCTTAGCCTATAATTTTTCCTGTCGCTTCAGAGCTCGTTATCTTTGACAAAGACTCCATTCGACTAAAGGCGATAAAAAATCTCATTATCTCGGCATAAAGATTACTCTGAAGATTTATTATGACGTTATCCCTCCATCGCGCCACGCCATACTTATCGTTCGCAATTTTTTCCGGCGAGAGCGTAAGAAGAAAGAAAAGAATGAAACATCGTCGGCCCGCTTTAAACCGATCAAATTAAAAGTTCATCGATCAAGCGACGTTCACCTCCACTATCTGAACACGTCATTGTCAAGCACAATTTATTCGTGTCAGAAAGATGGGTTTTAAACTATTTGTTAGTAATTGAGAGCACCTGGTGATTCCATATCAAAACACAATAATTCTTGTAAATGTTGCAGCGTGTATTAGAAAATGAAGCTAAAAATAAGGAAAGGTGCTTAGATTCTATTTTCTGAATTTTATCAGTTAGCAGACTCATTTAATTTATTCAATTGTTTAAAATTTAACTAATTTTAGCTGCCACTTTGATTTCCATGGTAAACTTGAAAATCACCGTCTCATATTATACCACTTATAAACGTTCGTCTAAGTTTCAAGAAAGTTACCAAAGTAATTGCTACAATCAATCCGTTGTATTTTCTACTTCAATATCGTCAAATATCGTTCTTGTTTTATGTGACTCGTATCAGTAGACTGTTATAACAGTCAAGAAACTAAATCGTGCAAATCGCAATCTGTAAATTACCCTAAGTTCATGTATTCTAAAATGAAATTTGGCAACAGCCACTGTTAACGTTAACAGCAGAGATTTCCATCGAAGGAGCGAGTCAGGCGACTATTCCGAGAATAAAAAGCCGACCTCCGTCTAATCAGTAAAAAAATATGTCGCCGTAGATCGCCGAGATCTGGCTTGCCCGTCAAGATTTTCCCATGAACCCTGTAATAAAAGGATTATCCGCCGGATAATCCATAAATCCTTTACAGATTATCTCTATTAAGCCTGAAAGCAAGTCCTGGGGCCGTCTTCGTTACCGATTCAGGAGGAGTGGCCCGGCGTGTAATGCGACGATCGGCGATTGCGCGTTTTATTTCACCGAGCTTCCTCAGCAAGCCTCTCTCTGTTAGCGCCTCTCTTTCTCTCTGTCACCTACTCGCTTCCACCATCTCTAACTGTCGGTTTTTTTCTCTCTGTCACCTGTTCGCTCTATTTCTCTCTTTCTATCTTTCTCTCTCTCTCTCTTTCTTTGTCACCTGCTCGCTTTCTTCCTCTCTCAGTGATCCTCTGGGTTTCTTCCTCGCTGGCAGCGTCTTCAGAAGACACAGCGCCGGCGTGTTCAGATAAACACGGCTTCGCCCGATTTCACAACGGATTCGCCTGTCCCCCATCCATCCTCGGCTGGCCCTATACAGGAAGAGCTCTTTTCCACGCTGTGGAGAGGGTGTGGCAAACAAATGCACCGCGTCAGCCCGGCGTGACACTTCTTCCGTGGCCTGGGCTGGCTCGACGAAAGGGGGAACAGAGACCGAACTCCAGAGCCGAGGGTGGTTAAGGCGAAGAGGCCGGTCGCCAGACGAGGATGAAAGCCGGAGGATCGTAGAAGCCGTGCTCAAGTAGACAAGGGACACGTCAGCCGCCATCCTTCTACTCAGCCTTTTATAGATTATTCACGTACAATGGTCGAGTGACAAGTGGCGGGCCACCGCCACCGAGCCGCACCCGAACGATGCCTCTCTCTCTCTCTCTTACTCACTCTCTTTCTCCGAGCCATCTTTACCCCACATGCCAAGTCTCAATCTTCTTTTTTTGCAACGTGGAGGCGGTTCGAACTGACAAAGGGCCGGATAACGAACCAATCAATTTACCAGATTCGCTCTCGGCTGTCAGCGCAGCGAACGATCTGACTGAATGATCGAGTTAATCAGTCGTAGTTCAGGCTGGGTTTTGGGAACCGTGGGTATGAGCTACGATTTTCGGTAATTTGCGGGGAACCCGGTGGAACTTCGCAAAAGAGTTGGAAAATGTTGTTAGATTGCTTACAAAATTCTATAGTGTTCTATATTCTATTATTACCAAATTGTCCAGCGAAGTCGCTAATCATTGATAAACTAAAGACAAGATGTTTGACACAATCACATAGCTCATCAAAAAATAACCAAAGATTTCTTAAAGAACCTGACAGTGTAGCCATCATGTTCTTCAACTAAGGGTTCACAACCCCAACTATGACCAACATAACAACGTTCTCTAATTTGATGCATTTACTAATTTTAAAACAATCATAAAAAGCAGTGCAGTAAAAACGAAGTACTGAATCCATGAAACGTATCTGTGCCGTAATAAAACATTTACATTGCTTGTTCGAAACAAGAAATTGCATATTCATGAACAAAATAGGACAGCCCCAAACACCCGCAATCCATCATCGATTTTATTCGAAACATGATCTACTAACAACACATTCCAGAAAAACGAGACAGTCATTAATTGCATTCGTCTACTAATCATTCGGCACTGTCGTTACAAACAAGATAACCCGGTATTGCCGGACAGGAAGGGAACAACGACGGACATGGTTGAAATAACGTCGTCACTGAACTTCTTTGGGGCAGCTATTGATTAAAACGAAACAGTGCTAATTGAAAGAAAATAGTGACAGTACGATGGCGCTGTTATACATCGAAAAAAGGCGAAAGAAAGGAAGAACGAGTTGAGGGACCGATAGAAAGTGGCAGGTCGGTGGTCGACGATCGCCATTGTTTTAAGAATTCGGGACCGTTTGTTGCGCGCGACGGCGACAATAACGTTTGCCGGGACGCGCAGTTGTCGAAGTCCGTGCTTCGGGTATTGTCGCTTTCAGGATTCAACGAGGAGCAGATGCGACGCATATCAAATTACAGGATCGATGAATGTTTCGTGCGATATCGCAACGGGCACCGTGCCCGTGATTTCGTTCCCCGTGAATTGTCGTAAACACGAAGTCGTAAAACGCGGCGAGGAGAAACGGTAGTTGGCCGAGCGCATGTAAATGCGACGTCGGGGATACAGCACCGCACCAGCGCGGTCACTGTTTTTTTTCCTGGGCAGTTCCCCGGCATTCGGTATCGCGCTGTTTGGTGTTTTAATGTTGATTGGACGACTGCCGATTCAGCCGACGTTCGTTTGCAACGATTGTTGTTTCGACGTCGAACGTGGCCGAACGAGAATTTTCAAAATTCGAGCGGTGCATACCGGCCCCCCCCCTCCCCATGAAAGCAACGTGACCATACGCCGGATAAATTGACTACGAAATCGTGAGCACCCGCGGATTTATTTCCTTTCGAGTGGCCGCACGTTGTTTTCCATCGGGATTTTTCCGTCCGGTACGCTGCGACAAAATGGCGGTGGAACATTGAATTTGCCGAATTTATCTCCATTATTTGCGATCGTTTAATTCATTCTGCCCTCCCCCCCCCCCCTCTGGTTCCACTTCATCGAAGCTGTGCCGTAGACTCTAAAAACGTATTACGCTGTACACGTGTTACCGTTCTACGATTGTATTTTTACACGAAAAAAATAATTATTAACCCTTTGCGGAAGTGTTGCATTTGCTATCACGTATCATAGTTCAATTGTATAAGTAACCTATACGTAGTAGCTGAGAAGTTACTTATCTTAAGCGTTGTTACTAGACTTCGGATCTTTATGTAGAATAATTGTATTTATCAATTGTTAAACACAAGTGTCATATAAAATTTCCTTTCTGGCTTTAATCATGTTATTAAGTTAAAAATAACACATGGATGACCATAAATTCTTTCAATCCTTTTACTGTTTGAAATTTCACCTACCCATTTTTGTCATAAATTCATAAAATCCGCTTTCTAGTTGACATTGGAAATGAGGAATAGACCACTGTGCTCATTATTAGTAGTTACTTTTAAAAATTTGTTTTCAGAGTGGTTGACTACTATTATATACCATATGTGATGCTACTGACGACTGTAATGTTAATCAGTAAAATGACCATACAGTATATGGATTAATGAAAAATTTATTGGCTGTCAGAACAATGTTTGCTAATTTTCTTGTTAAGCGTCATTATTTTATAATTTTGTTGCTGCTTGCTTTTGAATAAGATAGACTGCAGGGTATACAGTTTGACAAAACGCGCATGCGACGTTGACAGTAGCGGACCGGAAGCTCTCTCGGGGTAATCACTTCCAGTTTATTACCAGGAGCTGATTTATTGTTTGATAAAGGACAGGTATACGGCCGGGTATTGTTATTATAAAGAGGGATCTATGGGAGCTATGAAGCTGTCATGTAGCAGGTGAATAGTGGACGATGTGTGTGGAGGGGGGACTTGTATGTGTATATGTGCGCCTGTGTGTATGCCGGGGACGGGTCTAAGTAAACGCTTGAATATGAAAGCCAGTAGTTGCAGTTCGTATACGCGGTGCACACGCACCGGAATTTTGATGGAGGAACACACTCCCGCTAGCACACAGCCCCCGTTGGGTAACTAAACAAATTTCAACGATGAATTCCAACTTAAAACGTTAATCTTCCGTAATTCCGCACAATGCACGTCGGTACAACAAATAACACGCTAGAATGATCTATTTACCCTCCCCCCCCCCCCTCCTGGAGAGCATTGCTTCTCTGTGCGGGAACGCTATACCGAGTCCCAGGAATACGAAAATTATGCAAAGCGATTCACGTGCTTCGCGAAATCTAATTTCTCTCCGAGGCTGAACGCCTTTTAATAAACCGGATGACCCACATTCGAACTTCTTTGAAACTCTGCAAATAATAGGAGTGGACGGGTATCCGAAAATTTTAGGTGCCCGAGCCTCGGGTCAGGAACCCAAAGATTTATATTGTTTGAAGACCCGAATAGCATAGGTTTTCCGATTTCGACTGTGGGTACCCGAGTATCACTAATTTTGGGATCCCAACCCAAACTCGAAGAAAACACCCGACCCGTACCCGAATTTCCGAGTACCCGTCCACTCCTAGCAAATAATAACAATACACTCTGCGTACGATTATCCTAGCGCGTAATATTTCATTGATCAACGGAGAAATTCCGTTCTTTCGTCACGCAATAAGAAATACCGATAAATAGGCTCTGAATGCGAATTTGTATTCTTTCGAACAATTTAATGTAAATTGCTCTAAATGTTCTGAGCAACAATTTCTGCTATCTTCGCGCGTTTCATCGACACATGGCATTTATGTTCGTTCGGTCGATGGAAAATAGAAAATTATGGTAAGTAGTTTCTGTATACGACATACGAATATATATATATAATACGAAACAGTTTATTGTAAATTGCACTAAATGTATGCCGCATTATACGAATTTAAATTTTCAAACAATTCATGCTAATCTGTCGTATTTTATTAGTACATACAAATAAATTCGTTTGCTTCATGGAAATTGGAAAATTGTGTTAAATAGACTCCGAATGCACACGAAGCTTATGTACATATAGTACATAAACTACTGCACTCCCAAACTGCTCTAAATACAATGAGCACTGTTTCAATCTAGAATTCGAAAACTGTCTGCAAGGAAACTTCGATGACGGACAACAAATAATGAGTATTTTCTATTTTAGAATAATCACAAAATTCTGTAATAGTCACAATCATAGTGCCTTTGTTATCGAACACTAAAGGTGTGTGTTACCTTATAAAAGCACTTTTTAGGGCAACGCAACATATACTTGAATAATGAAATTTAATGAGTTGTCCCTCACAAAACTCTTTATAATTTCAATAATTCTAGACTTAAAAATGTCGAAGCATGCAAAAGCGAATTAATAAAAATTCATTTACATCGTGCAAGCAACGTCACTCCAGGTGACCAGTACTTAATTGGAAAATTGAACATTTCGTGTAGTAGCAAAAACTCCATCGGCCGGCCGCTTAAGCATGATACTCTATTTCGCAAACACGCCAGAGGTCCTGGCAATTTCGCGGGTCCACAATATTGTGTCCCGGCCCAGTATAAATTCCCCAAACGACATACAAACAAAAATGGCCGAAGTTCGCACGACATGGGCTCGACAAGACTGACGTGTCCCGCACGTATTTGGGTCGTCGCCTACAAGAGAAAGAGAACGAGAGACTGAGAGACCCGAATAATATCCATATACATATATATTTATATATATATATATATATATACATATATATATCGTGTGCTAGAGACAGCCGACGGAACCGTGTCGCGAAGCTCGATAATGCCCGTTGTGGAGGAGGTCTAGGGAGTCGCGAAACGAGAAAGGACATGGCGTTCGGGAGGTAGCTGGGTCCATCAAAAATTCAATCCATACGAGTACGTTCGTTGTTTCTTGTCTCGACAAAAGGCGTCATGCCGACACAAAAAGAAAGAGAGAGAGAGAGAACACAGCGTGAAACGTTTCCTGGAATTCTCGATGCGACGCATGGAGAATGACGAATGCATATACGGTTTTCCCGGGGCAGACTTGGCGAGAAAGGAAAACAGAAAAGGTGAGATTTCACGCGGACCAGAAGAGAAAACGGAACCAGCCAAGGGAAAGGAACGGCGCAACGGAGTTACATCGGAGAAATTGGCGCCTGCTTTGGTTCCTGAAGCATGTGTGCCCCATAAATAACATGTAAATATTTTCAATAACTGCCGCGGCGGTCCCTGCATGAAAAATGCAAACCGCTTTGCGTCCGGTCCTCGCCGCCACGCCACCAGTATCGTAACGTGTACATCCAGACAGGGTTCCAACCCCTCTCTTCAACCCCTCCTCCAGACCAACCACCCTTGCCAGCTACCTCGCCAAACTATCTTTTAATATATCTGTATGTACACGGTGTCCTGCGCGAAATTTATGGCACCGGACGCGGGCCGATATTTGTTTCACTCGAGCGGCGACTTCGACCTCCGCCCACCAGACTTCTACCCCGGAACAACGATATGTTCCACTTGCACCACCTCCTGGAAAAACAGCCCGCACCCGGGACGAAATCATCCCGCGAATATGCGGTCGTGACTCTTTAGAAACGATTGAATACGTGGAACACCTGGATTGCTAACATTTTTCGTTATGGGGAAAGTTTGTTGAGGAGTGCTACATACAAGTTTTATTGATTGTACGGTTAATCTTTGTATAAGACATTAACAAGGACGACGGAGTTTTTTGCAACTATACGTCTCTCTATCAATTTATTGAAACATATTTTTCAAGTAACTTCTTATAGATCCATTAGTCCAATGTAATCGTCAGAAATTGATTAATTAAATGACGATTTTTATTGTCTAGGTGAAAATAGATACATACACTACTAAATAGGGTTACTAGGCATGAACTGGTATGTCCAAATTGTGCAATGAATCTCGGATAAACTCGATGTCCCTATCAAAGCTAATACTTTGAAAAACAACAACGCTAGTCATTCTTCTTTGACCAGAATGAATATTCTATTTAAGAGGAAGAACTAATTTTGACGTTTATAAAACAATCTGAAAATTATAAACTGTTGCAAAAACAATATCGTATTTATTCGACATTAACCAAAATAATTTTTTTAATAAACGTATGAAACTTTTCACTTCCAACTTTTCAATTAAACATTCCCAAAAAAACTACAAAAATGCGAACTAGTATAAAGGTTCGTGCAGTTATGAGCTGCAAGTCGTACATAAGGGATGAAGTACAAAGTGTAGTGTTTTAAATAGTGTCGGTAGGAAATATTAATTTCCTCCGCAGCTATTATTATAGATTGCTTAAGTATACCGCGCAGTCGACCTGTAATCTGTCAGTTCACGGACACGTAACTAACGTGTAATTATTGTGTGTTTCAGGGGCTTCGGATTCATCACGTTCGCAGATCCCGCGAGTGTAGATAAAGTGCTAGCACAGGGTAACCACGAGTTGGACGGCAAGAAAGTAAGTACTCTGAACACAGCAGCGTATTATTCGTTGAGCGTGGTCTGTATTTTAAATCACATTACCGACTGCTTCGCCCTGCATTGCGACTGTAAAGTCTCTTTAATTGTATTTACGCGCTCGAAACACGGAAATATGAATCCGAAATACATATGCAGACCCACATAGAACCCCTCCTCTAATACGTTTTTGCACCGTATTGGATCTGTGTTGCTACACACAAAATTATTGATATGATCTTCATGCAATCCTCTCCTATAATAAATTCATCCATTTTCTATGTTAGACACTGAACAATCTTTTATTCATATAATGGATTATATTAGCTTTATTCTTGTGCATAGTTTAGAAAATTGAGACATTTATATTTTGAATTACTAAATTGAACCACAGTTGGTATTCAATTCCGAAGAAAATGTAATTTTTCACCTTTTGATGTACGGATTAAATGATAGTGTTCACTTGAGTGTAAGCTTAATGAAAAGAATATTTATACAAATTTAAAAGGTACATGCTGCTGAGATGGTAACAGATATACATATATTGTTTGTAATATCTGTTGTTAATATTAAAAAATATTTTACTTCAATGTCCAGTATCATCAGAATCTGCAATTATTTTTAGGAAATGTATTAAGCTTATAGTCGTGTCATAGAACAGTAAAAGCGTTCAATTTTTTGATGAACGGAAACATTTCGCAACAGGTAAATTCCTTTGTGTCGATCAGTACGAATGACCCACCGAGTTTCTTGCCAGCGACAAGTAGAAACCGCCTGGATCCAGACGCGAACAATATTTATCTATCGGCAGGATTAATTAATCGGGACGGTGGCACATCAATTATCTCGAATCGAGTATTCCGCGGAAGTTAATTGGTCTCGCGGCATACATTTGATTACGGCGAGTCATACGAATCGATTTTTCTCGGTACGAGAGCCCCCCGGTTGTCTTCTTACGCCGCGGACAATCGATAACGTCGTCGTTCGTCTTCGTTCGCCTAATAGAAGAGAGACTCTCTCCGACCCCTGTCTATCGCGCTGTCCCTCATTACCCCTTTTTCTGCCCCGTCACTGTTTCACCACGCGTCTCACAGCGCGGCACCCCATCTTTCTCTCCCCCGAATGGATATCGGTGACCTTAAGTGGTCGTTAGCCACGGCGAACTAACGATCCCCTAATTAGTGCGTAATAGAACGCCGCCACCAAGACACGCCCGGTTTTCCGCGGCCTAACAACCTCTCCCTGCTTTCCGATAAGTATCTCGGCGAGGCACCCGACCCGTGAAAAACTAGTCCAGCCGGCTGTGATTCCTCGCCGAGCGTGTTACAGATCGTGCGATAACCTGCGCGAATTCTTTGACAACCTGAGCACTAACGTCTTCCGCCATTTTTTGTTTTGGTTAGTGTCGGAACCTTGGATGGAATTTATTTCATACGCTCCATAACCCGTTGAATAAAGTTTATGCGTTTCACGCTAGTCTCACCTATTTCATTCGGGAAAGCAATTACGGTTATCAACACTAGGCTTACAAAACATTAAGAAAGCGACTATTTTACATTACTTTAAAAAAATGACAAGAATGTGTCTATCCAAATTATTAGCCATTTTTTTTTTAAATAATAGATCTGTGGTTGTAAGGAAGAACGCCGCTTGTCATAAAGTACAAGTAAATACTTGTTATAAATTTTTGATCACTAATTCTGAACATAAGACATTAGCTAAATTGCATCCTATACTCTACAACTCAATTAATGCATGAAGTTAAATTTTTTGAAATTGTGACATGCGCCGTTTTCCCTTACAATCACAGATATATCCAAAAAAATAAATTCGCTAAATAATTAGGCATAATTGTATCTTTACTATTTCGATAAATAAACTAAGTAAATTAACAATGTTAGAAGTAACCTAGTGTTAATAACAATTGAATGGAAAATTCGTCAATGAAATTAACGAGATCACGGTTGCATCGCGTTAAAAACGAAGGAAGACGATTCTCGGGGAAGAGGATCAGGAATGCAGGGATGATGACAGCGACCATAATAGGATGCAGCAGGGGGATATAGTTCTCGCGCGGCTAGTCCCGTGCACTATCGAGGAGGTGTTAGACGCTGTGCAGGCGCGGCGTGGCACGGCGGTCCTGCAATTTGCATTAGTCGAGCGAATTACGCGAAATTTATGCGAGTCTGGATATACCAGTGGCAACGCGACGCGGCGGTCCTCCCCGGTTAATACGTATTCGGAGTACTTACGGAAGCGACCGCGCAGTCGTCGTACTTATGGCTCTGTGGACAGCTAATGTCCGCAACTATTTCTCTCTGTCCGCCCTATCCACCGACTATCCATTCCCGCCTTACAATATTATTCCCGGCGTATTGTCTGGCCCGTGGCAGAAACGTATTTGCCAAACTGTGACACGTCGCAGTCTCGCCGATTAATCTCTGCCAAAAGCATCGCCGATGGCTGGAGACGCAACGACGCGTGTCCGCTTGGCCACGTAGACCCGTAATTGTCTAAGCGCGCGTAAAACCAGCCCGGGGAAACCCTGCCGCGCCAGATCGAAAAGTTTCAACGTCGAAAACGTTGCCGCGAAATCGGACCAGAGAGGATCAGAGCGAAGAGGACGCTGTTAATGCGGAACCACTCCTCTCTCCTGACCCCTTGGAATTCGTTTAATTCGTTTGTTTGCGTTCGACGTATCCGCGAGACGAACACCAAAACCCGCAAACCCCTTACCCCTCGAGTCTCCCTCCCCACCGACCCTGTTTGCCAGTTGCCCGGATGATACTCGCCAGGGTGTAGAGGAATGAACAGCGAGGGGGCTGCAGCCCAGACAAACCGGTTTCAATGTTCATTCATATGTGGAGAAGCGGTCGCGATCCGCGGGAACGTTTTGACACGAATTTTGCGGCCGATGAATGGTCGAATGGTGATATCTTATTCGGATAATGCTGCTGTGATTAATTTCAAAAATTGTAATTAGAGGTACAGTTATGTGTTGATCAAGGACTCGTGGTTGTGCTTTCGAATGTTTGTGCTAAAGATCCTGCCAATTGCAATCAAATTTTTTATTCGTGATGTATGCCATTTGTCCAATTTTCGTTAGTTTTTCATTTAAGGGTGATTAGTGGATTTTAAAAGGGTTTAGAATGTAATCACTGTGGCAAGTTTCAACTTTACAGTTTCAATTAATATATTTAACTCACTTTGATTTTGTGTGGTTTTTGTGGGGGATTGTTCGACAGTTGACATGTTAAACATTGTTTACTGGTAATGTAACCTCGTTTACGTATACAAATATCTACAATAATTCGATTCTGTCACTGCAAATACGATAAACATGACTCTACTACATCGAGAATTACATGAGTGTTTATGATCCAAATTGCATCGTATTTCATGTCGTTTCAACCAGAAAAATACCACGTCGTATGTTAGCAACAATTCACTAAGAAAATAATTGGGATCATTAACAGTGATTAATAAAACCAACAAAACCAGGAAGGAAATGTTGAGAATAGATCTTAATGTCGGCGGAACGCACACAATTTGGAGAAGTCATAATGACAGAAGCCTCAAAGAAGTCTCATTAGCGCGTAATTATAGTCACGTTTACTTGATTGATTTAACTATTGCTGATCCGTGCATGCGCGTTGGCGACGCGATTAAACAGAAAGCTAATGAGGCAGTATAGCCGTGGCACGTGCGATGCATGTATTTTTTAATCAGCACCCAGGCCGATTAAGCGCAATTTGAGGGCCATTCGCATCGACCATAGGCGACATACACTGTGTGTGCTTACGCGGCAGGTTGCGAAATCATTGTCCCGGGCAAATAGAGAGGAACGGCAGGGTTATCGATTCGCGAAATCGCTCTTCCATCGTGTCCGCGGTGATTTTCGATAATATTAACGTTCTTACTATTTGTCGGTGTCAGCCGCGCGTTGCAAAAATGTCACGGTCCGTTATACAGTCTTCTGATCATTCGCGATTGTTCCGCAAACAACGATTTTGCATACTGTTCAAACGAAGATCACATGAACATTTATTTCAGAAAAATGACGAAATTCCTCAAGGCTATTATCGTCACAATAAATGCAACGCATACTAATGTTTTATATAGTAGAATTTTTCGAATGGAAATTATATTTTTGATGACTTGAACTTCTCGATTTTGAAAGGGCTAATTGTATTTGCACAAGACTTAAGATTCTGTAAGAGAGAGAAGACTTGCATATTTCTCAAAAATCATCATTTTTGTATGTCATATTGCACCTACAGTAATCGAAATTATAAAGAGGATTCAATTATTCTACGTCCGAGTTTAAAGACTATGTACGGGTCCGCGGGAACTTTGTCAAATAATTTAAAAGCAAGGAGTTTAATACACGAAAGGAGCGTAATATTCCGACATCCATGCTCGCCGTTTCCCTCGGCTCGTGAAACAGTCGAAAGGATGAAGCCACCGTTTCATTATCATTTCACGCCGAATTTCTCGGCAGCCGACTCGCGATATTCCGGCTGGTTCATTCCGAAAGAAGAATGCTGTTCCTGATTACGTACTTTTCCGTATCGTCGTCGAGTGCGCAGACACTTCATCGTTTTCATAATTCAGGGAGTCCGTGGTGCGGAGAGTAGGGAGGGAAAGAGATGGAGGGGTGGTCGGGGGGCGCAGTCACGACGTAGATAATAAAAAACGAACAGAAGAGTGTTCTCGAGTGAAATATAAAACGGATGAAAGTGAACGAAGTAGGTAACCGCGAACGATCTACTCGACTGTGTATAAACGAGACCTTTCTTTTTCTCCCTTCTGGAACGCTACGTCGAATTTCATCGAGGAAGAGAGGGCAACAGAGTAAGACAGACAGAGAGAGAGAGAGAGAGAGAGAGAGAGAGAGAGAGAGAGAGAGAGTGAGGGGGGGGAGAGAGAGGGAAAGAGAGAGGAATCTCTCGTCGATACTGTTCGAGACAGAGAGAGGATCCGTCGTCGGTTTTGCGACTTCCGGTCCGTGCCCGGACTACTTCTTCCACTCCCCCTTTTGTTTCGTTTATTTTCTCTCGCGTACAACACGGCCGAAGGGCCTCTCCAGAATTGCACGAGAGCGTTCATTAACGCAAGCGGAGACGAACGATCCGCTAATTAATGTGACGAAGCTTGTCAGTGGACGAGGAGCGAGTTGTGCGCGCACTCTTGCCGGGCTTGCATTTCTTGCACGCCCCCGCACACCTACGCCTTTACTTTCCACTTTCGCGTCTTGCGTCCGGAATAGAGCCACCTCGGGGGAACAGACGTGTAGAACGAAGCCGGGGAACAAAAGCTGGCCGAGGGAGAGAGACGAAACAAAGGACAAATCTCGAGGACCCCCGCGAACGTGCATGAGGCGACGCGACGGAGCACGGGATTTTTCGTTCAAGCGCCATGCCGTGTTTCGTTTCAACATGCTAAAAAATACCATTGCCTTCATTTTTATACGTATACAGGTCCGTCTGATGTCTTCTTCTATTTGTATGACATACAGCTGGTCCAACTTTATACTTACTGTAAAGGGTACTGTAAAAGGTAGTTCACCGATTGGCACCAATTTTAAACAATTACTTTGACTAACTGTATATGGTACATGTATATTGCTTATCTAAGTAAAAGAATATTTCTTTCGTAAGATATAATACATATTTATGCTAGCAATTTAAGAATGTCCAGTTCCGGCGATTAAAATTGATGTTGACCAATTCTCAATGCAAAAGATTAGAAAGATCAACGTGTCTCATTTTGACACATTCTTCTGGTCCACCTAAAGTTTTCTTCTATTGCATGCCTTGCAGTTAATCTAATTTCAATCTATAAATAATACACGTTTGATGTAATAAAACATTTATAACACAGAAAGGAAGCAGCAAAATAAACGTTGGCACCGATTTTAAGGTATTCCTAAAATCCTTAATGAATGAACGACAAAAGAATGTTGAAAATTATAAATCGACCGAAGACTAAATTCATTTGCCGAAAAAATGTTACTTCAACCCCGGGAACACGCGTCGAAATAATGATTTAATCCGACGAACATCTTCGCGAGCTAGTGTTGCCGTCTATACGATCTCTGCCGATTTATCTGCTCAAAGGAAATTCTTTCGAGTCTGACGAATTAAGATATTTCCTCGCGAACCTATCCTTTCTTGTACATCGGCTTCAGCGAGACGATGGTCGTCGCGTTTCCCGTACTTTCGCGATTTCCCGCACGTACCTCCCGTTTGCTTCGTGGCGCGAGCGTTCCGTGATATACATAACGATACGAGTAGCGTGCAATTAGATTTGTAAGTCTGTAATGAGCTTCGAGGAAAGGAACGCTCGCCGGGCCGGTGTGTATGCGTGTAGAAGCGTGTGCGAGGCGCGACGGCGCGTGCGACTTGTCACGAATGAACCTGTCCTCTCGTCGTGTCGTGCTCACCGTGTCACGTGTCATGTTCTTTTCGTGTTCGCGATACCCGACGCGGAACGCGATTATTAACTGCATTATATTGTCGCTGCGACTGTGCAGAAAGTGTCGTTCGAGGAAAATTGACGATAAGTGGGAACGGGTGTTGCTACAGCGTACGCAACGTAACACGTGTTGTCTTGCGAATTTTCCGCAACCATCCGTCTAACGATGGATCGTCTCTTATTATTTAATGTTCGTGTTAAGCGTTAAGCAATTATTGGCGCTCGGAACGAGCGATTACTGCAAAAATTTCGTGATCAGTCTACTGCGGATTTTATGCATTCGTGACAAAAATTAATATATGAAATACAAAATGTAGCAGCGATAACGAAGTAAATTTGATTATATTATTGTATAATTTTCTTGATTATATGCCTGCGAGTGTCTAAAATATTTATATATACTTTACTTTTGTACAGCAATTTCAAATGACATCGCGAATCTGTGAATGATACATGTGTATTATTTGTTACTTTTTCTCACGTGCAACGTTATTTTGTGTAATGATGAATGATGGAAATTCGCGCGGTGCTGCTCCTCAATATAAAATTGATAGAAAATCGTGGCGAAACTTGTAGAAATGCACCGAAGGAGACCGAAAGAATCAGATGTTTCACAAATTCAATTGAGATCGCATCGCGCGAGGTTGCAGATGTCTGGTTACGAGGGTGAAGAGGGTTGATGGCGGCCGGATGGGGCGAAAAGACTCGTGAAATTGTCAAAGCTCTTTGGGAATGTCTGCACGACCCGCATTCCTAGATATTCTGAATCGATGCCCAGTATTTCAGAGACGCTCGCGACGACGACACACATACAGAGGCAGAGAGAGAGAGAGAGAGAGAGAGAGAGAGAGAGAGAGAGAGAGAGACGGGGGGTGGGGGGAGTACTGTGCCCTTTTCCCACTCCCCCTTTTTCTATTCGAGACATTACTGGCAAGAAGAATGATGGTTCCGCTTGTTTTAGTCGCTTTTCACGTAACAGGGCGCTTCGAATGACAGAAATGGGATCGATGGGGAAAAATCCGGGACATTCTACGCTGATCCTTCTAAAACTATACTTTAACTTCTACCCCGTTCGCGCACTACTCCTTCCACCTGTCAACTGGCTCCTTGAACTTGTTTGTCCTTCATCGCAATCAAGACTGTTTGCCAAAATTACAGTTACATTTTCAGAATACTATTACGATAATGTTCAATTTAATACAATATTACCATCAATTTTATATTCATCCTTGTAGTGTGAATTGGTCTCTCTTCTCTTTTGGGAATTGCTGCATACATGTTTCTGATCATTAGAACTATTTAGAGTGTAAGCATGTTATCGAATTGATGAAATCATGTTCTACAGAGTCGAGAATTTGTAAGGTACACTAAACCGAGAGTACTCGAATTAATAGCTTGTTCTACTCGAAGACGCGGCGAAGTGATTCTACGTTTTTTTTGGAAATCGTTCAAGGTTTGAGCGGGATTTCATCACCATGTTACGAGAAGACGCTAACCATCGAATAAATGAAACGGACGGGGGCATCGTTCCTAGTTACCGATACTATTTAGCCGGTCTCGCGTGCACTTCGGGACGCCGGTTACCACGGAAAATGGTGAAAAACAAGCAGCGTCGCTCATCCGCGGAATAATTTATTTGAAGAGCCCGAAGCCACTAAGCCCTGCGGAAATTGTCTGCAGTCCTTTACAGAACTGCAGCCACCCCTGATTCTCCTTCTCTCCCTCTCGGAACCCGTACGTCTCTCCCTCTTCTCTCACTCACTCTCTCTCTCTCTCTCTCTCTCTCTCTCTCTCTCTCTCTTGCACGCTCTTCTTTACCACTATCTCTCTTTTCTAGCGTACACTTCTGTGCGTTTCTTTCTTCTTTCCTCTCTCCTTCGTCGAGTGAGTCAACAATACGAGAAGCGTCCATTGTCGAATGCTTTTAAATTTGAAATACAAACCGTCTGCCTTACCACCCTCTCCCCTCGCTAGCCCCGGCCCACCCCGCAACTTATCAACGTCATCGTGCATGCGCACCTCCTATCCAAAAGGCTTTCTCACTTACATTTTTTCTTCTTCTCGATACCCGACTTTCTATGCGTCTCTCTCTCTCTCTCTCTCTCTCTCTCTCTCTCTCTCTCTCTCTCTCTCTCTCTCTCTCTCTCTCTCTCTCTCTCTCTCTCTCTCTCTCGCCCTATATACACTCTGTTTTTGCAGTCGGTACTATACTAGTTTCCAATGTCTTTCTTCAATCTTCCGAGTATCCGTATTACTGCTGCAAAAGAAATTCTCTGATAATCGAGACTGCATTTCCCGACGCAACGGCCTCGTTCGCGATTTAACTCGGTGAAACCAATTGGTTACGACTCCATTTTTCATATCTCTCGAATTTGATCCGGCCGGGCAGTGTTCGCACGCTTCGCTGTAGAATTCACCGGTGAAAATGAAGTAGGAAGATGGTAATTCGATTTGTTCGATATAAGGTAGGTTTATTGAAAGTTCTATCTGTTTTATCGAACAAAAATTAGAACCAAGTTCCGTCGTGTAAAGGGAAGTTGTTCGACTAAGAAAGATCGTATATGGATTTTCAAGGTGTCGTTGTAAAGAGAAAGCTTCATTTTTTAAATTTATGCTGGTTTCAACCAGAAAAAAATTTCGGACGTTTTTACAGACGTTTCAATTTATTGAATATTCGAAGAAAGACGCATCTTCAGTTTTTCCCCGCTACTAAAATGACCGATGGATTATGAAACTACAGACTTCGAGCATTAAAGTGCGTCCAAATTTAGTGGCATACGATTAGTATTTACTAAATTATGTGTGCCCAAATGCTTCTTGTACTACGTGTATCAACGAATTAAAAATACCGTGCAAAGTCGCGTTAACTGTTTCATCTTTCTGCTAATTCTGATAGCAAATAGGTTTTATGGCGTGCGGCGAAAATCGCGCAACATTTCTCTCATCCTAACGGTAACAAAGAATTAAAGTCAAAGCTACAAAAGCGCATCATTAAATGGGTACATCGTCGGGATAGAACTCGACGTCGAAAGAAGACCGTAGATTATGCATCTGACCGAATCGTCGGGCAGATTCGATTCAGAGCGAAGGCAAATCGCGGCGAAAGTTGCCAAATGAATTATTATAGTTGAACGATGAATCCGCTTGAGCGTAGCATCTCGTTAATTCCCGTCGACGGATCTAAAAGATATATTCCCCAGCCTTTCGAGGAACTTCCGCTTATCACGGTCGCGAATTAAACTGCAAAGCGGAGCACGAGCATCTGTTGCTAGCGGTTTAATTCGTTCTCTCCCTTCGCGAGCATTGTACGAGCGCTAATCACAGCGAAAACAAGTCAAAACTAGGACGGCCCGTATTGCCGCCGCCGGTTGCGGAACGAAATTACGGAAAAATTGGCACGCGTACGCGCAGTTAGGGCAACGAAGATTACCGGGAGGGGTCACGGGTGATTTACTCTAATTGTTAAGCGCCCCTTAGTTCGAGAAGTCTCATTTACATCGGGCTTGAAAGCTCTGCTTTTTTCCGCCGTCTCTCTTCCATACTGCCGTACTACTCTGACTTTCCCGTCGTTGTGTACGCGGCATTTTTGTGGAAGACACTTGCGATGATACAGCAAGAGAATATATTTAGCTGCAACATTTTCTATTCCACGTTGAAGGTGCATACCAAGGCCGCGCGACTAAATCAAGCACCGCGGTGCACCGTCGCGTTTTATGACCGTTTATAACTAGTACGGTTATCTTTCGAGACGATGCCACTGTACTGAATTCCACCGGTGATTTATCATTCTATTTGTTAATATTGAACGCGACACGGCCGCGAGATTTTTCGACAACACGGAACTGCGCCGATGTTCGCGCGTCTACGCTCTCTCTCTCTCTCTCTCTCTCTCTCTCTCTCTCTCTCTCTCTCTCTCTCTCTCTCTCTCTCTCTCTCTCTTTCTCGTCGTAATGAACGGCAGAAAATTAGGATCGCACCACCGCGCACCCCTAGCCGGATAATGTCCCCAACTATTTACGATCTGCTCGATTATGTGTACGGGTATTTAATACGCGGACGTAATTCTCTTCGGTAATGCGACGTATTTAATCACCGTTCTCACGTTGATATACTGCCAGTCAATTCCACCGTAGTTTACTAAAAATATATTGCCTACGAACCGACAATTGGCATATGAAAATACGCGAATGGTGTACTATAGTAGAAAGAACATGTTGGATAAACATGTTGCTTCTCTGAAGTTCGTACTTTAAACGTAAATTCTATTGATCATTTTTTAACTCCATCTTGGAAAATACGTAAAGGTTTAGAAACTTGTGTTGGCGAAGCTTTGATACTGTAAATCCTTGAATTTCATTCTTTCGAATGTTTGAACGGGTGTCTGGAAGAAGTGAGATTTTTCTAATTTTATAGGAGCGCAATTTTAAACTCAAACGAAAATTGCAATAATAAAAACCTTCTGAAAATGACATAGACCCTTCTTCCATTGGAAAAGGACTAAAAACTGAGACTTTTTCTACAGTTTGTTTTATTAAATCTTAAAGCAAAATAAGATTATATTAGATTAGATAAGTTTCAATTTTTCGACAGCCTAGAACAGTAAAATATTAGTCGGCAACATAAGCGACCCAGGTTGCCCACGGAGGATTAAAAATACTGTTTAATATTTCCCTACACGTGTTACTATCCTACTAAAAAGTAATCGGTAAAAATTTTTCTCGGGCGAAGATTAAAGGTCACCGTGAAGGTGTGAGGAAGTTCGAATACAGGATGCCCGAGCAACAGGGGAAAATTGCGAGAAAGTGAGAATTACGGAAAGAAAGCGTGTCTTAGCGAAGTTTCAGCGCAACTTTGCGAAGTTAGAGGTATAGCGGTTGAAGAAGAATCGTTCGATACTAAAGGGCAGAAAGGAAATTTCCGGGCAGGTGTGGCCTGTCATGGGTGTTACGAAGATTTTCGAAGGTATCTGGTAACTGACGTGAAATAAAACGGCGAGCCCTCCCTTAGGCGGCGTGGCGTTAATACCATTCCTTCTGATTTCTGACATCGAGGAAACACGATCCCCTTAATAGCGCGTAACATCAACAGGAACTTTCCCGACCAATTCCTTTCCTCGTCAAGGAGTAAACTGTCACTGTCAGTCGGGTAAGTCGAAACGGGAAACTCGTCGGGAGTGAGAGAGCTGCCTTTAGTTATAAATCACATCGGGAGACGGGGACTTAAATATTTTACGACGGAACTTTTACCTTCCATGGAACTATCTTTTGGCGGTAGATGCATTTCGCCCCGGATATGGAGGAACGGCCCGGGGATTATCCGGGGAGAACCGTCCCGAACGAAAGAAGGTCTGCTCTTTTAAAATTTAACAAACACCGCTGCTTAAACGGTTCGACTTAATAAACTTCGCCTCGGATTATTTAATTTAGGTAACTACATTCTCGCAAAGCTCACTGCTTCTTTCCGCAGGTTCGCCTTCTTTTATACTAAACTTCGCGAGATCAAACTCGGCCGAGAGACAAAGGCAATCTGCGGAGTCTTGGGTAGAGATAGCTTTCGGTTATTGGAAAAACGAGCTTTTTTAAATAGACTGCGACAGATCGTCGAATATTTGAGAAATAGCGAAATGGATAGCGCGGAAAGGTCGCGTGCAATTTAAATAGACTCCGATTGGAAAGGTTGTTTAGCTAAAGGTGACGGAAATCGATAAGTATCGCTCTCGCGAGAAGTTTCGCGTTTCCATAGCGCTTCCCGCAATTAAGAAGTGCGCTGACACGTTTTAAACTGTCGTCGTTTTACATTAAATTACATTCCCTTTGTATTTTACGGTTCGAGCAAGATGTAAATATTACGTGTACAAAATTAATTCTTAGTCTTCTCATCGTGAATTTATTAAATTGAAATAGTAATTAATATAAAATAAATATATAGTAAAGTTACAATTGACTAACTGTGAGAGCCACGAATTAATTTGTACACCTAATAATAATCCCGAAAGAAAGTATAAGTAATAGTCGAACGGCGGACGAAATTTTATAAACATTTCTGCTTAGAGAATTTAACAGACTAAAGCAGTATATTAAATTGATAATATCTATAAGACTTGAGTAGATTCATCGAGAAATATTGGAAGTCTAGTAGATTTTTGGCGTGGTAAACGAAAGCCACGGCATTTTGAATGAAATTCACCGATTAACCAGAGCCGTTTGACAATTATTAACGAACAACCAGCTGGCAGAAGTGTGAACCGATGCCAGAGTAATGTGCGGCCGATCCGCGTGACAAGAAGTTTGACGATATTTTCGTGACGCGGACCGCCGCGCCGCGCCGGACCGGTTGAATAGAGTTTGCACGTTGCACATGGTATATGGGCGACGTATCACGAGTGTAAAATACCGCGTACACGTTGTAGGCAGCAGGTACCTGCGCTACCGGTGCATGAAATATAAATAATTAGTATGATATATAAGCCGCCTGCGGCCGGGTGTGCCGAGCGCGATATATCGACGTGACCCACGGCTTTATTTCGAGACCGGCCACATTTTATCCGCTAAATTAGCTTTTCCAGCCGCGATTTATGACACCCGCTTCGAGAAAATTACTGCCAAAATAGATAATTTCGCCAGGCCGCGATTCGAGTTACGGAAGAGTCGAAAGGTGACAGTGAGTGACGGAAAAATCAGCGAACTGCTACTGGGCTCATACTGTCCATTGTTCATCAAGATTGCGTTCGGTGACACGAATCGATTGAAATCTCACTTATTTTCTAAGGATATCATGATTTTCTATTGTCGAGTGTGTGGTAAAATGGTCTTGTTAGTAAGCTGATTTTGAAGTTTGATTGAAACATCGTTTATGAATGGTTATGAAATCGGAAACCTTATTTGCAAAGTACTGCATTACGAGTATATTTTATGTATTTTTGACAAAAATGAGTTGATGCAATTTCAAATAATGAACCATGTGAGTCACCACTTAAAATTGCTATATCATTATTCACAATATTGTCTACGTTATTGAATATGTGATATCTAATCAATGTCATATCTAATGAATTACTGCACATGTAAAGATTTTATGAGGAATTACATCAATTTCATATCCATAAAATGAAAAAAATTGTGTATAATGATATTATTCAAGGTAGGAAGAAATGTTTAATTTTCAAGTTAAAATAGCTCCGACTTTAAAGGGTTAAAAGATGTTAAGAATATTAATACATTATTTTCATTGCATTCAAATTATTAGCGAAAAATATAGATTTATATATAGCTACTGTATCGTGCGATTGGTGTACAAACTTTTTATGAGAGGGCCGAGTACTTATACAGAAAAAAATCAATTAATCGGCACGACGATCTCCCAGTCAAACATCCAATCGCCGAAAATGCTATCAATATCTGTTTCCGTGAGGTTTTGTGCGGATATCCGTGAATCCAGAGAGCGCGGTAATAATGCGTATAACTCGAGCTCTGAATCGCGGCCAAGATAATAATTTGTGGAGTCAGTTACAGCTTCGGAAGGGCAGTAGAAAACGAAACGGCATGAGGTGGTGCGCGGCGTGGCGAGCGTTGTACATCGGTTTATTGCGGTTTCAGCTGTAGGTCGGTTGAGCGTCGTAAAACTAATCCGGGGTGGCCGTGTCAGAGATGAAATGGAAGGGAATAATTAAATCGCTCGGTTCCTTTCGGCAGGCACATGTTTGCCGCAGATACGATTGAAAAGTGCAAACGCAGCTTAGGTGCCGCTCGCCGATTACTTTTTACAATACAAGTGGAAAAAAGGATAACGAGCGAGAGACAGATAGCCGAGCTGAGCCGAGCCATGCCATGGCCACGTCGAGCAGAGCCACGCTTGGTCCCACCCTGTAGACCGTGCTTTCGCTAACTCTCGGTCCCTTCAGCCTCGGCTCATAGAGCCACATTCTCGGGCGATCCATTTCCAGATTAAACACGCGTAAAACTCCACTCTGGTGCGGTACACACAAGAAACACCCGTTTCCCTCTGTCCCTTGGCCCGGCTACTATTTCCGTCTCTCGCTTTTTTCCGCCCCCCTCGACAGACCCCCTTGTACCCCACAACACACACCCCTATGCTACCAACCCCCGGGAATACACAGGGTCTTATCTGTCCCGTTTTGCGCGTGAGTGCCAGAGGCGGGAGGGAAGCCTCAGAAAAAGAGGCGCGTTTTCGTCTGCGGGCTCGTTCAAAAACTCATTGAGGTAAATCTGTCACTTCACCGGAAGAGCTTCTCTCTTCTCTCTCTTCCTTTTTTCATTTTTTTTTTTTTTTTTTGAATAGCAGGATCCGGTATCCCTTCGAAGGGATACTAGCGAGCGGCACACAAGCGTTTCATAATAAATCAAGTATCGTCGTGGCCAGTGATAAGGGCTGCTTTGTCTTCAGGGAGGGTCCATCCAGTGCCCTTCGAGAACGATGAGATATAGATCGACACCAGGAACAAACCTCCTGTACAGACTTGAGTGTGCAAACTTTGGAGACGAGGGGAATTTGACAGAAAAATTAATCGATGGTGCGGCTTGTGTTTATTTAATTTCGTCATGTGCTTTGAATTAGCCCCTCCCAAGACTCGTCCTGATTTTAAGGGTGATTTTTGATGGTATGATACAGTATGAAAATATTTGTATCATAAGAGGATCTTCTATTGCTGTTAAAATAACTAGTTTATGAACGCTCAGGTTGGTTGAAGTGGCAACATGTTACTGTTGAAAGAGAAATACAATGATTTATACAATCGCTCATAAATAGATAGCCGATTTTATGAATTTATGACAAAAATGAATAGATGTAATTTAAAACATCAAAAAACAATCGAAGAATTTAGAAATACTGTTGTATTATCTTCAATCAATTAAACATATTAGGAAAAAATATTAATTTCTACTTCACAGTTTCTGTTCCATTTGAGGAAGAAAATTTTTATGTTGCATAAAGATCCGCTGTTTCGTCATAAAAGTCTGTAAAACTGACAAGGTTTGAGTATCTGAGGCGGAAAGTCGAATGTTTTGTACGTTTTTTTTTAATGCTGCTGATTTGATTAAAAACGACTGTCATAAAATTGATGGTGTCGAACATCAATTTATTTGAAATGAACTAAATTATATAAAAGACAAACTTCATTATCAAGTAATTAACAATAATTATTGATAACTCTGATCGTTTATATAAACAGACAAGACGTGTGGCAAACACGAAAAGTTCACACGGCAGTGAACGTCTTAACAAGGTAGAAGTGACTCGGGCACTTGGACCGATAAAATGGCTAACTATTGTTTGTGTGAATTAAGAAAAAAATGGATATGCCGGGTGCACACACGCAATTGCATCGCAGCTGCGACGGTAGAAAGAAACGCGACTTATTTTGCCTCCACTTTGTTTGCACCTTGCCGGATCCTCGAAGGAGCGAAACGAAGGAATTTGACAAAGTTAAATCAAAGTGAAAGCGGTGGCCCAGAGAATAGATAGGACAGCAGAGCGAGAGAGAGAGAGAGAGAGAGAGAGAGAGAGAGAGAGAGAGAGAGAGAAAGAAAGAAAGAAAGATAGAGAGAGGAGAGGGAGGGTGGAGAGCCTTCGGAGAAATTACCGCAAGCGTTTCACCTTCCCTTCGTCCCACCCTCCTACCCTGCTCTTTTTCTTTCGTCCTTCCTTTGCCTGCCTTCGTCTTTTTCACGCATGGACCGGTACTCGGGCTTGGCACGTCAATACTTTCAGCCGATAAAGTGCTTTTCTTTACGAAACCACCATCCGTCGCACAAGCGCGGCCAATCAGGCGACAATGGCTCGTAAATTCGAGCCAATCAGGAGGGAAGCCGAGACGTGACCGCGGCAACGGTGCGATATTGCTTATGAATTATTTAAGCGGTCAGAATAACAATGTCCTTTATCCCTCTCCCTCTGAACAGCCCTTTCTTTCTCTGTTTCTCTGTCCGACGCGTGAACACGTCGCCTACCGCGGGACAAGAAATTGTCCGACGTGTTCGGCACCGTTACTGGACCGTTCGATGCTAACTTGCCGAGGCGGTGCTTTAACCATTCCGTCGACGTTATGTGATTAGGACCATAATCCAATGGCTGACAATAAATTGCTCCATTCGAGATTGTATAATGCGGCATTCCTCGAAGCATTCTTTCATCGTTTTGTACCTTGCAGGTAACTTTTACACAAGGCATGTAAAGATTCCAGTAAAAGATAGGGGTGGTAAAAATTCAGAAATTGAAAAATTAAATTGTGATGAAAAAATAACAGGGTAAGAGAAGCATTATCAAGATATGAAGAACCTAGCTTAATATGTACTCCATTTGTAAATGAACATAGAATATCAGCAAAAACACTCTACCAAAAGAAATTGTGGAACTATAAAGGGGTTCTACCGTGTAGTCATTTTTTTCCTCGACTCAAAGACAACAATCGTATCTACCAAAATCTCTCAGCAGATTTTACTATTAGTACGAGTCACTTCTATATAGCTTGTGATGTACAGTATACGCACAATACATCCCCAGGCTCGTCACGTGCGAACTATCATTAAGATTATGGATTACCGCGTGGGCTATCGGCACCTCGTTAGTAACATTAACATCGAGCAGAACCGGTAGACAATGGACACCGGGGGTTTTTGCCGGAAGGCAGCGTTTAATTTATGAAAATCTTCCGGATATTCCTGGGACACGCGCAGCCTTATCGGCTTAAGTGTTTCCAATAACACGAGGGACAAGAAAACGAACTATGCAATTACCTGGCAGGCTTCGACTTCGATAATCGACAACACCCTTTCGAGTTCCCAGCTAGGCGAGGCAAGGCGAAGCAAGGAGAAGCGACACAGCGGACCACGGCTGATTCCAAAGTCCCTAACTACTTACTCCGTGGGAACGTGTACAGTGTACGACGCTGTTCGATTCCTCCAGCTTCGATCATTGCGCTCTGCCCGTAATGGAACGTTGTTTAAGAGGGTTGCGCCGCGAAATTGATTCTCGTGCGACCGCCTGCGTCCCGTCTTGCTTCTGATTTGTTTTCTGGCTTCGTGATTGTTTCGACTTGCACATCCACGTAGAGTACATAAACGGCAACCCTAATATGAAACAGTCGGTTACGCTTTGTCTACGAGTCAACTGCCTGAGTCACTGTCAACTGTGCTCCCTATGTTCTGTGATCATACAGTTTCTAGTACTTCCAAATTTCTATTACTTCATATTTTCTGGAATTTTTCATTAGTTTCTGTTAATACTCTAATTCCAGGCGATTCATTTCATTCCAGATTAATTTAGCACGTCAATTTCATGAGTTGAGTACATTAAATGAATATGACAAGAACGAAGAAATTGGTATACCTCGGTAAATTTTTCTTGAAGGTGCACACTCTTTTAAGCCACAAGTTTTTAAATTTAGTAATATAATTCTTTAAAACGTTCTAGCATTTAAGGTATTCTTAAAATTTTAACTCGTTCACATGTTCTATAGAAAATTAACGTATAGTAAAATGTAGAGTATCCTAATATTTTGCCCAAATAAATAGTTCAACCTTAAATAATACGTGTAGAATACGATTTAGTGTTTTACTCAGGATTTTGATCAGTGACTGTTCCAGTATCGAAGTTCTACTGTACATATAAGAGGTTCCATTTGCTACATCACGAAAAAGTGAACATTGTCTCAGCTGCAAACGAAAAAGATTCAACACAATTATTTTACGTCTACCCACCTTGCCCAAAACTAGTAATACAATAAAAAGACCTGTAGTCCTTTAACGGACTGAAACCACCCCGAAAACGCCATCGACGACCCGTAATATCAGATTTATGAAAGCAAGGCCGATTCCCGCGAACCACCTCCACGGATCCGTCCCAACAATTCGACAAGTACACACGATACCGGTTGCGCTCCTTCTTCCGCGACGTGGTGCCGCGAGTTGGTGAAGGGATATTATGTCTGGTACACTTTCCCGCAAGCTGCAATTTCAGTTCGGTCTGGTGGACCGCGTTGTCCGTGACACTTTGACGCAACTCCGGACAGAGAGAACGGTGTCCAGAGGGCGCTTGTGCAAGGCAGTTATGAGTTGCTTAATTGTTTTGTCACTGTTCACCTCTCTCCCCCCTCCCATCGCTCCCCTGTTATCCTTCGTTCCCTGTTCCATTCCTCGTCCGTCGTTCCCTTGTCCTCCTTGTCATCGTGTATATCCCACCCCCTCTTTCCCGAACCCCCTGTATTCGAGCCGTTCTTGCCTCCTACACGTCCTAGCAGTCCTGTCGTAGAGTTCCACGAATGCTCGGGATCGCTTCCGGAATAGTACTGGCTTACCCCTTGACAAGTTATCCGTGGGATTCTAACGTAGGAAAATCGATACCGGGACACCATTGTTTGCACACGGAGATTCGCCGGACGGACCGCGGAGGAATAACTGTTGCTTAAGTTATTCACACGCCGGGGGAAATCAATTCAACGCGATACTCCTCGCCGTTCCTTTCACTCCTCTCTTTCTTTCTCTTGCCGCTTCCTCTTTTTCTCTCTCACCCTCACGCGATGCATATTTATGAAGCTTTACGAATGTTGAAAGAGTCCCGGGGTAAGCTTGTAATACGTCTTCGCCCGAAAGAAGAGGAACTTCCGCCGTGGACGGAGTTAAATTCTAGTTACCGGTATCCCGATTCCTCGCCGATGTAACTCGCCGAGCCGGTCGCCTGGCCCGTTGTTCCCCGTTTATTTTCCCAGTTAATTCTGGCGTCATGGTTACGAGTTGTTAATTCAATAATATCCCGAAGATTCTTCCGTCGCGGTTCATAAATATTTATGGGCCGATTCGTCTAGTTTTCTTGCCGGCGGAAAATAACGATTTGCGCCCTTTGTTCTCTCTCTCTCTCTTTCTCCCTCTTTGAAAGGATGGAAATCACGTTACCGTCGCCGCCAGGCCCAAACAACTACCAAAAGCTCGATCATCGAATAAATCGGCAGTGAACGGTTGACACGCACGCGTATGGTAATCGGATCGCAACATAGTTGCGCACTCCCCCTTAGGTGAGACTTGAGTTTTTCTACTGTGTGCGTTTCTTACGTGAATGTAAATATGAACGATGTGTTTGCTGAGGTAATTTACATAGTAAAGTTATTATTACGTGGGACGTAAATACGAGACGCTGCGCGGAGGCTCGTTATTCGACACGCCCATAAGTAACGGGTTGTTTTTTAGGAAATACGGGACCTGCACGTCTAACTTGATTTACGATCCATCTGATAGTTTTCGAGTTCGTGAGATCCTCAATAACGAGGTCGAAGGGACCACGGTAAAATTGGTCGCCCTGCCCTTTTTAAATCGCTCGGCACGGCGATATGGATATCTGCGCCAATTATCGGCGCATAAATAAACAATGCCAAAAGGTTGCAATTTCCACTGCGGAAAGGAGCCTAGAAATTTGAGCTTCGGACACGGGCTTTCCCGATTGAGCTGCATTGTTCGGCAGTAAATTGAACCTGTATCTTGTCACGACTTTTGAACATAATATCCTGGGGAAGAACATTACCGTCAATTGAAAATAATTCCTTGATTATATTCATTACTGCCAGAAAGCGTCCCAGTTTTCTTAGAACCTGTACAACCATATTACTTAGTGCTAAACGGAGACAAATGTGTGAAATATTTAAGCAAGAGTACACATTTCTGATATTTTCTGTGAAAAGTTCAAGTAGACTCTCTAAACAGTATCAACGATTTTGAAGTACTAAAAAAATCAATTAGTCAAAAAAGATTGAATGATAACCATGCGCATTAAGGAAGCGAAGCATTAATTGGAAACCCTACTGGTCTTTTTAACGACCACAATTTACCGATGCCTGCGCTAGATCCTAAACGATTCCAGACCATCCTGGACCATCCTGAACTGTCTTGGAGGCCAGAAGGCGGGGCAGTCGAAGGGCAATATTAGGGGTTTCATTAAGAAGACGCGGAGTCCCGAATAAAGGGTGGATTCGGCCAAGAAATAGGAGGATTTCGGTGATTTCGAAATCCTGTAAAGAGAACGCTGAAGTTTATGAATGCTTTCCCGGCAGGGATCAACATTGCTTCTTGGAAAACGATCGTTGTATTAGTCGGGACACCGACGCGGATCAATCAGCAGAGCTGCGGAGCCGGGCGCTTTGATCAAACTTTAATTTACCTGCCGAGAGAGCAACTCTTGAGCAACCGGATTGTTTCTGCCTCGCATTGTAACGATCGAGTTTCAAATGTGTCTCATCAGCTGCATAATTATTCTACTTTGACGGATAATTTGAGTACCACGGTATTTGGTTACCGTGTTTACCTTCAAAGCGAGAACTCGCGTGCTTCCTTAATTTTATCCGTAGGACGATGCGAGCAGACGATAATGGGGATCCACCGAAAGATAGAGAACCACCAGTTTCCTTGCAAATACTCAAGAGAAATCCGAAGAAGAACGTTTCCTCGGCGAAGATATATATCTCCTAATTTCTTGGGGCAGACTTTTACTTCTTGCCTCCCTCAATTATTTAGCCTTTCATTAGCTTGGGGATTGTTCCTTTGTGCGGAGAAGAATTTCAAACCAGACGCCCATCGCTTATTGCACAAAAATCATTCTACGCTTCACCGAAGCGAATTTATCTCTTTAAACAGCTCCAAGTAATTTTCTATTGATTGAATAGACATTGACTTAGGATTTTAATCATTTACATAAGTGGGTGAAATTTGAAACAATGGGCAGACTAAGGAAATTTAAGAACACCGATATGTAATATTCAACATGTTAAAAGTATTAGAGAAATTAATGAATTTCTATTCAGCTCTTGTAGCTTGCAATAGTTGCAATTCATGTGTGCCGAAAGACCCATAGTCTACCAATTAATTTTCTTCATTTTATATTCCAGATTGTATTGTACAATAAAATTATTGTACAATAGATTGGTTAATAAAATTCAAACTTCAACAATATTTTGAAGCTCTTGAAAACATCATCAATTTAATCCTATTTTTTATTAAAAAAGTCTCAGATGAAAAAGAGAATATACCTACATTCAATGTTTACTTTGAAGCTTTAACTTTGATGAGAGAAAAACAATTTTATTTCGTATTTAGTGAATCCTGTTTAAAATCTTCGTCACATGAAATAACACGTGGTTAATTCGTGCAAATACAGGATCGTCGTAGCTTTTGTAGTGATTACCGTCGCAGTATCAGTTTCGGTCAACAGAGAAAGAAATATCGGTGTTGATCATTTCGCTGTCGACACCCGAGTGACCGACGTTTTGCTTCCGTTGTCCGTCGCAGCCGTGACTTGTTTATATTTGAAAAATTCCTTCGTGTCCGCTGGGTGTTTGAGTTATAACAGGCTTGGAACGCAGCCCCGATAATTTGTCACCCGTTGCGCGCGACCCATTTTTTGATTTTGCGCTTTGTTTTCGCCACGTTCCTCGCCTGTTCTCGTTGGTGTCGATTCCATTAGTTGCGTGCATAAACAAATCCGCATTACCTCTCAAGTTATTTCGATATTAATCATTTCCCTGGCTGTCCTTCTGACCCGCGGAAAATAGAATCGAGAGCAGCAGGAGGGAAATTCAAAACAAGAGATCATAAATGGTGTGCAGACACATGCAATGTTTGCTGGTATTAAACATATCCAAAGAGACCTCGTTTAACGTTTACCGGTATCAAATAATTATTCGGGAATTAATTGGAGCCACATCCTCGACATTATATGCTCGCGTTTCGGTCATTTTTCTAAACAAGTAATTTTGTATTTGTAGCCGTGTAAAATAATGTGTTTATCAGGACGATTGAAAATGCAGCGCAATAATTTGACTAAATTATAGTGAAGTAACTATAGAATAATTGGAATAATTTCACCGGCATTGTGTGCTCGCATTTCGGCAAATTTTTCCAAAAAAGTAGACAATTCATATTTGGATCTGCGCTCAATGATAAAAACAGTTTCGCATCAGAATGGACGTTTAGTGGAACGATAGAAGAGAAGTAGTATATTGAGTGAATTGTATTGAAGTGTAGAATAATTCTAGAAAAAAGTGTACGTGTTCGGTGGCCCTTTATTCGACTGGTAATATAAAACCTGCACTTTCGAAGGGAACGCCGCGCCATGGCAACCGATATCGTAGACCGTGAACGCTTACTGGTTTGCTGGAGCTATATCTAGTACTCGCCTGTGGTGTTTAATGTCCATAAAAGTGCAATCACGCGTGCGATATTTATGTACACCGTAGAAATTTTGTAGTCCGGAGGCAACTTAATCTCATGCTACTCGTTCCATTCAACAGCCAGGATTATAAATATTATTTCACGGAACTCGTATATTTTCGCGAACGCGCGCACTCGAAACGATTTCACGCGTGTGGATTGCCGTAAAACCGCGTGGACGATGCCCGAGAAAATTCCTTCCAGTACATGATACATAATTGATTAACGAAACGCCGAAGCGTAGTACGCAGTTTCACTAAAAAATTAAGCTCTGAAAGTAGGTTTTATTAGAAAATATGCTGTTAGCCTGACGAACTTCGAATCTGTCGAAGATTACGTTCGTTTCTAGCTTTTTTAGTTGCAGATGGGTCATACATTTTTAATTCATGGTTACAGCGAATTTCTTAAACAGTGAAATTAAATTATTCAATGAAAAAACGTATTCAGCAGAAGTTTTTAAATTTGCAAACATTTTCATAAAACAATTAATGTCTGTATTAACATTATCCTAGTTCACAAAATAAAGTGTCCTTTAAAAAATATAGTCACACCATCCCCTTAAATACTGCAAGATGATAATAATTGAGCCACAATTTTTTATATCACGGGAAGAAAGTCAAATTAATTTTACCATTACAATTTTATTATGAAATATATTTATTTCCATATTTGACAAGGAAATACATTACATTTAAACAATCTCTAAGGATCATTTTTTGCATTAAAATCGTATTAGGGAACGGCTTAGAAAAATTGCAACGTACGTCGAGTTAAGAATCCAAACCAAAGGTCTCTGTGAAATTAACCGCGGTCATCGGTCAATTTTCAATGCACACAGACCTCCATCGTCGCAGATTAAAGCGTAACGAGGTCGATCTGATTAGAGCAAAACATTCGTGATTAGACAGTAGTTCCGGGTGCGCTCCATGTCGTCACATGTCATGAGTGGTCTCGACGCTATTTATTTCGTATCTCGTCAACGAACGTGTCTCGTGGAAGGCCGTGAGGCAAAATCGGAAGAAAAAGAGTCGGGTAACCGGCGAGATTGATACGATATCGATAGAGCCTCGGATTCGATTTATTCGGCGGGCCGGGCCGGGCCGGGCCGCGATATACGCTCGCCTGTTTCGATTTTTTTTTCGGGCGTTGCAGCTGGCGCGGCAGCGGCAGGGAATTTTTAATAACAACGCTTGTCAGAAATCTTCTCGACAACGTCACCGGCATTCGGCGCCAGCCAATATCGCGGCTCTGAACGTTTTAGCAGCCGGCATCTGCCGACACCGATGAACTTCCTTTTTACGGAAGGGAAACGCGGGGATAGCCCGGAAAACGAACGGATAACGACCGAGAAATACCGAGAGAAACGTTCCCCAGACGCGACGACAGACGTCGCCGTCGACGACGTCTAATCCGTCTTTATTAAGAAATAATGGCGGCCGAGCCCCCGACGATCGGCTACTCTTCCGATTCGTTTAATGTGTTCCGATATTTTCTCATGGAAATATCAGACCACAACGCGCGGATGGTCAACACCGAGCTTTATTAGTCCAATGATATTTCAACGGAGATTAACCTGAATGAGTATTATTACACTGGGCGAACGCTTCTCGCCGGACCAGTCGGGATCCTCGAATTTTAATTAACTATTTTCACAATAAAAAAGATATTAAAAGTGGGATATACGCGGCCCTGGGACAACGAGCTGCCTCGCAACTTATTTTTTCGCGATCCCGAGCTGTAATCCGCACGATTATCATCGACGCTTACCTCTTGCCGCATATTAACGCTGGGTTTTAAACATTTGTTGGGTTTGATCGGGGTAGCTAGATAAGACACGAATTTTGGCCCTTGTTAAGAGCCAAAAATTTGATCGAGAATTCGGAAAATCTTATGGAAATTACGGAGAGAGTTATTTTGAAACAGCGTATGTGGTGCACTACTTAGTGTTCTTTTACCTTCACAATATTAACTCCTCATCAACGTTTCAGTTGCTTTATAAGCCTTTCATTCAGCTTATATTACTACACCCACAAAAAATCGGAACTTTCGGCACCAATGTGCTTCCACAAAAATTTGCAGGCATTCGTCTCGATGGAAGCGTAATTCCACCGAGCCGCGTACGGTTGCAGAGTTCCCGTCTATTGCGATGATTAACATTTAATTGACGCAGTGTCTGCGTGTACAATATTAAAAGCCCCCGATGTATTTATTAAAAATCGTCGGGTGAGTCGCGTTTTCGAGATGCAATTTACCGTCCAACATTCCGGCAATTCGCGGATTCTCTCCAAGGCAGCTGGCTCGGAGCGACTCGCTAAATTTTATCACTTCCATTTTTTATTCCGCCGAGCGACGGAGCCGAGGAAAAAAAGGGGTGCGCGGGGAGAAGGGGCGTCGGAGACGGGGTGCATATCCGGGCGCACTTTACACCACCGACGCAGCTGAACGCCGAGTTCCAACTGGAATTTCAGCTCGCGCTCGCTAAATGATAAAACCGGATTACGCGATGCTTTCCCTCCTACCTTTCTCATTCGCCGGAGCCTTTCAATCGCGAGAAATTACGGTATCCGCCTCCTCAGCCGCGAAGCCTCGCGAAAAATTCGCGCGTGCTTTCCCTCGCACCGATTCGATGGAACTGAAGTTCCAGCTGCAAAATCGCGGCGCGCTTTTCAGCCGAAAGAAATCCCGATTTTTCCCAGGAAGGAAATCCTTTTTTAATGGCTCGACTGCATGACAGGTTCATTTTCGTGCGGGCGGTCTGCGGATCTTTGCGCGAATCCCAAATTTTGTGAACCATTGCATTGTGGAATTTGAATTCTATGGTCGGAGCTGTAGAAATGATATCGTTGTTACTTCACACAGAAATACTGTAACTGTCTCTCTGATGGGCTTGTGTCCATAAATCTAGCGTTAATTTAATGTGTTCGCCACCACCATTCGTTTCGTTGTCTATTTTCATTAACGCTTGTGCACATTCTTCGTTAAATTGGAAGATTTATTGAGCTTTCTTTGGATGAAAATAGAGCAAACGGATCTATTTTTATTTTGTTTTAACCGCTTTCTGGAATAGTAGCATTGTTCTATACTCGATACAAACACAATCGTCGGGCGCGTAAAATAATATACATTGAATCGGCGGGATCAGAAGTCCATTTTGATTGCCTATAGATTCTGGAGCGAGTAGGATCGACGACAAGAGGTGAACGCGGCACGATTTGAACCGGGTACGCAGCTGGCGTCGAATATTAAAAGCAATCGCTCAGCCCGCACAGAGTAGCTGACCATCCCCATCTGCTAGGGGACGTAATGAATCCACAGTCTCCGAGTTAATTTACGGCGTCGTTCGCGGTCGTTGGACGTAACGAGTGCATCTTCGCGAATCTTGACGTACAGCGTCGTTTCTAAAGGGTGTGTAATTCTGTTCCACGGAAAGAAACATTCGTCGCTGCCAACTTTCAAGCAGCGATAAACATTTATCGAGGGAGAGATAAAGTCTCGCGTAAACATGATTTAGTCGATCCTAGTGATTTGGACAGGTGGTGAAACAGCGGGACGATTATTTGTGGTGATACTGGAGAGATGGCTTTATTAAATTCACTAAATTGGGCTCTGAAAGGTCGCGTCTTCGTAGTAATCTGAAATATTATATTCGGACTAGATTGTGCAATGTGTCTAGGACATGTGAAGCTCAGAAAAAGTTGTAGAGCCCACACAAAAATTGTTGGGCCACTACATCAATTGTAGTATTCATGATAAAGGGTTTAAATAATAGGGTTCGATCTACGAAAGCAGCGCGAACCCTATGAAACAACTTTAAGAAAAAATTGTACAACCCATAAAACAGTTAGAAAGCTTTTAAAAAAATTGTAGAGCCAAGGAAAATATTATAAATCCTGTGAAAAATAATTGTTGAATAGAAGAAGATGTCTAAAATAATGTGTGGCAAGAGTATGGATTAGGGGCGTGACAGATTGAATATACAAGTACGCGAAGCTCTGAACAATTTTATAATTTGTAGCTTAATCGATTATTTCCCTCTGCAGGAACCTAGTACGAAAGAAGGTACGTCATTGCATATCCGACCAAGTTGCCCGACAATAGGTCAAATTTTAATTGGACCAGAAAGTCGTAGAACTTTTGAGTATCCAAAATCCGCTCAAGAACACATTCTCTTCATATACATAACAGAGTCAAAGAAACAAGGAACTACTTTCCAGCGTCTGGCGAAGAAATGTTGTTCCTCAATCTCGCCCGTTGTTCCACCGAGCAACCGTGGAACGCAACTTTCTGATTCTTTTTGCTTCACCCGATAGTAATCTGCTATGGCAAATAACTTACATTACATTAACTTCGCCGTGTTCCACTGATATCTCCGACTACGTAGGAATGACAGTTGCGACGGCCATTACAGCCAGTTTCGAGGATGCCGAGGGGAAACTTTATGGCCCAGCAAAAACACCAAAGTTTATACACTTTCAAGTTTGTCACGAAAAATCCGTGTTTTCCTGGCGTCCGTGGACGCGGAACCGTTCTAAGAATCGAGAGGAAAGCGGAAGAAACTTCGCCGGAGCGTCTTTTTGCATGTGCAAGTGAGCCCGGGGGCTGGACAAAAAGCTGCCGAGGCGTTTGCGGAACCTAAATGCATACGCTTCGGCATTAATCAACGCGACCGATGCAAACAAAACGTTTTTCCACTGAACTTTAAAATATTAGCTCCCGATCCCAGAAATGTTTACTCTGGAATACGAAAATTTTCACGTTAGCACAAACTAGAGACTCCATGCGAACCCGTATGCTTGTTGCCAAACTTGAGAAACCAAAAAATGAAGTAGAAATCTACATTTTTCACTAATAAACTCGATGAATTACAATTAACCAGAAACTTCATTAACCCTTAGCAGTTCTGAGGTGACTCAGAGTCACCACTAAAAATTGCTGTACCATTATTTATAATATTGTTTACATTATTAAATATATTGGTATATACTAAAATACCACACATTTAAGTATTGCATGAGGTATTATATCAATTTCGTACCCATAAAATGAAAAAAATCATATACGTACATAATCATGATTGCTTGCGAACGTAGAATTCACCAGTCTATGATCAGACAAGACTAAAAAATGTAACTTCGTGCATTTATCGAATTATTTCTTTTATTCCGTCAAATTGAAAAATATCAAATGCTGCATAAAATAACACTAGTAGTTAACGGCAATGAAACTGCTATTCAAAAGCACAGTAGCAAGTGCAGTATTATTAGAAAGAGCACTCAAATAGAAAAATGGTAATGTACATAATGGCAAAAATTGAGCCTTGTCAGTAATTGCCAGAAAAATGGTATATTGTCGAAGAAGTTCAAGGCCGCCGGATTCTCGGTGAATGCTTTAAGGTTGGAAATTCCTCTGCAGATCAGGATAACGAAAATAAGAGCGTCCGCTCCATCCGGGATCTCGTCGCATTGTTTCTGGCCCAGTTTTCAAGCGATGACTGTATTGTCCGTTCGGCTTTGCGCCCCCCACCTCCCCCATCTTTCTGTGTCACCCTTGTCCGTGCTTTGTGGACCTTCTCGATGTCCGATTCCCTTTTAGACGGTTCGCTTCCCCGATTCGCTCATCGCTGCTCGACGAGATCTGCCATTTTTGTCGGCTCCCCTTCCCGACAGGCGTTTTGTCGCGCCTCTTCGACGCTTCTGTCGACTCGCGGATTCGTCGGCTTCGCGGCCATATAAACGGAGCGAAAGCTCGCGCGGAAAAAAAATCGCGAAGACCGCTAAAGAGAACAGTCACGGAGAGAAACGAGAGCGATGCGGAGCAAAGGGATGGCGGCAGCGGTGTTCCGTTGAAAAAACGAAGGAAACGAGTCACAAAGACGCACAACGGTGATCAAAGGCAGCCCGTGTGCGAGACAAAGATGAAAGACACCGAAGAACTTACTGCAAAATCAGCTCAGCCTATTTGTCTTTAATTTGCAAGGCGGAATTCACTGTTTGAGTCCAGACTGATGTGACTACGGTTGTTCCAGCGGATGAGTCGGTCTCTAAACTTTAATAATAATTTCCCATTGCGACGTCGTCTGTCTCTACTCGCTCGTAAAATATGGCAAGATCTATTTGTTCCTTGATTTAATCATTAGTCCTCGTTCCTCTAGTTTTCGGATCGTTTTATCAGAGGTATCTTTGACGCGATTTCTGTCTCTGCTTTTTCGGACTACCGCAGGAGAGTGGCTGCTGATCGAAGTAAATTGTAAGCGCGCTCCGCTGTTTAAATAGCTGACGAGCGACAGCCTAGAGGAAATAGAAACGCGGGGGCGGCGAGTAAATAGGTGGGAATTTCGGAATCGTATGGCTTTGCATGGACCGATATCGAATGCTGCCAGATCTGAGTCACGCGGTCCACGGATTTAGACCGTATTTGCGTTCGACCTGGCCGTGATTGTTGGATGCTGTCTTTCCGGGCGCGTTTTCTGAAATCGACGGCAATTTCCTTGATCCAAACTTTTAGCAAATCACCAATTTTCTATTTCATTGAAATAATCGCTTTGGTGAATTAAGTAGTGATATTCTCTCAAATAAATGGTACAGCGTTATCATTTCGAACCTGATTATCGAAAACTAATCGTATTCAACTATTGTCGCGTGGGGAAATAGAGTTCACCTGCCTGCAGTCAGATGTGACACAAAAAAGCAATACAATCCTACAGTCGCATCGAATACATATTATTTTCTTCCACCCAAACTTAAAATTATTATGTTTTATCCATGATGAACAATTGTAAATAAACGACAGTTGATTTGTAAAATATTATACACAGAAAAATTTTATTTTTAAACAGAGAATTATTTTAATAATTTTATTTATTACCTATCGAGCTCACGTTGATAAGAATTCATGAAACGTTCTACGTAATTTGGCACACAAATGACAATAAAAGTGTAACGTATTACGCACTAGAAAATGTTGTCTTCAATCACAGTGGAAATATGAAATCTCAGAATCTGAATAAAAAGTTCCGATTCTTTGTCCAAGTGGAATACGCCAATCTATGATCAACCCTACCCCAAAGCAGTCTGTGCAGACAGCGAATGTATAGATTTCATTTAACTAAACCGACAAAAATTAAAGTGAGTATAAAATAAAAAAAGTAATGAGACCGAAATTGCATTTTGCTTGTGTCTATATACGTGAAACTGCATAAGCAATTTACTGTGGTTTCAACGAGAGTAGCAAATGCAGTACAGTAGTAACAACTGAACGAAAGATTATTAAGTGGCTATGAAACGTTTCACGGTAAATTAGAGTTTCTCGTCGTCGTACTCGTCACGTGATACGGCTACCTGTGCGGTCTCCGGTGCGAACATAAAAATTGTAGGGCTTCAGCGCGGGCGTAGCCTACATTTCTTTATGGATACGTCGTGCTGCGGGTAGAACTCATTACTTTGGCATTCCCCCCAATAAGAGAAGGTCTTCCAGTCCCGATTAAAATTCAGTGTGCGTGCGGGCGACGGGCTCGAGTGAGTTTTGCAGCAGCCGAGAAATGTGCGTCATTGCCATAAACCTGTGGAAATAGGGCGGTGGAGGAGAGAGAAAGCGAAATACCGTGGAACAAACGGATTAAGTTATACGTGAGGAATCTTTGACTGCTGCCGCGCCCGCGCCGGTTTTATATTTGTGCCATCTGCTCCTTGCAGAAAAGATTGCGCCTCCCCTGTGACGGGTAACTGGCGTGCACGGGTAGTTTATGTCTCGCGAATGAAATAAAAACACGGCTAAACGTCCCTTCAACTTCCTTAGATTATTAGCGGCGTAAAAAGTTTCTTTATAGGACAATCCCGGGACGATAAAGCAGAGATGAGGAGGCGGGACCCGCGTTACTCCTTGGATAGCGATGCATCGCGCGTGATGTATCGCAATCTTTCCCTCGTAGGTCCGAACCTACGCCTTCGCATCAAAGTCTTGTGAAACGAGGACAAACAGTCCTCTCTTTAAAGACCTGCAATTTTCCCATCAATTTCCGCATCAAGCAAGATGCACACGCGACGCAATAATCTCGCGCATTTTTAATCCTTATTGCGAAGCAGAAAATCACAAAACTAACGTAAGAAAATAAATTCAGGTTTATAACACATTTCATTATTTTAATACCAGTTTCTCATCTTTAACCAAAGGAACAATCTCAGTCAAACAGTTCTGTATAAAAACTAAATTATGAATCTCTTATTCCAAGTCGTAAAATTCAATAGATAATTTAGAAAAATGAAGCTACACAGAAAATAGATTAAAACATAGAGAACATGATAGATGCTACTGTGTTTGTCTGAATACACGGTACAATACGTTCACGTTAGAACACCCGTGGCTCCAATCCCATTATTTCGGTGCACTCTGCGAAACACGTCTAAGGGAAACATTGTTCGAACGAAGAAGATTTGAACGAACAGGGTAAACTTTGATCTAGTTTCTAATTTCTAATTTACGAAAAGATCGATCTCCGCCGGTGCAGTTCATCTTGTTACCGATTTCCTCCTGGCAAATCCAGTCCGGGTTCAAAGACAACGAACCGCGCGCGTCTCGAAGATGCATCAATCAAAAGTTTCGTCGCTGTTAAAAACCTCTCAGCTCTCATTGTGCACACGGCGTGGAAGCTCGGAAGTTTCGGAACTGGCGAGCCATGTGCCCAGGACAGACAGAATTAGGTAGGGCGGCAGTGAAGGGTGGAACGGGGTGAAAATCGCGAAGGGAAAAAGAGGACTGGGAGGGACTCGGAGGATTGTTGGAGAGTGGGAAAATCTCCCACTTGTAGCTCGCTGATATTTACTCCGATCTTGCTGAGACTGTAGTTAAATCTTGAATGACACTCGAACCGTTCTCTCTATCCATCTGGTTTCCACCCCTTTCGAGCATGAAGTGCCGAAAGAATGTCGTCACGAAACCAACCCCAAAAAGACAAATCCGTGAGCCCGTCAGATTTCACGAATATTTTTACCCTGTCTACCGTGAAGCAGTGTTCGTAATTGTTCTACAGAGAGTAAGAAGCAATCGAGAAACGCCCACTGTATTCGCCAGTAACCGTAATCAATAACGTTACAGTCTAGTTATAATGTCCAGTCCAGTTTCCCAAATCCATTTGCATTCTAATCACCTGTAAACTCAATCCAAACACGGAGAATTTATCGCTAAAGTTCACAAATTCACATTTCCTATCCAACAACCTCCGGTTAAACAGAAATCCTGTTTGATAATGCCCAGCAGCAACGCGTAACATAATTCTTAATTACCGTTCGCGAATCACCGAGCACATAAGTCGATCGCCCAGACATTTTTAATCGTTTCCCGTTGCATGTATAATTTAAAGTTTAAGAACATCATCCTTGGGTCTGCTTCCGTATGTCTCCTACACGTATCCATCCATTATAAATTTATATACTCTGCCTGACGAAACTTTAAGCCCGAAGGAAATGGAACGCCGTAATATGTTTGCCGCCCAAAACTTTTCCGCATATACCACTGATGGCTTGGAAAGTAAAACGAAATGAAAAACAGTGCAACTCTGCTGGAACACTTTCCTTTGCTGGAACATATTCGATGTTCCAAACACCATTGATGTCTTCGGAAGATCTGATTCGATCTTTGCAAATCATCAAACAGATTCATGCACAGATGGTAGAAGGGACTGGTCCCTTTAATTTTGCACGACTTCATCGAACTGTCAAACTGTGTTGCTTAAGTAGGAGTCACGTATGACACAATTTTTGGTAAGAATACAAACACTACACCTAAAGATCACAAAATAATTTTACTGTTTTCAAGTTTGTTCACGCAGTTAAGTAAAATAGATTATATCAAAGTGCAACATAATGACATATAAATTGTAATTGTATATTTTTGATCTGACGAATGTATTTTTTTAATGGGACCTTAATCACAACAAGAATGAAAGAAAAATTGACAGCCTCAGTATTTTATTATTTAAAACGTAACGCTTAAGTTGTAACCCTTTCACATACTGTTAATTATAAAAAAAAACTGTAAATTATTCATCATGTAATGTTCAGACACGCACGAACGATATTGTTCCGACGGAAAATGAACCTAGGATTCACATGTGGATGTAGAAACGCCCGGAACGTCTAGTGGGAGCACTCCAGCCAACAATTTAACCATCTCCGACAGGGGGCATTCAGATTCCGTCGAAATTACCGCGAATCCTTGCGTGAATTTTCTCGTTCGCAATAGAGAGCGTCGAAGCCACTTGCTGGTTTCGCGAGTGTAGAAAGATAGAGCAAGAAGGAGATCGGAGGCGCGAAGAATAGTATCCCGGATTACTTTTCCAAATGTTGCCGATACGAGCCAGGGGTTTTCCTCCGCGGCAGCTCCTCGAATCAGTCGGTCGGTCGGGGATAGGTGACTCTTCCAATTTCCAGGCGTGCGAACCAGATTGAATTTCTATCGTCGTCGTCGTCGTCGTCGTTGTCATCGTCGTCGTCTTCGTCGTCTTCGTCGTCTTCTTCCTCGCCCGCAGTCATCGTCGACGATGGTTCGGCGGCCGATCATTTCGCGCGATATCGGGTAACTGGGTTATGTTTGCGAAAATGGCTTCGAGCCTCTCGATTTTTCTCGGTAATACCGGCTCTCCTCCCGCCACTTCTATCTCCCGCGATCCCCTGACTTTGTCTTCTTCTCCTTTTCTCTCCGTTTCTCTAGCTATCGTTCTCTATACGTTTTCATCCGCACGATACTCCCGGCCCGGAAGCGAACGAAATGAATCGAATAACCGGACCGTCGAAACTAATCCCGTTGATCGATTCGTTGAGCACGATTCACTGGCCGCTGACAAATTCCTGTCGATCATAGACCGTATCTTTCTCGCCGATTGTACGTAATGATTGGGAACCGTGATCGCGTTCCTTGTATCGACGGGTTATAATAATCTATTTCCACGATTGATGGTCTGGCAGTCCCTCGTCACTGTTAACGCCTACAGTAGCGAAATCGATCGAAAATACAGTACCCGTGAAAAATGTGTGATAGTCTAGAATACAATGACTATTTAGAGAAAGTGAGAACTGTGGTTCCACGTCAAATCAATTACAAATACAATACAAAAAAGAAATTTAAAAAAATTTAAGATACGGAAAGTAGTTTAAGAAGTTGGAAAGATACTGTTGTAGTATTACCAACTACTTAAAATTATTAAGAAAAGAACTAAATAACTCTATGTAGCTCTTGTCTCTTCTAAGTAATACAAACAATATTTATTTTAACATAATGTAAAGAAACAGATTCTAATGTGAAGAAACAGATCGACAACTAGGATCTGATCTAGTCACGGTTGACGTGAAATCCTCGAAATAATTGCAATAATAAATAGAATTTCGAAGAAACGCTGTTGGCAACCATCCATCACGTCAAGATCTAGCGTATCGTCGGACAAGTTGGTGAAATAACAACCGCAGTAATCCATCGCAACAAAGGCTGGGTCGAACAATTACATCGTGGGGGTGGACGTATATGGTGCGATGCTTACGCAGGAATTATGCTCGCAGCGCGTGTCAAACGGCAGTTAATCTCATCCTCGAAGCTCGCGTACGCGTGCTTGCTAACTTATCCACGGGACCCGTTGTTCCCGTTGTTCCTGAGGGGCTAGTAGCGAAGTTGTCGCGCTAGGCTGGATCCAACGACTCTTCCGCTTCCTCTGGTTCTTCGACGTGGCGTCGGGGGTTAGGTGGAAATGGAGGAAGAATCACGGTGTCGGCGCAGGAAGACGAAAACCGAAAGACTTTCTCTCCACCCTCGTCGTTGTAGCTGTCGACGTTGGGTCGCTTGACGTGCTCCAGGGCGTCCGGGGGCGTGCGAGCGACCGGTGTGAACTTTGCCGTAGGGGATTATGTAAACGGGGTGGTTCGCGTAGCTGGAGAACAGGAAAGAGAGAAGCAGCACAGAGAGAAGGAGAGGGAGAGAGACGGGGAGATAGGAACGGCGCCGACGCTCGTTGGTGCGGATGGCGACGGCGGCGGTGGATAGAGGCGGGTTTTCTTGCTTGTCATTACCACGTTCGTGGCTTCCGCTCTACCCCCTTGAGCTACGTTTTCTCTTGCCTAGCTTGAAACCAGCGCGAGCCGAAGAAGCTCGGGTTCGGGAACGTCACGTCTTCCCTATTAGCGAATCTTCTTTGAAGGTTTGTTTCTTGTAAACACCGGTTTGCTCCGCGATTCGCGACGGGAAAACTGTGGTTTCTGATCATGTAACCTGAACGATACCGTGATTCCTGCTTCCCCGCTCCTAGACTATTTCTTCCTTACCTATCACTAACAACTTCTCCGCGTTCTCATCCCTTCTTTCTTTCTGTATTAATGTTTCGATGTTGAAAAAAAGAGTTCAATTGTATTCAGAGTTCCCTGTGATAAGATTGAGTTCATTGATGTTCTATAATAAATTATTGAAGCTCGATTAATGTTGCTTGACGATTTCTACCACTGGTTTCTCCAGTCACAGCAGAAAACTGCAAGGCTGACCATACAACGACTATTACCACTCGATTCTACCATACAAGCAGAATGATTAAGGCTGATCAGACATCGACTTTTACCGCTTGATTCTGCTATGCAGGTGAAAACATTGAGACTCGCCATTCATCGGTTTCTACCACTTAATTCTACGAAGCAAGTATGATTAAGGGCCGTAGTGGAAAACTACGTGGGCTTGGATTGAATTGCGTGTTTTAATGAATTTTCTCGTATCACTATGAATGATATAAAAATCCTCCCAACGGAAGGATATTGATAGCAAGCGCCGTTTGATGTGTTTGCGAAGAGGAGTATTCCTTGTAGTTGTACACGAGACGCTGTTGCTCGCAGGTGTGCCTGCACATTTCATTTATCAAAAGCTCGGCATGAAAGATGAAGCATCTTTTAACGGCACGGATTATCTCGAAGACATTATTCTCAATTACGAGGGTGCATCGAAACGATGACAGACGTTTTAAAAGATTTCTAGTGAAACCGCTGCTTATTTGATAGGAAAGTGATTAATTCAAAAGAAACTCAATAAATTTTGGAAATGGGACTTCGTGAACAATGCACAGAAAAATTGACAGAAACCACAATCATAAATTATTCCGTTACTGCGTTTACTATGCCCACGTAATTATTCTGGAGATGTGTGAATTAATGAAGTAAAAAGAAAGTACTGAAGCGCGAATCCAGATGGAAAACTTACAATCTAATAAAGAAGAAATGATGATAATATCAGGGAGAAGGATATACGTGTGCTTTAAGTTTTCGAGAACATTAATGGAGCAGTCAATTATGGCCACTGGGTCCAGGACATTAGTTATTGAATAAAGTTAAAATGAGATACTTTAGAAACGATAGAATTGATTGCATCTTCAGCTGGAACTTGGAGAGACGACCAAATGAAACAAATATTTCACGGACCGGCAGTGATCGAGAAAAATACTTCAGATGGAGTTTCCACGATAAAAAAATCTCCGAGCTCCACGTCTTAAACCGGGCGATAAAAGCAAGAAAACTGACCCACTTTAGAGAAGTGGCGAGAAACTCGGCCTCGATAAAAAAGATCGTCGAATCAGCGCCACTGACGATTGTTCGGAAATTAAACGTATAATATAGTCTTTCGAGTACAACTTACCAGAACCGTGAACATAAACTATCGCAGATTGCATATTTAGTAGTGTTCTCAAGCAGAAATTGATAATATCTTAATTAAAATCTACCTTGACGCAGCATTTTCTTTAAGTCATTGCCTGTGACACCTGTTGAAGCAGAAGAAATCAATACGTAATTACGGACGTACGACCATAGAGTAGAATGAGACAACCATAGTCAGACATTCTTCTTTAGGCCAGACAATTCTTTAAGAGAGAACATTCTATCAAGGATATAAAATAATAAACAATCTTCTTTTGTAAGACAATGAAAATACATCAACCAGTCCCAAACAAGCACCATATGACAATTCGAGTTGGATGAGTAGAATAGACAGTGAAGGACGTGACCAAAGAAGTAAAATATGACGTCTATGGCCTAACAAGAACAGTCGAACGACAACGTTCAAATAAATGACATAAGACAATCATGATCAGTCATAGGATGGGAACAATGGTTAGGATCATCTATTTATTTATAATTTCTAATCAAAGATCGTTACTTCTCACAAATCCATCATATCAATCATTGTACGTAGTTCTTCCTAAACAGTAAGCATTTCAGTATTTGATGTTTGTCGAAAACGTATATTATATTTTCTATTTTCTATCTCGCATGCACTCGTTACTTTCGATGTATATTTCCCTGGCTTCTGAAGCTTGTATAGTGGTCTTACCTTTCGCGAAACCGAGACTCGGCTGGTTGGAATTACTATGCCAAACGTTTTCGAGCAATCGCGGCTCAGATATCCCACGCACCGAAAATATGCAAGTCGGTCTGACGCGGGCCAATGGAGGACTCCCAACACAGTTCACGAAGATTTCCCCGGCTGAGCAGCGACAAAGTCGGAACTTCTCGAATGGCTGGCTGCTCGACGGAACGACGCCCCTGCGGTCACGTACGTTTCCGCGTAGCTTCACGCACGTAAGTTCGAAGTAAGGTCACGAGGGAAGCCGGGACGAACATTCGAGCGGCTCGATTTCGCGCCGAAAATTTACGTCGCGGCTGCACTGGGAATTCCATGGTGCCGCGACGTGGAGGGGACGTCGGAGCGCCGCAGGATGGGTTTTTGCTTTTTAGCCACGTAGGGCGTAAGCTGCGGTTACGTCCGACCTGGTTCCTCGTCCCTGCGGGCAAGCCCACGGAACTCGCTCGAGGAGAACACGCCGAGAGTTTGGCTAGCCGATCGGTACCGATATTCTCTTTCTCCGAGGACTTCTCGCTAAACTTGATTTTATGACTCAGTGATTACCCTTTGAATCACCAGATACACCTCGTAACTTCACATTTTATGATTACTGAAACCGGAAACATCTGTTGCGAGCAGTCGTTCAACTTTGTTCATACGTTCGGCTGATGTATTGAAAATGAAGCAAGGTATCGATAAATGTTTGTAGTATTGTAGAATTGATATTCTCATTGCAAGGAAAAGTTTTAAAACACAGGTGAATTAGGTGCTATAGTGCTAGAGCAAGTTCATCGACATACACTATAGTTTTGGATTTATAGAGTCCAATAAAAAGAACATTTATAATTGCCTTTGTTGAATATTCAGATATTATGTTCTTACCCCTTTGCGTTACATTATAATTCAAAACAATTCCTACATTAGTAAATGTCTTCATCTTTAATAAATTGATAAATGATCAAGTGTGATACGACTGAATATATGTAATTTCAAGTTGACAGAACGGAAGAGGTCGTATGTAACAAAAATATTCTATATCGGATGAAATGTCTGAATTCTGAAATCAAATTGCATAATCGATTACATAGGGTTAATATATTTGTCTGACTGCATACAGTACTACATCACTAGCATTTCAACTGCGCACACTACACTGAATCAGTGTCTGACTAATGGTTGATGAATACTACTTATAAACGAAATTGATATATTGAAAAAGACACGTTCTAAATAAATTGCTTACAGTTTGATCTTTCTCATTGTTGCAGATCGACCCGAAGGTAGCGTTTCCTAGGAGAACACATCCAAAGGTGAGTGAGACCCTCCGAATTGACCATGGTACTCAGAGCACCTCATCAATATCCCCAATTCGACGTTCGTTTCGAGGGAGCGTACATTGGCGCGTGGGATTAGGCGGCAAAAAGCAAGAAAAAAGCAAATACGATTAAGGGCAGGAAGTGGCGAAAGGGCAGAGGATAGCAAGCAAGGGGCGTAAGCGTAGCGGCGCGAATGAAGAGAGAATAATAAAGCCCTCTCGTTCCCGTAATAAGAGCAATTAGATGTAATTCATTTCAAAACTCGGAATTATTTTCTTCTCAGTCTACATGGTCGTGACTAACGGTCAAAACTCTCGCCTGTAGACTGCGAGTCGTTGAGGGAGGATGGTACTGAAGGGGGGCTGGGAGAACGTATCAAAAGGAAAAGGGATAGAGAACGCAAAAGTGGAAGGGTCGGCGGGGTCACGCGTGTACGGTTGGTTGTCTGTGTGAGAATTTCCACCGGACCAGGAGAACGGTGGGGGCAAGAGGGGAGAGGCGACAGAAATTTGCGCGGCTTAATAATATAAATGCCAGGCACGCGAATTACCGGCGAGCGACTGAATTGCGCTAATTTTAATTGTACCCTTTCCCCTTCCTCCCCGTTCCGCGGACTCTATCCAAAGCGTCGTTCTTTCCTCCTCTCTCCCGCATCCCTCTCTCGTTCACTCTGCCCTCCACTCGATGCTCTGTCGATCCGAGCATTTCCACCGGCTCTTTTCATCGGTCCGGCGCGTTCGCGGCCGTCTGCGTGCCCGTTTCCGCGTCGCCGCGACATTTCTATATTTTTACAAAGCCTGCCGCTGCTAGACCGCCGACAATTTTATTCCGTCCCGTCGTCAAAAGCCGGAAGCACATAAATTATGACGCGACCTCGGAAATCACGATTCACCGCCGCGGCCGATAATCACGCATCAGGCGTATTAACGAGGCAAACGCCGCACCACGCCACTTGAACGTTCGCTCGCGTCCCGGTGTTCGATCGTGGCCGGATTGCCGCGATGAAAATTTTGTTATTTCGGTTTGAAAGACTCCTCCATGGCCGGCTGGCAATTTGCGCTATTATTCGATAAGGTACGGCCCGGTCGGCCGTGGAATTTGGTCGCGTCTGACGGGAAATTGTCTGCCAACCTGAATGAGAGCTATTTGCCCGGTACCGTGTAACCGGATAACGGATGACTAATAATAATGATATTGTGCCCATTATACTCGGAATTGATTGATATTTAGTGCGCGGTAATAGTGTTCGTTGAATGCGTGCGAACCTAAATGCATGCAACAATGATTTCGAAAAGAAATAGTTTGCTATGCGTCGATGTAATTAAACATGGAACCTCTGATTTCCATGCGCAATATCGAAACTTTGAATTATTTAGACAGGACTTGATGGCATTTTCAATAATTTATAGCCGACTGCTCACTCTGTATTTCTCTCGTTTGTACTATTTCCCAGCGTGTTCTCAATTATTTATACTGCTCACGTTATTATCATTCTCTTGAATGATTGACGCGTTCTATAATTCATTGTCTCTTTAATATCATGATATTACTCATTGTATGGACCAAGTGCTGTTTTGTAAAGGCGATTTTATTTGGAAGTGCACTAAATCGTTATGGTCAGCCCAGTGGACTTGAATCGTTATAGTCAGACAAGTAGACTGAAGTACTAATGTCGGAAAACTAAACTGGAATCGTCATGATGATACAAGTACAAAAAATATGGCAGGTACATTTTGAAAAGTTCTACTTGTCCTGCTGGGACCAGAACGTTCACTCAAAGTACAATATAGAAGTTGTGGTCAGACCAGTAAAACATGAAGACCGTATCCAAATAAATAGAATGCGACGACCATAGTTAACAAGAATAATATAGCAGACCTGCATTTGAATAAATGGAATAGGACTACCATGATATTAAAAATATTCATATCAATATTTCGATCAATTAGGACGCGGTCTAAGACGTTCTCTTAACAAACATGAAAACTAAAATAAAAATAAAATTCCCCATTCGTTGATCGAAGATAGACGCGGCTGAAAGATTTTTAATAGCCGGGTGATCATCCCTTTTCAAGAGAAGTGCGTGGCTGAAAAAAAAATGGACGCGGTGCATGAAAAGTTGCCCCGGCCAGTTTCCAGCGCATCGTTCGGCGCGGGGTTCGGGATGAAGCGGGACGCGCGTTATTCGAAATAAAATAACGACCATTAATCGCGAGATGGAAGTAACATATTTCGCCTGAACGCTCGGGGCAGCTGGAACGGGCGGTGCAATTTTCATAAAATGGCGGTGGCTGTGCTGGCCTGGAGCCTCCCTCTTTCGCTTCTTTTATACACCCGGACCGTCCCTCTTCGCCCGCCGCTAGGCTCGTTCGGAAAAAGTAATAGGAATGCACGCGTTCCGTTTCGAATTCGGGACCGGTGCCAGACACTCCGCCCGGCAACGTGCACAATACGATACTGGCACGTTTGGCGCGATCCGCACCGCGATAACTCCACGCTATAGTTGATGTTATCGTATAGTCGTTCTCAAGGAAATTCCTTTTATTTTGATGTCGACTGGTATACCCGTTCGGGACGTACTAGGATCCGTGGATCGCATGCGGCGGATTTGTCCAGTTCAGATACCAACCCGTTTGTTTTACTACAGTGTCCACCGGTGATTATTTAATACCTCTCAAAAGTTTATGCCTCGCGGATGAGGAGCTCTTGGTCAGTTGACGGCGGCGACCTTTTCGATCATAGACCGACGATCGTCCCGAATAAATGTAATGTACTCTGAAACCATTATTGGGCTGGAAAATATTCAAACTCTTCTTTGATGAACCATGACCATCCAGAAGTATATTAATACGTGTACACATCCCCAGGAAATTGATAGGAAATACTTTAAACATGGTCTTCGTAAATACTTTATTTTTCACACGCAAGATATTGTAGTTTGATAATCTTCAAATTTCTAGGGAGTCGTTTCGAAAAGATTCATAAGAGAATCGTCTTGAAGTTCACAATTAATCGTGAATTCTACTTATTTTTTTTTTATTAAATAAAGAGCAGGAAAGGTCATCAATTAATAAATCCCTAACTTCAAAGTACCATCATCTTTTCACCCCCTTGCCGTATCATTTTCTTTACAGTTACAGCGATCAAAACTTCTTTATTCCCAAAAATCTCTTAGAAGAGAAAAGAAAATTTCTATTCTTTGTATGTCTAAATTTATTTTAATGCTTAACTATTGATTAGAAACGAATAAAATTTTATTTCATATAAAAAGAAAGGCATAACATTCATATTTATTAGGTTTTATTTAAAATATCCATAATGAGCGTGACCTGTTAAAATACGGCAAGAGGATAAGTAATTAAATACTTTATTTCTTTTGCTAGTTTAGCGAGCTACTTTATTTTCTTGATTCAAATCATTAGACCATTAAATGGAACACTTAATATGTAACCACATTTCAATTGATTTTGCTTCACTCCACTTTCGTACAGACTTTCGCCGACATCGTTTGGTAGATTGATTAACGTATGATGATTACTTTTTCGTTATATTTTTCTGGCAAGTTCACCTCAATGTTCTGACTACATTGTTGACTTCCATTTGTCGCAGGTATTGATTTTTTTTCGAACTTTGATTGTCGTGCATTTCGCCAAGATTTTTTCAGAACGTCGACAATCTATCGTTATTACAACGTCGAGAAGTTTCCGAGCATTCCCGATTGTTTTGTCTGCAGTCTTGTAATTTTAAGGTAACAGAGGTTTGAATATTAGGAGCCGAACACCGCACCGAAAACAGAACTTCGACGTGCGCGGTGACGCGGCTGTTCCAATTCGCGGGCGTTCCTGAACTTTCGCGGTAATATCGCTCGTCTTTAATCCCTCCGCGAAGCCAGAAATGTGGTGTCGAAAGTTCGTCAACCCCCCAAAACACATGTTAGACCCGATGAACTTTCGGGAGAAAATGACTATGCCGCAAAGTTCATTGAAATGTCACGGAGTGTCCCTACGCCATGGCCCCGTCGTAACAACCTCCTCGAGACCGCGTGCCGGAAGCGCTTTGTTACCGCACTTCCGGGCTAGCGGAAATGGCGCAATGCGCTTCCGACATGCTGGAAAAGTAGCGACAGTCATTACCGAGTTCTCTACGAAACGCCTCAACCTTCCTCTTTTCATTCGGTTACGTTTTCTTCATATTCCTGCTACAAGTCCATTGTCTATCGGGCTTGAATGCTTGCTGGAATCAAAAGAGAAACACAGCGGCGAAAAGTCCGCACAAAAGCTCTGTACACCGTTCAATGCGCATTACATGCTGTCTATGACCTTGCTTTTTGTGTCCAATTGACAGAGATGAAGATACATTTATGACAGTATTATAAAAGATTCCAGCTCGATTTTGATTCGTCCACATGTTCTCATCGATAAATTAGTCTAATGTTTTCTATCAGACATTTTTTCACAAGATACGGACTCGTTGAGTGACTTTTCTTAATCTCCAGTTAGTGGAATTCGAACAAGAACCTTATTGAATATTCATATTTTAAGTATTATGTTTTATAGACTCTGTAGACAATATAAATTATCTCGTATTATGAATGCAGATTTTGAAGGAAGATCAAAAATATATTTCAATTTTGTACGTATCAAATTCAGTGTAATTTTACATTGTGCATATTATATGTACTTAAGTCATTTTTAGTGTTATCTAAAAGTCGCTATTGGTGTGCAAAAAGCTAAGTAACCATCTGTAGGCAATATGTTAAGCGAGGACTACACTTCAGCATCAAATGACCATTGGTACAACAAGAACAACTTTAGGTGAACAGTTTTAGGAGAGGATTGGAAACGTTCATGCAATTGTGATGACAGCACTCTGCAGAAAATGCGTAGGTGAGACAGCGTGGCGCCGGTATCGTAATCGCCATCGATGTTAGGGGATCCCCTTAGCCATGGTGAACGGCGCGGCGTGGCGGTCCAGAGTAGCAATGGCATCAGCACCGGTAACATAATATCCACTTGTTACTGAGTAGCGATACGCGCGTATAGGGACAACCGTATACGCGGGACATTATTCAGACCGCCGTTGCCTCGAGAACGAGGGGCGCTGAGTGCAGGGGGCGAAACGAGGATGGAGATAGATGTGCAAAAGGATCAAGGCTTGAGAGAGTCACGGCCGTGGGCTGGAGTGAAACGGAGAATGGCATGAGTGAGTGTGAGAGAGAGACGAAGGAAAGCCCAGGGAGAGAGAAAAGAAGGGAGAAAGAGAGCTGTGCCACGTCTCGCGTAACGAGCTGCCGGCTCCCTAGGGTGTTCAGCTCTTCTACGCTCACACCCCACCCGGTTCGTCTCCTCGTCTAGTATCATTTCTACCTCCGTGTGTCCTCGCAACCGCCCACGTACCTTCTTTCAGAGAAATCGTTTTATTTTACCCAAGCTGAGTGAGAAATATCCCGGCTAGTCGACTGGTCGTTGCCGTTCCCGGTGTGTATCAACTCCAACCGTGATCCACCGTGTCGCAACTCGATGTCCTTCCGTCCCGACGATTCACCGTTTCGCGTTCCCTTGATTAGCGCAATTCGTTGATCAGTGAATTTAATGATTATCAGAAACGACCACGGTATTGATCGCCGAGTTGTTGCTTGGTCCAATTGCTTTATGACCAGCGTGATTGGGGAACTACAACCGAACACAGCACACGTGCGCTTAGACCCGGGGAAGGTCAACTTTCCGATAATAAATCAATATCGGGACATCTGGGACCCGGGGAGCAGGTTTTTGGAAGTAAACTTCCGGGATGACTGTTTGGAACACTGCCGTCATCGAATTTGTCAAGCTTCTGAAAAGAGCTATGTACAAACTGGTAGTAAATCAGAGGAGATGAACTTTATCTTCGAAGATTCGTTCAGATTTTGTTACCAAAGCATTAGATTAATAATCAACTTTTTATATTTCTTAAGTAGCAGAAAGAATCGAGATGTTCTTCGACGTCTGAGGGCTTTTAGGTTTTTTTCCAAGGCTTCTTGTAAGAACAATTATTTTTATTATTTGGACTTACTAATCCTGTAAACACAGCACCCATCAAGTAAAATAGTCCTCATTGATTAGCCTCACTGATTAGAGCTTACCCTTCTTGCTCTGTTTATTTTTGATGCAGATAAATGGAGTTAAAAAACAACATATTGTATTAAAATCCACGTTACTATTCGAGTCTCTAGCACTATTTTCTCGGAGGGATTCCAAGCAGGAAGCAAGGAAACGATCAATGAGTAAATCAAGAATGAATGCGGCGATGCCAGCGTTGGAATAATGAACCGCTCGTCTGAAATGATTACGTCTAGCTCTGGTTCTTTGAAGCATCATGGATCGGGGTTGGTCAGGGTCTGAGTCTGCTATATAGAAGCGCGTGCCCGTTCCTCGAGATTCGCTCGAGGCCAAATCTCGAGGTCAAAGCGTTAAAGGCTTGTAAGGATCGCTAAGCATCGTACGACATCGGCGAGTCCCCTCTCTCCTCTGCTTTTTCTCCTACCACCCTCTCTCTTTCTCTCTCTCTCTCTCTCTCTCTCTCTCTCTCTCTCTCTCTCTCTCTCTCTCTCTCTCTGTCTGTCTATCTCCGTTGCCCTCTCCCCAAAGACCAATTTGCGATTCCGAGTAGAGCAAGGACTACGCCCACATGTACATCCTTTGGATACTTTCGGTTCCCATTTCCTTTCTCGGGTGGGCGGGTCAAAAGAGACCTGTTACATTCATCTTTCGGGGGACTAAATACGCTCTCTGGCAAACTCCCTGGTCGGCATTAGAGCGAAATCCCATGCATTTTATACGTGGCCAGGTCATTCAAAGCGATGGCTCGTTGGTTATACGTGATGTGTACACTGGAACACCCCCTCCCTTTACCACGGGCTCACCCGCGGGCACCCTTGTGGACACAGTCCAACCCCGAGGACCTTCACAACCTTCCACTGAAACATCGAGCTCTCTCTTCTTTCGTGCTGCCTAACATGCCCACTTTCTCTTCACCGGCGAGCCTTCCGGCCATACAGACCGGCAGAGCAGCCTAGAAAAAGGGGGTTGGTTGAAGCAAGAGGTGGAGTCGAAGGGGGAGGGTATGTTTGCGCGTCGTAAGTAGCGTCCAGTGTCTGTACAGCGTTCCTCGTCCCTGAAGGTTTCAGAGCACAGCAGCCAAGTAAGGGATCATACATGCCATTCGGTGACAGATACCGCAGATTCCCAGTGCATTATGACTGGCGACTTAAGATGATGGTGGACCAGGAGGGGTTGCGGGGTGGCTGAGGTGTAATGTTATCGTTGAGTGGAAAAATAGCACGTTCTGCGGGGCGAGGCGACGCTACGGTGGAATGGTAGTAAAAGCGATGCGTCTTATCGTTACAAGCTATGAGTGGTGTCTTCAGGGTTTCTTCGGGAAGTCGTTCGACCCGACAAAGAGCTCGCCCCGGCAGCTTTCCTTAGGGGAAACATGCCTCTCCCCTCATCTCCAGCAAATCTGTTTACCGCGCTTCCTCGCGCCGCGCCAGCGCAAAAGTATTTTTGAAAACTTTAGAACGTCCTTCTCCGACGGGAATACTTAATAACGAACACGTTTTTCAATCGCAGTGCGCGAACCGAGGCTCGTCTTGAACCCGGCTGATCGCGGGTACTTAACAGGGTCACTAGCCCGGTCGTTTCCGAGATATGAAAAGTTCAGTATCTCCAGTTTTCAAAAGGTACGAACCGATAATCTCCCTTTTATCCCAGTCTATTCTGACTGGAAGGTCGATCGTTTCGAGGCTCCAGATTGAAATTCGTAGCTCGACCGAGCGCAAAGCACTTTAATGCTACCCAGCCACCCCTGAATGCCCCGCGTCGCCACCCCACCCTGCCGAGGACTCATACTCTTCTTTTCCTCCTATCATGCGGATTTCGAGGTGATCAATTTTATTGCCCTACTCGGTCCCTGATAGTTCTTTTCTCCCTTGGCTTCGTACAATCGTTTCCGGAAAACATCCGGATTTAAAACTGGAACCTTCCATACGATGCGACGGTGTCTTCTAGTACCAATTGATACAGAATAACGCCCCACCGACGACCGAGGAATATTGGAGCGGAGGGCTGACTTCGATGGAAGACTTCCCGAATAACAACATTGATTAATGGTCGTTAATTTCAATGTTCCGCCACTTATCGGTTTTCACCGGCTTGAGGACACTCAACAAAATTCTCACAGATTTCTCTAATCATTTTGAAGTATGTGGAAATATAGACATAATGATTTCTTTATAATATACTCTAGGATGTACTCCATTTTATACTACTTTACTAGCACATGACTCTACTCTATTTTACTCCACTAGTACTATAATGTGTTCTACTTTATTCTACTGTACCAGTACTCTGCTCTATTTTATTGTACTATTGCTCTACTCTATTCTATACTACTATGTAGTACCGCAAAATTCTTGGCACGCGGACAGCTTATTTATAAACACAACCTAACGAATTCACCCCATAAATTTATCCATTTGTCTGTGATAATAATACAACCTTGTATACCATATTCTGTTCAAACATTTAAACATGATTAATTTTTGCCAAGCGAACCTATTATCGTTTTGATCCATCACAGCAGAGAATCTAAACTATCCCACAAACCGTTTCGCAACGCCCGACACCAGGGTCGCACCCAATCAAAATCTATCGAGTCCCGGCAGTCCAATAGAATCTTGCCTGGAAAGCAACAGCGAGGCGAAGTCCATCGATTCGGAAGTAACGTCGCCAGAAAGCGTGGGCGACGGCGGGTGAACGAGAGGGGGGACAGGGGGTCGTGCCATCAAGCATCTATTCAGAGTCCGGTGAACGTTATCGGAGCATCGCGCGATTAACCGTTGTCCGAATGTCTGGAGCGTGAAACGTGGCTGTCGGGGAATCGGTCGGCCGTTCGCCGGCCGTCGTCGGTGTAGCAAAATAAATCGTCAGGTTAATCTTCGGCGAAACTTTGCGAACAGTGGAGAGAGGTGCGGGGCCCAGCGCGCCAGTGTCGAGTATGGTTTGACCGCGAATCGCACAGCGGCTGCCACCTGTCGCTACCGACAGTAGTTTCTCGGCCGGCGAGAGACGGAAGCCTCAGATATGTTGTGTCGCATTGAGATAAGCTAAGCTCTCGCGTGATGGAGCAGCCCGTAAACTCAGCCAGCTACACCATGATGCCACCGAAATGGCTGCTAGATAATGTATAGGTATACGTGATGCGCGCCCAGTCGCTTGCACTTCCACGCTGACTCGCGACAAATACCAACGCACGGGAACGCGACCAAACGAACAGAAGCACACATACACGAACTAGGACGCATACGTAGACAAGGAAGAACACGTCGACGTGTATGCGAGCGTCACTTTTACGCTTCCATCGTCACCACCACGTACTTCTATCACGAGCACCGACGCGTACACGCGCAAACAAACCTGCACACCTGCATACACCTGCATACACCTGCTCACACGCCCCCGCGAACCATCGTTCCCCGGCTGAGGGAGAGCCAGCTATTTTCGGAACGACACTTTACTTCATGCATACAACTACCTGCGGTTTAGAGAAACGAGCCCCTGCTCGGCTTCCGGTGCGACGCTCCCGTCAGATTTTTCGGCGTCGCCGCGGAGTCGAAGCGCTTTTGTTAAGCGAACATCATTAGACCCGTTATTTTATGCTCGACTCACGTTACCATGCCCACCCATCCACGTTCACGTTCGAAGACCGCATCAGTCATCCACCGGTATTTATCTCGTAGAACCGTGTTCCACCTAGGTCTACCCACGTCGGCGACGTGAAACGGAACGTCGTCGTCGTCGTGGAACTTATCGGGGTCATAGCTTTATCGGCGGATCCGAGGGAAAATTATGCCGCGTCTGGAGACTCGTTTCTTAAGTTGAAACGATGCTCGGTGGAGAGCTATTACCACGGGGGTGGTAGATTGAGGATTCTTCGCTGATTCAGAAGAACCGTTAGGGCGCTTTATCTCATCCACTTAATTGCGGTCACAACGAAAAATCATTTGCATCCGACGCCATTCTTCGACTGTCGACGATCCACAATCCGGTTCCCTATTATGGTTATGCTCTCAATTTAAATCCTGCTGTACGAATGAATTGAGAGTACGAATGAATTGAGATCATTAATTCGATGGTTGGTGCACTGTATCACTCTTGGAAATCAGGCTTGGAAGCTTTTTAATATACTGCATCCACTATTCTACAAAGTTAAATTTTAAAGGTAAATCTCCCTTATAAAATGACATCTCAAAAATTGTTCTGAAACAAGAGAAAGAACATTCAATTCTCGCTTTGCTTTACGTCAGAGAATTGAATATTAAAAACAACTTTGAAGGAAGGGTGTTTCAGGTAGTTTACAGCTGTTTGAAGATCGTAGATGTTCCAGTCTCAATTCAGTGAATGCAAAAAATCATATCCACTGAAGTAAGAATTGTTTAAGTACGATATGAACCTCTTCATAAAACAATATTCTTCGAGCCCGGCGAACGTACTATCCCGCGGAGCTCCCATTCAATAAAACTTCAACCTCGGTGCAGGCTGCTTATGTATACATACACGCGAAGTCCATTAGCATTTGCGTCAGAGCCTCGTCGATATCTCGATCTGGTCGCGGCGAAATCATTTTTCATTCGTCGTAATTGCAATTTTATCACAAAGCTCGATTCTAGATCGAACTTTTTCGAGCGTCGACGCTTTTTGCGTGTCATGATTTATGGCTGGCAGCACGGGCCGCAATTTTTCGCGGCCGGAGCTCAATCAGAAATAGAAATTTTCGCGCGTACACCGTAGAGACACCGTTGCCCTCAGGCCGATGGAAATTTCATGGGATTTCGAAAGGCGATTCGGAAATCCGTGTATCCGAAATAGATCACGTCCGGCGTCTATACACGGGTCCGTTCTACAAAGAAAACAAATTACACGCCGTTTAATGGACAGCTCATGAATATTCAAAAACTCCGTCGCTCTGTACCTGTTGAGCGGGACGCGCGCGCCCTCAGGCTTATTTATTCCCTTATTCTTTTAATCCCTCCACTCGTGTTCACTCGTCGTCACTGCGATTATATTGTCGTTGGCCGTAAATCCTCGTGACTCGACGCACCTCGTCGCGTCGCTTCGGCCCCGTAGTAGTATATTATCGAATTTAATAAATACCCGTTTGGAAAAGCCGCCGCCCTCACTTTACTTGCCTCAGGGCTGTTTCGAGTCTAATACACTTTGCAGCGTCGGGTTTTAACGACGACTTAACGACAGCGGGGCGCAGGATGGACGCCCCGTGCATCTCGGGACAAAGCTCGAAACAATGTGGCACGGCACACAGGTCCCGTCTCGCTCGCGCGCCTCATCCGAGCCCAGCGGTCGCGAAAAGCTTTTCATTTTTCGCCTAGCGCGCTTTTTATCATCACATTGAATCGACGTGTACAGAGAGCGAAAAAGGAAGAGAAGAAAGGAGAGAAGAAGGGGGAGAGCGCAGAAGAAGCGAAACGGAACGGAGTGTGTGCGTGTGCCTCGGTGATTCTCTGTTCTTTCGTCGACTCCCACCCCTCCTTCTCCTCCTTCTCCTTCTCCTCGTCCTCCGCATCCTCTTCATCCTCCTCTCCCACCCACGCCCCCCCATCTCCCCACCGAACGAGACTCGCTCCTTTCTCCTTCGCGTCGCGTGCTTCTCTTTTGCGCTCTGTGCGTTACCGACGCGTGTCTCAGCGTTGCATCACGGTGAATGGGTCTGGTAATTGCACGCTTAATATTTCAGGGCTTTCTCCGTGTAAGCATGTAAAAAAAAAGTCTGCGATTTAGCCCTGTGAAGCAAGAGAGCGAGCCACCGAAAGAGCACACCCTCTCGCACAGCCCGCTCTGCCCCGCCGCGCCACGCCGCCAGCGTTCCGCGCCTTTTCATCGCGCTATCTTTCTTTCGTATACACCGGTGTGTTTGCGATGCACTGACGAAAGTAGCAAAGCGGAAACTCGTTTCTCTCGCGCTCGACGGCTTTATCCTGTCGCTCTTCAGTCTTACTTTCCCCTTTGCCGCTTTTCGTTCGGCATGTTTCACAGATCCCAGAAAGCTAAACTTCGCCGGATCTTCCTCGGCGACGCGCGACGTATCGCTCGCATCTCGACGCTCTCTGTGCGTGGCAAGCAAATGGAGTCCAGAAAAATTTGTACTCTCTCTTCGTTCAACAAGAAGATTTTAAACAGGATCGAAAGATTCGATTCGGGATATGTGATTCGACTACTGGAATCATTGGACTGTGGATTTTATGCAATTTATAACGAAAACGAGTGTAGAAAATTAGAAACTGGGGGGTCGTTAGATAAGTCTAACAATAGTATTCTATTTTCGGCTTACTGAAAATGTGCGATTTCGACTGATACAGTCTTTTAAGTACAAGAAGACGTGTGCATTTACGTTCATGTTTCATTTTTTCAATGGTGCACAATGGTTCATTCCTCCTTCATTACGCTGAGTACGATATGTTTGAATAAAATATGGTAGTATTTAAATTATAAAACAATATTGACTGAAATACTATCTGAGGCACTTTTATGCAATAATTTTCAAAAAGCGTAAAAGACAAACTTCTTACTGTTTTGTATCAAACATGTTATTGTATCAATTTGAATGTACACGTGTGAAGAAAGTACTAATTGTTAAATCAGAAAAATCGAAATAGATGAAGAATAGAAATGTTCCAACAGCAATAACAGAGCATTTTAGTAAAAATCGTGTAGCAAGCGACGAGTAAGCAAGCTGGTATCAAGTCGACGAATGCGAATTGCGCACCTGTGGTCGTTTAGTAGAATTCGTGAAGTCCAGAAGCGTAACTTTTCGATGATCGAAGGAAAACCGGTCTTTCAAGCGAAAACCGTACTGCACTCTGGCCGGCTGATAAGGAACAAAGGGTGTCTTAATGCGAGCCTGCCGACAAAGCCGGCATTTCGGGTCCTCTCTTTCTGTAGGATTGCGCGACAAAGGCTGTCGCGATCTCAATCACAAATTGACAATAAAAAATGTCCAATTAACCCGGGAAGCTCGGAGGATAGAATCGACTCGAATTGACTCGGCCCCTCACATACCCGCCATACCATCAAACGTCTTTTCACCGCAATGGGGAAGCAAGAAAGAGAGAGAAAGAGAAAGAGAGACAGAGTGAGATAGAGAGAAAGGTGGGAGTTAGAGCTGGAGCAGGGTGGAGTGTCTGGAAGAGAGAAACGTAGGCAGAGAGAAAGAAAGAGAGAGAGAGAGAGAGAGAGAGAGAGAGAGAGAGAGAGAGAGAGAGAGAGAGAGACGAAGAGAGAACGAGAGAGTGAGAGAAGGAGAGTGAGAAAGAGCTCGCGTGAAGTTGGAAGCAATCGAGAAGGTTTAATCCCACTCGATTGCGTTCCTTGCCCGGCAACTTCAGTTCTTCGCCGTTCTCTTCACCCTCGCGTTTCATCCCCTGCCTTGAGCAAGCCACTTTTCCCCTTTGCTACAGCAAACGACGCTCGTGTGTGGGCGTATCCCGCGGCTCTGGATGTGTAAAAGAGGAGAGTCCTTCTTTTGTTCGGTCGCTATCTTCGTGCATTCCCGTAGTGGTGGTATAGAATCTCGAATCTGGCTGCGAGACACACACGTACACACTTGCAAACCTGGACCACGGGCGCGTCTCTCGACGACGACGTCAGGGGCGCCGACGACGGTCACAAAAGGTGGCTGGCTGGCTGGGCTGTCAAACACGCCGACGACGGTCGTTGGTGTGTGCGGCGATGTTCGAACCCTGGCGAAGGTGAGACCACCTCGTAAATATTCTACGGCCAATTTCCCATCGCATGCGAATACAACGGTACCAGGCCGAAACGAGTTGCAAAGAAAGGGGGGCCCTAGAGCCTGCGGAGACATCGCCGGAGATATTTCTCACACCCCCGCGTTACCCAAGTCGAGGATTTCCGTTTATCCGTTGCCGATGAATTTCCGCGGGGTTGAGGGGACACGTTTTCTTTTCTCCACCTCGGACCCGGAATCGAAATGGAAATCTAAATCTGCGTTGGGAGATATTACCGATTCCCTAAGGGACTCTAGATAACACTCTCATGCATTTTCAAGAGATAATTCCTCTCTCTCTCTCTCTCTCTCTCTCTCTCTCTCTCTCTCTCTCTTTCTCTCTCTCTCTCTCTCTCTCTCTCTCTCTCTCTCTCTCTCTCTCTGGTTCATGCTAAATGGCTCATATTAATTCTTCATGAGATAACTCTTGTAAAAATTCCTAACAAAAAATCTTTGAAAACCGTACAGCGCAATAACTGATTGTGTTATGCTCGTTAGTGGAGTACATCAAGTTTGATCCTAAAAAAGTTGATTGTATCCTCTTCTCCTTTTGAAGAATTTTCTTACGAAGAAATCACCGAATTTTAGAAGAGCAGCGTGCAGTACGGATTTCGACTGTCTCATCAGGCATACGTCAGTGTTCCGGAACTTCGTTGAAATTAGATTGCTCTCGATCGTAGGGCGTTTCTCGTTCGACGCCGATCACGCAGCTGGTAAAGTGTCGTTGTTCGTTCGTCTAGCAAGGGAAATTCCTTGCGCTACGCCACGCCACGCCATGCCATGCCAGGCCAGGCCAGGCCACGCCACGATACGCCATACCGTACCGTGCCGCGCTGCGTCGGAGTACGGTACGGGACGGGACGGGACGGGTGAATTAATCGCAAACGAATTTATCTTTGACGCTCCGGGTTAAACTAAAACGCCCAGATATTACGGGGAAGTAAGCTCGTTAGAGGGTTTACAGCATCACCGGTGCCTCGACCGCCTCACGCCCCTCCTGTATTTCTCGCGTAGGTGGTAGTAGCTTGCGGTCTGGTAACCGCAGTCTCTACTGCGCTGTCGGTTGCGGATACCTCAGTCTCGTGTGCAACCTCGCGTCTGTTTTGTGCAAAGGGCTTTCAAAAACCGCGACTGCCGAACCATACCGACTACCCCCAAGAACAGACGCCGCGCAACGCCGCGCCACGTCGCGCCGTACCGACGAGCCAGAGGCCCATCAGAAACACCGTCAGATACACACACTTTGACAGCCACGCGTTTTCGATTAAACTTGAAATCTACTGTTCGATACGCTGCTAATCTCACCATGCATCCAACACACTGTCCAGAATTCGACATCATCCACGTTCATTCTCTTCCATACTATCGTGCTCACATATCGTAAAAAAATTAGCAACTTCACTGTCTAGACATCTAAGATCTGTCTCTTTCTTTTCGAATTCTTTTGAACATCTTCTTCATCTGAATTGATATGTTTTGAATGCCTAAATTTACTAACATTTAAGTATCAATTAAAATAAAATAGAATTCTATTGCAAGTTGAAAAAATTATTAAAGCGTTCTAATCTAAAATAAAACATAGGATTTCGTGGAAAACCACCTCACCGGTAAAGATGATCAGATAACGATGAATTGATATCATAAATAATTAAGCTAGACTGTTCGTGTAAATATCCACTGATGTGCGCAGCTGAGAAAAGGCGATAACTTCATATTTTATTATGGTTCAAGGAAATACCTGTGGTGTGCACTTGAAAAATATGCCCTCGTGCATAGATCGCATCGATAACGCCTGAGTTCTTTGTAATTATCTTCTTTAACGATTACTTTGTAATTCTCAAGACAATTCTCAACTCTATCAACAATCACACTTATTAATAATCGTCATTTCCACGACAATCCAATAAAACCGAGGAAATCAGTTGGGTTGATTATGATTCGTACATGGTATTTTTAATTACCATAAGATCGATCGGGAAGTTGAGTTATGGGTGAAAGGGGATAGTAAATTTTTCCGCGAGCCCATTAAGCGATAGAGTAGCAGGAAGCGATGAATTTTCTTTATTCCCATTTATCAAGCGCCGAACAAGCGAACAGTTTTCAACCTACATATCCCCGGCGACAACAATGGAACTTGATGCATGCATGCGTCGCATGCCGACGCTATAATAATTACGGTGAAATTACTGCGACGCCGAATCCGAGTCGCTCTGTGTGTCAAGCCAGACACACACGTGTATTCAAGACGATACGGAAACGTGCCCCCTTGCGTAACGACTATACACGCGTGCTGACTGCATCTACAATCTCGAATTAATTATTCACTTAGATAACGTCGATCGATACGTCATATTAATCACAACAGCGCGACTAACGTAGTTAATATTAATCAGCAGTCTAGAAGAGGGTCTACGGGGAGAGACGAGCCGCGCACACGCGTTGCCGGAAGGACTGCCACGGAGGATAGACGCACGTATATGTATATATCAATATATGTACACACACATATATGTATGTATATATATATGCAGATATATATATCTGCAGATTCTAATTACTGATTAGTTGGGGCAAGCAGCGAAAAGGGATTGGGGGCGAAGGTGCGCAAATACACCCGTTTCCCGATAATCAAATTCATAGCCGGGTCTCACCGATCCAATTCCAATATTATATTTCTGTCTTATCGCCCGAACACGGATTTTCTTCGTCGTACATGACACGTGTCCACGAAGCAAGTTCATTGTTCGAGAGTAATACGAGTCTCGATTCATCTTCGACCTACAAATAGACTGTAGATACTTGTACACGCGTCGTCTCTTAATTCGCTGAACTTGTCAAAAGGAACACCAATCAATTTGTTCGGTGTACTCTAGTTCAAAAATTTATTCTACAAATTGACATAAAGTTGGACCATTGATTAAACATCACATATTCCTGGCATGTTTCTGATTAAAATCAGCACACACACAACATGATTCGGAACATGTTCAGTTGACGATTTTACAAAACCTCAATTATTTGGAATTTTAATCATCTAGAATTTCCTCGAATTCTCCATTAGCCGGATTCGTGTTTCACGTGTAAATAATTCCATCAAAAGGGATCTATACGCAACACACACAAATGTCACAAATAGTATTGGTAAAGTAGGGTTGATGGGGTGTTGGCAAATTACCAATTATCATATATTTTGCGGCCTTTAGCACAATAACTCAACAAGAAAAACTTCGTGGATTTACAAAATTTTGTTAAAAACTTCGTCGAATTTTTATGGCATCATGTACTCGAATAAAGAAGTATAAAACTGTTCAAGAAAATATTTCTATAACTTCACGAATTGTAACAGAAAAAATCTAAAATCCATCATTTTGATACTCGGTAGTTCAAGTGTCAAAAATGAAGAACCAGAGTACCTCGTTAAAAAGGAGAGTAACGAGAATTGTATCGTCGAAACCTCCCCAACATGGAGAAATTGCGTATTTCAAATTAAGATTTAGGATGTGATTGTGGAGGAGGATTAATTAATAAATAATTAAGACAGAATTGAGCCAAAATGAAACTGATTAATTTATTGGCTTATTGGGGAAAAACCTTGCGGCATAAAAACCCCAGAAAAGAAGTTTAAACATGTTTAAACAATCATTAAAGACGGAGAGGCACCACTTTTGCACCGTTTTTTGATAATAATTATCTGAAAAATCAGGTTCCAGCGAAAAATCGAACTACACCACGCGATAGAGCAGACTTTTTCTCAAATTTCTCAAAAACTGTGGGTGTAGGAGAAAAATTAAGGCCAGATTCGGAATCAGTACCAAAAACTCTACAAAATACACCCAACAGTTATCTGGAAACATAAAAAAGTTGGAATTTTTGGAAAGTGATATCGCGATCCAAATTACACATTAGATCGAAATTACAAATTGGCTGGACCATTTCGTAACGAATCGACCGGACGACTCTCTCGAACTCTCACGAAAAACTAAAAAATATCTAATAACAAACGTCCTTCCCTTCCTTCGCTAAAGGACCTGGGAAAACCCGGAGCCGAGCAGTAGACCGACGGTTTACGTTATGGCTGACATGTGTTTATCTTGGGACCGACCTGCATTAAAACTGTAGACAAAGGGGCCCTGTCTTACTCTGTCCCGAGACTTAGGCTATTCTCGGCACCTCAACTTTTTGACACGAACAAAAAAAAAGTCTTCGTCGCGACAAAGTTTTACGGTCGCGGCCGAACAAGCATCCTAGCGCGTGGTCACCGCACCGGTGTGACTTACGTCGCGTGACGAATTATCGAGCGACGTTACTCACCGATACTTGACGTCGTCGTCGGTCGAGTTTCCGGAGACAAGATTAGAAAATATTTGTCAGCGTTCCCAAATGGCCGATTCATTCCGTGGCGGACGCGTTTGCGGGTTACGCGTGAAACAGGGGACCGGCAACGAGGCTTCCAAGGAATGACCATTATGTCCGAGGAGCGTGGCGGCAGCTCGTTCGGCTTCGCACGGACGGCCGCCTAACTTAGGGGAGACCAGTTAAAACACGTGTTCGCTTGCCGGCATAATGGCGGCAATAATTTCTCGACTGAGAAATAAATTCTCCAATAATAATTCTCTCCTTGCGCCGCCGCGCCGTATGTAGCTAACGTACCTAACTGGCCGCGATTTATCATTCCCACATTCGCACCTCACCCCGATGAATGCCGTCCCGTCGTCGAGCCTTCCGCCTTTAGCTTTTTCTCGAGAGAACTCGCGTTTTCCGAATTTTCCGCCGACGACTACAGTGAGTCCTTTGTCCTTGCTCTTTCTATTTACGCGACCACGACACTGCAACTTTTTGCACGCCGTGTATGCCGTGTTAGCGACCCGATGAAATAAGTTTGTACTACATAGTTAGCCGCGTGTCGTCAGAACGCAAACAGCTGTCGTCGAGTTGTTTTGCTTCTTCACTTCTGCATTATTACTGGTTACCGTGTGAATATGTATTCGGAACTTGCCATAATCTCGTCATCCCTTTTTTTTTGTGCAGTCACAAGTTGCAATACAAAACGGAATATGTGTGCGTTCCGTTGATAGTATAGAGTGACCACATTCACCACGATGTTGTCTGTGTCCATCTTGCATTGTGACTTGTGATTGCACAAGCAAACAGCACGACAAGAGTATGAGGTGGCTTTTTACAGCGGTTTTTGCTTGGATAATATTTTTTTGTCTCGAGCGGTTGCACCGATTGACCCTCGTCAAAACATTTCTGCTATTTATATACGTCAATAAAAAGGCAACATGGCACAGTTGCAAAGTCTTGAAATTATGAACTGTTTCGTTGAGAATGAAAGAAGAAGATAAAATTAAAATAACATTTCTCAAAAAATAGAAAGAAGTGTTCGGAATAGTCATGACTCAATATTGAACCAACATTTTCGAAAATGAAGATTTTCCGGGAACGGTGTAAGACGTCGACGTAGTATAGCTGCAAGGAAAAAATGGCGGCACGGTAAGAAGGAATCGTTGATTTATGGGCAACCAATCTATAATTTGCAAGTCAAATACATGAATAAAACAACATGGTCGGGTATCGATGAAACACGGGCGTCCGAATATGAAAAAATGATCGATGGCTCGTCAAAATTTCGCGGTGGTACATAGATTCTCGGTTCCCCGGTACGCCACCCAGTAATTGCCATCCTGTTCTATTTCGTTTCGTTCGCCGCGGCTCCCGTTCCCGTTTCGGTCTGTGAGTCGGCCACACCATCTCGCCCGGCAACGAATTAAGCTGCTTTATAAAAATGTAAAAGGCTTCGGCGGGCGAGCCGTTTTCCCAGGTAGGAACGCCGGATCGTGGGGTAGAAACGAGCCGGAGAACGAGAAAAAGAGAAAGGGAGCGTCGTTCCAACTAGAGAGCGAGAAAGGTGAAAAAGGTAGAGAGAAGAAGGGGGGTACGACTAGCGCCGCGAAGCTGGGGAATCGCAAATGCGATTGGGAGCTTCATTGTTTCTGAGAAAAGAAAAGAAAGCGCGAGACTTCCACCGGGGGAGAGAGAATTTAAGTCGCCGAATGAATGGTTGGGAAGCGAGAGAGACCGGGCCGAGGGGTGAACGAGCTTATACATTTTTACACGAGTCGAACGAGCGCACAATCAACGTTCCGTATCGCTAATCAGCCGGTTCTATTTGTCGGACCGTCGTGTCGGTAATAGAGTGGACGTCGTTCCTCGATCCTTATCTTGACGCACAAGCTACGATCCTAGGCGAGATTAACGCGCGCTGGCCTTGGCGATCATGATCTATCATCGCGAGTTCGATGATCCAACAGTCGTAACCGGCCGAGATCAATTAACTCGCCACCTACCCAGACCAGGAAAAGCTATGACCCTCTTTTTCACTATCCTTACATCCTATTCCTATACCAACGCTAAGCTATTTAGAACGTATCCGGTCGTCACACGTTTCTTACCGCAACTTATTTCTAGTGTGCTGTTGTATGTGAAAAAGCTTTACCACACGCAGATGGTGCTTCATAATTGATCGCTACCCGGGTGCAGTACCGATTTGAATTATACCTACTGCAGCAACAGAACTTGCGGACTCGCTTTCTATGGTTCTGTTGTTGTGTTATATGGTTCTATGGTTCTATGTTCTTTCTATGTTCACCTTTTTCTTCTGTTGATGAACCGGTGGCATTAGTGACAAAATTGATCAGATGAAATTTAAGATGCAGACCAACGAAGCCAATTTAATCTAGTCATCTATTCTACAGAAAGAATAAAAAAAAGAAATAGAAAACGAAAATGAAAGATATAGGGAACGAAAGAGACATTGTCGCAAAGAGCACATGCTTAGCAATATAAATCCAAAGTTAAGAATTCATTTAAAAAGCAAAATATGCGCACTGCTCCTTGATCTAGTTTAGAGAAAGAATAGAGGAGGGAATAGAAAGAAATATAGGAAATAGAAAATGAAAGATGCATCGTCACACCTTAACAACCCACCTTATCAACAATTGCTCAGAGCTTGCTCATCCAGAATCAAAACTGTTCCATTCAGCTATTCCGTCTTCATTGAGAGATCATCCCACACAACTGTTTCAGAAATGTTCGAAGCCATTGCGAGAGTCGCTGCCAATTCCGGAAATATTTTAAAAGGCAATTTTCCAGAGGCGTCGTCGTATTCGATCGTGTCGTCTCCATTATTCCGATCCGGCGCCTTCATTTTGCCGGCGGGTCCCGTAGGATTTACGCGCTCGACGCAGTCCATGCATATCTGCGTGAGCAGATCCGTGGCCCCAACGGCTGTCCATTGAACTCGCCGGGATCTTCGGAAAGCAGCCGACGGTAGTCTGTGGCAATTCCCGATTGACTTGTGGCATCCTGCGAATGTCATTACCTTCTTATACATTAGAAATATGCGTTACCGTGGGTGGACAAGAGAGGAGAGGAGGGGAGAGGAGAGGAGAGAGAGAGAGAGAGAGAAGAGGACATCGTTGTCGTCGACAGTGTCGCGTAGGAAACAACATGCTCTCGATTCCTTGTCCCGAGGAGCGGGTCCGCATTACGAATTTATTCTTGATTTCCTGCTGGCTGGCGGGTCGGCTGGCACTCTGGGCACAAATGTACAAAGTAAGATTCCGATTCCGAGGCATTAATTGAGCGGGGCCCTGTATTTCCCTGCGGGCTACGTAGACAGAGGTGCTTTCGGGCTACCAATTTCCAAGAGTTTCGGTTTCAGACCGATACGGAAACGGGTAACAGGGTGGGGGGCGCGGTTGGTGCAAGGGGGTGGTGGTTGCGAGGGTTAGGCGAGCCGGATCGAAAGAGCGAAGAAGTTGCATGCGCGTTCCGGGTAATATGGCGTAGGCACGGCCTACGACCGGGCTTCCCAGTGCAAGCCGCCGGGCTGCACCGAGTAATAGAATGTGCATGTAATAACCGGAGGAAATATACACTCGGCAGCCTCCGAAAGAACGAACGGAGAAATAACGCTGGGGAACCGACGACTGCGGCGAAAGAAAATTCTCTTCCTCCTCCTTCTACTACTACTTCCTATTCTTCTTTCTGTTTCCTCTTCCTTCTCCTCCCACGTTTTCTCGCACGAGCGCGAATGTTCACCCGCGGATTTCGAGGATTTGTTTGCCCTGGAACGCGTTCACTTCTGTCTCATTCCAAAGCAGACACGCGTCTGACGAATCGTGATGAGATTCTTTGTTTGGGAGAAGTGGCTGGCGAGCGCTGTATGAAATAATACTTGGGGAACTACGCCACCGTTCAGAAACTTTCAGAGGCTCTTTATCAATGAAAACAGATGTGATGTGGGTTATTTGCACGGAGATTCGATTATGCTTCCTTGCCCTCGGTGTAGCACCCCTTTTCACTGCTTCTTGTCAACTTGTTTGTCGGCTTCCGCACTTTACATCGATAACATTTAAATGTTCCATTCATCTCGTTGACGTTGGTCTTGGGAGAAGTAAAGGTGTTCTTTGTGGTATTGGGACCCTTGAGGAAGTTTTAAGCTACACCGTTACGAGAAACGATGCGATGTTTTGACTCAACGTTATAGGATAGAGAGACGCTTATTTATGGTCTGAACTATGGCGTTCTCAATCTACTGAGAATGTCTCCTCACTTCAGTAGCTTTACAAGTATAACTGCGTCTTTATAGTTACCAATGCATAAAAAGGTGTAGATACCTATACGTAAAAAGAATTATTTCACGTACGAATTTCATTGAACTATTACAGAACAATGTATGAGTACTCTGGTACACAAATCGTGGAAATTCATTTTTTATTAGCATCGTACTTGTTGTAATTTTAAGTATTTCCATACATTACTCGTTTGATGGAAGAATAAAACAGTCGACGAAATCCCGACTAACTTTGTTTGTGCTCCATACATGGTCTTGGTCTGGTACTTTTCACCAGTAATGTACCTCCATCATAAGTTCGTAAAGGAAGCAAGGCTTCATTCTGCCAAGAAACCGAATCCTTTCGAACTTCACCAATTTCCGCATCCGTTCCCGGCGAAAACAATCGAGCAGGGGCAAGCGGAAAGAAAAACGCCATCCCCGAAGAAACCAGCGTGTAATTTAATCGGGCGAGCGTTTCGTGGAACGTTGGTAGGCGACGAGGCGACATCCGTTTGCTCCGCGGTGTCGGCTACAGAAGCCGGGACGCATTTTGTCTGCGGGAGACCGCAATTAACTGTCTGGGATTTCGCGTGGACTTGCACGGCAAGAGCAGCCCGTGTGAAACGTCAGATGCGTTTCCCGGACACCTCTGTCCTCGCGTCAGAGTCAAAATTCGCGGTACTGAAAATCATCTTCAATCCGCGAAGAAAACCGGTAATGCGGCCCTCTCAAGATCGAATGACTGTGGAATAATCGGTCGATAAAGAGAGTAATACAGGAACGAAGTAGCGAACTGTCGCGTACTTAGATATCCCTTCCCCGTTTTGCAACCGACAGGACGATAAGGGGCTGAACGATTCCGAGGCGGACGGGGCTAAGTCGAACCGATAAAGCTGGGATTTCCACGGTCGACGCGTCAGTCACCGCGGCTCGAGTTTTATTATATTAAAGTAGTAAACCAGATAATAAAGCGTGCTACGTTCCGCCGGTGTCCGACGGTTTTACGACTGCCCGTACGACACCTTATATCGCGTAGTTACAGTCACCCTCTGCCGATCATAACCGGGCACATCAGTCATACGTACGCCCCCTGGTATCTCGGCCTCAGTTTCATGGTTGGTCGTTGCCCATGGGACTTATTATAGTCTGCAGTCGTCGCCTGTGAAGGAACCGACCTTACCCTTCGCTCAAACATTCACAGCTACGTCGCTGACCTAAAATCTGGAAGAAATTCGCGTGCATTTCTAACCGGAGAAACGATCATCTTTCGTTCTTAACCAAATTCATCACGAGGAAGTATTATTGAGTTTTTGAGCTGTTCTTTTTTCTGTTTCGAAACATCCTCGTGTGAAAACATCATTTTTTCTATGAACAGAGATATATACCTAAGCTTTCGTGTTTTAAACTTTCTACACGAATCATAGTAAGCTGGTTATAATTGTAATAATTTTGTAACAAGGGAAAAGAATCCAGAATTGACGCGATTCATCAAAGTATCGGTAGGAACCGTACTTCCAGCTTGCCACCACTGTTAAACCAAATTATCGCAGTCAGAGGTAGTTAAACAGCTACGTGGGCGTCTTCTAGTTTGGAAGATAGTCGGTCGTCGTATAATCTACACTTATTCATGGGGGGGAGCTATTTTTATCTGACTTCCGGGAATAAATCGCGTCTATTGGATAAGGAAGCGTTACCTAAAAGCGCCGCTCCCATCGACTTAAATCAGAAAAGAAAGCCTTTAATAGCCCGGGCCGGGGGTCCGAAAGCCTAAACGCCAAGCGATTCTTGCCATGTCATTTGACTTTAGAACGGGCACGTCCCACTTCGTCCTGACGTTGATTCATCCTCTCGTATCCACCGGTGTTCTTATCGAGAACAGAGCGGCGGCGGCGTTTTGACTGAATTCAACGCGACGATTATCGTGGACAGACACAGTTGGCTGGCCTCCAGGAACGGGATGCATTATGTAAACAAAGACACCAGGCCTGGTGCCGTGTAGCAGATATGAATCACGTACGACGTTATATCGGGAATTACGCGAGCACGTGACCAGCCGAAGATCCATCAGACATCCGCGTGACGGATGCTCCAACGAAGCGTGATCGTTTTTGAGTTGCCCGGAACTCCATTACGCCCTTTACTAATCTCCCTATCCGTGCAAGTGCATGCCGCGCTTCGCTGCTCACGATTCAAGTTATCTGCGTTACACTTCAATCAACATCGGGTACCAATCTGTGCATTTCACCGGTAAGCCCAAGCCCTTTCCTACAGATACAGCCCGATCCAGATCCTTACACGTAAAGCCTTCCTTTTCGTTTGCCGATCATCCTCCCGGTCGCTTCGAGGCAAGTTATGGTGGACCCTGGTGGGCAACGTTCTGACCAATACGCTAGAACAGACCAACAAATTGATCATGCTACAAGCTGTTCCCAAAATTATGGTACAAGCGAAGGAATTACGGTATAAATTATGGTATGGTGGTAATTGTATATGCAAAACCCCGTTAGTAAGAAAGTATAAAAAATGTGCACTTTATTTGCAGTAAGTAGAAATAGTATGTGAAAAATCAGACGCGTCAGACAAATCTTCAAACTCGATTTTCTCGTAAAGAACGTGCCACAGAAAAAAAATGTTATCCTTTGTTTTCGACTTGTTTCTGCATGTCGAATCACTCACCGATCGCTTATACCACGATTTCGGAAACATGTATGCAGATGCAAATTTTTAGGCAAAATAAACATTGTCCGTATCAATACCAAGGAACAGGAGTCAAATAGAAATTTTCTTTCTTCTGTAATCATTTCGATGAACGCAGAATGATCAATGCTCTTAAAATGCATTAATCCGTATCCCCATTTTAAATTTTGTTTACTCATTCTTCTCATGAATGCATAAGACCCGCAGTGTACTTTGAAACACTGTTTCAATGAATAGTATTAATCCTTTGCTGTCGACTAATTCCACTCACAATTAAAACTTACTACATTGTAATTCGAAACAACCAGCGTTGTTCGAAGAATAAGATTGCATCGAAGAGGATTTGTTAAAACAGAGTAATTAGAGACGGCTAAGGAGACAGAATCTCGAAACGATAAGCAGACGTCGGATGCGGAAGATTCCTACGACACATACATCGCGCAGTGTTATGGCAATCTAAGTTGGCATGTTTAGTCAGCTCGAATAAGGCGCGCCCGTGGTGGGTCTGATAGCTGGCTGAGTCAACATTCACGTGTTTGCTGTGGCATCGCAGCGAAGCTATCCAGACGAAGCCCAGTTGGCGAACCGGGCTCCCAGGGAGAAGGGACGGCCCGTGTCGCGCACAATTTGGTACAAGATATTGCTTTCGAATGCAGCCTCCTTATCCTTCACCGCTCGAGCTGTTACCGGGCTGTTTACCTGTAAACGTTCGCGTCGCGGCGGGTACGTTCCTCCCTTCGGGTAAACGACTCGCTTGCTCGCTCTCTCCCGTCGTCACTTTCTCCTCTCTATTTTCAATAGCGCCAGCGAACGGGTGAGAGCGGTTCGCGATCGAAGGTCGGGAGCAATTAGGTCACGAGGACCGGGAATGGAATGAGAAAAGGGGAGCGACAACGAGCTGACGGCTCTATCGGTATCGGCAAGAACCGGCCGAATTACCGGATTCCGTAACCGGGAAACTTCCCCGACGAATGTTTTCCCTCGACCCGGAGCTGCTAAAAAAGCTTCGACCCCGACTCTGCTTTCCGTGAAGAAGCGTGCCAAGTATCGGGAAGTTGCAATCCCGGCGTGCTGCAAAGAGGATTCCCCGGATACACGCGGGCCGGCCCCCTTCCGAATAATTTCACGGGTCTGCTGGGATCGCAGGCCACCGCGAAATGGGAATTGTAAGCGAAGATGTTAAACAGTTGTCAAGTCCACCCCTTTGGATTTTCGGTCGATAGGGCTGTGCGCGAAATTATACAGACCCGAAAAAGGGACAGAGATTTGGTACCGGGAGCAACGAGGACAAGACTGTCGTCGGCTGAGGAGAGAGCAAGAGAGAGAGAGAGAGAGAGTGAGAGAAAGGGGGTGAAAGGAGACATAGGCGAAGAGAGAAGCAGACAGTCACCCCGTGAAATTGAATTACAATAAGCAAAGTAAAGTTGGATGATCCAACCATTGTGTCATCCCGACCATTGCTACCTCACTGCCAGTTATCTCCGTTCTTCTTTCCCGCGATCTCTCCTTTTGGCTCTCCCGCGATGCCTCGCGAAGTCCCTAGACGAGGAAGAACTTCTCTCGAGTACCACGACAACCGACGGTATTCTTACGCCTTTGTTCCCCACAGGGACTGAATTAATTGCTGCGTTTTTGACATCCATTCATTGTCGGGTCCCGGCAGACGACGTCGGGATGAGCGGATAAAGGGAAAAGTTACTGAACGCCTCTCGTCTTTCCGCCATCTCGCGTGGACTCTCGCTCCAATTTCCGTATCCCGGAGAATATTATTCCTGCGCCCCGTTGCTTCCCTCCTGGAAGTCGCTGAATTTGGTCCGAGACTGTTGGGAGGAAAGCTTCGGTCGTCGGCGGTGCCTTTTCTTGTTCTCGAGTCCTTGTTCTTCAAGCAGACGAGTTGCTGCGACTATTGGTAGCTTGGAATTTTCCAACAAATCTAAACAGTCATAAAATAGTTCTTGGACAGTTGGGCATCATCTGAAAATATCCAATACCGAAACAAGACACGTGGACATTTTACTGACAGCGATAGCGCAGGCAAATCAATAGAAACATAAATAGTCTTGCATTCGAGCGATGCACACACTCAGTTATCTGAGCAAAGCACAATTGCCTTTCAAACAGTTAATATCACAAACACAAATTACTTTCAAACTGTCAACATCGTGGATATATAAATCGCTCGGAGCATATGTATTCTGCAGATTATTGTCAAACATGACCCATTTCCCACGAACTCCAGGGTATCAGTTTGTTTTACTGTTTTATTAGTCTTGCAATGAAGATTGAGTCGTTGATCGAACAGATTTAATACTGGAGAAGCTTTACCTGGTTGTGAATTACCTTAAAATCTGGAGAAATTGTTTATTGCATTTGAAAATAAGGGTAGATGCAATTATCCGTGCAACAGTGTCTTAAATATCTGCAGACTGTTATATATGTGTCGTTCATCTCATTTGAACATGGTGTATCTTCAAGATTAATATTCTGTGATCGTAATTGCTAATCCAGCATCCTCCAGAACGCCATAAAATCAAATTAATTTATTGATCCAATAAAAATGGTTAAATTCAGACATAAATCTGTGCTCAGCGACCACTGTCTCAACTATAAATAAATTAGTGCAATCGAGAAAGAATTTTATCCAGGAACTAGTACAATCCAAATTGAGGCAGAGTTTATTTAGTACAGTTCACTCAGGACTCTTTGAATCAATCAGGGTGTAAATTAGATTATTTCTTACCCACAATCGTAACATTTCTATTTAACAACAGAATCAAAAAATATTTATAGCTACGCCTCCATTAGATCAAGTAACCGAGTAAACCAATTGCTCAATCTTGCATGTCGCTATTACTAGAGACAAGTAATTGCCATAAATAATTTAACAGCTTAACTGTCCTCCAGTACATATAACTTCACTAACATCTGCCCAACTGGCGATCCGCGGGTCACATTTGGCTTTTTCTACCACTTCCTTATTCCGATAGCGTGCGAAGTGATAACCACCACTTATTTGACACAGCCGTACCACCTGAAATGCTTCTGTTTCTATCTGTTTATGGAAATCGATTACGCATCGTTTGTAGTAATAGTAGTAGTAGTAGCACCTTAAGTAGTGAGAGAAAGCACTGATTGATGGTAGAGACCGTGTGGCTCGGAGAAGAAGTTCGGCAGCCCTTTAAGTGGTCCCCTTGAAGTATTGACTAATAGGTCCAAAACAGAAAACAATGACAAACCCATTTTTCTTTTTATGAAACTTTTACCAGCATCCTGTTCAGGACATTTTTCTAGTTGAAATGATGTCAAATACAGCAGAACCTCAACTATCCGAAATAATCATGAAGACTGTACATAGTGTACAAGGCGAGAATTTATACATATAATAAATTGTGTTATTTATGGATCGCTTTAGATTAAATTGTTTACACTTGAAACACGTACGTATTCGATCAATGGAGAATGATAATCTGGTAGAATAATGGAGGTTCTACTGAATCGTGAATGAAATAAACAAATACCATATGCTTTGAAGAATGGATATCATGTTTGGTTTCACTTTAACCTGAAAAATATCACAAATATGTTGGCAAATGTTCCATAAAAATATAAGTAACTACAAAACAAAACGTTTTGTAAATTTATTACTCTTGTCTCACCCATTTAAGTTACACTTCTTGATGGCCAAGCTCCTGCACCTCTGAAGGTCATTTAACCCAGACATGGTAGCAGGGATAATCTTCTCACAAGTTTCGTGCACATCCCCTTCACATAAAACGAGACATGACTGTCCATTTTCCACACTATTCTTCAAGAAAGAAATACGTTTCGTCCATTGCTTCATTGCTGTTCGGTCGCCGTATCGCACAGCAATTCCTCGGTTGGTCGGGTAACGTTAATTCAGTTTTAACAATTCACCGGTGATCTGCTGCGGTACTCGCGATGCACAAGGCCCGATGCACCTGACGGATGCGTTCCACGTGACGCGTAGAGAGTGTACGTCTGCCGGGGTCTGGCAAGTTCGCCGGGAAGTCTGCGTCGTGACAGATCGCGGTAAATCGCGGCACAATCGTCATCTACACGGCTTCTCTCGAAACTTCGCGAGGCGGCGAACTTTCCGCGGAGGCGGAGGAAATTGCTGAGCACGGCCAGCTTTTGTCCTTCCGGTGGTGCATCCCTCGGCCCTCCCATTTCCTCTCGACCGGAGTGCATAACCCCTTCCAGTTCCGACGACAACGACGACTACGACGACTACGACGACGACGTCGACGACGACGACGACGACGCCACGGGGAAACTATTGAATATGCATAAGTTATATTAAATTGGGCCACCGGGTGTATGGTGCTGCGCGGGGGTGGAAAATACCGACCAATTACAAGCACTTGGATGGAGTTCGGCTTCCGCCTCCTGAACCGGAAAGTTGGAACGACGAAGGATGTTTGAAGCGCATCGGTACTATGGCTGTATCGGCCGCGCGGATACTTGCTAACCGTTTGCGATTTCGCGGAAATAATGCGAGAGATGTCCCTAGCTGATTGGTTCAGCGATCACTTTTTGTATCACAGAAAAATTCTGCGCATGAATTATGAAAAAACAGGAGCTTAGAAAAAGATATTTGTTCCTCTGCTAATTTTAGTAAGTTGAAGCAGTACTTTGTTGGCTCTAAATTCTCTTTGTAAGGATGTCCGAAAAAATATCAAAGTGTCGGGTTTTTAAAGGAAACGTTTATTTCACAGAAACTTTCGTGCGCGCTACAACGACAACCCCGTTGCTTCTTTGCTGTCTCCTTATAAATTCTTCCGCATCGTAGGCGGTTACTTCCGCAAACCAATCATGTCTACTTAAAATTAGCGTACGCCCACCAAGAGGCGACAAGATGAAAGAAACTGATCAGTTTGTGGAGGTACCCTCACCTTGAGCACTCGTTGCCTACCTAAGGCCCCTAAAGTTTCGCTTAGTAAGGCACTTGGTTTGCAGATGTTTTACGGTGCGTCAACGGCTATTGAGACCTTTAGCTAAAATACGAAGTTCCTAATAAATTATGATAAAACAGAAAGTTCCGCTAAATCTCAAAAATAGCCTGAAGTCACGTCCGCACCGTAACCATAAACTGCGCGCCTGGCCAGCACATGGTACCCTACTGCGACCCGCATGGGCCACGATTACTCGAATCCTTTACATCTTCTCGTTATTTTCTAATCGGGGGCTGGGTAGGGTGGGGCTCGGCTCCCCCTAAGATGACAGTTGGGGGAGCGGAACTTAAATCCCCACCCGTATCCACTAAAACTCCACCGCCCAGGGGCCTCTCGGTCCCATACTCTCCTCTTCGAGTGTAGCATCGTATATCCTGTGGCCCGCTTTCCGCATTCGACAAGGATAAATACAGCAACCTGCAGCCACAAACCTGTTCTTTGCAGTTCTCATTATTTTCTACATATTTTCATCGGACACGCGTAAAAACCCGCAGTATAATGATCACTTGACAAAATAAAAATCTTTTGCATCCATTGCAACAAACAGGAGTTGAATGAAAATTGATTTCATGTCGTAATCATTTTAACAAGTTGACGCCATTTCTATGATGTTCTTTAATTCTTGTAATGTGTTTACTGTTCTAACTGGAAGAGAAAGTTCCTTATCATATCGCATATTATGTTAAATCATTCTACAAATCGAATAAGAGAACACAACTTACGGAATGACCTAATATTTCTGGACTGTTAAATTCGTTTTACAATATTAAAGTAACGAAATTGTTTAATGCACGATTTTTATCACAGATTTGCAAGCCGTCACCTCTTCAGGTCCGCTAAGAGATCTGTTAGAATATCTAATAAGCGAATAATGTAGGATAAAATGAGCACAATGTAGCGAGACACGCAGGACCCCATAAATCGTCGAAATCTGTGCGAAACGTCGTAGTTTTAGGGCGATAATGCCGGCGACGTATCCTTGCGCCATTTAATCAGCGGGTCGACGTTATCTAGCACCGTTGTGATAACAGGCTTGAGCCACTTAGAGTTTTCTTGTATCGTGGCTTAACGGGCCGGGATCTTTCGCAAATCTTTATTAGTAGATCGTTTGTCGGCGGCAAGGATCTGTCGTAACCACGTAAAAAATACATGCGCTCCGGAGTTCCAGTTGACCGCAATTAGCCAGCAGAGATTCGAGGGTCCTTCCATAGCTACTGAATATTTCTTTTTCTATCTATGACGTTAATTAATGTGTACTCGCATACTTCCTCAACATCGATCTTGCGGACTGTCGCACAGTCGTATAACAATGTAGGTCGTTGGATTCGTTTTGACATCGGCTACAATATTATGAAGATCTTTCAAAATTAAAGGTGACTGAGTGTTTGTAGAATAAACATTTTTAAAAAAATATTTTGTATTGGAAATTGTAGACCGCTACGTCTTGATTAACTGTTGTCTAAAACATTTTTGTCGCATTAACGAAAGTGCCTGAAAAATCATGTTCAGTTTTAAAATAAACAATAATCCTTAATAAAAATTTTTTTAGAAATAGTAAGTACGATCGACAGGAAAATCATATTCACAAAATAATTTTTAAATGCCTGTTCTAATTATAATTTTTATTAAATTTCATAATATCGACGTTCTCAGCATTGCTACACATTTAGAAAGTAATGTACATGAATTTATTACCGATATGAGATAAATAATTTTATCAAATGAACTGCTAGCTCGGCCGCCCGGACCACTGTGCGTCGTCTAGGATTGTAGTAATAAAGCAGACTTACATTCGCTGTGATTTTACCTTGTATATACATATACGCCTATGCACGAGAAGACGCGGAAGACAACGTCAATGTTAATAAATTTGATGGAGCTCTTGTGTGACCCAGATCCGCAAGATGCGCGCCTAGCAGAGACTGCAAGTTACAACGAACTAGAGTTTATGGCTTTTGTAATATAACTACACTCGCTCTCAGGATTTCCTTTGCTGTTTTTAAGATAACCTGCGCGCATAGAATGAAGTAGAGTCTGAGTGTGCAATGATTCTATTACCTGTATTGTACAGGCTGCTCGTTTTATGATCGCGGGCGAGAGCGTAGAAGAGAAATTGTTCACAAGCTTGCAATCAATAGAATATGCTCGTTTTTAATAGTAATAGTGCAAGGGTGCTCGGATGACCTTTATTTGTTTAAATGCATGGATATTTCCAGAAAATTTCGAGCTGTATTTCAACGACGTGTGACATGTTAACCTTTAGCAGACATGCCTCAGCGTTTAGGTAATAACAGTATTAACATTGTAATAACAGTATTAAATAAGTAGTATTAACATTGTTACACATGACATTCATGTGGCATTATTTGTACTTGTCGTCTTGATTATTGAAAAACTTTTTCGAACACACTGTTATTTTCCTTCTGATTTAAACATTTTTGTACATGATCTAACTGTTTGAATGGCTATTCTTACTTGATACATTGGTTTATACGTCATGAAACAACAAGTTTGTTGTCTCACCTTCTGAATGAATTTCCTTCTCTGTCCCAAAATGTTTATTAAGCAAACAATGTGTTCGGAAGCGATTTGTGCGCGTCAATTCTTGTATCTTCGCCGCACAATGCTTGAAGGGTTGTTGGCACAACAAAATCAAGTTAGAAGTATCTGAAAGGTCCAGTTCCCCAATGTACGGGAAGAAAGGGTTCCAGAAATAAGAAAAAACATGGCACAGAACCGAGAAAACAAACGGGGCAAACTAGGTCAGAACATGATAAAACACTCGCTGAAGTAGGCTTCCACTTCGAACACAGAACTCTCTGTCTCCTTAACAATACATCTTCCATTCTCCTAATACAGAATGTATTGTCTCGTGAATTCGTAGAGGTTAGCAGAAGTCTCTTAACTAATCTAAATTACTTTAGAATTAGAAAATGTAAGGATTAAAAGAAGGTTTTTCTTGTTGATATACATATATACGTCAGTTCAGCATCAACAATGTATACACAAAACACAACCGTGCTTTCCCGAGCGTAGAAGGATTAAATGCAGTGGTTGTGTTGTTAAGCAGCGTGACGGGCGAGCCGTCGAAAAGGAGTCTCGCAAAAGTAGAATCAAAGGTACTTTCGTGGATTGAAAAACATGTTCAGGATTAACGAGGCGAGCCACTCGTCGTTACCTCATAATCTGCATCCGAGGGGTCCGTAGTGGCACAATGTTCCACGAAAATAATGTTTATCCCTGCCCGGTTCCATTTCTGCGGGGCTCGGTCACCGCGGGCCGCGGCGTATCCTCCCTGGGTCTAAATGTGTGAAAAGTCGTTTGACATTTATTCGTTTACTTTATCCAGTTTGTCCGTTGAACGCAGAGGAGCCCACTCATTCGCTAACGAGCTTATTTCTCCCCTCTACCGCACCCACACATACACGCGCATGTAACCTCTGACAGACGGATGGTCGTCGGTTCGCCGGGATTCGAAAGGCAGGTTCTCCAGGTGTTCCCTAGGCCGCTTTTGACCGTTTCACGCTCGTTGACTTGGATAATAACATAATACGTCGCGGACATGTCCAGCGTGCACAATCTGTACCCGCGGAATGCGAGCGCCGCGATATATTAGCGGCCTTTGATACTCCGTCCGCTAATGCGAAGCATTTCGAGTGAAATTAGCTTTCCTATTTGCAGCACCGACTCGTCTCCCCTGTCCCTGCCTCCCTCGTCCTGGTTCTCTTCTATTCTTTATTCCCCCGGTGAAAACGGGCGTCGGTGTACATTATCAGAGAGGAAGTGGTCAATGATACTGGTCGAAAAGACTACTTCGAGAAATAATCATTATCATTCGTGTACTCATGCGATGATACACTCGCGATGCACGCAACAGGCACTGGCCCACGCATTCACTTTGCTCGTATCGCATAAACACAGGAAAATTTGGAGTCTGCAAACACTGCTAGATTTTACAAAGTTGTCAAACTCTCTGAACTAGTCAATACAACTGTACAATGTACAATGTACAATACAACTTTATGTATGTACCTACAATGAATAAATAAAGACAATATTATAAAATAGCATATCTGCGTATATGTTTATTGAATCATCAATTTTTTCGAACGCTGAATTTGTTGTAGACTTCTGCAAAAATGTGTGCTCGTCTATGTATAGTAAAACTTTGAAAAACAAACATTTTCGAATGTCTGACTTGTTGTTGACTTCTATTACTGACTTTTCGTGCCACCACTTTCACTATCTTATTATCCTAATATAAAACTCTATTTTCGAGATTTTCAAAAAATTTCAGGTTTCTACTTTGAGAATATGATAAAGAAAACGATGGCACCCAAAATTTCCTGTCACCTATTTTAGCATGATATTCTCTTAATGTAAAACACAATTATTGCCTAATTTAAAAATTATTCTCGATCCAAAATTTTCTACGATGTTAATCTAATTTTAGTATGGAATAGTCATATAGAGGATGGAGAAAAAGAAAAAAAAAACCTGTTGTAACTAATATTCTTTATTTCTCGCCAAAAAAATTATAATATTGTTCGTGTATTATTGCTCCACACGCATTTTCATGTCTAACTGAAATATTGGCTAGAGCGCTCACACATAGTATGTAGCGTGTGACGTCAAACATAACATTGGGATTACGCGAACGTTAGGGGTGCGGATAGTTGGAACTAGTGATAGACTCCTCTTACCCCTATGCCGTCGCGGGGCAAATCTTTTCATCTCACCATGAAACATATATAATATAGAACAAACTAGAATCTTAGACAATGTAGAGTATCTAGTTTTTGCTAATACGCCTAAATCCGCGAATTATCGGTAACATGAGGCGCGACTTCGAAATAATACATTAGATGCAATGTCTGTACTGATCTTAAGTCTGTGCAAAGGTGGACAAAGATGACGTATGTTATTCGACCTGGATCAATACGTGACTTAAAGTATTATATTGTTATTAGGCACTTCTAATTATATCAGCACCCAAAAACACTGTCCACAACCGTACATATACATCTACACTGTATCTCCTACAATTATTACATTCTTCTATACCAACCTTGCTGTTCATTTCAGCAGAAGTAGAATCAGCGCCTAGTAGTCAGACGCAGAAGCTGGAGTTTCGGTTTCCACGCTTGCTCCAATAAAGTCTCGCGAAACTCTCAATTTACTTCTCGAAGAAAAAGTCGCTAGTGATTTTACCATCATCCTCAGATTTTTGGTGCTCTCTACAATGAAGCGATAGTAGGACAACGAAGACAACGACCGAGAACGTTCGTGACCGCGTTATTTCAGCAGGAGTGGTTCAGAGGTCTTCTAAATCGGGTCTAAATCGTTCCGGAGCCGGAACGGTAACGCGACTCAATATTCTTAATAGGATGGTAATGAGCAATCCGCTAAGAAATTCTGCCGTCCCGTGCCAGTTACGATTGCGCGAAACCGTTCTCGATTAAGATCGCATTGGCATCGGATCAACTGGGTCGAATATCGTCGGCGCGGGAACAACGGTTTAATTATTTCTGTTTAGGGGCGCGCGAGAGCCAGTTTGCTCGAGAGAGGGGTGGGAGGGGTTGAAAGGGGGTTGCATCCATAAGGGCTGTCCGGCACGGCTAAGCAGGCGGCTTCGGGGGTCCGCGCGTCGTATCGATCTAATGAACGATATTGATTCATGGTGTCGCCGGTGTGAATAGGCCGCATCGCTTCGTATAAATTAGTGGAGCGATTCCCGTTGCCAACGCGCGCATTAAGCAACGCGGCTTGCTAACACAGCCTCCGCACCTGGTTTACGCGTCCTGGGCGCTAACTCGAGTTAAACGAGATGAATGTCGGTTCGCTAATAGTTGTTACGAATTGCCACTGGAGCTTGCTTAGCCCGCTTAGAGAGAGATTTAGTCGAGAAACTAAGATGAGCTCGCCGACTAACCGTTCCACTCCTCTATCCCCGCCGATTCTTCTTCTCGCTCGTTTGCTCTTCGGATTCGCCGTTGTTTCGTCAAGATTAGAAGCCTGGACCGCCGGCCGCGTCTTCTAGGATCAAAATTTTACCGCAGACTAACTTTCCCGCGGACTTGCCACGAAATAGTCAGCTTAGGCGACTCGCTCTGCTTCTTTCCACGAGAACCACCTGCGCTGCATCGATGGTCAGTCACAGGCTTTTTGAGATGCATCTGCAATGCCTACCGCCATAAAACGTAATGATCACTAGACGGTTTTATGCGTTTATGGAAAATTTTTGAATTCGATATAGCGTGAGTAAAAGAAAGATTTCAGAGTATTATTGCATTATTTTCGTCTCATTAAAATGATTACACAAAAAAATAAATGTATATGTAGAGTTGTAAGAACATTGAACTCGAATGTTTTCCCAGGTGTATCGGACCCAAATGTATATGTAGAGCCTGTACTGTATGGCAAGATTAAGACTTTTCTACCACTCTACGTTACTCCTACGGCGACGATTATTCCCCAGCAACCCTCGCGTCTGCTACGGGCCGTCACGAGACGTGTCTCATCTCCGTTGAGTACGTGTCACAATGTCACGTGACTAATCTGGTAGATTCTTGTAAGTCAGACATGTGAGATCGCAATTCTTTTAGAACTTCTTAAAACCTGCTAACATTATGAGCACAGTTTTGGAATAACGATTTATTTCTCTCAATCAGTTTGATCAGTTTGATCAGGACTGTCTCTAACAATTTCGGATCGAATTCGTTGTTGTTTTGCAAGCGATCACAGATCTTTTTGTCTCGACGGGTGCGATTATACAAAAGTTACAGGTCCCCGACGGATGGTGCACCCTCTGTCTCGCGAGTCGATTAACCGTGTTGTTCGGACCGAGAGTAATTTCCGTGAAATTCCATCCCCAAGAGGCGTAGCCTGACCAGAAGTCGATTCGTCCCGCTCCTCGGGATACTGAAATCTCAGTAGATTCGCTAAGTAGCAATATAGGATAAATTAGCTCTGTCAGAGCAGCAGAGCTTCGACCTTGTTGTCCTCCTTCCACCATTTATCTTTCTCTGTCGTCTTTCGCATCCAAACACTCGCCTCCCTTGAGACATCTCCTACCTGTCTCGCGATGCAACCCTGATGTATATGTACGCCTGAACAAGCAGACGGGAAACGGAAGCGGGAGATCTCCTTAATTCGTGGCGGAACACTTTTACGAGCCAAAAGATATGTATACTCTTTTTCGCGTCTCCTCTCAGTTTGCCACGAATCTGCTCGGGAAAATGCGAAATCTGGTGCAACTCTGATATACGGGATTCCAAATGGTAATTGACGTGTTCATTGTGATTGTCGCAGCTAGATCTAATTTATGATGTGAAGTATAATACCACCAAAATGTATTTTCCGTAATGGAGGATGGAAATCCAGTTTTGGAGACCTACGATTTTTCTTTGCCGTATTTTGTTCACATCAGATAAAATAAATTATCGGCAATTAACGAAATCTTTAAAAATATAGTAGCTGTGACTTTGTGTGGTCATGGATGGTGCTAGCAAACATGTCAAACTACAACCTCGCCTTTGATTTTTAAGCAAGATTAGAGTTTTACCTGTTCAATGTAAAAAGTATTTCACTGAAACTTTTGACAATTAGAGAGGCTTTCATTAAACTCATTTTTTGTATGACGTTTTAGGATTATTATAGCGTAGCATGCGATCGAATGATGCAATCGAGTTGAAACTTACCATACATCGCCACCATTTTACCCTTTCTATGTATCCACCAATCGACAACAATTTCCCAAAACAAAAATTAGAGCACTTTACTAACTGTTCCTCACGATATTTCTTTTGCCAATAATCTGCGGTTTTTCGCAGATCAATTTCTTTCTTGTTGCAATATATCGGGGGTGATTAAAAAATGCGACAAAAATCCGATACAGCTGCACCCGACTCCCAGGCTTTTATGGTCGCGGAAATTCTCCACGTACATGCGTAACCCTACGCAAGTGAATGTGTGCAGCCGAAACGCTCGGCGGACGGCTATATTCAAGATAAGCGAACACTGAACATTTCTTGGGCTCGAAAATGGAGTCCGGAACTCATCAAGGTAATGCAGCTGGGATTATCCTGAAACCGAGCACGTTCCCAATGCCGAGAGTCGGGAGTACTGGCTCGGCTCTCGGGAAAGGTAGAGCCTCGGCAGGTTATTAGTTGATCGTTTGATCGAAACCCCGCGGAGACCGCTAGACACTTCTGACACGTGCTGCGTCTCTGGTTGTCTTTGTGAACGTGCACATTTGATCGGCACTGCCCGGGCTTGTTTATTGAAATAATTTCTCGGCATCGGGCCTAGCGGCTTGTCTGAATGATTCAATTATCGGCATGCCTCACAGTTGTCCGGGCGGCCGATGTAACAGTTAATTTGATAAAAAATGACTAAGGGAAGTTATTTCAGTAAGAGTACCAAACAGTTCCGCATTTTATCAAATTCGAATGTTTTCAGTATACCTTTCCTTGTATCACGCCACAAAAATCATTTCGACTTTCATGTTTCTTCAGGAATTATTATTTTTTCAAAATTATATAAATAATACATATATATATATATATATAAACAAAATTGTGTATATTGTGTGTATAAAAATTTACATATAATATACATTATTGTTTTAAAAGTGAAGAGCAATTTAGAACTACAAACTTTGTTATTTTTTTTAGATTCGCATAATTTAGAATTGTTTAAAGGACGAAATAAATTGTATAACATTTTTGAGATTACTCTCTTGATATTCTCTTTAGAATCACATAAATTTAGAATTGTTTAAAAGAGCGAAGTGCACCTCTTTTGTAGTTCAAGTATACATGAAGTGCTATTAGTGGGAATGTAATTATTTCCATTAACCGTTTACTGCAATTTTTAGATTTTCAGGACGAAGACGGGTTTTTAAAATTGATAATGAACGTTCATTGTAATATAAAATTTGTTATCCTGTGTAGTTATAGAAGAACGCTCTGGTCTGTTCCCCGACATTAAAAATAAAATTATCATATTAATTTATAAGAGAGCGACGTTCATGCATAAGCTGTTGAATTCAGGCCAGGGACGGCTTTGTTTCTTGTTTTCGCATGGATTTGCATAACTTTAAAAACAACGCTGAGAAGAAATATTTTTTAAAGAATTTCTCATTACTATCTCTACTGGTGTGTGCGCGTACCTTGACACGTTTCAATGAAAATAATGAGATTTTTATTTCGTAATTCATTTGCAGCTTGCGGGGAGGGAGAATTTCAATCTTTTTTCTGGAAATATTCGCAGCTCTATTATTGTGCGATCCTACCCAAGTGAACACCATTTTATACAATCTTCGTTGCCATTTAAATGGAGTGTCTAAAAAGTCTACAAAATTGACTTGACTGAATATTTACCCTGTGATGCAAGTTCGAGCGCTTTCTTTTAGGTTCTGATGGAGTGTGGAAGCTTCTGACAACAATTATTTGTCATTTGTGTACATTTATAATACATCTAAATACATGACACATAAAATCGTAAATATTTAGAAAGTATAGAAGATACTGCTGGAAAAATGTTGAGACTTCACTTTTAGTTAAGTCAAATAATGTTTTCTGCCAATTTAATGAAGCAGGAGTTGAATGGAAATGTATTTCTCCATCCTTCAATGATGTTGACTTTATGGACTTATGAAAAAATGACTGAGAGAAACACAGAAAGCTAAAAAATATCAGAAGAATTTGGCACTATTGATATATTATTTTTTGTTTTATTACTCGTTCATTTCTACTTTACTCTTATTATTTTAGATACTGCTCATTTAATCAATTATAATTTGGAAAAAGTTAAATTTTAATGTAGCTGTTAACAATATGAAACCTGTATTTATTTCCTCATAACTTATTTTCTTTAAGAAAGAATAAGTAAGAACGATATACCGGGTGAATCACGAATCGTGAGCAATAAGTAGAGATTACTCTGTTATTAGCTGTCTGATCGAAAATGTTTCTATCGCATATACATGGTTTCAAAAGATTTTTCACGTGTATAGCAAATTTTTTTTAATGCGATATTAAGTCTAAAACATTTACTTGTGAAAATATGTATTTGTATCACGGGTTTGTAGCTCCTTACAATTCTTTATGCAACAAGTTTGCACCATTTCTCCAAATGTTTACAAATGATTCTTAAATACACTTGTATATCTCGTCTTTTATATCGCTAACCTCCTCTGTTCTCTTGTAACACTGCGTCCTATGCATATCCTATACCTATGTTGGATCTATAAGTATATGTATATGGTATAAAGTTGCACTGCTATCTCGTCATGGAATTTGCTCGATACCTATTTCATAGCTGGAGAATGCGAGAAGTGTACAAAAGGAGCCGTCGTACTGGTCGAGTGTAAGATCGGCGGAAGCCTGTCGAAGTGGACATAACAGCCAGTGATAGTAATAGAATACGATCTGACGTCCGGTGCCAAGAGAGGCCAGTAGCAGGGTAATAAAATAATAGTGCAAGCATCGGGCCGGGTTAAACGATGACCCGCGCTATAGCTTTCCAGTCGAACACCATCGGATTCGGCGGATCAGATTAACCAGACACCGGGGAATTTATCTCAGAGCGTAACGACTACGTTCACGTCGTCTGAACGACGGGCACGGATAAATACGTGCGTTTAGCGGATTGATTGGCTACAGCACACTTTGGCTAGCCTCGCTTCGGGCTGATGCACTTTTGCCATCGTCGCACCGAATATAGATGCGCTCTTGAGTCACGCGCGACGTGTCGGATCGTTCCTTGCCATTCGTAGCAAGGTTAAATTTTGCTCTGGCGCCACACATACACACACACATACACAAGATCCCGAGGTCCTTCGCGACTCGCTATAAACGGGTGTATTCGTCTTCGTAACAGAGCCCCGGTTTACCGGGTCCCCACATCCGTCGTGATACTAACGCGAAACTGTGCACGGAAACTTCGGACACTTGTGCTTTTTATCAAAACGTAATAAATTCGACGAACTCGAAGGTGCCGCGCACTGCAGCTTGTTTATCCCATGCTCACGCGAATCTCCCTGAAATACTTGCAGCAATTTGCTCTTTTGGAGATTGATCGGAGAGGTTTCAAGAGCGGCTGTAATAAATTTCAAAAAATGAAAGTTAAAGAATTGTTCTGCCTAATCGTCGATTCCTTTCTTCGTTTTGAGTTCTTTTAGACACTTTATTTTATCGAAATCTTTAAAAAATTCTAATGATCATTTGCTCTTTAACTGCTTAATCCACGAAGTGTAAAAAGCGGCTCCCCTCAACTGCTGAAACTAAAATTGTGAAAGTTTCATTCTGATACCATTGTCGTGTTGAGATCATTCGGACACTTCCACGTTTTATTCAGACTAAATGAATTCGTTCTTCTTGGAAGTGGCACAAAGTGCAGGTTATTTATTCGACGGTTTCTATAAAAACATCGAAATGTTGCTGTCTAGAGAAGACTGAACGGTTGGCCGAGCTATCTCGTTAATTAAGAGTTGCTCGGTACTACTGGATCGGTGTTGATTAAACAAGAGCTCCAACAAATATCTGAAAAACAAAGTACATAGCACCATTCTCACTGTTCATCGACAATGAAAAGTGCTATTATAAATCCTTGACACATCTGCGTTACATTAAGTGAAAATAATAGGTAGAACAACCCGGTCGCAAAACATCAAATCAGTACGAATAATTTGAAACAACGAAGAAAACCAGATCCCAGTAAAGATAGCTTATCACCCCCACGGTCGCGTAAAATCGCCACCAGCTGGCCGAGCAGTTTAATTAAAATGTCTTTTCTGTTGCTTGTTGCAGGTAAGAACGGCTCATCGTCCACCCGGCCCGATAGTTTTATCGTTCATCGGATCGGTGAGTGGTTCAAAGAAATTCGAAATTGAACAAGGTATCTCTCGCTCCGCCGTCGATCCTCGGACATTAAGGGACGTCGGAAAAAGGGGAGTCGAGCATTTAATTACGAGATCTGTCGGAGCAAAGGCGGCGCTGAGAGATTCGGTGGGAAAAAAATAAAATCGGTTCGAACCGTTCGACGGATCCTTTGATAACGGTGACGAGAGACACAGAGATAGAGAGAAAGCGAGAGGGGAGAGAGGGAGAGGCCGTCCCGCGGTGGCGAATTCTCCTCGATCCTCGATCGGGGGTTGATACGGGCTGCGAAATGTCACTGGGCCAGACATTTCTATATTTGAATTCGCGTTTCGCATGACGGCGCTTCGACGTAGAGAAACGGGAGGACCGACGTCTCTATCTATCGATCTAACTGCCGGCTGGGCCGCGTGACGTTCAGCTTGGAAATAATGTTTTGTGAGTCTCGTTGGGGTAGTTCGTCCGTTCTTCTTTCTCCTACCCATGCGATTCTCGTCGTTTCAACTGTAGCCTGCTTTCGTTCTCTCACTCTCTTTCTTTAACTTTCTCTCCGCTTTGTTCTTCTTACGCTGACCGCCGATAACCGGGATACCACGACAAAAACACAACGTCAGTCAAATCCTTAATCCTGGAAATAGAGACTCTTATCTACGCTGACGTAAGTGGTGCAACCGGATGCGAACGGCACCCACGTCCTTGCCTTCACTCGCTTTGCTTCGCTGTCTTTTTTAGACAATTGCTGCCCGTTGATTTTCAGAACCTTCGGAAAAATAGGAGAAACTTTCGTAGCGCACTTCCTACTACCATTCGATTAATAACTTCAATTTGATTGAAGTCGCACTTCCTAAATTATGAGTAAAGAACTATCTCCAACAGAAATGTTTAACCGAATTGACACAAAATTAATTCCCCTAGAAACATAATACACATGATTCCAGCAAAAGAATTCCAATAAGAGTATCAGAAGCTTGATTCACTTCTATCAAGAGGATAAACATAGTCTCAGCGAACCGCAGACATCAATCTCCCTCGTCATCACTACCATCACACCCGAAAACGACTCACAGAATACACGTTTCCGGATGCGCGTTCGCAACGAAGTAGAGCACTGTACACAGCAAAAACTCGTCAGCTATTAGTTTCGCGAGACTCCCGTGCGCGGCGACAGTTTATCGCTTAATAAGGATGGATAGGTGGTATCTCTGGGCGTTTTCGGCTGACAACGAGCCGAGGTATAAGTTAGTATGTAGTCCCGCGGGACACCCAGTACAGTCTATCGAGGGAACGTGCCGCGCGTGGTTGACGATAATTATAACACAGAAAATCGGCGAGCATCGGAGACCAGAATTCCCTCACGTGGCGCGGCATTAATGACTCGGCCGTGCACTCTCTCTTCGTCCCTCCTCCCTCACTCTCACTCTCTCTCTCTCTCACTCACTCTCTCTCTCTCTCTCTCTCTCTCTCTCTCTTTCTCTCTCTGTCTATCTATCTATCTATCTATCTCTCTTGGTCGAAATACCGGGCGCGCAGTTCCTGAGGCTGCGGCCGGTGTTAGGTGAGACACGAAATTCACGTCGAGGCCTTAAGCAGCACGGAGCGTGGTAATATCCGAAACGGTAACTTCTGCACGTCCTCGGCGCGCATCCGAATCCACCGTCTACTACCAGCAGGAATATCCATTTCAAGACATTTAACCCGGCTGACTGCCGCGACGAGGTGAGGCGGGATGTACACAGCTTCTAAGATTACTAGGCAGTTTCATTACGCTTACGAAAAGACCCCCTACCCCCTGCTTCCACCGTCTAGGTTTCCGATCCCCATCCCCCATCATGACGTCCCCCTTCTATCTCTCGTTCTCTCCCTGACCCCTCTGTTCTCTTTGTGTCGCGCAGAAAGGTTTTCGAGAGGTTCAGACCATAGCACGTCAAAACCGGAGACGAGGGCACCCACGAGGAACCGAGACGAGACTTCCTCTTCCTCCCTCCTCCAAAGTTTTCTGGAAAGTATCTCGGCTAAGGGGCCGCGAAAATAAAACTGATATTCTACATTAAATGGAATGACTTTCATGTTAGCAACTGGAATTGGATTTATCGCAGACCCCGCTCAGTCGCTCTCGAAGCCCGAATTTTTCTACGTCTTTCCACGGCCATTCGAAATCTCAAACAAGATTAATTCTAGCTACGCGCGAATAAGGTTACGGATAAATTCGACTATTTTAATTCCCTGGAAACGCACTTCAACAACTGGTCCTACTTAATTCCGCCGTTAATGTACCTTCGATTAATGTTGACTGAATTTCACTGTATTTACGGTTGACTATATGTGTTGCGAGACAACATCCTTTTGTGTTATATATTTTTTAAGATTGTAGTGTTTACAACTGCTTCGTTCTTAATAGTTGTCTAGCAGAAAGAGAAAATTTACTTCAATGCTCAGCTACTGATAATATATACAAGGCTCAAATTGTATTCGGATTTGAAAGAAATAAGGAATCTTTCTTAAAAAATGAGTAATTAATTCGTTACTATATGAAAAAGGGTTAATATTTTACGTATTATTTCCATACCATATTTTATTCCATAATTTGTATGTATACTTGAATTATGCTTGCGCGCGTATACGAGAAAATTAATTCAACATTAAAAGGCAGAGTGTTTGAACACTGTGTTGACACTGTTCCTATGAAAGTCCATTTTTTATCATTTTCGCGTCGAAGAAAGGTTCAGACCAACACGGAACCTTCCCGTTCACGGTATCGAAAGTGTAATTTCGTGCAACGTGTAATAATAATGTCTTCATGAAATGTGAAATCGAACGGAGCTAATGTTACCGGTTTATCGACGGCCGTGTAGAAACATGATTGATCGCTTCGGGGCGGACGGTGCGAATAAAAAGAAAATTTCGTTACCCGCCATTTCCGTATCGCACTTAACTAGGTTCGCATGTAATTATCGGTACGAAAATGTTATATACGCGGCGCCAGCGAGAATTCCTAGCGCGTTTTCGAACGTACCAATCTTTTATATACGTTTCGCTAATTACTTTCGCAAATCGCGTAATCCCCGTTGATTAACGGGGAACGCGTACGCGAATTATCGTTCAAATAAGAGGCAGCCAGAGACATACTGTAATTTCGAAGGAACTGAATACGTGCTTACCGCGTAATTGGGGTGCGAATGAAAGAGTAATCTGCGGAAAGTGTCACTGTGCGGAAGCCTAAGCTAGTCAAACTTTCGTAATCTCCGTATCAGACGTGGTACTCGCAATAAGTCTCAAGAGTCTCAGCCGATAGACTAACCACGCTCAAATATGTTCTGCGTACAATTATACAACAATATTGTGTACGATAATATTCTACGACATCCGTGCTTAGGTTCGGTACACGAGGCGTTTAATTTCTGGGTAAATACATTGGACGACAACGTTTGGAGAAAATAAAGGCGAGATGTCGTGCATTTACAACATTATTTATTTGACTGATGTTTCATTACAACATCGTAACGCCAAAACCTGAACAAAACATTCGTCCATCACGCGTCACCTACGCTACGGTGGCGACCGTTCAAAGAATCGCGTACAACTCTTTATGCCAATATTTAAACGTAATTGATCGATTCAGACAAAACATATTCAATTCAATGGCTCACAGATTTATCAACCTGAAATTGTTCTTAAAATAACTGTGGATTATCACGTATGTACTTGGTTCACACACAAAATTGTAAAATGCAAGAGGACATGTAGATTAACAAGAATTTTCAGTCGATACAAAAAACATTTCTCTTGTTCCAACTTCTATAAAACGACCTATTAAAATGAAAATTTTCATTTTGCAATTTAGTCTGAAATTACCAGCTGTACGAACAAATATTAGAAACAATGTTTGCATAAGATCAAACGAGAAATACAAGACAATAATTTTGTTCATTTTTCAATATAGGATCGAATTACGACAAACTACTAGGTCCCAAGCGACCCAGACGAGTCCATTGCCACGTTTAGATTAAAAGCGATACTGCCATTAAATTAAGTAAAATCAATAGCAGCTTCAGAGTACGAAGATAAAACGTATTCAGCGCAAGAGCGAATCTGGAGCAGTATTTGCAGAGAGCCCGGTGTCTTTGATTAATTGAGAAAACAAAACAGCAAGTAGCCGCGGGTTTATTTGTACGCGTCCAGAAAATCAACTCGCCGGGTAAATCTCGGGTCTTGGCGCGCAAGGCGGTCATAATTTCAGAAGTAATATACAGCGTTCTGTATTAATCGGGCACGCACCATTACATCCTCGAGCGCATTACGTGTAAACCAATCTAAACGAGCGACAGTCATTACGGAGTTTCGCGGAGCAAGGATGCTGCGGGCACACACCTGCGTGCGCGCATTCGTGCCGTGTTGCCTCTTCCTTTTGAGAGCGAGCACAAATGACGTAGCTACAGTGCTAAACTGCGTTATGGCGGTATTCCGTGGCACGTCTCATTAATCTCTTATTCGAGCCTGGAATCATAGTGGAGGATACAAAACCAGATAAATTGAGGAAAGAATACTGCACTGAGCGCTCACATAGAAAATGTCAGTGCAGCTACCTAAATGTCAGTCTACCCGGCGCGGCGTGTGGGAGGATCGCTTAATCAGTTTTTCGCGGAAAGTTCGTATCTTCAGAAACATTCAATAGCTATCAGATCAACTACAACTGCAATAGTCTGGTTACCAAAAAGTCGAAACAAACTTTATCAAATTTCAAGTGCACCAATTAATTCCTGGACATTCCAATTACCTTAATTATATGGATAAAAGTAGCCAACTGTCTCTACACGTTATAATAAGCATCGATACATGATTATTTTTCTGCTATTCTACTTAATAATTGAATATGATATGAATGCATTCCTATGATTTTTCATTTTGATTGTTTGTAAATGAACAACGAATTTGTGAATGACGAGATTTTTAAGATAGAACTTCTACATTACTAAAAGGTTACCTGACAATATCAACTTACTAACCGTTTGTCATAAAAGAATGTATAATTCATTTCGGTTGATTGAAATGAACGTTCCCAGTGCCTGATAATTGAAGAAAAACATTCATTTGTCTCCAAATGCCTCACAACATTTAAGAACATATCTCTTCGATTCGGGGTAGGCACAGGGCCGGATAACGATGTGTCTAACCACTGTGGCGTGTTCCACTCATTTATTTATTTTTCAATTTAATGGGCGCGGCATTGTTCGCATTGAAACGAATTTATTAGAGACACTTTAGACGCGGTTTGTCGGGTTTTTAGCGAACGGTTGTTAATATTTGCGGGCGAGGATACAATACAGCGTACATAATAATAGAATAGCAAATCTCATTCGCAGCGTGTTTCCTCGGCATTCCCAGATACCGGTACCGCTACGCGAAAGTTTGCCGGCGGAATGATTTCATTGTGCGATACTAGTTTCCATGGACACATTAATGTCTCATTAGCGGGGGCGGGCCTTTCATTGCAGCCGCAAAAGTGACCCACGTTTTGAACCGTAAGAAATTCTCGGGTCACGGAGCCCTGTTTAAAATAAAACGATAGCGGTGCCGGTTTTGATGCGTACCTTCTCCAGGTGAAGTCAAGTCGACAAAGAAGAAAAGCCGAACCGGAGGATGGCTGGGAGGTCGATTTAAAGCGTAAAGGACAAATAAGGTATATACAGGATTGACGGATGACGGGGTGAGGGGTGTTCCCAAAGGAGCAATTACGCCGCAAGTATTCAAATCGTCGCGGAATGAAAAGAGCGACGTGTTTTCTCGTGGCTCAAGGCTCCGACCAAAGGAGGTAACCCCCTTATTAATACCATTAATCACCCCATAAAGATCCGGCCGGAAAACAAGGGGCCCCCGAGAGTGAAAAAGTCGCCGGATCGGGAGAGTTCAAGAAATCCGTACCGGACCACGCCACCCGCCCCCGCGATAGTTTCCAGGAGACGCCGAGGGTAGTAAAAAAGGGCCGACTGGCACCGTATTGTTTCTCACGCAACTTTTCACAGATTTCACTTAGTCCGCGGAGCAAGAGCTGGCTCCGGTTCCGAAGAGGCCAGGCCCTTTCTTCAATAAAAATTCATTTCCTTCCTTTGATTTACTTCAAGCACCGAGCCAACTCGTTCTCCGCTTATTTTCTTCCTTCCCGCTCTCTGTCCGTCTAACCCACCCTTTCTCTGTTCCCTTCTTCTTGTTCTTCTTCTTCTCCTCGCTTTCTGTTTCTCTCTTTCTCGTTCTCCGTCGTCGCTGAGAAACACTTGGAAAATACCGGCCAGATATAAATTCCTTCGCGCCGGCTGAAGCACAACGAAATCCTCGTGAAAAGCGATTCTCCGTGACAGATTTCGCCGCGTTCCACTTACCTTCATCGGTAAATGGCTTCATCGCTTAATGAATCTTCCCGGGATGGATACGCTGGTTGGCTGGCCATTACTTTTCCAGAACGGTCTACGAGATTTCAGCGGGAATGGCGCAAAATGTGCCGGTACGCGGATTTATGATAACGATAAATTGGGCACGCCTCAGTTTTTCTCAGAAACGCGAGCGCTCGGTCAGACGCGTCGGTACATGTGTTACAGTAAATAAATGTGATTTGTTTTGTTTTTTAGGAGCCGCGAACTTTGATTTTTTGTACCGGACAGTGCTCGTTTCTGTCGTAGCTGTATGCGAAATGATCTCATAAGCGACTGAGAATTAAATCATCGGTAGAGACATAATAAATTATGAAAATCTACAGTAGCATTAAAATTAGTTTGTATTACTTTAAAATAACAGTGAGATATCGCATAATGGCAATTAGAGAAGCTTGAGTGCGTTCGAATTGTTGCAGAACTTGTCTAAGGTAAAAACTGCTAATGTCTGACTAGTGCAGAATATTCTACTTGATGTATTCTTGAGATTGTTTCTTAACTAGTAATTCTACAACTACATAAAGTTGTTTCATCAGATGTTTTTTAACAACAACAACATGTTCGCATGAGAATGAATATATACAAATAATTATTGAAGGGTACTTCTAATAAATTAAATTAAGTAGTGCCACCGAATATCAATGCATACCTTCTGAAATTAACTAAATTATAGTATGAGGTGCAAACTTCATTATCAAGCAACTAATAATAATTATCAACATCTCTGATCACGAAATAAATAAAACTCTCAAGGCAGTCAACGTGTTACGAGTTAGCCGATCGATTTATGTGTACAACAAAAACCACAAGATGCACCGTAGACAGAGCTGTTATTTTGCGGAAAACGAGGATAAATATCGGGAGCGGCGGTTCGTTAGTATGTTTTCTAGCCGAAAAGCAGGATTGCTTAATCAGAAGCCGAAATTAAACGTCTCGAAAATACTAGCAAATGCGGGCGATAGCACGACCCCACCATTAAACAAACGCCAATCCCGACGAGCGTTCCGCCAAAGAACAATGTACCCGCAAAGCGTGCAAAGCTTCTTGGAGGAACGGGGCGAGGATCTTGAGAGCGGCTGATGGCGCGGTAGCTCGTTTTCGTGCGCCCTATTAATTACGAGGCAACGGCTCGCGTGATTCGAGCTATTTGCCGATCCGGCCCGCCTCCCCGGCCCGGTTTTCTTAAGGCAGCGGTGCTAGCCAGAGAGCCTCGATTTTCTCTCTCACATTCTCTCTCTCCCTCTCTTCGGCAACCTCGGCCTCGAAGCCTTCAAACAACCCGTGAACAACCGAGAGGCCCGTCGGTGAATGGGCGCTCCGCGGAATGGAAGACGTCGAACAGTCGAGGACGCGCCGCGGAACGGGACAGAACGGGCTAAAGAAGATACACAGAGACCCGGGGACTGCTTGAATAAGTCGAGGAGAGTCGCATCCAATATTTTAGAGAAGTTTCGAGCTCCTCGTTTTTAACTTGATTCCGTGGCTGAGGGATCAGAGAGCGAGACAGAGAGAAAGGGGAAGAGAGAGAGAGAGAGAGAGAGAGAGAGAGAGAGAGAGAGAGAGAGAGAGAGAGACAGACAGACAGAGAGAGAGGTCCGTGTGCATGTGCGGCGTCGCGCGCGTGCAGACGCTGCGTTGTGGGAAACAGACACGGAAGAAACAGGAGCGGAAGGATATGCTAAAGGGCGGTTTCAAGAAAGGCACCGGGGAAAATGGAGGAAGAGGTGAGTCGGCCGGGATGAGCCGTATATTTTGGGGGATAAGTATCGAACCTGAAAATCGAGACCAAAAACCTCGACTGGCGCAGCAACGTCATGCGGAGAACGACGAACTAGGTCGATGTCGAAGAGTTTCGCTGCAGTTGGCTGGTCCAATCGAGTATCTATCCTCTCTTCTTCTTCTTCCTTCTCTTCCTACCAAGCTTTCTACTCTCCCCCTCATCCTACTATCGCGCCCTTCTTCCAACTCCGACGTGCAGACCCCCTTCTCTCTCGTCCTCGTTCATCCCGTATGCGGGAGGAGGAGAATCAACCGGGAGGGGCACGGGATTTGAAACTCCGTCCGACTGTTTTCCTCATCGCCGACGAAAACATGCTGCCCTTGTACTGTCGTCGAGACAAATACCGAGACAGAGAGACAGAGAGAGAGAGAGAGAGAGAGAGAGAGAGAGAGAGAGAGAGAGAGAGAGAGAGAGAGAGAGAGAGAGAGAGAGAGAGAGAGAGGTAGAGAGAAGGAGAGAAAGAGAGTTGGAGGAGATGCGGAGCCAGGGGGACGGAAAACTTTTCTACTGTTCTTTTCGTTTATAATTTATGTTTCCCCGCGCACGGCCGAGACATTGTTATTGATTCCGTTACGTAAACAGGCAGCACGGTTTTTCCGACGCTTCCGCACAAAACTTAGCCGTTTAAACGCCAGCTTTTGTTCGTCGCCTCGGACGCTCGAGAGCCTTTCTGCTCAAAGGAGTCCATAGTATTGCTGTTCGACCTCCATTCACTGAACTTACCCTCGAATTAGCGATCGGCTCCGCTTTTGTCGGATGCACGTTCTGGATTTGTTTATACTTGCTCGGAATAGGGCATTTATCTTCTTCTTAAATAATTATGTAAATTCTACACTGAAGTTCGGATGCTGGAGGTTCTTCGTGTCTGTTGTAGTAACGACAGGATCTTGACAATTTTTCCGGAAAGATTCTGTTCAGTCTTTAATTGGCAAGGAACTTTCCAATTAAAGAAGATATTTTATATCCGTTTTAAGTGTAATTTACTACGAGCTGCTGTTTCAACTTAGGGACGTCGCCAGATGATGGTATTATTCAAAGTGTGATTGAAATCCTGATCAGGAGGTCGTTATAGACAATCACGTTTATTTCATGAATTAAAATATTTTTGTTACTAATTAAATACAAGAAATTTCATTATATCTTCGTGTCTAATTGAAATTTTCGTTTCACGAACGTTTAGTAGTAACGCAACTCTCAGACAACTCAAGTACATAAGGTTAAAGGTGAGAAGCTAGTTCAATCCTTCAAATTACCAAGTCTCAGGAGAAACTATTCAAGAAGTATACACTGTTGTAACTTTCTTCACATCTAGAATTGCCAGATACATTTAAAATCAATAAACTGCTTATTCATCATTATCGATGTACAATAACCAATAATTCTTAACAAATCCCGCAAAGGTCTGAGTGAAAAATCTCAGTTGCAAGTACAAGGAACATTAACAAGGAAGATAATAAATATGTAAATAGCAGTGAAAACCAGCGTTTGTCGAGCAGATATGTGGCCCCATTGAATATGGTGTCGTAGTAGCATAAACCGGCGTTGTGTCGACGTGTCCGCGACCCTCGTGTGTCGTATTCTGGCCAATTGAAACCCCGAAGGTAAGGGCCGGGCCTCTCCTACACTGCGATAACCGAGTTACGTTCCAATATCATGATTACACGTCATCCTTGACAGTTGACAATCCCTAGAGTAATGACTATTGCGGAACCGTAGAACCAACGCGAAGCGGCGCGGCGGCCATGGGATCACGTCGTCCGGTTAAATTCTTGCAGCCGAGAGAGGGAATACTCTCGCGCTCGCTAATCTTCACGGCCGTGGAAACATATTGCCGCACGTTCCCGCTTTAATCTTGTGACGTAAAACGGTTCGTGAAAGAATTTGTGTTTTTAGATGCCCGGACCGCCCGCCCCGCTGTCCCGCGCCGACGGGAACTTTCCTCATTTCCTGCACTTGGGACTGCAATAATTTAAAAATCACTCGCGTGGAGTTTCATCATCGTTCTCGGTTATTACGCACCGACCGTCCCTCTAAAGAAATACTTTTGAAAGATAACACTCCACGTGTTCCAGATACTAAATAAAATTGCAGCTCTCGCTGTCCGGACTCTTTGGTCCAGGTTGGCACTCTCTCTCTCTCTCTCTCTCTCTCTCTCTCTCTCTCTCTCTCTCTCTCTCTCTCTCTCTTCGGGAACTTCTGACAACGTTTCTCCCGAAAACGTCGCCAGTAAAGATTAATGCTAGACCGAGGACCCTTATACAAAGTAAAAATTGTCGGATAAGAGTGCAGAAGATAGGAATTACATAGAACTGTATTTCACATAACAAGTTGAAAGTAATGTTAAAATATTATTAAATTCTTTAAATATGTTCATTGCTTCGTGTTTGATCAGTTCATTTTTGTCGCGAATGCGTAAAATGATTCATTATTAAATACATTTTTATTTAAATACATTTTATTCTTAGGTAGTGGATCTATATGTAAACATAAGACAAAAACAACGAGTAACAATTTTTTGTTTGACGCTTCGTTGTAGAGATAATTGAATTTGAAAATTCATAGAATAGGCGCGCTGTTACATAAGAGTCAGCTGACGTGTCTGATCATGAGCTACCATTACTACTTACTATAAGTACTGACGCGAGATACGCAGACGTAATGAATGGTTACACTCATTTATCTTCAAAACGGAGCTCTAAACAAAAAAAGTTGTTCTTTCACATCGACTTATTCTTGCTCGTAGAATTGCCAGCCAGAAACTCAAATTGCTGTAACAATTTTATCTTTTTGAAAATGGCCATTATTTTGACTCTAACACCAGCATCAACTCCTATTATCATTCGGTATGACTATACTGTGAATCTGAATGCAAAAGAAAGATTGGAACGAGAGCATCATAACAATTGATTTATCGTTTTCAGTATTCTATTTTGCAGAACAAGAATTTGTTAGACTTCGACATATACACCAGAAAAATCATTACCAGCTAGACAAGAACTTCCTCAATGTTACCACAATATTTAATTAATCATTGAGTGTTTTGCCAAAAAGTCAAACAAAAAACTATACAGATCTTTAAAAGAAATGAACGTATCCAACAAACTAGGAAAGCCTGCAAGCATTCAGAAAATAATAGTTTTGAGGAACAGAGCAAGTCCATAGGAGATTAGCGTACAGACGGATTAAGGAAGCGAATCGCGAAATCTGCTGAGTCCTCGAACTTAAGAAAGACGGTTGATCGAGCAATTAGACGGGTCTTCGGGTCTCCAATTACTTTCTCTCTCTCTCTCACTCTCTCTCTCTCGCTCTCTCTCTCTCTCTCTCTCTCTCTCTATCTTTCTCTCTCTTTCTCTCTCGGTCTCCCGCTCTGTCTCTGTTTCTGTGGGTAAGGTCGAGCGTAGCTCTGCTGTCAGTTGTGGATGTGCCTTTCGCACGACAGGAGGAAGCACGCGCTGCTGCGGTTTTCCCGCCAAGTTCATTCAGCATCTTGCGTTGGATGTAAGCCAAATGCTGAATACACCAGCGCGCTCCACCTCTCACTCCTCGCCCGGTTTCCCTCTCTCGCGTAACTATCATCATCCCGGAACGGCAAGTTGATGTTGCCGTTGTTGCTAACACCGCCGGCGTCGCCGTGTTATAGAACAAGCGACACAGTCCCTAATAAGGTCGGGCCATGGCCCTATTCCGCAATATTTCGCGACCAATTGTGCGCCCCGTTACCGGGAACAAATGCGACAGCCAAATCCGCCGGGAATTATTGGCCAAGCTATTTCCTGCGAATCTCTGTCTCTCTCTCTCTCTCTCTCTCTGTCTCTGCCGCGCACGCATTCCTCGTACCCCTCAAAGCTAAACGAAATTCTCACGATAGTCTCCGCGAAATTTTCAACGCAAAAATTGTTCGATACACCGAGGATTCGTGCATATTACTGCGACGTAATGGATAGTTAGTCCCCTACATACAATTATACTTCTCTGTTTTCACATCGAGATGATAGTCAATTTATCTGGTACGAATACTTCATCAGTAGAATAAACGCATGCGCACAATAGACACAATTCACCTTTGTCTTCAGAGGGAAGTAGTAACAAAAAAAATATTCGCGGTATCGAACCTGTAACGAATATTACATGATAGAACATACTCTCCGAATCTACAATGTTCTCTACATTGCCGGATATTTAAAGACTCGATTGCATTCTTATTTCGCCAACATTATTTATCAAAGAATTGTTTCCACCATTTAAACAGTGGAGATCAATCGAGAGCTACATCGTCTGCACAGATTTAATTAACATTCAACGATTAGATCGTACCCGAACGTTAAAGTGGAACGACTGGAAGAAAGAGCGAGCGCAGATCACTTGTGTTCGATGATTAAATTCATTGTCCCTCCCCCAGTATTCATGGACGAGTTAAACGCCGATTCTCACGGTGCGGCGGGTACATTTTAAATGAAAAAGTCCCGGGGTGTGTGTAGCGCGGCGTTCACACAGTGTTTACGCGTCAATTGTTTCCTGCGCACGTCGTGTCGCGCTCGGGAGGGAAAACAAACGGTGCGAATTATGCGAATCTGATTTCCACGGAGGCAGCAGCCTTTTCCACGGATCCCAGCCGCGTGCTTTGGAAGCGAACGGGGAATCGGCGTGCGGGTGTGCGTAGTGTTCATAGTATTGGCAGCGGGCCAAGTCACGTTGTGGCTCAATGAAATCTTTCTGGGTTAGGTTAGCCCCTTCCTTCCGTGTTAAACGTAGGATACGTTTACACGGAGTCGCCGGACGTAAAAGAAAGTGGAGAGGGAGAGCCAGCCCGTGAGTCAAACAAAGAGCGAGAAAGTAGTGAGGGAACAAGAGAGAGAGAGAGAGAGAGAGAGAGAGAGAGAGAGAGAGAGAACTGGAAAGAGAAAGAGCGAAAGCTAGGATGCTGGCCTGTGGCCAGGCGGAGGGCTCGTCGGAGTGGCTGGCTTTAGGATCCGTCGGAAGTAGTAGTGGTCAATATTGGTCGGACCAAGGGGCTTCTTAGGCACGAGATCGCACCACTTCCGGGCGAACGCGAGCGTCGGCGCGGCGATTCCGCTGGCAGCCGTCAGCGGGACATCAAATCAAGGAATCAGGGGCTTGTTGCCCCAGATATATCCTGGACCCTAAAAATATACAGACGCGCGGTTACTCACCGTGGGAGCTTGAAGGAATCAAACGAACGGTTTCGTCAGCATTTCCGCGGAATTGGATTTTTCAAGATCTCACCTGGTTCCGAGTCTTCGAGTCGCGCGAGAACGCTTCCTATACATTCACGGACCTAGGGTGGCGTGCGAGTGATGGGAGACGATAGGGGGAAGAAAGTGATGCAGGAGAGGGTTGAGAGGAGGGGTGGTGAAACGATGGCTCGACGGTATCGTATGTACGTACGGCTGACAGCGGTTCCAGATTCGCGCGAAGAAACACTTCATTCAATATCGCGTCGTGCCAGGAATTTAGCTCGCGAACGCGTAACAAGTAGTCATGCACCGTTTCGGCATCGGTAGAGCCACGGGCACCAGCGCACACAGCAGACAGCACCGCACAGCACGACTCGTGAGTACAATCCGGCTTCTCCTCCCCTTTCTCTCTCCCTGACTTGTTCCCCTACCTCGGGGAACGGGTTGATCTCCCACCTGACGTTCACCACTCGACCGTTCTTCCTCCCTACCATCGCGCGGCTCTATGCCGCCGTCAAGCGAGCGTGGCGTGGCGAGGAGGAGCAGTCAGGCAGTCAGGTTCTCCGCTGGCATTAAGTATTCCCGTTGGATCGGCGTGGCGTGGCGTGGCGTGGCACGACACGGAACAGCACATCGCAGCGCTTCACAGCGCTGCGTGTCACGGCGCAGCGCTGCGCTGAGCTGCGCTGAGCTGCGCTGAGCTGATCGCCGCTCTGAGCGAAGCAGAGAGAGCCGCGGAGTGGTGCGACGTGGTGTGCGTCGCGTAGCGTCGGTCGATGCTGGGGTACTCGCGAAGGAAGGAAGGAAACGAGAGAGAAGGAGAAGCGTCGCCTCCCTCACTCTCCCACCCTCCTCGCCCCCTCGGCGAACCCCTCCGCACCCCACGGGGCCACTCTCTATATCTCGCTCGCTCCCGGGATTCAGCTCGTCGGCTCTCTCCGGCTAGAATCCGAGAGGCGCTATCCCCCTCGAGCGACGGCAGCGCCCCGGGGGCGCCTGCGCGCCTCGGAGGGGTAGAAACGGTGGCGAAACACCCGGTCGACGGGGGGTAGGGGCCCCTCCCTCGTTTCTATCCCTCGCTCGTCCGACGTACACCCCACCACGTTGGATTCGCGCGGCTCCGCCACCTCCCCTCGCTACGGCTCCACTGCCCGGGCCTCCACGATCGCCCCATTCCGTTCTCGGCGTCACAGCGTACAGCATTGAACTCGACGCACGACGACAAGGAGCGCGACAACGACCACCTGCCTCTCGGTGCACTCCACGGATAATCTGTCTGTCTCTATTCCGCCCCCAGTCGCCTTTCTTCGTTAGACCCCGACAACGGTTTCGCCTATCTTAACGCGCTCGACCGCCGCTGCGAGAACGGTTACGCGAGAACCTAAATACGTGTGACAGAACGACGACTACGACAACGACAACGACAAGGACTAGGACGGCGATAGAGGCAATACAGGATTGGTATTATTCTTCACCCTCGTCGACTGCGCGAGGATACACAAAACATCATCCGTGAACGGGATCACGCGTGAACCCGTCGATACCCCAGGATCTTCTTCCTCGTACGTACGCCTCTCTCTCTCTCTCTGGGCCAGCTATCTCGCGGGTGGCTAGCGGAGCAGTGTGTCAATCGGCCAGTTCGCAGTTTCTTCTTCCTGTGTTACGCTCGCCAGAGATCGAGTTCCAGTTTCAGTGTGCTCTTAGCGACCACGATTACGCGACTATCAGTGTGAAACGCGCGCGGATGTAAGCCGTTCGACGTATACAGAGGATTTACGACTCGCCGGAGAGGATCATCGTCGCTGTTTCAGCTGCGAGGGAAGCGAATCACGATCGGTTCGACACCCTCATTCGTTGTCAGTGTCGTCGATCGTACAGTCCCGGCACGGTACATTGTCCTCGAAGTTCACGAATCCGCGGGATCGACGCAACAGAACCGGCAGGAAGTGAGCGACTTTGTGACCATTTAACCGTTGCCGTTGGAATCCGCGGAAACAGCCGAGGAGGCTATAGTTACGCGTGTGCTGAGGAAGCGAGAGCTGTTCGTGACAGCACGAGGAGACACCCTTGGGTGGTCCCTCGATCGCCTGTCCGTTTCTCCGCTGACGCGGGCGAGCCGTAACGCGTTTATCGCACGGCGCTCGGTACTCGCAGTAGTACTGAGTGACCTGCAGCACCCGGCAGTCATCGAAAAGTGTACACGACGGCGGTCACCACGTACATCACGCCGCTCATCACACCCGAGAAGGTACGGTGGTTCCATTAAGCAATCTTTGTTACACGTATAACGCGTTCGTTATCACATCGAATCGCGTCTCGTCGCGACGCGACGCAAGAGAGCAAGGACGCCGCTCCGATTGTCCCCGAGGAGGTTCTGTGGATCGGTGTGACCGTGTGGGTGTATCGACGTTTGTACGCTCGCGATTCGCGCGTACACACGTCCCCAGGCTATCATCGGTGTGCGTGTGGGTGTACCTTGTGTGCTGGCTGCGGGCGTGTGTGTGGGTGGAGCTTGATTCTGGACGTCATCCGTCGGACAGAGACGGAGTGACCCGACTCGGTGGATCTCTTGCTACCCTCTCCCTGGATCCATCCCGCCTTCCCCTTATCTCTCGCACCGTTTACTTCTCCAGACAATGTGCAGCGACCGAAAAGTTCCGCGTAGGGGACGTTCCAGCGAGTCATCGCTGCCCTTCAAAGTCCCCCGGAAGTTCGGGGATCTCGGGCTCCTGATGGACCGGATTTCTCGGGGCCTGTCACGTTGCAACTAGATCTATCCCCCATTCTTTCAACGGTTTCTCTCGATGTCGTTGAAAGATCCCGGTCGATGCTAGGTCCTCGAATATCCCCGGTTCTACCCGTCGCGTCGCGTCGTGGCAACGCCAGCTGAGACCGACTGGGTAGCATTCCTTTACTCTGACCGTGTCGGTGCGTCAAATCGGATGAAGGAATTATTAATGGAATTAATAAGTTGAGTGGTCCAGCAGAGAACGCCGGCTGGAGAGTAGTATTTCCTTTTCATCGGTGGAGAGCGCACTCTAGTTCCTTATTACGTTCCCCACCCGCCCAAGCAAACTTATTATCTTAAGTCCTTCGGCTCTCCGAGCGAAACGATAACGAGATCGTTACTTTCAAAGTTCCCGCCTTGCGGCCCGCCACTCGATAATTATTATTCTCCCTCCGTTCTCGACTACTCGCTGCCCGATCCGACTGCAGTTTTTTAAGACTTTCTCCTCGCGAACTCCGAGGATAAACGACGACATACTGTTTTAGAAATGATAGCTCTCTCTCTCTCTCTCTCTCTCTCTCTCTCTCTCTCTCTCTCTCTCTCTCTCTCGTCGTCGAGACTTGCTTCCTGACGGAGACGTCCGCGCGCTCTATTTTTGTGAGCCATCTATCCCGGTGGCGGTTTGTATCGCGATTTTAAATACGTTAACCCAGTTTCCTTTGTCAATCCTCGTTCTCCTTTTCTTTTTTCTTCTCTCTTCGTACTCTCTCTCTCTCTCTCTCTCTCTCTCTCTCTCTCTTTCTCTCTCTCTTTCTCTCTCTCTGATCTCGACGGATGTTTCAATCGACCGCTGTGTCGGGCGCAGCATCAAGAACCCGTTCTACTCTCCAGTCGATTCCAATTTATTCCCGATGAAAATCGTTTCTCGATTAAAGTACATAATCCACTCGATGAGATTTTTAATTAATCCCCTACCTGCCTCCTAGCCCGCCATCGTCGCCCGGAAAAAAAACGTCCAAGTCCGCGTCGACGCGATGTACACGTCGAGAACGATCCCCGATCGACAGAATCGCTCGCGATATGCTCGTCATGCGGGAATTGGGTCGTGGCCGATTTTTCCGCCTCGTCCCCCTTTATCGCACACAGTCTCGATGACCAAGTATGGCTCGATGATCTCCAAATGTTCGCGATACTCGCACAGTTTCGGCTTGCGAATGCTCGCGGTCGGAGCGTAGCGAGTCCACGTACTTAATGTGTCTCCATGGCTTCGTCAATGATAACAAACTTTTCCAGAGTAAATGATTCCCAAATGTTCGAAACACTTGAAAAAATCGCGGTTCAAATACGACAAACTCTCGGTTTCCGCTTCCAAACGTTTCGAAACCAGAGACGTATTTCCACGTAATCTACGGGCTCCATGACTCCGTCGATAACAATTGACCAAGTGAACGTCTCCAGACGCAACGACTCCGAAATGTTCGCATGCTCGAAAAGATTGCGGTTCAAATACGACAAACGCACGGTTTCAGCTCGCGAACGTTCGCGGTCTGAGCGTAGCGGGTATCGTCTCGAAACCGGAGACGCCGAAGACGTATTTCCACGTATATATCACGCGGGAAGAGGTAAATTCGCTCGTACATCATGCGAGCGCAAAAACAGGGACGTCTGGCTGCGCGCGCGGACGCTGAAATTTACGGTTGGCCGCGTGAAAATCTTTCCTTAAGGCTTCTCGGGGTGATAACACTCACCCCTGGGTCTTGTTTCTTTTTCCGTTTTTATCGTTGGGGAAGAAGTGGAAAATAGAAACACGTCGCATCTGCGTCTCGGAATCTTTTTCTGCTCGGGCGATGTGTTGCTGTGTCTGCAGAGGGAAAATTGAAGAGAGACAGGGGATGCGAGAACGAAACGTTTTATTGTAACACCCCTGCGAAAAACCCGGGGAACCCCGGCTGACAGGTGAATAGAATGATCGCCAAGTGTTTCAACCGGTTTTAAAGTGTCCGTCGCTGTGATCCCTGTCGTTCTGACCAGATTCGTCTGTGTGATTATCGTTCAGCTTTCTTCGATGTGCGCACACTCTTCCAAATGGCAATTAAATCAGTCCTCTGCACTGATAATCTTCGAAACATTCATTAGTTTATTCATTCAGTCATTCGTCGTCGACGTGTAACCTTAAACAATGACAAATCTGCGAAAGTGTTCGTTTAAATCATTTCACAAATTGAGTTCTGCATTAACTCTTTGCGGACGAGAATTTCTTGAAATAGTCAAAATAGTTTTACTAGAGAACTAAATTAGATATTACAGCGTTATATAATCAAGAGGGTTGACGATATGTTCGTAACTCGAAAAGTTAAATATGTAATTCTGATGTCGATAATATGTCAACATATGTTTTTATGATTGAATAATCACCAAATTTCATTGGTTTCTTGAACACAGTTGCAGAAAAGTTTTAACTCGACAGTTTACGTCAGTAGTATTTTCGCGATCTCGTAAGTTTGAAGGAATATATCAGAACTACAATAACATTAAGAGCAAACCGGTGCAGTATCTAGAAGAGGAAAATGGTCGGGTCTCTAGCGTGAGAGGATTGGAGTAATTTTTTGAATAGGGAAGCTCGATCGAATCGATACCAATTCGCCAAGAATTAATGGGCAGCGCGGCCACGATTGCGGCGACTTTTGGCAATCGTTTCCTTAATAAATTCTTCAACTATATCTCTTGGTCTAATATTAGATCTAATGCCATCTAAGGGTTCTTACAATCCTCTACGGTGATTAATGTTGCGTTTCATCTCGGTTCTATGGAAATATCCGGGCGTCCTTGCTCTCTCTTTCTCTCTCTCTCTCTCTCTCTCCCTCTCTCTCTCTCTCACTCTCTCTCTCTCGTTCTCTCTCTCCCTCTCTCTTGCTCGCAGTCTATCCATTCATCAAGAAATACTTGTCCTCCCCTACACGTAACCAAGTTGCTCGTTTCTCCGCCGAAATATCGCGTATCACGATAAAGGGGGATGGGGAATCCAGCAACCGGGGGTGGAACGTATGAACGCAATAAATATTTTTCATCCTCGCGCGTGAAAAAGTTTCCTCAAAGGCAGCTCGGGGAGCCGGGTAGCAGGAGTGGGCTCTTGATTAAACGTTGCGCCAGCGAAATGTATTATTACCCGGCGAACGACGCTTCTAAACTGCGATGCTTCGAACTTAGTTGCGAGCGAGGGCGGATTTTTCACCGAGCGATGCTGCCGCTGCTCTTCGTCGGAGAGCAGCCCCTTCTTCTTCGCTTCTTCCTTCCTTCCTCCCTGATTTATCCAGAGAGAGAGGAGCTCTCACGAATTCCTCGACTTCGATTTGGACGTGCTCCTTCGAAATAGCGGAGAATAGTTTCATTGTTTCAATCTGTTTAGTTCAAGCTTCAGACATTTCAGAATGCTGGGAGCTTGATATAAGTAGGCATGATTTTTATATGATGTGGACCGAAATTGAACAAATTCTCTGCGAAAGTGCACTGTGATTTTCGGATATCAGTATTTTATCTGAGCAGACAAGAATGCGTGACACTAAGGTTTTTCAATTTTGATATCGACACGTTCTTTCAGATTTTCTTCCACTGTTTCGATCTGTAGAATTCGAACTTCAAACGTTCGAGAGTGCTAGTAGCTACAAGACACAATAACACTCTATGTGATAGTGCTCACTGAATCTATGAGTTAATTTTTCCAATTTGAGAAGTCAGAATACTTTACTAGAATTCAAAGTATTTCAATTTGAAGTGCATTTCCAAAATGCACCACCCACTCACACATTGAAATCACTTAGTCACCCCATACATTTTAAAAATAATCAATAAGAAAAGATCCGAGCTGACGTTATACACGACACGACACCGAAAATCACTTGAACCGAAAATTTGTGTCTTGTTAAGTTTGAAATAAATATTAAAGTGTTTTTTAATGATTTGCGGTATACGGACGCTTCAAGACCATAGACTTTTAAAAATTATAAAATATTTGTCAGTAGGCAACGCGTGAAGATACATGACAAATAAAACGATTTGAAAAAACGACAAATCTTTTCGAAAGTGATGGTTGCTTTTAAAGTATCAGCAGAGATGCATTAATTTTGAAAAATTGCATTTCAAATCGCCCAGTGAATTAATATAACAAATTGCTAAAATCCGGGAGGTTGTCAAGTACTGTAGCGTTTCGGGCTTGGAATAAATACCAGCACGCAGCCAGTAAAAAAGGGAACGGATAAAAATGGGTACCGGACGAACCGGGATCCTTTTCCTGTTCGTACAAAACGAGGAGACGATGTTTCTAGCGTGACCGACACGCCGTGTCCTCTCCTGTTGCACACGAGGACCAGTGCGCCCGGATTTTCAGTCTCGGACGACGAAAGAAGCTCGACTTGCTCGTTCTGTTACCGCTTTACGCGAGCAAAAGGGAGGTAAGCGGATTTAGTAGCGGTCGCGCGGCTATTCTAGCGGACTGGAAACGCGGCCAGGGGTAAGAAAGGTTGTTATCGGGGGGTGGGGGTGAATTAAAACAGACACGTTCCCTTCCGCTGGCCAGTCTCCGAGGGAGTCTTTTAAGGGACACACGGCAATAGGCAGAGAGAGAGAGAGAGAGAGAGAGAGAGAGAGAGAGAGAGAGAGAGAAAGAAAAAATCGGAAGATCAAAATTTTCGTCGCGTGGCGGACTTGAAGCAGCTTAGGAGCTGTCGAAAGTAGATGAAGCGGAAGGGAAGTTAATCAGCTTTGCGCTTAATTATTCCCAGTTATTATTTGCATTGCAATTTCCCCGGACTCGTCCACGGTACAGTGATTGTACTTCTCATAATAGCTGCATCAGACGAGAACCAATTTCTTTGTACCTGTCGCGTTTCGAATTTCAGTTGATTGTTCAAAATATTCGCCACTATCTTCATCTTGTAAAAATTTGTAAGTCTATTAAACTAAACAATGCCATTAAATATTCGCTTGTAACAAGTATAACTGGATTAACGTATTAACAAAGATTAAATTCTACTGGATTTTTAAAAATTTGTACACGTACGGAGTTTTACGGTGAACATCAAAATTCGTTCAGTAGTCAGAGGTCGGGAAAAGTCGATAGGCGAATCACGAGGCAATATTCCCGGAAAACTTCGGCTCTGCTAAATGAGAAGCAGCATGTTGAATCCCAGAAAAATGTCATCTGGAGGAAGCCGCGGGAATTGCAGTGTCTTTCGAAAGAAGGGAAGCAAGAACAAGCGACACCGATCGAAGGAATTAGGTGGCCGAATTCGCGAATAACAGGGCTGTTTACATCGAAACGCTTTTAAATCCGAAGCGACGAGGCGAGTCGTGGTGAGGTGAGGTGAGGCGCGGCAAGGCGAGGTGAGGCGAGGCGAGGCGAGGCGAGGCGAATCGAGTCCGGCCACCCTATTCTGTGAATCGTTGGGACGCGCGTCGCACCCTCTGCCGCCGTTGACAAACGAGCGAAATGCGAAAGTAGGTGACTCGCACCGACCACTTTCATCCCTTACGTTCAGCTAGGCGTGCATACACGCTCTTGGGGAGAAAATGGGTGGCTCTCTCCTTCTCTCTCTCCCTCTCTCCTGATTCTGTCTCCAAGTACAAAATACACAGGGCCAGAGAGTCACGGATTTTCTCGTCCGCGTTCCCCCGGCGCGTCACGCTATTTGATATTTGTCCCGGCTTCCGTCGCCGTTGCAGATTGACACTTTTCTTCTCCGTTTTCCGCCCGGAGAAGCGAAATGTAATTCCGCTGGCCGTCTGTTTGGCGAATTCGCACGAAGCGAGACGAGAAAAGGCGCGCAACCCTCGATGAGGACGCCTCGAAGTTGTGAGATGCAGCTCAGGATTGCAGTTTCGTGTGTTCCTGGCAGTGACCTGATTTCCCACCGTCAATTCTTTTTTCTCGATTTCTGACGACTGGATATGTTGCGCTCTTATTCCTCTCGCTAGTGACAAGTTACCGAATGAATTCGATGTTTGCTTTAACGTATGAGCTAGTTCATTGGAGCTCCTGATAGGATATCACGCTTTCTTTCTATTTTTTAATTGGGTAATTTGTTTCCGACTCTGACAATCACCCGACTGTAAAATCATAATTTCGAGCGTTAATGTACATATGTTTTTGTCGATGACGTTTCTTTGTTGGTTGTTCATAAATTACTCGATTACTTGTCCAGTCTTTATTAATGTTCAGTACTTTATCTAGTCTTTATTGATCCTCTTGCACTTTGTAGTAGCCAAATTCGTAATCGATATTGCTCAACAGCATCTTGATTGTCGACTGAGATAAACTTAATAAAATCAACTCTTCAAAATTATTTAACAATCTACAAAAATAACTTCATAACAATCTCAAGGCAATATTAACCTGCCTGGGACGACGCCAGTGCATTGTATTGACTTTAAAGAAAATTATAATTGATTACACAAGATAAACTTTCAAGCATTACAATCTACTTCGTAGAATTCGAAGGTAACTACGAGAAACATCAGAAAGTTTAAATCTCCATCAAATTTTGGTAACGTTTGCAGCATTATACAATGTTGTTCGTGCATAAAGAAAAACAAAGAATTCAAGACGGTGCAGTTTGACCAAGTAGGAAGGAGGGAAGACTCCAGGACGTATGTTGACCGTTCTATCGTTTCCTAAATACTTATTTATAAAATCATTTTCACAATTTCTAACAATAGTAGGAGAAATAATCAGAGACAACTCATTCTGATTGATTCATTTCCTAAGCTCATTCTCATGAAACCATTTGCACAGTTTCAACAACAGTACGAAAAAAAAACTCTCATTTTGTCAATCACAGCCGAACATTCCATCCCGCGGTCGATCGGGAAGAAACAATCGCCGGCGAACTGCGAAGCGCGGTAAATAAGAGCGCCGTAGAAAAATATATTTCGTCGTTAATTAACGAAACGCGGCAGCCAATGACACAGCTCGGAGCATCCGCAGGTCAATTACGTGGAACGATTTCCGTAAACGATTGCGGCGAAGGCGAACGTATACGTGAAAAACGAGACGAAAAAAAATCGCCGTTCGATTTGATGGGGAGAAACGCGGGTTGAGAAACAGTTTTCGATACACACTCGATATGTATATTTTCCCTGAGGCTGAGGTGACACGGCTCAGTCCTGCGTGCCCCACCCTCTTCCTTTTTTGATGGCCAGTTGTTTTGGTCGAGCTTGTTCTCCGCGTGTTTCGCGTTGTTCCCTGTCACGAAAACGCGGGAAACGAGTACGTTACGCGAGCGATCAAGCGCAACGACGTTATTAATTAACGACATCACTGAATTTCATAGTTTACCGTGTCAACGAAGACACCGATTACTAGCTCGAATGCGTCGCGGTGTCCGGGAAAATTAACCGTAGAACGTTTAACGCCGTTAACGACATCTCCCATCCATCCGGCGCGTTGCTGACGGGAATTGTTTGACGTAGTTGAAAGCGCGATCCAGCTTAACACAGAGAGCTAGGAAGAGAGAGAGAGAGAGACCGAGGGAATTGCGCGCTGAACCGATTACAACGTTTTTACTTTGTTTCAACCTCGAGGGAAATGAAATTCTGAGGAATATTAATTCCTGCGCACCAGTCCGCTGGACTTTTTCACGCAAACTGGTGGACAATTTTCAAGTTTCCACCATTGGATGTTTCTGGAAATGCTGATCGGGCTTTCCATTCGTTGAGGAGACGCTGGAGTCGTTTGGCTGCGTTGAGCAAATTGCGAAAGTACGCTACTTAGTGGCAGATGATCAAGAGCTCCCACATTAACCCTTTACACTATAACAATGAGTCAGACCCGTGGTGAAGTTTTTGAACGGAATGCACTATGTATGTTATTAATTACTAAATGCAAACATTCTAAAATCTAGCTCAATGAGGCTAGGAAAAATCATTTAGTCTTAGGGGTGCTTTCCGAGAAATTGAAGAAAACCTCATCACTCCGCGAATTATTCTCTCCAAGAAATTAAACCTCCGCGATGAAGAGTATAATTATAATAAAGCCAGTTACAATACAGTCATCATCCACCGAGCAGACATTTTCTGGAACGTTCCAGAGCCGAGCAAGAAATATATTGCGCGAATTCAAATTATCCGAGCGTTCCAATAATTTCTGGCAATAATTCATTGTTAAAACATTGACTGAATCAACATGATAAATTATCAACGGCCTGAATCTGGCTCGGCGGTGGTATTCCGCGCGAATCCGAGCTCGAGGTCGATTCTACCTCGATAGTACATCCGTGTTAATCTCTTATGGGATAATTACCGCGATATGCAGCACCAGGGTAGATCCTCTAATCGAAGGTTACACGATTACGCAACGCGCGGGATGAATTCCGCGCGATTCCTTGACAAACGTAACGCAACGGATGAGGTTGGTGCGGAAGGGTTTAGGCGAGTACGAGTAGAAGCCCGAGCACGATGCACACAGCCATACGAGCACGAACACGAGCATACGAGCACGCTAGCGAGCGGTCGACAGAGAATTGAGGTTTCCGCCTCGGTGAACACAGACATGTCGACGCGCATCGGGCTCTCGCGTACAGTACACGAGTCGTTAATTAATCCCTCGTTACCGTACGTATGGTACACCCAAGATCTGCGCTAAACAGAGGTAACCAGAGGTTTGACCGTCAAATCGCGCTTAAGTACGCGTGCTTCGTGGCCATTCGGGCTCCGTGGCGAGAACGCCACGGGAGAAGTATTGCGAACGCGATGCTCCGCGGCTCGTTCCGAGGCAATTCCAACAGGTTCCCATTAACGAAGCTACTAACGTATTCAGAAATAGTCGGCCGTTTAATGAACCGAAACTCTTAGACCGACGGAGCGCCACCGAGCGCCACCGAGCGCGTAATTTTCGTGTTTGCCCGTGATTTACGAAAAATAATTACTGCAGCCACCGCTAGAAATCCTCAAATCTGACAATATTTGCCGAGCACACACATCCCTGGAAATTACTCTTACAACGAATATATTTCGCCGTCTTGTCAAGAAAAGTTTATCTGCTAATCCTATTAGCGTTTCACATCACTTCCCTGCTATAAATAGTCAGCTACGATGGAGAGAACATTTAAACTTCTACATATACAAGATTAGCTGTTTGATTTTGAGCATGAAGGCTCGTAACTAGACTGCGACTCTTTTGTCCAAATTGCAAGAACACGGGACAAAACAGAAATGTCTTTCTTCTCTTAATAATATTGATAACTTGACAATACCCTCTAATGTTAATGTATTCATATTTTTTTATAAATGCATACAACCCTCAGCCTATTGACAACATATTTTCGCCCATTAGACTTACAAAATGTACGTTATGTTCAATAGAAAAACACTATTGTTGTTCTGAAAATTTTTATAATATTTCGACCAAAATTTGTTTTCCACTTTTTCCCCATTCACTAGAGGATAATGGCAAGCAATCAAAGGACTATAATTATCAACCATCAATTTTGGAGTGGTATTTTTCGCCCATTTAAAACTCCATATATGGTACTAATATCAACGAGGAAAATCAATTGAATAAATACCGTAGAACATTTCGTTGCTCCCGAATTAAACGTCCTATCTAACTTAAATTCTTGTAGTAGGTTTTTGATTTCAATCAATGATTTCCCGTGCTATGGCATACAGTTTTCATTTGTTCAACGCTATTGATGTATTGCTTTGTGTGACGTACATATTAATTTCTGTTTCATTTACGCGCGAAGTTACTTGGTCTCTAGCATGACAAAACCCGGTGAATCGATAAATTTCTGTATTTTTCATTGTCCACGTGCCATGCACACAGTGCACGCTTTTATGCAACGCGTAGAAAGCGTGCGTGTCCGCGAGCAACAGAAACATTTACTTTCAATCGTTGTTACTATTAAATAACGAAATATGATTAACGTAACGATCAGTGACACGACGCATTGTGTAGTGATTTATGCCTGTATTACACCGCCACTAGCGCTGCGTTATCATTGGCCAGCCAGTTTGCTCTGTTTGAACGCGCGATCAATGGAAAATGTGCGGGAATGCATATTACATTAAACATCTCCGTGCATCATTTAAGGTAGACGCGAGCTATTCTGATATGACACATTAATACGTGATAGAATGGCCGCATTACAAGCGTCGTTCTGCTGCCATGAGCTGCACACGGCGAGTATCGAGTATATGTTTATTGCAAAATTTATTTTGCCCCGGTACATTCGGGAAACGACGAATTATTCACCGATTCTTTTGTGTCGTTTGAAACTTTAACCGGGCCTCTGCGTTTGAAATACATTCAAAACATTCTTCCTAATAATTATTCATGTTCCAGCCGAAACGCTTTACCGTGGTCCTATAAATAACGTTTTACGAATCGTTCTTTTGCAAATAATTTCACAGTAAGGGATTAAACAATTCGGAATTTACTCGAACAAACTGAATGAAAATCTCTTGCCTTGAACGATTCACAATTATTGAAACTTGCAACATATCGCGTATGAAAACATACAAAACTTTAATTCCATAGAAAGATATGACTGTTTTTTTGGATCATTTTTAGACATAACGAAACGATCTTCTCAATTTTATCGTGATGTTTACAGTTTTTGAAATCAAAGGCAGGCGCTGAGCCAATAAATAAATGCTTATGAGAGTATGTTATTTGAAATTGAAGGATAACGTTGTCGATGTTAATCTCAGCGAGGAACCCCAAATGTAGGTATCAATTTCACGAAAATTCGCATCGCAAAACTAATTCGGGTAATGGGAATACTTGCACAACTTTAGATGCAATTGAATGGGATCAGCGTGTCTAGCAAAAGCCGTTCTAATTTACGCACAAATAAATAAGACCCTCGTAGATGGGTCGCGATCCGCACCAATTGGCTCCGAAGTGTTTAGATCACTGTGCAAGTAAGAACATCGTCGGCGGATCGACGAGTGACATTACGAATCTACAATAACCACGATTACTTTGGGGCCAATTATGCAAATCGATAGCCTCTAATCAGAACTAGTCGAGGGTTGTAAATTGATGCATTGCTGGTGTTCGGAGCGATGCCGTTAGGAGTAACAGGTTTACATTTTAATTGACGAAGGTGCAAAGCGGTCTTAATGATATTTCTGTGTTGCTGTGCGCGATTGAATGCGGTGTCACAATGGCATTTCTACGTACAATTCAGCTTCCATTCGTGACGTGGCAAACGGCTGTTGAATGTGCCCACCTCCTCCTGACCGTCCGAGATCGAGTTTACGTCGTTATTGAATTTCTACGTGCTCCAGTAGCGGAGACACGTGATTAAAGGTCTCCCTTTTGCGCCTCTTTTCTTTTCGATAAATACGCCTCCATGGCGGACGTATCCGTCTCAGAAAAAAAGACCGACAGGAATAACAAGCATTCCGCTGCCTGCTCAATAGACAATTTCACTAAATCCACCCCTGGATTAATTGCGAACCGATTATTCACCATTAGTCATCCGCCCGCCCCTCCGTCGACGTGCGCCAAAACTCAATTTCGTGATCGAAACTTGTCTCATTTCGGTATTTAATGTATTTACAAGTATACTACTTGTGTATTACTTTCTAAATGTTTATCAATTCCAAAAATGTCGATATTAATGAAATTTCATAATAATTATAATTAGAACAAGCATTTTCTGAATATGATTTCATATCGAAAAAATTACTAATTTTCTTTTGTGAAGCCTACTGAACCTGGTCAATATTTCTTTCGCACTAAACGCGATTTTAAGCAAGGTTCCTTTTAATGTCAATAATCAAAATTTTCTATGATACTCCATGATGTTGCAGTTTATAGTTTCACACGTTTATGCTTCACGATAATCTTGCTGTCTGTCAACAAAAGTACAAATGAAATTTCAAAAAGAAATTGAAAGTGGTTACCCGGTTATTGATATAAGGGTTATGATAACAACAAAACTGAAATTAGTACATGTGTGTTATTTTTTCACATAGACCTCATCGATTTTGATACTGATTTAATACTCTTTTAAGTGGATCAAGTTAAATTAGGATCAAAGAGGAATAAAACATACATTCCCTCCAGGAATAGAAAATTTATCAATTCTTACTTGAGAAGCAAATTATAATTGATTTTGTACCTACATTATTCAATATGCTTTCCATTCTGAATAGAGATAATGTTCAACTTCAACTGCGATAAAAAAAGAATTTGGTACACGTTTACACTATACATATATTAAAGTAAACATTCCTACATATAAACAAACTTGTCCTACACTAAATAGTTTATTTACCCGAAGATGAATGTAAAAACATAAAAGGAACAAAATTGTACACAATGCGTTTTCGAAAAATTCGCCGGCAAATCTCTGTTCATGTATTACGAAACACCCAGTACGAGCAAATGAAGTCACCGAATGCATAATTCAGAGGACAGAACCAGGACACCGAGTACATTTCCCGAGGAGACATTGAACGGACTCGTTCTCCGTACGCAAGTAGGGTTAGAAAGGGCGGGCTGTAGTTTGTTCTAATTTCGAGGCGAACCCTATCGTACAGAAAATTACGAGCGTTCTCCCCGCAACTTCAGGAATGCGTTCTACTTGAAGATATTTCATGGAATAGCCTGGCATCCCGAGGAGGGGATAAGATTTTAGGGTGGAGTTTTACGAGGGTCGCCGAAATCTCCGGCATGCAGCTCGATAAAAACCGCTCACCAGGAGCCGGAGTATCCACTTTTATTACCTAATACTCGTGAGATTCGGTCACCGGTGTATCTCGATTCTATTTTCTTCTCTTGTGACGATTTTAGCGCGGCCGATCACATTCTCGCTTAGGCTAGCTAACCGGTAACATCGGCTGTTCGTCGATTCAATCACTGCTCAAGGTAGAATTGATCAAAGTAACGACTGCTATACGTAAGTCTGCAAAGAGATCGGTGGGGACGATTTTTGAGCGTCGAAATCGATCGGTAATTCGTCGGCCGATTTCTGTCTTCCTCTTCCGAGAAAGAGAGAGAGACACACAGACAGAGACGAATACAGAGAGAGAGAGAGAGAGAGAGAAAGAGAGAGAGAGAGAGAGAGAGAGAGAGAGAGAGAGAGAGAGAGAGAGAGAGAAGCTAGTCGTCGCCGTTGACGACGCGTTCGAGCTGCGAACGTTCCATTTCATTCCGTTCGATCGTCGTCGGGACGCGTGCACTTTATCTGTCCATTTGTCCCTTTGCTTCTCTTATCTTGGAACGTATTCGCGAACACTCGAATAATTGGAATTCCGTCTGCAGCGGGAATAAACAACGGAATCGCTCGGCTTCTACGCGGCGAACAGCTCCCGTCGCTAACGTACACTTTTCTGTTTGCTATATTCTTTTCCCTACCCTCAAATCTCGGCGTATTCCTCCGTTCAATTTGAACATCGTCACAAAGCAACGAACGCTTTTGAGTTCAGACTCCAAGGAACGCTTCTGTTTCGATTTTGAAGCGTTTCGTGGCGCCAGACATTCGAGCAGATTTACCAAAGTCGGGTTTTCTATTGTTTTGCACGAGCTGTTGGAAATTGTTAACTGTAGAATTTTCTAGATATTCTAACAATGTAACGTGTCTAAGCTAATAGACTCCATTGAGCGTTCATTAAAGTTCATTGAAGTTGTATTCTAACGTTCGTGATCTATAGAATATTGATTTTCATGCAGTTACTACACTATGGATTTTCTTGTAATATCAAAATTCAAATTTTGAATTGAATTATAATCCATAATTTCATAACGTACTGATCGCTTCATCTCATTTGTTCGAACATATTTAATGATTGTATGGAAAGTATAATATGCAAAGATGTAGAGAAGCCTCATGCAATTTTCTACAAATTTTTGAACGCGATACTTTCCTCGTGAAGGTAAAAAATGATTTTCTACCGTCACAAGTGTATCAATGAATAAACATTCAAGCGTAGCTACGTTTCAAATGGTCCCGAAAACGTACAGTATCACTTTAAACGACCGCCCTACGAACATTAATTGCACACGGGGGATGCGACTATGAATTACATCAATCTGCAGCTGTCGTAAACTATGAAGAGGTTCTTGTGATTGCTCCTGAACCGTTTCCATCGATCGCCACGGCGTTTTTGAACGAAAATTGAACGTTCCACGCCTCGCCGGTACCGTCGTGATTTTTTCCCCCAAAGCAATGTAGCGAGCGAGGACAAAAAGAGCGAGAGAGGAAGTCGATATCGACGATCTACCTTGAACAGTCGACGACGGATTATCGCGCGCAACGGGTCAGAGAAAAGAAAATATAAGCGCAGAATCGAGGCACAGACTTCCGCGTAGGGGCGCGCCGTTTTTATTTTTTTTTTTTTTAAAGAGCGCCCGAGCATTTCGGGCGTCTGAATAAAAGGCGACTCCTGATAATGTGCATCAAAGGCGCGGAGCAAAAATAGAGAAGCGTGTTTAAGCCACGCGTGCACTTGTCGGCCGTAGATGCTTTCATCTTTGCGTTCAAAGAGCGACTCGTAAACGTTTGATACCACAGGATCAATAAATGTATCGTGCGCCAACCGAAAGCCGGCGCAACGTCGCGCGAATCTTCTCCCGGAGAATGACATTCCTAGACAAAATCATTTCCCCGGCTAGCTGACGGATTTTCTATCATGCTTCGAACCCGGCGGACATGCTTGCTGATCACGAAGACGTCAGAAATATATTTTCGAATATTTGCGAACCGTGGAAGTCGGTGAAAAATGTGTAGAAATTGTACACGGTGTAAATCACAGGTGCGCTACAAATCTGCAGAATATTTTTATAAGTATTGTGTGCCTTATAGAATTTTAACCCTTTGGAGTCGGAACTATTTTAACTTAGAAATTAAACATTACTTAAATGTGTAGTAATTGATTAGATACCACGATATTTAATAATATAAATAAAATTTTGAATAATGATATAGCAATTTTTAATGGTGACTCAAAGTCACCCCTCGATTGCTAAGAGTTAAGCTAAGTTTACTACTATTTTACATTAATCCGCACCAGCTGGATATTTTTTTATATGCTGTATCGATTTCGTACTAGACTAAAATTTGCCTTCAAACAGTTGATGAACATTTTGAATCCATTGAAATGTCTTAATCCTACTTCAATTGTAATAATCCTACTGGAATCTTATTGCAATTTGAAAGCGTGAAGCCTGCGTATTAAAACGGTGTTTGTTGCATTAAGATACGACATTTGGTTCCTAACAATAAGATATCGTCTAGTAAGGACGAACGTATTTTTTAAATATAAGTTATGAGTTAAAGTAATTTTTCTCAAAGTTCAGGGATATACTTACCCATACGCGCCGTAAATTGACACAGGTCTCAGCTTTACTGTCTTAACTTGGGGTGGGTCATGTCTCGAGAACGGATTGAGACATCGAGATGGAACAAAATGTATTGGGCAGAGTCTACAATCTTCTGCAAACATTAACAATCCTAACATCTTTGGTCTTATAGTTGTGATACAACGTAGGTCAGACATCATTAACACAATACACAATATGTACACTGTAGTATTTTTAAACTTGCCCCCAATAATTGTACATGTAAAATACAAAGTTTTATCATTTCAACCCATCCGGCGATTTCAATGTTAAACGACTGTGGTCACGCCGAAAATAAAGCAATATTGTGAACTGCAGAGCTAATCGCGAATTAAGAAATAAATAAAGAAATAAAAATTCCTTTCGAGAGGTGCCGGTGGAGATAATTTTGATATAATCGAGTCGAGTCTATACGCGGACAGAGTTCCCGAGCGAGATAGTTCGATAAATTCACCGGGTAATCCCCTAAAGTCACAAGTCCAACAGTTTAAGTCGTCGGAGTAGCTCGGAAGGAGGTAAATCGCAACCGCTCGTTGAATGTAGTAGTGGCTCGGATTCAGGACGATAGCGAAAGGTGTATCGAAACTTTCGGTTATTAAATTCAACTGCGCCGCGGTCCCCCGAATAGAACCGCGGAAATCATTTTCGTCTGGTTGTAATTTTCGTCGACTAATTTTAGTCGCCCGTTTCGCTCGCGGAAATCGGTTGAAATAATTATTCGGTTCGCGCTTTGTCTTCTTCGTAAACTCCTTTCCGTCCCAGCGGAACGGTTTCGCGAGATTCTGCATTTAAACGAAGGGTATCAAACGGGTGAAACGAATGAAAAATTTATATAGCCGTCTTTCTTTGTAATTGCAACTTTTTCTGTCGCTGTCTTAAAGGCTCCGAGAAGTTGCAACAAAGTCAGAAACTTCGCAAAGCAAAGTTGAATCGATGGAAACCGAGCTGTACAAGTGCTGCTCGAAATGGCAACTCAGAATTTTTAACCAGCTGCCCGACAGCCTAAATGCATTATACAGGCCACTTCCTGAAACATTTCGAATAGGTATTTAAAGGCATGTTAGGTACTTCGAGTAACGTGTAAAATTCTCTTTGGAAGCAGGATTCGCATGGGGCTTGCTTTGAACCAGTATTCGAAACGCTCGATTCCAATCATTTTTTTTTTGTCGGATTACACGGCCCGGGGACGCGCTCTAAATTATGTAAGGCAAAGCCGATGCGACATTCACGGAAACGTGCGACACAGCACTACTGTCGCAAATCGCGCTTGTTCGCGAGAAAAATCGAAGTCCTAATCGAATTCCCGTTTCGCGGTGATGCTTCCGGTAATGGAAACGAAGCGCCACGCCACACCGTGCAGCTTCGGGAGACAATCCCGATCGGCTAAGAGTGAAATTCTATTGTAATTCACGGGCCGTGAGAATTGTCACGCGACACCGCCCGGTTTCGATTCCGTTATCCTTGAACTACTGCCATTCAGGAGGCGTCTTCTTCACCTGGAAGTTCCTTTTCTTCCGGGCCATTCATGTTCCGCCGCGGCAACGGATATACGATGATTACAATTCAAAGAAGGTACAATGAAAGGGATGAATCCCGCCATTGAGAGCGGTAAACCTTCATTGTTTCACTACTTGGGGATGGTTCAGCTAACGAGGTGAAGAGAGATCCCTGTCCATTTAATGTGAGGCAACGACATCTATTACATCAGTGTCAGTCTCGGGGAGTCGAGCGAAGTATTTCGCTGAGTCCGAGAATTCGTTTCCGCGTGATCGAAGGATCTCCACTCTCTCCCATATCGTCTCTTCGGTCGGTTGCAATCAGTCTTTGTCAACGCTAACAATGGAGAAGAGATCCTGCCGCTGATAAAACGTTTATACTCTCTCGAGTAGCGAAAAAGAAATCATTCCTCGCTCCCGCCGCTCCGGTCCTGGCCAGAAATTTACTATCATTCGATTTCCTAAATAACGAGCCATTCAAAGTTTGTTTTTTCTTTCTTGAATTGGAAACACATACGAGGAGGATTTCTGGCGTTTTCTGCGCTCGACCTTTTAAATGCAAAAATCTCAATTAAAGAAATTAGCCGCGTGTTCCCCGAGCGCGGTCGAATATTCTCGTTGTCTGCGAGAATTTATTTGTTGTTCGATTTTATGCAGTGCCCGAATCAACCGGGAGCACTCGAACTCGATTTGATTCCAATCCTGACGATTTTATCGGCCAGCATCGACAGATAGAGAGACCGGAATTTTTCATTCGAATTCGAACTCAATTTAAGATTTTCGATACTCCTTGATGCCCCGTGCGCCAATATTCGAAATTAATAAATACCCGTTTATTTGCGCTCCACTTTCCCCAAATGATCGCCGGCTCGCCGATGTTTACACGAGCACAAATTCCGCTATAATTGATGCTCTCGTTCGTGTTCCTATCAGATTGAAATTAAAACAACGATTTCATCGGACATTATTAAACTCGCTATTTTATGGCACGGCTGTGTATTAAAATGTATAAATTGCGATCAAATTTACAATTTCATGTCGCCACGTCTTTTTGTTGCTTGACTTTTCCGCGATTTTAATGGGACTCTTGGAGTTTCGAATGAGGTCTAGAAATTTCCGAATGTTGCAGGGCTTAAATTGAAAGTAATGGATCGTACTTTATAAACGCGATGAAATTTAAAATGACATACACAGTCACGTCAAGAATTATTTGAATGGGATTATTCGAGTCGATTTTAGGATTTGCTTTGAAAGGAATTTTTTAATGTTTGACGGCTGAATTGAAAAAGAAGAATACGTACACGTGTCAAAAAATCGAAAATCCCGGACTTTGTGCTCGGACAAAATGCACCCCATTTTTAGGGCATTCTTCAAGTCGATTTTAGATTTTATTGTCGTCGGAATTTTTGGACTTTTTATGGCTTAAAATAAAGATGAATGGTGGCACATTATGATAGAGACACTTGGGTTTAAAAATTAATACCAAGAGAAATGAATAATGCACAATTCTGTACCACTGTCGTCGCAATTGTGCGATATGACGGAATCAGTCGTGGACATGCGGGTTGATAAATATTGTCGGATTCAAGACGTCAAAAGAATAATATGACTGTAAACATGAAATACTTGAATATTTAATTTGAAATACAACGAATACGATTAACTAAATTTTCCCGGTGGACTCTCCGTCTGAGATCATACACGTCTTTTCATTCGCGCCGTCGTACAAGAATAATTTAATAACGCATATTATAAACTGTGAAGAACGCAAATCAATCAATAAATAACAAATATTGAATCGTCGCGTCGTTACAGTTACTAGCGACGCGACATTCGACGGAATTCTCGCCGCTCGGAGACGACTTCTCCCTACAATATCTTACAAAGCTGCAGGCGGCGCGGCGTTTCGGCGTAAAAATATCAATGGCTGAAGGGCGCGTGGATGCAAATCAAAATCGGGGCGTAATCTTTAAACCGTGTATTAGTTCGAGCCGTTGGTAAAATATTGCGAAAAAAAGTTTTGCCCCGGTGAATAGCCCCCGATATAAAGCATGCATGCGCCGCGTATAATCTACGTGAGAGCACGTACAGGGGGTGAATTTGTAGGATCGTGGTATAACGTGGCCGGTGTAAAGCCCGGTCGAGTAAGGTAGGGTCAGGGCTGGACAGTGCGATAGCAATGCCCCGAGCCACAGACGAATGTTGAGCGCCTTACCGTCCGCTCGCTGATAACCTCCCTTCCTCGCCATAACCTCTTTTCGGTATTTATGGCCGGTAACTTAAATTCTGAAACGTCGGACACGCGAGAAATTAGCACCGAGGTCTGGACTGCTTGCAGCTGCGTCCGAAAAGATAGACGCGGACGCCGCCTATGAATTCGACGGGTGCCGTTTTAATTCGATGCGTATCGCGCCCACTCCACTGTTCCTCTGTCCACGTGCTAGTTTAACAACGAATATTACTATCGGCACTTTGCTCCCGTCCTGTCCGCGACTAGGTCCACGAAATAAAATCGATGCGAGACATCTCGCTCAAATCAGAATATTGATACGTGGTAAACTGGTGAATTTGATTCGAATGTGTCCCCAGATTATTATACATTTGCTGCACAGAAATCTTTCCAGGAAATGTAGATCTCCTCAATTCGTTTGTACGAAAATAAATTTGTGAGTGTCCATCACTCGGTGATTAGCATTTTGCTGATTTTATAGTTGACTATAAAATGATTGAATAAGGGAATATACAGAGTGTCCAAAAATGGTCGAGTTCTTTGGAAATGTCGCTTCAACTTACCTCAGGAACGGCCCATTTTAAGGAACTCGAACACTTTTAGGGCGCCCTGTATTTTCGTGTTACTTCTGCTCTTTACAATTGATTTAAAAAGTTTCTATTGCACGTAGGACTTCACAATCTCATGATAAATGCATTTCCAATATTTCTTAGTCTCTGCAGTTTCGAGCTACGTTACGAAACAATTTCAACTTCAATTTGTTGTAACTCATTGTTCTCTTTTTGAAAGATTGATTAATTATAAAGTTAGAGAGAATTGATTGAAAATATACTCAAGAAAAACAAAACCATCGCGAGTAATACTCAATCTGTCCAATTAGAACCGCAAACAGCTTAAGATGTAGAGAATCGAGAAATCGTCCAGTATTCTCAGGGAATGATTAATGAAGTAGTTAACAAGATTCTCACAGTGTCTCGCGAAATTCGGGTCTTCCGTTGCACAACTCACTCTCAAACGACTCACTCTAAAATTCATACTCTCATCTGTCCTTCGCAAACGCATATGCATGCGCATAGGTGTTCACCGGAAACTAGATAGATCCTTTTGGAAATAAGGTTACTGACACTCCATACTGCGGATACCTTATACTGTAGCTAGCTGCTACGTGATAACACGCTCCAAAGAATTATGTATGAAAATTCACGATGCTACCTTAATAGGACATATCTGGGGGTTGGGAGAAGTCGGGAAGATTGAAATATGGTAATTTGAATTTACGATCGCAGCGAAAAAACCCATTTTTATTACTATTTTTACCTTTACTGCGATTACGGCTGCCGCGTGTAATTTACTTTATGATTCGACACGTTCATCCCTTCATGTGCTTGTACTAGGTACGGTTTGCAAGAAGATGAGAAATCAACTTCAGCTACTGAAACAATTTTAATAATGCGTGTATAACAATGTGTGTATAATTGTGCCATCATTGCTTTTGTATTTGTTCCTATGCAGGCTCGTCAGAATATTCCTTGAATGGAACTTACATAGTAACCTAATAATTTTATCAAGACACGGTTAAAAAATGCAACAAAGATCATGTATAAAATACTTCACGTATCATAAAAGAATAACAGCTCCCTAATGTATTAAAATATTGAACCTCTCGTCTTACAATTTTCGTCACGGTTACAATGATTAGAACTTCTTTGTTGCTAATATTTCTTAAGAGAACACAGAAAATTTATCTTATTAATGCATAACCCTTAACAATCAGTAGTGACTCAGAGCCATCACTACAAATTACTGTACAATTATTCACAATATTGTTTACATTATGAAATTGCTGATATCTAATCAATTACAATGAAATTATTCTAGGTCAGAAGATATGTTTAATTTTCAAGTTAAAATAGCTTCGACTGCAATGGGTTAAGTGTTGATAACAGAAGAACGGAATTTTGTTTGCAACTTCAGAGAAAAGAATAAAATTCACACTTAACTAGTAGATTTCATTACGATAAGGACAGAAAGATATTATAGATGCTTCAAGAAGTTCTATATGGTCTCACAGACTCGATCTGACCTGTAAAGGGTTAAAAACCTCTGCGTAAAGGCGCGTGCGGCAGGAAGGATCGATGGCAAACGAAACCCGAAATTATTTTCAGTAGCGAGAAGGAACGAAGAGTACGGTTGGCACGTCGAAATCCCACGGCTCAAGATAATCTGTGTTGTCGCGAATCGAGGTCGAAGGGGCGAGCAGAACGAGGGTGGAGCAAGCGCGTCCGAAGGACAGGGAAAAAATGCGCCGAAGGAAAGAGACGGTGGTGAATCCCGCGTATATATCCCAAAGCGAACCTCGTAACCCTCCAGATGATAACCGATTCACCCTGCTCGTTTCCCGCCCTTTTGCCCTACTTTCCCCGTCTCAGCTTCTCCGGAAGACCGCGGCAAGGCCCTCCACCCACAACCCTTCAACCCCTCGCTCTGCCACTTTTTGAGGCATCTAAGGATATCAATCTTAAAGGGCCGCGCCTCTCACGTTCCGCTTTCATCGAGAGGAAGCGACCAGTTTTCTGACCCTGCGAACGCTCGCTGATAGCTTTTAGATTGCCCGATGTGTGGGCGAGTTTGTTTATTTATACGATAACCGTGATTTATACCTCGATTCTTCTCCGGCTTGCAATTCGACCAAAGAGATCTTTCAAAAAATGGAATCAGGAAAATGCTAAAGAGATTATGATGACATACGAGGACATACAGCGCGGTCGAGGATGTATGCTAGTTGCGTTTAATATTTTTATTTTTTAAGTTATTTTAATTCTTCGATAATGATATGAACTTCGGTTTTGTTAATGTTATAGTTTTCTTTATATTTTTTTACCTGCATACAAATCTTATAATATAATAATATAAAATTGACACATCAAATCGTGGATAGAAAACTAAATTGTACACTTTACATTTATTAAACTGCAAACCTTCATGAATTTTGTAGCCTATAAAAATTACTTCACATTAAATTGAAATTTAAATTTAAACATGACAATTCGTCAGACTCCTCTCTCTTTAACTTCTTCCAAAATGAAGAACATTGTGTCTATATGGAATAAAATGATGAGAGACAGAACGAAGAAATTAGGGTGTTCCATAAAGCGGATTGTTCGAGAGAGTTGCTGTTAAGCCGTAAGGTCGTTGAAACGTTCCTCGAGTCTCGTTATTCTCGCAGCGAAATAAGGGGGAGCAAAAATTACGAAACATTTTTCGCAAGATACGATCCAAAAAGTTACCGCGATGTACCGGTCACGTACATACACTCACGCTGCCCCGCAGTCTCATCAGCGGCGGCATAGAGCGGCCGATTAAACTTTCACAATAATTGCGAACGAGCAACGTGTTCTCCTTGCCATTTTATACGACAATATTCACGCTCGCGAGGCAGATTTAACGGTTGGGCCCGACGAAACTGGCACGACCACTCTCCACCGTTTATTCCAATATTTATTTTACTCATTTCCCTCGTCCTGCACCCTCGCTACTTGCTCGGGCGATCTCCGCTTTGCGTTTGCCTCGTTTCTTTTTGCACTGCGGCTATTTAACGGATTAAGAAGTTATTCCTGTGTAACAGGTCCAGAAAGTCGATCTTCCTCTGCATATACAAAATATATGACACTAGAAATATAATATTAAAATTTTACAATTGCCATCGAGAAAATAAGAGTGTTCGTTTAATGTTGAAAACATGATCCTTGAAATGGTTGCAACGATATCTCAAAAACTAATGTACCTATCGATCTAAAATTTTGCATATTTCTTGAGTGCATGTGTAGCTTTCATCTGTACTGCGAGTGTGCCAAAACAAATTTTTTCTAATTTTTGCACTCTCTTAAAAGCCAAACAGACGAAAAATTGCAACTTTATATTCGAAGTGATACAATTTCTAAAATGTTCAATATTTTACTTTCTCTTTGGTACAGACCATAGGCAAAAACATCCTACCAAGAATCAATCGGATTTTTTATTCTAGATAAGTAAAAATCATAGTGCAAATCATGACAATCACAAATGTGTCATAGCCAAATGTAATTCTTAAAAAAAAATCTTAAAAAAATTGTAACCTCTCTTCACAGACAAGTACGTACACAGGATAAGAGGCCAGGTTAAAAATCTTTACTGAATGTTTATAAAACATATGCAATAACGCCAATCACAATATTCTTTTAATCAGGCCGTATTTCTGTACCACGATCAGTTTAAACGACCACTTCGGTCGTACAAACTTCTGCGTTGCTGTCCGCCCTGGTTCCTGGAATCCCTCGATCTCCGGGATCGCATGATAAATTGTCTTGTTTCATCTCGAGGATGAAATTCTCCCGCTTTATCTTCGCATCGGTCCAAGAACAGGCAAGAAAAACCGACCGCCGAGAACTGGCCTGTCGAATCGATGGATTAATCGGCTGCCAGAGAGAAATTACCTACGGCTACGATCTATATTTCCACGTTAAGAACGTCGACGTCTGACACGCGGTCACGGCGCTTTAATTGGAATTACTTTCCGAAGTGTTCCACCGACTCGACAGTATCTCGACCGAATATCTTTTGTCGGAGTAAGTCCCGTCGACGGTAAAAACCGTATTTACACAGCGAATTGTCCGCGTGATACATTTCACTATTCATGAAGTGTGAATATTCATTAGTTTCCTTGACGCAACCGGTCTCGAGGTTTTAATTTCACTTTTCAATAAAACATTGTCCGCCGAGCTGCCATAAAAGTGTGTTCCACGTTTGTTCTCTCCTTAAAAGGTGACAAATTTCTATTTAAAACTCTAGAAAAATAGTCCCAATTTTAAGGAAAATCCTTACGAAAAGCCAAGCTCGTCAATTTTCATCTCGGAAAGTATTTGCCAAAGTGAGTATACAAATTAGAATTTTATAGAAATTGATAATCCAACCATTTAGACAAAATAGACACTGTGTAAAAATGGCAGCCCCTATTTAAAATGTTTCATTTTGTCAACTTCGAATAAACTCGCCACTGTGTACCTTCCACAATGTCAAACTTACACGTAGAACTGTTTTAATAAGCACCTAATTACGAATTGACGGCGTAAAAACGTAATCGAAAATTGCAAAGGGCTCTCGCTCGTGAAGGAACGGGAAGCAGCGGATTTCCGGAAGCCCCGGTGAAATTTATACGGCTTCTTCCGTGCGACAATTTCATTTTTGTAATAGCGGGAGAGGGAAAGAGGTGAATCGCAATGGCGAGATAGGGGCGCGTACGTGGCTATAGTCCGGTAGGGCCGCGAGGAAACCGAAGAACGAACGACGAGAACGAGACGGACCCCGGAGCGATGAAACTATAAAGCCACACCTAGTAAGTTGTAAAATTGTAATAGCCTTCCGGTATTTACATAATGCTACGGCATAATAAGTGGAACTCCCCGTTTCCATTACCATTTCGCTGCTATCCGCTCCTATCTTCGCTAACGACCCCGGCTCGGTCTCCTTCGTTCACTCTCGTGACTTATATTTTTCTACCCTATTCTTCCTCGGACAACTAGCTCCGTCTCTCTTCCGCGCTCTCTTCTTCCCACTCCCTGTGAGCGCTGGACATGGCTTAACTTGAACTGGATACCGTAAAATCTTCTATGGGATGAGATTTATTAGGGTCTTTTTTGTAGACTTTATACACGAAGGATCAAATGTACACTCTTATATAAACGGGTGAACTATCAATAATTGTCTGTTTCTCGGGAACTGCCGAGTACGACGGATCCATCCTGAGGTGAGAGGTGTCTCGGACACGATGTTGGCCGCCGATACTCCTTGGTAGACCCTGATGGGTGCCACCCTATATTCCACCACTTTTCCAATATCCTCTACTCTGTTTCTTCCCCTAGGCCTTATATACTCCCCTTCCTTATCCTAAATTCTCGCTTTCCTTTCTTATTCTAGTCGAGTTTAAAATGTGTACCCATCGAAATTTTCGATCCACCGAAGACTGACATTAAACGTAAAGGATGACGCTTTGCGACAGTTGCGTTTGGAGTCAGTTGAAACAAAGTGTCACTCATCAAAATTAATTATGCGATGATTACTAAGTTACCTGAATCTTCTAAAATTGTCCGTTTAAGATATCTTACTCCATCCAACTTGAATCGATGTACCACTCAGAAGTATTCACTTCCGTACACACGAGAACCTCATAAGCACGCGGAATCTTACCCGCAGGACAGTCAGGAATATCCAGACACTGTTCAGCCGAGGGGACACAGTATTCCATAAGACCCAAGAACGTAGCCACGGCCGCGAAACTTCGCCGATGTAATTACAAGCGGGCGAGCGATGTTCCTTAAGGAGCCAATCCGACGAGGTCTGGTTCGCGGGACAAAAGAGTTCTCGCAGCTAAAAGAAGCGAGCGGCCGGTGTCTCCAGGCATCTTGGATAGAGGAGACGGTCTCGGGGCTGAACTGTCTCGTTTGCACGACAATGCTCTCATTACGAAACGGGACCGGGCGTAGCGGAGCGTAATAAAATTTCACCGGCTCGGCCAGTTCTTAGGCCGAAACCCGTCCGTTGACAACGAGGACGATGAGAACGAGGACTCAGCCAGCGGCGCAGGATATCAGGAAACTTCAATTCCCTCTTTCGGCACTTCTGGCCGGCCTGAAGCTGCCACTGCTGCAACTTCATTCGAATAAGTGGTTCTCCTTTGCCCGATCTCTTCCCCTTGCCCCTCTCGCTATTTATCCACGTCTGTCTCGCTCGGTTCGCCACGCCCCGGTACCTCCCCCCTTCTCACTGCTTTACGCTACCCACGGCAGCTCTCTGCCTCGCATAGTAACTCGAAACCATTCAAATTGTCCAAACTTGGGCCATTGATCTTTATATTTGCACAAAAAATGAATTGCCAGTTTTCGCTCCGTGTTTGTTGGTAAAGCTTTGAAATAAGGGAAGTTTATCATTCAAGTGAAAACAATGACACCGCAGACTCAAAAGCGTTCTCTCATACAGAACATAATGTACAAATAACAGCTTCATTTAATTCTCACTTGTACTGGTCATTATCCTGACAACTGTGCGTTTTTCATTTTCTGACAGTCGCGTGACTAGCGAATCCTTCCAGAAGCAGATAGTCGACAGAATTCGAGCCAGGTGATTTACTTAATTTTCGCGATCCGACCGTTTTATTTTCATCCTCGGGACTTTGTACACTCCGCTGATTAGCCCGAGACCTAACCGACCTCGCGATGGGGTCTAGCTACCCCATAAGATGAGAGCCACGCGGGGATGAGAGTCTGGAACCGGAGGGTGGGATTAGAAAGAGACTCGGGGTGAGTTCAGAACCATGAGGTGGAAGGACTTGCGCCCTGGGGGTTTGCGTTACTCACCGGATATAGAGAGGTCTAAGCCCGGCCATCACTGAAATTACCAGAGTTTACCTCTTCTACCGTTTCCGCTGTATTCACTGGCCCCTTCCCATCCGTTTCCTCCCATCTTTCCACCCCATCGTCCACCCCTTTTTCACGTTCCGTGTTCTCTTTTCCCGCCGACGAAATCCCCGCGACCGCCATCCTTTGCGAAATGTTCCGCACGGAGAGCTTTATTACATTGCGATCATGTTATTAAGACGTCCCCCCCCACGAGCATCAAGCACCCTTGTTCTTTTCTTCGCTGGCACGATATCTCCCCCGACCCCCACTAAAGCCTTTTCTAGTAATTAGGTTCGGCGCGATACGATATCACGCCACGGTTTTACAAACGCACGTTTCATTTCATTTTCTCTTGTCTTCGATCAGATTATCAGCACTGATAAGTAGAGTTATGAAGGTTACTGCCGCGCTGAGATTCTCAGACCTGCTGCGGGATGAATCTGTCTGTCGATAGGTTGCTGGCGTCAACCCTTGTTTGCATGAATTCCAGTTGAACGTCGGCGATGCCTTACCTATTGAATCGACACGCGTGGAATATCAAAGATACATGTCAATTTCATGGCTAGCTATAGCTATTTTATTCGTAAAGCAACAGATTTCACACAAATGATTTTTTGCTACTACGTGCAATACGAATAAGAGTCGCATTTTCTGCATTTATGACGACAATCTGTACATCAAATGAAAATTAGTAACATCAATCAAGCGATTTGAAAATACTATTGCACTGTTTCGAACTCACGAAAACCATAAAATATTAAGCTGATGTATCTGGTGATTAATGCAGACAATTTTTATTTCGTATAAAAATCCGCACTTCATATATATGTCAACTAATATTATTGCTGTTAGCTCTTTGTTCTCTAGAAAAAATATGTGCGGATTATAGCCGTCATTTGTTTAAAAGAACAAAAAGCAACACATAATTGACAGGTTTATGGTAATAGTGTACAATAAAATTATCGAATATCATGTTTCCTCCAGTCTAATTTACAAACTTCGTGAGAGTATCCTCTGTAAACGTTTCGTTCTTCTCCCCTACCAAAATATAAAATAAGATCATGAACCTCTATCGACCGCGACGCGTCGTGGATAGAAATCATACAGCACAACGAATTTTCTTTCATGGATTCAGAAATTTCGTCGCAAATGTAGCTTGTAGCTACACGATGTACGCTACCCTCGCTCCCCTTACTCGCGGAAAACTTTTCAATATGGGAAACACGTACCGTGCTCTATGCCCTTGCGCCGGCACACTTCTCCGCGCGGCGCAGCGTGTCGAAAAAAACCTGAGTATCCTGTGCGAACGATGCGAATAGTTCTAGAGCCATAATTACGATTCGTACTTCCACGCTTCAAGGACCGTCCTCCTTTAAATAACCCAGAATATCGCCGATCACTGTGCGGAGATTAGCGAGCTTTGCCATTTTCGATCGTGCATAGAGACCACGGCCGAAAATAAATCTCGTTTCGATAAATCGATTCTGGTCGCAGGGTCGTAAGACTTGTCCCCAGGAAGTTCTTTAAAAGTTTTACGTTGATCGTTTCCTTTTTTGCGGAAGTAGGTACAAGCGACGACGACGTTTCTCACAAATTTTCGCAAGACGAACTGTAATTCTAAAGAATGTTCGGCAGGCTTCATAAAAGAAACTTACAATTAGTCATTTTGTCGATCGAAAATCATATTCGCAAAATGTTCATTTTTAAATGCCTGTTCCAACTATAATTTTTATTAAATTTCATTAACATCGACATTTTTAACATTGCTAAACATTTAGAAAGTAATCTAGATGCATTAAATATCGATATAAGAAATCATTTTTTTATCAAATGAACTGCTAGATCGGCTGCCTGGGCCACTGTGCGTCGATCGCCGGCGACATTACTGATTCGAGGAAACATGAAATATGGGAGGAGCTTCTTTGCGTGGAAACGTGCTCGACGCGGTCTATTCATATTTTATCAACTTCTTATCAATTTCTTAAGCAAGACCGTGCCATTTTTCAGCTCGCGCGCCCGTCCGTTTTCCTTTGCGGACTTCCAGTTCTTCCGTTCGCAAACGCGATTTGAAAGCAGCATTAGTATCAGCGCGTTTTCGCGCTCTGCGAACATATTTCGCGAGTCTCCGTAGAATTCTTTCTCCTCCGCGCCGCGCCACACCGCGGCGGGACCGCCGAAAAGGATATTTAAGAAAACTGGAGGACCATAATTCCGCTGAGGGAAACTTTTCCACGGGAAGAAACGTCGTTTGCTGTTCGGCAGCAGGCATTCACGGATCTATTGTCGTAGATCAAAGTGAAAAGTTTTTCAAAGCTCTCTCTCCTACCGCTCTCTCCGGCCGAAACTTATTTTCTTCGGCTTATATCGGGACGGGATTTTCGTGATTGAGGTATTCGTGATTGTTGCGCGCGCTCTACCGTGAAGTATTCGAATAAAATTCTGTTCCCCGACGCTCCGGTTGCGGAATTTATTGAAAATATGGTAATCAGTTTCGGCACATTTTCCAAGAGGAAATAAATATCGTTTCTGTTTCAGGCACGTTCTATTTTTCGTGCCAAACATGAACACACCTTCGACGATCAATAACAGTTTACGAAAACCGTTCGCACGTGTACGGAAATACCGATCTCGTAGTTACCAACGGGGAGACCAGAAATTCGGGACACACAGTCGACCGTAAAAACGGAAAACGTTTTATACGTACTTCTGAGCTGGGCTAAAGTTATGAACGGAAGAGGAGTTATTAAAATTGCACGGGTGCTGTCAGGAGTTTTCCGTCGACTATTTATTCATCGTCACGAAGTGACAAATGCCAAATAACTATCTGGCCGGCAGTGTCTGCATAATGCTGTCACTCTTTCACTGCATCGGGTTTAAAAGTGGATAAACTCAATTGTTGATATTTTTGCATTTAATAATGTACGTATTTCATATTTCAACAGCTGGTTACTTACTTAAGACCCAATATGGCGATGTAATTTTTGTAATTTGTGTTCTATTCGTACACAACGAGTGAATATAAATCATGAAGTGGAAATTGCATTGATCTTTGAATTGTAAAACTAAAAAATTTGTTCTGAATTCATAAAAGTTACAATTATCATCATATCATTCGTTGTGAGATTAAAATGGAGAATAGGAAGGATGAACATCTAATACATACAATAACGAATAACCTGCGCCTGTGTGTTTACTATATAATTTGTAACTTAATAGTAATTTTTTAAGACATGAAATTATAAGATTATTGAACAATGTGATAAATTGGCCTTGCTGTTAATTAGAATATATTAAACAGAGCCACTATAAGCGTACCACGGCTTTGATTTTCGATATAACAATTGCTAAACTGAATCTTGTTGTTCGAAGATCTAACAGTGCTTTCCTTGTTCGCAGATGGTGACAAGGACAAAGAAGATATTCGTCGGTGGACTATCGGCACCGACGACGCTGGAGGATGTCAAAAACTACTTCGAACAGTTCGGCCCGGTGAGTGTTCGCTGAACGTTTATTAATAGGGCTCGGTGGTGTCACAGGTTGGACGGGGATACACGCGCCTCGTTGTCAGGTAAACTCGCACGGGTGACAAACATTCGACACGCGGATCGTACATCAATGACAGTTGGGAGCGCGCGTCGCGATGCGTCGCGATGCGTCGTTGTCAGGTTTGCGTCGCGTCGGGAACCGGTCCGTCATTGTAGCCGAAATCATTGGGGCAGGCTTCGGGAGCTTTGGCCCGTGACGGGCCGCCGCGACGGGTCGGGACGAGCCGGGCTCGAAACCGGACATTGCCGGTGATCATTGTCGCGGAACCGGTCGAATCATTATTTTCAGCGGGGAGCCGGCGACGCGACGCGCGCGATTCACCCGACACATTGTCGATCCGATTCAGCGTTTTGCTTATTTCCTGCGTTACGTGCGGTCGTCTAATCCGACCCGGAGCCTGGATGAAACAGCCCACCGGGGGTTGGGAACGCGAAATTTGACAGGGCCAATCGCCGGCAACGAGCGTCGACCGGCCGTCGCCAATTCACAGCGTTTATTGTTTCACCGATTTTAATAGCCGCACTTCGGGACCGGTTTTATTGCTTTAACGACGCAGATGCCTGACGTTCGGCCACGCTCGCCCCCATTCAACCTGGATATTACAATTTCGAATAAAATTCACGATGAACGCCGCCCGGATCGGCCTCTATCATCCCCCACAATTTCCCCCAGATTCCGCTGATTGTCGATTTCAAATCAAACCTCGGGAATATTTTCCTGCAAATCAGAAGATATAGGGGATCATTATCCTACAGGAGATCGCTCGTTCCGGTATTGTATTTTTATCGCGGGAGGTATACTCTACTAATAATTGCGATACTATTTTGTCGCATTAGCCCATTGCAGTCATAATCGTTGCAGATCCTTTATTGTGAATTGTTTGCTGCAAGAAACAGAATTCTGTTACTGTCGTCTGCGTTTAATTAGATTAAATCAAGAATACATATAAATTTTATAATTAATAGGACCAACACCTCCTCGAATAACGATAGGACTAAGCACATTCGACAGATATGTCTATTTAAACAATAGCACACTCAAACTTATCTTCAGAATCAGAAGGGTTGAAGAATGGATCGATTAATATTTATAGTCCCCGTTAACCCTTAAGCATACTATTCTCGAATTACTGCAAAATTATCATATAATTCGTTGTGAATATTTAAAAATTATTTCATTTGTTTGAATGTAACTATTTCAAGATTCAACTGTGGTTCTCATGCTGAAAAGAAAAATATTTTATTTCGACAAAGTCTGAAACTCAGTAATTCTTCCTGGAAAAGATTATATTTAAGTATTGTCGTGGTTCTTACAGTCGTGTAGTCTTCTAGAACCAAACTAAATTGGAGAGAGACACGTAGGCAATTGTTTGAACTCTTCGATTCGAATTGTAGCAGCCGGTCACGGTCGAGGTATCGGTCCATGCAGCGAGCATTGAACTTCCGGAATACTCGAGACGCCCTCCTCTCGCCACGACGCGGTGAAGTGATTAGGAATTCGTGGAAGGACCACCTGAGACGAGGATTTCTGCTAATTAGCCTTTATCGACCTCTGGGCTAGACTGTGCGGACCATTACGCGTTATTGTGCGAACTTCTCCAGCTTCTATCGTTCTGATAATAGCCGTCGCGATTCATCGGCTCGGTGTATGAGACAGATAATGGTGCTCGAGTGTGATTTACGAGCCGGTGCCAGTTGGCCGAAATCGTTTCTCGTTCTGGCGATGAAGTAAATAGAATTAACGGTTTGGTAATTGCTAATAACGACCGTCGTTTGCCTTTTTCTGGTATCTCGGGACGGAAGCAGGGCCCCGTTCGTCCGAAATGAACGATTGTCTGTCTCGAATTTGAATACCGCTTGTTATCCCTATACTTTCGCATCGTAGTATTTGTACGTGCAACAATATTAGGAATAATATAGTTATGTAACGACATTTTTAGATCTGTTGAAACACATGGAATAATTTAGAGACTGTGAACGATGACCACGATTTGGTTTCAATGGTGATAGCTTTGTGGAAGATTATGAGACTAACTAAATTGTTCTTTGCGTGCAAATTGTTCCCAAAATGAATCAACTGTTCTTTTAATCAAATTTGCATGCAACACCGGTTTCATCTTTTTATTTTTATGTTCTCCCATCATCCCTCATATAAAAGGAACGTCACGAGAATTAATATGTACGCCTGATGCACGAACTAACTTTGAAATGCCCTCATCAAATCGTTAGAAACACAGTTGTAATTCGATCATGTTAGCGCTTTGTCTACCGAAATCATCTTTCATACAATAATCGCAAACGAAATTATTAGATTACGTTATTGGGCGAGAGAAAAAGTCCTTAGCTATAGATCATAGACTTTGAAAAATTATTATTTAGCAGTAGTACCAAAGGAAGGCCTGCGAAAGATCGAATCTAAAAGAGGGAAGCGGTGGGGATCCCGATGTCGACGGTTGTCCGCGGTTGCCGGCACAAGCCAGAAATGGATTTGAGATATCAGAGCTAGGCACTATCTCCGGTCTGGCCTCTTGAGTCGTCCCCATTCCCCGGACGAGTCGGTTTTTCAGCGTTCTCTTTCACTCTTCGTTGAAAGTCTCGTCCGGTTTCCGAATGCATAGTTTCCTGCTCTCATTCTCACTCTCCTCGTTCGTCTGACCCACATATCGAGATAAGATCGGCCTCCCACACACATGGATAGATAGATAGATAGATAGATAGAGAGAGAGAGAGAGAGAGAGAGGGAGAGAGAGAGAGAGAGAGATAGAGAGAGAGGGAGAGAAGGGGTGGGAGAGAGAGAGAGAGGGAGAGAGAGAGAGAAGGGGGAGATATTCACATTCACGGATGGAAAATCGGTATTGGCTTCTGTTCACCGCGGGGGTTGCGAACTGGCATCGTGGACACGTTTCAGGGTTCGACCTGAAAGACGATGGGTAAAGGGAGAGACACGTGCCGACACGGCGCAAGAACCACGGGGAACACACTCGCGTAGCTCGATATGTCGGCTGTGCACAGTTGTACAAACAGCAGTCTCTATGTTTAGGACGTAAACACACCAACTGCCGACCAAATCCAGTCCTGACCGGCTCTCTGCCCTGCACACGTAACCTTATATTGTTTGCCAGCCGCTTCAGGTTATCCTGGTACCCCGCAAGCCCTGCTTCACCACCACGTTCCAGCATCAACGAGATCTACGCCAATGAAATACCAGCCAGCCGCCAGTCCGATAAAGTTAACGACATTCCCCGTAAATTCGTTATATTCAGCTTCTTCGCGATAGCCCGGGTCTCGTTGCCCTACGCTCATCCCCGAGATCGAGTTAGATCTTCTTCTGATCCGACCAGAAATCGACGATACCAATCTTAATTCGATCTTATGACGATCTTGCCATGGTTCCTCTGATTTCCAGATCGGATTATTGTTGCTTCTATTCCGGGCTCTGAAAAAAAAACAATCAATCGAGGTAAGAGTTTTCTCAATGGGGTAGTTGATCTTCGTAAGAAGCTTCTGCATATTTTTTACAAACGGAAGGGTGTGACAATTAACATACTTTTTAAATGGGTTGACATATGAATTCCAACTTGAGATTTTGCAGAGACATTTCTACAGAGTCAAACTACAAGCCAACAAAGAAATCCCCCTCCTACAATTGTTTTTTGCAATCGATGATCTCTACTTCGAAAGATTTTTATCGTGTCTAGATTTTGAGAAGATTGATCTTTTTATATCGATTTTAAGTTTTGCTTTCTGTTTTATAATCTATATGTATACTAAACGTTTTTCCTAACAGTATTTTAAGAAATTTTATGTCCTACTATGGATATCCAATTCCGTTCGCAGCTGTAAAATTAATGTAGTTAGCGATAATATTGAAATTGGATGTCGTTTGGTACTTGTACTCCGGAATTACGATCCTCGGCGGGCAGGTCTATGAAATTTGATCGTCTTGTCAAGTCTAATCAACTGAGATCACTGTGATGGAATTGTCGAATAAATATTTCGCAAAGGTATAGAGAGTGCTATAGCTTGGTTCGCCTTTGAACGCAATCGAATCCTTCAGCAAGCATAAAAGTGAAATAAATCTTTTACTCCGCGAGATGGAAAAGCAATGAGTCAACCGAGGAGACTGATTATACTGCCAGCAACTGTATCATATTTATTCGTACCGCAGTTTGTTCGCGCGAAAGGAACCATTGAATTAAGGTCGAGTGCAAATACACATATGGGACGAGAGCGTGTAGAACTTATCAAGGACTCGTTCGAGAAATCTATACTGTCGTTCCTGAAATAAAATCCTCGCGTCCCTTGAGGATCAGTATCGTTTTATATCAAACGTTATTCAGCGTTTGATACTAAATGCTTGACAAGAAATGGAGCGTGGTTCTGATTCTATTCAGTTTTGCTTCCAATCTTGTTTGATATTTCGCGTTTTGTATGATCAAAGTGGCATTAATAATTCTTATTACGGACGCGCTTTCTGAAATGGCAAAAGTTACAATATTTACTTTAAATCAATTTACTACCTTTTTAATTAAATTGTAGGACTTCCAGTTGCTTGGAATTTGTCTTAAAAGGATAAAGGAACAATTCTGTACAGTGCTCGGCTATAGTTCCGCAACCAGAGAGTGTAAACCAGTATTGGCCCACTTCTCAGCTGGTAGTAAGACGCAGATAATTTTCCTGACCCGATTTTATCCGATTCCAAATTTATCAGTTCGAATAAAAGCCGTAGTAGCGTGCCATGCTGCACAAAAAGGCTCTCACTATGCGTTGTGTTACGAGCGGCAAGAAAAATATAGCGGGAGATATGAATGCTTGCACAGGAAGGTGCTCTCACTTGCTCCATTTGCACACATCATTAAAAAAACGTGTTGAAACACTTGTCAGTCTCGCAAAGAAATGCCTCCACATGATCCAACATAATATTTACTACAGGACAATGAAAATAATTTTATAGTACTTGTTCAAGGTCTATGGACGATCGCTTCAGACTATTCCATTGGTCCCAAGACCAAGCTCTCTTCAGGACTATATCGCTTTCGGTCAGAACTAATAATTTTTCATGAACCTGGTCGACTAGACTGCTCGGCGGGGCCACGCGACAGAAAACTCGGATAAGGATAATTCGGGCGACGTTACTTAAAAAATGAATGGATCCCTGAAGAGCCGAGGTTTAATTGCACCGGCTCTCGACTTTCGACTTCTTTCGTTCGACAGCTGAAGTGGCGGGAGAGAGGGATGAAAGAGTCCAGGGAAGACGAAGAGATATCCACCGCGAGACCTCTTTGACGCGGCGCATAACGGTCGACTTGAAATTAAGAAATTAAGAATTAACGCGTCCTGGGATTGGTCGGACGGGATCTCTGCTCTATCTCTTTTTTCTCTTTCTCTCTCTCTCTCTCTCTCTCTCTCTCTCTCTCTCTCTCTCTCTCTTGCTTGCCTGCGCTCCTTCAAACTATCGTCTGGGCAAGCTCGTTTAATTCCACGCCGCAAAGGGAACTTCGCTTCCAAGCGATCGTTTATCGATGGCGAGCTCCGGCTCGAAAGCCTCCGGGAAGTTTACCCTTCGCTTTCGTAAGCTCGCTGAAAGACAATTACGTCATCGAGATTGGCCGATTGGAAGCACGAAGATTGGCTCGTTTCTATCGGACGCCGCGCCCCCGAAGAAACTTCGACTTCCCTTGTAATGTATTGTGTTTACTTATCGCTGGATCGCCGAGTTTATTCAGGCCGCGTCAAGTTTATAATTACCGAATTGTGTTCCCTCCAACCCGCGGTGTCTATACTGTTCTCCGAAACGGCGAATACTAATAAAAGTAGTATAAATGCCGACGCCCTTTGATGCAACGTGCCCCGAATCCAAGTGCACTTATCGCGAGATTCCAGAAAGGTTCGAGGACTTTAACAATGTTATAGATAACCTTAGAATATAGACTTAATTTCTACACATGGTTCAAATTTTCTGTAATTTTTTGAAAGAGTTTAATATCTAACAGTAGAAAGCAGATTGTATACATTTATTTAAAACAAGAAATACACTATTCGATTTAAAACATCTCCTATATTATTTTCAACCTGTATCATATATTAAGGAAGAAATTTCCAAAATTTCCAGAGCTCAACAACAATTGTTTCACAGCAGCGAAGCTACGAAGTTCATTTTCATTAAAAAACCAGATGGTCGCCTTCCCCAAACACAGTAACAATGCTAAATAGTTGCCAGTTATTCACGCACGCCGAAAGGCAGTTTATCACCGTGGAAATGTACGGCGCAATATAATAAATATACAGAGGTCAATTTGCGCTGTCAGATGGAAAATTAAGATCTCGTGTGTACACGGGCTTGTCAACGTGACAAGTGAACGGTAAACACCGCGAAATAAGAACGGAACGCAGCGGCGGCGTTCGCGTGAATATTTTAGGTTCTTCCAATGGGTTCGGGGAGCTGGTATCGGTGCACGAGGGGGAGGGGCGCATTGTTTCACGTGAACATCGGGCGCAAACAGTTACACGGCGTGGAATCGTAACGCACACGTAACGGCCGCATATATCGCGGTCATTTCCATGAATCGCTAATAATTGTTCAGCGGCGCTCTTCTCACCTGTAGAACACGAGCCGGCGGCTTCAACCGGGATTTCGGCGTGCGCCTGCGTGGATGAATAAATAAATTTAATGGCGCTTGTCACGTAGCAAAACGGAATAAATTCCGGGCGTCTGACAGCCATTTAAAACAATGCCGTCGCGAATACACGCCATTTGTAAACCGATGCTTTTGTTTCACGTTGCTATTCATTTTGGCGTCCGCCAGCCTCCCCTCACCCCCTTTCGGATCCCCCACTTTTCACCCCCCGATTCACTATGCCACCGTCAGGGCAGAAAGTATCGTTGAACGGAACGCCGACCGTTGCACCGATGATAGCGTGCGCGCGCCTACCTCTCGATTCCGCGATTCATTTTTTATATCCCCGATAAAAACGCAATTAAGGCTGTTCGATAAGGCGCGAACGATCGTGGCGTCGCCATTGTGTCTCCCGCGACCTTACGCCCCCAGAATCCAGGGATTCATCAGCCGAATCCCGGAAACAATTGGAGCGTTACCCCGCCGAGAAGAAAAATTGCCACCTTTCCCAGAGAACAGCTCCGGAGGGGGAGGATCTGTCGGTTGCCAATGGTTCGTAATAAATCCGCTATTATTACGGAGCTCCGCGGTTTAATTGCTCCGCGAGGCGGCCAGACCGGCATCGATTTTACCATTAACATTTTTGGACGGTGTCGCGAGTGTAAATTGCGTCCTTAAAATCGTGCACCGCGGTACCGTGCGAAATAATTTGCTACCTCCTTTTCTATCGCCATCCTGCCGAGGCTCCTATCAAACACGACGACGGTCTACTCTTGTGGACTCGTGGTGGTGCTGGGGCTTCGTCGTCCGACGCTTCCTGATTAGTTCGCCGTTTTATGACAATTTTGCGGCCAGAAATTCAAGGATTTGAGGAGGGAGGTCTCCGTGATGAAAACTGAGTGTCCTCATAATTTCTTCTTCTAATTACACCACTAAAATTGCGCCATGTTGAGACGGAAAGATGACCCGGTTCGACGATGAAGTTCGAGGAACCTAAATGGTGTTGTCAAGTGCGTTTACTTGTCGTCCTTTCGCACTCCAAGAAGTATACAAATTATATAGGAAGATTTTCAAAGTGCTTTTATAGAGGGAAACAATATGTTTGTGTGTCGAGTGTTGATACGTTTCTGCGAACCACAATCAAACCTTAAAATTAGGATAAATATTTCAATATCAGTTAGCAAATTTGTTATTTAGAATGCCAGACACATGGCAGGAAGAACCATATCGAGAACCGTCTGAGAATTAGTTTTCATAGAGAATATCGACAAGAACTGATTTTAGACTCAATACAGAATCCAAAAAATAGCATTAATAGAATCGACATGGAAATCAAATAGCAACCGTAATACACAAATAGTAATAAATATACTGCGGACCGTTATGTAAATTCAAATTTACGTAGATTACATAAGAAAAAGCAAAGAATAAAAAGAAGAAAAAAAGCAAGACAGTATATGACAGATAGTATATGATTAAAGATAATAATAAAATTCTTAAAAATTTAAATAGACATATCCCCTGTATCTTGCTATGATTATATGTATAATACCTAATATATTATATTATTATATTACATTATATTCTAATATATTATATTGTACATATGATGTTCTGTAATGTTTTATTTTGTATAAAGATCCGCTTCAGGAATGTGTAAGTACATAAACATAAAGATTCGCAGAATAGTAGTTGTAAATGTAAGCTCCTAAAGTAACAGCTATTCAGATTAAAAAGGTTCCTAAGAACAGTTTTATCCCGAGCCTTTACACAACCCTTTTAGACAATCATTTTCGGGGCCGTTTAAAGCGCTCTCTAGTACTTCCTGCAAAAACAGTGGAGCGCGGAATCAAACTCGCAAAGAGACAAACGATTTGTCACCGGGCTCGTTTCTTTTTGCACGGTTCCAGCGATTTAATTGCAAGCCCGTCCCCGGAAGAGCGGTGGATTTAAAGCGAAACTTGTGTAAAGTGATTACCGTATCTTGTGCAGCCGGATGTTTTGCCCGTAGCAACCCTAATCCGTCAGCGTTTCGTCCTTGTCAGGATAGTGTCGGTTCCGCGATTTCTTAAGGTTTTTTTCGAAATCGCAGGAGCTCGAACGAGGGTCGGATGTTTCTCGCTGGAGCATTCCTTCTTCGGGGATGAAGGGAACAGGTTGAGCGGAGGCGCTGGGGCGCGTGGAATGAAATTTATGAAGGTCCTTTATTCCAGCACTTAGGGGGCTGACTTAAGTTTCAGCAATTTATTAATTTCCTCGTGTTTCGGGACCCTGGAAACGCGCGCGTCCCATTCTCTCCACCACCCCTCCGAGAAAGAGATCACGTTCAACCTCTCCCTCAACCCCCGAACTTGTACCTTTCTTCGTAACCGGTTAAACTTGTCCTCCTCCCGGGACAAGATTTCCTACAGGCATTTCGGTTACCGGTCGCGAGAAAGCTTTTAGCGTCGTCTCTCCCGTGAACTCTCGCGACTCTGCCCAATTAAACGATTAAATTAGCGGAAAGCACATTAACGGGTGACGCGAGTGGAGAATACAACACGAAGGGAAATAAAATTTTGCGCCGGTGCGGCACGGCGGTGACGCGCGCGGTTTTGTTTTTCCTTCCCTCCCTCCCGATGAATCGTTCCGACACACGGGTTCTTTTTTTCCACCGGTCAAAACAAAAGGCTGTGGGTGTGTAAAAAATCATTCCGGAAATTCGATTTGTTTCCTGGAATGAAATATAGACGGTGTTAGGTGACGATTATACAAGCGTCGGAATTTATTGTACGTATTTTATTAGTGTGCTAGATATAGTTTTCAGCGAGCGAGCAAGAGATAGAGAGCGTGAGAGGGAAATGTGGTTTAATGTTCCGTCTGAAAATTTCGCATTCAGCCGGCCTCCGCGTGGAATAATATTTCACGGTAATTCTGCGACTGTGAGACTCAAAACTCGTCGCATTTTCTAGCGGCACCGGGATATTTCTATGGAGAGAATTATTTCAAAATTATCAAAGGCGCACGGGCCGTGTTCAATAAAGATCGAAATTCTATTGTCGGCCAGCCCTCTTTTCATTAAAAATAACCGGCATCTTTTGCACGTTTCGTCCCCGAAAGCGCAAAAAATTTCCACCTGAGAAGTTAAAAACATTATCCCAATTGTACTTCAGAGCGTAGCAATTAAAATGTTGCGCTTAAAATTAAAATGCGTTCCCCGTTCTAACGCGACGCGTTCCTGTTCCCCGCGAATACGTTTATTCGTGCCTCCTAATTGGTTCATATCATCGAACAAACCCCTGGGTCTATTCAGTTCCGTGGAATGCGATTCAGATTTGCTGATTTTTCACGTACATCATTCACGTTTTGCAGTGGGCTGTACTTCCCGCAAACGATTATTTGAAATCATAATTACAGCTCGCGACGTGAATGCGATTTCCGTCGATTTCGATTGTGCTCAAAGTTATGAATTCGAATATGTAATTTAATAAAATAAAGCCTCCAATTTCAACAAATATTTCACTTACCAATTACTTCGGAATTTATTTTTCCTTTAGTTTCTGTACCCAGCATTGCAAAATAAGTTGTCGTCTAAAGTATTCTGAAGGTATTTTCTGGATCGATAAAGTAAATAGAACATTCGGAATTATGAAAATGATTATGCAAAGAGTATAATGTTTACAACAATAATTCTTGTTGTAAGGTGTTACTAACTTGTGTGATGTTATTGGGCTATAACAATTTTATTCTTTGTCAAGTTATTCAAGTATTAATATCACTAAGGAAAAAAAGCAATAATAATGTTACAATTCGACCGTTGTCATACAGTATATGTTTCTGAACATACGTTATCACCCCTGATTAATGCAACGCCTAAAAATGTTACTTGTAAGTTACGATTAACGAGTATTACTTTAAAAAAGATTATGAAAGGGGCAGTACTGCTTTTGTATACTTGCATAAATCACAATTTTAAATGAGTAAGAACAGCACGGGTGTACGTATTCTAAATATTATGTTTCATCTTATACTAAGAATTTGAAAGATCTACAACATTTTTCGAGAAACTGCATGTTACATGCTCTCCCAAACGATCTCAGCGAAACAAAGAACTGAAAGACATAAATGAGGAAGTTGATGCAAGTTGCTGCGAGTCCGCACGCAACAGTGGAGCAGAACCACAAGCCAGAAGGATCGCATACCGAAAGGAGCATTGGATCTCGCGGAACAAACTGCCGGTCGATTGGCAACTTCGCGATTAATCATTCCAAAATACCGAACCCTGCAGAATGCAGAACACAGTTCCGAAATTCCAGGGAATTCTACAGTTCTGTCGGGCGATCGCTTTGCGAACCTTCGCATTCAGAAGCGTCGGAGGTTCTGGTGAAGTGGTTGCCGAAATGTCTGGCAGCGAGGTCAAGTACGCGAGAACACGGAAATCATGGTCCTCAGGGTCGCGTCGGATGTTCTTCGCTTGCGAATCAGAGCGAGCGAATCTGTGCAAGAGGGTTCGCGAGTGACGGGGATTGGTGTGCGTGTGGATGTGGGAAGACGAAGAAGCACAGAAGGGGTTCGGTTCGAGGATAGACAGAGACGGAAAGGGAACGGGAAAGACTTCGTCGCTCAAAACTCTGACTCGCTCTCCCTCCCTCTCCCGGTTTCGCTCTTTCTCGTGTGCTTGCTTGTCGCAGCTTTTGTCTGGCGATGCAAGCATCATTAGCGTCGGGCGTAATGAGCACACTAATCACCAACCGACTGCGTTCCGGCGTAGTGAAGCACCCCGGAGCTGAAGGAAAAAAAAAGCATCGCGCCTTGCCGGAGACGCGACGGTGACGGCAAGAGGGAAAAAGCGGACACGGGGCAAGTGGCAGAAGTGTGCGAACGGGGGCGGCGTTCGAATACGTGTGCAGAAAAATTCATGGCGACGCGTTGGTTTACATCACCCCTCTTGTGAAAAGGAGAACGGGGACGCGGAAGCAACCCACGAAAATCAGCCAGTTATTGTCGCGTGCAGGTCGCGAACATTCGATCTCCGAAAAAGGTTTATCGTCGAAAAAAGGTTTATCGTCGAACGAGATTTATCAGACGACGATTTTGCAATCTGTTCAGTGAGATGATAAAACGATGGGCAAAAAACTGAAATGAGTGCAATATTGGAATGTTTCTGGATGTTGTAAATGTCGTTGAATATTCTTAAATATTGCAGAATCTTTGGGGAGATTAGAAGTGGTTGTAACATGTTAAATATTTTCGAACATTTATTAGATGTTGACATACATTTCTGGATACATGATGAGATGTTGGGTTACACACATTTTAATACCTTGAAGTAATTTTTCCTTACTGGTTTAAAATTGTAATTGAACACTTCCCTTTGACAGAATTTTCTCTTTCATTTCTTACATCTTTAATCTGGCCATTTATAAAATAATACTCATCAATGCCTAATTTTATTATGCGTCTTGATAGTCGAAATGTGCAATGTAACCATCTTACGTGCCTCAAACAATTTGTTGTATATACATATAATATTTTAATAAAGAATAATGAGTAAATGGATGTTTCAAGTCGGATCAACACGTCTTTCTACAATATTAATGGATACGGAACAACTGCCGAAATCGTGTCTGGTGACGCGCCGTCTCCTTATACATGTAATTGTCTACAAAATTCAAATAACATATTCACCTTAGAATTTTTGTTCAAATGCAATAGTTCTTGTAGGTCGTGATCATATTTCAAAGTGAAACTGTTACTAAGAGTTTACACTACAGAATATCGTGAAATCTTATAGAATATTTATAGAATATTGTTAAATATTTTCAAATGCTACAGGATATCATGGAATATTGGAGAATGTTATAGAATACCGTTAAATATCGTTTAACCTTGTAAAGTACCGTGTAGTATTGTAGAATATTGTAAAATATCGTGAAAGTTGTGGACTATTTCGGGATACTGTAGAGTATTGTCTAACATCGTGGTGCAATGCACCGCATCAAGGAGCACAGTAGAACGCACGCAGTTCAAACATTGCTACCGTAGATTTTGAGTTGCCGAACGATTAGTGGAAGAGTTCGAGGCAGAGGAATCAGAGATATTGCGAGTTGGATACGGTAAATCAAAAGGCTGTTTGATATTAATTTCATCCCATGGATTTGGTGGATTGTAACGTCAGTCCTAACGCGGGGAACGTTTGTAAAGCGCAAAGCCTGTAGATGATTAATTTAATTCATCAGTATTGTCTTCGTTAAATTCCACATGCCGAGAGCAAACCGCGGATGCTCCTCTAATTCTCTGCGCTTCATTGCACGATGTTCTGTATAATGGAAAATGTATGTGCTCCCTCGCGCGCCGCCCCGTGTGTCTGGCGGATGAAATTTCGGGGACGACTTCTCGCTAGCGGGTTCTGTTTCGGTTTGTTGTCAATACGGGGGGGGGGGGGTCGTGGTTACTTGATTACAGTAATTATCGTGATACAGATTTACGTATTTGTCATGTCTGCTGCGGGAAATCCGACGCATTAGTCATGATAGCCGCGGCAGATTCATTACTGTAATAATTACATAAATTCGCGTTACGTTACCGTCGATTCGTAATCACGAATTACCATAATTATCTGTTACGCCGATTCATAATTGCCGGCCGTTTAGTAGTACGTAATCGAAAACGCTTTGAACTTTCTAAACCTAAATTTAACTACACTAACCAATTTCCACATAATTCGTCGCGATTCATTTAAGTCGCTGGCGAACTTCTTCTATTTTACATCCGACTTAATAAAATATTTAATTCTAATTTGCGCTCGCAGTAAAATCAACAGTAAATTTCGTTCCCGACAAGCTTTAAACTAACTCGTCATTATCTTCGATCCGACATAAGGCTCCCTCCAGGGAATAAAAAGCTTTTGTCGATTCGACGATCGATTCTTGCCAAATTTTTAAAGCGCCATTGTCGAATTGGATTGAAATCGAGACGAAGCTATTCCTGGAAATCCGTTTAGGATTGATTCAAACGGAATAGTCGTTCCGTCGGAAGCTGAGTGGAGCGTAAACGGCGGCCATTTGCATTCTAAGGCAAGAGTTTATCGCGCGACTATTTGCCCGTTCGTATTAGGGCATGAAGGCCATTTCGCGTTAAGTGCCATTTCAGGGCAGAACTCGCGCCATTTTATACGCGTGTGTCTCGCCGCCTGTTATATCCCCGTTAAATTTTTTCACGGCGGGGTCGTTCTCACTCCGCAGCATATTCTTCGGCTCTGGAAAATATTTGGCGACTGTGTCTTGCGTTCTCCACTTGGAAAGTCTGCAGATTTCTTATTCTTCTCTCTATCTTTGATTTATACTTTGCACTATTTCGTTAGGTGTTCTGTTATATTGCTTGATTATTACAAGTTGAAGAAGATTCCCGAAGCTAGAAGTTGTGTTAGATGATTAAAATGATAGAATGTCTTTTGATGGCGATACTGTTAATTTTTTTGGGGTGTATCTATTCGAGGATAACACTTGCACGGTACACACGCAACGGTGACCAATTAACGGACGAACATACACTCCCGTTTGCAGCAAGTTCTGCTGCCGTGCACATTACAAACCCCATTCATTCGTAAGAACTGTACGTACGCCGAGAACTCCTTACTCTTGGCAACTTCTTGTTCAAACAATTATATCTCCAACGCAGAGTAACTTAGTGGCGCGAAACAAGTACAAGCTAACGAGCAAAGTTTCGCTAATTAATAATTACGTTGAAAAAAGATTCGACCGGTATTATGAATTAATACCAACGCAATCGTAACGTGAAACTGCATCCTCCTCTTTCTGTATCCTGCAGAAAACTGTAATTACTTAAAAGATTACGATTTACCACGATGGAACGTCAAGAGACATGACAGTCTTCAAAGAGGATCAAATACTTTCAGCATGATCTAGTTGGTGCAGGATCGGTTCCCGTGTACTGGAGCAAGCCACATAATCCATATGATAATACAGGATTCGATAAATTCTCTTCCTTCGAATTCTAAAGCGAACTACAATTACTCCAATGTACCATAACCGAATATCGGATGACAAGAAAGTCATCCAAGAGGATCAGTTTAACACGAGCCAGTTGCAGTGTGCAGTATCGAATGATCGGATGGCGTGTGCTTCAGCAATGCACACAATCCACATAATAATCCTCCTCTTACTTGGTATCTCGAAAGAAAAAATGAAATGTTCAACGATTTACATGCAACATCGGACAAGAAAGTTGAAGAGGATCAAGTGCATTTTAACGTGAGCGAGTTCCACTGTGCAGGATCGACCGTTCGGTTGCCATGTGCTGGAGCAATCCACATAATCGTCGAGTGCACCGCGAAAGATTTGATTCGAAGGATTCGATGGCATCTTTGGAACGAGCTAATCGGCGGAGCTGCCATCGTACAAGAGAGGAGAATCGCCGGGACATTGTGTCAAACAGAGAATCGGATCACGAAGTAGGTCAGCCGAGCCGAGGGCCCAGCAATCTTCCAAATGGCCGTTCGCTTTGCTCGACAGGATGGTCCGAGCACTAAAGCCGAACCCGGAGACCCGGTCGAATCGGATACTCGGCTAGAGGCCACAAGCGGAAATGGCCTAAACGGGTTTGAGAAGGAGAGCCCGACGAAGTGGGAGATACTTAGGACAAAGAAGAACGCGGGCCAACGGGTTAGAGAAGGGTAAAGTCGGAGCGCGTTTAACAGTCCCGTTAAACATTAACTGCCGCTCTGCAGTTTTCCCGTGCAACTCCGGGTTAACTTTGATTGCAGTTAACGGCCCCTGGGGATGGCGCCTTTAAAAGGGGTGTGGGAATCACCGTAGAAGGTTGATGAAGGAGGCATCTGCAAGTTAGAGAGAGAGAGAGAGAGAGAGAGAGAGAGAGAGAGAGAGAGAAAGGAGGGGAGAGAAAGCTGGAGCAAACCGGGCTGGGAGAAGCGGACAGCCGATGAAGAGGAGGATTCGACTGCGGGAGGCACCTTCTAACTTCTTATAATTACGCGGGGGCTCGAGGGTTTAACTGCTGTTTAATTTCATTCGGCAATTAACCGGCGCTTTATCGGCGCTCGAAACACCTCGAGCCCGTCGCCATCCTCGTCGCCGTCGTCTGGCCAGCCATCAACCGGTGTTTTATCGCGACCGGCTTTCAGCGGCGCGCAACGGCCGCGCGCGGAATCGGAAACGGTGGAAACGCGGACGCTCGTTGATCGTCCGGCATTTCAATGACGACATTACGTGCCGCGCATGGAATCCATTAATGCGATTAATGAACGCATTGTGTCTCGCAGTTTACGAGCTACGTGTTTAAGAGTTACGGGATCGTCTTCTCCAGAATTATGGTTGTCCATTTATCCGTTGGCTGAACGGCATTCTGAGCGATATTTCTGGTCTGCTATACTTCTCGTTTACTTCCCAATTTAACGTCTCTCCGAGTTAGTACATTGTAGACGGTTTACTATCAGAAAACTTCATTTCTACGAGTTATTACAAAGGAAGAAATAAATTCGTGATTAGATCTAAAAGTTTTCAAAATATTTACGCTCTGGACAGAAAACTAACAATTAAAATCAACGTATCCAGGCATTAGTGCATGAAAAACAGAAGATGTCAATCGGCATCGCCCGTCCGTATCATGTCAAGATCTGTTCTTGACAAAAATGTCGTCATCATATTCGTGATACTTTTCCGATTAGAATAAGACCAAACACGATACAATTCGAATCATAATTACCTGTTTAATTCACGATACAGTGGAACCTCGTTTATCCGAACCGATGATACCCGAATTCTCGAATTTCTTCTCCTGTAGACAGCAGAAACGCGAACCCTCGTTGATCTCAAGACATTTCAATGGCATTATATCATGCATTGAATCCATTAATCCGATTAACGAACGCATTGTGTCTTGCGGTTTACGAGCTACGTGTTTACGAGTCACGGGACGCATTGAACGTGCTACAAAGGTGGGTTTCTATGGATTACTCGAATGGACACGTTTTATCGCGCCGCTCCGGCTTGGATGCTTCGTGACGTACGCGTTGATTCGCTTTTCCGTTTTGTTGTTGTGTTGCGTCATTCATCGATCGGCAAACAAACACCACGACAAATAAATATATTTCTTAATTGAGACAGATTGCCGCCATTCTTTTGTCTCCCGTCGAACGAGATGACCCTACTTCGTTATTTCTCGTTCGTTTCGCTCGTTTTTTTCCCGGGCTCCTTCGTTAAACCGTGTTATGTCAAACAACCATAGTGTTTCAATTAACGGGCCGGACACTGTGTACACAACGGAAATCCAAATTGTTGCATTGTGCGCCACGCGTTTTCATTCGTTTTAGCGAATTCAAATGGTTAACGGGTTTGGAGCGGTTCGTGCAGTGAATCGATGCCGAATTTACACGCTCGGACTATGCATCTGCACACTTAATAACAGATTTTGAGTAAATGTCTTTCGGATTTTCTGTTTTATTGTTATAAATATTTTTTGTAAATATTTTTGAAAGTGGTTGTATTTATTGATATTTAGTTTTCATTTATTCATTTGTTTCAGTATTTTGTTGCTCAGAAAAGTATTGTTTATTCTAAACCGTCATCGAGTCTTCATCAGATAAATATCCTTCACGTAGGTATTTGTGGCCATTACAAAATATTTATAATTAGACTGTGGATCTTTTTACAAAATAAATATTTTCTGCATCTGTTACAACTACACCATATAAGCTCTGTATTTTCTCAATGATAACTACATGTTTACTAATTAATATTTTTATTGAGAAATGTTTAAACTGCGGATTTTATGCATTCATGGCAAAAATGGATAAATGAAAGTCTGCAAAACATTACAAACTTCAAAAATACCTAAAAATATCCTTATGCTATTTTCAACTTATTAAAGCCATTAAACGAAGAAATGAACCATTTTATTATGCATGGAAATCCGAAGTTTAATCTTGTTATAACCATACAAACAATTAATTGAGATAAACGTGTAGATGTCTGTATATTTATACAAATATCTAACCAACAACAATGACATAAATTAGCAACGCGTAGGAATATTCCAGTACATATCTCTAATCATAGCAGCTCGATCAATCGTCATGGAAACAGAGACTCCAACTTCCGAACCAACAAGCATAGAACAATGCGTTTGAAAGTCCACCATATTTCCGTCTCTGGGGAGCAAATATTTTCGACCGCCTCGAATTTCCCGGGAAAATCTGTCAGCGATTCGAAACTTTCACGAGTGGAGTACGTCGAATTTAAGTAGTTAGATATTACAGCTTCGTTCGGAATTGTTGACGCACTTGAGGAAAGTTCCCCGAGGCGGATGTGATCTTCTGAATGAGCAGCTTGCGTAAATTCGTGGTTTCCCTGTTTGAATTTGTTCGGTATCGAAGAGGAGCGAGAGCAAGAGCCAGAGTTCGGAACCGTCCCGTGGAAGATGGAGAGATCTCTGGTCGCTTAGAGCTTCATCCTGGGGACACAATTTTCCCTGTCATGAAACCATAAACATCCCCAGCCCACGGGCATACCTCGGCCCGACCCCGAGCCTCTCCATAATCTGGCCGCCAGTCTAACGCTGCTGCTACGTTTCTAGCGCCATTTAGATAAACTCGTAATCTAGACGCCGTTTCCTACGGTGAAATATTCCCCCGAGGGTGTTGCGAGCCACCAGAAACCCCGTGCACCGACCACACCGCACCAACAAGGGGTGCGAACCCTTCCGCGTCGACAATTTAAGATCGATCCCCTACCAATAACAACAAGTCTCCCGACGGATCCTGCTAAATTGCTAGCCCGGGAACGGCTGTGAAACGCAGAACGAAACTTTTCTTGCGCGTTTATCCTTCGTAAATGGGTCAGCAAACGCCTTCGGCCTTTCCGCGCCGATTTTATCTCGAGCAAGAAACACGTCACGCCATTACGCTTTTCTACGTAGTCGAATGATATATCTAAAACGATACTCCGCCGAACTGCAGAAAATTACCTTTTTCATCGACTAGGTAATTTACTGTGCAAGTCTCCTCATCTCGACCATTTTCCTAATCTCCAGAAACGAGTAAATTGTGACGAAAGAAACATCGAGAATTACAGTATTAATTCTTATTACTTCTAGTATTTTCTTACTTAATAATGGTTTCTAGTTAATTTTATTTATATTCATTCTATCCTAATATTCTCATTGTTTTGTATTTTACTCACGTAGTTTTGTTCTCAATGCGTAATAGCTCACAAATCGTGTAAGAAGAGCTAACCGGATGTGTGCCACCATCGAACCTTAACGTACAATTGTTGCTCGACTAGGAGAATTAAAGAACGACATCAGAGAAATATAAAACAGTAGAATTCCCTATTGAGAAGTTATTGTTGCTTGATTTTATCGCTGGACGACATTAAAGTTACAAGCCGCCTTTCCACGGATTGAAACAACGAATAACCGCGCAGTGGGCGAATGCGTAAAAGCTTTCGCGTTTCGAAAAGAGAGTAGAAAGCACAAGCATCGTGATGAATGTGAAAAAATACAGGATTGCTGGGCGAGTTTAAGTGATTTTTGAAAGTGTATCACGTCCGCAAACTTTAATCCTGGCTCTGCGCATGTCGAGAGGGTCGAAGGTGGATTCGCGAGGAAGAAGCAGCATTCGTCGAAGCAACAGAGCGGCGTGACCGAAATAAAATGGCCGTGTTTGTTCAAAATATTGCGCATAAGTTACGGTAACAAGCCAGAAATCATTATGTGCACGGGTAGAACGGCGGAAGGGAGCGGCCTGGGCGATAGAACGAACAAACGAGGCTGGCTCTGCATAGTTGGGAACAGCGAAACACCGTAGCACGTTGAATTCGCTTCCGTTGAAATTTGTTTATGCAAATAATACGCTGCAGCGACAAAGTCGGCGAAGGTGTACCCGCCTGTTTTCTCTTTCCGCGTTCCCATCGTCCATTTGTATTTCAAATAGGACGGTCGCGACGTAGTCATATCCTTCGACTCATCCGTCTTTCATATTCCCTCCATTCTACGGCCCCCGGAAATGAAATTTCCCTGCCATCCCAATGTAGAATCACCAAAGAACAAAAAAAAAAGAAGAAAGAGAGAGCCACCGTGTCTTACTCATGCGAAATTCTTTTGGACCGTGGTCAACAAACATTGTCAGCCGCATGAATACCTTCCACACAACGTCTCGTTTCTTATCAATACAAATGTTGCAAGAACTGAGATGTAAAGAACATTCTTTGAAATCTTGATGTTTGCTTGACGGATCATCTGACAGCAGTGCACAGTTCTTTCCTTTTACTGTACAATTTTTCCTGTTTTGACAGTTTGAGTATATAAGCAAAGGAATTCTTTTTATTGTGCTGTAAACATCAGGAAGTTATTGTTTACAGAGTACGTTTAAATATACAGAAGATTCTTTATAATGTTTTATGTATGGATTCGCGGGTGGAATGCAGATATATTTACTTTAATTCAAAACACAATTTTTTCCGTTCCAAGATTTTAAGTAAATAACTGAATAAGTAAACAGAATACATTTATAATTAGCTGTACAAGTAAGGAAGTCATTGCTTACTGTTCGCATAACAGAAGATCTAGGAGGAATGCAGATTCACTTATTGATTATAAATCGGAGTAGAGTAAATTTTAAGTATGAAATAAATTCTTGTTACTATAAACTGCAGGCGTTGAGAAATTATTGTTTTACCATATGTTTGCATGAGAAAGAGCCGTCGCTTTAGGCGTTATTCTTAAAGAAACATACGTCCAGTTGGCGGGCAACAAATAACGTCCCGCGCCGACGTTAAAGTTACACATTTTGGCGTTTCGAACCGGCAGATTTACACTGGCCGTGAATCACATTTCGCAGCGAAATATATTTTCCTGGGTTGAATTAAACTTCGAGGTTGCCTGATGCATAGCTTCGCTGTCAACCATCGTGAAACGAAATCTCCATGTAACGAGATCGAAACCTACGTAGCCCGTGTATTTCGAAATTTTGATCCCAGTCTTCATTTAAATAAATCATACGTTTACTCTGACTCCGACGCTTCGTAACCACTGGTCTCTATACTGGTGACTATGACGATACACGTTTGTACATACGCAACAATCATTCTTTAGAAAATTTCTTTGAACACTTAAATTTTCGTTCTTTGCACAACGATTTGCCTATTCTTGTCATTAAAATGTAAAGATTGATTATTGATTGAAATTGATGTGGAAGCAGCTGTTTTAACACTTAAGTGATATAGTGTTTATTCAAATTACAAAGTATCATGCTAGGACCTGTCTAAAATTCTTTATTTTTCTCAGATAACTTCAAGTATACATATAATTTAAGCGACTAGACTAAATGATCCAGACGTTAAAGAAATTTAGTATGGAGATTATCGTACAGTACAGTAACGAAAGTTAGTATACCGCTTAACACATAACATTAAACCTACCGTGACTTAAAAGTACTGGCACACGTTTCTTTATAAAAATGACAAGAATGATTTTATAAAGATATCTATATATACAGTTATTTTTATTATTTCAATAATTGTAAAATTAAGAATCTAGAACCGCTCAATTTGAACGATTGTAGTAGGTTTAGTGCTAAGAATTAAAGTGTTGTACAAGGTTTATGGATACCCGTCGGTATGACGGGTTCGAATATTTTTAATTTATGATTACTCAGATTGTTAAAAACTCATCTCTTTGGTTAGACATATATTCTAAAAAGAATGCCCAAATTTTGGATGGATATAATTTTATAAATTGATGTATAGTAGTCACTTTAAAAATTTTTTTGGGAGATCGGAACAATGGAACGGGTGAATCATTGTGGCACGCACACACAACAACCACAGCATCGTGGATTATTCTATCGAATTATTACAGTCGGGAGAGCACTATCTTGTACACCGTAAAATTGCTCGTTTAAAATCGAGACTTCGGTTTAATCGGCCGGGGCTGGTGGCGTGGTTGTGTCTCTCTTTTTGGGGGGAAATCGTCGTCGAAGCGGTCAAACGCAACGAGCGTCAGGGGCAGACGGTCGAATGTGCAATCACCGATCGAATGCCTCCTGCGGACGAACCATTATTCGTGTCCAATCGGCATTGTAACGTGGAACACACCGGCAACTGCCCGATAAAATCATTATACGTCTCATTACTTGTCAGCTGCAAATGTCCCTGTCGTTGTCTGCCTTTTAATTTTCACCATGCCAGTCTAGATCGCAGAGTCGTGTTCCCAAACGATACAGCCGTGTTCGTCGATCCCAGCACCCTTTTTATCCTTTTTCTAGCTTCTTCCTATCTCGCCCTTCGACCGTTGAACTTCGGTTTCGTACAATTCCGATCGGGGAACAATTGAATTGACCGTCTTGTTCATTTACCGTCCAATGGGGTTAATCGCACGCCACCGAGAGGATCCTTCGCCTTTGTGTGATCGCTGAAGAGTGTAAATGAGTCCATTGTGATAGCTCCTCCATGGCAAACTCTGGAATTATGGTTATCCGATTATCCGCTGGCCGAGCAAAATTCTTGGCGATATTTCTCACTCGCTATACTTCACGCTTTCTTCAAAATATTACGCCCCACCATGTTTCCGATGCGTTCTTTACCGATGAAATTTTTTTATCACATTTTGTGAGCATTTTATTAACATATCTATGACGTTTTTCTGGTTAATACGAGCCTAAACACGATCCGTTAATTCGACGAGAAGTTAGTTCGGATAATCGAGGTTCTACTATATCGTGCATTAAAAAATGTTATCTTAATTATTTAAATAAGTAGCCTTTCATTTTATCGTGTCATGGTGTGTAAACTTTCTGATATTACTTTCGACTGCAGTTTAAAATTGCAGAATCACTTGACTAACAGATTGATAACCAGAAGTTTGTATTTTGAACATCTAACTTTGAATGCGATAAACAGTTTACAAACCGAAAATTTTATTTAGCAGTTACCAAAATGTAGACAACCAGTTCCGCTAAACAGGCTTTTTATTTCGCCGGAAGCCTACTCACAACGATAAATAATTAATAATTAACATTCGGTTCGTCGCGAATCTACCTGCAACGAAATTTTGAGGGAGTAGATACAATTTCAAAAATGTCTCTCGCAATCATAAAATATTTGGGCAGACAGCGGGGAATACCATCGAATGGAATAGGTTTCTGTTGGACAACTTCAGGCGCGTCCGGATATTGTAATAGAACGTTTTATCGCGGATAAGACAAGAGAGAGAGAGGGAGAGAGTCTCTTTCGAGCGCGCGCGCGAGCGCAAGAGAAACAAGCGGTTAAGCAGATTTCAGCAGGGGAAGTGGAATTTTCTTCTGGCAATGCTCACGCTCGATTTAGTTACAAGCCTAACCCCAGGAAAAATCGTTTCCTCCGGGGATATGACGTTGTAAACCGAGTGCTCGGTGAGCGAAATCGAAGCCACCACCGAAGATGAGGTTAAAATCTAATAGTCTGGCCTGGTATACTCCTTTAGAGGGCGGTGCGGGGTGGAAAACCAGCGAGGATGGGGTTGCGCCCCTCGAATTACAACCGGATGACGGAATTTTGATTTTCTTGGCCTATCGCCGGCGTACGGGCTCCTCCCGTGTGTCCATCACCCTTCTCATTCGATTTTACATCGGAACGAGACGGGCCTGATTACTCTCTGTCGCGGATTTTCTCCGTCTTGGATGGGAGAACGTCTCCGTGCTTCAATTGGAGGTCTTTTATTTCCCCCACCCTCGTCCCCACCCTCAAGTCTTTCTCTTTTGTCCTTTGCAGTCCCCGTAAAAGAGAAACTTGTGCTGGTAATTGCGTTTTCGAGTAATCGATCTGAAAATATCCCGCTCTGCCTCCTCCTCCTCCTCGTTTCATCGTCTCTTCAATTTCGTTCGGAAGTTTTTGATCAAAGCGCCGCAGTATGTTTCGCGAAGATACCGCGAGGCTTCTTCTCCCGTCTGTTTCCGTTACGTCTGTTCTGGAAGTTTAAACGATTTACGTCTCGTCTGACGTAACAGATTTATAAGCATCAATTTCGCGTCGGAGTTTATCGGGAACCTCTCAGACGTACAGGCACTGAGTCCATTAAGGAATTCTTTAAACTCGACTGTTGTACATTCGATTCCCCTGTCGCGATTGTGCGTTTGATGGTGACACGTTGGCCGTCTATACCGAGTATTCTCTTTTATTTGATAGTCTGTAGAGAAATGATTAAATGATTTTACAAAAAATTCTTTATCCACGATTTCCAAATGACCAGATGATTAGCAATACAATCGTTGAAAAATAAATGTTACATTTGATTCACTAGTTTAGCGATTTCAACATCGTTTCATAACTTGACTGCGAATTTTATGCATTGTTGATAGATAAACGGTACAAAGATTTTCGTCTGGGAACATCGGTATAATATCCTCGGGCTATTAGAATTAGTCAAAGAAGTAAGACATTTCCGTTTTGTTCCTATCTCTTGCAATTGAGACAAATAATTTTTATTCTGCGTAAAGGTCTTTTCGTAATCTTATTGAATGAAACACTATAACTATATTAAAAAAATGCCTTTTAGCAATTTTCATCTGTTCTATGATCATATAACTTGAAGCAAGTGTGAGTTCGCATTAATATAAGAAACAACTGATCCTTTACACATCTTTTATCTTCATTCAAATAATTACGCGTTCAAAGACGAAACTGTTGAAGAAAATTCTTCCTTCGAGCTTCGTTACAAAAATTGTTAATCGTGTCACAAAATGTCGAGTGTAAATTCACTGTTAAAGACTGAATTGTTTATCTCGCAAATGGAACGGGTATTTACGTGCAATTCGAAGGGGCGGTAATTACGGATGAATTTGAAAGATATTTACTTGCACACATAGCTGTCGTGATTCTGGGATGAAAGATGGAGCAGCAGTTCATCTCGGAATCCTTTGAATAAGACTAACCCGCAGCTAGAGCTTCTTAAGATTAGTTCTTGACGGGTTAAGTTTCTTCTCGCGAACAAAGCAGTTCCCAGCGCTCATCAGCCCCTCGAATGTTACAGTTCCCAAACGTAAATAACTATACTGGATACGTAATTACACAGGCCGGTTTATTTTATTAGGAGTGTGCGCGGTAAACAACTCCATCGCGTCGTTTCCTGTTGTTCCTGTTGCCCGTGCAAAGTGGTTCTGAAGCAAAAGTGTTGCTTCCTGATAGAACGAAGAGTTCTAGAACGGGAGTAATTAGAATAAACAATTGTTTAGCGACTAAATACACTGAAATGCAGTAAATTGAATCATCTGTGTTAACTTCATTCGATGATTGGGTTCCACTTTTTTTAACGAATCAATAATAAATTGCATGATGAATATCACTGTTTATTTGTTTTCAAACAGCGGGACGAATGAACGGGATCACTATTGACGGTTTAGTCTGAAAGCCAAGGTTACCGTGATAACAAACAAACGAATGATTTTTCGATGTGCTCGCTCCAAATTACACGTAAAAATTTAATAATTGTCTTCATTGGGGGAGGACCGACGAATACGTGGAGCAATTTATCTATATTGAAAATCGCTTTCCGAAACAGTGCGGGCGGGCCGCGTTGATATACGTCTGCTCAAACAAATTCGACGACCCTTTTGTTTGCCAAAACGCGCCGAGTAATCCGATAAAATCTGTTATTGTGGAAGAACAGGCCCGGCATTTTTGTCCCCAATGTTGTGCTGCGCAATGGACGAACGAGTTACGAGGAAACAAACATCGTCGACCATAATATTATTATAATTGGAACTCGAATATTCTTTCTACGTGTTTCCAGTGCTTCGGAAGAGAGCGAGAGAGAGAGAGAGAGAGAGAGAGAGAGAGAGAGAGAGAAAGAGAGAAACAGAAAAGCTTTGGTTTCAACAATTAAGAACGCTGATTGCGAAAGACTGAATAGACTGTTCGCTGAAAAGAAAATTTCGCTTGACAATGGAAGCAATTTTTGTGCGGTTACATTTCTTGCTGGCATTGCGACTTTCAACTCCTTAAACAAAAGGGAAACACGATGGGCATTGGTATAGACGCGGTAAACACCGCAGCACGCGTGTGCATGGTAAACCCCGGTGGAAATTGCATTCGCCGAACGAGACGAGTGCATCGGCGCGAGAATGATAAGAAACAAGAACGATAAGTGTACACGAAACATTTTTGCCCGCCGTTAAATCTACCGTGATTAATACGGACGAAGAATACTATAAATTACACGACGGCACTATATTACCTTATGTCATTTTTGTTATTTTTTTCCAGTTTCCTCTCTCATCTCTTTTCTCTTCTCTCTTGCTCGCTACTAGCTTTTTTTACGCTGACCCAGAAACTTTGAAGCTCGAAAAAGTGCACGAAATCCTGACAAATTAAAGCCGAGGTAGTCATTAAGTAATAGCTTTCTAGTTTTTCTTGTGCTGGATGGAAACTTTTTTCGGGGGAAATTTTATTTGAAACTGCAGATACCTCATCCTGCGAATTCATTATGGTATTAAGGAAATTACTGGAAGAAATTCGAGTAGCTCGGTAGTACCGTGAGTATTTCGGGATATTCGACTGCATAATCCGATCGCAGTCTCTCCGAGAATCAGTAAATCAGTTTACAGTTTCAAAGAACGTTCTTTGATGTGCTATAAATAATTTTTGGAACTGAATTTCAGAACCCAGTATTCGTTTTAATAATCATCTCTTCGGTAACAAATCGATGCACTGTTATGTCTTCGATAAAGGTTTATGCGACATCCAGACTGCAGATTTTATGCATTTATGACAAAAATAAATTTTGATACGATATCTTGATTTATTAAAATTAATTAAAACAGATTTAAGCAACACGAAATGGGATGGATAATAAGCTGTCCTTTATTTCACTCGCTATAAAAAAATAGTACATGCCTTAAATTTCATCTGAAACAATGTGCAACGATTGCAATGTCTTCTAGAAATCAAAATAAATTCCAACGGATCAATGAGCTCAACAAACATTTTTGTAATAGTAAGAGCAAAATTAGCTGGATATAAAAAAATAGTGGAAGCAACAAAATGCATTCGAAAAAACCTGCAACAACTACAAAGTTCTCGAAACGTAAATCCATACTACAACCGTTGGGTAAAAGGCAAGCCCTGTCACTTCGAAGAAAGGACAATATTAAATTTTCGGGGTACAGCACACGGCACAAAAACTTAGTGGAGGGTGTAGAACACGTTGGAACCAGAACGGGCACCGGTTGCGATGATTACCGATTCGGAACGGAACGGAACGCAACAGAACGGGCCGGGGCGGAGTGTGCGATATGGCGCCGGTCGACGCGAACTATAAATTGTTTCTAGTTGCGAGCGTTCTCCGATTCTCAATCAGCCGGGTTGATCCCCCGAGTACACGGCGGCAGAAATCCCGTGCACGGCCGAAATCCCAGCAGAAACTGCATAAATATAGTTTCTCGTGCCAATGTTTTTCATCGGGGCGGGCGTCGGTGGCGGCGAGAACACAGATTATTCCTTCTCTGTTTATCCACGCTTCATAGTCCCGTGATTTTTCCGCAACGGCGCTTTGTCACGGCACATCCGGCCGCTTCCGGCGCACCCGGGACCGGAAGCAAGATGGCCGACGCTGCCACGTCGGTGCGGCTACGATGAAATATTAGCGGAAAAGCCGGGAACGCTGCGTGCGCTCGACAGAGACAGCAAGAAAGAGAGAGGGAGAACAGCGAAAGACAAAGAGGCCGACAGAATCGGAGAGTGAGAGAGAACGCGAGAGGAAGAGAGAGCGAGAGAGTGAGAGAGAGAGTGAGGGGCACGCGCGTGTGTGGGTACGAGCCCGAATCCGTGTGAAAGAGAAAGCCGGAGACAGAGGACCCCCGGGAAATTTCGGAAAATCCTTTAGCCGTGAGCGTAGCGGCGCTAGTCACCCGCCCGACGCCTTATATTCTCGCTTCTGCCCCGTTTTCCACCGGAAACGGCCGCCTTCGGTCATAGCCGGCTATAGGTTTGGTCTGGCAGCCCCCGTGGCCAAGACACCCGGATCCACTACCGCCGTGGAAACCCTGAAAACTGTATAAAGAGGGACGTTAGAGAATACTGAACGCGGGGGCGGCTGGTCGCCCCGAGTGCGAGCAAGCTTCCGCTAAAGTAGAAAGTAGTTCCCTTGACAGATGAAGAACCTGTTGAGGGAAGAGGAGTTGCTTCTGGGTGAAATACACTCCCTTCAAATTTACTTGTTTACATATTCCCGCCGCGTACTTTTCTGATATAAATTAGAAAGTGGACGCGCTTAATCGGTCCCGGAGTTCGCCTCCAGCCTTTCACGGTTTTCTGTTTTCCGCAGCCTGTAGTACACGGGAATCGCTGATCGTTAGCGAAGCATTCCAACTAGCGCTTGAACATTTTTTCAATTCAATCGTCGGGAACAAAAGTTCACTCTTCGACAGCGGACTATTCTTGCAACTACGTGATTGGTGATATTTACTCGTCAATTTTGCAAAATATTTTCGATGGTGTATAGACACGTCAGTCTTTCTGTTGTTCCTAATGTAACAGCTGTACATTTAATTTAATCGCTAAAAATTGAATAATTAAATGACGGTTCTGATACTTTGGGCCAAAATAGAACCAGGCCTTGCTGTCAAAAGGTTAAATAAAAATGTCCTCCTTCATTTAATAACTTTAATAATATTGAGAATAGCACCGTTTGAAAGATTTTTATTACACAATTTTTAATGAAAATAAATCGTTCTATATGGACAATCTGCAAATTTATTTACAGAAAAATGTATGTTACCACGGAAAAGCATGGCGGTAATCTTTCTACTCAGAGTCAAGAAATCGCGGTGAAGCGCAAACAGAGGAGCAAATCCGCTCGTTATAATTCACGTTTGAAAAACGCGACGATTCGGGGGAACGCGACAGTGCGATTACGTAAGAATTGAATTTCAATTATTTAAAGAGCGGATCGTGTCGTCCGGATCCGGTAGAACGGTGGCATCGCGCACCCCCCAACCCCGCTGCCGTTACGTTTGCGAAACAAGCCGTCGCGGAGGAGATAATAGTGATTCATGGATCGAAGGAAAGCGCGGCAACTCGGCGAATAAGCTCTGTGGAAATCGGCGTCGGTAGTCCGACGTTTATTTAGCTTCGACCTTTTCGTCGATAAATAATTCGAGGCTGGTACTTCTCCTACCCACGGCAGCCGCGCTATCACTCTCGGATTCTCTCTTTCCGCCCTCTTTTCGCTTGTTTCTCTCTTTGTCCTTTCTCTGTCCCTTTCCCTATCTTTCTCTTCCTCTCTCCCTCTCTTTCGTTCAGTTTGCTCGGCTACCTTCGTTCCTCTTCAACGAATCGAGCGGGCTCACGCGAGCGCTTCTCTTATCAAACGGGTGTCCATTATTCACGCGTTTGCGAAACTCCCTCTGCCTTTACAATGGCTGCCTAACCTGGTGCCTCGTGTTTGCGATCGATTGATCAACCCTAGCCAAGCCAGCCATCCTATATCTATTGTTTTTCAAAGAATAACTAGGCTGCCGTACGCGTTCGATCGTGACTCGCCTGGATTTCTTTTGTCCGTCCGGAATCCTAACCGAGGCCCCGTTCTTTCGCCCCTCTTTGTCCTGGCATTAACGAGACCTTATTAAGGAACACGATTGTGTTGATCACCAGCCCGCCCTTTAATTTGCAATCGGTTGTTATTCTTTAACGCTGCTCTGTCCACATTCATCCAAAAATCCGTGGTCGCCTTTCAGCGTCCACGATGAAAATCTCCTTTGTGCAATCCAAAAATAAAGAGAATTCTTCTGAACCAACCCTAAAATAGTGTCGTACTCCTTCAAAATGCAGAATACTAAGACCGTTTTAAACTTCCGCAAAATGGACGAAATGGACTATAATGGATTAAAGTGCTTTTTAAGTGATGTCGTCGATCTAGGCTGCATAATCTAAATGTTCGCAAGAAGAAATGGAAGAATCTTCATATTTGTGTAATATATTGGTGAAAACCAGTACATAGACGATTTGTGGGCTCATGCAAGATCCCAAGATACCATTGAGGAGTTAACAATTTCATAAATATGACAGGATTGCGTGTATTTACATTATTCTGCATTTCTGTTGCAATGTATGCTTGAATCATAAAATTTAATCAATCCTTCCATACAAAAGAGTCTTCATAATTCTAACAATTTTTTAATAAAAAATCTAAAAATTCGGAGTCCAAAACCGTTCCGGTTGAAGATTGATACGAAGCTGGCAAGAAGCTCGAGAAAACGCGATCTTCGTTGATTAAGATTCACTTTCGCCACCCCGAGACAGGCGCCAAGAGGTTCCCAGTGAGCAGTATTTTCGTTCGATTCTTTCCCGTGGAAATAGTTTGTCGATCGGAGATTTCAATGGAAATTCCAGCGCGCAAATATTTGCATGCCCCGGGACCGGCCTGTGTTCAGACGTCGAAGGTGAACCAGATCCTCTTGTGCTGTTTTGTCGATCGCGACTGTAACGAATAGAGTCTAAAAGAGTGGGGCGGACAGGGCTCGATGCAAAACCGCAAACATGTCCGTATACATATCTCTGCAGGAATCCTGCCGTCGACATTGGACCAAGGATGAAAAGTAAGCATCGACTCCGGCTCGCCCTCCGCCGACCCAGCTGCTGATTCAATATTCGTTTTTCTGCAGTATAACTTTCCATTTGCATGGCCTCGGCTCCCTCTTCGCCGTACCAAACCGTCCCTCGATTTCCTTCACCCCGATTCCTGCCGTCTCCTTCTCTCCCTCTCTTTCCATCTTTCTGTTCCCCTTTAAACTTCTTTCGGCATGGACCAGCAGCTTTCTAAGTCAGGGGCTTCGAGCCGCTATACACCGACATGTGTTGCGTAATATTGAAATATTTTTATACTCGCGGAAGAAACGCCTCGAGCGGCGAACTCCGTCTCTGATATTGCGGGCCATCTTTTGAACGCAATGCTCGCAGAAAACCGCCTCGTATTACCATTATCTCAGTTACACAATTTAATCCTATCGGCTGATCGCGAGGAATATATATTTGTGTAATATGTCAGTAGTCAAACGTGTTTACACATTCTCCAAAGGGTTGCAAATGATTCTTCGGTAACGTTATGATATAGTCCAGTGGTTCCAATAACAAAATAATCATTGATAAATTCATCTTGCGAAGATACATAGTGGCAATATGTGATTTTTGATATTGAATCATTCGGTTGGACACTATTCGTGTCGAATGTACAAGTACTTCGTGTACTACGAACGATTCTTTTGCATTTCATTCATTGGAGAACATCTTGTGTTTGTTGGTGTATTGATGAATACGTCAATGATTGTACTAATGTAGTGTACGAAAGTTAGAATCAACCAAGACGATATTGACAACTATGATAATTTAGACTTCTCAGTTTGTATTTCTTTAAATAAACTACTCGAACTGTGTAGTATTTTTATAGCCTTCGAATTGGTACTCAGCGTGTTAATGAAATCGCCGAGTTCCTGATCGATTCACAAAAATTAGGCGGGTCGGCCGAGTTAATACGGCACTCAAAGCGTTAAAACACTCCCAAATCTATCGACCGAGAATTTTCAATTCAAATGGAGCCGGTCCCCGCGAAGTTGATACCCGACTGATGGATCAGGACTCTCTTGAGCGTGGAGAGCCAGACCGAAGAAATGTTTTCAGAGAAAACTGCAAGTGGAATAGGGAATAACATGATTAGCGGTTCTCGTGTTCGGTCGGTGTGTTTTCAAGGAATCCAGCGTTAACAGCCGCGTACGCAATTTGTACGTGAGCGGTGTTTGAATATGGTCGGCTTTTTCAGCAGAGCAGGCGAACGAGCCCCAGCGCGGCGCGGTGCGGCGCGAGCGGGTCTCGTAAAAATTAATGTTGACGGAGAAGTGGTTTTTCTAACGCGCATTAACGGGATAAGCGGTGCAGTCGTCAGCCTGACAAATCTTCTACCCTCTTCTGCCGTTCCGTGGTGGCACTTGTGCAGCCACCCTCCCGCGATTACGAAGGTTCTGTCCCTGATGTAAGCGGTCTTCCTCATTTTTCTCTCTCGGCGGAGCTGCGAATTTACGACGCTAGTTCCCCGAACACTCAATTTCGCCTCCTTTTTCTTCGTCGTCGTCGCACACTCCTCCTCTCCCCCTCTCTTGCTCCACCCATCCATGGTTGTCCTAACCGGGATCGTAATACTTACGGAATTCTGACTGGGAACGGAGATAACGCAGTCGCGCAAACACCGGTCGCGATAAATTTCGGCGTGGCCTTGATTTATCGTCGCGTCGAGTCCGGCCGACGTACAAACGAATGATTTACAAGCTAAAATTACGAGGCATCGGCACAGCGGAAACAGATGTACGGATGAAACGCGAGGAGACATCGCGTGGACGTTCGGTAACGAATAAAAGAGACAGAGAGGGAGAGAGAGAGAGAGAGAGAGAGAGAGAGAGAGAGAGAGAGAGAGAGCTTCAAACCGAGGCGGAACACTTTTCCACGGAAAACAGAGGCTCCGTCGGAGATCAGCTCGGAATACCGTGAGGGTCGGCCCTGCCGCGAACAAGACCAATTTACGATTTTGCAATTCCAATTGCAACAGCACTACCCCCTTAGATAAATATGCAGATTCGGAGGACGCGACGGCCTTCTTCGCTCCTTTCCCCTGGACATCGCCGGACCATCAACACGAACACAGATAAATTTTGGAAAGCTTATCCTGGACCCGACGATCTCTTCTGAAAAATATCACAGTTTCTTGCGGAAGAACACTATGACAGGACAACACACTTTCCTAGTCCTCACAGTGCTATGGGTTCTCCTTTTTCTAATGACTAGACTGCGGATTTTTATGCAAAATAAAAATTGTCTAAGCGAGTTACAAGGTATTGGAACCAAATAAAAAATTGTTGCTTTCTTTAATAGTTTTAATAAGTTGACGATACTGTATCGAAACTTTTGGATTTCTTCTGTCGCTTTACTGTTTCGGGTCACCTATTCATATTTGTCATAAATGCATAAAATCCGCAGTCTACTAATGACTTCATTAACCTTTCTCTCTTTATTCCTATTCTTTCAAATTGCAAATACGCATTGTTGTCATCTGAATGACATTCTCTGATTATATTGCTAATCTTCTTCTTGGTCCTTATTCGATCACGATCGCATTCGTTTATTGAATTTGTAAACTGAGAAGGTGCTGAAATAACATCCTGTAACATAGATTGTAACAATTAGATTCCAACGAAGGATTGTGACCAATCAGAGTCGCAATTCTACGGAACCCGTCATCTCAGCAAAGCACAATGGCACTGGTCGCATTGCCAACAAAATATCCGTTACCGAAGCGTTAGGGTTGGCCTGCGGGATCCTGAAGAAACCCTATCGCCGACCGCAAACCGAAGCGAATGCCTGGATGCGGCTACGGCGGTGTTGTCCGGCGGGTTAGGTCCGTCCGAAAGCACCGTCGCAATTTGTACCGTCGAACAAAGGTAATTACCGTATGCGTTGTTAGTGGCAGACCGTACACTCTACCGGCGAAAGTACAGGTACCGACCCGGCTAACCAATGTAGGCTGTAACTCTGTGATTCTCTTTTTGCGTGACCGACTGCTGGTCGGATTCTACCTTTCGGATAGACGTTCTGCTCGTCCCTGTTCCACCTACGGTAACCTCTTCACGCACCGCACTATTGCTTTCGAGTTCGACCAACAGTGAAACTCTCGAGGTCGCGATTCCCGAAACTGCTTGCCGACAAACCGACGCGACGTGACGGTTCTAATAATGGGATAGGCTCGATTCGTGGACACTACCCGGACTCGTTACGGACCATTATTGTTGCAGCGAACAGTAACGCCGCCGACCCGGTGTTTGTAAATATGCGAACAGAAGCACTGGTATACACACAAGGCTACCTGCAAACGCCACGTGATCGATAGAATGATCAACGCTGCAATCAGATCGCGAAACCACGACTCGACGGCCGACTACTGCTGCTGCTGCTGCAACGAACTGCGATCGGCTACGCTGGAATGCGCTCGTTCCCAAAATTACTGCAAATTTGAGAAGTGAACAGAGCGACGATTCAACGCACCATCATTTTCGCTGATATCGAAACGCTAACGCGCCTGAAAACTGGTCCGAGCTGTTTTTATCGAGAACCAACGCCTGCTGTGGCCTAACCAAACGGAATGGAACGATGAAACCGCCGCATCGATTGCACGGAATTTTCGTTGTTTCGAAGGTATCCGAATGTTTGTTGCAAAACAGACTGTATCGTCGGGAAATGAATTTTCGCAGACATGTTTGCGATTCGTTCGTGTTTGTATGAACTTCTGATCTAAATCAATTTATGGATTGATACCTAAATTGCAGATTTATGACAAAAGAGGGTGGGTGTAATCTGAAAGAGTTGAAAAAATAAAAGAACTTAAAAATGTCAAAGCATTACTTAAAACTTCATCTACTAACGAGAGAAATAAATTTTTTGGTTACGATATCCTGCGACTTCCGCAAATAATTTTTATTTTCCACGAAGATCCTATTAATCACTGACTGTATTTACATCGACTGGAATTTTTACACTATCTTGTACAAAAGTGATAAAAGTAACAAGTTAATAGAACATCATTTACAAGTCACGGCATCTCCGTGTCTAACTCAAGCGATCCTAATCTATTGTAGACAGGACCAAGAGTGATTCCTCGAGGTAAGAGTACGCAAAGCGAACAGGTTCCAGCGATTATTTCTACGTGTAACCCGCGGAAGTAACACTCGTGTCCAACGATAACGCTTTGCAGCTGAAACAGAGCGCACAGATATTTTTCTAGAATTGTGTACTCGGTCGCATTCCCACCGAAAACGCAGTAACCCGGAAATCCGCAAACGCGTTCCAAGACGACCGCGCTCTCACTCCCAGGGGATACCGGGATGATAAAAGTCGGGGCGTAACGCATGTTCCAGTTACCATTGCCAGTGATTAAGGTCTCGAGGCGGTGAATGCGAGGCAAAGGTGTCAGCACAGGTCGCAGGCCGAATTAAAAGTAGGCGTACCAGGCGGTACGAAGGGAAAGAAGAAAGAACAGCGTGGCGCGACGCGAACTGGATATCCAGTTAGGATGGTTATAAATTGCGAAAGCCCGCGGACCGAAGTCCCTCGGGCAAGGGCGGCAAAACTTTTCTGCTGGCGCTCTCCTAACTCGAAACTCGTACACCCGGAAAACGTAGAAGAGCTTCCCTCCGTGCATCACTCCGCCTCCTTCTGGCTCGTGCCATGCCAGCGTCCCTACTTTTACTCGCGTCGCTTTTTCTCTGATTAAGGCGATCCGAGGAGTGGAATCTTCATGCTAGTCTGCGTCGACCTCAATTCTCTGTGTTTCTGGGAAAATTGATTTTTTAGACAGAATTCCGGAGTCCTCGAACGACGGACCCTGTTCACGTATTACTTCCTCAACGTGTCTCAACATTCGTTCAAATTTTATATTGTGGGATTTGTTCGTTTAATCAACGATAACCTTTTAAGGATTAGTTCAGCGAAATAGTAGTTGCATGAAGATTTAAAGTGACATTTTTGGCAAAATATTTTCGTATTTCATATATGCTGAGAGTTTTTATAAGAATTTTATTTGGTCTATAAAGATGCATTGTAGAAAATTAATATATAAATTTTCTTTATTGTAATAAGAATCGCTTAGAATCTGAATAAAAATGTAGGTTTACTTTATTTGTGCAGGATTATAACTATATGATACCTATAGTAATAGAGGTATATTCGTTCTGACACGTTGATGAAGCTCCTCGATTTTGTCAAACTTTGATTGAAAACGGAACAATGTTTTCCCCGTTTGTACGGAGTTTCGTAGACGGTTAGTTGTTTGCCTAGCTAAGACTGTTTACTTCACTCGATCTCCCATTGTATCAAAGTTAATCTAAATGTTGTTCGTCCACAATGTTTGATCCGAATTTGATTATAAACTTCGGGAAGGAACAGTGCTGCCACTTACTTAAAATGTAGATTAAATCACTCCCCTGTCCGAGTGCACGGAAATAATTTTATTAACAGACCAGAGAAGTATATGTCAGTTCGTGATGTATGATTTCTGTGGTAGTCGGGCGTTTTCCATTCTCTCGAGCGATTCCAGAGGCGCGCGCGGCAGCAACGTTGCGAGAACGGTAGAATTTATCTCTGGGAATGGTAGATTAATAATAACCGCCGGGACAATCGTTATACATCATTTTTGCTCGCATTATTATGAACGGCCTGAACTTCCCATCGTATACATTATAATATATCACGGGAGCAGCAGCCGGGCGAGAGCGGCGTGTCCCGGCATTCCTCTCTTGCCAGTTTTTACGCCATAATCGCGCAGTTAAGGAGATAAATATGATGTCAGTGGCAGCGGCCAACGACGTGCTGCACGTGCTAAGAAAAAATATATCCTTCGGTCCGGCTGAATGGATGCTTACACGAGCGTCATGAAAATTGATCGCCGCTGAATACTTCATTAAACGGGAGGAACTGCACAGCCCCGGTTACATTGAAACGGCCCCAGCCGAATAATTCATTCAATCGTTTCAAACTTTTAAATACTTCCCGAAATTCTTAATCATACTAGACACGTACAGACCTCTCTCCGCCCGATTCCACCCCGGACTCATTTTTTAAATTCAACGACAAGGCTCGCGGCTTCAACAGGTTTAACCCACATGTCCCAATCACATTGCATTTAATCTCATGCATTGGGGGACACTGTTGGCGCTTATAGTAATGCCTCAGTAATACGTGAAGGAGATATGCACGATAATTGCGAAAAATTTATGCTTACTACCAAAGGGGACGGGCTCAAGAAGGCACTGGGAGTAGGAAGACAATACATCATGTTATTATTTTAATAATATCAAGTTTCATCGTTCAATAGAAGTCGATACCTAAAAGTTTATGAAGCCGGACCATTGTGGCGGCGCTGCTATCGTTGGGTCTTCCCGCCTCTTTGGCGGGAAGAAGTTTTAATTATTCTTCTTCGAAATTTTTATTATAATATTCGCGATGTTCTTCTTATTATAAAGTCTAAAAGTCTAAATTGACCAGAAAAGCGCCGACAGTCCGAAGAAGACAAGTTCGTCGTCAGCTAATTGAATCGCGGCTCCATTTCCCCGTGCGCCGTTTTCTCGTTTTCCTCAAGAAACGAGAGAAGTTTCGCGGGCCGATATGCGATGAATAACGTGATCTATAATCGCCTAGAGGAGGGCAGCGCACAGGTACACCGGGCTCGTGTACTTCTCAGGCGTTTGCTCTAATCGGGTTTAGTTTATCTCGCGAGGACACGCGCTATACAAGTAGTAGGTATCTACGTTTATCCTCTCCTCGTCCTCGAAGCGTTCTCACTCGCTTTCACCCTTCGCCTACCCCGCGCGGCCCATCTTGGCTCATCATCTTCTGGAAGCAGTTGGTTGGGTGGCTGGGAGCTCCCGTCGCTTTGCTCTATAGGTAGCTAACTCATAACTACGTCACATCCTGCAGGTAATTGAAAACGTTATCTCGCACCCGGGAGTCTCCATCCTTTCCTAGTAGCAGACCGGGGACCACCTCTCCGACCTCTCCTGTCTCTCTCTCTCTCTCTCTCTCTCTCTCTCTCTCTCTCTCTCTCTCTGCCATAGCTTAAGGCTGTTTCCCTCAGATACACCTCGCCCTTCGACCCGCCACCTTTCGCCGGTCTAGCACGGGCTGGTAATTAACACTCTAACTCAGGGTGTCCTGATAACTCCTGAAAACTCGGAAAACTCGAAACAGCGCGTGGCCAGCGCCCCTTCTCTCTATACAGAAGCACGTGGAATACCGTTCTTCCCGATTCAATGTTCACCAATTCCCAATCTTCCGATCTTTCTCTCTCGCCTCGTGGAATCAGCATCCTCTGGAATTGCACTTCAGCTAAATGGATTCGGGATTTCGCAGAACACAACCTACATTTACTAACAAGATGCGAGCCGCCACCTTGAAATAATAAATCCGCTTTAGTTGGAATTGACTTCTACATCTAAGCACATATTATAATGAAAGCCGTATCTACAAAGTTTAAGCAAATTCAATCTTCACGTAAAGAACGGACATTCGATCGGGTTGCAATCAGCCAGGTCTTACTGTACCTTCGGAATTGCATCCGAACAAAATGGATTCGGGGTTTCGCTGAACAGAACCTGCCTTCGCTGAGGTGGTTTTTCCCAACAAGATGCGGGAACCAGAACAAGGAAGCAACCGGCTGTTACCTATGGTACCCGCGAACTGGAATGAGAACCGGCTGGGACTCGCTGGCTGCCTCGGATAATGGTGTTCATTGTATGGGCCATATTGCTGGCGCACCTACGGAGTAATCTCCCCGGAAACCACCGGCACACCATGGATTCTGCGGATTTTTATGGCGGTGCCCTGTCTGCTGTTCTCCCGCTGGAGTAAAAAAATCAGGAATAATCATACGGAGTAGCGGTCCATCTTTGCTCCCCATTTTTTATACTCGTGTACATCCTTATGAGATAATACACTTCGTTTCATTACTGGCATCTGGGCATTTTGAGGCAATAGGATTGCACCAAGAATATTTTTACGGTTGAAATATGACGACTTCAATAATTCAAATAAAAGACGCATTTATTTTTGGCAATCAGAAGACGTATTACGATAAAAATCAAATAATAACATGTTGTTTCTTACTATGCAGATTTTTATTCTATTTCATCGTGAATACCACAAATAATTATAAAGAATTGATAATGTAAAATCGTAGTTTTCATCTTAGCTCTACTTTAACAAAAAGAAGATCTACCAACTGGAAGCATTAACAGTAGACGCATGAATTTCTGGTCGTCTGACCAGCAAACCCAGAATGTGAAGTCGACCGAGCACACCATGATAAATAGTTTTATGGTTCTCGAACAAGGGCACGGAATACCTGAGTGAAATAAGCTCCCCGTTATTCGGGAACAGACACTTTAAGTTTAAGACGATAACGCGTGTACGTGCTTTTGACATAGAAGAATGCTCGATATCGAGCTGCCGGGACCAATTATCATAAAATATATATATATATATATATATAAAATAAGTTCCGCGGTAGGAAGCATAACTGCGGGATCCTTATGCTCGCGGGAAACGGCAGAGTGCTTCGCGCTCTTCTTTGGTGAAACCGAGCGTAAACGAGAGAAGGATGACACGTCGAGGGGGGTGGGATCGATTTTCGTCCCGTCTACTTCTGTCCCGGACAGTGATAAATGGAGGACACCTTTCAGCAAACTTGCGAACCATGGGACCCTTTCTCCTTTCTTAGCTGCTGTCCGATGTGGCTCCATTAATTAACAAAGAATTAGAATCGCTCCTTCCAGGAGCCATCAATATGTTCGTCGTGTGGGGGGAAGGATTTGAACAGGGTAGCTTCATTGTTTGTGTGACTGTAGTGTAAATTGTTGCTGACAGTTAAACTCTTCGTAAACGTAAACTTGTTAATAATATGGTCATTTATGATGGTAAAAAAGTGGTATTTAATTATCAGAATCTAGGTATCAGCTAGATTAAAGCTTATGCCTTAATGCAAGATGACGTACGTCCTCTAAAATATTAATTTTAGATGTACAAACATTATTGCAGCAATTTCAACCAATCGTAACCTACTAAGAGTATTATAACATTCGGTTCTCGGTCTGTTGGGTAGTAAATATAAATCTGTATCAAACCTGCTAATGTATCAAGTCTCCCCAATCTCTGTTAGCAAATGCTTCGTACCAAGAACGCCATATGACGAGCCTAACCAGCATTGAAGCCAGTCCGTGCGGTGCTCCCGCTTAATTATCTGCAAAACTGCGGACACATTCGCCACTGGGACAATAGCGGTCAGCATTCATCAATATTATAGCTCGTGTTCCGTTTCGGTCTGCGCCAAACCGATCCTAATGTTTGCCGTCGTATAAGGGACAAGACGATAATTCACGTCACAGCTTCTTAGCTCCTTGATGTCTCAGCGGTTTCACCACTTGGATATGAATACCCTGACTAAGAGTCGGGGTGGGGGTGGTGTGGAAGGGGGCGTTGAAACAGGGAGGGTGAAAGAGAGACAGAAGTGACAGACCGGAAGCCTACAGGGGTCCATCGTAGACGCCATTCATCAAAAGTGTCCACCCCGACCTCATCTTCCCTTTTCCTCCGCTCTCAATCCGTCTAGCAGTAGTCACTTTTCCCCGGCGCTTTCTCGAGGCCCCGGCGTCAACCTTCTTCGGCGTCACCTTTGCCTAGCACCTCTCCGAAATGCCATTCCCATTGATTAATCGAAGCGAGGCATGTCGGGACTTGGCAACACCCTCCATTTCCTCCCTTAACCGCCGTCACTAATACAACCCGTCTCGGTACCCAACGACGACGGACTACTTGCTAGCACCTATCACCGTTGCTTGTCACACCATCAATGTCAATAGAGGCGCGGGTGCCGCCGATTCAACGCTCGACACACACACACACACACACACACACATAAACACACACTCACGAACTGTCGCACACACTGGCACACTCGCCAGATATATTGACTCTCTAGAGGGTGCTCGATCCTTCGCGGTTCCATGACCGCCATTGTTGATTCCGTTCGACGAGACAAGCAACTGGTTCTCGTAACCTCCTTAAGCGATTTTGGTCCACGTCGATCGCTAATTAACCCAGATATCCCCGTCGCCATTCCAAGCAGACATCTACGGTCTTATTCCCTTCCTTCTTATTTTTTAATTCTATTTCAGCTTCATTCCATTGTAAATCTTTATTCGAAACATTTCTTGCAACTGATGCAAGAAGCAAAAGCTGCATCCGAACCCATCATTACCTAAATAGGTTAACAAAGGCGTCGAATGGAACACAATTCAATCATACGATGCAAACAATGTTTAGTTTACACAAAGATTCGCAATCTAGTTGAAACTACCCAAAATTCTGACGGAACTGTATAGAGACGGTCTTTAGTAGAGGAGTTTAAACTCATCCAAATAAAATATAATTCCGTGCCCATTGCATTCCGCATTATTTTTAGAATTATGCCGAGTGCAGCGCGCATGCAGTCGCGTGTTTAGGCTTTCTCAGATGTTTTCAGTCTCATTAACCGCGCGCAATCGGACGTAGAGCAGCGTGTAACAGGAGAAGCACGCCTCATTTGCCACGATGAAGAAGTAAATTTCTCTCATTTTGAAACGCGATCTGGGTTACTGTAATTTCTTCGTATATCCGCACACAGAGATTTCCAGCGCGTGCAACAAGAGCGCAAGGGATGAAGAAACGACGGCGAAGAAAAATGAAATTTAGTCGTAGTCGTCCCTCTCCTCCACTGGTCCCGGTAACCGACGGTTTACTAAGCCTTAATGTAAGCGCGTTATAGCGGCTCTCGGCGCGGGCTGTTGCCAGCAACGCGTGCTACATTTACTGTAAACCGCGGTTTATAGTCGATGCTGGAGCACAGCCCGGACTGAGAATGGAAGCGCGCGCGTTAATCACGGCCACGTTCCTAGGTAGCTACGAAACGCGGCTGCCAGCTATCGTAAATTTTCCTTCTGGCTCGTCGAGGCGCTCTAGCCAGCGACGATACCCTCTGCTTGTTCTTTTTTCGTTTGCCACTTTTAATTGCCCGCGATCGACGATATCGCCGATACACCCACGGAACTGCGGCACGAGTGCCTCCGATCGAAGCGATTAAACTTTACGACACGAGATCCATTAACCTGTAAACACTAAATACCGTGCTCTCTTTTTTCTTAACGAGCTAGAGCTCTCTAGACCCGGATTCACTCGTAAACGGCTCTCGGAATTTCTGTTGGCTGCGGTGTAACTAAGCAAACATCTATTCTTGGCAGGATTGGATGAAAGTGCTAGACAAAAATGGTAAAGGCATTTATATCTTCTTAGTGGATCTAATACAAATAGCTAATCATCTGAACTGTTTACTAGAACATTAGAATTCAATTGGAACGTATGTAACTTTGGGTCAAAATAACCTCACGTCCCACCTTAAGGGATGAATTTAACCCTACAGGCCGTTTGCACCACTGGCAATAATTTTCATTCATACATGTTTCAATTTTGACAATAGCTAAGAATCAACATTGACTTTTGCACTTATTTAGTATATTGATTTAGATTATGTTCATCGATGATGCCACAATCATTTGTTGTCAAAGAACGATTTCATTGTGCCTGGACTATCCTAACTAGATCATATAATTGAATTATGTTCGTCGATCATGCCACAATTACCTGGTATAAAAGAACGATTTCACTATTCCTGGATTGTCCTACCTCGGTTATTACAATTGAATTATGTTCTAGCAAGTTTCCAAATAAAAGGAGGACATAAACAATCCTATCTTTTGGTACTAACCATAATGCGCCGAATTCGATCAATCCATCGCGCCCACGCAATTCCCACGATCACAACCGATTCAACATCAATCCTCACGGCCATCAAAGTGCAAAACACAGATCCGGTGCGTCCTTCGATTCCAATTTTGCTGCGCGGCGGTCGGCATCGAAAACTTTCGTCGTTGAAAAACTGCAAAATAAAACAACGCACCGATTGGTGTGGGGAACCGCTCTTCGTATGCATGACGTTTTGGGAAAAATTCAAGCCCTCTACGTGAACCGAATTGATCTGTGCGAGAAGAGGGACGTGGACGAGCGTGGTAACCGGCCTTCGTCGACGTTGTCATCGCCTCGGTGAAAAATAAAACGCGGAAAGAATCCAAACAGAGCGTGTGTGGGTGCGGTGACGTTCGCCGCAAACACTGCGACAGAGGGCCCGCAATCTCGACGGCCGAATACGGAAAAGGCTTCCTTCCGGCTTCCGGGGAAGTTGGGCTGCCTGCGGCGAAGGCCTTGAAACGAAACTGTCCCCAGCGGCGGCGGATTCCTTCGCGCCGTACCGAAATTCCGTGCATCCGGTAAATACGCTGAAGGCGTCGCGATGGAATTCAATCATTATGCAGGGCCGGGTTCCATACACGCCGCTTTACTTGCTGCCCCACGCGCCACCTCGCATTGTTGGTCAGCTCGTAATACAAGTTCCTTCGCTGCTGATCTTGCTGGATATTCCTGTCGTTGCTGCTCCACACGTTGCAGCGCGTTGCGACGACTGAATATGCCGGGCGACCTCTCTGCGCTCTCCAAGTTTCGCATTCTGCCAAGATCACACAAATCCACACTTTGTCAAACGATATGCGAATTGCGAGTTGCGTACACACGTGTGAGACACATATTTTATTATAGAGTGTGTATCTCATACGCGTGAAAAACTGTGTCCACACTGAAGCAACGCCAAGCAGACGGTAACTTCAATGTTGACAAAGTTTCAGGTTTACATTGTCATCGACATGTTCTCTCCGCTGATATATTATACAAGTAGATTACCAAATTTACAGTCCTTGGGGAGCAGATTGCTGATGGAGAACTATGGGCGCATATATGCGTCAAGCAAAAATTACGAACAAACCTATGCTCTATCACCAAACTCCGATGATAGCGTCAGATGCCGAACATATTCACCCCCAACAACCTCCACTATCGAGCTCACTACCAATACCAACGTCCACAGCTTTTTCGAAGGCGCAAGGAAGTCGTCCAAGTCGTCAAAGGGAATAGCGTCAGGAAACTGCGCTGCTTTTAATGATTCCGACCCGGTCTTGCATTTTATTGTGTTCACGTTTTTCGGGGATGAAGAGCAAGGTAATACCCGGTGCTTATGTGAAAGTGGAGCTTGCCTTGAGTAACCTTAAGTTGAAAGGCCTGACAGAAAATGGTCAGACGGAAGAGAGGAGGGGAACGCTACAATTTGGCGCCGCCTGGTGTGAAGTACGCTGTATACTTGTGTTGCTTTTTTGACTCGTGAATTGTTTAAAAGAGTTTGAAGTATTATTGTAGTCACAAAATCTTTCAATTTTATTGCGAGGAATAAATATTAAAACTGAATAAAAACATTGCAAAACATCTTAATGAAGACAGCATCGATTAATAATTTGAGTTACATCTTGTAAAAGGACACGGATTCTTCAAATAATTATTTAGACTATTAAAAGAAATTAATTTTTCTAGTCATATATTCACCTGAATAAAGTAGTCTACGATCTACAAAACGCTAATAGTTCAAGTGAGTAATTACTACAAGCAATTGTAACGTTTCAGGATCTACTTCATTAAAAAGAAAATGTCTAATTTTACAAAGAACATTAAACGATACAATGAAATCCTTCCATGAGAGATTTCGCTTTCGAAAGAATTTAGTTCGCAAACGCAAAACATTACAACAAGTGGAAAAGGTTTGCTGTGGTCAGACTGCCGCAGTGAATCATACACACGCATGCGGAATTTAATTCCTGGAGCTCGTCGTACAATTTTCGCGCGTTGTCAAGGCAAATTCCTGAATCTACTCCGAGTACGTGTTGTGCTTAACTTTTACTCGTTTGCCGCAAGAATTTAATATTGACATTCCTAAGAATAAAGGAAGGATACGACTTAACAAATGTTTCAAGAAAAAAATCTCTTTATTTATCTTCTCGGGAGGACGCAGCTTGTTCTGCATAGTTCTCGCGCGTGTCGAGAAGGGTCAATGATATAAAATTTGCGAGACCTTGGAAGAAAATGAAGGAACCGTTATCGATTATTTTCGAAGTCTATGCGTTAAATTTAAACGGGTGGCGACCATTCCGGTAAGCCTGGGCACCGAGTCGTTGAACATTCGAACGACCATCCCTGTTGGAAAACTGAATTTTATTCTTGAGGAGAGTCCCTGGGGAATATCGAAGGGGGTCAACGCTGTTGGCGGTGGTATTATCATTGATCTTCGGGATAGACCGTTTAAGTAATCCAAATGACAGACCGCGTTCTTCGATTGTCGTTGCAAGCCGAGCGTCCCCTCACGATTCTCCGCTTTCCATGTCCGCATTATTCAGTCAGTGTCGAGTTTCGGCTTCCGTCCTGCACATAGCAGGCTTAGACATCACTTTACGGAATTAGATGGGGCCAAGTGGCCGTAACATAGCCGTCGTTTCAACAGTCGGATTTTCGAATGGTTCGCTGCTCCTGGGAACTTGGACCGATCCCCTTAGAAACTCGCATCCACCTAGTTTCTCCCTTTTATCGTATCAGCTTCTTTCCTCCAGCTTAGACATCATCTTTTCTCGATGTGGTCTCTTTCTCTCTCCCCCCCCCCTCTTTCCTCTCTTCTATCTGCCATCTCTCCAGGTCACTCTACTCGAGGAAACTGTCTGCGAGAAGCTCGTTATCTTCTTTCCGATACCGATCGCTTGAGACTTCGACCCTCGTTAAAAGAGATCGCCGCACCCGTCTATCTCAATACTCGCAATGCGCAGTTCTTTCGCGCCCTAGACCAGTGATCATATCGGTCATACGCACGCAACGATGACACGCTTAAACTGTTCTTTCGCACACCAAGCGGCCAGCCGCTCCACGCGATACTGATTTCGCTTCCGACCGACACGGGAATCGCGTGATTGCGTGCGCGTGTCGCAGCAACACATATCTGAGGAACTGTAGACTTGATTTCAGTGGTTCGTTTGTCCGAAAACCTGGACAAAACTGAACAAAATAGCACGCATTTCATTGTGTCTAATTAATTGTTTTAGTACATTGTAGATTTTCCTGAAGAATAATCTGCGTTGGTTGCGCAAACCTGGATTCAAATAAAGATATCCGTCTTCCTTTAATCATTCTGGTAAATTGAAAACAGTACTTTGATGTTCCTGAATTCTTTTAATTAGTTTAGTATTTTAAATTGGATGTACTCATTTTTTAATGCTTTTAATTTCAATTAGTACTCACTCTTTCCAATATGTGTTATTCCGATGTTTGTCATCGAACTTCAAAGCAGACTCTTCAATTCGAATGGAAATTTTTAAACGTCTTTCAATTCCAGAAGTTATAATCACATTTTGACTGGCAAAGTTTCTCGAGTCTTCAGGATGAAACAGCTGTCAAAGAGTGGTTCCAGTCAAAGCAAAAAACGTTAAATCACATTTTACGAATTAGGAGACTTTTGAGACCATTTATCCACGATTTTGAACAAATTGACCGCAATTCATTCCCCGAGGGGGAAACGTTTTCATCCCCAAGTCTCTTCGACGCGGAGCATGAACGAAGGAGGCACGAGGCAACGATAGCTTTGTTACGCAATGCGCGTCGTACATCGCAAGCATTTCAATTTACCAACACGTCCCTGCGTCGAGTGAATTGTCCTGTTAACGGTAAAAATTTTGTCTACCCTTCGCTGTTGTGGAAGGCGCCAGCATTTTTAGCACTGCTTTACTTCAAGGCAAACTATAATTAGGCATGGCAAATTAGTCGCTGTAAATTGGCGTGTTCTCAAAAAGATAGTCATCGATCTCGCTGATGAAATTCTTACTAACATAAAATGAACAGAAAAATTCGAATATAAATTAACAATTAGGATAACAATATCAGGAGATCAATTCTCTTCAACGTTACGTTCGCTTAAATCAATGTCCTACAACGTACAAAGATACAGTTCAATGAAATTAAATTTTAGAGAGGTTTATACATTCTTCCAGTAAACAATCGTTTATTTTACATTTTTGGCCACGATACAATATTTACTTCCATAAGTACCATAGTTTGAGGTTACGAGTAAAACCAATGTGATTATATTAAGTCAACTCTAATATCTTCAACGTACGCATTTCCAAATTCTAACCGGAAGTCTAAAAAAAAAAGACCAGAATTTCTCAAGCGACTTCAAACCGTGTCCAACAACAATTGCACCTCCATCTTCAGAGTCTCCATAATTATTTTCCAAGCCCTTTCTGCTCTTTGAATCGCATCTGGCCGCGGGGACTTACCTGGATCCGTGGCGTCCGCTAGAAAGAAGAAATCACTGTGCGCAGAAGAAGATCCGAACTCTATTGCTCTCGGAGAGTAGAGGAGAGAGATCCACTCCCTGTAAGCGCGACACTACAATTATACGGAGCTTCTGGTAGGTTCCACGTGGATAGCCCTCTAGGTGGTTCTTCTCGGTTGACCCGGGTGAACAAGAGCAACAGTGCCAACAAAGCCCAACGACGTCGACGCGCGACACTTCGAGGAACGGCTTGTTAGTGACGGGGCCCGCGAGATCCGCGTATTTCCGGACGTCTTATTTAATTAGACACCTTTCGACGGCATTGTTAGGCATCGTCGAGGCGACTTCGCCGGGCACTCGTCCACGCCGCGGCATTCCCGATGCGGTCTGTACGTGTTCAAGTTGGCCCGGGGCCAATGAGCGCCGGCCCCCGGATTACGGTTCTTTTTAAGAGTCTCTCTCCGCCCGTTTTCTTTCATCTATTCAGTCGTGGCTGATCAGACTCTCTCTCTCTCTCTCTCTCTCTCTCTCTCTCTCTCTCTCTCTCTCTCTCTCTCTTCTCTCTCTCTCTCACCTTGAATATCGCTGTGCATCGATGGACCCATACCGGCCGGCGTTCGCTCCGTTTTCTCGAGCCGTTCCGCTTCCCGACGTAGTTTCAAGCTCGAGGAGACTCTTGACCCAGGAAGACCCGATTCGAATCCCATAATCCCGGTCTTCCACGAAATCCCGGCTTCTAAACCACCCCCGCGCACACGCGAACGATCGCGTATACGTACACGCGGAGCTCGACGCCGCGTGGCTATTGGTGCTCGAGAGCACTTTCTCGAGTGGAGAACGCCGAAGTCAATTTTGGAGTTGTCTAATGAAGAGTTCCGGCAACGAGCACTCGTTACTTGTTCCTGTTTATGCCGGCCCACGGAACTTCCGGTGCCAGACGGAGAGGGAAACGAGATTTACCCTACGGGAACAGAAAAGTTCCGTCTGCCCATCGTCTCGCGGAAATTCGAGACCATGCGTACTTCAGACGTATCGTTGCATTCACAGCATGCAACAAAACACGAAATTCGCCATTTTTTATGTAGTAACGTCACGGACACATTTTTCGATAAATTATGGCAAGTAGCTACATACAAATTTATTTCCTTTTCTTTCATTATATAGAGCTGGAAACAATGCAATTGTATTTTTTAATGTTGTTACTGTTTTATTATATATTTGGCCAACATTCTAATCACCACTCTGTTGCAGAGTAAATCGACAAGAGTTTATATCTAACCATTAACAATAATACAGTAACTTGTATTCATTGCGAATAAGATTAATTTGCTCCTGTCCATGTCGAGACGATTGAAAAAATAATCGCAGCGATTCGAATAAGTTTGAATATGTTAAACCGTCAATACAGTTCTGCAAGATGACTCTTGCAAAATTATGTGTTCTTCATACTAGATGAAATTTTTTACAGCCTTATTACACAGTTTTATTTCCCGACAAACACATTACTGCATTCATTTATTCCTACGGAACAATGCTATAAAGAGCTTTATGATTGAATAAATATTCATGCAGTATTAACATTCTTAACGTCGAGTGCATAAATATTAAACCACCAGTTCCTCGCCATACATCTAGCATAAATCTCAGACTGTCAAAGTCAGCATTGCAAAAAGAGACCTACAAAAATTTCGCAAGTTGCTTTTCATTTAAAATGGGCAAATGAAAGCGATATTAATAGTACAATCAATTCATGATTAGACTGCAGATTTTTATGCAAAATAAAAAATTGTCTGCATTCGATGGAACCGAACAGTAACCATACCTATAGATTCTTCTTTTTTTTATCATGTTAGAAAGTCGAACATAACGCATTGGCGTTCTTAAATGCTTTCAATCTTTTTACTGATTCGAAGTACACCAGCTCGTTTTTGCTATAAATGCATAAAATTTGCGATATATTCATCACTGTGATTTAAACTGAAATTTGTTGCTGGATTCAGTGAGATGAATTAGTTAAACATAAATCGTATGGTTGAGGTAGCTACGAATTAATTTGTATACGTTATTGGCGTCTTGGAAGTCAGTAGAAGGAATCGCCCGTTCAGAGGGTGATCCGATTAATGTTGATAACGCATGTAGGAGCGAAGGTCGACCTCTAGAAATGAATATTCGCCCGCAGAGCTAGCACACGTGCCGGTCATGGGAAATGCGGGTCACGCTATAGAAACGCGCGCAACTTTATAAGCATTCATCGCGCCGGGGGTATTGTGGTGGGATCATCTGTTAAGAATGCTTCGCAAAGCACTTTGTGCGTCTGCCCCCCGCGTCTTGTTCCGCGGATTGTAATCTCCGGGAATTTCTAGCGGTGCTCGCGACGACGCGAATTACTCGTGGAAATGCGCCTAAGCGACTCGAAATTTACCTATCCGTTTTAATACACGGAGCTGCTAACGCCTGCCGGCGGCCATGTCTCGTTTCGCTCACGATAAATACTGAGGATTACGTTGCTGCCACCGCTACTGCTCCTACCTACCTCTGGGCTCCACCCTTGTGTCAATAAACGCCGGAATCAGAAGTCATTTGGAAAGTATGAGCACTCGGTTTTGGTGTGCAAGCATGGGCCACGGATTTAACTCGTGCTCGGGAAACTTTGCCCGGAATACTTATTTCCCGATGTTTGACTTACACGCGGTTATACGCAGCCAGAGATGATACGTGCTTCATCATTTCCCTTTTTAATAGATTTTTATGTACCCGAGGGTAGTCGAAGAGTAATCGGTTTTGTACGGAATATTGAAGAGACTCAAAGTGACAGCAAATGGATAGTTTGTGACAGTCTTTAAATTACTTCTGTTACAATATTGTATTCTGAATATCTCTAACTGTTCACTTTTGTATGATCTTGCAAGGTTTCCACTTAGGAGGGCGCTTAAGCAGATTATGTTTATTTTAATTTTTATTATACACTATTCAAACAGTATTATATTTATTCAATGAAATTAATGTTGTATTACTTGTAGCTTGAAATGCTTCTTACTTAAATTCTCGTATAGAAGTTTTCATTATAAATTATAGATCCTGAACAAACAACTTCAAAGTGCATGCACTTCCAAACGAAGTTGTAGAACAAATTTTTGCCTTAGTCAGGTGCTACGTCTAAGGACAAAGTTTGACCATTGTATAAATGAAAAATCAACCTCCTCATACTAGCATCTCCATTTATCATTGCTTAAGACGCTGACCTAGAGCCCCCAGCACAGGATCCAAACTCGCATTATCAACCGCGCAGATAGGCCAAGCTAGCAGGTCTGGTTGAAGAGGGTTGCTAAGTTAAAAGCGATATTAATTAGCGTTGACAATTTGCGTATCGGTCCCGGCGAAACGCACCGGCGCAGCCTGCAGGGTCGAAAGATAGAGGGACACCTTCAGTTTAACCTTCCCTGCTCCCGTCCCTTCCGCCTCATTTATTCCATCTTTCTCCCAAGAGACTTGCTCACGGATAAACCGACGGAAGCCTTGTGCAGCGGAAGCATGCACGCGCATATCATTCATTAGGATCACACACTAAGCCGTCGGAGGGACAGTTGGGAGCTGCAAGAGCGGGTGGCATATAGGGTGGCGAAAGGGGTGGTGGTGGTGAAGGAGGGTGTGGGTGGCACTTGACGCGTCATAGTAACGAAGTAGTGACGCGCATGCCGTGGCACTTAATTAATTCTGATTAACCCGTAATCACGTAGTCATTCCGCGGCGCTGCAGGCCCCCCGTCCAATTTGTGTCGTTGGCTATTAATTCCCGGCCTATGTCCGACCTGCCCTTCCGACGAGTACCCCATCCGTGATATTTTAGGACACTTTGTGGCTCCGTGATACCCATCGAATGCCGTCCCACGTGTCTCCGAGACCCGAGGAAGGTCGCTTACTTAACGAGCCGATCCGCGCACAATATCTCCACCATCTACCCCTCCTAGATCTAGATCCGCTGCCACGGAAATACACGCTGAAAATCATTAACCCGGAATCTAATGAATTCCAAGCGAAGCAACTGCTACGAGCTCGCGTGCTAACGCTATCGCTCGCATCGCGGATTTTTCTTTTAATTGCGCCGGATCCTGTCAACGAGAAATTGTGACCAAACGGAGTACTTTTTACAAGGATGTCACTCGACACCTTCAACACGAGTGTTGTTTCAGCACGAATTAGTGCATTGGTATTATTGGCTTGTATACTTTGGATAATAGATTTTAGAATGATTGTCTCCAGGAAATACCTTTCTTCACTTAATAAAATTGATAGCAGGCGAACCCGTTTTAGATGAAGATAAGGATTTTAACAGTTTGAATTCGTTAACCCTTTGCACTCGGAGCTGTTTTAATTCGTTAACCCTTTGCACTCGGAGCTGTTTTAATTCGAACATTAAACATTTCTTTCGACATAGAATATTTTCATTCTCAATGATTTCTTAAATTTAGTGAATACGAAATCGATATAATATTTCATACAATACTTAAATGTTTAGTAATTCAAAATGGTACAGCAATTATTAGTGGCGCCTCAGAATTACCACTCGAGTGCTATTGGTTAATCGTTGTGTACTATGCTTTAGAAATCTTATATTATACCCTTCACTTCCGAGTTTCCTTATATTTAGGTGTTAAAGCTCACACGATGCAACGGTGCTGAACCTTCTGCATTTAAGAAAAACTGTCTTAGGTTTAAAATCGTTCAGACTAAATGACAAAAATTTGACAGAACTTTTGAAACGAGTGTATAAGTTGTATGACCAGATAGAAAATCTCGGGCTTTTCAAACGAGATTGCGCTTTAATAAAGAATTCGGCCCCAGTTTGCTTTCGCCGATATCGATCTGCCGAGCAATTTAAGCGTCGTCGTCGGTGTGCCTTTGAATTTACGTTTGAAAAGGGATTCTTTTCGCCCGTGAAAGTTTCAGGATGCTTTGCTTGTTAAATTCACACAGGCTGGAAGTTTTATGGGACAGCGAAAAATAACGGCAATTCATTCTTGCCCGATAATTGACAATTTTAGATGGCGACGAAGGAAAGTTCTTTCATTATTAATCTATAACTTTCGCTTTATTGGTTCCCGAAGTACACAGGGGAACTTGGAGAAATTAAAACGAGAGAGCCCCGGACTCCATTTTTTCCGCTATAAACTTCATCTTAACGGGGAATTTCTCGAAAAAAAGAAAAGAGGTACGAAGAAGCAACAGAAGAATGTACTATTCGGGAACTTTTTACTTGAATTAGTTTTAACGAAGTTACTTTTTATTACCGTCATTTTTGCTCTTTGTTTCTCGTTACTCCGTGAAATTCGTGGAACCGGTGATTTTGCAACCAGTGTGCCTGGCTGTGATTTCTACGCTTGTCCCGCTGAGCTGCCCGTTTAACTTCTCTTTCTTTTTTTCATGTTTTTTTTTTTAATAAATAAAATTATGCCTGTGATTGTGAGAACGAAACGTTAAACCGCTTACCAAGCTTATAAAGTTTATGAACCGTGATTCTATACGGCCGAATCGATTTCAATTCCAATAATGTGCTATCGACACAAGAAAATGAATATCCCATTAGAATTATCTCGCGAAGTTTACGTTTCGGATAAAGAGATGATATTTCTCCCCACCCGGACTGGTTTGCAAGAATGCGTACCGCGAACAACAAAAACCTCGAGCTATACTCGTGCACACACCAATGAATAATCATTCTCGTGTTGTGTTTCATTTGTTCGACACCAAACCCTTGAATTTATTTGCTGTTCGTTTCCGATGGTTTTGCTTGGAATATTAACTGAAACAACGGTAGAACAAGCACGGTTCCTCCAGGTTTTTGCAACTCACACCCTCCGCAATCCTATCTCTCCCTCTCTTTCTCTCGTTCTCTCTCTCCCCCACTCTACATTATCGTCGTAGTAAAGGCCCTCGTATATTCATGCGTTTTTATTAAGCCTTTTTCACCACGATAACTCCCGGAGTCTCTGGAGCGTTGTAATTAAATTTCAAGCAGTGTGCACTTCCCAAGAGGTCGATATCATTGCTGCATAAACGTGTACCGTGAACGAAAATATCCAATAACGGCGTCTACAAACAGTATAATTACGAGCCGAGAATACACGTGAAAATTTAATCAAAATTTTTCCCCCGATAACTCTGTCAACGGAATAATTAATGACTCGCCGGCGTTCGATTGAAAAAGAAAATTAGTTCGTCGGAAAACCTTGTCTGAAGTTCCTGAATCTGCAATACATATCAATCGTTTGAACATCATTATACCGCGTCAATAGTTTCTTTCCATTCGTTAGTACTAGGGATTGCAATCCTGCAAAGTGGGATCCTACATCTTTGTTTGGTCTCACATTTCTTGAACAGGTGATGCAAAGTCCCGCAAATTTTGCGGGACTATGCGTATAATCAAAATTGCGCGAATGACGACACACAAGATGAACTATGTCAACGATATTTATACGTCTTTGAATAATGAAATAATAATTTTAATCATGGCAACAGATGAAATCAGGGACATTTTGACCAGTCTGGCCGTTCATTACGCCACAAGATCCCTTTTTCAACGAGGATCCCAGAAGCTGTTCCCTCGAGCAGAGCCTGTGCGGGTCTCTCAAACAAAACTTGCTCGCATTAGCATTTTAAACCAGCCGCCGAAGTGCTCGCGGCGTTACTCATAATAACAATGTAATCGCGCGAAGCCGACAGTTTTGCGCGCCATTTATGGGCCACCGGAAAAAGTGAGAGCGACCGCCATCCTATTTTCCGCGGAATTTTAATAACTTCTTAAAACGCTGAAGCATCGCGCGCCGTCTTGAGAGAGCTTAATGAAACAACGTTTCGCGATGCTGAGCCGATGGAGATTCCCGCGAGGGATGCCTGCAGTTAGAAATCGAGACCCGATACTCGTAATTACCGCAGACAGTCGGCGAGCTATTTCAATAAGCTATAACAGCCGCTTAAGGCGATCCAATTTTAAGTTGCGCAGAATGTGAAATACAGTAGCTGGCGCGAGGAACGCGCAGTCAGCGTAAACCAAGTGCTACTGCCACTGATTTCCTGCCTCTCGTACTTTGAAACTTAATAAACCCGCGGCTCGATTATTGCGGACATACTCTGGACGAAGATCGATGCACCCGAAACCTTGCTGGCCGAAGCAATTCTCGGGATTAACTAGTATTTGCTTCGTTAAAGTCTGGACTGTTGCTTCGGTGATCGTCAAATTCGCGTTTATTTTGTTCGGACCTCCTCGTGATTCTAAAATTCCAGGTTTACATTTTAGTGAGGTGAATGCAACAATCCTTTTGATTTGGGAAATTTCCGTCGCAAATCTCGCTCTTGAATTTCTTTCTTTTCTGATATTTATTTGTTTCCATTGATGCTTTAACCTGACTATTATATATTAAAATAGGGACTTTAATTTTTGTAGATTTTTGAAAGTCTGGAATAGGAAAGAAATTTTAGTAAAGAAATTGCAAACGGTGTCAAGAACACATGTCACAAAAGGCAATTACAATACACTTAATCACAGAAAGACGCAACCAATTCTGAGGTTGCCTACATATGAAGAGGATCTTACAGCTTGTGTAGCCTCAGCAATAGACGCATATTGTATATATCAAAAATCAAAGATTTGCGAGAAGATACGTTAAATTTGTTCATCTCTTGAAACGATCCATATAAGACAGTATCAAAACAAAAATTGAATCGATAACTTAAAAAGCCAAGATCGTTGGCTGGACACAACGATTTTCTCGGCTTACAGCATCTGTCATGCCGTAATATCAGCTACAAGGAGAGCTGGCGGGAATATTGATGTCATCAAGATAGCATGCTGGACACCTCAATCGAAAACTTTCGTTGAGTTTTACGATCACAATATTACAGAAATCTAGAATGGGAATTTTGCTAAAGTTATTCTAAACTTAAAATAAGAGTTTCTCTATAAAATAAAAACATTCTAAATCTCCCTTGAACTTTCGAGTCTCCAAACTTTCATCATAAATTTCCGCCAGAAAATACAGAGAAATCTGCAATCTTCGTATGACAGAATCATTAAAAAACCCACTCGGCTCCAGGGAATCCCTAAATTCAACAAGCCAAACGTCATTCCCGAAGAAAATTACCTGGCAACGCCACCGGAATAAATCATGCAAGCGATATCCCATTCCTCTTTACCGATCAGCAAATTGAAGATAAACTTCCTCTCCGGGAAATCCCGGCTGACCAAGAAGAACGCAGTCTCGATCAAAGATGATTTTCCATGCCATCGGCGTCGGTGAAAGCCGCTGCTGAAAATAATGGGATCGATCGAGCGCGTCCATCCGTCGCGTCGGTCGCGTTTTAATTCCCTGGCAATTGCGCTTTTTAATATGGCGTGGGCGTTAATCCTTTCGCGATTTCGGAATTTTCGGATTCCACGGGCGTCGAGCTGTCAGTCCGCTGGCAATAATGTTCTTCGTCTGATAATTAAAGGCGACTGTCGCTGCCGATAAAACCCAATAAAATATGGAAATTGGACGGTGTTCGAAACTGTTCAGTGCTGGTCCGCGAGAAAAAAAGACAAAAATCGAAGGGGTTTGACGAGGCGTTGGAAGAATAGAGAGGAAACGGGACGCGAAAACAGAGCGTGGGTGGATACGGACCATGTTCGAAACGTTTCCGGTCGCGGACCAGTTCGAGGACGTTGTTCGCGGATTCCCGGAGGGCAGCAGTGTTCATTCGATCGGACCCCAGCGCGGTTGTTACCGAAATTAGTTCGCCCTATACCGATGACATAAATTGCAGATAACTCCGTCAGGTGAATATTCATACGGGCGCAATTATACTGGTACGATGTACCCTCGCGAGCACGCAGCTCTAAGGTTTTTCCACCGCGATCCTCCTCGTCGATTTTATCGGTCGCCGGTGAACGCCTGTCCCTATGGACGCCTTGCTCTGTAACCTCTCGGTTTTGCTACCCATTGACGCATTCCTGGTTGACTCGTTTCAATGTCTCCCTTTTTAGCTTTATTCCCCGGCGCAGTTGCCGTTTAACTGGAATAAAAGTTTCACGAATTGCCAGTTGGCGAATCCTCTGGATCGTTTCAGAGTAAGATAGTTCGTGGGTAAACATTTGTGATCAATCCAGACGTTTTTGAGAGCTTAAATTACGATTTTAGAATAAGTATTTTCGAAGAAGTTAAGTGGAAAAATTGCTATTTGTAACACATATATATCTAAGTGTCAAATACTGCACCAATAAAAGGTTTATACAGTGGAAAAATAAAATACTCCTGTCATGCAGCTAGGTTTGACTGACAAGTGTACAGTGTCAAAATGAACGAGTGAGGTAGCTTTTAGTTGGCTGACAAATATTTGTCAGATTTCTCGAAATGGTACTATACCTTTTTGTAATAGCTTGTATTCCATATTTGGCTTATTTCTACCCCCGTTGTGTGGTCGGATGAAACTGGAATTGTTACGACACAATTATTTATACTGTTCCTATTTCTAATAGCCGGTATATTTTAAGTGGACGTTTTTTTTTTTGTAACCTTGTGTTTTTTGATGTAACATTGAATTATTATAATAGTCTATTAAATAACTACAATCGTATATTTGGTACAATTTGAACAAATTTGTAATACTAAATCTGAATTTCCTTCGGCACAAGCCGGAGCAGATAAGTAAGAACAAAGTTTCTGCAGCTTTTACAACCTGAAAGTCTTAGAAACTAAAAGAAGGAAGCAAAAGTAGCCTTCAGTTTAGTATATCTTTAGCTCAACCAATGGAAACGAAGAAATAAAGTTGAAGTACCGGGAGATTCGCTCTATTAAAATCTTCAAAGACTTTTATTCTTAGAGACTTTCTATCTCAAACTCAAACTCAAAATATATAACCTGTGGTATAAGATAAAAATGTTATACATTGATTTTCCGTGAGCCTCCTATCTCACGTTTAAATTTCAGATGTGTTACCTATCGTGTGAGATAAAAATTTCTTAGATTTTCCATAGTCTTTCTATCTTGTGTTTAAACATGAAATATCTTATCTGTCGTATAAGACACAAATTTTAGTCTTGCCTGTTCCATAGACCGTGTATCTTATGTCTGAACTTTAAATATGAATCTACTTCTGAAATACAAATTTTATACTTAGACTTTATATAAAATTTTTTATCTTTGGTTCAAAGAAGAATCATTTTATGTCTGTATAATATGAAAATATTCTTCTTAGATATCCTATAAATTTTCTATCTCGTGCCCAGAATTATTCTTGCACTTTCATTAGAGCTTCTACGTCACGTTCAAACTTAAAATGTATTATGTATCTTATAAAATAAAGATTTTATTTTTAAAATTTCCCGCGGATCGTCTATAGTGCGTTCAGGCTTCGACCATTTCGTTTAACGTGCGAAATAAACATCTCATTTCGAACTCACGAGATTATACTTTGTCCCGAGGAAACTGCAAGTTGTCCCGTAGATTTATAAGATAGTAGTTTTCCAAGTAGAAAAGTGGAGAGTCCGATAAAATTCTTTGTGCTCGAGGCAGTCCGTTTCATTAAAATACCCGATGCACTTTTCCCCCGTTGCGCTGAAAGTGTTCACTGTCTATCGGAAAACGAAGAATGCATGCGTGAATGGTGAGTGCTTTCAATAAGGAAAAGAAGCGGGCATAATACGCGAATGGACGGAGAGTTAAAGTCGATGGCGAGCGTAACCGGGCAACGACAAAAATGGAACGATTTCGCGGAGGTAGAATACCGATGCACAATGACAGCGATCGTAATCGCCATTGTGCCGCGTCCCCTGTTCTCGTTATTATCGGTGGGTCGGTGTCATCATGACGGAAAAATGGCCCACGCATTTTCGAAGTGCTTCCCCCACATCGTACCTCATTCTAGAGCGGATCGATCGTCGCTAGAAACTTTCTGCTCTTTTCCCTTTTACCCTGTTATCTTCCCATCCTCCTACGCTTATTTCCGTCTTTTTCTTCTCGATGTATTCTACGGGAAAACTTCGTAGGCCATTGAATTCTACGTGAACCAAGGCGCACACACCTCCACGTCGCAAAATATTAATTTCCCTTCCACCGACAAAGTATACAACTCATTTTCAAGAAATTTCTACTTCAAACTGGTAAATGGGTTCTAGATCTTTAGGCGAAATGAAAAATTTCTACTTCAATTATAGGAGACAGGAGTTGAATCCAATTTGATCTCCTTCTTGTAATTCATCATCTGTTTTGATCTTCATCTGATTTATGTCAAATAAATTAATTCCTTTAAGACGAGAACTTTCTATTATTGTATTTTTCTTCCATTTTCTTCATGAAACAATATTACGCATGCAGGAACTAATTAAGTAAAAAGGAAGTAATTTAATATCAACTTATGTATTTTCTCGAAGATTGTAAAGAATAAATAGCACGTTACACAGTAAACAATTCATTCATTCATTTATTCAATGCATCACTTATATTGTGCACTGCAGCATTGTGTGTTTAATGAACATTGTTTGAAAACAATTTTTTTTACTGCTACTAATGACACTAATGAGTCCGTAAGAAATACCTTAAAAATGTATGTTTCAAGAAAATGGAAAAACGCCTATTGATCCTTGTCAAAAATGCATAAAATCAACAGTCCAGCGGCGAGCATTTTGTTCAAACATTTCTTTCGGGGATTGTAAATTTACAGAATTTTCAGACACGTGTCAACAGCGATACGACTGTGTAAATCAAAGTACACAGGACCGGGAAGTTTTCCCGTGTGCAATATCATATCGCAGTCCGTTCAAAGCGGATCGTTTATTTTTCCTTTCAATAAAACACGTCTCTTCAATAAAACAGGCGATGGTGAGAAAAAGACATCTTTCCGTCGCGTCAATTACAGAGCTCCTCTACTGAAGATTATAGACGTACAAACATTACAGGTTGCGCGACGCTTCGCCGTGTTTCTCGTTTTTCAAACAATTTCAGGTTGTTACGCCGGGGGGGAGGGGCGACTTTATTGGCGAGATAAAAATACCGATCGCCGTTTCGCACAAAACGATGAAAGGTCCCCGTTGATCGAAGAAATATTTGACCGATGTATTTTTCGTTTTTGCTTTTTTTCCCTCCGCCGTGTGTAGGTTTATTTTTCGCAGCGCGTCAAAGAAAAATATTAATCACGAAAATTCCGCAGCGACGGTATACCCGTTCGTTTGTAATCCTTTCGAGCGCGCTTGTCCCGCAGTCACTCGACTTTCTCTTTTCTCATTGCAACAGGCCGCATAGTTAAAGGGATTTGCTTTTATTATTAACTACGGAATGAAACGTTTCTGTCCTTTTCCTTGGCGTCGGTGACAATGAAACGACGGAATAAAAGCGTAACATTTAAAATATCGTTTAATGCTTCCTGATCATTTTATTTTCAATCTATTTCTGACATTATTTTCTTCTTAGTTTGTTTTGCACGTTCCTCGGATTAAACATTCTCCTATTTTCTGTTTACAGATACTGTAAAATACATGTTTTCCTTCTCTGTGTACTGTAAAATTTAATTCTTCATAGACGTATATACAGGGTGTCTCGAATTTAAATGGCAAAACTTCAGGAGCGTGTAGGGGACCGAAAAACTCAGACAAAAAGTCTTTTAGAGATTTGCTCGTTTTTGCTTCGTTTTGTAGAAAATTACAGAAAAAGGCAAAAAACATGTTTTTATTTTTGTACTTATTTATTTACAGTATCATCTATTTAATGTAGTTAATGACACCCATGGATTTCTTCATATGGGGAACTTTGAAGCAGAAAGTTTATTCGGTGCCAATCAATTCAAGAGAGCAATTAAGAGACCGAATCATAGATGCAGTGCACCAAATATTAGCAAAACAATGTTTAGCTGCAATTTATCAAGTCAGTGCTAAATGTAATGCTTGCATTGCTGCAAGAGGGCAATACTTTGAACAATATCTACATTAAATAGATGATAACGTAAATAAAATGTAAATAAATAAGTACAAAAATGAAAACTTGTTTTGCTTCTTGTTTTGCGATTTTTTCCAAAACGAAGCTAAAACGAGCAAATCTCTAAAAGTCTTCGTTTTTCGGTCCCATACACGCTCCTAGAGTTTTGCCATTTAAATTCGGGACACTCTGTATAAAACGGACTTGTTAATTTAGATTTATAGTATCAGAAAAAATTGTGTGAAGAGATATGCAATTATTACCAAGGAACGCGTAAGGCTTACTTATGATTAAAATTTGTTAGATATAGAAGATTTAATGAACTATTTGATACAATACATTTTATGTTTGCACTGTCAATATCATTAGCTAAATTAATTTGATTTTGTGGGAATTGTCAGGAGTCGTGCTAAAGGAATAAAGCTTTTTAACTGACTTTAAACAATAAATAAGTCTTAGTCCATGGATAAGATTAAAATTTCATGGTGTCCATAGCAACCTCACGCTGTTGTTCCAGAGTTAATATAACGACGAGCGGAAACTATCGTTTTCCACATTGCGATAAAAATCAGCGTCGAAAATGTTCGCTCGTATACGATACATTCCAGGGACCCGTTCATTGGAAGAGTCGGAAACTGCGTATTCGGCAATCGATACAACAAGCATAACAATTATCGAAATATCCATTAATAAACTCGATCGCCAGGCAGAAAATGTCCCGCCGCTCGAGAAGAGCTTCCAGATGCAAAATTAACAAGGCTTCCACCGCTCGTTTCCCGTTCGTAACGGCGGCGGTTGTAAAGTTGAACGCGGAAAGGAATTAATTGCGGCTGCATCGGTTAGAGGATCAATCGTTAGTCGCCGCGATATTATTTCCGGATTGTGTACACGGAATTACGAGGCGAAAACTATCATTCGAATGCTTTTTCCACTCGGAGCTTTCAACCAGAACGGAATTTGAAGAACGTTCAATTCCTCTGAACGAGACTCAATGAAACACTGAAGAAAAATTGCATTTGACTATTTATAAAATAGTTCAAATCATTTTGGGTTCAAGCTTTGAAGCTTGAAGGTTTACCATTCTTTAGGCAGTTCCAAATGTTATTTTAAAATGAGTTCTGTAAATATCCACTGTTCTGAAAATGAAAATTCATCTCCCAAAGCCACCACCACTAACCTTTTCACACACTGTACCTTCAATTGCATAAACGAAACTTGCAGGCAAACAAATGTGGTCACGTGTTCCTCAGTTGACTCCGGCAATGTCGAATTGAAATAAAACATGTGTATGCACTCAATAATCACAAAATTCATGCTATGCATGCTCATAGATGCATACTCTTTAAAACCCCGAGTGATATTTCAACAATAATATTCGTTCCGAAAAATCAAAGTCCATGGGAAACATGAATTTCACTCCCCCCAACATACCAACGAATGCGTAAATTACTAGCTGCCCCTCGATTTCTAAATCATTGTCATCTATCCCATAAATCCTGTAGCGGAATAGAGCACGTGAAAATTTCAATAAGTGTGTAAATTAGCGATTATCCCTCTATGTTAAAATTATTATTACTGACATATAAATTTTACGGTGAGGAAATGCAAAACTATTTTTGATTTTCATAAAAGTTTAAATGAATGCAGAAACTATCGGTTGTCCCTCCATGTTTAAATCATCATCACCAGTCTCACAAATCCTACAGTTTTCAGCGATTACGTCTTTCGCTATTGATCAAACCCTGACATCCTCACCTTCGTCCCTCAGGAAACAATTTAGGTTATGTCCAAATTCAATATCTAAATGATCACCATCAGTCTTGCAAATCCCACAAGTGACAAATCGCAAAGCAATCTTACAACTTTCCCAAAGGTTCGGTCGACCGCGTATATCTCGGCCCGCGATATATAAAATATTATCATCATTCTAATAAATCTCGGAGCCCTCGGAGCGATTACGTCTTTCGCCATTGGTCGGGCTCCTGACATTTTCATTTGCGTCCCTCCGAAGCAATTCCGGTAATCTCCTAAACGAAACCCTTTATCTCGGCATTACCATAAATCCTAATTAATTGGACCTCAACTTGGAACGCACGTTAGCAATGGCGGTAGCGGGAGTAGCCCTAGGTCGCATCTCGATTCTCATAGAGTCGTTTGCGAACTTATCAGCCCTGTTTTTGGCGTGAGACGTCTTTCCTGAAGCTCATCCTCGCGGTGTCCGCGAACTTCCGGCCCGGAAGAGACAACGGTCTTGGTACGATTAATAGTTGGCTCGGTCCTCGAAGGCGAGCCAAGCTATCCAGACCCAGAGCTAGAGAGATAGAGGATTGCAAGGGGTAGATGAAGGGAGACGAGCAGGTTCAGTGTATTCGACGTGGAATAAGGGGATGCTCGGGGGTGACGCGGTAGCTGCAGTGCAGGCCAACAGGGATAGGAGATGGGGTCTGACTGGAACCGTACTGCCATAACACTGCCGCTAATTAAACGATTAATCATGCAACGAATGACACGTACCTAACCGGTTCGCGGGGAATCGCTCCCGCCAGACTACGCGTCGCTCGACCGGCGAAGGTTGTGCCTGTTATTCCCTGCATAACCTGCTCTCGTGGTGCGTAACATCTGCATATTTCGGTGCATTGATACATGCACGCATCGACCTCGAATGCCGACAAACAGTTCGCTAATTCTGCTGACGTCTGGCCACGCTGCTTTCGAAGGCTGATGGAGGGATCATTTTTAGTGTAGCAGCCCCTATACGCGATGATTTTGCTCTGATTGTGGATTCTGTTACAACCTATTTGTTTATAGAATATTTGGAAGTATTTATCAAATTTTGAACTACCCCTGAAATTTTGTTTTGTAATTTAAGGCGTGTTTGGTGGCGTAGGTATTTTGTAATTGATATACAATGTTATACACATTTCATTTATATGTTCAGTATATTTACTCTATTGTATTCAATTTATTTAATAATTGTATTGTTGTATATTGTGGAATATATTGAATGACCATATCCTTATTTCGTTTGTTTCAGGTAAGCACTTGTTACTCACTGTAGTCAATGGCGTCAGATAGCGGTATCGTGAGTGCTAAATCGATTTTTAAGCATCAACCATTAATTTATCTTCTTATGTCACTTTTTTACGATATATATACAATATATATATATATATATATATATATATATATATATATATGTATATATATATATATAAGAACCCAACCAGACCGTTACGGTAAACATCTCACTAAAATTGCGTAAGCTCGTACAATTTAAGTTGTTTTAATGGAAAATGATGATAAGGAGTTACGTATAAAGCCAGGATATTCATCAAACATACACGAAAATACCCCATTAAGGTCGGTTTATACACGTCCGTCCGAATCCGCAGCCCGAACCGGGCACGTTTTCCATGTTTATACAGACCTGTGAGTACTGTATAAATAATTGTTAGGTCATTATGGATAAGAATTCTAAAGTCGAATGTTTTCACTATGAGCTCCTAAAAATACATTTTCATTAATTTGTAAAATCAACAATACTTAAGATATCGAAAAATCCTTTGATATTCGATGATAAGTCACTAAAGACTGCACATGTACAAATTTGAACAAAATCCGCAACACTACTCGGAAAGTGTCCGATTTCGCGTGGAATGATCCAATTTCAACAGAGCGTATATCATTTTCCATAGCTGAGACGATTTAACCTGATGACAAAGTGTATATAATAGTTTTTTTTACGGAATTGTTAAAAAGTATTAATTCGAGGCTTCCTCATTGAAATTTTGTTTCTTCATTTGCGGAGCTCCAAAAATTGCGGTCAGGCTAGCAAAGGACAGAAAAACCAATGTCCTTTGTACTATAGATGGTAGTTACCTGTTCTGTACACTCGGAGTGTACGACATTCCAACAACAATTTACCTAAAATAAACGACATCTCGCGTTCTCTTTGCCTCTGTTTTTGCTGTGGACCCCCCAAAACATTTTTTTGGTGCCATGCGCAGCGCGGAACTGTCAACGCGCTTTCGAAAGGTCATGTGGAAATGGTCAGACGTTCAAGCTAAATGGCCGACCGTGTTGAGAAGAAATATCGGAACGAACCCTGGCACGGACCTCGCGCATAACCGTGTATAAACGCTAGATACAAAACCAGGATAATCAACCCCTGTCCGGGCCCCGGATATGACACTGAACCGATGTGTCCAAATCGGCCTTTATGCGCTATTATTAAATTTCTAAACGTCACTAATTGCTGTACACAGCAACGAGAAATAATGGTCTGACTAACAGTCAGATTATGTCTGTTTCTATTTACATTTGAAAACTCACTAGTGATATATCAATCTGTAGATAATTATTGATCTATGTAAATATAATTTTATAACATTTTATAAAGTACTTTACGTCTTTATTTTCTAGTTACCAACAGAAGTCTTACTACTCAAATGTTTCAGGAACATGTTAATATTTTTTGGAACATTGATTAAAAAATATGTAATTTTATTTGAAAGTGAAATCACGTAATTGACATGGTTAATTTTGAAAGTAAAATATATCATGTTTGTACTATTAAATATATGGAAAACAAAAACGACTTTGAACAAAAGCATGTGAAAAACAATTGAAATTAGTACACCCTGACATGAATTGTAAGGTCCAGATATATAGATGACTATAATAAGATAAAGATTAGACGTTGAACAGATTTCTAATAACCAGTTCTGGGTGGAATATTGGAAAGCAACAAATTCCCGGAGGGTTCGTTTAAACTATAAAGAAAACGCGTGTGGGCAGGTGGTTACTAACCGATAGAGAAGGACGAGGATAACGTAATCGAATCGTGTATCACGCGGATGGAGGACACAGATGGGAAATCCCAATCCCTAGGTCTCCGTTCCGCAGGGGGATGGTCAAGTCGGCTTTCACGGTCCGCGCTGTATGCGCTTCGTTTCGATTGCTCGACGCATCGATACTCGACATCAACCGTGCCCGTCTATTATTCGTTGCGGCCAATGCTCACAGTACACCCGGTTATGATTTGTTGCTCTGTTCCCGACGTGTGCTGCTACACCGAACGAACTTCCGTCGACCCTCATTTTTGTCCGCCTCGAGCTTTCTACCCTTCCAAGATTTATACATCGCGATCCTACACGTAACGAAGCGTTTTCCTACGATTTAACGAACATAAAAGGCGACTCCCAATTAAATTTGTAGAATACACGCATGTATGATTCCTTACGACCGTAACTGGAAATGTACTGTTTCCTCGATGTTGCTGAGAGTTAAGTTAGTGCTCGATTCAAAAAATTGTGGCGCATACGTTCGTCGGATCAATAAGTATTTAGTCAGAATGTTTAGGATAATGGACAATTTGTGAATATGTTCTGAATTTTCAAAATTAACTAATTCTGAGTGGTACAATGGAACACGTTCTAGTAATTTTAGGAATATGACGTTTATTCAAAATTGTAAGGAAATAATAAAGACAGAAAAGCAATGCTTCTTTTGTTCTTCTGTCTCCATTGCCTCTGCCTTAATTGATTCCAACGGATCTCATTGGAGAAAGTTTGCTAGCCATCATAAGCTACTGTTCTCAATTCTACTAGACTTAAAATGTTCTTAACTTATTTCCTCGTTTGTCTTTGCTCATTCATCTTACGTATTGAATAAAAAAGAAGTTTAACACCGTATTGTCATGGCCAGATTGTACATTTCTGTGCAAAATCTAAATTTGCTGTATCAATTGCAAGAACAAGGATTGTCTATTTCCATCGTATTTGGGATATGACTAACAGCTTTAACTATTTTTTAAAAAGCAACAAATGCAGAAGGAACATTCTAAAAAAATATACAGAAGCACTTCAGAACTTTCAGTTAAATAGAGAAAAATAATTATGACCATCAAACAATTCAGAATTGAAATAGCCCATGTATGGAGAAATGAATACAAAGTGAAACATTAATCGGATTCACTTGGCGATCCAGGGATCCAAATGCATACATAGCAAGTGTTTTTCTGGAGCACGCGACGAGCATATCACACGAGTATGGTCGCGGGCTGAACAAGCGTCCGGAGCCCGTACAGGGGAAACGAGAAGAAGAGATTGCACGTATAACACGAGGCTATAAAGAATATGAGATCGAAAAAAGGTATAAGCATAGCCTTTTCGCGCCGCCCTCTGTATACTGTATAATCCTCCGATTCTCCCATTATCCTGTTGTTTCTCCGCTCGTGGTCGCAATTTATTATATTCCGTTCCCCTACCATTGCACCCCCTTCCACCTCGGTTGTTTTGCCCTGTCTCTCCCTCTACGGTCGCCTTTCGTGCTCGCACTCGTCCTTTTCGTGGAATACTCGCCTCCCCGTTCGCAAACCCTCGCGAAAGAGATGGGGATAGAAAGGAACGGGGGTTGGTGCGGAACAGAGAGTTAGAACGAAGGAGGGGTTGCAGAGGAGAACGGGGGAGAGGAAGAGAAAATCGTTGGTCGGGTTGCGCTACAGGTGTCGACGGGAAACAGGTGTTGTAGGATAGCTGTTACCGCGAGGAGGGTAAAACCGGCCTTCTCTTCCAACCCCCCTTTTACCATCCGCTTCCAACCACCTTCGGTGGCTCGCGTCCGAAACTTTCGGAGATTGCGGAGCTTCGGAAAGACTTTGGGAGATCCGTTCAACACCGCAGCCCGCGGCGACGGAAAGTAAATTAACGACGAGCCTGACAACTCCGTTTTCCGACCCGTTTTTCCGACGAGACGCACGACGGAAGTCTTAACGAGGAAATGAAGGAATTTTGGCGATTGATAATTGCTCGGGACGTTCGAGTCCTCGTGCAACCGTGAGGAGGTACTGCAGGTTATTATGTGAAGAATATACTACGTTCATTTTGTATCGCTTTCGTGAGAAAGGACCGTATAAAGTTTAAAATATTTCAGAAGGGATTGCAGGAAGTTTCTTTACGACTTTATGGTAGAACATATTATATGAAATAGAAATATATATTGTTGAATGATCTTCACTGTAAGAGGTTATCGAAATGTTTATGTAGAGACGATAGAAAAAATAAAAATATGTTTTTGTGCTGAAATTGAAATCAAGGAGTTCGCCTGTTTTTTTAAATTTATAGCACAGTAATGTATTCTAAATTTTTGTGTCTGCTGTGAATTAATAAATTGTATTTTTGGTTTCATGGCAAGAAATGAATAGTAGAGCAATGTTTGAATTTTACTTTATCGAATCCAGAATTGTCAAAGTAAGGATACAGTCGTTCGGCAATATTGAAAACAAGTAATTCTCGTGTAGCCCATGCTCTCATCACAGACGAGCTTCGAATTCACTATGAAATCGAGCCTCCAGCGGGAGATTTTCACGAGCGAATAAATTGGATGACGAAATTGGCAGCAGGGGCGATGGTTGCTTGGTGGGGGAGAATCGAGTCGCAGAAAAGCGAGTGTAAGGGACGAAATGTCGCTACGCTCGACGCCATAATTGCCACGTGATGTATCGCCGAAGGCGTCCTGACCCCTGAAAAAAAGATTGGAGATTTCATTCGAGCAATTTCTATCATGCAATTATCGGCAAGCTGACAGTAGTCGCCGAATCGTGTTAAAAATTATTCCCGTCGATCAGAGAACGGAAATACGTCAATATAAAACTCAAAATTCACTTTAACGCCATTGAACGTTGCCAATTACGTGCCCGGAATAGTTGTACGACGTTATTAATCGATTAAAATAATTCATCATCCCTTATACTAGTTTAAAATTTAAAATATATTCGTAAAAAAGGGAAAAAGATTTGTTTGACATAATTTGGCTTCGATGTACGGCTTAAAAAATTTAATAAAAAATCCTTTAAAGGAGATCCATCTCTATTGATCTGAATCTCTCTTGTATATATTCAAGAACACCCTCCTAAGTAGCCCTCAGAAAGATTTAGCCATAGTTTTAACTAAATATATACAAATTTATTAAATACGCATGTTGGAAGGTAGTCGAACATTGTTAGCCAGGGTTCAACCTAGGTTAGATTATAGTGTTCGTATGTTTTAAATATTCTCTCCCGTAACCACAGCAGTAGAATAAAATGAAATATTCCTAACCCAGATCTTATGGGTGTCAACATCACATTGACAACAATCATCAATAACATCATTGTAGGTCTGTTCCTAAAATAACATTTTTACCAACAAAATGCCATCAAAGTAATCCAAGCAACTTTAAAAATGAACAGTACCAACAGAGAACGAAACCATTGAGTGAATGTACACGGGATTCGCAGGATCTCAGCAGTACATCACAGCAGTACATCACAGAATCATTTCTACAGCACGAAGCTCGACGGAAGAAGCTAAACCAATTCTGATGCTCGTTACCGGAAGTCCGCGCAAGGTAAAAGACCGCCGCGCCAAGAGATAAGCCACCGCAGGGAAGGGAAACGCGAAATGAACCCGTTGAATGGGAGTTCTGTCGCGCGCCATCTTGACAAAGGAGCACACCCTACCCTCAAGGTACTCATCTTATAAAACAGCAGTTTCAAATCTCACGAGATTGGATTCTCCAGTCGTCGTTCTCCCTCTGTCGTCTATGTTGTCCTTCTACCGACGACAAGTGTATGTATCGCGCGCGACGCATTCTACGGCTGCCACTACTTAACGTTAACGAAGCTCATCCAGTAATAAAAATCTTCATAGAGCTGCCGTGGGGCATACCGGGAACGACGCTGCCCTCCGGGAAACAGAAACAACGACGCTGAGTGTGTAACGCTCGTTCGTAACCCTAGGAATCATGCTACCGAATCCTTTCTTTTACACTTGGGGAGAGTAACTAGAAAGTTCCCGTGTTTCGAAACCCTTGGAGAAATATTATACTTGCTTGAGGGTGTCTGACGAAATACTTGCGAATATTGTTCAAATGGTTTGTCTAGGGTACATACTTGTCACAATGGTCAGGCAACGTGCAGTCAAGTAAAAGACACTTTGAGAAATATTATATAATTGTTTGGGAATGTTAAAAAAAAATCCGTAAGGGTTGACCTAATCTCGTTTGTGCTACTTTAATCCTTGCGTACTGTTCAAGATAAGTTAAACGTTCGTTTGATAAGAATTAAACGGGGTTATGATTAACATTTGATTCTGGATAAGTTTCTTAATTCGCGTGCAACATATAGAAATATTTGTTATTAAATTGTTTTATGTATTACATGTTTATGTCTGCAAGAGAGATTACACATAATATTACACCTGTGTTAAAGCAGATGAATCAGACCAAGGGTCGTAGAACTAAAAATATTTAAGTACGTGACAGATGAAAAGGTAGATCGTATACGACGTAATAAAAATAATAAAATACTCATGCTTAATACCAGCACCTTCTCCGAGCCACCCCCTCAGGACAACCCACATTTTCTTCTACAATTTCTTCATTGAATCAAAGATACTTACACCACAGTACGGAGAAACTCATTCAGAATTCTTCACGCTAATTTCCTTGATCGTCGGAAACAGATTCGAGCAAACAGTCGATAATCTCGTTAGAAGATCATATTCGAGAGTTCTCAACGCGGACATGTAACGAGAAGAGGATGATAAGTCAACCGAGGCGAACCAGAAGGGATCTGCTCGAGGATAAGGGCGAGTCGGATCCGTTCCAAGCAAAGGAACTTTTCTATCACCAGGCTCTCACGGCAATACAATTAAAAAGATTGCGAAAGTTTGCGTGGCACGAGTGCGCGAACGTTCGAGCTTAGACCAAGTTCTCGGCGGAAAGAGGCAGAAGCGCCGGGTTGGGAGGGGGGCGTCTTCTGCTTACTTGCCCGTCGACGGCCACTGTTTGTTTGTTTTCCAATCGATGAACAGAAACCTCGGATCCGCGCGGCGAAGGGACCACGGCCCGAAGCGAGTGGCTTCTTACGCTTCTAACCTCGTAATGCTTTTCCGCGCCGTTTGTTCGCCCCGGCACTCGTCGGAACTTTCGTTTCGCGGCAATTCACCTTTTCGAGAACCCTCCGCATCCCTTAATAGCCTCCAACGAGTCGATTCACCCTTCCTCGACGATCCCGGGAACTTGAGCTCGCGAAGCTAAGAACAAGAACCTTGTAGAATCTTGCGCGAGCTGCTCCCTGGTTTACCCACTATTTATTTCGAGAATGCACCCTTGTCTGACCGTGGTTCCGAATCTACTAATTGGCGGCAAGCGGTCTTCGATTTCTGAAGCTACATTGATCTACAGCTTCGACCAGAACTTGACTCTAGGTGCTCGATAACAGGTGAATTGAGTGTTGAAGTTTTAACACAAATTGGTTTGTTTGATGGACGATCAATCAGGACGAAAGGGGAACAAAAATTAGGAACGGTTGTTATAATATTGATGAATTTGCTTCATTCAGGAATTGGTGACTGCTTAATTCTCTGCAGATCGTTGTGCATACAATTAATGCCACTGTGGGGGATTACCTTCATCATTTATATTAGAATATAACAAACCAATAACAAACGAGCCGAGACAAGTAATGAAACATTATCACAGTAATTGTCAGCGTTAATCAATGATTCAATCAATTTAATAAATCAACAGTACAGTCTAGATAACTATAGAATAAATAATTTCTCTATACGATTCTATAACACAATATATATTTTATATATACTACATCCATGATTGTCTTTCACAAATCTAAGATTGGCCATAGTGGGCTCCTTAATAAATGTTTGCAACTGCGACAACAATTTCATTTACAAACCAGCAAGCTCGCTCGCAACTTACATGTTTCTGCTAACATTACTGTGTTTCTTTTACAACTAGCACCACTATTAACTGTTAGCTACGTGGAGACACGACATTGATTTTCTCGGAATTGAATGCTAATGATTTTCTCAATACGTCGCGCTGACGCGGAAATATTTTAGTGGAACAGGCGACCGTAAGCGAATTCGGATACGTCCTGGAATATTTTTCTCATGGTCCCGATTTCCATTGACCAATATTTTACAGGACATTTCGTTTCCGACGCGACGGCTCGCTCCTATGAATGGATTTGAAATTTTCAAGGAACTCTCTTTCATATTTAAATGCGCGCCTCGCATAGAATCACCCGGCCCGTCGAACACGTGACAGCTGCGACGTATTTCAGAATGAAACTGTACTCCCGTTGCTTGCCGAAGACCGAGAGGTATTCATCTTCCTTAGACGGCCTGCGATAACGATGCGACGACAGCTGCATTCAGTCATGTTTTCAATAAACCAGTTAAATTGCCGGCCGACTTAAACGATTTTCGCGCGCTATTAGTCGTCGACATTCGGGATGAAACACGATTACCCCAACTTCAGAATATCGATTCTTTTACTTTGATTAATAACAGCATGTAAACAGATCATATTTTTTCTTTTGATGTTTAACAAAGAATTAAGAAAACTTCGTGTTTAAGAAAGAATTAAGCTAATCTACTTAATATTGTAATTGTATTTCTTGTGTTAGTACCAGAAAATCCATGAACTTTTGAAGTGAAAAAAATAAATTGCCTATTTGTCCTCAAAGTAAAACCTAGTTAGAATGTTCTATAGTTAGTAAATTGCATAGTATAAACAGAAACGCATATATGTACAAGCATAATAAACCCTACAGTCACAGTTGCAGGTTACCTAATCACATTCGTTCACAGTATACGGATAAAATCGTATGTTTCCCCAAGCCTTTAGCTTCCTCCACTGTTCGTCCACAATAAATCGAGCATAGTGAAATTTTGTCAGAGAAATTGTTGCCAGTACAGCGAGCTTCTATCGTTATACGGGATCTAGGCCGTAACAGATCTCGTTAACAACGGATGTTATTAAATCGCAATTTCTCTGGGCACATAAATCCCGGCTTTTGTTGAATTGTTTTGAGAATGGGCGAAATTGAAACGGAATCTCGAGGCGATTTCATTCATCCTTATTACCGTGAACCGTGTAATATTCATCTTCGGCGGGGGAACGACGTTCATGAACCGATAATACGGGAACGTCGCCGTCCGGAAAGCCGCGAAGTAAAATATGAGGCGTATCATTGCTAATATTTTTCTCGTGGAAAACGGCTCATGGTCGGCGAACCGCCACTGGTGAAGAAGAGCCTCGGCCCGAAGGCGATAACTCACTTCCTGGAGAATCCTTAAGGGCGCCTCGTCGAAGTCGGAACGGAAACAGAGAAAGGAAAGGGGAGGGGCCGAGAGAGAATAACTCAAATTTATGAGGTGCAGAGCCAGACCAAATTCCCGGGCCATTCCTGCCCGTTCCCCTCGAGTCCACTTATGCTCGACCGTTCCCGAATGGTTCCTCTGAATTCGTGCCCGTTCGCCGATACCTCGTGTGAATCTATCGACTTCAGCCCCGTCGCTTCACTGTGCTCCATCTACCGCGACTTTCCCTGTCCGTATAACCCCCTGGAAACCCCGTAGATATTCACCGAACTGAATGCCACCGTCTAAAACAACTTTCGAGTCAGCCATGTGCGGGCTACCCTTCAATTTCTTTAACGTTGTATTAGCTTCTCCAATTTTGTGAAAATTTCGGTGGTTGCCAGGTAGTACAATAGTGATTTTATTTAACTGTAATTAACTCTTTTATTTTAAACTGTTAAACTATACACGGTACTTTAAAAGGTAATCTTTAAAGTCTTCAAATTGTTTTACTTTAAATTCGTCACTTCACTTTTGTGGAATATCAATGGTAGTTTCAAAAGGTTTCTATTGTCCGCAATTATCTAACTTGCGGACATGTGTGTTCTTATTAATCTGTTATTTAGGGAAGATATTAACTTACCATCAATGAGACTTCTGTCTCTAATTACTGTACCGATCTAAATTTTCGACGCAAAGCTAGCAGCGCGGTTTTGATTTTCGAAATTCGGCCACAGCGATCAAAATTCGATGATGTTCCTTTGAAAACGCGGCTGGAAACGAATTCTCGAATTATCAATGCGTGGGAATCGGTTGAAAGGATGCGAGCAACTGGCACACGTGTGCCGGAATTATCCTGTGGAAAATAACGAGCCTGGGAATATCGGGAGCGCATGAATTATCGACGCAAAATCGAGTCGCCTGCATTTCAATCCGCAATTTATTGCGTAACTGGCTGGTTCGTGGACCGCTTCCGAGCAGAATGGGAAAAGATTGCTCGCTATTATGACGTTTACGTAACAATCATTATCATTCGATGCGCTCGCGTGATCTATGAAAATCGCCGGGGAAATGAAACTTTCAACCGTGGTCAATTAAACGAAACTCACTAACCGATCGATACTAGGAAAGAGAAAATCGATACTTACGAGAATATTCTAATATATTTGTCATCATCATCTTCCATGAAATCTATAAAATTTGTTATTTTTCAAATGGTATAGAACAGTTAGATTTCACTTTTCCGAATAGAATTTGTGTTACTTTACTTAGAAATTGATCAGTCAAAATCGTTATCTTGATTTCGTATTTCATATAAAGAAAATCAAATTAACAGTGTATGTGTTCTAATTAAAAATTATAGTGTCCAGCATAATTTTTCGAGAATTTCTAATATTTCTATGACAATGTTTTCATTCATAAGAAAAGTGACACAGCTCAAAATATATTTCTAAAAAAGTATAATAATAAACATATGAATTGTGGTGTACTTTATAACTAATATGCATGACAATTAACGAACAACAAATTATTTTACATTTCTAAGTTGGTGATATATGTACAATTAAAAAATTGGCAATTTTAGGTAATTTTCAAATGGCTCTTCTGTAAAATTTCCTTTTTTTTTACTTCTGTGACTCGTTTTATGAATGAATGATTTCAAAAGAGATTAAAGCTTCGCACAGACCTAAACATTTCGCCGAACATTGAGAAAAGCGTTCAGTTAGCCGTAAGGTTCGTCATTCGGCACAAATTCGGGGAAATTTTCAGGTACAAAGCATTACATTGTATTTGAACGAAAATAAAAAATTGGACAAAAATAAAATGAATCAAGTATGGATGAAATCAATTGATAGGAGAAAATTGGACCTGTACTGATTGGTTTGTAACTCGTTGATGCACTAGTAAAATTTCGGTAAGGATGGTGGCCAAGAAGAATTTCGTGAAAAATGGGCTGCATTTGTTGGCAAGTGGGACAGCCGGGAAAAATCTTATTTTCTCCGGCCGGGAATGAAACTATTCTATTCTGACGGTACATAGTGGCTTCACCGTAGATTAAACTGTCTGAAACGTTTCTTGTTCCCCTTTGTTCTTCTATTCGCGGCGTTTAATCGATTCGTATCTATTATAGAGCGCGGGCGTTCAGTCCGACTACTTCTGAAATTTTCACGCGGCGCGGCGTTGCTCGTTGCAGCGCCCTGCCGCCGGCTATAAATTCTGAAGTCCCATACTTCTTGGGAATTCAGTTTGAAAAGTATTAGGGAAGCCAACTTCACCGGTATCATACATAAATCACCATACTTTCGCTCCTCCTTATCATCCGCGAATTTTATGACGCAGTAAAAATTAATCCCCCGCTGCCACCGTCGCGTTGCTACGGTGTTGTTGCGTCATTCCTGCGCAAAACTTTTCCTCTTATTTTAATTTTTAACTATTACTCGGAGCCGCTCGGCCCTCTCGGCCGTGATATCCTGCGCGGCGGGCTTTTGTTTAAAATAGCAGAACAGTGACAGTTCTGGGTAGTGCTTTTGCCGTTCCGTTTTGAAATATGTATCGCCCCAGATTCGTGGATATCTTGAACCGATGGGCGGAATTGCAACTTATGGATTTAAGCTATTCTATTTTTAAGAGCTCTCACTTTGTGCACTGATATTCTTTCAAATTTTTCGCCCGATTCTTTTAGCCCGATCCCTAGGCAACGTTACACGATCATTCGATGACCATGGATGCCCCGGTTGAATTGATTCGACTATAAGAACGTTCGATGCTCGATGTTTGGAAAAGTCCCGTCAAATCGATGTTAGATTGACGTAGAAGACAATTTACATACGACCAATGTCTAATAATAGCTACAAAAGGTGCATTACTGCAATACAATACAATGAACAGGAGGTATGCTTTGCAGGATTGTATAAAAATGTTTTCAATGTAGGAGTCGTAATTGCTCTGGATATGGGTCATCCGGCTGAAAAACAGCAAGTAACGTGCTTCTCTGCATTTGATTCTTTTTTACGAAGTATCTGCCTTTCCCGGGAACGTTTTATATTATATCTTCTGGTTTTTCTCTTTCCCCAGTGCTAATTCATCATTTTTGTGACTAGAGATACTTCCTTTATTCGCGATGTTCTGTACTATACTGCTCAAAGTACTTTAGAGCGGTCTGTGGAATTTTTTGAGCTTGGAACAATCCGTTTGTATTTAGAAATACGATCGAGTAGTGATACTTGCTTTTAGTCTCATTCAAGCGATGCGGGATTATTTTTAAAATTACATACACGTGATATTAACACTAGAATTACCGAGACCTAAACGAGACTGATCTATTCCTTTACAATAACAAACAGAATTAAATTTATTCAGAATGCATACGATATGTTTGAATTGAAGTTTCTTAATAACATATTTCTATAATTCACGAGTCACGAAAGAAACAATATGAAATACTTCTAGCATTTATTAATAAAAAAGCGGAAATGCGTACTTTGATTTTGCATATTTGTTGCAATGACAAAAAATTGCTTGAAATGCTTTATAGGTAGTACTACAAGGCACGAAATGACGTCCGAAGTGTCAGCTGTCAAGATATACCACGATTTTGCGATTTAAACTAAGGTTAACTAACAACAAATGAAAGCAATGCCGTCTCTACTCGAAAAACGAAATGACTTTCTGAATGATCTATTTAACGAGACATTTTGTAAATGATACAGTTCTACCTTCGTACTAAAAATTCGCCCAAAATCACAAACAATCCACCGCAAATGCGTTAATAAAAGTGATCGTAAATGATCCGGAAATTGGGCATTAGCATGAACCAGCGAAGGTGTGGATGGCGAGAGCGCGATTCGCGGAATTATTGTACCGCAAAAAATAGCGAAGAGAAAAGGCTGAGGTCTCTAATGAACTCGTTAAAGGCGATTCTTAGCTGGCGGGCCCGGTGCGCATCGTAGGATCCCAATTTGCGCGTCGAACGCATGGTCCTGGTTGTTCGCATTCGCAAATGAACGCAATAACGTGAGCACGCAGGATCGACGGCTCACAGGCCGCGCCTGTGCTATCGGTGTCATTATTAGCGTGGCTTGATTTCGAGGCAGATTGGTAGCCGGTGGCTGGATGCAAAGTCACGACTATGCACACCCACGCAACCATGTACACGTTTACCTGCATATGTGCTCCGGCAGAGATTATTCGCGGACGTATACGCGTGTACACTGCCGTTCAAAAATTATGTCCTCGATAGTATGTTCATTAGCAAATTCTTCTATATGGATCCATTAACACGTTGCCGGAGATCACTTGTTGGTTCGCAGTTGAAATAGCTGTTGCTGTTGAAGACTAGACTTTGTAAGCATTATGAAATAATCACCGGTAAGTAAAGTGTTAAGAAAGTGTCCGAATACTTTTGAAGAGAGTGTACGTGTGTGGAAGGCTGTAGAGAAGACGACTCGGTGCACCTTTGCACACCACGAGTTATCGATCGGCCGTGACTTTAGGCAGCGGCTTTACGAGCGATTCACTCAGAAGTTAGAGCCGGTATTAGCGTGACAGGCCGAAAGCGTGTTCACGGTGGCCGGATAGGGGTCGCAGAGAACGGCGGTGCAGTAGGGAGGGGGGTTAGGGGAAAGGTAAAGGGGTGAGAGACAGTGGCCAGAGGGTTGAAGTAGGTGGACGACGGGAAGAATGGGGCTCGTCGCGCTGCAAAGGGCCTCGTGTCTCTAACACTCTTTACTTAAGCGATGCTCCGCTTCAACATACGGCACTGTCGCATGCTGAATACTTCATGGTTCTTATCCAATGGAATGGGAACGCGTGTGTTTGCAGGCCGGCCCCGGGAAGGACACGATTATCCTTTTACGGTGCCGGGAAACGAGGTCGACGTACGCTGAATAAACCATTCCCCCGGACAAAGGAAATGAAAACGCGGAAAGGACGATCGGGCGCGGTTTGCATCTTCGCCATAGCCGCTTATCGATCCGATATTCGGCTGCGATGGATGGGCCCTGTGATAGGATATCGAAGCCGACGGACTTCACTCTAGCCCGCCCGGCCCGGCCGGCCCAGCACGACGTTCGCTTCCCTTGAAGTGTCTGCCCGCAGATATCGTACCGCCGCGAAATGCCAGTTCATATTTCAAGGGGAGGATCGGGTCTCCTCGTTCAGGATGCGGAGAGACATTGTTCTATGCATGTCTAGAGCATCGTGTTTTACCATGTGTTTTCTTATTTAAAACTTGTAGTCGACCGACACTGAGTCACCCACATGCTGTATTGTTTGACCATGTCATCTTGATTTACTTGTCTACATAAATATGTTGAAATTAATGTAAAAATTTTCTTCTTCTGTTTTTTACCATTTTTTTTCTACTATGTCTCCACACGATTACTTCCTTAAGGAGTTCTTATGGTACTTCTTTTGGTATTCTGAAATGTTTTCTGTGGTTCACCTATTTGTTCTGATGGTTATACTGAGGATATTTATGCTAAATAAAAATCACATAGATTAATATCAAGACATAGATACCAATTGGGAATTCATTTCTCTTTTTACTGGTTCCATTAAGTTGGAAGAAATGTATTGATACTCTTAAATTCTTGTAATCTTTTTCTTGTTTGAAATCACATTCACCCATCTTTGTTGTAAATGCATAAAATCCACAGTCTACTGACGATTACGAGTGATGTACTTTAATGATTCGTCAAAATTTACGAAGACAGTTTAATTTTATCTAGTGTCCATTTCTCTAGATTCTCCCGTAGAGAGCGAACTGAAACAAAGATCTAATCGTCAGTGATATCGATCGAACATTTTATTATATTACACAACACCTTGATAAAAGAAACAAACTTCTGGCACGATCCACCATCTATTCATTAATCGAGAGTTTCTCTGCAACACGGAACGCTGTTGTTCCAGTTACACAGCCAAACAGTTTTTATCATTTCTGGATTCTCGTACAGTTACAGAGTTTTCGTTTCAACTTTACGAGATTTTCAATAGCAGCATTTCGCTCCACTTTAGTCACCTAATTCCATCAATGTATCTACATACATTTAACATCGAGTCAATGCGATTTGATCCCCACCCGTTCGAATATTTATATTCGTCGGAATAAACGTGTTGCGAGAAGCGGTGAATTTCGTGGGAGCGTATTTCTCGATAAGCCCTGATCCCGTTGAACGCGATGAATGATAAATTCCGCGTGACACGATAATTGATATAAATGCGAAGTTATTAGCGAATAATAATATCAGTGATAATAGAGCGCGGGAATCAAAAGCATTTACAACGACAAATCATGAGCACGAAAATCCGGCACAATAGAAGCCGATACCGATGACCGCGCACAGATAAATCCACGATGCGTGAAGCTTCTGACTTTTATCACGAAATTTACGTGGCACGGACAGCAGATATGGATTCGAATAGATACGCATCATCCGCATCCCTTTTTGCAGTAATATGCCAATTTCTCCTGGTCCGACCTATATTCCCTTCCTGCTTCCAAACCATTTTCATAATTTATTTGTGCGAACCTAATATCTCCATTTTTTCAGATTCAGATTCTAGTTAATCCCCTAACAGTATATTGTGTTGACTATATTCAACGTTGATATAGTCGAAAAACATTCTCAGACATTTTAGAAAACTTTGAATTGAGGGTAAAATTAGAAAGACAAATAGAAAATTAAAAAGTTACTTAGGAGAGACTACATACAGAGTGTGTGATGGATAATATTTATAAATTCTTGTCTAAGAATCTAATAAGATTGATGGACAAGTTTATGAATCCTAGAAATCCTTCATATGGATCTCTTCGCAGAACCCGAAGTAGAGGAAAACTGATCGGTCCTGAGATTTCCGATACGGTGTTCGTCGGGCAAGTCGAGTTTTCGCGGGGAAAACGCGGAACGGCTAATATTTACCGAAATCCCTCGTTAGAAGTCGGACTTAACTTCTAATCGAGTCTTGGGACAAGAGACACGCGTACGTGGGTGCCTCGTAACTCGTTTATCGACAAGGTGTAGAGCACGTCGTGTCGTAGCCGCGCCTAGAAGGTAGGAAAGAGCGCAAGGTATCAGAAACTGTTGGTCGATGGGTGCCCGTGGCACGGTCCGACGGACGAAACCAGAAGTAATGGCATTAAGAAGCCCCTGAAGGCTGGAGACTGCAGCCGCCTAACTGTCAGCTCCCACTTCGGCTCTGTTTGACCCTACCTATCGGCAACGACTAGGCCAAATCACCAGGGTTCTGTCACGACAACGAACAATGACGACTTTCTAACCGAGGTAGTACCATTGTCGCCTTGTGCCCTAACCAGATCTGACTCCCTGTCGTTTCCAAGCCTACGTCGGCCGGTTAAGCGATCTTATAAGGATTGAGGAGCTGATTCTTCGCAGTCAGCTCGGCGAGAAAGTCATCCAAACGTCGGATCATCGAGACCTCATTCACTGAACAGTACATCTTCATTCTCAGCTTTTTCTTTTCTTGACATTGAAGGCCCACTCTTGGAAAGGATTTACACAATATAGTTCCAATTGTTTTATCAAGTGCATCTCCAAATATCTTTCTCCAATGATTCCCTTCTTTATAACAATTTCTGCTTCTACTCATTAAAAATGTGTCGACTCGTAAATGGTTGTCTATTTAAATGTACATAATCTCACTTTGATGTTATTGTATCTTTGATTTTATCTTAGTTATCGGACATTTTATTGCTTTTTCCAAGTTCATGTTATTAAATAGTCAGTGTAATAAGTCAATGTGGAAACATTATTCTACAAAAAAAAGAATAACATAGCCCGTTTTCAACTTTTAATGGTGTCAACACGTAACAGATGTTCAAAGAGGGAAATTATGCCATCGATTAACCAAAGTGCAAACGTTATCGAGTGAGCGAAACTCGTCGAAACCGTAAATTTTTCGCGCGAAGTCACCCGAAACGTTCCCGTTGGCCCACCCCACACGTACCAGACCAGTTTACGGACAGTATGTGTAAATTGGTGGTAAAGTTAGCGTCTTAATATACATTGGTTAAACTGTTCACCGAAGTTTGCGAACATACGAAGCGCGATGCTCGCTACCATGTCGGTCCACTTTGCCGAGCCATTTCAAAGTCCATAATTAATCTCAACCTACAAAACCATGGCAAAACGGTTAGCATAGCAAATTAATGCCGAACGACAATTTCTCATGCTGCGGCCGCCGTTAATCGGCGTGTAAAATTACTTCTCGACGAAGACACTACACTGTCTGTCGTGACATTTACGAGTCACAACATCCAGTGACCAATTAAAAAATCTATGGACACCATCGATACTCGTCATTACTAACAATATCGTCATAAACAACAAATATCAATTTTAAGCGCCCCTTTTTCAGTAAAATTACTTCTCGTTACATTTTCTATTTTATTTTAAAAAGTGTAACTTTTTCGTTAACATATTCATTGTATCATTGGAATATTCGTAATTGTAATACTACGAACTTTTTAAAAATCTCATTTTATTACAACTTCAACACAATAAAAAAAATCATTCCAATAGTGAAATTGTATTAGGTAATTTCAGAAATAGTGCGAATTTCGTTGCATACTTTTCTAAGTTAAAAAGTATAATTCTGTGGATTGTAAAAAATGAAGGAAAATATAAAAAGAATGGACGTGATTGTTTTAATATTTAAATATTTCGCATTTCGCAGGAGATAACCTGATTGTTATTGGAACCGCGCGTGTGTGTGTGTGTGTGGGTGAGAGAGAGAGATACAGTTTTTACATTTAACATTTTATTTCTTCATCCGGGTTTCAGTAACTCGATAGACTCGTGCGTCCGCGCAAATTCGTTATCTAATCATTCCAGCGAGTCGATCGTTTAAATATCAGTCGGCAATTGTGTTTAATTAGTTCAACACAATGCTGGCTTTAGTCGTCGAGTGTAATATAATTTCAGTTATCACCAATTTCCTTTGAATTTGTGTGTCCTGCACGCGACGTGTGCTCCACTGTTGTAAACTTCGTATCGACCAGTGCAAATATTAAAAAGGAAATTCACATGCGCGTCGGCATCGTCGATTCTGTAATTGGTTCGAATAATGTTGCTGATGCGTGTGCCGAAATGGTTGGAACACGTGTTAACAACACGATACCGCTTTTTCGCTTTATACATTCAAGCCTCGAAAATAACCCTTATGTTCACTTCATTTTAGAGCTAACTAACGAATCTAGTAAAAAAACTTGAGGCTAACCTTCCGCGAGTAATTTGAGTCGTTAAGAATCTTTAATGTGCTAAGCTTTCAAAAAATCTAAAATTCTGAAGCACATATTGAAGTCGCTTGTAATATATGTATAATCGTTGAAAGGTGAAGTACTTAAAACGTTAATTGGAAAGACAAATACTAGATTGAAATTCAAACGTGAAATTTAGCTTCAACCATAAATGACTCAGGTTACTCACGGACTAACACAATGTTTGGCTACTCGTGAGGGTCACGAATTCATTTATACACCTAATATCCATACCGATTCCAGCATGAAATCGGTGTAAAGAATCGGCGCGGTTCGCGAAGAATCTGCATGATTCGCGAAAGAGAATGATTTTGGATGACGACGCCCTCCGGCCGACAAAGTTTCATTAATTGTGGTCGGAAGTTCAGCCGAAAGCCAATCGGAAAACGATATCGGATAACGTAAATCTTGCTGTACACGCCATGCAATCGGCATGCCATGTGTGCACGCGGACAAGCATCAAAAGACACGCGAATTCGTCCGGCTCGTTGAATATTCTGAGACCGTACGGGGAAAAGATAGGGCCGTTACGAAACGATGCACGAAATCAAACGTTCTGCGGAACTTCTGGACATCACGTAATGCCGATATTGCGAGCACAATGCTATAAGAATCCGTGGAAGGCGGACGCCGGTTCACGGAACCATGAACACAATTAAACTTCGATCCGACATGGCTGGTTACGATTCAGTGTACACAATTACGATAGCAATCGGAGTTCATTGTTCACCCACGGTGGCTTACATTCAATTTTCTTATTACCGCAGACATTTTTGCCACACGTTTTACCTCTTATTTCGCGCATCTGTGTACACAAATGTACTTATTTAGGAACGCGTGCATCACTTTCAATGTTTGTTTAGACACGAACAAGTCATACAGAAAAGCCATCTTTCGTTTCTTCATTTATTATAAATCTTGTTAAATAAAATTAAAGACATTCACGAATTATGTATCTCGTTTCTTTTCTACGTCTGCTATAGAAATTATGTAAAGGTTCATTTTGTACTTGAAAAGAAACTGGTACTATATATTAACTTAATGTTTCCCATAAAAATGTTCAATGGTATGCACGAATTACATACATTTTATTTTATAGATGAAGCATAAAAAAGGCGTGCTCTTTCCTTGCACTTATTATAGAGAGCTTGTAAAATACTTACTTTACAATTACTGATAGAAACGTTGAATATTCATCACGAATTATGTGTATTTTATGTTATACATTGAACAAAGAGGAATGAAACAGTCCTATGCCTTTTCGACATTTATTACTGAAAGATTGTAGAATACTGTCTACACGCATTTGACTATACGAAATCGTTAGAAAATGTCTAACCATCATGCACACTTTACCGTGCACTTGAAGTAAAACAAAACTGGAAAGCTCTTATTTATTTTGTAGATTTACAGCACGCGAAAAATTGCGGCCAGTGTAAAATGAGTGGTTTTACGTTCCCGGTATAAACGCATGATAAGATGAAATTGCACGGATTAAAATTTCATTAGGTAATCGCATTCACGCAACTGGCGAGCGTGTACACATAGTTGTCAACTCGGATCTGCACGGTCGATTCCCGGCGCCGCGCCGTTCAAATTAGGAATCGCCAATTCTGCAGTTGCCCTAAACAAAGAATAACGCAAGCGCGCGGATACTTAAGCCAGTCCTATATCAGAATTCCAAGTCGGTGTTCAGGCTGAATGGACTGAAACACGTGAGATAATAAGCTGATGCCGTGTGTTTCCACAAGGACTGGTGCCTGGCACGCCGTTGGTCACGAACTTCCTATCTACCCGTATAAAACAGAACCCGGCTCTGTATATGTATAAAACGCCAGGAGGAAAAACGTGGCGACGAGGGGAGGCTCACGTTTCGCAAATGGATCTCCGATCATTGCCTATAAATAAACCATTTTTCATGTCCACCGCAAAAACCGTTTGGCTTTTATTTACTCGGCGATCGGCGAACGACACTTGGGAAAATTTATAGTTACAAATTACGTACGGTATAATTGTCGTAAAAAAATAAAGAATAAAACGCCCAGCTGTCCCATTTGTTCCGTTGACCGACAAAAACGTCCTCGGTCAAACTTTACGCGAAATTTAAGGCGAATAAAAACAACTGGGTCTCTTTCGTTTCGTGAGAAACGTGTAAATAAAATGTGTTTAATTGCTGGCGGCTGAGTCACATGTGTGGGTAACTGTGGATTTTTATAGACGATAAAAATCTCCTGTGTCGATTGTTATAAACAGACTGAGAGTGACAGTGTATTGCTTCCGGTAAAAATTAGTAGGACGAATATAATCGAATTCAATTATTTCGATAGTATGGCAGTTTGGTTACACAATTTATTATACAACTCAGCGAAGAGTTAATTGAACATTGTAACTAAGGGGCTGTTTTATTATCGGAGAACGTTTAGGTCCCTCTGATTAATTCAAACGTATCAGAGTAATTGGTTATAGTATTCGAGGTTCTAGAGTAATTCGATTCGTTTTATTCAGTGACAACGGCAGTCTATCCCACAAAGAAACCGGATTAATAAAATTAGAATGGCATATCGAGTTTCAATTTATCAATTGAAACATTTCAAATAAATTGATTAACGTGGAATGTTCAACATGGTTGAAGATTGATACCTAGTTTCACAAATGAACTGAAATTGCAATGAATGAAACTGCAAACAATTTGGTAGCAATTTTAGGAAAGATTATTTATCCAGGGTTGAAATAAAATTGAATGTTTACAGACTCAATTCGTGGTTTACATGGAATTGATGCTTACAAATAACTGAACCAATAAGCAACCAATCCGATCTTCTTTCCCCGCCAAAGATAATCAACAGCTAAGCTCAGACAGTCGATCAGACTCGTTTAATTCTCCGAGAGTGTTATAGAATCCTACAAACAAGTGCCTATAAAACGCATCGCGTCAATCATTTTTCAAGAAACCATGTTTTATTGAAGAAACTCTGTCTCCGTGGCAATTACGGAAGAATATGGTAATACGGGAAAGGAGGTGTCATCTGGAGGACATAGATGGCGTCTGGTCGCAACAGGATCCTTATGTATCAGGACTTGAAGCACGACGGGGGTTTATCCCTGTCCCCCAGCGAGTCCGTGGCGATATTAAATCGTCGTGGCCCGTCTGACAATCCTGGCTACCCTTGTCGTATCCCCCGGCTTAAACAAAGTCTCATCTTTAATAATGGATTCGGGGGGTGAGCGCGAGGGTGGCTGTCTCATCGACGTCCGCATTTCAAAACGTTCGAGAGGATATCGTCGAGAACGCAACTCGAAGTTATCCGATGTCACGGGGACGGCGAATTACCGTGTTTTGGTAATCCGAATCCTTCGCGTAATCTCTTATCGGTCTTCCCACGGAGCGGACAAGTTCGGAACGCGCGTGCAGCAGCGTCGCTATCTTTCCGGATAGCATCGTAAACGCCAAGAATCTGTTTTACGGTCCGCGGGAACGAGAAATAATCGGCGTTCCTTTTCGTCGGAAGTTTCTCACGGGGCTCCGGCTTTAAACGCTCGTATAAACTTTTAGAATTACGTCCGGAATAATTAGTCGGGGCTTGATTACCGGTCTAAGGGGGTGGTAGAGGGTGTGGCGTTCGCAGGGCTCGTTCCAATGACGTTCGAACATCGGGGGTGCCTCCGGTTTCGCTCTTTTGCAATTTTTCTTCGGGTTTCCTTTTTTCGAGTTCCCCCCCAGTTGTTCGGGTTAGGTAATTCTCGTTTTTTATCTATTATTTTTTTTTTTGGCCATGGCGAAAGTAATCCCCACGAGAAAAAGCATCCTTTTGGCACCGAGAACTTCTTATTCCTGGAACAACAGGGCCGGTTATCGATCCGGCATCGAGCGATAGCCGCAACGACGTGTATTGATAGTCGCGGCACTGCCGGGTGGCTTGTTTGCTCGAAACATCGAATTTTCTGTGAAAGTTTACTGCGCGCCCTTCGTGTCGGCGAAGAAGTCGGCTTACGTGTCGCTGAATAAACGGATCAACCCTCGCTACCCACCTCCCTTTCTTCTTCTTATTCCTTCTTGTTCCTCTTTGCTACCCTCAAATTCTCCCTCTCTCTCCCTCTCTCTCTCTCTTTCTCTCTCTCTCTCTCTCTCTCTCTCTCTCTCTTTCCCATGCTTTCTCTCTTTCGTTCTTGCATCTCCTCGCGAGATACTTAAATTATTTGCCCTCCTACTCCGCCTCGCCTTTCTGCATCATTATTCGCCGAGATTCTCACAGGAAGTCAGAACCACATCAATGTCGAGGGAATTTCACGAGCCCACCCTTCGAGACATAGCTCCTCAGATTAGCGGACGGTCTATTTGAACGATTCCACCAACGCCGAAAGGACAACAGATTCGACACTCGAACGGTGCCACGGAAATTTAAGTGTTCCATTTTTGCTTGAGATGACCAATTTTTAAGATACTTTTGGAATGTGTTTGTACCCTACGTTTTGGTAGTACGCTTCAATAGACCAGATTCTCTATTTGTGTCGGAAAGAATATCTAAATGTTACCACTTCTAGCGTAAAAATCTTATTGAACAGTGGTCAGTATCTAAGTGGTTAGTATTTATATGTACCAGCTGAAATCAAGTACAAAGACTAATGGTCCAATTAGAAATAATACACGACACGAGGATAACTTCAGGACTAGTCAAATATTTTAATCAGTCCAATTAACCTGAACCGATTAATTTTTGCTACCTCGAAAAAGTCGCGCGCCGGGCGTCGACTAAAACGAGCTTCGCAAATCCGTCTAGTCTAAATCCATCCACGAATTATATAGCGCAGGGTCCTGGCATTCTGATTCCTTCTCTTTTGGAGTGGGCAGGGAAAAACGTGGAGAACAAACACGTAGATGGGCATCTAGCCACGTTAGGCAGAAAGTGTACGCGCATCTCATATAATTTTCCGCGAAAGTTTCCGGGCGCAAGGTGCTCCGTGCAGGCATCGTTCAGCTTAAATTCATTTTTGAGCACCGAGCCGGAGTTGGGTTTCCACATCTGCGTGCGGAACTCGTTTTACTCCCCTTTCTTTTTCCATTCCACTCTTGTCCTCCATTTCTCTTCCGCCGACTTCATCGCTCCGACTTGAAAGGTAAACTCCGGCGTGACGGAGTTTCGCCGAGCTTTTTCATCGGAACACGATTCTCTTTCCTTCTTCTTCCACCACTTCTTCCGTCCATTTTTCCCTCTCTTGCTCCCTCTCTCTCTCTCTCTCTCTTCGTCGTTACCAACCCCCTGTCAGGGGTGGAAACGGGAAATAAGAGATCCGAACCGGAGTTCTGGTTACCTGCACCACGATTCGCGCTGCTGGAAATCGAACGGCGAAACTTTCTAAGGAACGAGTCCCGCACGAACGCAACCTCTCCAAGTCGTTAATTATTTGAGGCTACATTTTTCGAGGGCCATTCCACCACCCGGTTGCCGCCATCGATCTTCCACAAGGTAGCCGGATCTTTCTTTCCTCTACCACCTTTGTTACTTAATTTTCATTTATTCGAATTAACGGCACTGTCCAACACACGCTACCCAACGAACAATCGGCCAAGTTCTAGCCAGTGACCTAAATAGGAACCGATGCAGCTGCCTCGAGTTTTCATCTCGATCGAATTGCTCGGGCCACTGCAATCTTCGGTTACATCGCGAGACACTCTGACGTGCAGAAATTTAGACTTCCCGAGGAAATTCGTTTTCGTCTCCCTTCATTTCGGTCTGGACACGTTTTATGTCTTTATGTTAGAGTCGAATGATTGAATTCTTCCTTGCGATGTAGGTTTCTTTAAAGAATGAGATTTATATTGAACAGACATTTGCTTAATTTATGGTTTGAGTAACATGTCATGTATAGAGTCATATATAGACTCGTATTTCTATGCGAAATAAAAATTCTGTATATCAATTACGAGGAATTGAAACCAAGTAGAAATTTCTCTACTTATTTAATAATTTCAAAAAGCTGAAGATAGTACATTTATACTATAAAACTCTCATAATCATTGCAGTCTTTAAAATTGCATTTACCCTCTTTTGTTATAAATGCATGAGAACCTCAGTCTAGTCATATTTGAACGACACCATTGTTTTTCCAAACTTGGAAATTAATTTTTACAATTATGTATTAAGTAAACTAAATATTATTACGATCTACGAGATGTGAGAATCAAAAGATATTAAATCAAACGTTACAGCAAAAACAATGATTCGTTCGCAAAGTGTGACTACGTAATTAGTAGACTGCGGACCTTTATGCAAAATAAGAATGTTCTGCAATGATTGTGGACAGTAGGAGGTAAATAAAAATTAATTTCATTTCGTAGTAGATCTTTCACATTGAATATATTATAACAATATTCATAGACATTTCTGATCATATACTGTTTTATATTTCACCGATCCAATTTCTTCATAAGTCCATAAAAATCCGCAGTCTAGTAATTACAGTACTACCTAGTTCTATGACTTCTTAGTTCCTCCCTAAGAAATTTTACTTTCAGAGTAATAGCAAGTCAAGTAATAAATCTGGATTCCCAGTGCAAGTAGGGTCAGAGAGGCGAAAATCATTAAAGCCAAATAGCAATTAAATGCGGTCCCCGATATTCCATTAACGTGTCGGGCACGGTGCAGTTCTTTCACATCTTCATCGCGTGCTTCACGACTATTATGTTTTTCAGCAGCGCGATCGGAAAAATTCTAATTAGCGAGCTCTCAAATTAACTCAAACCAACGTTTCCCCGGGTATATCGTAGAGATTTATTATTATTCCGAGCGAGAGAGCGTGGGGCTTGGATTGCGCGGTCCTCTCCGCAGTACCCCCTGGCCTGGTAATTATTATTTCTAATTATTAGCGACAAAAAGAAGCAGTGGAAAATCTGCTGCACCGTGCAAATAAACTCGCATCGCGATATTCGGCGACTGGCTCTTCGCCGCGTGTAATTAAGCCCCGGGGCATTCTCGCGTCCGCATTGCCCGCGGCCCTATTATTCCGCGTTTCGTTCAATCAATCGAATTGTGCCAGCCGATTATAATGCCTATAAACGTACACCGGCCCCGCGGAATAAAGTATTGAAAGCAATCGAGGATTGGAGAGAGAACTCCATTGCTGGAACTCTTGTCCGAATGACTGAACGGGGAACCTGTTCAGAAAACCTTCAAGAAACCGGGCCACGCAATTATATCCGGCGGAAAATATATTAATTAAAAGACCCTGTACACTCTTGAAATTTACTGAATTCTACGCTGGACGAGGCATTCGCCTGTAAAACTTTAAGCCTCAATGCGATACTGCCGAAAATGCTGTAAATATGCGGAAATGAAAATGCTCCGAAAAATGATGGTAAATTGTCAAAAATACTCGACTTGCTATTTTATTGGTGGTTATGAAAAATCTGTGGCGCTGGCGTAGTTCTTCAAGTCTTAGTTGCTTGTAGCATTGTATCATTCGCTGGTTTTAAAGCAATTTTCGTGGTCTCAGGTAAAATTGTGTTTTGGATTTTACGAGATGAATTTCAGCAAAGCACCAAGTTAAAGAAAATTGTGACCGTGCATATACTCAAACACTTTGCTCACCAATTCAACTAATGTAATTAACAAAACAAAATCTGAGAACTCAAGATTTGAAACTTCAATCACAAGCATCTCGGACTTTGAAGACTGTAAGCAAATTTCTTGCACTCAATCTGTCATCGGAAAAATTAATTTCCGATTGAAAATGGATCCTTGGTCCCCTCATCACAGCATTCAAATCCCAAGCACAAATATCCTCAAATGCCAATAAACTGGAAGGTCGCCGAGCATCGATATTCCAACCGGCGCTGTAAAATAAATATTAGTGACTGTTTGCCGTGCACTTTTGTTCGGGTGAGAACGTGGCGAAAATTCGATAACTGAGACACGGAGGCGCATAATTATTGTCCATTATACCGCCGGTCGGAATTGGCTTACCGGGTAGTCGTTCAGGAATACAAAGCACGGCGCGCGCGGCACGCGGTAAGGCACAAACGTGCAAAATCGGAGGAAAACTGGCTTGTCGCGACGCGCGGTGCCGCGCGCCACGGCACGGCGCGGCATTGAAAAGCAGCGTGTCGTCGGAGCTTGCGGGTAGAACGCGTCGCAATCAGAATTAGAAACGAAGAGAGAGGCTCGAAGCGGGAGCACGGAATCCTTCGAACACCGGAGATTTAATACAGCTCGCTGCATACTAAATCTGCACGAACAGAAGAGCGCGCCGGTTTGCGATAGGGCGCGACACGGAACGCGAAATGGCCGGGGAAAAGAGGAAAACTCATCGGAATCCCTGACGGCTCGCCTCGCTTTTACCCTCGATCGTTCGCGAGTGACGGCGAGGGGTTAAAGGGCGGAAAAAGAAGAGGGCGAGAGAGAAAGAGAGTGAGAGTGAGCGAGAGAGAGAGAGAGAGAGAGAGAGAGAGAGCGAAGGGCGAAAGGGTGAGAAAAAGAGAGGAGGTAGCATTCTTTGGAAATCCTAGAGCTGCTGTAGTGGCGCTTCTGTTACCGGAGGGGTAAATCGGTATCGTTTCGTTTAAATCCACGTCGTTTTACGAGCTGGCGACGGTGGAAAAAATGGGAAACCTTTCACGGGATGGCGTGGCGCGGAACGGCCACGTCGCGCCGCGCCGCGCCGCGCCGCCGGCAACCGTGTTTATTTTAGAATGCTTCGTTCGTCGCAGTAAATGCAATTACGGTCTTCCTGCGGGAATCGATTATCGCATTAGGTTATCTCGTCGATGCATCGGCTTCTTCGGCGGCGGGGATTTAAATAGAAACGTTTTTGGCCGCCGGATACCGCCGTGAACGTAAACAGCGCGCATCGTGAATACGATATGAGCGACGACACCCCGGAACATTTGACTCCGACCGGGTTTTATCGAGCGGGGCTAAGGTCGTGGAAAACCAAAAGGAAATTGGTCCCGGCCCGGTATTGTGATTATTTTGGTGGAGGTTCGTTTTGACGCTGATATGTTCTCAGAAGTTGTAGAACCGCATATTTCCATTTCATTGACTCGATTTTGACTGTGTACTGATTAGACTTCGAATTTTGTGGATTTATAACAAAAATGAGTAAGTGCATTTTAAGACGGTGGACAGATTAAAAGAATTTAAAAATGTCTATGTATTCGTTTCTGCTGATTACAATCATTAAAAAAAGAATGACATTTCTATTTGACTCCTGTGTTAAACAGTTTATGCGGACATTATTTATTTGGTAGAAAGATCCGCAGTCAAGAAATAATTTTTAATAGCTCAAGATCTTGTTTTGTTGAAAATGTTAGAGCTAAGTGGAGTCTGAAGAAATAGTTAATAGTTTACCTGTCTCTACGTCCTCTACACTGTTTTAAATTACACTTCATAAGAGGACACCACATATTAATTTCAAAATTGCTGATATCAATCTCGGAAGAAATTCCTCGCAAAAAGATAGATTTAAGAAGAGCAAAGAGCGAGAACTACACAACACAGAAATCCATTCTGACCAAGAAGCACAGCGAGGAAAATGGAAAATCTTAGCTTAAGTCTCAGCAAAATCCGTTTTCTGAGGATATGCGTTAGACTCGTTTCTCAAAGCAGATTTGTGCCGTGTCGTACGCAACGTCTCACGACAAATCTCAGAGAAGGTCGGAGTCGAAAGGTCAGCGAAAAGGGTACGTTGTTGACCCAGTTTCACCAGGCGCCCTTTTAAATTAGTTTGCCAAACAAGAAAGCCAGGAGAAGCAAGGGATGAAAGGTGCCGCGGGAAATAATGCGAGGTGCTGCGAAAAGGGAAACGTCTCGAGGTATAAAGGGCAGGACTCGTAAGACAGCAATCTACAACACGGTCCACGGAGAGCTGTAACACGACTAGAATCGAACTTGTAATAAGGTACACCTCGCCCACTCACCAGAAGTCGATTGCTCCCATAGGACGACGACCCTCTCTCCTCTATCTTTTCTCTTCTTCTCTCAGGCAGAACCTTTCGGCGTTGTTCGTTTGTAAGTTTCTCGCGTCGATGCGGAAACCACCGAGAAATTACTGTTGCTTTCGGCTTCCCTTATACATGGTGTCCCAAACTGTCGTCCGTCCTTAAAAGGGGCGGTTCGTGAGAACATTTGAAGTCGCATTTTCATTTGCAGTATTATCACTTGCAGAAAAACACCTGAGACCGGCTCAGCGGCAGGTTCCACTGCATGTAGCGTTGGTCACGTGCTGCGGTGAACAAGAGAAGGAGTAGAAATTGATTGAATTAAAACTCACTAATATTGAAGCAGCAATAATATAGCCGTAAATGCATTTGCTGCTTCGAAATGTGTCTCGCTGGGACACTCGTAGACGGTTCACACGGCTGACTTGACGTATACGACTGTGCAGAAAGCCAAGGAATATACTCTTCAAAACAAATGACAAGAAGGTCGATCTTCGTTTACAGCGCCTAGTTAGTAGCCGGTAACCAGAAGTAACAAATTTATAATATGACTTCTAATGTTTTATAACAGTAAATAACACAAGGTGATATGTCGTTGAATTCGTCTCCAAAAATGCCACCGTATTAAACAAAAAAAACATGTGAGTCCATTTAAAAACATTAATTTGACTTTGATAAATTACACCATAGAATTGTTCCCTTCGAATAGAATAATTTTGTAAACTCATTTTTCTTATAACTTCAGTGGGTTACGAAATATTTTCGTTTTCACAGTAACGAAACATTCTGCATATTTCATACTTCCTCGACTGTAGATCCGCAGCGACAAATGTGTATTTACTGTATTAAGTATCCCCGTCTGACTATAGACCGATTATACTACTTGAACTCCTTACCAACTGTACAAGCTACAAGAAGTCAGTGACTATCGCTTTGAAACTTTGAAACTTTGTTCCAACTATTTATTTCGTCGCTATTGATTCATTCTATCGTTAGTACAACAGTCCAGTTGCTTTATACCATTATAATACAACGCCATCGAATGAATTCCGATTCGAAAGAAAGAATAAAATAAATTTGAGGAAAATGAATAGCGGTTTAAAAATTTATCACAACGGATGGTTTGGTTAAATAAGTCGGAGGATAACAGAGGTTTCGCCATTTGCCCGGAGGATAATACGCGAATTAACGCGAATCGAGCGAGCAGAAAAGTTGGAATAATTCCGTGACTTCTTTATACGGCGCAGCAGACCGCGATGAACTAAATATTGAAGTAATCAAAGGAGTCGGGAGCCGACAAAGGGTCCTTTAAGAATTTATATTGTTTCATTTCCAGAGCTTACTTTCAATTATATACTTCTTGCAGAATATTCTTGCAGAACCTGAAGCTAGTCGGTATCTCGGACGGAAATACAAATACTTCTCTTGAATAACGTTTTACAACGAAAAAAGTTGTAAAATTGACAAATAAGAAACTGCGCCGGGAATTCGCGAAAAGGATATAACATCGTTGCACAATAAACAGAAAGGTTTCGGTAACTTTAAGGGAGCGAACAATCAAGACCTCTATTTCGGGTTTTTTTCTACGTGGCTGTCAGTTTGTTGGCTTCTGTCAGATTTATTTCCTCCGCCGCTGCCGGCTCCCGTAAGAATCGATTCATCCCCCTTTTTCCCTTTACGCCTTCGCTCCACATCTTGTCTATCGATTCCGCTGACATCTATTTTTACTCGGCGCACACCACCCACTGTGTTTACATTAGAATCTTCCTAACTTTTATCAGTGAATTCGATCGCGCGATGGCACTACCCGAGACCCTCACGAATCTTTGCGCAGATTCACATTTTACAGAATTACTAACCCCTTGCACTTCGATCATTCACAACGATAAGAATCTCTTTACTCTTCGTAATTTCCCTGACGAGAAAGAAGATTTATAGTGTTCGTATTCTCATAACTTCACCAATGGTTAAATATGTAGAGAAATACATGTTTGTTCACTCTCCAATTCCTGCTTTTTATAAAACGTGCTTCTAAATTTTTTTTAAATCTTAAGATCTGTTTCTATCTGGGCTGCGTATCTTCCTGACAGCTTCAACAATGATTTTACTGGACAAAGAGGAACATGAAAAACCTATCTGGCTTTACAAAAGCGTAAGTCAATTCGTAACTTAAAATGTTCCTAAATGGAGGCTAGACTAGGACGCGCATATTGAATTTTTAAATTCTTTTTGGCTTGCCAAAAGCATTTTTTGCCGTCAGATTTCAAACTGCAGCACCTAACCCTCGACGACACGAATTTCCACAAACATCCTCAATTTTTCTACAACCTCGTCAGTACCCTCAATCTTCAAGGTTGCCTAAAGGTCTCGAATTAACTAGCAAGAATGCAGAGACACGTATACCGTCTCAAAACCGTGACATGAACAAAATAAAGAGCACACTTTGTGAAAAGAAGGAGGAAGTGGGAGCCTCGGCGATGAAGAGAGGTCCCTGGTGTGACGGTCTTGCCATACGCTGCGATGCCTCCTCTGTTTTCATTAAAAGCTTCAACTGGTCTCTCTCTTTCATTCTCTCTCTCTCTCTCTCTCTCTCTCTCTCGTTCTCCCTTTTCCCCTCGCGTCTCGTACGTATCCTCGCCTTCTTTTCTTCGTATAATATTACATTTTCTTTTGAAAGTAAAAAACGGGACGAACGCCGTCTAAGGGACTGAATTCCTTGCCGCGTTCCCGGCGGCTCTCAAAGCAACAGGACGTCAATTGTATCGATGAATAACCGTCATCTTTCTCGATGTCCCCGTTTCTTCTTTAACCCTCCCACCTTATCCCAGCTTCTTCTGCGCAGCCCTGTTACCTTTTTTCGTGGGCAAACACAAACGACACGACGCGATCGCGCTTCGAATAATTCTTCATCGAAGAACGACGGCTTACACGCGGTCCTCTCGTTACTGCCAACAAAGCGGATCTCGGAGTACCTGTGCTGGCTGACCTTTTTTTTAGATTTTCTCGTCCCCTGTTTCGCGTTCCAATCCCCGAGCCTCCTGTTGCGTTCACGGAGCGGTTAACGATATTCAAACAAACCCCGCGTCGAGAGAGACCGGACCACGGATCCAAACGATTAAGGTACTACGCCGATACCCGTGTCTAGTGAAATTGCAAACAACTCTCGCGAGGAACACGAAAAAATCCGGTTTATCGCGCACGTTTCTTTGCAAATCAGAATTTTAAACGGGAATATATCGAGCAGTTTATCTATTAACAGTTAATATATTTATTAACAGAAATTTAAGACTTCAGGGACGACGATCGAGTGCCAGTTTGTTCTGTGCGATCCACTTTATCAAATGGGAGGTGTAATACTTTTTCGTTTCACGCCGTGTTTTCGAGAAAATCGAGTTTGAAGATCAGTTGGGTTCGCTTCAGTGTACGCAGGAGGTAGAATAGGTGAGTCATGACCAGATGCGTCAAACGATTCCAATGTAATAGCACGCGTATGCGCTGCATTTTAAAAATCTCTTTTCTCATACACGACGTGTTAACGAATCAACGTTATATCATTTTTCGTACCTTTATTGTTTACGAAAAATCGCTGCCCTGTTGTATTAGATTTTCTCTCTTACTGATTTAGCATTTCTGATATTTTTCGTAGATATCTTGGAAGTTACAGATCCCTATTTTACACATATATTTCACGTATATTTGTGATACCATACTCTCATTGCATAAATTAATGTCAATGTTCTAAAAATTATACAAATTAAAATGAGGATGCTTCAATGCACGTGTATTTAAATACACTTGAAATAGACACGTGTACCAGTATTCGTTTATGTATAAATACACGTGTATTATTAATACACGTTCAAAACCTCGATCTCTATTGAAAGTCTAGAAAACATACATGTGCTGAAATACTCGTCAGAATTGCATAGAGTAGTATGGGAATAATGTTTTCTAAAACGATTCGATCAAGCACTTGTATTACCAATGACCAACGTTTACGAATGTGTAAATGTGGACCACCCTAAATTTCACTAGGCCCGCCCTTTCGGAGTTACTTTGAGTGTAGAACTATTACACAAGGCTCGGCAGAAGGTATTAAGTCAAGTTGACAGATGTGCACGGGATGGAACAGCCCGTTTATGTTTAGGACGAGGTTCATTGAATGTTAATCGTGCAATCTAATATTTTTACTGCCGACACGCCTGCTGTGCTTGGCCAGTTACCCTTTCTCTTGGCTCGCGTAATGGAAACTGTGATCTACTGACTTATCCTGTTTCAATTTTGTAATATTCGAGAGTCACGTATTCCACATAATTTATTATGCAGAATACTAACTAGAACTTTCGAATATTTTGTTCATTTTAATTATGTCTCAAATTTTACGAATTCAATTAGTCGTATAGTACGGAACGGGGTACTGTGTAGAGGATTTGATTGAATGAAACTGCAACTTCACGGACGAAAACGTTGACTTTCCAGATACGATACAGGCGAACGAATGATAAATGATATCAAGAACATGCTTCTGACAGCCGCTGATACTACGCAAAATCGATCATCTGATACGTTTCTGTAAAATAGAAAAGTTTGCAACCTCCGAAAAACGAAAATTCTGTTTCTATTCATCCGCGAGCAAACAATGTAACAAAAACAACAGAAATAATCGATAAAGAGTTCCATGTACCTTTTTTTGGTATATCGCTATGCAAAATTCGCGAATAAATCTGTTAAAAAGCTTCTACAACAAAGCTGCGAAAAAAGTTTGACTTATTTACGTTCTTGGAGCGGAAAGACTTGGAAAGCAGGCATCGCGAAAGTGATCGTTCTATAATCCATGGCGGATGCGATCGTCTTTGTGCTGGTGTCTCCCGATTAATTCAGCTAATCGAGATTCCACTGCATTCTCGACGGAATAATTCCCGACCGGTTTTCACGTGCTGCGTGGCCGCTACTTCTACCGTCTCCGGGTCTCGCTGTCCTCGCAGGAAGTAGGAAGGAACAAAGCAGGGTAGGAACTCGTAGGGCGACAGGGGGTAAAGGTAATCCCTATTGTTTCTCCTGTCCCATAAATCCTAGTAGCCGCGTCGCCTTTCCGCCTCCTACGCTTCTCCTCTCCTCTCGTGCTCGCACACTTCAGCCACCGACAACACCCCCTTCACGACCCCTTTTACACCCTCTCCCCTAGTATCCTACTGTACCCCTCCACTGACAACTCACGGTATTCTCAATCCCTTTGCTGTCCGCTTTCCTCGCCGGTTTGCTTCGTACATCTCGGTCCAGCTGTGCTTTACGACATACATGTATTTCCTTTAAGAATACAACCGGTGCTATCTCTAATTCGGCGGACTTCACTCGTACAGATTCGATCGTCGAGGGAGATGTCGGTTAACCTTCGTTTCCGAATCTCCTCGATACCTTCTGGGTCCCGAGCGAGGTCCGAACCTCGAATTTATTGCGGTTAATTTATGCAATTGGTCTTCCATTGTTGGAGCTACCCCTGGACGCCTTCGATGAAGAAGTCCTTCTGGGACGGTCAATCGTTAATAGCACTTGGAAATATTTATTTTCTGGGATCTGAGAAGTCGTACTGTTCTTGGTGGTGATCGTTTAATTTCTCAGTCACTTGTGAATCTTGTATTTTCTGTTGTTAATGTATGCTACTGGTATTCAATGGTTGAAGCTACCCTCAGGATGCCCTAGACGAAGAAGAAGCCATTTTGGGCCGGTCAATCGTTAATAGCGATTACAAATATTTAGGTTTTGGGTTTTTAGAAGTCATGTTCTTTTCCATGGTAATTGTTTAACTCTTAGTTATTTAGGAACCCCAAATTTATTGAAATTCATTTATACAATTGGTTTAGACTTACTGTAGCTACCCTCCAATCGCCAAAGACCAACAAGAAGCCATTCTGCGATGATGAAATGTTACATGTGAGTGAGTAGAAACTCTTCTCGAGTTTTGAAAAGTCGCATTGTTCTTGGTGATAATTAATTTAAGTTCTTTTACACTGAATTAATATTATTAGATTTGATTAGGTGTTTAAAGATCGAAAACTAATTTATGAAATTTAGGGTGAACGTGTAGTGGATATGGGACGATCCTACTTGCAGAAATAAATAAAAAAGTACGAATGCAATTCTTTTGTTAACGCTTCAGTTTCGAAAAGATTGAATTTGAAAGTTCAGTGGCTACTCGTACTGTCGAATGAAAATCAACTGACGCGTCCGATCATAGCTGACCTATTCTACTTCTTGCGAATACTACGGCGCACAGTCTCGTTGCATTTTCGAATTCGATCATTTGACGAATGATTTTACGAATGTTTTCGTAACGAATATTCCATAATTTGTCTTACTTGGAGAATTAAATTAAATAAACAATAAATATCTGAATGTAATTGGTGCTCGTAAAAATTCTAATCTAAAAGCTATTTTAAAGTAGCATGGCGCAACAACAAAAAAATATGTTTCGAACGTTTCGTAGCTGGTGCAACCATTAGTTACTCGAGGAACATCACACAGAATAATTTTTCCCTGAGCTGGTAGTTCAGCCACTCAAAAAATTCGTTCTGCTATTCTAAGTTCTTGACGGTGTTTCCCTAACGTTGTTTACGATCCATAAAGCTTTCAATGGGGTGCTTCAGGCTCCAGACACGCAGAAGGGTTTGCTTTTCCAGTAACGTAGTCTAAGAACGACTACTAATACCTAATAGTGTATTTAGACATCTAACTAGTTCTGCTTAAGTGTCCTTCTTTATTGCATGCTTAACATAACTATATGGTAAAGACCATAACCCACAGTAAATGCTTATCCAGATGTTTTTGCATCTCCAATATATCGGAACTTTAAATTTTAAACAACATTTTCGTTCCTACAAGTGTTTCGAAAGTATTAACGTAGTACTTGCAAATATATCTGTAACAGCAATAACAAATATTTACAACGCAGATGCCTAAAGAATATTGACAGCAATAATACACGACTATTAGATTAATTATCGAGCTGCATTGTTCTATCTATAGTGGGTTTCGTTCTATGTATCCTATGACGTAGCGCACGCTAGTAACCTATTCTCCTTGTTTAAAATTTCACGAGCAGAAGGTATGTGTAATTTTATTGTGGCCTTTTATATCTCAAGTCCGAAGCCTCGCATTTCGGTCTGTCCTCCCGGAGATACCATACACATTTATAACTGTTCCAAGTTTTAATCTCCCTCGACGTTGTTCCCGTCGCAGAGAACAATTTCTGTAGCGGCCATTAGAATTTCGTTAAAAATTCATCGGCAACCACGTCGCTGGGTGAAGTGCACTCTCTGCGTAAGATTATTCACGAGCTCCAAAAAGAACGCAATGGATCCTCGGATCACTTTCCAGCTCGATTGTTATTTTAATGAAAAACCACACTAATAACTCCTAATTTCCGCTTAAATTCCACAAATTCTACACCACATTTTGCTCGTAGCTCCCCTTTCAAAGGGCACTCTCTTTGGATAAGCTGTTTCACACCACACCATTTTTATTTCGTTTAACAATCTGCGGGCGAATCTTCAGATATATTTATTCTCGACATGGTAAAAATAATTTATAGATAGAGATGTTTTGGAATTTAAATTGTAGGTGGATCTCTCTCTCTCTCTCTCTCTCTCTCTCTCTCTCGTCTTCTTTCAATTTTACTACTACAATTTTCAGACATTTGAATATTTTTAAATTTAACTATGTAAGTACAGTCATCTTTCGATTCCTTCATTCTCTCACAAAAAATTTAGTAGAAATAGCAAATACCATATTACCAGAGTTTGCGGATTTATTGGTGCAATGTTAGGATCTCAAGTAACTTATTTGGAAGCTAACAAGTTACAATGATCGGAAATTGAAATTTTAACGCTGTTCGAATCAGTTCAGCCATCAGAAAATAAAACTACGCTCATTTTCAGTTCCTGGCGACCGGTAATTCTACCCATCATTAATAAACTGGAAACCGAAATAAATGTTCTGATTACACGGGGAAATCGGAATGACTCGAGTGCCGTGATCGGTGCATGCAACAGCACGGTCGATCGGTTAACGAAAATTCGAAAAATGTAACCGAACTATCGAGCCGAATCATCGCGTTTTCCAACAAACTGGATATAATACGCGCGTTACGCGGTCGGATTGCGTTAAATTAAATTCAAGCCTCTCGCCGCGTGGAAGCGCGCTAATTAACGTGTTTTTATTGAAATTGCAGATCGAGGATGCCATGCTGATGTTCGACAAGCAGACCAACAGGCACAGAGGTGAGTGAAATTTATGATTTTCTCTGGGGCCAGTTCTATCCGCGCGATACAATAATTCGAATAGGGGGGTGGGGGTCACGGGGGAAATAGGGGAAGGGGATAGCGGGGGCCGGTAATTACTGTTTAATCACCGATGATCGTTAAAACGTGAGCGGACTGCTGACCACGCGGGTCCGCCGCGCAGGTGAAATTTCAGTGCGCGCACTATAGACACCGCAGCGCAACGCTGGAACGTTGCCGCGCGCAAATATGTTGAAAATATGGTCGAGACTATTCTGTTTAGCAAGTCAATAATACTGGCATTTCGCTCGGAGATCGCAGATCGGCTAATTAACGAGCTGGTTCGAAACTATAATTAGTAATTACGATAATACACGACGTCAATACGCTGGCCTCGCTACAGCCAAAGATAAATAACATTAATTTGACGCGCGCGATCAATCGCTGCGTTAATCACGACGGTGATTGCGCGATTCAAACCCCTACGCCAAGCATAGTTCTTGCGATTTTACGCTAAATCGCGCTACTTTGCTAGTCAGGAGGCGAGAACGGAGGAATAGGCACGAAATTTCACTTTGCAAATTCCGACGAGCTGTCAGGCGTGGCAAATTGCACTTGGTGTCATTAATTATTGCTAAACACTTAGTGGGTTAATTTATTGCTTTGCAATGATAGTGGATTATTTATTACCGTGGCGGGATCTGCGCGCAGCTTGAATGGCAAATATATCGAAAATTGTTTAGACAGCTGTGGCAATGAGATTAATCATTTTATATTTCCATCGAGTTTTAAATGACACAATGAACATTTTTTATTCAATAAGCAGGAGAAGAAGTTATCATGCGTGTGAACAGAATCATGCACACTCAAAGGAAGCAAAACTTAGAAGAACATTTTGAAAAATGTCTAATTGATCATCATTCTATAAAATACTGCCATCTTTGACGTCAACGAAGTGTAGTTATTGAACCGTAATCTACCACTGAAATTTCTATGTTAGTGTTATCATTATGTTGCTTCTCAAATTCAATCAGTTGTTAAATATTTTGCAATTACTATTGACTGCTACAATTTTCAACTCCATTGACTGTTAAGTGTGTGGAATTGCTGTAGTGATAGAATTTTTATACATTCATACACTGACTACAAATATGAGAAACAAACAGTTCTAAGTCATATCTACAACTTCTTAGCTACACTACCTCTCATGTTCGTAAGAAATAAAGTCAGCACGGATAATGTACAATTGCTTATCACAAAGAACAATTTACCCTGGAAAAGTGGAAACTATCTTGCTGTACGTTCTTTAATGGAGTAGATTTTTGATCATGCAACGCCCTCAGAATTTTGCCGCGGTAAGAATATAGGTTGAGAGATGGACTATGGTAATATTATAGACCCTCCCCCGGTTCCGTTTCGATTCTAATCGAGGCAGGATGATTTCACATTTTCATATTTCCCTCGCGGACGGAATTCATTCCTCCGTTTATACACGTACGCAAAGGCGGGGACGTGAATGTTCGGGCGGTTCTGATTCCTGGCACGCGTCGCTTCTTTCGTTCTTTATGTTAATCGCACCTGAATAAAAGGCTGCGTAACCGGCCGCCGCGATTACCTATTGTTATGCGTCACGCGATTGGCTGAAATTCGAAGATGCCGTCGAATTTACGGCTGTAAGATGTCCTACGTGGTTGCAGAGTAGCAAAAAACGTCGAGAAATGCTCCTCGTTATTAGTTCTGGGTTTCTTTAAACAATTGCTTCGATTTTGTGAGACGTCCATATATGAATTCACTAATCCATATTGAATTTCACAAATAAATTCCAGTAACATTAAACAAACAAAACTTTCTCTTTAATAAATGTTCACCAAAGTCCCATTTAAATAACATATTCCAAACTACAAGATTCTTGGTCGCATTACGGCATTAGAAATAAAATTTTTTGAATGTTCACTTTCCACATTTACAAGAATATTATCTCCGTTTCTGAGCTTTTTCAAGCATTATGGAATTGATCGTTCATTTACATAAAATTGTCAATTTTTAAAATTGTATATCACCAACTTCGAAATGTAAAATAATTTGTTGTTATTTGGAATTTGAGTTAATTGTTATGTACATTACTTATAAAGTACACCACAATTTATGTATTTATTATACTTTTTTTTAGAAATATATTTGTAGTTGCGCCACGTTTGTTACGAATGAATGTATTTTTTATCTACAGCAATCTAGTGGAAGTGAAGTTCACATTCCAAATCGGCAGAGCGTAATCGAAGAGCGATCTCCGACGCAATTGTTTCGCGTATCTCGCAATTAACAGAGCCTTAACGACCATCGAATGTTAGCCTAGAAGGGTGTCTCGAGGAAAATGAGTCTTGCCGTTGGGAGATGTCTGTGAAAATCGAGCGTCTCGCTCGCCTGGCGAAATGAGATCGTTCGATCAAGGTGGCCAAGGTCGGGATGAATGAAATATCAGACTCCTAATGTAATATATACGCCCGAGTTCCTTGTACAACGAAAGAAGACCGTGAAGAGGCGAGGTGCACGAACGAGCTTGGGGGATAGAGAAAGGAGGATCCAAGAGGGCGAAGGGTGAAGGGTGAAGGATATACGAATGGCAAGGGGTCTCGGTGTCGCGAGCCTGGATCCATTCACGTCGTGGCTTGAATGGGATCGATAATCGTCAGCGATCGAGGCAGCCCACCCGGCCGATAATCGGGAGTCTTTCTATCTTTTTTAACGGTATCCGAGGCTCCTACCAACCCGGCTGCATTCGCCCTTCGTTTCCATCCCTTCTGCTCTTCAGTAGAGTGCCTGCCGGCTCTCAGTGATAGATTCTAATATCGCTTATGAAAAATAGGGGCAAATGGGATATGAAAGCTGGCTCCCTTCAATGCCACAGGGGTTTCTCGCCGCCTCCGTGGGGTGGAAACGCTGGAGATAGATGAAGAGAGATGGAAAGAGCGAAAGAGAGAGAGAGAAAGAGAGTTCGAACCGCAGGTTAGGCGAAGAGAGAGAGAGAGAGGGGGGGAGTGCAGCACGTCTCAGCAAACGGACAGCGAGGAAAGGAGTAGGAGAAATAGCGGTGTACCGCTGGCGAAGAAAGAGGGGCAGGTTAGAAAGTGGGAAGGAGAAAGAGAGGCAACGAGGAATGGGGGTGGAAAAGGGGACAGGGCTCTTTCAAAGCGGCGCGTAATCTCTCTCGCGATGACATCCAATACCATCCCCCGTCCGACGAGTCTGCGAACCTCAAACCTCGAACATCTCTTGTGCTCTCCCGCAGATTTCACAATATGGTACCTCCATAGTCGGTTTGTGACCCCTAAGGGGATTATTGTCGGATTTTCTGTGAACGTTGCGTGAGCAACTTCGGCCGCAATCAACGAGACACGCATGGATCTTATTCGGTGCCCATTGTCTACTCGTTACTCGTGATTGCGACTGCTGATCGACCCGGTTGTTTGCGTTAGGCTAGATCAACTGTTCACTGAACACTCTTGAAACCTGGTGTTGTGGCATGGATAACAGCCATATTACATTTTCAGTTTTGTAACGGTGTTACCATTGTTCGTGTGGTTTGTTTCATTTGGAGATCTGTAATTTTTAAATGGAAATACTAGTAAACTGACAGATCATTCCAATAAAAAGATAACTAATCCAAAGATTTATAAAAGGACACCTTATCCAGAGATAATTAAAAAAAAACATAACATCCACAGTCGATTCTTACCGGAATCCGGGAATCTTACCGGATAATCCATGAGACTGTTCTAGGGTTAATAAAATTTTAAGACATGTTTTATTTTGTTTCGTTTAAGCAATTTTTATTAAAAGATTTGTGATAAATACATTTTTATACAGCAATCATATCGGTGAATTTTTCACAGTATGTATAATTGGTATTGTTTAAATTTACAATATAATTGTTCTAGTTTCTCATAAAAATTCAAGTCGTATAGCCCAATATTAATTTCTGAAATACTTTTGCAGACAAATTTTGTCTTTTATTTTGCTCCAACAATTTATGAGGTTCAATTAACATTACACCAGCAGTACACAGAGAGAAGGTTAAGAAAGTTATGGTCATTTTAAAGTGCCAGAATACTACTGTAATTCGCTATAGCAATAGAAGCCTTCCCAAGGATCCAATGATTTACCTTGAATCGGGTGCGGCCCGGTAACCTAAAATGCGGCTGGTTTACATCGCGACGAAGTGTAAAACGCGCGTCGATCTTGGAATAAAAGGTCGAATAGGGATCGTTCAGCAGCACGAGGGGGTAGAGGGTGGAAAGAGATCGTTTCTTTGATAGCTGACGGAGAGAGAGTGGGGCTGAGCCGAGGGTCCCGTCAAGGTCGTAACGTTCTCCAGGGCAGATTCGATTTCGATCTGCGACTGCGGATCGAGGAGCGGGTTGCCGTTCGCTGTTCCGTGTCGGAACAACGATCCAGAGTCGGTCGTGGAATTACAAAGCGAGATCCTTGTCGATGTTCCCGTTGCCGACCTCTTTACGTCCAAATCCCCGAAGAAGTTGCCTCGTCTGAAAGAAGAATCCGAGCGTCTCCGGACAATTTCGAGTCCCGCAGCGAGCTATGATTTCCACGCGGATGGGCAGCCTGCAATTGCAGCAAAGCGTATCTTCTCTCTAGCCGGCGAAGAGGCGCGACTATAGCTCGGGGCGCGATTATCCAAGCTTCGCTGGCCAAAGGATTTTCTTTTGGTGAGCTGGATGCCTCCACCCTTACGCGAGGATAGGTCGCCACACCTATAAATCCACGGGTTCGTAGGTCCGTCTCGTACCCGAACCCAGAACACGCTGTACCCGCACCAAGACCCGCGCCGTTTTACCGAGTCATTCACAACAAACAGAACAACGAAATATAATATCTCCGTTAGGATCGAAAGTAGAAGAAAATGTTGAAGAATAAGGAAGTTGCACTGTTGTAAAATTTAAATTCGATGATATATAAACATTTTCTGACTGCTGCTGTCTAGAAGGCCACTTGAAGGTCATTAATGGTAAGGTGTACTGTAAAACTTGTTCTTAATTTTTGGTCCATAAAATTGTTAAAAAGAAATGAATGCATCAGTTTCTAATCTATGATCTACTGTCGAATTGTCCGCATACTTTTGAACGAGAGTGCATGTGCTACACTCGATATTCAGCTCTGTCCTTCGTGACTGCCTACCGGCAACGTTGAGAAAGAATCGCTTGTTTACTCATGCGTGAACACATGTCAAAGAATCCTCCTCCTACGACGACTGTTTATTGAATCTCTGTCCTACGAAATTGTGCTCAAGTTTTATGGCGATGTCTTGCCAGGGTGTTGGTTCTTCTGGTCTTGAGGCGCTTGTCCAGATAGTTTTGTGTTCCTAGTAGGGGGGGGGTTGGTTTTGTTGTCGTTCATAAAACTTGTTGGAAGACGGCAGAATGATCCATTACAGAAGTAATTAACCCTGATACTTAAAAATGCTCGTACAAAAGATCCTCCTCCACTTTCACCCACTATCGTTTTACTGTTTTTACAGCCTTCCGGTTTATAGATTTCACCCAGTTTCGTTTAACAATTGAATTATACCAATTGTGATTCGTTCGCAATTTTGTATTTAAAGCAAACATATTGAATTAGAGAGCAGCTTTATTTCTGTTCTGCATCAATGGGAATTAGAGATTTCGAGCGGAATAACGAAGTGTGTAGAGGCCAATGGAACGTAGATTTTAAACCGTAAAGAACATTAGCTCTTGGCTCCCTTATATTTACAAACTAGAACTTGTTCGACTGTAAAATTCCTTAGTGTATCGTTCCGTAATTAAGTCCCTAATTTAACAGTTGAAGCATCCCTCTATCCCAAGTTTTGCACAGACGCAAGACAAATAACACTTGAGAAGTCAATGAAAAGGGGCGAAGAGTCTGTACGCGATACGACATCCCCATTTTGTTCCATTGATCTTGCGCTACAGAATATTATTAGGTTATTGCAAATATGACATGAATTTTTAACAGTGACGTTAAACAGACGAAACTTTTTTTCTAAATAAATTTCTAATCAACATATTCTGTCAATAAATTACAAGTTTCTTGATTGTATTCGTTACATTAAAGTTTCTTTTATCACCTGTTGTGGTATTAGCAGAGCTATTTGTGGAGGTATATAGGAGAGCAAACTCTAATTTTGTATATTACCCTTAGAATAAACATGCAAAACTTTTATGTGCTTCTTACAGTTTTCATTAAAAATAGATTAAATTTGCAATTTAATTAGTAAATCGTAAACCAGTAAATCAATACTTTGTAAATCTTGAATTACCACTTTGGTTAACCATGAGAATCACTAAATGAAATCATCAAAAACCGCGACTCTTCAAGGGACCACTCCAAACATCCCAAATTTCCCATAAACCTGGAGATTCCACGAACTTACAATCTAATCAAAACGAACTACAGAATTTTCACTCGCCATCGGTATTCAAAGTCACTCTGGCCACCATCCAGGTCTCACCACATGCTAGCGTCTAATCCCTCGGAGTCCAAACAGTGTTCCAAAGAATCGGTGAAAGTTTCGCCGGAACAGTCTAATCGTGACAGGCGAACCATGTCACAAAGTCTCGACTTAACAAAGCTCGGAATTCCGTGTCAGCGACGGGGGAGGATGCAATTACCGGTGGGGTGGTTGACTTCCCATTCAACTGGACAAGGAGAATCTCCGCGAAGTCTCGGACAACTCGTGGAAGCTGACGCGACAGGGAGCAAGCGACCGGATATGTTATGCTGGTTTGACATAATCCTGAGTCTGGGCATCAGTTGATGGGGACAGGGGGTGGTCAGATGGGGACAGTTTCCTTGTCGTCCTTGCAGTCGCGCAGAAATTCGCACTTCTGGGTCGAGACGATTCGCATATTGATTCGCATACTATTTCTCAGGGACCTAATAGGATTGGTGCACTGCATGTATGCAAAACATTTTTAGAATATAGAGTATAACATTTAATGAAATACCTCAGTGAATTATAATTACATAAACAAACTTAGCATAGGATCATTGAACCGACAATGAGATGGGCATTCGATTAAATAACGATATGTTTAAAAATTGTAGGGAATATAAAGTAGAATTTTAGATCTCTCTCGCAGATATGATAAAACTTTTATGAGAAATAGGTCTTGTGAGTACCATGATTGTCAACAATCGAACTTGCTGAAATGAAAGATTTCGAAGTTTTGCCTTGTTCTATGGTAAAGAGTGATCGACGTAGGTATCTCCGATAGGTCTAGTATCTTTACACTGCCAGCGACTATACATAGACCTACAAACAACCGGTAGATTTTTCTTCTATCACTTGACAACAGTGAGACATGCACTCTTAAGTCTTCTAAAATATTAATAAAACCGGAAAACGTCCACTTTCCTGTAGTCTATACAAATAATGACAGTATGCTTCCAATATTCTTCATTTCCAACTCGATATCTGAATATTTTAGCCTTTCAAACTATCGCTGGTAATTGTAAAATACTTTGCGCTCTCTCCGCTTTTAATGATGACATTGGTTTCGTTTAATTGACACTTGATGACTGCATCAGTAACAATATTTGCAGGTACTGTAACGAAAGGGTAAAAAGCTCCTTCACTTCTTAAAGAAAATATTGTACGCTACATAATGATTCTATCAATTAATATACACACACTAACATTCACAAATCAACGATTACGCAAAGATCTATGAGTAGTAAGTGATTCTCCACCGACCAAAAATTCCAAAGCAAAATGCGTAGTGCGCGATTTCCCATCACAAATGGAAGACGAGACTCCCAATTCGGGGGAAGTCGCGCCGGAGTTAAAGATGCTTGTGAAACGAACGAATTCCGGCGAAGTTCCCCGAAAATTCCGGCCATCTATCATTTCCAGGCTACCAACCACGAACGCGGCGGTGTTCGTTGGTTGATCCGAGGGAAGCACGACGATTTCGCTTGTCGAATCGGGTCGTGGTGAATTGTGTCGCGGCGCGTCGCGTCGACACGCTCTCAAGACACGCGTTCCACGGGGTTGGTTCTTATCGATCGGCGGCAGGCGCAATTACCAATCAAGAACCGACAACGCGGAACTCCGTGAGAATCAATCTCGGCTTTCCGCCCGACTAGGGAACCGGCGGACTGATTCCAGAGCTGATCTTAGAAGTTAGCTACAGAGGAATTGCCGGCGCGGTGGCCGCGTGCTAGGGCACACGGCGCAGAAACAGAGATTACGGAGAGAGGGAACAAGCCAGTTCGATGACGGAAACCGAACGGAGTGCTAGAAACAGCTTCAAAACTATTTCAGACCGATCTGTGGTAAGTTCGAGCGGTACGAAACTATTCGAGCTCGAGAAATGGGCGCGGCTCCGCCTGGCCGGGTCATTTTGCATACAGTAGCCAGAAAAAGTCGCCGTACGCCATGTAAAATGCCAACTTTCTAAAAATGTGCCTCGTAAAACATTAAGCAAACGTAACTTTTTTCCTGAATAAATCTTGTTCACAAAAGCACCATTATAATGAATAAACTGCGGATCTCTATGCAAAATAACATTACATTAATTGCGAGGAACGGTAGCCATATTGAAGTTTCTTTCCTCCTTTAATTCTCCCACCGATACACGAAGCATTCGACAGAATATTAGTTGGGTTTAAGCGACGGTAGTGGGGCGAAGCGGAGTGCGGAGAAGAGGGAAGGAACGTTCCCGTTTCAGTCCAAAAAATCGAAAAGAAATTAGAAACGGAGGTGCTCTTTAAACGCGCGCAAACACGCGGAACGTCGGCGGCGCACGACAGAGGGTTGAATTACGGAGGGTTAAAAATTTCCGGTATTCGGCGGACCGTGTTGAAAAGTTTTCCCCAGCGGTGCACAAGGTTGATGCGAGCTCTCATGAAAATATCGTGTCTTTTATGAAGGATCCCGGCGTCCCCGGAATATTTTTCTACCTCGGGTCGAGTGAGAGAGAGGGAATACGGGAGCAAGAGAGCGGGGGTGGTTTTAGTCGGTCAAAGAAACTCTCGAAGCATCGCCTTTTGGGAGCAGGCACCAACGCCTGGCAAGTATCTGCCTCCGAGCGGAGTATCAGAATAGGGTTTCGCGCGTCGTTGCAACTTTCGAAAACTCCGACGTGGAAGTCGCCCAGCCACTGCTTTCGAAACTTCTGAACGATGGATGGGTCCAGGTCGTGGATGTTACGTAAAGGATCAAGGCTCCGTTACCGTCGCCCCGCGTCTGATTCAGCCTAAATATGTTGCTGATCCCGATCCCGCCGTTTCATCTCACACTTGAGAATTATTGACGATCCCCCCTATTTCGAGGCCAACACGTCAGGACACTGAAGTTCGACTCTCTTTCACGGCACGAGGTCTCCGCCCCGTGATTTCTTTGGATTTTTCAACTTATCTACCTCGCAGACCAATCAATTGAGTCCCTTTTACAATCTATTATAGCTTCGAAATGTGCAGATATTTATCTATTTATTTCTCCATTTAAGATCCAAGATGATTTTGTTCTTTTATTGTAGAATGTGCTTTCATTATTCTTTCATTGAACATCGCTATCAAATTACTAAAGTCACAGTACATTTGCAATTCATACACGTCGATAATCCATAAAAGAATAAGTAGATCGCGAATCTTTACGCAAAGTAAACATTTTTGCGTTAATTACGGATAGCAGAAAACAAAAATTGATTTCCGCCCTTAACAGTCCTGATACATGGAAAATAATACGAGGTTGTAAATTCGATCTATATATTAATTTCTCTTTGCATAAAATCTGCACTCAAATAGTAACAGAAATTACTGGAAATATTACATTGTATAGCGTCGCGAATTAAAGCAGGCTCCACACCATCGCACTCAACATCGCTACCGTTAATACGTACTAAAGCATCGTCGACGCTGATTAATACGATCTTCGCGGCTGAACTGGTAATTTAATTTCGAGCTTAATGAACTCCTAATCACCCCCAGCGCATTAAGCTAACAATGAGGATGGAATTCTCGCCATACAACAACACGAAGCAGTTATTTATCCCTAGTTGACACGATGATCGGTTCTTTAAACACTGTGAAAGTATTCCGCAACTTACTTTCACACTTGAACACGCTTGTTATTCGGACGCTCCTCATTTACTATGCTATAGCACAGGATCGACTAACGCAATCGAGCTGAAACTTGCATCACATCAGCACTGGCACTGCATGCATCGTTTGATACAGCTAAATCTCCCTTAAAACAAAAGCTAGAGCCCAAAAAACGTCTCCAGGTCCATAAAATCCGGGAAAAGCTCTCGCTGTCGAAAACGTTCTTCGGTTCAATGGTTTACCCATCTCTAGCAGCGAAAACACTCAGACAATTGCAAAGTATGATGTTTGACTTGGTGGTTCCTCGCGGTGGTAAGCTTGTTTGACGGAGGAATAAATTTCATATGGAAGAATAGCCCCCACGAATTTTATTATCGGTAATGTAAGCGACACCGTTCCGCCTTGCATAGAATTGATTCCTTGCGTTTCTACGCCAGCGATCGTGTGCGTCACCGTCGTCTCCGTCGTCGTCGTCGTCGTCTGATTTCCGTAAATCCGGATCCGGGGACGAGATAGGGAATCTCTATCAGCGAGATAGCGCCGCCGATCCACGGCTACGACATCCACCATGCATAACATAATCTGGCCGGTTTTCGGTCGAAAAGAAAGCCGGTGTTCCAGCTAGGACGGCGAAAGAGTTTCGCTCCCAGTTCTATTATGGGAATCTCGGAACGGCGCATCGACACGCTCCAATTGTCACCTGCATTACGTCCGTCCTGTACTATATTGCAACCGGAGAATCTCCGCAGGTGGAGAGCAGAAGATTCTGAAATATCGAAGCGGGGAAGACAGTCCCGCCACTTTGCTACCCCCATCTTGCGTTTCCTTTACCTCGAAGATGGAGGGCTCAAGAATAAGGTTCTCTTGCTCAACTCCATCAATACCTTCCTGTTTCTCTTTGACTATGATAATTGAACATGTTCGCTTCACTGCTTACCTCCTTTAATCGTAAGCGATGTCAGTCGAGCTACTTCCAATTCGTGGAGAACGTATCAGACTTTCTTGTTGAGGTAAAGAATTTATAATTAATCTTTATGCAAAAATTGTTTTTATTCATTATGATAAACAAGAGGTTGTGAAGCCAAGCATAAAATTCTTACTTTAATGGCTTTTATAAACCGAAGCTCGTTTTATCTGTCTACAGTTTTAAATTGCATCACTCATTTCTACTATAATATAATAAAATTCGAGGAAATGTTCAGGTCTGCACGAGGCATAATAATTAGCATCAGTAACATAAGTTATTTTAGAGAACATGTTCATTCATGATTCGATGTTGCCATTGCTACGAAAGCATTCATTAAAATGTCTCGAACAACGGATCTTTAACTCCAGCATCTACAGACTTTAAAGTCATTTTCATTCACACGTAGCCTGGAAAGAACCGTGACTAAAAGAAATTGATACAGAACTTTTACTGTATCAAGCGGTTATTTGTGTGCACATAGCACGCTCATTTGGAAGGGTGCCTCACCCAATTCCGTCGTCTGACAAGATCCGCACGCAGCCACGCATATTTATTATCAAATCAGCTCCGTTTCGCGAATAATCCACGATCCGCCGTACCTAAACGCATTTCGAGCCCCCACCCCGTATACCCCGTCCACGTCCTCGTCGCCGTAGATCGGCCTCCATCCCCCGGAGCCTCGCGTAAAGCCCCGGTAGTGTGAGTTTCTCGCGCGATTGAATTGAGCCGCTCCGGCTGCAATTTCGTGGACCTGCACTGGATCGAAGTTACCTCACGAATTTCCGCTCCTATCTATCGGCGCTCTTTCAACGAGGATAAAAAGAAGATCGTGGGAGAGAGGACGCTGGGTTGCGAACCAGAGAGGAAACGACGGAAGGGAGGTGAATCTGGACGACGAGCTGTTGAACCAGAGAATAGCAGGAAGAAGAAGAAAGAGATCAGAGAGAGAGAGAGAGGAAGGAGCGAGAAAGAGGATCTCGAGGATAGGGATTCATGCAAGGAGGAAGCGACGAAAAACGAAGAGCGTCGATTTCTTAGTGTAGCCGGGAGAAAAGAGACGAGTGGATCGGTTCGAGCGGTGTGTGCAAACCTCCGGAAGGTCGCGAAGTATCTCCTCCCTGCTCCCCGGCTCTCCTCGAGATCCGCACATCCGTCTGTGTTCGGTGCTATCCAGAATGCTGATCTCATCCGAGCCAACTTGACCCCTTCGTCTCGTTCATACTTCGGCGAGCTTAATCCATCGCCGAGGTGTCCTCCTTCTTTCTCTATCCCTGTACCTCGCCTCTGGAAAATCTTCCATCCAGAGGGGAGAATTTAAAATTCAAACGTAAGTGGCCCTCTCGAGTCGTCGTCGTCGTGGTAGTCATCCTCCTCTACGTCGACGACGCCCGGCTACGACGTCGTACTGGTTCGCGCAATTCCTCTTTTCCAGCCCCCTATCGCAGCCCGTCGCTGGCACCCTCGAGGCGTGGTCGTTCCAGATGCATGCATTTCTCGCTGCAGGGCCTGCAGGTCGCGCCTGGCTCGCTTACCGAACTGGGAAAAAATATCACCAGCGAAAAAGAAGGAGCCGGGAATCGTGGGAACCAGGGAAACCGAGGGATTGGAGGGAAAACGAGGGAAACGCAACGCCCAGCACCGATTTTCCCCCGTATCGTCTCTCACTTCCCCGACTGAGGTGCGGAGATAACGGCCGAACTCACTGAAAATACACGAGGCACTGATAAATGAAATTTCTTTAAATAATTCAAGGAACAACCCCCTCCCCCCTCACGGAATCGAAACCTAGCAACTAGAGCGGCGCGAATCGCATTCTCGGGGCGCGCGAGTCTTGTTAAGCTCGACCCAACGAACGATAAATATTCATTGCTCACACATCCTCGCCGCGAGGATTCTCCCATTCGACGCTATACCGCAAACCCTGCGCCAGGTGAGGCGATATCGATATCTCAGGGCCGTGACACCGCGATCGAATGCTCCATGGTAATGTATGAATAAAATAAGTTCGCCCAACAGCGAGCCGCGGCGCCAGCAACAAGAGAGAAAGAGGGAGAGATAAGTTCCCTAAGTTCGAGGGATTATAGGGTTGCACGTCTAACTGCTTTGGTATTCTGAATTACAAAGTACCGCGGCTGGAATTCCTAATTAGCTGGCTGCAGCTTTAGTTCGCTGGTTTAAGGGCGACCTAGTAATGCGAGATTGAATCGCGGGGAACTAACAATCTGCCGGAAATCTTGCGCTCCCGTGAACTTTGGATCTATCGATCACTATTAACGCAGAACCCGCGAACTTCCGGCCGTTGTCTCACTGTCTCGGCGAAGATGCTGCGTGTGACGCTGCTGGGAAGTTACTTGCTTCGAAAAACAGTTCGTAAGGATTTAGTATGTTGTGGTAAACTGGATGGAATTCAGTTTACAGGAAGTCTGGGCGAATGAAGTTGATCTTTATTCAATCGACGATGGACGTATCAATATAATGTATCTCTATCGTTGGTGACAGAACTGCCTACAACAATTTTTCCTGACTGCATTTATACGATAATGTTAGCAAAAATAAAATTATCACAATATAGAATGCAGTATACCAATAAACATTCAACGATACCACAATTGTTATAATATCATTTGGAAATACTGCAGAAAATACAACTCGAGCATAAGAACACTCGTCCCTTTTGAAACCGAGGCTCGTCAAAGCGAGTTAAAGTTATCAGCGACCTAATTTGCAAAGAAGTATCTCTAGATGTTCCGGACATGATCGACCCTAGGGTAGGCAGCCAATTAGCAACGTGGAGCTGAATGCAATTGCTCGTATCGGCTCGAAGCATCCTGTATTTTGTAGGATCCACAGGGACCGTGCCTTAAGCATTCGTGAATCGATCGAGCTAATCCCATCTGGGAATTTAAAGATGGATCTTTCATCGAAATCCTAAGTAGCAGTGTGCTATTCGATCATGCTTCACAGGTCAAGAGACATATGACGTTTTCCATGCACGATGCAAATACGAGAGCATACATTGATCCGATGTTCCTATTACTCGAGCAGATTTTAAAGCCGACAGAAACTTCGAAAATTGCTGTGGTACACGTCGGCACAATGAGTGAGTGAGCTCGGTTTTAGGAACAACTGTCTAACTGTTCGCTGACTAATCTCCTTCCTCCGTTACCATCCACCATTATTATTTCGTTGATTATTCCCGTAATGGAAATAAATAATACTTCTGCATATGGCGTTTCAGACAGAGAAACAGACAGCAAAGCTGGATCGTACATTTCGATTCAGTCCGTTCTTACAAGATTACAGGATGGGGAAAGGCGTATTTTTTCTACTTGTTGCTCACGCAAACATTTCGTTCGTTTCATTGCACCGTGTGCAAGTATTGGGTGTGCAAATTCAATTCGTTATTTCCAATAACAGAGGTCGGGATTTTTACACGTTCCTGTGATGTATATTCATCCATGTTTTACTAGTTCGTTTAACAACTGAAGTAGAAAGTGAAAACTAATGGTAAAATAAAAAGAGGCAGCGTCCGCACAATTTTGTCACACCCTTCATGTACTTTTATTTGTATATTTTAAAAAAACGCAAAGACAGGGCTGCCAAATTAATTTGTATAAAGGAAACAATTAAGAGGTAGCCTTTTAAGAGGTGACCAGTAGAAAATCTATTTCGGAACTTTTGCTTTCAGAAGCAATTCATCGTCGGGCCTTGTAATGTGCTAGCAATTTAGCACCCTGGAGGAGTTGCTTCGCTAGAGCCTTGCAGTACTTTGACTGGTAGCATTCTAGAAAACTTCTGCTGTCTGGTAGGCTTCGTAGAATTTTTTTAGAACACCAAGTATCCTGGGGACTTGGGCTACTTTGGACTGCCTTCGTAGTACTTCCTCGTGAGGTAGTATTCCTAGACTGTTGCTCTATCTAAAGGGGTAAACACCCTGAACTCAGATTTAAGCAGATTTGAAAGAAATTCAATGTGTAACGGAGGACTACCTTTCTTGAAGATTTAGGGTATCTTCTAATGCGCTTCTTCGACTGCAATATTTCCTGATCTCTATAGCTTATGATTTTCGTCGATCAGCCACTGACATCTAGAGCTAGCTTTCACGTACCCAATGAACAGAGAACGAACAACAACAAGCTTCTCGAACAGCTCTTACAACTTGTAACTTTCATCCTGTCCGAGGGGCGGCGATAACGCAGAAACTTGCGGTTAAGCGATCCGCGCAGCTACGTGAACGTAAACAGCGGCTTGTTCCTCCGAAGTAGTTCCAGGCTTGCCGTAAGCAGCCAATTAAGGTGGGGGAGGTGTGTATCTAGGAATTAGCGCGTAATGCAACGCGTAAACAATCCACACGCAGCGAAATAATCCTCGTCGTTCCTGTCGATGCATGCCTCGGTGCCGTCAGCCATCGGTTCCTCGCGATTTCTACGGTCTTCCGCGCACTTATTTCCATCGTCTAATATTTCACGAGACTTCACGAGTAGACAAATGTCATTGAATTCTCGTAGAAAACGCGCCGCGCCGAGCAGAACAAAAATCGCTCTTCGCTCGCGACCCCCTCCCGCCTTTTTCATGGCTCTGGTAAACAAACGAACCAGGGAGATGGTCTCGTGATTCCGCGCACCCGGCGCGCCGGCGATAAAATTACGAATTCGCCGATTCTCCGGCTTTCCCTCTCTATCAACCTCCCCTCTCTCTCTCTCTCCCTCTCCCTCTCTCTCTCTCTCTCTCTCTCTCTCTCTCTCTCTCTCTCTCTCTCTCTCTCTTCGCCTCGAAACTCCCGTACCTTCCCCCCACACACCGTTGACCCTCTACGCCCCAAGCAGCGTAATTTCACGCTGGGGTATGACGGCACGATTTCAAATTCCGAACTCTATTTGACTCTCTCGAACATCCTGCCAATGATTGGCGCACTTAACCGATCGCATTTCGCATTCAAACGCTTCGCTGTCAAACGCCCGAACATATGAGCTACCCTCACAAACGCGCGCACACCATCGTGACTATGGGGCTCAGTTCGACTCTGTTGATCGAAGGGTAGAGGGTGCTCGGAAGCGTCTCTGCGTGCCTGCAGCCTGTTTAATGTTAGAGGAGGGAAAGAGTCAGATGAGACCGGGCGCCCAACGATTGACGACACACCTGCAAACCTCTGACGGAAATTCCTACTTGCACTGTCCTACTAGTCTAAGTTAGGACACCCCTTATTAACCGATTCGTGATGATACTTGTGACGGAATGTCATATTTTGTATATATCATTTTTGTATTTTGTATGTTGTTCATATTTGGATTCAACTATTGCATTTTTAATAGTCTATAACTCATAACCTAATTAGTGAATTTCGATGGAATTTTTATCATCTATATAACATTTTCCAAATTTCGTTAGAATCCGAAATTAAAAAGTGTCTGGCTGCAGCTTCTTCATCTAGTTTGACAGCAAAACTGAAGTTGTTGGCTCTAATAAAAAAGTGATTCCAAATGTAGGTGTGTGCCATCAATTGTGACTGTACCTACAAATTATGCTGTATGGAGTTCTTGTCCCGTTTCACCAATTGTTTCCGAACACAATGAGCAACAATCGTCGAATTTTTCAAAATACAGAAGCCACGAAGTACACCCGTCAGCTAGTATTGTATTACACAATTTCGAGACGCACCAACAACTCCGTCCGGCGCCAGCGGATCACAATTCAGCGGGCTGGTTGAAACAAACTACAGCATATATCGCAGTATTTGGTAAAACGAAACTGGGAGTTCGTATGTACGGGAACCAACTTTCACGCTACGTTACGGGGTTGACACTCGTGCGAAACAACCTGCGTGTCGACTGGAACTCGAGGGACACGATACATTTCGGCGGAAAAAGATCGAGCGATCTGTCTGGTTAACGGATCGACCCTCTGTTCGAGCATTCAGCGGCACTCGTCGCTCGGTAATCCGATCAAGACGAGTCAAAAGAATCCTTCAACGAGAAAAAATCGCTTGGTTTTCCAACGGGCGTCGAGCGGGTCTCTCCCGTTCGGTGGCGCGGATGTATTGCAAAATTGGATCAGCGAATAATCAGGAAATTAATTAACGATTCAGCGGAGAGGCTCGGTTCTGCTTAGCCTATCTTCATCTCGACGGCATATTGTTTATTGCGGTAGAACGACGGGCGGAAAGAGTGGCGCAGCAATGGAAGGCGCACGAGCGAGTGCAGAAGAGGGGGAGGAACGGATGTAACGAACATTGCGCTTATTTATCCCTCCAGCTGTCTGCGTGTGTTTGTATCTCTCTATGCACATATAGTATATACGTCTAGCCGCGTGTATGTCTCTCTCTCAACGTGTGTCTGTCCGTGTGTTTTCTTTTTTTTTTTCATCTGGCGTGGTTACTTCGATACCTCGACAACGGATGACTCTCTGGCCTGTCTGCCGCTTGACACAGATACACATCCAGCACACTTTTTAATTCTGTTTTAATCTCCGAGTTATTGCTACTCCAGAGCTCACACCGCGCTGGCTTTCCCGACCATTCATCCTGTATTTCGAATACGCTGCACGTATATGATCCAGCGCCGACGACGGGAATAATGGGCCGCTGCTCCATGCGCTCCCCTATAATGGAGTCGTTCGCTGATATAGACGCTCACGGTTACCATCCTCTCCGGCTCTTTTTTCCCCGAGCACTGTCGCGGCAGAATTTTTGCCAGGCACAATGATCAATTCAAGAAATTTCGAGGAAAGCCGACCCGTCGCCTCACCTCGCCACCGCAACCCGTTGTCTTACTGAGAACAATGCCGACTCGCCCGCGCGCGCACCGCTTCCACATCAACCTAAGAAAATATATTATTAAGACCGCCACGTGAAGGGAAGACCTACGCATAGCGCGGAACTATTTCTTCGCTATGTCAGGAACCCATACGAATACCAGACCCGTGATAATATCAGACACCCGACTTCAAAGATGACTGAAAACAATGGAACTTGATCTTTTTTAATGGAAGCTACTCGAGGAAACGATCCAACCAAAGGCTAATTAGTAAACTGCAGATCTTTATGCAAATTTTAAATTCTGTCGCTTATTTTATAAGAACTATATATAAATACTATAAAACTCAATTAAAGCATAAATTAAAATTTTTGAAATTGTGACATGCGTCGTTTTTCCTTGCAACCACAGATTTATTAACCCACCAATTTTTCCCGAAGGTCCGACATATTACTTTTCACGAGCGTCCGTATAACGTGTTGTTGTCCGTCTAAATTGAGTTACGCTACTGATTTGGGATTGTAAATATAGCGAAACTTCAAAAAATACAATTTTGTCCGCCTGGCTTGTCGTTAAGATGTACTACTTAATGTTCATAAAATTTTGACCATCCGACTTGACGTTGAGCTATACTAATAAATTTTCGTGCCACCTCTTTCACTATCATATTCTTCTAATACAAAAGTCGATTTCCGAAAATTTTGTGTATCTATGACAGTAAATATGATACTGTAACATGATAGTAAAGGAGGTGGCATTAAATTTTTGTTCCACCACTTTTCCTATCATGTTCTCCCTAAGACAAAACTGAATTTTTGCCTAATTTGAAAAAATCTTCTGTATCCAACATTTTCGAAGATATTAATCTAATTTTGCTATCGAATATTCATATATAGAGTAGGAAAAAATAACAAATTTATGATTGTAACCAATTAGTATTTATTTTTCACTAAAAAAAAACGCAAGCAATACCTGGTTCACTAACAATTCTTTTGTGATAAAAATGACAGAGTGGCGCAGCAATGGAAGTCGTCTTGCCCTAAATGCATGAAGACCCATAATTTAATTCTAACCAAGTAGCTGTAACTCAAATTCAGGTATCACAAACGAAATACACTGTAGCCATTATTTATACATCCGAAAAACATTGTAGACAAAATTACAAACGTAAAATGGAGCCCGACGGCTCGGTATTAAGTATAAAATAGTTTTAGTAATGTTACTGCGGAGCAAAGGTGTATTATTCGTTATGAATGGCGGCACGTAATGAGGAAAATTTCGACAATTCCGTTCAGACCGACTGGCGTTCCGAGATTTCAAACACCTCGTTAAAGGGAACTTTTCGACTTTTCAGTATCGCGGTGGAATTGTACAGCGCGGTCGAAATAGATGGATCGCTCGTACGTCTCGTACCACGGGGATGACAACATCCTGAGTCGTCCTGAGTATTGCCTAACAGGTTCCGACGAAACCTTGCCGAGTCTGCTGGAAGCAATATACGATAGCTGCTCAATCATTTTCAGCTTAAAGAGCGCCATCACAGTGTGGAACCAGATTTCCTGATACGCGATCTTTTGCGAGACGCTGTGTCGGTGGTGTGCGCGTTCCTTGCTCGCTATTATAAGGACATAATCGGAAATTGAAAAATATGACGGAGCATTACAGCGAAATATCCTCCGCGAAGCATTATTCTAATTTCATTGACGAGAGTTTGAAGAATAAAGATGTCAGGTTCTCCCATATGTCGTCAACAAGTCGTATCTTAAAAGTGAAATGATAGATACAATCACTAACTACTGTGGTGTCTTGTCGATCTCAGAATTGGGATGTTAACAATAGGACTGGTAAGTGTCTTGGAAAATTTTACATGATTAGTTGTAGGGTGTGTTTTAATAGGTGGTAGAAGTAGTGGAAAATTAGGAAGAGTAGGAGTAGAGGTAAATTCGGTTACAGACGGCTACGGTTATAAACCTATAAATCTTGGTATGCTAACGGTTAAAAAGGTTCAGAATATTTTCAATATGTTAGATTCGCTATTTCGTCCTTTATGGCGTTCACGGTCGTTATGCCGCCAGTAAATAGTATAGCTAACATTCACGCGCGCGCGCTATTCCGTTCGCAAAGGGTTTTATGAGGCATAAGTGCTTATATTTTTTTCAGTGAATTTTTAAAAAATTCTTGAGATTCTCGATCGGAACTTCTCTTTCAATTGAAGCTTTAATTCTCCGGTATAGAACACTGTTGGCCGACCTGATATTGGTTTAGCGGAATCGTAAGAACTCTGTTTCACTTTTTCCGTGCAAAATATGCTCTCCTATTTATGTCAGAAATATTTTTAACAGTGCTTTAAACTGCACCTTTCTTTTTTAGTTCGTGCAGTAAGCGATACAGAAAATTAATTTTATTAACGTTCCCTCTTTGATTTTTTAAAATGAAAACTATCGTTCTCGCACATTTTAAAACTCACACAATTAAAATCCTATAAAAGTATCGCTCGAAGAAAATACAAATTTCGAAAATAATTGAACGAATATTTGTAACCGTATTTTTAATTTCCCCGTTCTTATTCAGTTCTTGCGGCAAGCGATACAGATAATGAATTTTATTAGATATTATTCGATTTTAGAAAGAAATTATTTATGTCACTTTACAATAAACAGAAAATATCGTGTTAAATCCTTTGTGAAAGGATTGTGGTAAATTTCTATAAAAATATCGTCCAAAGAAGGTGGCAACTTTGAGCATAATTGAATATACACCCGAAGTAAATCTCAAGGTTTAGACGCTCAGTAAAGCCGCAAGTAGATTATAATTAGGCCTTAATTAGGAGCTATAAGTTTCCTCAAAGCGAATATACGTGCAATTAAGGCGGAAGAAAAATGTAGGAGATGAATAAAGAGATCCGAAAAGAAATGGCTAGAGAGATACGTGTGTAGACCTATGTTACGTGTATTCGGACGGTGCAACGAGTAATTAATTACTGTTGCGAGGACGACGACGCGGCTGAAATTACGTTAGATAAGGATACTGTAATTCGATGAAATTAATTAACGAAAAACCACATCGAATGTGGTAAGAGTTTGTATAATTTGGGTTAATACTGGCGAGGCGGAACGTGCGCGAGAGCTTGAAACGATTTGAAAAATTATAAGCCACGTTAAAAATGTACGATACCCCATTTCGTATCTGCACAGATGGTAGTTGCCATAGGAACGAAATAAAAGAAGAGGATAATCTGCACGCTTAGCTAGAAACTGGCACGACCTCGCCGGGTAGTAACTCGCAACAACGAGAAACGGTTTTTCTGGATATTGCGGTGTGCGGAGTGTTCTTGAAACGTTTCGGAAAAATTCCGGCGTGCTGCGCTAATGACATTAATAAAAAGGCATTGTTCCAACACAAATTCTCCCGCCCGCGGGTCTTACAACGTCGGAGAAAAAACGAAACACTCCAGAAGCGGAAACGTTTCGGGCAAATGTAATCAATTACAATAGAATCTGGAATAATTGCAATTGAATTTGCAACCATTAAATCACCTGTGTTCATAGTAATTCTACGTAACGTTACGCAAAACTGTGTTCCGACACTCGCTTATTAATGCAGCAACAATATCCTGAATAATATGTAAATGCTTATGACGATGTCGGTGCACTGCTTGTTATGTGGTTGCAGTTGCAACATTGTGTGCAACCTCTGAGAAAAATGTTCTGTGCAATCGGCACAGAAACGAGGCAAATAAACATTGAAGTACGATTCATATAATTCTTCAGAAAATACACGGGAACATGTATTTTTTAATCCTTAGCGGTCGGGAGGTGACTCAATGTCACTATTAAAAATTGCTGTACAATTATTCACAATATTGTTTAGATTCAGACAGAGAAAAATCATATAGAATGAAATTGTTCTGGGTCAAAAGAAATGTTTAATTTTTGGTTAATGTTTAAATATTGGTAACAAAATATTATTTAGTTTTAAGGAAAATTGTGATATGTAGTGCACAGAGTAGTATATCTGAAATGTAATTCTCTCGTTTGCGAAAATTTATACACGTTCCTTGAATAATTTCGTACACACAATTGCAATCTATATATCGATCAAAAGAAGGTTAGAAAGATCCAGGTTGCACAATCGGCAAAGATTGATAAAACTTCTTTTGACTCGCAGCAGTTCGGCGTTCGCTTTGATCGCGGAACATAGTGCCGAGAGTTTTTAAGCAGAATGCACTTGAGATACAGCGAAAGCTGCCCTCTTGAAACTGCACTTTATTCCGTGCTGATATCTCAATTGGCGGCTGAGACGTGAAACTTTGAAGATCCCGAAGCGGTGAATGACCGTCTGCAATCCCTGAAAACTCTGTAACCTGCATTTACATCTGAAAATACGTGCACGTAACAATAACGTTGAAAAAAATCGCAGTAGACTCGTTAAAAATCATAGTTTGCTTCAAACTACAGTATCTCGGTAATCAGGAGTCGGACCAAGACCAATTTAAACAGGAAAAGAATCCTACCTGTAACGATCTAGCGGAAGGTACAGTGAAATTGGTAATATAAAGTTTTATACGAGGTGTAAAGTTTGCCTTACTTTTATCGAATCTTGCTACATTATAGCCATTTTTATTGCTAGTAAATGAAGAATAATGAAGGACTACTCTGTCATATTAAAGCATAATGAGAAGTATTATTTTTTCATCACTACTTTAAAGACCTGTCTCAGCGATGAAAGATTTCCGTGAGCCCACTGGTCACGGAATATTAAATAACACGCATTCCATCGCCTAGAAAATTGAAAGAATTTTCTGTCTTCACTAAAACAGTCTGAGACAATAACGAGCTCTTTATAGTTGCGTTTGTGCATTCATGGTTCACATAAACTCTCAAATAACAATTCTCTAATTGATTTGTACAGGTGAACATTCATAAATATTGAATACTTGTACAGAAAAGGGTACACCTCACCGATTTTGATGACCTTGAAATATGTTGTCAAGGTCTGGTTTAGGTTTGGGTTTATTTTCGTCATATCATGGTATAATGCCTTTAGATGTCTCACATTTCAATTTGTAAATACGGAGAGACAAAAAAATACAACTACCAATTATATTACACTCTTCATTGAGTAATATGTACTTTTCTTGCTCAATGGCCATAACAGAGGTTGTTTTTTACTGAAATATACGGTCTGGAATAGTTAAGATAATTGTAAGGTGTATTTTTTGTCTCTCCGTGTTTACAAACTGAAACGTGAGACATCTGAAGACATTCTACCATGATACGACGAAAATAAATCCAAACCAAACGAAAGAGCGTGAAAACTATTTTTATAAATATCTCGAAAACAAAGACCGAGCGGCGCGGCGGTAACACGTACAGGAAAACGTTGCTTAGGATTATGAATTTTACAACATATTTGAGAACTTTTCTGTATAATTTCCAAATATTGCCCATCAAAAACAGTCTTCGAAATAAATGATTATGCACGCTTTTTTGCATATACCATTTGCTAAAGCACGTATGAATATTCGAAAGAGAAATTTGGTCGGCACGTGTCGATTCGCCAGATGCATATCAGGCGAACTCAGTGAATCTAACAAAAACTCGAAAGTTCCCGCAGATCTTGTAATCAGTTTTCTCGAGGCCGATTAAGTCGGTCGATCGAAGTTGCGCCGTGAATATCCCGCAGCATTCGAAGCGCTGCGAGCGCAAGGCGCTGATTAATATTCCAAAGTAATCGGAGGGGGTCTGTAACGGAGACGTTTATCGACATTAACAGCGCGGAGATAGTTTGGAATTTCAAAACGAGCAAAAGCTCGACGAGAACAGCAATTTGCCGGTGTATCCGGTAGCTGCGCTAATGAAAACTTCCCTAACTGCGGGCAAAACTAGTTTCGGATTAGAACAGAGAGCGAACAAACGCTGGGGAGATGCACGGGAGAACGGAGCTGGAGGAGGAATTACTTCGAATAGTTGCACAAGATCCATAGGAGTGCATTAATCAGCGGAATTTATGAAACCGGAGGACGCACTGTCCGGCGAACAATATGTGCCTCTAAAGCGAGACCATGGAAGTTGTTGCACGAAACGCATATTGTGCAGATTTCCACTGTCTTTCATATTACTTCCATTGGTAAAATACAATCAGAATATTTCAATTACGGAATGATGAATATGTACCAACAATTTTTGCGCTGTTCTCGTTCAGTGTACTAAAGTTTCATCCTTTTTCCAAACGATGTAATATTTGATTATTGGACAAAGCTCATTTTATGCAATTTTATAGTCTATTACTATTACATACTATTACATAAATTCGTGAAAAACAACGGAAATGTTAGAATTACGAAACAATAAAAATGTTAGAATTACAGAACAAAGAAAATGCATCGTTTGTACTAACGGTCCACCTTTTGTTCCAATCAGAATATGTGGTTTTAAAGCAACACGATGTAAGGTACGGAATTTCCATAGTAATTCCATTTGCTTTAATTGTTAAAAAACAGTGAAAATATCGGTGCTGCGGGATGGCGGGCACTAAAAAATAATCTTTATGCTGTTTTGCTCATTTATACTACAGTTGAAGCCTCGTCTCCCATAGTGTAAGTTACTGGGAAGAAGCGCATACGACAATATGTAAATTGATGTAGCCTTTCATGTTGCTCCAGTTGATGATAAACAATGGCAATATTTTTATTACAGAATAATAATTTCCAAGGTGTGTATTAACACTTAAATGTCAAGGTCAAATTTTACCCAGAATGTCAAAGATACTGTACAGCTACCTTAGTTTTTGATGATTAATTTAAATCGAGGGTTGCGTAACTATAGTTACATTTATATATAAATGCAAGAAACTCGCACCATTAAAAATATGGTTGACAGAATTAATACCGATCAACTGGACCATTAATTCGCACATACCAAAATTTTCCGGACATGTGTAACGCGTTTTGTCTCACACCGAGAGATTGAAGAAACGGTGATAACGGGAGACGGAACGTTGAAAGCAGTCGATGCGGGAAACGTTCGAATTTACAAATCGAGTTCTGATAGAAGTCCGACCTTGATTCTCCGGCAAATTCGGACGCAATAAAACTTTCGCGTCTGGCAAAAATTCGCGCGGTTTTCCCAAGTTGCACGGGATTCGCGCGGGCGTCGCCGAAGATCGGGGACGAAGTAATGGGCGAAGTTGGATATTCAAAAAGTCAGCGGTGGAAGTAAATTTGATTTCCAACTGCGCGCGATCATAGGTCAGCAGTTTTTTCTTGCTGGGTGCCTCTGTTTCCCTCTCTCTCTCTCTCTCTCTCTCCCATCTTCTTCTCCATCGGTCTCTCTCTTTCTCTTCAGCCTTTCTCTCGGGGAGCAGCGAGCCCAGAAGTTGCGCAAACTCGTCAAGGGTCGTATTTGCTGGAAGGGCGGGTATTGCGAGTGACAGCTGGCTGTTCATTATTCCTGGATTACTCGACTGCTATGCCGAGATGGAGAATTGGCATAGAGAGAGAGAAAGCGAGAGAGAGAGAGAGAGAGAGAGAGAGAGAGAGAGAAAGAGAGAGAGAGAGAGAAGAATGTTGGGATCCAGAGAGAAACAGACAGAGAGAGAGAGAGAGATAGAGAGAGAGAGAGTGGAAAAGCGGAACGAGCTCGACAGAGGTGGGACAAGCGATAGAAACGAGGAAAGAGGTTTCTGCTGAAAACATCGAATATCGTGCTTACCACTCAGCAAAATAGACTTCGTTTTGTTCGGTTGTCATTAAATATTTTCAGCCCTAAAGATTTCCCATAAATTTCTCCGCTGTTTCCTTCAGGCTCTCCTTCGACTGCTTCGCACGTGTTAAAAGGAAACGAAAGGACAGGCTCGGAATAGCTTCTGCAGCGACGGACTTTAAATTTTCAGGGCTTACGGGTCACCCAATAAAGCGCAGCCTTTTTTTGAACCCGTAATCCCTTGGTCTTGATTCCTTTCTCCTTCGCTGGGTTTCGTAGCGGTGCCCTGCGCCTTATGAGCCGTAAAATGCCACCGATAGATCGATCCTGTCATTTTGTTCGGCTCCGCTTCCTTCTGCACCCTTCGATTATCACTTCTACTGGACCCGTTCGTAACTTATTAACTTACTTCCATGAAACCTCAATCTTTCCTGGTGCACCGATGTTCAGAAATTTCAAAGATAGTTACAGAAAAGATCCCGAGGTAATAGTTCTTCCATTTTCGCTTCACGTCATCATGGTGAACGTTACTTTCTGCTCTCGAAGACTTTTTTGGTGACGTTGAGCTCTGGCTTTACTTTCTAATTAAACAAATAATACTTTACAATTCATGTACTACTGAGTAATTGTATACACTTGTGACATTTGTGGCAAACATTCAAGAAACCAAAGGTTTTATGATACTCAATAAAGAAACTGGATAAATGTTCAGCATGGTGGATGTTCATATAAGGGTTAGATAATTTCGGATTTGTTTCCTGATTTGATTGGAGAGAAGATATTTTGCTGTCGCAGCATTCCGAAGCGGGAAGTTACCCAACAGTTCGTGGCCATTGTCGAAACCCCGAGAACGTCCTCTTCGAACTTATTCCCCGTCTAAACTCGGGTTTATGCGGCAAGCATCTCGTTAAACAACTCAATGGGCAAAACTGTCCGCCGATCGAGAGAGAAAGAGAGAGAGAGAGAGAGAGAGAGAGAGAGAAAGAGAGAGAGAGAGAGAGAGAGAGAGAGCGCGGTTTTATGAGAGCTCGTAAACCATCATGTGGTCCCGACTAAATACTTAGTATCAGCTCGAGCGTCCGCCGCCATTGTCTACAAGAGCCGTTTAACCGCGAAGAAGGACAGGATGTTACGTTTTAATTACATCCAATGTCGTTTTATGATCCACGGGATCTTGGAGTTTTCCAGCGTTTTCTCGGATCGGGTCGAGAGTTAGGGACCAGCATGCACTCGTCACTGATATTGAGTGTATTTTGGGTCCAGATTAACTTTGTATCACAAACCAAATTCTAATTTTCTAGCAAGCATTCCAAGTCATTAGCTGAACTTACCAGCTCCATCAAGAAAATCAATATTGATCTGAAAGGACCAGGCTTCTTCTTCCATCTTCCTGTTAAATGATATTAAGTCATTTCGTTTAGAAATATATGTAATTTCTGCCTAAAAATTTGCACTAATCTAGTCTGCTATAAAATCGTCCAAAGCTTCCAGCATTCAAACGCTAAAATTTGGAAATAGCTTAAAGTGTCCTGAATTAGTTGGAGGAAATTATGAAATTCAAGTAAAATGGGAATTCGGGATTTATGGTTGGATCGACTAGCACGGGTGAATACTAAATTTGCTAGCGGACACCAGACGCGTGTCTGGAGAAGCGGCAGGGTTCGCAATGGATCCTCGGGGAGCGGCTTTTAAATCAGCACACGTCTCCCGGCTTCACGATGTGCCGGCTCCTTTCTTTCGGCGACCTCCGCTCCTCGACAGCCACGATTTTAATAAGGCTTGATTACAAGCTTTACGACGTCTGGCAGCGTCACGCGTACCGCTTCTTGATGGCCCTTCCCGTGCAAGGACGAAATTCAAGTGCGCCGCGGCCACGAGTAATTAAGTTTGCAAGTGGTTGCGGTGCCTTCGCCGCGGAAGATGTCTCCGTATCGCGATTTCACTCTGCTACAGACTTTCACGGCTTCCGGGCTGCTCTTCTACGACACCGGGGGGAAACGTCCAAAGCGATTTTGGCTGCTTATAATACTCCTCTTGGTCGTTCTACGTCATTCTTCGCCAGCTGTGATGGAATCGTTTGGATCCGATAATTAGCCAAGATGTATCCAATTATTCCACTTCTCCTGTCAATAACAGAAACATGAATCTTGAGCAATTATAATAGCATAGTCCATTTCAGAGATTTAACACTAGAACTAACGAGCCCGTTCAGATGACGGATTTCAGATGTTTTCGTTTACAGTTATGAAGTTATAGAAATGTTTTCTTGAGAAATTTATCACTTCTGTATACAAATAGATGTTAGAATAAATTCAATCCTGTTATAGCGTGATAGTAAAAGGAAAACTTGTAATGTACATTTCATTGTTCGAATTAGAATGAACTGTGAAAAAATTGCAGAAATAATAGTGTTCATACCTAAAAGTTCGTTTGATAATTCTAACTGCAAGGATATTTTATCGAAGGCATTATTGCTATTCTTGAGGTAGTAATTGTAACAATGAATAACTGTAAAGTTACTGTATTTTGGATTTTTAACTCTCAAGAGAGTATGAGAAAATTGTAAGGAAATTTCAGTAGCATAAGAAAATAAGACAACACCTTTTAATATTTCTAACGATGAACAAGAACATAAACATTGCCATAAAAATGTTTTGTATATTTGAGGGTAATTAAACCATCCCTTAAATTAGTCTCTAATTTGCTCATTCTGTACATTGTGAGAGAAACAAACATATTCATTCATATGTTAATATCTTCTTTATATATAACATGCTTTAAAATTGCATTACTTTCATCGTTAATGAAAATATTCTCTACATTGCATATTAATAGTTAGAATGATAAATACATGATTTGTTTGATCGAATACGTTTTCCTATGGGGTAGTATATAAATTTTTCGTAAAGAAAATTCAAGTTTTCAATAGAGAAATTCCGACCCTCTAAAGGTTAACAACTTTTTGGAAGTGAATAAGATACTCCATGTCTTTATGTATTAATTGATGCAAGGATTTACATTTTTTAAATCCCGTTCCAGTTACTTGCGGATCGTAAAAGCCCGAGTACATGATTCTGTAGATAAACGAGCATGACACATTTCCGGCTTAGAATCTTTAATGATGGTTATACGATTTCACGTGTTACTGAATAGCACGTTTTTATTACGTGGAAGTCTGGCTTTGATTCTTAAACCACGTCGTGCATAAACTATCAAGTAGCGAGTCCTTTCTTCATCCGAATTTTATTGCTTGCTAATAGTTACAGTTTATAACTCGCATTAAATGCAACTGCACTGTGTGATACCCGGCTCGCCTACAAACGTCTTTTTTCATTCAGACTAAATGAGGATAAATTAGATTGCTAATACTATCTCGTACCAACGTGGACCTGGAGTAGTCAAATTGATACTCGATCAGCAAAATAAATTAGTTTTTGCGAAAAACAAATTCAATTAAAAAGCGCCGCGTGCATCCCATCAATATTTTGCCCCCAGGTCTGGCTCAAATATGTCTTTCAAACTGGTTTATGCTTTATGTTGTTGTATAATCAATATATTTGCTGATAGAAAATTCTATTATGTTTCTTTCAACCTTTTAAATAGAAGAGACGTTTGTTCTCGTTTCCTATTATGCTATTCGATTCACTTGACCACTTGTCAATGGTCATTTTGTAAAAATTCACAGTTTCTGTTTTGTATATTCGTGGTTTATGGATTTTCGTGATTTCATTTTGTTTACTTCGTTTTGTATAGGATAGATTTTATGTCGTCGTACTTTATAACTCTGAAAAAATAGTAGTATCATTCTTGTTTCTCTTTCTATTTATTTTATTTCTGCGTAAAGTATGTTTTATTCTGTTACATTTTTGTATTTTCATATAAACATTGAAATTTTTAAATTACAAATTAGTACTTTGTTTCTTGTTTTCATTATATTTGATTCGTTCCTTGAAAACATTTCAGGATTTTTTTAGAAATTTTAAATGGATTTCCGACGATTGACAGTTGAAAGCTTTCGGCAGTGTCACGTGGTCAGATCCGAGTGAAGCGGCAGTCACTCCGAATCGAAACACCCGAGGCGACGCAAATTGACTTCTTAACTAATTGCATTAATAACACGGACGCTGTCCCGCGCGCACACGCGCGCGTGTACGAGAGGAAAATGAACGCGCGAAGTCTAGGGAATGAATCATGGATACGCATATAAATACTACACGGCCGGGCTTAGAAAGGAGCAGGTAGCTCGGATGCGTATTTAATATGCAAATTGAAGAAATGGGATTGTACCATGCTGTACGCGGACCGTGATATTTTGAGGCCGACCGCTGCGAGGATTATATCCTTGCGTTCCACCTATATTGATATTATGCAAATCTTGGCCACCGCGCGAACCGCATCGAGTGCTTTTAATGTCCCTTTGTGTCAAGCCGATACGCGTTAGGCTCGTGTGTCTACGACTGCTCCCGATTGCCGATTAACTTCGTCGGATTAGGTCGCCATCTGATTGAATTTACCACGTTGCACACTTTAACCGACGATCGAGATGGTAAGAATCGATTTTCTACGCTGGTCACAGTTCGTTACTGTTTTATCAATTGTCGTTTCGCATTTCTATTTGTAAGAACGTGCCTTGAATGCATGCTAAAAACTTATTTCATACACTTTACTACGTTAAAGATGTTTGCAAGGGACACTATTTTTTCAATGAAGTGGCACAACTTCATATTTTTGTTCGTAAAATTAGGGTGTGTATTGAATATTTATTAAAAAATCAATTCAGTTACTGCATTCAAGATGTTTAAAAATGAAATTAAACGTCACAGCTTCATATTTTCGATCTTAAAAGAAGGATATGCATTGCACACTTGTTAAGACATTATCTGAAGCGCGTTACTGCCCTCAGGATGTTTGAAAGCAGACATTTTTACGACTGAATTGTTACGATTTCATCTTCACATTCGTACAATAAAGATATGCATTGATTTTTCAAAAATGCATTGATATAATGTCAGGAAACAAGTGCAATTGGAAACAAGCATTTTTGTGCTCAGAGCTCTTTCAAAAAATGTTGGACAAACTATGGCAAGAAGTCTTTATGCCAGAATTTTGTATCGGTGTGCGTAGCGTGGAAACGAAACATTTAACGCAGGTGTTCTTTCTGGTCGTTCGGGACCCGTAATTAAACCGGGTCTCTCTGGTCTTTAATGACTCGTTCCGGCGGGGTCTCATATTCGTACTTGGCGGGCTCGGATGAATATTACAATTTCGTCATCGAGCAGGCCAGCCTCTCACTCTCTCCCTTCGCTTTTGAGGCTCCGGTTAAGACGGATTGCTATTGCGGTCTGCGGAATTGCTCTTTACGGTTAATGCAGCCCCTCGGCGTGAATTTGGCTCTTAATACGAGCGTACGGGGTCGTGTAGACGCTCGTAAACCGGTATTATGAGTTACGAGCGGCCGGGATTAAGGCCGATCACGCTTTTGTAATTCCATTGGCTGCGGGTGACGAGTGCTGCGTTTTAAGTGCGTCGTAACGACGATTACGTACTGTGTTGTATATCGCGCAACGCCGATTTCGAACGCACGCCGTCGCTGCCTGCTGCTGCTGGCCAGGGGGTTAAATATGGAGATGTCGTTTTACGGCTACCCCGGGGACCACGGGAACGTGCAACGCTTCCGCCCCCCTCCCCCTCCAAAAAAAACGGAATTCCCTCGTCGACGCGTCAAATTTTAACAGAGAATTTTGGACGCGATGCTCCGATATTAACACCGTTCGCCGTTACGACTAGCTCGCGCTCGTCACTTCGACATGTCACGCATTCTGACAGACGTGATTATGTACGGCGACACGTTTCGTCAACTATGCTGTTCCAATTTGAAAATATGTTACAGAGGTATATATCGAGAATAGTGTCAATTTTAGGTGGGATGCGTCTTTGTGTACTTGTTAATGCATTTTTGGAGCGTCGATGCTCTAGATTAACTATAGTAGATCCATCAAGTATTTAAACATTAAATTGTCGATTTTTGGAATTGTGAAGATTTCGTTTAAAAAAATAGTTCAACCATATACCTGAACACATTTTAATGTTTGAAGCCTCGACCTTCGTTCATTTTTGTCTATGATATTTTGGCATGATAGTGAAAGTGAAGACACCTTTCTGGTCCAAACTGTTACGAATTCAACCGTCTGTAAAACCACTCAAAAATTTTTCTCGCGCCTGAAACAAACGTGGATGTAAAGATTGTAGCCAATTTATTGTACTTTCAATGGGAGGTGTACCGCCAACGTTGCTCTAGTGTAAGAGATACTATAATAACTGAACCCCATTTTGGTAGCATAAAACAACCAAAAGAAGTCGTAAATCAATGTTTGAGTACTCGCTGTAATGGGAATGGGTCAATCTCCAAATCTGTAATAGTTTTATTCTGAAATTTTTTTTGGATGTTTTTACAGTCGATTAGAATTATTGACCAAGAACGTGTTCTCGGTTCGTCGACTGTTATATCATGTACAAATAATAATGATATGTAAGTAGAAGATCCGAGCTTTAAAATGAGTCCAAGCTTATCGAATGATTTTGTAACGAAATTAACATAGTTTAAATATCGACAATTTCTCTACAATCAGAAATTTAGTGATTGTTCGACTCTTGTGGTTATCGGTACACATCGTTCGAAAGATGTAATATTTTTATCTATTACCAACTACAGCGATCGTTCGATAAAGGACCGAGGTAGAAATTTCATCTTCCTCGCTCGGCTGATCTCCGAAGACTCGCTCGCGATTTTCTCGCGTAGTTTCTCGCGCTGGTCGTTTCGGTCGCGGAAGAGACTAGAAACTTAGAAGAAGAAACAGGAATAGAACGCGCAGCGGTGGTAAAGAGTCAAAGGAAACAATAAGGGGTGGATGGTAACGGCAGTGAAAGGGTCGAAGGGGGCTGTAGGGAGAGGAAACGGGGCTGTCGTGTCAGGAAGAAATGAAGACAGAGCTATCAGTTACAGAACACCGTCTGCACGGAAGCAATTCATTCCACCTCACTGTTCAACCCTTATGCGTCCAACGATTTCCGCCATCTTTCAGATCTTATACTATGTCGACTTTTGATCTTACACACGTTCTTCGACGTGAGAAAACCGAAGGGGAAAGGACTGAGGACTGTCGATCCGTGAATCAAATCGATGTCCATTAGCCATCGTCCATATAATTTTAAAAATTATTAAACAATTTCCGATGAATGTTAATAGAATGTTAAACATATCGAAGTATTACCAAAGGTCTTTGTTCCCAGACAATGAGTTTTAGGGGGGACGTGTCTTTGCACTTGTTTATTCATGTATGAAACTCTAGAATAGTTATACTGAATATTGGGACAATATTTGAATTGTGATAATTTCGTCTATTTATCGTCTATCTTTCAAGGATCTTTTTTCCCAGACCAATAAGTAGGACGGATTCTTGTGGCCAAGTGAGGCTCGGCCTGTTTCGACGAAAGAAATATCGGGTCTAGGGTAGGCCCGAAGGAAGTCGCTTTTGCATATCAAAGTGCGTGTCGCCGGTGACACAAAGCGTCGTCACGAAATGGTTGGCTTCTCCGCTGGAAACTCACGACTTTAATTATCCCGACTAATTACGCGAATTAACTCAAATTAACCCCTTACCCGTTTGACCCGTCGTTCTCTGGCAGTCCCACCGCTGCCAGTAATCCGGACACGTTGCACACTGATTACCACCGATCGGTTAGCTCTCGCCTATGTCCGCCACAAGCTGCAAGTCAAAACGCCAAGCTTTGAAGTTCTGTCGCATTAATTCCCCTTTCCTCCCTCTACTCCGTCAATTCTCCCTTCAACCCTCGGTTTCAACCGCTGGTGGCCAAACCGGTGCGGAGGGCGAAGAGACAGAAATAGAAACAGAGAAAGGAAAGAGACAGGGAGAGAGAGAAAGATCAAGACCCCGAAACTCTCTGATTGCTACGTAGAAGAGGGTACCTGGGAATGTTACTTAATACTTGTAACTGTTGTTTTGTGATTAATGTTTTCCATTTAGAAGGCTCTGACTACGGCCAGAGCTCGCGGAGCCGGTAGTGTTCGCTTTTGGAATGAAATGCGGAAGAGGTAACTATCAGGCTTAAAGAATATTGAATTGCTTGGGGAATATGGGACAAAATCAACAACGCGGTTTCGGTAAATCGTGACTGGAATCTTACAGATTCTAATAGATGAATTCTTATTTAGAGTTTGGGTGTATGTAGGGTGTCTCCATATGTCTTAACTCAGGAACGCTTCACTAAACTTCTCATAAAAACATAATTTTCTATAGAATGTTCTGGCTTGAAAATCTACATTTTACTCAGATCTAAATCTATCTTGTTGTTACTTAATGTTCTAACAAACGACCCATCTAATTTCTGATTTTCTCCTACCAGTTCAAATTATTCGCTAAATAATTACTGTAAACATCGAAACAATGGTTTTATTCGACATTGTTCTATCTTATCCCCGTCATTGTTCAATGTGAATGTATAGATGTCTTTTATACTTATTACGAAGTTGCACGGTCTCAAAATGGACTCTGCTGGAAAAAAAAACTTCATTGAATTTGCAATCTCGTGAGCAGTTGTGAGACGTCACAAATCTTTTTGTTGCATCTTCTGGGCTGCTCTTAATTACAGAAATTGGTCCAGATATCGCGGTCGATAGAACGCTGAAAGATATTAAACAAAAGGTTCCTCGAACGTTTCCCTTTCGCGGCGACCGATAAAAAGGGGGAGGGGGTAGATTGTGGCTCGTCTTTCACAAGGCACCGCTCCGATGCCGCTCGTTATTAAAATTAAATTGCATTATTAACGCTTCGCGAACGATTTCCGACGGTTTGTACGGCAATTTGCGGGCGAGAGCGTCCGTGGAAATTCGAAAAGGGATTACTACTCTCTGCCGCGGCACGGCAAGCCCCGAGCCACCCTCTCCCTTCTCGGGCCAAAGGATTTATACAATTAATTCTCTAATTTGTCGCGTTCACGTCGGATTTCGTCGGCAATAGATTCTCATCGATCGTCAACCTGGTGTTCCTCCTGCTCCTCATCCTCCTCCTCCACCTCCTCGCCATCTCTGCACACCTCTTTTCGACGCTCTGTGTACCCTCATACCTCACGTTTTACTCAATGTTCATATCTCATCATTATTTTCGCCCTGGTTAACCGCCGTTAATATTCCCGATACGATTTTAATTAATAAATCGCGTTGATTAATATCCACCGGCGGGGTTGCGTCGTTTTCCAGCTCCTTCCGCCTCGGTGAACCGCGAACTGGCTTCTGGGTATTTTTGCAGACGATGTTGTTTTAATATCTTAATATCTGTGCTTTTTTCGTACCACTTCCGATAATGTGTTGGTATTAAAAGCAGAGTGAAATGCAAGTAGAAGTTAATGCGGTTTGTGGACAAGTTATAAACAATATTTATTGGAACTACATTATTGTAGCGTCATCGTCAACGGTTCATTAAATAATTTTCAGCCAATGGTAACGATATCGTACGGTTGTGAAATATACCATGCGAAAATTTAGTGGTTAATGTAATATATGTATAAATGAAAAGTCAGATGTTAATTGCAGGACAATATATTGTGATGATAGATCGTTGCTCTTTGTTTCAACATAATGATGTAGTGTTATAGAATAAACTAATATCATTGTCTCTTTTGAAATGATACTTACCACCCGGAGATATTTCCACTGCGACCCACCCATTCATGTTTGTTCGATAACAAAAGATCAAAGAAGAAGCTACGAATTTTAGGCAAGTACTAATACTACACTCCCGTCCTTTAATTTTTAATTATACTCAAACAATATCAGCTCGAATGGAATCAGAACAATGGAACTTCCAGGCTTCTCGATTTTAAATCTGAAAAAAACAAATGCAAAACTTCCAATGCACTATACCTAAACAGAAAACGAATATCTATTGACAAAGAAATTGCAACAAACAGAAGAATTCGATGATTGAACACGGTCGAGTACATTTACCGAAAACGTAAGATTTGTAGTACAAATCGGTCGATCTCGTAGTAAATTCGAGAAATACAAATTGAATTTAATAGAACGGTGGTGAACGAAGACGACGAGCCGGCCATTGATTCGGTTCGCACCGTCGGCGTCGTCGCTATCTAAAGTACGTGTTCAAGTTAGTGATAGCCCGTATGTAACAGTAGAACAGCTAGAAACAATTGGACGGCATGAAAAACAGTTGACCTGATTAAAACGAGATCGGCGCTCATTGGTTCCTTCCGGGACGATGCACGAGTGCCATTCATCTCCGGCCCGGTAAGAATGGGAATAACGATAACAATGATAATAACACGAGCGACAGTAAGGATATCAGGAAAATGAGCAGGGTCATCGATCGTCGACCAACAGTTGCCGGCAACGAATTTCTATTTGAGACGATCAATCTTCAGCTTTCTCTCTCTCTCTCTCTCTCTCTCTCTCTGTGTGTGTGTGTGTGTGTGTGTGTGTGTGTTCGTCTCGCTGTCGCGCGCTCGTTCTCTCGAGTGCCCCTTTTGTGGTGCAAGAGAGCAAAGAGAGAGAAAGAGAGAGAGAGAGAGGGGGGTCTTGCGGATGATAAGGACGACGATTAAGGAGGGTAGAAAACGCGACCCTCGCCTCGGACTCAGTAGCGGCGGTGGCGGCTGCGAGTTCAATTAACGTTAACCGTTTGATATTTGCTCGCCCGACAAGTGAAAAACAGTGAAACAAAGGTACTCACTGTAACCCGGTTTCCTTGAGCGGCACTCAACTGCTTGCTTCGTCAGGCCTCGTCTTTTCGAGTGCGCAGATTTGTGGCTAATTCGCACTGTGCGTCGAGCAGCTACACCTTTCTTCTGGCTTACCGCAGGAATACAGTTTCCGGCCAACGTGATGGCTCTAAGTCGAACATTTCGTGTCCCTGCTGCAGTTGCTTGCGGCGCTTCTGACATCGTCTAGTTTTTAGCAAAATTTTCAGACACACGCTCCGCTGCTTCATCGTTCGATTCAGAAAGGTCGGGCACATTGAACTACAGGGGGTTTAATTAAGTCTGTTAATTATTACAAAATTGTGAAACAGTTCTGGGCAAATTCTTCAGACACGAGTTCCTTTGCTTCATCGATCGATTTAGGAAGGTCGGGCACGTTGGACTGCAAAGGTTTCGTCTGAATTAGGTCTGTTAGTCAATGGAAAATTTATAAAACAGTCTACGTTTCTTGGCAAATTCTTCAGGCACGAGTTCCGTTGCTTCATCGATCGATTCAGAAAGGTCGGGCACATTCAGCTACAGAGATTCGAATTAGGTCAGTTAATCATTGCAAAATTCGTGTAACAGTCTTCATTTCTTGGCAAATTCTTCAAGCACAAGCTCGGTTGTTTCATGGATCGATTCAAAAGGATAGAATACATTGTGTTGCAAGGGTCAGGTTTATGTCAGGTCGGCCATACATAACTGCAATATTTGCGTAACTTTTTGAGAATCTTGCTAAATTTGAAAAGTGACACAATCAATATATATTTCTAAAAATAATATAATAATAAATATAGAAATTGTGATGTACTTTATAACTAATGGACATGACAATTAACCCTCATCCGTCCCTCATTTTACCAACTGAATCTGTCCCTCAGTGTCAAATTGACAGTGACACAAAATAAAGAAATTTCAATGTTATTTTAGTCAAGTTGATGAGTTAATATTTACATCTTAGGTTTTTCGGTTGTGTTCTGCATTAAAAAAAATACAAGTCCTACGAAGTTTTGGGAAAATTTATCTACAAATAACAGAACAGTACAACTTATTTCGAGAAAATTGTGTCAAATTGATACGAGGGACGGATGACGGTTAACACAGCATCTAAATATAATATCAACAAATTATTTTACATTTCAGAGTTTGTGATATACAATAAAAATAATTGGCAATTTTAAATTGATTGATTTAAAAATGCATGGATTTTAATGCACGGTACGTTTAATACATTTTTATTAAGGTAGTTCGAAGTCCATAGAAATAGAATCATTCGAATTCGACGTGGTATGTGATAAACCATAAGGAACTTGAACCTAAGATGGTGATAGAATTTTATTTATAATTGATCTACCAGTTAGAGCTTAAAAATTGATTCAATCAATGAAAACCTGGCGTACCACATCAAGTAAAGTAGAAATCTTCAAAGGATACTTCCTTCACCGTTTTAACAATTTTTATTTTTCGACTATTTCATACATGTCCATAAATAATCGAAGCAAACCGACCTGACAGTTCACTCACAAAATAGTAACAATATTAATGTTCAAACGCGAAGTGTCGATTGCGCAACAAACGATGGACCATGTAGAAGCCTGAGACGCTAACAACGTTAACCACCAGTCCTTGCCAGGTGTAAACCGATTAGCATGTAATAAAATAAAACAAGTATAGCGATATTTTGACGGGACATGTCGTAGCAGTTAATTTCGAGCGTCCTCGTCGAGTTAGGCTGAAGTCACGCTATAATTCAGATGAATACCCGGCGTCGCGACGTCTCTAATCCGTCCCCGACGGTATAGCCGGGCTGCCACGGTGTCATCAATTTGAGATTCGCTTCGAGGACACGGTAATTACTTCGACGGTAGGGATACGAGCTTGAAGGACGGAAAAATAATTTGATTCGAGGACTACGGGGCCGTCTGGGGATGGGGGTATGCTACGGGCTGTTAAAATAGTAGAATAATCATATTCCACGCGATTCCATCTAGCATTAGCGATTCTTTGAGCGAGTAATGAAGGAATTTAAATATTTCTCTCGTGGCAATCCCCTTTCCCGCCACTTCAACCCCATCCACGGTCCACATTGAACGGCCGGGCGTGAGTTTCCAAGTCAATTACCGGATCCAACCACCGTCCTACGCTCCGCGGCCGCTTTATTAAAACAATTCGCCGATTCTGGCCCGTCTCCTCTCTCTCTCTCTCTCTCTCTCTCTCTCTCTCTCTCTCTCTCTTCCTCTTTTACTCTATTTCGTTCTCTTTCTCTTTCCTCGCTGATTCTCCTTGCTCGCTTCACGGATTCGTAACCGCGGTCTCACGGAAACGCAAAATCCTCATGGCTCCGTTTCTTTCCCCGACTCTCTCTCTCTCTCTCTCTCTCTTGCTCTCTCTCTCTCCTCCACGAGCCTTTCTTCTCCTTTGTCTCCGAACACTGATTTCTCCGCCACCGCTACCGCACGAATTGATATTACAACGTAATTTCACCCGGGACCGCGAGTTTTTGCGCGCGAGAATAATTGCACTGGGAAATTGAAGTCGCGTATTTAACGCGCCGCACTGGATCTGCGAAAAAAGATACTTGACCGCTCTGCGCGAATCTCTCCAGGAAGACTTTATTCGAGTGCTACGGATCCACGTTGAAATACGTTCGAAATTAAATTGCAACTCTACTGGGAATTTTAAATGAATTACCGAGTCGAAATCAGGCTCGTGTAAAACTTAAAAGGAACTTTCCGGGGTGAGCTGTGTACGTTGGAAATAAATTGCCTTACACTCGAAACAAAAGAATTATTATTCTTGGTGATCATACATATTATCAAAGGGATAAAACGAGGATCATATCAAATAGTCCTGAAGAACTAGGCTCACGCAAAATTGTACACCATTTTATAAAAAGAACAAGAACGAATCTATCCAAATTATTAGCCATCTTTTTAATAGTATATATTCAGAGAAATTCAATAATCGGTAATTAAAAATATTCGAAGCCGTAATTTATACGGGTCCGTAAACATAGTGTTAAATAAATTTATCATGTATTGCTTATGCATTGGATATGCATTTTAAATTGTTTTAAAAGCAAATTATGATTTTTTAAGTTCCAGTCTTCGGGTTTGTGAATTTGTGAAATTGGAAATATACGATAATATAAATGCATTTCAGTTGCTATGAGTATTAAATGTATACGCAGCGAAATCAGACATTGCTTACAAGCGAAAATTGCTGGCTATTAGTCAACTCGCCAGAAAGTGGATCGAGCCACTTTTAATTTCCGAAAGTTTGCTCCCAGTCGTCGTCGCATGCTCGGCTTTTCGGTGTAATTTATTCCAATAATAATCTATATTAGTTATTGATGCACTGGGAAGTGGAAACTTATTCCGATAGTCGTTCAATTTCGGTAGAAACGAGAAGGGTCGACGATCCGGCTCAGAATATTTCATATCTTTCTCCCGTCCTCGTCGGTGAAGAATAAAGTTGTCCTCCTAGAAACTTCCCTTTAACATTACATATATTACTTCGGAACACGAACCGATTTCCGGATCGCTTCAACTTTTTTCTAGAAACGTTGAAAGGATCGATATTTTCAATCGCGGAAATACTAAGTCGTCTGTGCACTGTACACTATTTTACAGACCCTGAAATCAACAAGATAAGTGGACGGTGAAAAAATCAATACGCAGATAGACAGCACAGTAGCGAAATCTAAGTTTGTAAAGCAGTTTAAATATCACATTCATTGTATTATATTGTATTTTATTTTCGAGCTGATATTAATTCTTTTATCGACGGTTCGAATAATGGAGGTTCTGCTATATCGTGAATTAAACGAGTAACTGTGATACAAGCTATGTCGAGTTTGGTATCATTTTAATCAGAAAAATGTCGCGAATAAATTGGTATAAGATTTCATAAGAACATCATTCGAAAAAAATCAGGTTTATCATTTTATTAGTATTGTATCACCGTTATACAGTCGTCAATGTTTCGCTTGCTCGTTATTTTTTTCTTTGCTGAATGTTAAAACAGTAGGAGATCAAGGCGTACCTAGCGTTTGTACGTGATATCAATATCATTTTGCGGATCATTTATCAGAGACGTGAGCGTTCCAAAGCGAAGCAGCGAAAGTTATCTTGCAAATACTAAATGAAAGCCGCGCGGGCAGGTAAAAAGCTATGGAAACGAAGAATCGATATATTCCGCGATACAGCGAGACTACCAGCACCTCTATTATGGTTGCGCGCTTCTATAACGGCCTTAGTATCACGACGAGGCACGCAAAAGGACTCGTGAAATGGTCAAGCGCCGGTGCGGGCATAAGCCATGCGGTTTCCGAGAACAGGCGGATTGCGAATTGACGGGTTGCACACGCGTTACAATTATTATAAGGCAGAATGCGCGAAAGGCGTGCAATTTCCGAACTGAATTCCCGGTAGAGAGGAATATGAGCTGTAATAATGCAAACGCAATGTGGAGCTATGTCAGTCTTAACGTTTCTGCGTGTCATATAATTTTTAATCACAGCATAACCTCGTTTATCCAAACACTGTAGAAAATAAGTCCATTCAGATAGAAGGACCTCTATCTGAGGAGATCTACATGAAGACTATTTATTGTATTGGGCTGTTCCAAAAGTTTATATTGCAATGTGTACCTTTAGCATTGTTAGGTAACATGAATAATCTTTTCATTATTGCGTTACATTTTCTCAAGCTCCATCTTAATTACCCTTTACATTTCATTTTTACAAAACTAGTCCGAATTTGCATTGAATTCTTTAATGGAAAACGAAACAATTTTTCTGGACAACCTAACACAAATTAATATAAATCTAGCATTATAACCGAGCATCTGTTGTAATATTCGCAGTCAATAGGGTTATAATATATGATTTAATGTCAACTTTGATAGTACTTTCTTTGGAGCGTCTAGGCTTATCGATTTCAAATATACAACAAACTAAGATATTTCCAGCTACACGAAATTTCTTCGGAACGTAAAAAAGGAAAGAATGTAATTTCCAGTGAACGCAACGAAGGCGACGGCCGCGTCAGTCGTAATGGTAACGTGACAGCGAAAGCTGGCACACACGACGCTGCCGGATTAAAATCATGGGGCCAGAGTAATTTCACCTGACACACAAGCCGCTTCGTGGACGAAGTTAAAACGAAACCCCGGCCGGCTTGACGCGAAACGCAAAAATAGTTAACGCCCATCGAATCGTTCGTTCGGACAAGCGTGCGCGAAACGACGGATTTCAAGTTTTTCCTGATAAGCCGACTGACAGTAGAAACCGATACTCTGTAGCCTAACGTACAGCAACCATTTTTATCAACCTTCTCGCTAAATCAAGGATTTAACACCGGAGCTACCAGATGCGTCGCAATAACCCAATTCGGATTTATTGTTATACGATTATTGGAAACGTTGCGGCACTTTTCGGTTGGATTATGGAATAAATTTGTTCGTGCCCCTGTTGCGATTTAATTGGTCATAGTCTGGAAATGTACGGGCTTGTTTGTGGGAGAAAATGTTGGTCAGTCTCTTTGATTATTAGGTGCCTCTAGGCTTTGGCAATTTTCGCACAGAACTCGTTTGGTGCTAGTTTTTAATACGTTTGTGTCAATATAATAGTCTTCGCAATTATAACTATTAAACGATATACATTTGAGAATATCATGTTATGTATCATAATTAAACTGTAGATTTTATCATACACAGTGAAAAAATTAAAAGAATTTGAAAATATGTATTATTTTAAATTCATTCAAATTATTAAAGGAAGAATGAAATTGTAGTAACGTGATATAATAAAATATATCGTAGAAAAGAGAAAGGACATGAATGAAATATTTCACGACGTATGTGTCTACAACTATGTTAATTACAGACTTGTCTGTATCTCGAATTCAATTAAACGGACATCTACAATGCGTTATAACGATTTTTATACGAAGCATGTTTCAAAAATGATTATAAACCAGCATTTTATCACAGATTCAAAGCCACAGAGCAGTAAAACTAACACAGTAATCCGGGCACTGGATGCGCATTCGAATAATTCATCGTTATCGTCGTTCATCTTTAACGCTTTATCAATTTTTACATTTATTCGTGCTAGACGAAACAGGGATTCAAAAAAAAAAGGAAAATCGTACCGAGAAAAATTGTGCCATTGATTGTCGCAGGGATAGATTCTGGTATCAATTTCAATCGGTCCGCCGTTATCAATAACAATTCCGCGTTTAAAACTGAATCGCCACGAATTCCTTTCGTCATGGTTTCCCCAGGCAGCGATCGCGATTTTTGTTTTGTATTATTTTCTCTGTTCAACCGACGTTGGGGTACGTTTCTAATACGTCGGACAAAGGGTTGGATCTTTTTTTTATCTATTTTTCGGTGTTTTTTTTTCGTCTGTCGTGTGGGAGTACCGGCTGAACGAAGTCCGCCGCGATTTGCGCTTTAATGGGAATCGATCAGTCGGGGGAACCCGATTGAAACTTGACCGAGGAATCACGCGATGGATTTCACGGTGGTTGTTGGCTATCCTATCGCATTACGATTAATATTTCAATAGGAAATAGCCCGGCTATATCTGAACTAGGTGGAGACGGTCCAGCCTTCCACCCCGCTGCCCTTTCGCGAGCCCACCAACGCGAAACCGCATATACGTTAATTGCCTCATTGAATATGAAACGCGCATCGATTTGCATGATGCCGATTGAAATTCAATATTATCGCCCGGTCGTCAGAACACGACGGACGGTTCGGTAAACGGAGGATCGGACTGGCCCGGACCGGGGAATCGGCCACGATTTATCAGCACCAGGCGATGAAGAACATGATCGAACAGAAAAACGATATGGAGATATAATCCTCATCAAATTTATTGTCGATTCGAATCCCAGAGTTCGAAAATTTTTCTGCTGAAAAGAACATCTAAAGCATCTCAGAAAACTTTGAATTCAACCGACTGTACCAATTTTAAAATATGTTTTGAAAAATAAAATTACGACAAATTCCAAGACTAGAATGTCCCCCTTATGACCACAAACGAAAATTATGTGTACGATTCTTTGTTGTCGTTTTATTCAACTTTTAGTGGAAGGTCTACCGTCATCCAAAAATGTTAGAAAATAGTTAGATATTTCCATGTTTGCAGTTGATACCGCTACGTCGTCCAAAAAATTAATTAATGGATTTAAAAGTGGAGGGTCTGTGCTTTAAAATAAGATCGGGATGGTTGTCCTATGGAATATCGCAGGTGAACATTGTAGCAGATTCTCCAGAAATTGAAGTGTTGAAAAATGTTTGCAAAAGTTATGTGATACAGATAGAATCCTGATAGTCGTAGAACGGGGGCAGGACATGTATCGATGCACCAATGGCGTAATGGAGGTTTTATCGCCATCGAATCGATGCAAACGTGAGGTACATTTCGGGATGAACAGACGTTAAGCCGAAAGATATTAATCCTCCGTTGATAGTCGGGGATAATTTCGCTTCGATTAGGAACAGATGAAACTTGTTCGGCGAGTAGTATTGATGGCGTGGAGTGTATTAAAGTATAAACTGACCAAATTAGTAACAAATCGAGGCAATTCCTCTCTTAGGAGTTTCTCGACATTTCATCGCGGGAGGGCGACAAGAAAAAGCTCGGCTCCCTTGGACGTAATTAATGCGATCGCTTAGTTTTCTTCTTGTTACCTATTACACCATTCCACGGCTATTTGTAACACAAATTGTCCTCGACGTTTCCCTACCCGTAGGTCCGTTTTCTCCCTTCGCGAGACGATAAGGGTGTTTAAAAATTGCGTGGCGAGCAAAACTTGCAGAACGGCGTCGGCGAGAAGTCGTTTTAATCAAAGTCGGCAAATGTTGGACACGAATTTATTTCGCCTTCATGTATCGCGGAATGCTTCATTTTTGTCTTCGTCAGCTCTCTTTTTCTACCTGTAATGTTAAGGAAATCGTATATTTCCAAAGTATAGTGACAGTCGATAGGTAACCGTTCTTTAAGTTGGGAAAGAAGTGTGAGCAAATTCTAGAAGCCACTGAAAAAATATGTGAACTAGAAATTAAAATTAGAAACCACTGGAAAATATTGAATATTTTGTTGAAGACAATTTTACATTCCAGAAAATTCTATGAAAATTGTACCTATTTGTATATACCCTACTGTATTATTTTCAGTATATAATACAACCAGAAACCAAAGCAGATTAATATCTAGAATGACAATGAAACAATTGAAAGCTGGTCAAATTTAGTTTATATATCTTGTTCAAGTTTGTAGCCCACAATATGTAATCCATAACTTTCGTGTGGCAAATTGATTTATTATTTCAGAAAGGTTTAATATATCTTAACAAGGTAGCTGAACAGTGAAAGAAATGCTGCGAACGCATTTTATGATTTACTAAAAACTTTAGAAATATATTTAATAAAAATAACTAGCTTTTGAAATAAACTGTGGTACAGTTAGGTTTCACGAGGTTAAGGAGCTAAACGCGTTTGACTTCGCACGCACGATTGAATTGTCGTTATCGTTGACATCTGAATCGTGGGCCGGCGGACGTTAATAAATAACACGCAATCGTGCGTTGCACGTGCGCTTCAGGCTATATGCATCTGGCCAATTATGGCTCGATGTACGTATTAGGCTTGCAACGTGTTGCTCGTGAAACAGGCCTCGAGATCGTGAGCACCCTTATCGTACGCACGTTCCTGAGGAACGGTGAACGTAATGTGCGTGTTCACGCGCCCCTACCTTGATAACAGACGTTTCATCGACGCTTGTGACGCAGTGTGGAACAAGAATCGCACGTACGGTCATTCTGAGCGCGATCGAACGCTCTTGCCGGTCTGTGGGGTAGCTATAGCCACCAGAACATGGTTGAGCTATTCGTATGCTCGCTCAATATTTACCCACAATTTTAACATAATTTTCATTAAATTAGCGGTACTGATATTCGTCTTCAAAATTCATTTCTATTATGATACATGCGAATGAACTATGCTGTATTAGGATTTTTAGAATGCGACAGAATTAATGTTGTATCCAATGTGATCAATTTGTATCTTCTTCTCTTTTTCTTATTAATTGAGTTAATATCTTCACTGTAATTGATATTAAAATCATTATATTATTATTGAAGATTGTATTATTGAAGAATATAAAGACTACACAATTGTGGAAGACATTTGAACCCTTTGAGGACACATTTCGTCATGTTACCGACATTATATCCTCACATCAGATATTGATCTGAAGTAGCTAACAAACGATTTCATCCTTCACAAACCAAGAGATCATTGGATAATATTTTCTCCTACTATTTTAGACTGTGATGTATTATTTAGTTCTCTGACGAAAATATTCTCCATACTTCTAAAAATCTTCGTCCTCAAATCTCCTTCGAGTTCCCTAGCATTTTTCCGCCATCTTGTGATCAACGCCATAGCTCCACCGTTGTAAAATTTTCGCGGTTACAGAGAAGGTTTAAAACTTCCTCGACAACGGTTCGCCGAGAAACAGCGAAGGTGTTAATCTCAGAAGGAACAGTCTCGCAAACGAACTTCTCCCAGGCGCCCTCGACTCGTTCGTGTAAAAAAGGGTCTATTCGCAAGTGTCTATCTCCCGAACAGTCTCGCCGAAGTTTCGAGACCTTATCACTTATAAATGCAAAGCTTATAAACTATTATGCAGGGAGAATGGTCGATCGTATCCAAACGATTAAGAGTACTTCCCCAGCTCCATAATTAATTATACTGGAGGCACTTCCCGACCGAGCTGAGAACAGCGGATGTTCCAAAACTTTCTGTCTTTTATTAAAAAAGTTGCCGACTCGTCTAAGGCGTACTAGAATCCGCCGAGTGAATTTATCTATATGTTAATACCAACCTTAACGACGAGAACGTGACTTCCGGCTATAACCCGTACCCCGCTCACGCTCGCACCCCCCAACCCCCTCGCAGGCTGTTCCAAGTTAGCAACTTAATTATCGCACGTCTTACGTGCACTCTTAGCGTTTTCAAACACGTTGCTGATGGATTAACACCGTTAACAAGTAATTCAAACTAGTGAAATTCTGTGGTGGTTCAAAAAAGTGAACATTCAATAATTAATAATTCGGTAATAAATAGCCGTACAGCGGTAAACCTGGATTCATTTTAAATCTTGAACTTCTAGCTGCATTAAATTTTTTCTTTCGCTCCAATTTGATGTTACATTCATTTTTTTTTTGGTAATCAAATCTTTTATGGATAGGTAGATTGAAGATTCTTCTTTACAACGAGACCTTCAAACTTGATCTACGATTTTTTTTAGTTGTTCTGTGTACCAAACAAGTTTGGTCATACGAAGTCTTTATGTTAACGGTATACCTTGCATTCCAAGTTCAATAGATCGACTTAAAAAAATATCGTAGATTAAATTTTTTGTGCCGGTTTAAAGGGGAGACTTAATTATTCAAATCTGCAATGGTTTGATTCCTGGAAAAATTGTTTTATTGATTTCACAAACGTTTCAGTTTGTAGTATTTTTCGAATTAGAAAAAGAAGAAAACACAAAGTAGCACAAATTGGAGAACCACTTCGGTATTCTTTCGTCGTTTCCAATTTCCCCGGTAGAAGGACGCAACTTCGATATATAAAAAAAAGGAAAGTCAATTTCGTTGCTCGTAGTGGACGGCGAGAGGAATGATTCCATAAACCGGAGTTCCTATTATTCATCGTCGGCCGCATAGTTGGCGAACTCCGGTGAATTCGAGTATCGACAGCATTTGCATCACAGTAACGAAGTAAATATTTCATTTGCTATATTGATACAGTGCGCCGCGGCTGATATTGTAGCGAAACGAGTTTGGGAACTTCGGGGTGGTTTCGAAGTCGACACTCTTGGCCGGGCCGTAATCGAAAACGACAAAGTTGCTGGGCATGGAACTACCGAGAACCGTAATGCACACCGTTGCAACCGGGGATGTACATATGCGCGGTTGCAATCCGCACGAATTCATGCGCGCAGCAGCTAATGTCTATAATTCGGCTCTGATATCAGCCGCTTTGACGCTCTTCGACGCGACGGCGAATCCGGAGAACCCGGGGCCACTTTGACGACCAAATACAGCTGATTGATTAGGACTCGGCTCATATTCGCTCCAGTTTAGGGCACTGGTCATGTGGACAGTACACCTGCCTTGCCTCGTGGAGTTTCGCGGCGGGATCGTACAACAGTATCGACCAAACACGCTTGCCAAATCACCTCGACATTTTTACTTGGACGCTTGCCAGACCGTCGTCAACCACTGCCCGAGTCTATTTCCATTTTTTTTTTTGGCTTGTTTTTGCGACAATTATGATACACATGTTAAAAAGCTATCACGATCCGGCTCTAAACTGGAGCAGATAGTGGGCAACTTTTTATTATAACCATTCGCGCACGGGGACCTGGCCATTCAGATTACGCGGATTTTCGAATTATCCGTGATTTTTACCAGTATTGCTTCGCAAAAATTCGCTGTATTTATTTGGATGGGCAGTTGGATCCGTATCGATGTCGTGCGAATTACCGAGAGACTCTTATTTATGCAATCGCAAATTATGCGATAGATAGAGTGCCTCTATCTTGCTTGCTGCTGCCTGTTTTCTGGAAGAAGCAGAAGCAGTCATTGTGTGTTTCAATTGTCTTTGATTATTCAGAGTATAAATGTCATAGCTCTTTAAAAGTCTGTATCAATTTTCTCAGGTACCTTTCAGTATACAATTCAAAATAAATAATCCAAATGTTCTAAAATGGTTAAAGATGCTTGATATTTGTAGAGAAATTTTGTTGGGTTCACGAGAGACCCCACTATACCAGTTATAAATAAAATAGCGAGATGAAGACCAGAAAATGCGGCGTTCCGGTGAATGTTTCTCGCAATTTTACTTGGCCGTTCGATTAGCGCGACATCAAATTAAAATTCTCCGGGAGCGTAAATGCGGGACGTAATCAACGAGCTATTCAGCGAACGCGTAGCTTCCGGTGGCTGCTCGCGTCGTATTTCCTCGAAAATACGAGACACCGTATACGACGAAAAAGGCTGACAGGGGCCGGGTGACGCGTGCCGCGTTAATTATCAAAGGATTCTTCCTCATCCAATTAGCTGGTCCCGCAGGAACGACTTGGTGCCTTGCCAACGTTAGACACCCGTGGTCGCCATCTTTGCGCTACGAGATTTGAATTTGCATCATCAGCTCGCGGAACCAGCAAGCGCGCACCTATATTCGCGCCTCTCTCCCCCACCAACTCTCAACCAGTCCGCAACTCTGTCTCTCTTGCGCATTCATGCCTTTGTTCGTGCGTGTGAGTGGCGGAACGCGGGCTCACCGAGATAAAGAGGGGGTGGAAAGGGTGCCTGCTGGTGACTTCCGCGATGTAGACCTAATCCTTTGCTCTACGGCTTAACGGAACGGCAGACCAGGTCAAAAGGGGGCCGACGGGGCGGGTATTCGCAGCACTTGTAAACAGCTGAAACAGCAACCGTCGATGCTGATACATCCATCCACGCGTTATACCTTGTGAATGGGTACTGGACTGGGACCGAAGTGTTCTCATAACTTTCGCGCCTTCGCAGACATTCTTTTGATCGACCCTACAACGGATATTACCGAGTCAGAAGAATCGGCGGATCGCTTCATAGATTTTTCTGGCTGGCTTCGGTGCTTCGAAAATGATGCCTCGATAATAATGACTTCTAGACTGCAGATATTTAAAACTAAAACTTGTACAATTCAATTGTAGGAAACTGAAGGTTAATAAACATGTATTTCCTCTCTTAAGCATGTCGAAAAATCGAAAATAATACATAATATCCTTCAATTGTTTTAATGTCTTTTCAGTTTAGTATTGGATCTGTTCATTATTATTATAAGTGCCGATGGGTACGTGATACTACCAACCAGTACAAAATATCATCATCGATTTTTAAAAAAAGACAGATTGGTCAAATACAAACATTAGAAAAAATGGAATGATGTTGTCATATTGTGGTTGAGTTATTAAATTCATTAAAACAGGAGATACACTTTCGTTGAACTTCTATTTCTTACAGTGGACTTGGACAATTATTATTGTGTACAAAGGATTGAATAGTTAAGATATGTGGCTTAACCAAGTATGTACTTTTTCATCCTACACTCAATATACGAAGTGGATGAATATATAAAACTTTGTGTAATTTTCTTTTCAGAAAGTAATGCGTTTTTCTACCACTATATTCTCTCTCAAATTTCCCTAGAAGAGACAACATTAGCCTAAACACTGGTGAAATATTGAAACTCACTGTCAGAACGGTAAATGTCTCACAAAACATCATCCCCTTCCGTATTCACATTGTTTCTTATTGCGCCATGAAAACCACGAAGACCTCCTATCCTCGCAGCTAAATCACTTTTCGTGGGTCCAAAGTTTCCTTAACTACAATTGTAATCTCTTGTTTGTGAACCACTTACGAAAGAAACTTGATTAAGCACCGCGACCTAACGATCGCAGGAATAACTGCGTCGACATATTCTCACGACTAAGGATACCAGCGAAGGGAAAAGGGAAGAAGGGCGCACAGTGGGGCACAGTGATCAATTTTGTGTAAACATCAAACAACTTTCGAATAGAAATGAGATAGAGCGATAATTTGTTTTAGATTAATGTTGAAATATTGTAAAGAAGGGAAAGATAGAGAGATTATAATCATTTCCACGAACAAATTATGATTTCTTTAGTTTTTTCACACACATAGCTTTTTCCCAAAATCTTCAGGTAGTGGACAAATTTTGCGACCGCATTTTAAATCAGCGTGACGAATTTGACGGGTAATAATACCAGTTAAACACAGATTTTCAAAGTTAAAAAGCCATACTATCTGTACTATATTGTACCATAATATCTCTGCTTTTCCTTATTCTGCAATATTTCAACTTTAATCTAAAAATCATCGCTCTATCTTATTTCTATCGAAGGATCTTTGATTTTGATGCAAAATTCATCACTTTGCCCTACTGTGGGGCGCAGCTAGAAAGTTTCCAACGAAGTGTAATACTAATGCAGAAAAGGATAGAGAGCAAGTAATAAATTAGAGGGTAACGAGCTCGTGTATGACAGACGGTACACGACGGTGTCTTAGTCTCTAGATTCCAATCTAAACTTTCAAAAACGATGTTTTCAAGTTTATTAATAGTCGCGTACCAAGCGGTTCGGATCACGTGTCACGCTTCCACCCTCGCGAACTCCGGGCGAAAAATTGACGACCCTAATTACTCTTCGCGCGAGCGAATGATGGATGTGGCCAGAGCGAGCGAAGTGTGTTTCATACAAAGCAAACAGCCGCGGTGTTAACGTTTTAATGCCACGCTTGCTAATGAATGAAAGTAATCGACCGACGCCTAGCTTTGATCCGAAGCGAGAACTTAACCGATGTCGTTCAACAGGGGAAATGTTTCGACATAGAGTGAACGATAGCGAATAAAGCACATGATCGGAAAACCAGTATTGCGACGGAAAAAATTATAGACAGACACTTCGCGGTATCGTGTAATTTATAAAACGACCGGAATCATCAGATAAGCGGTCCCCTACCGACTGTAATTACGTGCACGCTAACCATTGTAATTAAACGCAACAATTACGCACTCTGGTTCACACGTATAAAGTTCTTTAGAATAAGGCTACTTTGTTGCAAGGGTAGATAGGGGCTAAAGACTCGGCCACTTTGCCATCCAATGCTCGAATTATGCCAGCGTATGTTAACCCCAATTTTTGCTCCACATTGTGGAAAACTGTTCCATACAATACCTGTTGCGACGGCAACACCGAAGCTCGACCGTACCGGACCGTTCCTCCATGAGACAAAGGACATACCTGAAAGGGATGTTTTAAGACGTTAACCGTAAAAAACACGTGCGACTCAGCTGCAAGCCGACCGACAAAATTAGTTTACAACCACCGCAATTCGACAGCCTCGACCCCGACAGATGAACAGCACGTACAACCGAACGAACGAAACTACGAACGGAATCCCCATAATAAATCATACCATTGACGAACGGAGACAACACCAAGAAAAACTCCCCGACAGCTTTCCACTCTCCTCAACTTAAAACTCCTCCCAATACAACCACGTCCAATTGCAAAACGCTATATTTTCCCACTCAAATCCAAAAGCACCCAATCAGGAAGAATCTAAATTGACGCAGACAGGACGCGACGAGACAGAAGTCAGAACAAATCGAAAACGCAGACGGACGAGACGGACTCTCCGAAATACATATACATCGCGAACCATTTCAATCTAAAGATAGTTTAATAAAGTGTATATAGTCAACAGTGTTGCACTTATTAAATACCCAAGGTGCTCAATACTATTCAATTACGTATTGAGAGAAGGCAACGGTGTCAATTTACCTTTACCTTCGTATACAATACCTTACTTAAAGTAGAAGTAGCTTTTTATGATAAATGTATGATTATTTCGTTACGACGATTCTAAAGATCAAATCTAACCACATACATGAAAATTATTCCAACAACGCAGATTTTAAGAGAATTATTTCTCATAATCGTCGTCGAAAGAGATTATAAAATACAAAGAATTACGCCAACATCTAGTACCACTGAGTATTAATATCATCTCATAGCATCTCAATATCTTACAGAAACACGCCAATTACAAATGTAACATACGTAATGTTTCAATGATTCATTCTCCAACTAGGAACAGTCTGAAAACTTGCACAGTTGGTTTTCATATTATTTTGAAAATATAACGAAGACCTAGAACGAGGACCAGTCGAAAACGCCTGTTATCATTTCTATAGCATTGGTGCAACGGTTTTTCGAGCAGGATTCTCCCAGCAAGTTCGGAAACTCGGAAGTTGAATATTCCCTTTGAGATGTGGCTGGTGTAACTTGGAGTATGCAAGAGAGCCCAGTGGAAATTCGATTATTCGACGTAAATGCAAGGTTTCGCCAGGAGGGCGTGGGTAGCGGACGGTTGGCAGGCTACTGCAAAATGTCAATGCATTCCTTATCGGTACGTCAGGCGGCGACCTCTAATCCCCGGGCCGGTGTTATCAGCCACAGTTCACGTTATCTTTGTTCCTAGGCTCTGTTGGCCACGCGCGAGTAGATGACGCCGCGCCGGGGCCAGGAATCGTTAACGTATCGTTAACTCGTTCAATATCTGGCTGTTGGTTAAGCTCGCCTTCCCAGGGCACTGTCGTCATTATCGAAGCCCAACGGCATGGCAGCCGGGCCACCACCGTCTCCTATAACCCCCTGCCCCCCTCTCTCTCTCTCTCCCTCTGTCTGTCTCTCTACCTATCTTTCTCTCGACCGCGCGCGCACCGTCACTTTCATCCAGGACATGTCAGTGGGTCAGACGATTGCATACGAACGAGCGGGAGCCGTGTTTGCTCGTTAGTACGAACCGGGTTAAAACTACCATGAACCGGGTTCTGAAAAAACCGAGGGAGAAAGAGAGAGACAGCCAGTGAGGGAGAGAGAAAGAAAAAAAAAGAAATGGTGATTTCCTAACTTCAGGACTGCCGGAACGAATTTCAAACGGTATTAGAGCGTAGCCGGTAAAAGCGTCGTCGGTCTTTCAGCGTTTTCCGACCCGTATTTGAAGTTCCAGCGATTCCGTTCGACGTTAATTGTGACGGAGCTTTTTGCGATCGCATATTTCGCGTTAACGTCAGCCGACGACCGGCGGAGCCGTCGTTCGCGGGACTGTTCGTTAATGGTGCCTCCGTTCCCTGAACGAACGATTGTTTCACCGTATTAATGTGTTCGGGTGACGTCGCGGTACCGAAACTCCGGCGATCGTCTCACAAAATGAATTCGACGATTTTCCATTCCGTCGTCGTTCCTTAAGATCTTGCTCGATCAAGGAATAGGATAAACTATTCAATTTTTTATCTTGTTCTGAGATGTTCGCGCATTCGTAACGAAAATCAATAAACTGCGAATTTCTACGTAAAATTTAAATTGTCTGCATTAATTGCAAGGCACAGGAACCACATAGACATTCACAACGTTTTTCAATCATTTCAATCAGTTTGTAAGTAGTGCAGTACTCTACATTCATTAATATTATTAAAGGAAGAAAGGAATTTCTAAGTCTGTCTTGTCAGACTTAGACCCAAAAATGCATAAATCAAAATGGTTAGCATAAACAGTTAAAATCGCCCGTTATCTACGAATTAATATGTAAACCCTCGGCAATTGAGTGAAGAAATTGGCTGGAAGAGATATAAACCAATGAAAGATTTAAATCAATTTTTACATTACTTCCGTTTCCCACAATCAATGCAGAACATTTTTATTTGCATTAAGATCCACAGTCTAGTCGGGACAAATGTTTGGTTTTGTAGTTAAAGTAGCTTCGAGTGCAAGGGGTAATTTGTTGTAAACTTAGTCTAACTATAACGCAACTACTTGCAACTGCTTCGTTATGAGGCCACAAAGCCCGGAAACCCATTTCCCGGAAACAAAAGTGGATTCCGCCTCGTAAGGATTGATTTTAAAGTCCGCGTCGCTGATTAAGCATTCTTTATTCCTCAAGGAGGTTGTAAGCCTCCGAAACGATCTCGGACCCTTTCCTGGCGAGGACAAAATCCAACATTCAATTATCGGGATAATCGTCACGTTCCAAATACTTTCAATAAATCTCTGGAGTCGGACGAGGCGTTTCCCGTCTTTAGCAGAGGAGGAGGATAATGCCGGGGCGGAAAGTCGCCGGGTCCGGAAAGGGTTGTAGAGAGCGTTAGACAAGGTCACCGTGAAAGGACTTCATCATGAAGATTCCGGACGTGTCGGTGGGGTGGTCCGTATCAGCGTCTTCCCTCGCCTGAAGGGAAATTTCGGCAAGAGGCTTCGTTATCCACTGACAAGGCACTTTCTCTCTCTCTCTCTCTCTCTCTCTCTCTTTCTCTCTCTCTCTCTCTCTCTCTCTCTCTCTCTCTCTCTCTCTCTCTCTCTCTCTCTCTCTCCATCTATCTTGTGAGAACGTCTAGGTCCTTTCTCCCCTCCTATCCTTTCTCCTCTCGGTATCCTTTCTTCCCTCCTTCAGAGGTAACCTCGTCTGGGATACGCGGTAGCGATGCTTCCTAAAACCTAACCCAGTTTCCTCTGTGGTCTCAGCCAGTATGCTAATCCGCTACAACGTTCAGGTATCTATTGAAACCGCAGCTTCCTCGTGCATCACGAACTGACGGAGTTCCTCTAACCATGGCATCTCGTGCAACAATGATCTATGTAGCCCGACCAGTTTCCGTGTTGGTGCGCAGCAGAGAGCCGTTAGATCAGGACCGGACGTTAATTGCTACTACCAATCAGCGACGGAGCACCAGCTGCCTGCTACTCGGGGGGTGCTAAGGGCTAGTCACTGCCAACCAGCTCCCGCCGTCGGTTCTCTCACCTCTCACTGCCACCCGCCGCTAAATTTGCCTTGTCTTCTAGAGTGTGAATCGATTAAGGGGAAGAGAGATAGAGAGCACAGCGAGATACCGAGAGCAACGTGAGAGCGAGGGAGACGTATTTTGTCCACGTGACTGAGCTGTCTGATTGACGGAGCACGATCACAGAACACACCGACTGAGTTAGCGACGGTGTTACTCGTTCCGGAATGAGATGCCATTTAGCTATCAATTATCGCGTGCTTTTCGAATCGCATCCCCTGCACCCCGCATCCCCTGTTTTATCGGCTTTGTAGCCGAAATAGCTCTGTATTAGAGCCTCTCGAGACACCTGAGGTATTTAATAGAGGCCCTCTCTTGATTAATTAACCCGGACAATCGTTTTTCCCTCCCAGGTGACTCTCTTGATGCTCCGAGGTGAACTTATCAGTCTCTTCGGTCGCTGTGGTTTTTGACGATGAACGACGTACCTACATGCTATAAGCAAATAAAACTATTTTTTAAATCGTAAACGCAGCCTTTTTTAAAAAAATTTTGAATACTATTGCATTGTCATACAGTTCTGAACTATGTTGAAAGTTTCAAGTCTCTAGCTCAACGGACAGACAAACAGACAGACACACAGACAAGGCAGTAAGCTAATAAAAACGTAGTAAAATATGCTTATTCATTGGCAAAAGAACTTGTATAATAATATTTCGTGCAACATTCAAACGAAATTTTATTTATTACTACAACGATGACCTCTATGTAATAGAGGATGGAGACACAAGGGCGTGACTGTGATTTCAGCAGAAAGTGGGGTGTAAATATAGCGGTTGATGTTTCGTCGGTTGGAAGTCGAGGTCGAGGCATTCAGAACGGTTTTAGAATTGATACAATTATTAGGTATCGGGTCTGCGAAGTTCGCGCAATTCAAACACGGGGAACGGAAACGGTGAAGTCTAATTACGGGTCTCGATGAGCGACGATCAGTGAAGGGAGGGAACGGGTGGAAGGAGAGGGCAGTGGTGGCTCACAGATGGATCGTTACGAAATCTCAATTAAAACTCGATAACAATTTCGCGAAGTTACGTTAATGCTCGGCCGAGCGATCAGTAGTTTTCCTGGACTCGCGACAGTTTATTTTATTCCCGGGCAACTTCGACCCTCATTACCTGGGACCGTTTTTCATCCGCGGCGACGCAGCGAAACGAGTTTCGGGACAATACTTCGCGGAACAATCAAGAGATTCTTTCTTTAGAAACTCGAAACTTGTCCCGGGAATTACAGCGGGCGATTCTGAAGGCGGCTTGTCCTGGCTCGCCCTTTGTTTTTCCCCGTACCCCCGGCTAGAAGAAGTCGGGATAAAATGTAACGAGCTTGTACGTCATAAGCGGACACGCATAAATTTTACCGTGTCTCCTCCCTTTCCTCCTCCCCTCTCACTCTTTCTCTTTATTTCTCTGCTCGACAGAGAAAACATTCTCAGGCGCGGAAAATTTCACGCGGCTTCTTACAAAAGGCAAAAACGCTCGGTCTTGCGACATCACGGCCGACAACGAAACGAATCCCGGCTGACATTTTTGTACGCGAAATGGCGCAACTTGAAAACGCCCCTTTCAGAAGCTCGCTGCATCTTCAATGCATTCCCCGCTCGATCATTTTTCTACTCGGTGCGCAGGATTTCAATCGTAAAACGCGACAGTCGCATGGAAATAGGAGATGCTGAATCGTTGGTTCGATGATTCCGAAATTGGTTACAAAATACACACCCACTGGAGCTGAATGTTGTGTGGATACCTGAATCATTTTCACTTTTAATTCGAACGATTTTTATTGAATCTTTATATGTACAATTCTTTTTTCTCTTAAAGGCAATTTCCAAAAAACAAGTACTATAAAAATGGTATAATGTACCATTAAAGAACGCAATATGCAGGATACATATTTTATTTACAACCCCTAATGCATTACCATAAAGAAAATGCTATGAAAATTCAAAAAGGAAAATATTGTATATCATTACTGGTGGCATTAGTTGTCAATAATCTGCAAATTAAATTCAATCCAGACACTGATCTCCATCAGTCTACTCTTCCACGGTGTGATAAAGACGGAATGAAACAGACAGAACGAATAACTAGTAGGAGAAGGAAATTTCAATATCTCGTGTACGTATACTCGAAAACCAAAATTGCACTGGAACATCGACGATTCCGGGTTGCACCACGTGTCTCAAATTTCCGGTTGGTTCCTTGCGTAAATTAATCCGTGTCTCGACGATATACATGGCCGGGAAGCCGACTATCTGGTTCGAACCGTGAAACTTCGGAAAACTGGCAGTAATCCGTCGGCCCTCGTTAGCGTCGCGAGCGAAGACTAGCCCGTCGTCCGATCATTGTCAAGATCACGGAAATTTCACGGGCATCGGTGCTCCATTAGTGCAGAAAGTTGTACACCCCGTGGCGGCCCGTTGTAATCGGTGTTCCCCGAAGGTTTCCCCGAAGAATCGGCCAGAGACCGACTCCGATCCTCCCGACCTGGCAACCCCTTAATGGAAATCCAAAGTTACCGCGCGAGCAGCCCGTTATCCTATCACCGGGCGCCGGAGCTTTCGCCAATGACTTTCGAGTTTGAAACCTCGGATTAGATTAGATCCGGGTTGAGTAATTGGCGATTAATAACACGCTCGCCTGAATATAGGTATAACGTTAGACGGTAGGCCATCGGTATTGTAATTAGGGCCCTCTCCGACGCGGCACACACCGTGCGGAGTATCCGAGCCTTCTGGAGCGCTATCGCATCCATTACGTGCCACCTGGCGATTAATACCGGAAAGTTCGGATGCTTATCCGAGTTACATTTACCATCGATAAGACATTAGACCACCTGAAGCGTTGCGTGAGCCTTCAAGTTTCCTCGGTGCCGATCCTGCATGGCCGCCCAGGTCTTCGTTATTTCGGAAACCGACCGGAAATCGCCTCGATTTTGACCATTACAAGTTCAACCTGCCCAATCAAAAACTCAGTTGGAGTTTCATCCCGAAGATAATGAAAAAATATTTTTGACGTACTGCATAGGAATGGATGTTTAAGAATTTCTTCCCTGGAAACTGTACAACTGTTTCCGTACTTTAAAGGACAGACTTTAGAGAACACATCTCCTGATTGTTTCATATAAAAATGATCACCAATTACAAAGTTGTGACCGATTTCCGGTAAGGCTTAACGAAAAGTTTTTACGAATTTCACGTTAGACCTACCACTGCCGGTCAAATGGCCGGTTTTATATTTTTCATTTTACAGTGATTGAAATTATGAAGTTACCGACATGGAAACTGACAATGAATCGATTAATTTCTTTATACTAGAATTTTTTTGTAAGCTAGAACATTTTAATCAGTGCTCGGTGGGTTTAGTGCTAAAATTAATGTAGTTCGTAAAGATTCACGCAATGTACTAATATATTATATAGCCTCAATTATTAATACCAAACCGCAAGGATACCAATTGTGGTTAATTTAGATCGTGCTTCGGATATTACAATGGAAATTCAATGACACAGAAATTCCTGATTGAAATTGCTATTATCCCGCAGGAGTAATAAATAGAATCAGTTTGGACATAGGATTCTACGGATCGTTCGGGAAGCGTTCATATTCTGAGATTACTCCTTTCTGACGGCACACAATTGATCCGACAATTATGATAGCTGACAATAACGACAATATAAGATTACTCGGCTATCAAATGGCCGCTGAGAACGTTATTAAACGATCAACCAGTGGATTCAGCGAACATTTGCTCGGGGATAGGTCCTGGATAGCATCTTGGTCGTTTATATGGGATTTCAAGAGAGATTTACAGAGCGCCGTATCCCTTTCAGTTTTGGGCCCATTATTGCTGATATGTTGAGAGATTAAGCGCACATGTTACGTACATCGAGTCACGATATAATGTATAATAATAAAACGCTTCTGGTCCGCAGCAGGATGTGAACTCCGTGCGGCTTTCTACCGTGTTACCGGGAAATATATTGCTCCGAATAAATTCGTTTAGCCGCGACAGTATCGCTGACAATGACGTTTTAAAACTTACACGCTCCTGGGATAAACACAATAAAACCATTTTGCTCGCCTACCTGATACTTTCATATTGCACCATTGCATCTACACCGTTCGTTCTTTAAAACCTTCTCATGTAATCCATAGTTTAAACTTTCAACGCGTTAAAGCACATTTACTTCAAAATTCGTCAAATTTCTGGACAAGATTTCCAATTCTTATAAGTGGTTCGTAAATTTGAGAAATACAGGGATGAAACGTTTCTGTAATCGAATTTATATTGTTCTAAAATTTCATGAAACCAGGAACAATAAGGTAGCATGTATACTCAAAAGATATGCAACATTCAATTTGATCTTCATTAAGATACATTTGAAACAAAAATTAATGAAATCTCCAACTATTAGATGGATGTGCTTGAAATTCTAAAAATATTATTACACATTTACCACAAGATAAACCAACTTCCCTAAGTAAGAGACAGACAGAACAAACATTTGTGTAATTGAATTTATGTAAACCGACCTGAACTTTCATAAAAGCAGGAAATAATAAAAAAGAAAGTATCTTGTATTCTTAAAATACGCAAAATATTCAGCTCGTTCTATAAAATTGTTTCCAATAATTACATGATTAGTGTGCTGAATTTACGAAACCTATTACAACGCATTCATTATAAAATTAATAAAATTCTCAACTATTGAACGTTTAATTCTTCATTTTCGAAATTAGTGGAATGAATTCGCATGAACATGTAAAATTTGCCGATGATAGCGTAGAGATAAAACGCAATTGAATTTACATATTCTGGAACGTCGCGAAAACAGTAAAAATTCGGGAAAATCGTGTCCCTTCGATACGCAATTACGGCGTGACAAGTGCGTAATTATGTTTGTATCGACGAGACTTAAAACGTTGCGCGGTAAACAACGTCACCGTAAAAGGTCACATTTTGTAATTGAATATTTCCAATTAAGGTACTTGTGAGAGGCTGATATGTGAACGGGCTACATGTGACACAGAATCCCCGAATGCTCCAGTTCCGAGATTAACACTAAAATCAATAGATTTAAATCAGTGCAACACGGAAAGGGCATCGTGTAATTAATATGTCTGGAACGGGGGCGTGCGTTCCTGGACAATTTAATCTTGAATTAATGTAAAACGAATACCGAAAATATATATATATATATATATATATATATATTGATCGGTATTTATACGGCGCACGAAGGATTCTATTAATCGAAATTAATTCGTGTTTTCGCTGTTTCTGTTTCAAATTCGTGCGGGATATCGACCAACATCGGTCGGTATAAATTCGCGGCGAAACTTTTCATCGCGTTTCCGAAAACTACGGTCGCGTTACTTTCAAAAATATTGGTCACGTAACTTCAATTCCAGGCGCCGGCGATATTTTGTGCATTGAACGTGTCGATTTCGAGTGGTATTCGTGAGTTTTCGCTTTTTATAACACGTCAACGTACACGTCCCACCCACGTACAAAAAATAAGACAGACACTTGAATAGAAAATCTATACTTCCACCGCGCGAATGCTGATATTATCTTTCGACCGTGTAAAATTGTTAAATAAGGACGCGACCGTATCATAAAGCGGTGTTTGATTGACGTCACACGCTCGTATGGTCTCACGGAAAATAGAATTTTCGAATAGACAACGTCGACATCGCTTGCCAAGCAATTTTTAAACACGACCGGGAATAAAGACTTCTTTTTAATCACGCACAGTATAGCGTCGCTACCGACGACGTTGTAGGAAACAACAAAATAAAACATACTTTCGGACGAGTTTGCGTATGGACAATAATGAAGCACACTTTTGTGACGAAGATTTTTGAATGTACATATTTTATTCAGAGAGGAACGGACTGAAAACACGTCTGTGAATATATTTATTTTTATTCCCATTGTTGGATCGTTTCTTTGGTTTGCTAGGATTCTTAATGATCGTACTATATCAGAAAGGAGCTTCAAAGGATTCATTTAAATAATAATTCCAAGAGAAATTATTATAATATATTATATTGAGTGACTTCTTGGTTCATGATTGAAATTGTCTGTGAAAGGTGTTCTTATGTTTACACAATGGTAGAATAATAGAATACGTTCTCCCAGAAAAATATATTGCTCTTTATAGATCAGGATCATTACACAATATACAATGACAAGTTGTCGAACGACACACCTTTCACAAAGTAATAACACTAATCAAACCCTTAAGGGTCCCAGTCTTAACCCTTAGCAGATGAGTGGTAACTCTGAGGCATCGCTAAAAAGTGCTGCCCCATTATTCAAAATATTGTTTATATCACTAAATATGTTGGTATCTAACCAATTATTAAACATTCAAGTATTGTACGAGGCATTATATCAATTTAATATATACAAAATGAAAACAATCACATGAATAGAATTATTTTACGTCGGAAGAAATGTTTCATTTTCTATTTAAAATAATTTCGACTGCAAAGGGTTAACCAATTCCTTTCCAAACCTTTAAATTAGGGCTAATAAATGTATACACAACGTTCGACGTTAAGTTGGAGTATACCGACTAGTTTCCTCAGTCGATCTGAGAATCTGATTTGGAAAAATCGCGTGTGCGCCAGCCAGGTAATCGCGACAGGAAACAAAGCGTTCGTTACTTCGCCAACAAAGCATTCGTTAGTTCGCCAACAAAGCCATGTCGAGCTGTGTTTGTTCAAAGCGAGAAACTTCTTCGAGTAGCTTTTGACATCCTATGGAACAGACACCGCGTGATTCGCGGCGAATGATCCGCTCCAAATTTTATTGCGACTTATTTTTTTTAAATTCGAGATTCGAGAGCCGATGTGGGTGGAGTCGAACGAGTGATCTCTCGATTGATTGATCCGCAACTATAATCAGGGCTGTGCGTGTTTGTGTGTGTGTGTGTGTGTGTGAAGAGGTTCTTCTCTCTCCTCTCCCTCTTTGGTCGAAGAATCACCGACGAGGTCAAACAATGCGATGGCGACAGAAGTGGTCGGGTTTATAATTCGGTCGACACGTTTCTCGGCCTTTATATCCATGGGCTAATTACGTAATTCGATGGCCCCCGACGAGCTTCCGTACCCATTGGCAAATAAGAGATACGTACGAAGCCGTTGCGGTTGATCAAAACACAATGAGTGTAATGAAAAACCTCAGTATATCGGCGAAGCTAATTAATGGGAGCAGCGTTAATGAATGTCACCTAGATAGATGCGCAGACACGTTTCTTCGCTTCTTTTTCTCTCTTCCTTCCGCGCTGCATCTCGTTCTCTCTCTGCGGATTTGACGGCTGATCGAACGCGCTACTTTTGTCGTCCATTGTATCGGTGATTGTTAATTGGAGTACTTTATCGCGTGTGATGCACCTCGTGCTGCAATATCAATTAAGGTAATCCGCGGGATTTTTATATTGCAAAATTCAAGTGCTTGTAACGTGTAATTATTGCTATGTACCGAAAAATACAGGCAGTAAATTTTTGTTACACGAAGGCAGGAATAATAATTGGAACACGTTCAGTGAATTTCAAAATTTAACTGGTACTGTTATGTAATTTTCAACTTGTTGAGTGATTTACACTATTTTGAAAATAAATATTAACTTACAACACAGTAAGATAATACAGTATGAAACTATAATACATAGGAAATATTTTCTTCGGCTAGGAGTTTGGTAATATAATACGCCTTGATGAAAGATTTACTTATACTACCTACATTATGAAAAATCCAGTAACGCGATTTCTCTGTAATAATGCACTTCTATACCATTAAAAACGATCAGGAATAGTGTAGGAAGATTATCTTAAAAATCTGTAGTATGCATTTCGGAAAGATTGACTCGTACTACTGAAATAATGGACACTGTAATGTAACCGGAAGATTGACGCAAAGTACTTCTGGCGGACGAATTTTAGCTCGTAAAGGACCTATCGTCCTGCACATTATCCCTTTTCCTCTGCAGCGAACTGGAGGCTCGGTAAGCGCTAATTGACACCCGTCAACTACATTTTGCAGTCCGTGACCCATGAATGGATGGAATGACGCGTGTCTCTTTTTTGCGAACGACCTTGTTTCGTAGCGTAACCTCGTTAACTATCTCAAAGTCGGCGGAGTTAAAGCCGAATTTCGTGCACATCTGTGCGCACCGGGAAGCAGTTCGACCTCTGTTTGGTTCCGGAATTTAATTTTCGAGTTAAGTTCTCGGACAAGCTTCGAACCCACTTCTCCCCGTTGCGAATAAAGTTACGGGGTTTCTATTTTTTTTTCTTTAATTGATAGCATTCTATCTCACTTCCGACAGGTTAACAAGAAAGTTTCACTTACAAATTGCTTCGGAAAAGCGCTCACTTCGAAGTGCGATCCATCGGAGTTGTAAAATTCATTATTGCTAGTTAGATAGAATTTATAGAATAAAATTTGATAGTTTACCGAACGCCACGGTGGAAAACTTTTCCGGTTTCATCGACTCGCGGAGTAAAGGAACTTCGATGAAGTGAAACTGGAGTAGGAATTTGAATTTTTCATCTGAGAACCACGACTTTAATAGGAAGCTCGAAAAGAAAATCGGCGAAGAAATATCGACTTTTCCAAAGAGTATCTAGATATAATACTTGTCTTCATTTATCATCATCACGCGCAGCCCTTCGCTCCTCCACCCCCCCCCCATCATCATTTTCCCTCAGCTGCAGTGCGCACAAAACATTTTCCAATTAATTAAAAATCAAGTCACCTCATTTATCCACGTCTTTAATCTTTATTACGTTCTCGAAATAAATCCTTCAGTGAGACGTGGGCATCGTGAAAACAATATATTCCCGATGACTGCCACCATCAATACTCAATTTTCGAATTTTTTCTTGTGAAACTAAACAATATATTTTGATGAAATATTGCAGGTATATTTCCGTATATTTAAACTATATCTCTGAATTTTCATTCGTTTCCTATTATCAAAATGGTAATAATTATTCAGCTATGAAGCGAACCATTTTGTGTCTTCACTATTTCCAGTTCTTGACATACATACTTTGAGAATATGTTATTAAATTTGCTGTGATTAAACCAAACATTATAATTATTATTATTATTTAGGTAAACCAAACATTATAATTTTATGAAACTTGACAGACATATTTCCGGATATTTAAACTGTATTTTTTGAATTTTTACGCATTGGTATGATGAAAATTTCAATCGCTATTCACGAAGGAAATTACAACGAAAATTTTAATGAAGCTCCACTCAAGACACACAGAGTTTCCACCGGCATTAATACTTCTATACAATTTCCCCGCCCATCAGCTTCTTATCCCTCCGAACAGCTCCTCCACTCATTATTCGCCAATCTCCGTTAATTGCGCGCTGATTGATCTCCAATCAAAACTGTAATTATCCCGCGAATAAAACAAGATTATATCTAAGGCGGAAATCAAAGAGATCGACAGAGTGTAGGAGGATGGAGGAGTGAAACGGAGGATATCAATTGGTTAGATATCATCATCGTGGATCCTATAACAAGCAGGTAATCGGGGATAGGCTTATCCATCCTCATTTCCCAATGAAGCGGCGACTCTTGTCCCGCGAGGACACGGTTGTATCCGCAGCGTCAAGATTCGCAAGGGAACCGATGATTGGTCGCCCATTAATTTTTCATTGAATTCCGATCGACAGAAATTACCGTGGCGTCCTTGAGGATTCGCCCTACCTTCCCTGATTATTCGATTGTCGAAATCGATTCGGAAATGACGATAAACCTAACCGCCTACCCTGAACGCGTCTGGCGATGTTTTGAAATTTCCTCGTGATTACTTCTCAGCTCCCGTGGCCTCCTTCCCTTAGCTGACGACATAACCGCGTATCAAATACGAAGTTATCCCGCCATCACAGGATATAAATCCACCCCTATCCTCTGTCGGCCTTAATTTGATTGCTTTCTACGCGAGGTGTGTTCGATTGCGTCGACTAACTTCATTCCGTTTGCTTTTTCGAACGCCCCGAGCGCGCTGCGTTCGTGTTCATTACGATTGCGCCGCCGCGAGATCAAATTTAGGGGGTGTTACCACTCGGAGTAGTCGATTCCAGACGATCCTCGAGATCAATCATTTTTCTATCACCATTCGTGATCATGTGGATATTGTGGATTTTTAGGCTATCTGCAAACAGTGGCTAGGGAACATATTTATTCACGAAGTTTTCGAAAAACTATTGATATAAACCAACTGTAATTTCGTAAGAAAAATAGTAGAAGAACCAATTCAGACTAATTTTAAAACGTGGAGCCTCTACTTTCACAGACCATCTCCCATTATTCTCCATGTTTTTACAAGTCAGGATAAGTGAAAAAGTTAACTCGTATTTGTAGACACATTTTCTAGATCCTCTAAAAAACTTTTTCGTAAATGAATGCACCATTTTTTATACAAATGCATAAATATTCGCAGTCTATTGATACCGCGGTTTACTAATACGTTGTTAAATGTTACAGTGAAAGCTCGAATGAATCGTGTGTACTTCCGTTTTCGTAGCATCGCAGAATTCCGGTATTTGTTTATACGTACAGGATAATTATAAATTCATAACGGATGGAGTAATTGCGTTGCGAATGGAATTCGTACTTTCCGATGAATTTAAATGAATACAAGTCTCCTGGTCTGCAATTAATTTCGTTTTCACCAGTTCTTTAATTGTCTATCAAATTAATTATGTACAATAGAGAAATTATCGTGGATTTCGAACTACTCGAGCTCGCGCGGAGATGCTCGTAACTAGCGCATTATGTGGAAAGTAATTTGTAATTATCGATAACGAATGAAAACGTCAAAAGTATAAAAACGATCTATAGATCAATTTAATAGGGAAACGTTGACATTGGAATTCCTCCGTTTGAGAATGGACAGTTCGCGCAACGTTGACTCGTACTACTGATACCGTGAAACGCAACCAACCGTTTTTATTGTGGCAGTAACTGCGCCAATTACGGAAACAGTGCAGAAAGTTCGAGGTATACTTATAGTCCGCGAGTGTAAAACTCACCACAACTACGGTACGCTTCCTGAGACAACAAGAATGAAGATTTAATTTAAATAACGTGCATACGTAGCGCAATGACGTCGTTACCTCTATATCTCTCTCCTTCTCTCGTTCCCACTCTCTTTTCCTCCCTTTCTTTTACTTTTCACTATAAAATTCCAAGCCCGCAGACGTTCGTTCTATCGATCGAGCGGATCTACCTCCTGAAGTGTATAGTCCACGTCATTAGTACCGAGTGAGTCCTTAATTATGTCAAGAGTCTTTCGCACAGTGATCCTCCGGCTTGGCCTTCTCAACCATCTGTCTCTTCCATCTGGGGAAGTTCGGATCTGCAGATTTTATGAAAAATGGAATTGTTGCTCTGAAAGACGGTCACGAAGCTGAATGGAATATTCAACGGGAACCGTTCTGCCCTTAAACAGCATGCAATTCCCAGAGCTACAGTTTATTCAAAATACAACGGGCATAAGTAAATTAAATGTTCCGCCGTATTCTCGGCTCAAGAAACGGAAAATGCAATTCTGCTACTTGAAAATGTCCACTGTAGACCTGGTCTATTATTATGAAATGCACAGTCGCTCACTGGACCACATGGTTGCATTTTACAAAAAGGAGACACAGAGACGTTGCACATTTTAGGATGCTAATTAAACTTTTAGTTTGAAACGCAAATAATATATACAAATAATTCGCGTCATGGATTTATGATCATCATCATTATTCAGATACACAATTTTATTTACTTTATTAAATCTATACTGGGCAAGTTTTGATAAATTTTTGCATACAGGAATATCGTCTTTCTTTTAAGAGTTATTTAATTTCTACAATTAAATTAATTCGTCAGTGCGAAAAAGCAAGCTGCCATGTATACTCAAAAGACATACAACATAATAATCTAATTTTAAGTTCTAAAAGTATTATTACACATTTACTTCGAAATTAACCAAATTCTCTGTCTGGATATGAAGCTTCATTTTTTTTAATTTGCAAATGTAAGAGATCCGCAGGATAAACATTTCTGTATACCGACCTGAACTTTCATAAAAGCAGGGAATAATGAAAAGGTAGTTATCTTGTATTCTTAAACTACATAAAATTTTCAGCTCCTTCTATAAAATTGTTTCCAATAATTACAACATTGACGTGTTGAATGTAGGAAATGTATTAAAACGCATTTATTATAAAATTAATCGAATTATCTTGAAATTTCATATATCCAAGAAGTAATTGTTCACTGTCGAGACTTTTATTCGTTTACTCGTTTTGTTTGAAATTGATTCCGAGGGAAATAATAAACTCCGAAGATGGGCTCGCAGTTCCAATCTCAATAAAAATCAGTGCTCTCCCAGAAGTATAAAAATAAAGTGAATTGCCGTTCTATTATAGCGGATCAGAGATCTAGTTCGACCCAGATAGATTCCGATTGGTCCGATCGAAGATAGATCGCGAAGCAGCCGAAGTGGGGCGGACGATTGATAGATCAAAAGTATTTGCTGAACGTGGCTGACCGGTTTAGCATCCAATCGCGATAATACTGGGACGAATCACCAACCGGGATCTTGTAAGCAAAGGAACAGTGTTGGAGTCGTTCGCTTCTATACAGCTACACGTCCAGTTTAATCATACTAAGTGCGCCATGTAAATAACCCTTTCGGTTTTATCGGATTGAAACCTATCCATACAAAACTGGAAACCCGTTAGATAGGTATGGATGCCTCTGCTCGTGGAAATTCTCCTGTAACCATGGTATTAACCGAAATTTCATGATTTCAATATGATGATCCGATTACTAGAAATGGATTAATAGCTTTAACGTTATGACAAGTTGACTTTCGTTCTGCTGTTTGCTCACCAAACGTTTCCTCTGTTCCAGGTAAATATCCCGGAGACGGTGTAACCTTTTTCCTCGGCTGTTCTGTAAGTTAATTAAGACTACGTAAGCAGTAGACGTTTTCTTAACAGAGATTAGTAGGACGAAATAAACTTTGGGTTAAGTTGTAGAGCACAGTTTCGTTAAATCTTTCTTCTCTTTTTAGTCCTCTCTTTGTGCTTCGAGTTTTAACGTTCTCTCTGTGTTTGGCATGCAAATTCACCCGTCTGATAAAATCGGAAATAAAAAGTTGACGAATGGAAAATATCTAGAAATTTTCTAGGAATGCTTTTTGTAATATGTTTCAAATTTGTTTAGTAATGTAAATTTTTACTTTCATTTTGTTCTAAAATTTTATGGGGTCCAATTACTGCCTTGTACATTGTTAACATTAGAATAGCAGTACACAGAGAGAAGCTTAATATTTGTGTTATACAGAATGAAGCAAAATAGGTGGTTCAAACCGAAACGAAGACGAGAATAAGCAAATTGTATTGGAGGTTCCGTTCTCAAGAAGAATGCAATTAAAAATGAATCTGAAAAATGCACTTATTAAACCAGATTATAAGAGCTTCCCTCGAAAATATTTTTATTTTTTCTATTTTTCATTTCACTTTGAGTGGTATAATTTCCCAGATCTCATTCGTATCACAAATTTTGGAGAACCCTGTACGTTTTGATCTTTTATTCCTTGTCTCGTAGTTTCCTTTCGTCCCCTTTTCGTTCAGTTTGCTTGGGGCGTGGGCAATGAGGGAGTCATTCGGCAAGGTGTTCGAAATTAGGTTATTATCATAAAACGAAAAATTTGTATTACTTTCGAAAGTTCTTCATAACGTAATGAAACTTTTTAATACTCTGTGACACAATTTGACCGGGCGATCATAATATTTAGAGGAATTTAAAACTCTACAACTTGACCCAATGTCGCTGTAGCAACTCCGCCATGGGATTAACTATGTATAAAAGTTTACCTTCAATCTTACCCCCCCACTTTTCGGAAATATTTCCAGCCACGGCCCGTTAACGATATTCCTCATCGTATCAATCTCTAGTTTAAAATGGACCGATTAGAGTCGCGCGTAAAATTAGTTTCATACAGTTCCTCCGGTTATCCATTTCTGGAACGCATGAATTCTTAAAATCAGTTTAAGTGAACGTAATTACGGTAGTAACTGTACTTGGTGAACTCCCTGCTTCGCGCGCGCTCGGGGCCGTTTGCTAAATTATTTTAATCGCGGAACTCTTTCCGTCGGGATTAAAAATTTTTATCCCTCCTTGCGGAATACTAATAATTTTTCAACTTTGCCACCCGTGAATTTTCCCGTGTGCGTTGTAGGCTACTCATTGGAGTTCGAAAACTAATTTCGTTGCACACCCTCGAACATCGACGAAGGTACGTCCCTGGGAAACGCAAGTTGCAAAACCCTCGAGTACTATGAGGAAATTTGTCATACATTTTGAAGTCATTTGTAATTTGCTACAATTAGAAGTTCGAGTGATGCAAATGTTGAGTGAATGGAAAATTTACGTCGCTGTCTAACATATTCCTGTTTTCTCCCTTATATTCAATCGCAATACTAATCCTGCGACAGTAGTGACAGGGTCTATTGTGATCCAGACTATAAAAGTTATTATTAAATTATTCAACTTCTGGCGATCTTATTAATTGAATGTTACATAAGGGGCAACAATCTACAAGACGAAGTTTCAAAAATATGTTTAAACAAATCGATAAAGAAGAATTCAAGAAATTGATTAGCTGAACTGGCTAGAAGGAAACCAAAGAAACACTAATCTTGAAAGTCACGATTCTAGATCGGGGTATATTAATCGTTTATGAATTATCAGTCGCCGTTTCTGGACTGTCAGTGGACTGTCATAAACCGTTGCCAATTTGTTGGTAGCAAAATTCCGGCGATAGATTGTCCGATAAATCCGCGGGAATCTGTACTCCCGGCAGTTTCTTTTCTGCGAGTCCTTTTGGAAATTGGACGAGTGCTAAAACCGTCCCTGGTGGGTCGCTATCATCACGTACGAGCAGTGGACTGTTCGCATGAACGCGCTGCCAGGCCGCGTTCGACGAGTAAAATCGCCCTTGGGAAGTTTCCACCCTCTCGCACTCGAGAGAGGGGAAAAATCCTGTTGTTAAGGGACCGTAATCCAAAATTTCTGCTGTACCATCGGACTAAGCCTGGGCGTCGCTCGCGGCTACTTTCCTCTCCTCTCTCTCTCTCTCTATTTTGGGGGAGAAAAAGTCCGTTTCGCTCTGAGCCGCTTACGACAACGACAAAGACGAGCTCCTCCCACGACTGTTCCCTTTTTGGACACGGGCCGCCTTATCTCCGACCGAGATAGAGTGGGCCGGTTCTATCAGCGAAGAGGTATGTATCAGATTTTGCCGGCGCAGTTTATCCTGCTCACTAACTGCCGGAATGGAGACAGTCGCAATTTCTTACTGTCACTGCCACCGACTGTCCACCGGACGACTGTTTTAGGTGAGAACCGTTTTCCGAAGCGTTTGATCACCGCCGTGAGTTCCGTGGATCTCTGTGTATATCGTTCTCCGACGGATGCCTACTGGGCAAGTTCACAAAATTCCAACACTGAGCTAATGAAACATTGAATTCTGTTGACTAAGAAATTTTCAACCATCCTCGAGCTACATACTCAGTAAAACGTAAAAATAAGTGGGTGTAATTTCGAACAATAAGAAAATTACAAGAATGTAAGAGTATCAATACATTTCTTGCAACTTAATTAAACGACTAAAGAGAGAAATAAATTCCTACTTCGTTCCAATGTCTTGCAAGTAATGCATACAATTTTTATTTTACATAACGATCCGTAGTCTACTTATTATGTACGTTATCGTGGTTACATATATTTTTAACGTGAGTTACTTCACTTTCATAATCACCGTCACGGTTATTGTATGCCTATGTAATCTGCAATGGTTATCGGCAACGGTAAAATAGAGTATTAATATTTAGCCGATTTTGTTCAAAATATTCATCACTAATCTACCTCGATATTATAATGCAAGGGATTCATTACTTAATAGGATTAAATGATTGAACCAATGTATCCCATTAAAATAAAAATATTCTGCTGTTGATCCATGGATCGGCAGCGAGGGTTTCGAACATTTTTGTTCGGTAAAACGCAGGATTCCCTATGCTCCGGGCACCAGTTCATAAACCATGCTCACACGGTTCATTTAGAAAGCCCTATGAGGGCTCCGTGCATGACCTCCAGTAGATCGTATAAAATCGAAGGCTCAAGGGGGCAAAACGTCGCAGCAGAGATGCCAGACCCTTCCCGTCGACCCCGATGTCACTTTTTCTCGGCTGTCGTTCTATTGACACTTACCCCGAGAGACTCGCCGCCATTTTTATATATCGGCCCTGCGACCTCGCTTTCATGAGGTGACGGGAAATTCGAGCATTTACAACAAAGACGTTCCTTTCTTGGTGGCGCGCACACGCTATTTCCGTCGGACCGCGCGCGTCGGAAGCTTGACCTCGCCACATCCCTCGCCACCCCGGAACAAGGGAATTTTCCGGATCGATATAAATAAAAAGGTTTGTTGTCATTTTCGGCTGAATAGCAACACGGTGAAGCGCACACCTCTTTCCCGGTGTCTCAAATAGGAAGTGTGGGAAGGGCATGGACCAATGGCACGGTGGGATAAATTGCACTGTCGCTATAACAGTAAGCGGTCGCAGTGCTTGCTAAGCGATCTTGGCTCTTATTTATCGACCCCGAGGGTGCTTGGATGTTTGGATGGGTCAGGGGTCAGTAAAATCGTGTCATTTCTTAGAGACTAATCTGTTAATACTTGGAGAACGGCTGGTTTTGATGATTGTACGCATCACAATCTTTGATTCCATTTAAACCGTTTAGACAGTTTAGATAAACTCAATCTTAACATTTTTATAATACAACATATAATATAATACAACTTTTCGTGCTGGGTCTAATGTGAAGGGTAGTGTCTTAGCAGTAGTGGTACAGGTGAATGCATTTTTTGAGACATTGTAGCAGGAAATACAAATAAAATAATTTGAATTATTACTAGACTACATAGACGTTTATATTTTGTTGTAATAATTTGAATGAGCTGAAAATAATACAATATTTTTTAATTTTTTAAATGTCCATATTCTTTCCATTTGATGCACTCATTTTTATCAGAAATGCTTAAAATGGGGATGATGTTCGACTGCCTACTTTTGTACTTTTTATAACCAGCTTCCGATTCTAGAGAATAATTAGTAATACTAGAATATCACATCGAGTAATCCAATCTCGTGTAATCAATTTTAATGTATTGTTTCGAATCAGTACGGTGCACAGACGTGAAGGGTTAAATTGCGCGTGCCCGTTTCCGCCGAAACTATTAAATAACGAACAATCACCAATTGATTCCGGTCGATTCGCTTATAAAACGATAACAGTCGCGCGAAAGCTAGTGCAATGCATAATGTAGTGAAAGATTCAGCGTCGATGAATAATACATTTAATTCACTTTTACGAGGATAAGCGTGTTAATTGTCGAGCCGGAATCGCTCTCGTCTGGTTATTATAAATTCATCGGTAACAATGGAAATTTGCATGGCGATCTGCAGCAATCTATCGCATTAGGTCGCGTTGCATATTGCATATTAATATCGTTCCGAAAAAAGCCTTAATCCACTCGCCCCCATCTGGGGTAGGTGGATCGGTTAGCGACTATCGGTTACTGTATGCACATGATTTAGCCTTGGTCGGATTTTAAAGCAGAACAGTCGCCGAATATAAAAAAGAGGATGATAATGAATCTTTATCGTGGCGTCGCTTACCCAGAGGGATACCTCCATCGAACTCTGGGGCGCTGTTTATCCTATCGTGGACGTTGCAGCCGCCGCCGCCTACGCCGCCGCCATGCTTCACACAATAAAGCGAAGGGGTTGGCATAACAGCTGACTACTCGCATTATCCCCCGACTATAATTCGCATACAAACCATAACTGAAAGTGGCGCGTTCGCTTCCCCTGCACGACAAACATATTAAATGACGTTGGATTGGCCCGTGATATCGGGGACCGATTACCAACCCCCTCCCATCCTCCCTCATTCCCTCCCTCTCTTTCTCTCTCTTCCCCCTCTCTCCCGCTTCCTCCCTCCCTCCCTCCATCCCTACCACCCTCCATCTCGCTGCCGAACGATACAGACGTCATCGTTTGATGGACTCCCGGGACACTAAATAGGTGAATCTGTGTCACCCCCATTGTGTCACCCCGCTAAATATCCCTGACTGATGCCGTGTTGTCTCGTCATGGACGCATTTCGATTTATTTAATCTCGAAGCACCGCGATCGACTGCAATTGGTTGCGACCCACCCTCGATACGCGGTAAAAAATATCAATTGTCCAATCCACAGACCCTGCTGTTATCCTAAGCATTTCTTTATCGCTGATTGCTGTTTTTAACTCGCGTTAGATTCGTTTTATTGAGAGGGGAAACATTTTTTACTCCGACATTGTACCTCCAAAGGTAGTTCGGCTATTTTGTTTTGTGCACTTGTGTCTTGCACTCAAGGCATAAAGTGACTAGTGAATCTAGAGGTTGGGAAATACGACGTCTTTGGAATTTAATATTAATGTATTGTGTATTTTACTTTACCATTGTTGAAATTGTGAAGACCGTTTCGTGGGAAACTCTGTTTCATCCATTTCTATTCAATAATGTAGTTGATTTAAAAAAAACCTTACAAATTATTTTCGTTATTATTAAAAGGTTTATTAAGAAATCCTCGGTTGCGAATCACATTTTCTACAACCTTAAAGAGGCTAGCATAGTCAAGCATTGCCCGGGCGCTTTATAAGATTTTACAATAAAAGATTTACGTGTCGCAGAATGTCCCTTTTAATTAAAATATTCATTTAGAACAGAAGCCAGTCAATGCTTGCAGAAAAAGTTCCTGAAGATCACGTTATTGCTTCGTATTCTTAGCCAAGAGCTTAACTTTAGATTGATAGGAATTCTAAAAATGAAATTCATAAAGCTATATGAACCGAAAAAGTGTGCAGTATATGTACCTTTAAGTGAAGCATTCCTTTAAAAAACAAGTCCACTAATTCTTTCACGAAGAATATCTATAAATCATATTTTCTTTAGACAGTTTTCATCCTTAAAGCATGGGTATCTTTGAAGTAACTCGTTTTAGAAGAAAAGTTTGTGAAAGCGTATTGGAGATATTTTAACTTCAGACGGAATACATTTATGCAACAAGGACCTTTGTTGCCTAGAACGTACGAAAGAAGAACGCCCGAAGGACGAAATGGAAATCGCCTTGGAGCTCCGAAGCCTGATTGAGGGCGGAGTTGAGTAAACAGCTTGTTATGCTGCATATCTCTCCACCGAGACCCCTGGAAGAAACTTGTTGGGACGCGAGCTTTGGTGTTCGAATGCGGCTGCGAAACCCGATGCATGATTCCGTCGAGCGATCATAAGGGAAACTTGAGAAAACGAACAATTGATACTCGTGCATCTTACAATAGAAAAACGTGCTCGACTTTTATTGGGATATCTGTTCGGTATTCGCGGTATCGTGTTTCGAACTCTCTTTATGTGTCATCAATTATTATAAAACAGAAAATATCGTACCGTTGCGTTCGATTTATTTCGAATAAGAAAAACATTTAAGAAAAAAATTGTTTTTGCATGTTAATTATGTTGAAATGATGTAATTTATTATTTAAATACTAAATATAACAAAATCGTCAATGAATTTTTATAATCGTAAAAAAACTTACAGAATGATTGATAATATTCAAATAATAATAACTATACTAATTTAAATGGTAACGAAAAAAAGTCTGTGCGAAAGTGCTCTGTATACCTACTTGAAAAGCTTCTCATGAACGCTGTTTCAAAGACTGTTTAAGAACACAAAGAAAAAACGCAACGCAAAGCAAAAAAAAAACAATACTGTAACATTGTTCTTCGGACCTTCAACAATATCGGACGGCAAAAATTTTACGACTTACGCAAAATTTTGAAATCGACTTTCTTCCGACTTTTCGGTTCAAATACCCCACTGTGTAACGATCCAATTGTAATACTGATAGCGTTCCAGAAAGATCGCGATAATAGAAAACAAGGGAGAGCAGCCCCGTCGAGGACATTTCAGAAAAATTCGTTCGCATGTTCTACCGGAAATATGAAAAGCATCCGGTGTAATGTCAGCTCGCGCGGCCTGCCCTCAAGTTCCACGCGTTTTCACACGCTCTAACATTCCAACGAAGTATTTACAATTTAGAGAAGCTTTCAGCCATTTCAAAGCGGAGACCCCGGGAACCAGAGTTTTGCAGAGAACTTTTCTGCCGGGCACACAGCGCAGGAGGACGGTAAAATGTTCGCAGAAATTTCACGGGGCATTAGGCGAATCATTCAACAGCTGGCACTGGCGTCGGGTAATTTATATCCAAGTACAACCGCCGTACCAAGATGAAGTCGGCCGCGGAATATGAAAATTAATGAATCCTAATTAACGGAACAATACGGGAATCAATTTGCTCGGCCCGAAGATAACTGATCTCTTTTTACTCTAACGCAGGAAACTCGGTAATGAAGCCGTGTATCAATATCACTTTGAAACGACGGGCTCGCAACACTGTCCATGTTGCAAATTTACAAATCGGCCGACAATCAATTACTCATCGTTGACAGCTTCCGCGATTAACTAAACTCGTATAAACGATTCCTTCGCGTTCCTGACGTGCAAATAAAAAATCCCGTTGTTCAGTTATTCAACTCTGCGTGGACGGTAAGCGTCATCTCCGATGCCGTTCAATGTCACATCTGGGGTAATCAAAATGGCACATTGCTATCCGTTCGCGTATAACCCCTATACAATTTCATCAGTTGTCGCGCTATAATACTTTTGCAATTGGATTGCGGATCTTCCTGAAAATATAAATTTGATTACGGTGATTTTTAAACATTTCCTTTCCTGTCATTCACTGTCCTAGTTGGGCCAATAAAAATGCAGTATGTATTAACCTGTTAGCGATTGCTAAATCAAAATTGTCCACCTGCACCCGAAACCTTTCCTCCTCTTTTGGCGGTTTTGACCTGCATTGCCACAAACTGGACATATAGAAATTTATTTGCTTTTTTAACTTTCCACTGATTCTAATCAAGCCCACTTATTTGTGTCAAAAATGCATAAAATCCAGTTGTTACCGAGGAGCCAGAAAACGAATTCACAGCGTAGCTGTTGAGGTATAAGCTGGTAACGTTTAAGAACGCGAAGTTTGCCAATTCCAAGTCTTCAGAAAAGTGAATGTTTCGCTAGCGAAATCTTATTTAGACGGACGGTCTCTTTCGATCATCCTCTATCTCCTTCGAGCTCTATCCACTAATATTGGCTGCATTCAACAGGTCTTCCAACACTTCCAGACGAAGTAAAAACGAAGCTAGAGCGATCTCAGTCGCCTTTTCTATGAACGCCGAAATAAAATGTTCAGTGAGCTCTCGATTAAAGCTGATCGGTAGACGGGAGTAATTAGCTGAGAGCTCCCGGGCCGGCCATTTCGCAGTACTTATTCTAAGCCACTTAAACAACGATTTCGTGCAGTTGCCGGTTGGACCTTACTGCGGTTCCGAGTAGGGATTCGAAGGTTTTTGGGAGTCGTGGCCGGATCCTGTAGGATTTAGTGCCGTGTACCGTTCGCTGAAGTGTCCTTCGAGTCGGTTCCACGTATATCGCTCGGGCCGAGCCGTATAGTAACGTCTCGTGTCAGCTCCGCATAATCCCGGGATCTGGAGGTGCCACGGTTAGGAAACACGATCGAACGTGCTACCGCCACCTTCCTCCTCCACCTTCGTTCCTCTCGTCCTTCCACCCAAGGCGGAAACTGTTCTGTGAACAAGGCGAAATACTGTCCGATCTCCAGCCTGAACATCTCTCCGGTTTATGTCATCTGGAATGGTCTCAGGCTTCTCACAGAGCTAGTTTCCCGAGTTTTCTCACTTTCTTCCCTTTTTTCTCTCCTCTCCTCTTTTCCCCTATCGGTTCTTCACTCCCTTTTTCTCGTTTTCTCTCTTCTCCTTTGTCTTCTCCTTTTTTCTTGAAATTCCCACGAGTTTTGTGGCTCCCCGTCACGCAGGCATTACCGGGGAACGGTTTGCACACTGAACGAATATCGTGGGAATGAATGAATCTGATGATAAGTCGAGATTATCGAGCTTAGGACGTCCCGCGGAAATGCCAGCGATAGCGCCCAGTTATGGGATATATTACTTGCCGGATTATTTCCGACGGAATGTTTATCGTTTTTTGGAGATATCGCGGCCGCCAAAGTCGCGCTACACTTCCCAGGATGCTCTGACGTTTCCCGATATTCCGTGTCGAGCTCCACTGGATTGGAGATTGATCAAACTGGATTTCCAATTGTTGCCGTACTTACTCTTTCGAACACGACGATTTTTAATAGATTTCACACCATACTTTAAGCCTGCAAAAAAAACACAGAACCCTATTGCTACTCCGAGCAACTACATTTCAGCTGCGGCTCCCCCAATTTTTATTCCTAAGCGGCACATAGTGACCAACAAATTGTGTACTGTTCTGCAATCACAATTAACAGCATCTTGAGTTCATGTTCACTTCAAAACGACTTCCAGCAGAACAAAATTTCATTTCTTCATTAGGTTCAATACATTGAGGATAATATTTCCGATCATCTTGAATTTCATCGACCTTTTCATATCACAGCTCGTGAAATTTCTAATATACATATTTTGTAAAACAAAAATATCGTCATTTGTTCCACCATTAATTAAAGTTGAGCTATACTGAATCTTTCAGTAGCGAACGATGGTCGTCCGGTTTTAATGGGTGCATTGTATGGATCATTGGCCATTGGAGCAGTAGAATTAGTCAATTGCGCTTGGGTTCGATATTGCAATTAGTCGAAAGAACTAATAGAAAACAGAGGCGCGGCCGTTTATCGGAATCGCATTATCACTTTAAACGCATTTAATTATAATAGACACGAATAATGCGATTATGCGAAACATTTAGCACGGGACACGTGCGCTGCACACCGACAGGTGCACACACCGCGACCAAACGTATTCTCTGGCTGCTCGTTGCCAGAACTTTTTCGAACATTTAAAGCGGTTTATCTTTCATATCGTTAATACGGCAGCGTGAACGCCAATGTCGAACTCCAGCGGAATGGTGCAACGTAGCCGACCGTTAAATCAGATTAATTTCAGATGAGAGCAGTGTTAACCTATTGCAGTTGCGCTCGGTTGTGTTGTAAAATATACGCACAAGTGTGCGGGACATTAGGGGACGTCAGTCAAACAAATTTCCCTCGGAAAATATCTCACTATTATTCATTAATTATATTCCCGTGCGCAATTTTTAATTGTATTTTCCCTTTAAGGTGAAATTCGGTATAACAACTTCAAAACCTCGATTATACTTGCTTTAATTTTCGAAAGATAGATGTTTTTTGACTATCTCGTCAGTACATTTTTTAAAAAATTTGTTATACCTCTGAATGCTACAGAATGCTACAGAATGCTTAGAAATGTTCAATACATAAAATTCTGTAGTAAATTTTTTAAATTGCAATGAAAAAATTAGATCACATTCGTTGCACCTAAGAGTAATTCTCCTAAAAGTTTCAAAAAGATCCGCATCGTAGCTTGTTAAAAATAAAATCGCAAAGTCACCCTACTTTCAGCATTTTTAATAGGAGTCCCTTTTACCGAGGAAGATTTTTAATAAAACTGGCGTCCGAAATGTGCATCATCCTTTCGCAGTAGCGACAGCAGCAGCTTGCACATTTCCGTGCCGAGTGCAAGACACAGATGATTAAATTGTACGGAGACATCTGTCGAAATTAATACTGATAAAGATGGAAATTCCGAGGTACCGGAAAAGTGGGGGTTGGTCGAAGGAATTCTTGTGAAATGAAAGGAGGAAATAGAAAAAAAGATGGGGAAAATGGAAACACGGGGGCTAAATGGAAGAAGCGATTGTTGTGTGTGTTTAAGAACGTCACACCAGCAAAACGAGCATCATCGACGTCAGAACCGACGTTGCCGGCGCCGACGCCGACAAGTGGCATCAACGACGGCTTTTCCGGTCCTTTGAGCTGTTAACTTCCGCAGCTTTTAGCCATGGAAAAAATGTTAATTTCCTGACAGCTTGCCACTCGTGGCCACCTGAAACGTGTTCTCTTGAAATTTTTCCACCGTTGGGAGAATAATCCTACATCACTCGCCAATTTAACAATTTCATTCTCTCGTACTTCCGCGTTTAACACTCGCCGTCTCGTTATGTTATCTTTTATGTATAATTCTAAATCAATTTCGACGTTTCCAGAATCAATTTAGACTGTCACAGCACGATTTTCAACATAGATACTTGTATCCTTCAATATTTTTGGATCTAGGATCTTGGGTATGATGATCTTCGGACCTCAGTTTTTGGATCTTCGACGTAGATTTTGGTTCTAATTTCCTTTATAACTTTCGGATTTGGTTCTTCGACTTAGGTCCATTAATCGTTGATTCTGAAATCTAAATACTTGAATTTTTAAACCTGGACCTCTGAATCTGGAAGATTCGGATCCTTTAGTTCGTAAGCGTGCATCTCTGAGACTTGAGTCATAGATCGTTGCAGCTCTGCTTTTTAGAACTTGAATCTCTGAGTCGTGAGTCGAATATCTTTAATACTTCTGGTCTCAAATATTCGATCACTGGGTTTTACAACTTGGAGCTTTGGGTCGTGAGTCTAAGACCTTTATAATTTTTGGTCTTAGAACCTGGATATCTGAAATTTCAAGCTGCAGTCCAAATCCCCTAATGCTTGAACAAGGCGAGTAAATAAATCACCAACATGTTCCATTACTCCAATTTGTTTGAAAAACATGGGATTCGGTGTTTCGCACGCAGAACGTACATCTGTTTCCCCACGTGCGTCCACGAAGGAAAATATTCTTTTCGGTGGAAAAAATGCTGGGAAAACGTTCATTTTTAAGCGAAACAATAACTCGAGCATTAAAAGATAGACGGGGCTACCGCGCCAGTGTACACAATCGCACAGTAGTGCGGCCCACGTATTTTCAAACTCGATTTCCTCGAAATTGAAGAGTCGTACGAAAAATTTCATTCCGCATTTTCAATCTGTTTTTTCATACCGAATCACGTACCGTCCGCGTGCACCGTCTATTACGAGACTTTCTATATTCGCCATGGAACAAAACTGAAACTCTTTCGGATCATCGGATGTGTATTCACGTTTACAAAAAAAAAGAGGAGGAAAAAAAATGAAAAAAACACGCAGAGAAAAAGGAATGAACGAACGCGCGCGCGATATTTTTTTAAAACTCTCGCGAATCCTTCGAAGGTTATATCTTGGAGCGTGAGGCTGGGATCGTGTGGCTGGCATTTAACGGTTGACATTTCATTGTTCGTCAAATGAGCGTCGACGACGACGGATGCTCTCGGATGGGAGAGCGAAGAAGAAGAATCGGAGGGGTACTGCACTGGTTTCTGCTTGTGCATTTCTGTGTGTGTGTGTGTGTGTGCTCCAGATTCGATGGTCCCGAAGGTGGCGCGACCGAATTTCAATTTGGCTGAGCATTTCAGTCACGTTTAGCTGTTCGGGGACTGTTTCCTTCGAAACCCATGAATAATTCCGGCACGTAAAGACGCGTGGCGACAACGACGACGCAACAGCCCAACCGCACATAGCCCGTGTAATTCGCCGGGCAAATATTTCCAAGCGGTTGATACCGCTTAATATTGGATTCTGCGAGAGATCGGCGATCATCGGCCGGCTTCGCGTGCAAAACCGGCAGACAGGATTTTAATTTATTGTCGAGTACACGCGATTTGTCGTGGCGCAACACCCCGTCACCCTCTGCAGAACGATCTCCGTCCGCGTGGAATTTAATAACAGCGACGAGCTTTTTCCCGGATTTCACCCCGACTACACCCCACCCCCCGCATTCCCCGGAAATGTTTAACGATGTGCGGTCCTGGTGACTCGCTGCTTCTTTTCATTTTACTTTCGCTCAAGATTGTTTTCCCTTCAGCGGTCGTGCTTCGTTGACAGCACGACAACCTGCGATTTTTAGAAATATTTTTCTGCGAAATAATGAAACTTCGGTAAAAGCTACTCGGTTAGCTAGAGCATATTGTGAAAAATATCTTGTAATTGTTTTGTTTAAAAATATTCACTAGTTACGAATATTTGGTTCATTTACTGGAGGTTCTGTCAAGAAAACAATAGTTTAATGCTTTGAATCATCCGAAATTAAAAATTCCATTACATTTTTGTGAAATGCTACATCACTTAGTACTTGCACGAAAGAATTATTTCGCGGATGCATATTTTTATTTTATTCACCAACTACGATCAATTTTGTTGGAATATTATTATATTTGTATATTAGACAAATCCTTTTGACTTTTAATAATTTGTGACTGATAAACATTTTTAAATAAAAAAAACTATGATATACTGTATAAACTGAACTTTTTTAAGCACTATAAACAATTCTTTAAAATACAGAAGAAGAGAGTAATCAATGGACGTTCCAAATGCTTCGACACTGAGAATAAGACGATGTCAGTTAGACAAATACTACGAATGCGATCAAAGATGTTTGTCAAGTAGTATAGACACGACTAATGATCAAACGAGGAGAACGGGTAAATCCAAAGGTCAGACAAGCAGTATAGACACAGCCAATGGTCTGACAAGTACTATTGGTACAACCAATGGGTCAGTCAAATTGATTTACACTATTGCAGATTAGAAGAATGTATTACATTTGCTTTGTACAATCAACTGATGCTGAATTAATTCATTAAACACTAAGACAATTAATAATGATGGAATTATTTACAATTATAGTGTAGTAATATTGATTGGTGCATCAGAGATTGCGAATAAAACTGAATCGATCAAATTAAAGAGTATAACGAACATGGAGAAAAACCATGCACATCTTTAGTGCAACTATTTCCGAGAAACGTAAAAGGGTTAAGAGAACTACACCATTAGAACGTAAAAGCTTCCTCTTCACCGTAGGGAACAAATCTTACATCCTTCTACGACCATACTTCACGGAGTGCATCTACCGCAGATAAAAATTCTCGGTCGAGAGACGACTATATCTACGCGGGAATAATGTCGGCCATAAAATTCTACCGCTCGAATCGTTCCGGTTCTTTTCCGGAGAAGGCCGAGTAACGAGGCTGCTCTCGATCTTCGATCGGTTTTTTGCGTGGCCTTAATCTCGGCATAAATTTCCGTAGTCTGCGTGGAGCACGGTCGACGTTTTGCCTCGCGCCGCGCCGGATGGATGTGTATTAGTATCGATTGATTTAGCGTAGCGCGAAAGGCAGAGAACGCTTCGGGGAAGAGATGCTTTCAATTAACCCTCGGCGCTTGCTCGGTGACGAACGAACTGGAATTCCACCCGTTTCTTGCCCCTCCTTGACAAATGGCCCTCCACCAATCAACCCCTAGGGACTGGGGGTGGATTCGCGCGGATGTGGGGGTGCGGAATTGCGTTCGAGACACGCGTAATATCGTCTGCGTGGCTCTTTGCGACGGGTTCCACGCAGACGCGGTTTTTTCACGTTTGAAAATCCCGTCGGAGGTATTTCAACGCACGCAGACAGAGACACACAAAGAGAGAGAGAGAGAGAGAGAGAGAGAGAGAATGACAGAGAGAGCGGAGCAGCCCTATGACGCGACAGCCCCGTCCGCGAATTGGTATTCGCGCCTGTGCCTCGGCGAGTATTCGCTAATTAGCGACATTCATTCGTCACCGCCGACAAACGGAGTGATTACGTCGTCTGCTGGAATCAGCGCGATTGGCGAACACGAGCTGTCCGTTCTTCTCTCTCACCCTTTCGTGGAAAAATTGGTTGGCTACTACACTGTTAACCCTTCTAATTAATTTCCTCGTTTTTTCCCGGGAATTCTGATCCCGCCGGACGGGAATTCTCCGGTGCTGAATCGCGTCCGCGTAAAACGAACGGAAAAGATAATCGCGGAACTACGTTATTCCCTTTGATGTCTTCGCAGGTCCTCTTTCTGTTGAACGTGTCCCGTTGATTTATCGGGGCTAGCTTGTTTAATTGCTAATTGTGTTTGTCAACTTTGTATATGGTGATTTGGCTGGAGGGCAGTTTCTGGAAGGAGGGGTGGGTTCTTGGGTAATATGAGAGAACTAATAAGACTCAGCGAAACGGAAGAATAATCATAACTTAAATCCTCCCCGGGGTGAAAAGATAAGGCAATTAACCTACATTCTTCTTCCGTAGCCCACGGCTGTGTCACATCTTGGAGAGGCTACTTGCTCGCCCTTCTATTTTTTTTTATAATCGTTACTTACGGCTCTAATGGAAACACATTTTTTCAGATTCTTCTCGCTGACGTTTTTATTCCCCAGAAAACTGAATTTCTTCGGTCTTTAATATCATTAACACTGCCACGTCGGCCATATGTGGGTAAATCTGGTTTTTCATTGGTTTTAGAAATTAATTGTTACTGTAATGTATTCGAGAAAATTCTTTTATTTCGAAAATTCGGATTATAGGAATAACAGCTACACTAAATTTCCAGTTGTGGTCAATCCAGGAAGTATCTCATTTCCTCTTAACACTATTTCCATTGTATAGCAGTTCCTTTTAATTCTGTCTAGTTCTGGTTCTATAAGAGTTTATTTTACATATTAGAAAAGTGTAAGAAACCTATTTGTATAAACTATATGAAGAATCTGTAATTAATATGAACTGTTGAAACATCTATCCACTATCTAAAATTTTGGAATGACTTTTTCGAAAATTATTTTTATTTATTATTGTTTCATTCAGATGTCAGCTGTTATACAAGCTCCAGTGAAGACATACATGGTTTTAACGTCTCCCACTTATAGTTTATGGGCATTTACGAATACTGTGGGTTTTCCTGTGACCAATGCTCGCCGCAGGCTGGCAAACAGGAAACAATGAAAGGTCCAGCGACCGTTGCTATACAGGTTCCATCTTTACTGGCACTTGTATTCATTTCTTCCTTTTACGAGCGATAAAACAAGCCAGTGTGTTACATCTAGCGTCTACGAACTCCCACGCAGGGAGCCGAGTATTATACTATCTAAGGTCAAGATCTAGAACATTCAGTCCCTTCTTTTCATGACCATGTCTGAAAATACCAGTTGGCTCTCTTACATCGCGGAATAAAGTTCAATGTTAGCTCTGCTATTTTTTTGAGAAAAGACGACTCAATCGTCAAAGTATGAACTACAATGTTCTTGGACATTGTATAAAATCTTTAATATTGGACTAAAATGAAAAGATGATTTATAAATTATTCGCGGATATGTAACATACTTCTAAAAACATTTATTTCTGTTTAAAATCCAACGATTCTAATTCAATCAAATATTTCAATATCAGAAATAAATAACTCTGGAAAGGAAAAAATAATTCTAAAATGTTTCTCTGAAGTAGGAGTAAATGACATCTGAACTCAAGTTCTCGAATACGGAAAAGTTTTTAAGGAATATCAAGAGCAATATAAAAATTGCAAAAAATGTAAAAAAGTTTCGAAGATCGAGGTTCGTCCTTTAGCAACTCTTTTTTCGCTCGAATTACGTTTCAATCGAACGCAATAGACGGCATATAGCATCAGAGGCCGATTGTCGGATGAGATTTATCCCATCATCGACTAGGTATTTGATAATTTCCCTCAGGAACGTTGGGAGCTCATCGGTGGGTATTATCGTGCTTAAAGGATCGTATCACCCATAGGGGTTGTTACCATCTTCGTTCTATCTCCCTCCCGAGTATATCACTAGAGACGTTAACGACCATCCTTAACGTCTCCTTAAGCCACGTTTTTAATCAGCACTCGTTCTCTCTGCTAATAGCGTTACAAACCGTAGGGCCATCCCAATTGCATAAACGGTCGTTTCGTAAAACTGTAATCGCGTTCTCGCTGAAACTTTGTATTAGTTACTGCAACAGGTGTTGTTGCCATTCGCGAACGTTACTGGTGGAGATAAGTATTATTCGATCGATTATGTCATTGGTGTTTTTCTAGCTACTTTTTACATAGAATACCGAATCATTTACCGTCTTTTAAAACTTCTTCGCCGTTTAAAATTACTTAAAATTTAACTTTAATAAAAATTATCCCAATCGACTGTAAGAATCGGAGATTAAATGAAAACCTATTTTAGTTTATAATCATCTTAAATAGTCGAAAATAATGTAAAAAGATCCTCAAATTCTTAAAATACCTTCTCAATTTTGTTTTCGAGCTATTTATTTTTGTCCTAGATGCATTAAATCCGCAATTTATTCGTAATAGAAGAAGACAATTTATACAGGGTGGTTCACGCAATTTGCACACCTGTGTGGCTTCCAAGGTATGCGTTGCGCAAGCAAGTTCTGTATACAAAAGTTGCATGGTCTGAAGGGGTACATTATGCAGTGTATTTATTCTTTTTCCAGGTGGAAGCGTTTCCGAGATTTGAATGTCAACTTTGTTTCTTTTTTAAATGGAACACAATATTATTATACCAAAGTATGGAAGAATGTCGAATTCTGAGTAAAACAGTATTGACCTTCATTAGCACTAAACCTAATAATTAACGAGTAATTTCACTTTATTTCCTGAAAATTTTCTCCGCGTAATATCAAGTTAGAACTTCAACCTTATCACAGATTTTCGCAGAACAGCGAGTTGTTTACGTGACAATGTTTATAAACACGACAACGTCTACCATAATCCGAAATCTCCTATCATACAAGGCTTTTTGGTGCAACGCATACTTTGGCGGTTGTATGGGTGTGCAAGTTGCGTGAACCACCCTGTATACAATATTACAGAAAGTATTAATCTTCCTACATAGCGCAACACAACTACATGATACTGCACACGCAGATACATCCTCAATTGTGGAAAGCTGTGTTACAATACTACAACCCTTGGCGCCAACCTCTGAGAGTCTCCCGCGTTTCTTCCGCGGACTGTTATCGATCGGGTACGCAGCGTGAATTTGCGAAAGACTACTATAGGTATTAATACAATTAATTCGTCGGAGCGGGTACGCAATCAGCTTACGCAAGCACGCGTGTGTTGTCTTTCCGAACGCGGCTTGGCTTCCTTAATCGTGCGGCGCCGATCGGACGCACAATGCGTAATAAGTACTATGGCGATAGGGAGCATCGATGGTACGAGGTGACGGGTGTATGGGGGTTGGTCGCGTATGGAGTATGGGATGTAGGGGCAGGACAGCAGAGCTAAGCAAAGCAGAGCAACAGCTGCAGAGCGAGGAGCAGGAGGACACGGGGGATGGCATTGATTCGGCGGGCAATTAAGCTCGGATTACACTGGATAGGCCGTACTATATGCCCGGGGCTAAATGGATACACATAGCTGAGATTACTGCGGCCACTATGGCCTAATGTAATGCCGCCCTGCGGGCTGTGTTACAACGATGCTGGTAGGAAGATGCTTACAAGTGAGGTCGCCGTGGAAAGAGAGACTGCTCTGCTCTGTTCTACTCGCACGCCCCTATATGCAAGAAAGGACCTGCACGATGGAAAAGGGACACCGACATGAACCTCGGAACAACAGACGTCCTCTCTCTCTCTCTCTCTCTCTCTCTGCTCCTTTCTCTTTATTATCCTCTTCCCTCGTCTCATCGATGAGCCGGATGCACTACCCTAAGTGCAGAAAGGTGGAACCTGACGGGATAGCTAAGAAGATATTTAAAAAAAGATGAAATAGATTCACTACATAATATTGGATCAGTGCCAAACTTCAGCGATTATTCTAAAGTAAGGTTTTATCTCATTACATTCCTGCAGCACCTATGTATGTACATCAATGAAAAGTATGATGCTGGCACTTTTAATATAAAACTGTTCTTTATTATACGACGCAGAAGAAACTCTACAAATTCGGCTGATCCCGAACGGAAAGCTTTTGGAGCCCTAAAGGAAACTAGGATTCACTTGTATCTCCAGATTGTTTAGATTAGACCTCACAGTCTGGCTCTTGAAACAGAGTATCAAATTTGATACTTCGTAATCTCTGTTTGCAATACGATTCTGAGATCATTGATTTATATTTGACAACGAACAATAAGTTCATTGTCCTTGCAAATTATTGATAATCCAACAATTATCCAAGATTATCCAAGGAAAATGTGCGAAATACCATTAAATAATATTTAAGTTATTGTAACTTTGCGCTCTGAAACGATTTTGATTGCATTACGATGCTACACTTCATTTCCGAGATATCGTCGTGTAAAGATATCTCTTTCCTTCTTTGACAGTGTATCTTTCTCACTTTAGCACTCATCACTGATCTACCCTTACGAGCCCCAAGTTGAGGGAGGTCAGAATTCACCATTTTTACAATTCGAGCATCGAATGCGGATCATTATGCAAAATGAAAATTCTCTCCATTAATGGCATCGGGAGATACATAAACATGTATTTCTTTCCCAAAAAATGTTGTATCTTTCTCAAGATACAACAGAATTTTTAACTTCTTGCATGACCTTTTTGTCATAAATGCATAGAATCTGTAGTATAATCACGATAATATTTTATAATTTCATTGGTCAGATCTTGCGACATTTTCCTTGTCATGAACGTACGTACACCTATCTATTCCCTGGGTTTCACCTCCGAAAACGAGAAATCCCGGTAAGCGCGGGAATTATGCGACCGGTTTATTGCGAGCACCAATCATAAACCCCGTCCCCTCTTCGGAGGGCGGGCGATCCTGGTTTTAATCGTTTTCGATGGGACGAAAAACAGGATCCGGGCGTCGGTTACAGGTCGCTGATTTACGACGGCCACGCTGTAATCTAGCAGCAACGGCGGCCGCGTAGTTACAACGGGTCGAGTAATTAATAATCGACGGTGCTTAGGCGCACGCTTTTATTCGATACTCCCTATAATTCTTTAATATGTACGACCGTTTTATCGGCGAACAGAAATTACCTGGCGTTGCTGCTCGCGCAAACCGGCCCGGCTTGCGGGAGGGTGCACCGGAAAAAATGATCAACGTTCTACAAGGGTGTATTTGCGCGGCGACCAATTGATAACGTAAATTACGTGAATTATGGAACGGGTATTAGTTTCGGACCGCCTGTGATCGGGAATAATAACGACGGCGTGCATCCCCCAGCCACGATATTTCCACGGTTTAATGCAGCGAGAATTGGACGCGTTATCATGGCCGCCGCAGGATCATAAAGATAACGTTGGATGATCGCAGAACAATGTTCGAGTGATCGAAAACGGTGATTATTGGGAACCTTGAGACTCTCCATTTAATTTAGATCATCGTTTCATTTAAATGAGATGCAAGATGCATCATACGGTGTATACATAGAGACAAGTTATATCTACTTATTCATCCCTTAGGGATACCTACAAATCATATGTTTATTAAACGATTGTGAAAGGTTAGTACAGTAGTTAGTGTTCTTTGTGAATCATTACTGAATTGAATTTGTTTATTTTATTATTATCATTCAGAGTGTACTTTGTTTCCTTATGTTATACAAAATGATGACATCAACAATATAACTATTTTAATATATTAGGGCATATTACTACATATATAATAATGATTTGTATAATAATATGCGCTACAATTACACAAAGAAAAAATACTATGTATATATTATGCATTAATGGCATAAATTAATAGGAGCAACACAAAATAGAAGAAACATCAAATCATTTTTACATCATTTACAATCTATTACAATCATTTAGATAAGATGTGAATTTTTCAGTAACTCCCATTTTGTATAATTTTTATTTTGCATAAATACCCACCGTCTAGTGCTGAAACAAGCTCCACTACTGAAATCAATGAAAATACCAAATTTCTGAATAATTACTACACGATGAATGGAAGAGAGAAAGAGAGGAAGAGAGCAATGAATACTGTCCCGATCAGATCGAAGGCCGTATTGTGACCATCCACTAACGGCCCTGGTTTTATTGTGCACGCGTGAAAGGATGTCGGTATGACTAGCAGCAGTCACGACGATAACACGAGAAAAATGACGATGAACTGGCAGACACGACGAGAAGGAAACAGGAAGGAGGAGAACGGATAGGAGGGGTTGGTTCCGGGGGCAAGAAGGGTGGGCAAATTCGCAGCATCGGTCGACATTCGAAGGCTCTGGGAAACGGCGATGTAGGGCATAAACCACTATCACGGACTATAACCATCTACGCCATAAACCTCAGCCTCGGCACCGTAACGAGAATAATGCGTGCCGCTAGAGTATCCGCCTCTATTACGCTCAGAAATCCCCCACGGGGTTCGAGTCCCTTCCTGAAACGCTCTCACGCGCGTCGTGTTTCTTTTCGTGTTCGCTAGCGTTCATTACGCCTTTCGATTCCTTTTTCGAACGGTGGAAAAAGTGTTTTATTACAGATCGAGTGTTGAGGGAATCGCCGGAATTTTCCATTGGAGAAACTAACTTAGGAATTTCATTGAAAAAACTGTTTAAAAATTTCAAGGCGCACACTGTAAGACTTTTCTTAATTTTTCGAGAGGTCGGTTGGCAATGTTGTTGGATGTAGTATTATCAGGGGTGCACAGTTGTTTATACCAAAATATTCAAAATACATAATATTCGAAACATTTTCAAGTGCAGTGTTTTACGGAGAATCACACATTGAATTATCGTTTGCCAGTCAATCCACTTATTTCAATACCCATCAGTCCGGCCAGTTAAACCGAAAACTATCGTTGCTTTCTTCGTGATTGGCAAAACAGTGAAGCCGAGGGGCAGGCGAAACTTTCGAGATCCTCCATCGCATTTCCGTTAGAATACTAGAGAAGATCTCGACCCTGGTAAAGAAAAACGAAAGAAAGAAATCCTCGCTACCGCCGACCGATAATTGAACCCACTGTTCGGTTTTCATCCCCCTTCCCCTTTCACTTTTCCAACTCCTTTTCACCACCCCGATTTTCTTTCTCCTCTTTCTCCTCTTCCTCCTCTTCCGCTTTCCTCAGCTTCTTTCCCTCTTACCCTGTACTTCCATGTCTGTACTGTAATCGAGTTATATGGCAGTACGTTCGATTCGCGATTCGGCTCGTGAAAACCAGGAAGTTTTTCACTGCACGAGACTCTCCGGGTAATGCTCGGGCGATAAAGGGCCGCTCGATGGTAAAGGGGGAGTGAAAACGAATAAAGGGGGGGGGGCGAAAGGGACGGAAGAAAGTACGAGGGCAATCTCGTGATGCTGCAAGAAATACGCATACCACGGATAGCACCGATGATAAATCCGATGAACCGAAGTGAAACGATCAATCACACCGCGACGTCCTGCGTTTCCGAGACCTATACCCCCACTCCCGTCCGACTCCCTTCTCTACGCGCTAACCTCTTCCTCGTTGTTTTTCTTCCGGGACAAAGTGGATCAAAATGTAAAAACACGTCGTATTTGTCGCACGCACCCGAGGTCTCTATCGTGATCGACCAGGGAATTTATTGCGCTGCAGACATTTTGCAGAATTGCCTTCGAAAATTGGAAAACCCTGGAAATGCTGAGCTCCGATCCAATTTCAAATGTATGTCATTTGGCCCGTTACACTACAATTTATTTTATGGTTACAGAGATTAGAACTCCCCTTTGTCACTCGTCATTTCCTAAAAGAAAAAGAAAACTTATGTCTATTGAATGGCTAATGTGTGGTAAGTTTCAATCAAAAGTCGTGTAATTGACTGAAATAAGAATAGATGTAGATGACATAACATTAAAAATATGTTTAAAATATCAATGAATTATTATATACAGGGTGAGTCACCTAACGTTTGTATCTCAAATGTCGCTGTTTTCAAAGATACATTCAAATGTCATCAGGACAAAATTGTATGGCAAAATGGGGTTCACACGACACCAAAACAATTTTTCTTTTTGTGTCATTTCTCTGTTAGAAATATCTTTTTTAGACACGTACAATGATAGTCCCTTTCATCACGAATTGAGTGGAGATCAAGATTGAGTCATTGAAGTTCATGGTCGTAAGTTGAGGTACAAACATTACGTGACTCACCCAGTATGTGTATTCAAAGATTTTCAAAACCATTCACCATCCGAGTGTTAAACAGTAGAAATAATTCGTCATGTAAAACCGGTTAAGCTTTCCCCAGGGACCCAGCTTGCAATCGCGAACCGCGTGTTCAATGAAAAAATCGCTGTACATTAAAGACGCGATAAATTCCGTCCACGTATCCCGGGGCGGATCGCTTATTTTATCGCAAGCGTTAAAACGCGGCGCAGCTTCGTTTGCATTTTCCAATTCATAAATTGCCGGGACCTCAATAAAACAACGCGTTCGACCAGTTTTTCCCGGATAGATCGCCTTCGAATCGCGCCGATTCGTTTTCTTACGAGGAAATCGATGGGCGCTGCGATGCCCTGTTAACTTTTCTGCCTTCGGATCGGATCCCCATAAAAGAGCTGAACAGGGACGAAAATCAGCGGAGTATCTTTCCGTCAGGTTTGTAAGATCGTAAAGCCGCCCTTCCACGCGATCGTCCTGGCCCTTTATCGTCGCGGACCTCTCCCTTACCCTTTTTCTTCGCCCTGTTTTCCCCCAGGCCAAGTCTCGCGCGAGCTCTTTCGACCAAACCAACCCTCCCTCCCCTCCCTCCACATTCCTATCGAGAACTGTAGCAAAGTTTTATTATGAAACAATAAAATATGTGAGAATCCGAGTTTACCCAGGGCTCCCTGCATCGCACCGGCACGCTTTGATTTACAGTCGAAGTTTTATCGTATCGAGACAGAGAAAGAGTGGCCCTGGGTCTTACACGGTAATATCGCGGCTTGCATTTTATATTAAAAAGTTCTGACGCGAAAAACGCGACACCGGAGGAAAGATGCCACGATTCATTCGACCGCGATTTTTGAAAGGCCGTTGAATCGCTTTGCATTCTAATGGACCCGCAAGATTAACTTTGGATCGAGTTTCAGACATGTGCTCGTTTCGTGGTGACTAAATGGATCTTGATCTCTGATATCGGCGTTTCAATGATTTTATTCTAGTTTTTGTACATTTTTGTACTTATGATTCATTTCACAAACTGTGCATTTATACACAATTGCTTTGCCATTAAGTGCTATTAAATATTGTCATTTATCTCATTAGACGCTGTGGTAAAAGGACAATTTTTGAGACATTTCTAGAAGATCCGTATTATAATATCTAACTGCATCTATTCCTATCACCTATTCTTAACTACTCTAATTTTTTAAGCAATAATAATTTTGTTAAGAGTTACTGAGACAATAGTAAGAGCCTTTAAAAAGTACGTTCCACCATGTTCCATAATTTCCCCAGCATTACTAAGTATTTTAATTCAATTGTAATGTTTCAGGAATACGGTCTAAATATAGAAAATTATAAGAACATATAAAAAAGACAATTTTTACAATCCATTAAATTATGAACGTCCCTCAAACGAGAAACTAGTCGAGCAAGGGATTACAAATGTAGGGATTGTAAATTCTTTTTGAGAAATTCTTGGCGAATAACCTCGCACCTCTCGAACCCTAAAAGCACGCACCGAAAACGTCGGGGGACAAACGCGAAATTGACGTCACGTTCGATCGGACCACCCTTATTTTTAATCAACACAGACCAACCCCCATGCCAACCTCCCACGCGTGCAAGCCGTTCTCCAATTTAATCGCACTTAAATCTCAATCGTGATTTTTGCGGCTGACCAAAATTAACAACCCAGCAATTCCGGTGTCATTAAAAATTCAAGAACACTATAGACGGTCCCTCGGCGACTGTCAGCTCTTCTTTCGTTCGTTACCACGTTGTCACGGTTAAATCGCTTTGGAAGCCACGAAAACAGTTAAAATAGGAAAAGCGTTTTCCTATATTTCTTTCGTCATTACAACCTTAAACGTTTGCGCACACAATAGTACAGTGATCAAATTATTCGGGCCACAGTAGGAAAAATATATTTTTGAATCGCGTGGAGAGTGATGTTATCCAGATTGCACATATGTGATTTTTAAACATTCCTATTCGATATAAAAATTGTAAGAATCCATCGTAGCTAGTTTTTCGTTTGACATTAAAGAAAAATTAAAACTACCGCCAACGGTAAAAATGGCCAATTTCAGATGTTTTATTTTACAATTACTGAAATTATAAGTTACTATCACAACTGGTGTACGTTGACTTCTAAAAATTTAATAATTTCTCACGAAAACAGCTTTATAATTTCAGTAATTATATGTATATATATATTTATTTATTTTTTAATTTTTTTATTAATTATTTATTATTTTTATTTATTTATTTAATTAAAAAATATATATACATATATACGTATCATGTGTTACTAAGAACATGCGTGGTCGTAAGTCCTTATTAATAAGTTTTGTATCTGGTATAATAGTAAACAAGTTCTAAGTTAACATAGAGACACTAAACTATGACACCGATTACTTGTAAGGCTCGGTAGTTTGAGCGTTAAAAATTATTTTGGTGGCAAACGGAGCACGGGTCACCGGTGACCCAGAGCATTCCAGATTTAAAAGGGACAAGCTGAGAATTTTTCGATTCATCCCTGTACGCAGAGTCTTTTGGCACGGGCGAAGTAGGACTGGACGGATTATCAATGCTAATCAAGCCTTTAATGGGAGTTTTATTCTGTCGGCGTGGCCGGGAGGAAGTGGCGAGATGGGAGAGAAGAAGTTTCCCTGGAAGTTTAGCCCAGTTCCGGGTCCGGTGTCGTTTCATTATTTTCTATACAGCGAGCCGTCGAACTTCGAGTTTCATCGTGGCTTTCGCGGACCCGATAATAGTCGATAATGGGAGCCACGGCCGATTAATTATGTCGAACGGGCCGGCCGTTCGGTAAACGGGGAAAGAGATTGTGAACAAACTGTTTGCGGAGATCGGGGAATTATTCAAGAATTTAATCCGCGGGAATAAAGTTGCCGGGTTGCTCGTAAATAAATGAACGAGCAATCAACGCCCTCGAACCTCCTAAATTGGCTATCGCTAGGAACGATTCGAAGTTCATCGCTGTTAGTTTCTAATTAAACGTTTCTATTCGATAGAATTTCTAGGAGATTACGACGACGGAGCCGAGAGTGGGGGGAGAAGAGTCAAGGTCCGTGACCTTTGGACACGAGCTCTGATAAATAGGTTTTTGTTTGCCGCTAGTGCAGCTAGATGCATTCTCCCTTGCACCGACGCGCGACGTTCAGCGCGACACGATGCAACGCGACGCAGCGCCGGAAAACGGCGAGAACATGCAACGGATTTAATTAATCACGGTTAATTAGATGTAAGCTCCTTGGCCTGACTCCGCTCCTTTTTGCCTGTGCAGTTGACAGACTTCATCAGAGATACGCGGGAACTGCAAACTGCACTTTACCACGTTTTGCAATTCGCTTAGCATGCAGCTCTCTCCACGGTTCGCATCAGACCGGGCTCGGCTCCGTCCTAGCGCGCTTACGCGCGCCATCTTCCACCGCCTAACCCCCTGCAACCCCCCTCTCTCTCTCTCTCTCTCTCTCTGAGTTTCTTCCTACCCTTGCCTCGCGTGCAAAGCAGATTAAACGAACGAACCAAATTGAGGTACTTAAGTCGTCGGGTGTGGATAGAACGAGAGCGAGGGGCGACTGGGCTCGAGGGAGATAGCGGAAGATTAGGCGAAACTGTGCTTTTAAGTCGGGCTGCTTTATGAATGCATTCATCTAACGCCGAAACTTCAATGTTTCATCGTCCGACGATCAAACGGGACCAGAGAAAGAACTTAGGAATCACTAAGCCCACGCAACCCACCGGAAAGTTCTCGCGTTGCCGAGCTACTTCCGAAACGCAAACTCCTCGCCCGAGCAAAAGTGATTCTACCCAAGCTCCAACGAAATCCCCTTCAACTCACAATGGCCCAGTCGATAGGGGAGACCGTCGCTTTTTCTATCGTCCCTTTGTCTTCGTTTAGTGTCGTTAACCTATCCTCTATTGCTATCATCATTTCGAATGTACTGCCCGGTTAGAAACGTCTGCTAATGAAATGCAAAACAATACAAGTCTAGTCAAAGAACCTTTTTCTTTATATTATTTTGCAACAATTTTTAGGTTTATTAGCAACGGTTAACTTCTGTTCCCTTTAACAGACTCAAGTAATTTTGATTGTGCATACAAATCCACAACCCTACCTCAAAAGACGAGCAAAGAAGATTCAGCCAGCAGAAGTCAGCCCATTTCACTAATGGTCTTGTAGTAATAAATTACACAATATGTTTCAACCTACAATGTCCTCCAAACAAGTTTTGCAATAAGTATCAGTAGACTGAGGATTCTTATGTAAAATAAAAATTCTATTACTTGCGACCTACAATGAAATATACAACCATTTATTTCGTTTCTCAATAATCGTAACAAGCTGACAATAGTACAGCAATATAATTCTTTAAATGTTTTTACGGTTTTGCATTGAATCTGCTCATTTTTGTTATAAATCCATAAAATCCGCAGTCTGCTTATCACTAGACTGCCGGTCTTTATGCAATATCAACATTTCACGCTTTATTATATGAAAATTAGGATAAGGAGCGACTTCCAATTATCAATTACAAAATTCCTTATGGACAGCAAAGAATAGACATATCATTAACGTTTGTTACTAAACATGTCCTCTTGTATTTTAAAAATATGCACTTGCTATAAATCCATAAAAACCCGTCTACTTACCACAAAATCGAATTCCACTATCGCGCCAGCACCGACCACCGAAATTTCCCAGCCCACATCCATCACCCGCAAATCTTAGGTCACCTAATCGCGCGAACAATGCCATCGATTCTCGACGATCTTTCTACAACTCACTTTTCCGGGCGGCCGGCTGCCCGATGAGCCGTTCACCGAGGAACGATTAATTATAACTTTCGACCGGCCGTCAAGCAAGTCTGAGCGAAGCTGTCGACCATGCGATGAGTTCGTCGTTAGAGGAACCATAAGATTGCTCCTCGATCAGACAACTTTCTTCCGGGTTCCTTCATTGTCTTTGCTAAATTCTACACCGCATCGTACGGTCAGATGCGCGCCACCTGCTCAAGATAGATCTCTCTTTCGTTTCCTGCGCTCACAGACATTGTAAATATCTTGAATATGAGTTGACTTATCCAATCGTATCCAGTACAAGTAGAATGGTCTCTTAGATTTTTTTTATAAATTCGAAACAAAATTGTCCCTTCTATGCCATTTATTTCCTTTGAAAGGGGTGATTCTTCAGGTCATTTGAAGTAACTCCGCAGCTCTGTTAGGCGTTATTAACGGAGAACGTAGACCAATGAGAGCGCGGCTATTGCGGCCAGTTCCGACTCGGCCAATGCCAAGCGTACGAACAAAGGGACTTATCACCAAGCCGGAACGCTCAGAGCGCTTTGATTGGTCCGTGTTTTTCGTTAATAACTCCTCCTCAAAGCCACGGAGAAGATTTTCGCAAAGGAAAAACTTGCTTGTAATAACCTCAGGAATCACTCTACTCGAGGAAGTACATTTTCGGGAGAGCATTCCCCGAGATCGAACCGGCAGAGGTTTTCCCGGAGCGTTTTCTTCGGCACGACGCGACGTTTCGAAGCGATAGCCTTGTATCGTATTTGTCAGAACGGTGCGGAACGGGAGTGCCAGTGGGGGTGCATGCGGGGATGGCAGCCTGGCATTTCGTATGTAAGCCGCACCGCACATCCCGTTTCCACCCACGAAATTGTAGCGATTTATCATCGTCCCGGCCGAAAAGTGGCCTCTCTCCTCTCCAACGGAACGGAACCGCGGTCGAAACGCGGGCCTCACTGATGGATCTCTCCGATTTTTTCTCTTGGCCTCTCCTCTCTATCTTTCTCTCTCTTTACTTCCTTCTCTTGTGGCCCGCACTTTCTCTCCTTACTCTTTTTTCACCGGTCTCTCCTAGCCTTTTATTTCCTTACCGTTCCTCTCCTGGACTCTTTTTATTATCGCGGGAATCGTTATGACGCGGAACGCCGCGCTTCACCGTGATTCACCGACGGAAGATAGCGCGACCGAGAGTGCTCTCGAAAGGAGAAGCGGCGGCGGCGACTGCACGGTAAATACAGCCACTGCTGGTAATTCGGCCACCTCTCGAGAAATTCCCGTTAAAAAATGAGAGGGATACGCCTCTGGAGCGCTGACGATGTTGGCGTTATGTCGGACATTAGGTATGGAAATGCGATAAACAGAGCCGGCCCCCCATGCGAATTATGGTGCTTGCCTCCGCATGAATTTTATCCGATTCTGCGCGACGCTGCTCTGCCACCGACGTCCAAATCGTGTCGCGAATAGGGAACGGCAAAATTGCTCGCTATTGGCTCGAAAAATTGTCCAGCTGCGCTAGTTTCGCCGCACGCTGCGAAATCCTGTAACAATGGTTCACTGGTGATTTTTTGCTCTTTTAGCTGCAACGTCGTTATCGGAGAATATTGGAAATGGGTGCTAATAAATGGTACTTTTGTTATGGCACACTGGTACTTTTAGAATAAAACTATTTTTTATTTAATGACGCTGGAGGAAGCTCTTCACTATACAAAATCTTAGCTTAGAAAACCGTAGAAATTCCGAATGGAAATCTCCTGGTCTCCTCGTATTTCCTGACTGTTTAGGTTAGGCCCTACAGTCCGGCACTTGCAGCAAAGTATCAAATTCTGTTTAAAAACAATATTGTGATCGTTTTATTAGTACTTTGTAATCTGTATTTATTAATACAAACATAATACTGAAATCGTTTCTGAAATAATTATAACATAATTTCAGCGTTTCAATATTGTCGTGTTTTATAGAACTTTCACTTCATTCTTCGTTATCCAATGATTGACTGTTTCGACTTGTATCCCGCGTTTTTCAACACTGGAACATTCTCATCTTTCTCCCAGACTAATATCTGGTTTGAAAATTCCAAACAAGGAATATCAAACTGAGACGTAATTGCCGCGGTTAACACGCCGATTCGTTTCTTCGACGAGGTCGGAAATTCTGGGGGCGTTAAACGACGAGCCTGGCGAATTATTAAATAACAGAGCGAACGACCGCCGAAGCCACGGTTCGGCCGAGAAACTGAAAGCTTCCGAAAAACCCGGTGCTGGGCTTTTCATTACGTTACACCGCATAACGGGGACTCAATTTAATTTCGAAATCACGTAGGCGGAAGAGTCCACTAATGGGATTAAACGGGTTAAGTGTAAGCCGTAAACGGCAAAAGAGAGAGAGAAGGGGGAAGCGCCTGTTCCGAAAATGCTAACGAAAACCGTAAATGAAATTGGACAGGGCGGCTGGTCTACGAAACAGGTTCCCGATTCGTTTCTTGACGGCGTTATCGATAAGGTATGTCCCAAGCGCAGCCAGGGTTTCCAAGACGCTCGATGGTTTCGAGAGGCGGAAACGATACCGAAAGCCGGAGACGCGAAGAGATTCCGAACGAATTTTGCACAGAATCTCTTCTCTCAGCTGGCGTGGCACGGTCTCCCCATTGTAGCGCGTTGATTATGAGCAATAATGAGACATCCCACTCCCTTAATCAAGGTGGCGGGCGGCGTCTTCGAGTCGTCGAATCTCAAGCGCGATTCTTGATTTGGAGGTTCGCCGAAATAATGAGTCTCGCAATCAGCGCCCCGGGAAATGTTTACGCTGCAATTACTACCGTCGGTAGCTTGAATGTAGTTGCGATCACTACGACGAACGTTCAAACAGGATATACAGTGTGTCTCGTGAACTGTGTCCATCTGAAGCGTGAAACGTTTCTGATGACAATTCTTCGGCTTAACCTGTTCAAACTGCTTCTGCATCGCACAATTCAATTTTATCCTCGTCAAACAAATTTCGTATAAAATAATAGATAGTCGATGATTCAATTAGCACAAGTACTTGTTCGAGTTGGTCTAATCCTACACTCTCGAAACTGTTCCTCCTCTTTTCTTCTGGAACTTGATACGGCCACACATAATTCAATGTTATGTCAGAACAATATTCGAACTACTTGAACAAGCTGAATGCACAATCTACGAAGACAAATGACGCAGTTTAATAAGAGATACATAGAAATGAATAAAAAATAAATGAACAGATGTTAAATGTACATATTGTGAAAGATACTTTTGGGGCAACCCAATACAAGATTTAACCTCTTTATCTTGTAGCACAACCCTGAAAACCAGCTAACGTCCACCAAGTTCATTTAGTCCTCAACAAATCCATCTATAAAAATCATTATCGAAAATTCCGAAGCGTTCAAAAAGTCTTGCAACAATTTGGCGGAGATCCGAAAATCAGAGTGTCAGGGAGATAATATTTACGGTGCGAGGGTTGATCGTATCGTCTTCGTGCGGGGACCATTATCCGGCCACGGAAAGTGTTGCTCTGTCCGGCTTGGTTACAGTTTAGGTTAAGTAACAGATATCAACTTGTTGATTTACAGCAACAACCGCGTAACTGTGGTTCCGGGAACGTTCGAACTCCCCGGGCGAGCCATCACTTCCTAATGGCCGTCCTAAAACTTTCGCGGAACGATGTGCCACCGTTTCGAGTCGACCTGTAACGCCGTATGAACTTTCTAACGGGGATTCTCTAAACACTGGTTGTTTTCGTCGACTTCTCGCGTGTGCGGGGTGTGCGTCGTATTCGTTTTCCCCGGGACCACGGGGAGAAAGGATCGATCGATCCCTCGTTCTCGCGCCAGTGAGAACCAGCTTCGTAGAAAAACACCGAAAGCAGATTTACGGTGGCGCGAGAAGCGAGAGAATCGGTTCTTCTCTTTTGTTTACGTGTTCTCTGTTATTCGGCTTCCCGGATTGCATTCATTAAAACCACCCCCGATGAATATTCAAGCGTCATAACGTTATACGAGTTTTCCCGGTGATTCTATCGCACCCCTTGATCCGATCGATAACGGCTCGATCGACACCGCGTACCGTCGCCACTCCGTGACTAGATCCTGCGCCACGGGATTATCCTGTTTTACAAGTTAATTGCAAACAAAGGTGACGATAATTGGGTTGAACGCGCCAACGTTACAGGGAAATCGGCGACCCGTTGTTGTATAACGCTCCACGATCCCGTATAACTTTGCTGGATCTGCGAAAACATTTCTGCTGTAAGTCAGGTCGCAAAATAATAGCGTCGTGCGAAGAAAAATATTAATAACTGTGCTTAAGTTGTGAGAAGCAAAGTTGAAAAAGATTCGCCTCTTTCTCTAATCATTTTTGTACGTGGGAAATAATACCAGGTGTACAAATTAATTCGTCATTCTCACAGTCGATCAGTTGTAACTTTATTTTAAATTCACATCTACCAACCACCATATTGGAAATTACTTAACTACTTGAAATGTAGAGTACAATCATAGAAAACGATAGACATTATTTTGGTAAGTGGAATCCATTTGAATTGTATAATTAATAGCCTGTGGATCATTCGACTGTGGATTCATGCAAACTAAAGACTTTCATCATCAATTTTCAGGTACTGAAACTAAACACATGTTTTTTTCTTGCTTTAATAATATTAATAAGAGTCTGAAATAATGTCTTAAAGTCTTGTAATTAATATATTGTTGTAAATTTTACCTATTCATTTTTGTCATAAATGTATAAAAATTCGGTGTAGTAATTAACTTGTATATTCGTGAAGAAGAGCTACGAATTAATTTGAACTCTTACTACTTTGAAGTTTCTGAATTCTCTTAATCTTTTTACTATTTTCACCCATTTTCATCGTAAGTACACAGAATCTGCATTCTATTAATAACGTTCTTGGGTACACTTGTATCACATAATTGTTAAATAAAATTGATACTTATTTACCGATTTATACTACAGCTCAATATTAATTCGACACATGAAGCAGCATCGCCGCGGAGATTCTAGCTGATGATTGTTTCCGAAATTGTGGAGAACAATACACCATTCCACGACGTATTTAAATAGATTTCAGAACAAAGATCTGATCGTTGCACCCGCCCGACATATTGGTATTAACGTAATTGTATAGATATATTAATTGCAAGGTTTCGCGAAATTATTTTACGTGCACCGGGCTGCATTCACCTGTCAATCCAAGCCGCTCCGCGATTGCTGTGTATAAACAATTGCGTAATCATTATAGCAATGCCATTGTTGTTAACGGTATTTAGATTAACGATGGAGATTAATGGTTTCATTAGGAATTATACATGCTCCTGCCGAAAGTTACCTTTTTGGCATACGACAAAATTTGTAATAACGAAATGTTATTGTACAATTTCTATTGTTCGAAATTTAAATCGATTTCTGTATTGAGTTTTATGTTCGCGAAGCCTGTGCAGAAGAATGGCCTAAATTCACTTGCTTATGATCTTTCACTCGCATAACGTTGGATGGTTATTACTTCTGGAAGCATTCTTTCCATATAACTCTTTACAATCAGGTGTCTGATCCGTGGCTGACCCATTCTACTTGCGCGCGTCGAATTGATTTTATTCTAAGAAAATTATTGTGATGTTGATGAAACACTTGAGAAGGCACTAATGAAGAAACCCTGAACTAATAACACTGTCCAACAACAAAAAATTTTCCATATAACTGTTGGGTGGATCTTATAGAGTTTTTCGCGCTGATTCTGAATCTGACCTTAATTTTTATCCTACACGCACAGTTTTTGAGAAACTTGAGTTTGAAAAAGAGACATATTTTTCGACTTTGAACATATATTGTGATGTTATTATATAAGATATTGTATTGTTCTTTATAGCAAAAGATTCTCTAGACTTTCCCGAATCCAGTGATGTACCATAGTAATACTGTTTATATTATAGTAGTATTGTTTATATACCAGTAATATTGTTGAAACAATCACAACATATTACTATTACAATTAGTAATATTGTTTAAACAATCACAACGTATTACTATTGCACATCACTGGATTCGGGAAAGTCTAGAGAATCTTTTGCTGTAAAGAACAATACAATATCTTATATAATAACATTACAATATTTCTTCATAGTTGAAAAATATGTCTCTTTTTCAAACTCAAGTTTCTCAAAAAGTGTGCGTGTATGAGTAAAATTAAGGTCATATTTGGAATCAGCGCGAAAAACTCTATAGGATCCACCCAACAGTTATATCGAAACATAAAAATAGTTGAAATTTGTTGGACAGTGTAATTGGACTCTGTTAATTAAGGGGACATAGATTTTTTATAAATATTATTAAGAAAATGTATGTTGCATTAAGATGAATGTAGAAAAGTTTCCCCACGCATTTTTCTTCTCTTGCCTGTGACGTTTCGAAACTCCGTTTGCAACAAAGAGAAAGAAAAATTTGTATAGAAGAAGCTCAGCATTCGCTCTTTTGAAGTAAAAGTTTCGCGATACACAAGCCCCGATCGAGTTTCTCGGGAATTGTAAAATAATACTTGCCGTTTCGACGTCTCCTAATTCGCGAAGTTAATAATACCAAACTGGAATCGAGTAGAGGCGGATAGCGTGGATGAAGATATGTCCTAATTAAATTAGTACTTAAAGCTAATTTCAAGTTGCTTTCAGCTTATAAGCAGGGATATTAGTTAAGACAGTTGAGGCAGGATAACGTGGCATCACTTTTCGCATTTTCCGGCACGGTGAGCATTTGGCGCTCCAAACGAACCGTTCATTAGGAAATTAAACTTTGTCGTCAACCATTTCTCCCAACAAATGTATACAACTTCACTGACAAATTAACATACTTGCAGGCAGAACTTTCTACATTTTTCATTTTATTTATTAACTTTACTTCAAGCAAATTAATTCAAACATATAATTCAGGAGATACTTACATTTTTACTTGCAACATACTTTTTCAGGATCCGTTCACTTCGTCACTAAGTTTGACGTACATAATTAAAAGTTTAATGGTGCTGTCAAGTTGATGGATATCAATACATTCAGCCACAGTGATCAAAATTTACAATTTTCTAAAACATAGGTCCACAGTCACACGAACATAAATATTATTAAAGAAGGGAGTGCAAGCCTCGATAGACTTTGACAAAGGATTAAAATGGGGAAAATTGAGAATAAATTAAATATGAGTGAAAATTGAGTTAAATATGCAGTTAACGCGTCCGCGACTGAAGGGCCGAGGCTTCAGTTTAGACATTCGTTAGTTGCCGCTGGCGAACGGTCATTTGCCGATAATGCGACTGAAAATGTCGCGATAACAGTTAGCCGTTCAATGTAAAATTACCGTCAACTTTCTCCCGCATCGTCGTGCGGAAAGTTTCCGGCAGAAACTCTGGGAATACGTCCGCCCCGGTAATCCGGCGTGAATCCTGGCGCAGTGAGCAAATGCGCCGGAAATTTGCGATCGCGAATTTGCGATTGGCGAGCTAACGAGCGCCTGGAAATTCTAACATTGCGAAATTCCGCCGGCAACTAATCGAAGGATTGGAGATCCGGGACCTGGGCGCGAGCCGTGCCGTTCCGAGTTCCCCGCAAAATCAGATCGTGGTTTGCGTTCGTTTAATTCGGACGGGTGTCACGACATGCCCGAAATTGGACCCGGAAAAAACAAACGAAATTTTTAATTGGTCCCCGGGATACAATTATCGAATTGAATCGTTCGAACAATGGAGCCAGAACCGGACGCAACGCGTTTGAAACAGTAATTACGCTATGGAGGTTTGTCAAAATCCATTTAGGGTCATCACTAAACCAGGATTAACTAGATTATGTAAAGGTAAAGGCAGAAATAGAATTTCTGCTCTGAGCGAATTACTTTCTGTTTTAATTTCGCTCCCACCTTCGCGGTACTAAATATCTCGCCAAATGAGAATTCATCCATTTAATTCGCAGATTCTCGAGATAACTGATGAAGGTCACTGGTGTAACGAGATGATAATTAAAGGACCTTCCTCTCTTCTCGTATTAACACTTTATCCACCGGAAGCCGGTTAATACGATTTTCAATAATTCTGCTGTAGCAATAGGAAGCTCGAAAATCTTTTTTTTTTTATATGATAATCTTGTTGGTCCAAACATTATTAAATATATATTATAATAATAATGTTTGGTAGATAATGTGTCAAGAATAGGAATTATTTTCGTAAAAATTTTATGTTAGTGTCAAATAATTGCTCGAGATTATGGATTGCAGACTGTACGGTTAGCTGTAAGTATCGCGAAGGTGAAACAGATTCGCCTGAATGCAATGCAGACGATCGACGTTCTTTTGGATCGGTAACGATGCAGCTGCGAGGCAGCTCGAAACGTTGGACTCCGAAAGAGGCAATTAACGACTGAATATCTATGAACAAACTTTCCCAGCGATAGTCATCAGTTACCGTATAGGATTGCAGTGTGCACCGCTCGTTATTGCGTCCGACTTCAAGAAAACACGGTTGGGTTGCGATGTTATCGTAACGCCGTGAGTACTGTTGCAGAAACTTTGGTCATCTTCGCTTTGCCCCGTCGAGCGATTAGGTTTAGCGCAAGATGGAGGCATGGGAGAGAGCGGGAGCAAGGATAGAGGAGGGTGGTCTGCAGATTGCCTCTACAACCCGTAGATCGTGGTCTTGATTTATTGGTATGCACTCCGATCGGTAATTGGGTATGCACGCACTAAACTGCTTAATCAATAATCTAGAGTGCTCATCAATCCATAATAATAACAGCATTACGCACGATGACAATCACAATCACGCGACAGACCTACTTGTGTACCATGCTCGTCTGTCAAGCAACAATTTCTCTGGACCAAATCGTTTTGGTACTATTAATCGTTTGATCACTGTATTCTTCGTATATTCAAAGATAGACTAATTTAATTTGTCGAGGCAAAATATGAAACATTTTCCAATGAGGTGGCTGTGGAACAACTATTTTTTTAATCCAATAATTGCCAGGATTCTCATCAAGTATCAATTTTATTTTTCTTTAAAAATGTTACTGTTAGTTTTTTTTAATTTTGTGTATTCTAATGGTCAGATTAAATTGATTTTTTGAAACAAGACGAAATTATTTCGAATTTATTGAATTTAATATTCAAAGACACGTTCTATCAAGTCCACGAATTATATGACAATTTGAGTTTCCGTTTACAATACTCATATGAATAATACATTTAAAAATTCACAATCATAAAACGAAACTAACTGAAAGCAATGTCTCTTCATTAAATTTCTTCACTTTCTATCAACTTCAACAATATTTGTAGGAATTTCGTAATCTTCATGCACATTAAAAAGAACAAGTCAAAATGGTATTCAAAGAGAAAAAGCAATATACATAGAAGTACAATATTTTTCTAAGACCATTTATTATTTCATCATTTTATATGTTAAAGAGAGAGATGAAACCATTTTGGAGGCAGGATATTAAATTTTAAAGACGTCTTTCCCGGCTCGGAAGTTTCAGCAAAGACACGAAAGGCGAAAACGCGATAACAGAACACTATCTTTACGATCGTTTCTTTCCCTCGGACTTTTCTGCCGATGCATAAAGCTGGATTACGCCTCGGTCGTTAAACCCTTAACAACTGTACAAGTCGTTCGGAAGAGGATAACGATTTCGAAAAATCTTTAAGTAAATATTACCCCGGCCTTCACGCGCCGTTAAACAGTTCTTCAAATCGGAATAATTATTAGGGATAATGGCTTCGGCGTTCTTTACGTTGAAATGCTCGCCATTACTCCGCTCGATTTTACTTGAGGGGTCGTTTCCTTGCAAATGGGTCTTGTATCACTTTTATAGCCGAAGTCTTTGAGCGTCTCGTTTCATTTCCCTGTTTTATCGTTGCCAACCGTGGAATTCGTGAGTTTTACGTTCGATCACGACGGACTTCGTCCCTATCACGAGTCCTCAAAGCCCTTATCAATAACTCGAAGTCGACTTCGTCGCGAAAATATTCTCTCCTTGAGCAACAAGAAGCTTGTTCAACACCTTATGTCTACACCTAAAATTTTACACGACGTTCAAGGATATTATTATCTGACGTCATATTTCAAGGAATTCGTAGTTTCAACAGAAGTTTTTTTATTGTCAAATGGTAATCAACTTATTAGGTATACAAGAGAGTAATCTGAACTCTTTTAAGAATTGGTCCCTACTTTTAAATTATTTTAATCAAAGTACATACACATTGTACGATGCAACAGCTCTACACCCAGATAAGAATAAATTAATTCGTACGATTTCACAACATTTTTTCTCTGTTTTGCCATTGTTGTCTCTACTGAATGATATACATTTAGTCATTTGTTACAGTGACATTACAACAACCAACTAATTTTAGAATCAACTTTCAACTGCTTCGAAGATTTCGGATTCGTTATTTTTACAGTTAATATTATAGAGTTGAAGTACGGATGGTGTATTTATGTGTGTGTATATTAACACACATTCCTATAAATAACAGAACAATCGTAAAATTACGATCGTCAATGAATTACAAAAAAAAGGCAGATCGAAACGAGCGCTCGCGACAAACACGTGTGTCGTTAACGTTTGATTATCGTGTGCCCAAATATAAACCTCTTTTTCATACGGCTTTCCTTTACAATATACTACTGAATTGTCCCAAAAGCTTATTTCGTTTTCGACTAATGCACACAATGAAAATTTGAAATAGTCTTCGCAACAAGCAGGTGGTGTGATTAAATAATCGAACACAGTATCTAACGATTAAATAATTAACTAATCTGATAACTATCTAAGAAAATAGAGATCAATTTTTCTGTTTGTCGAGAATCCCATGGAGAAACTTTGATTCACGATTGGACGTCCTTGGCTGAACCGTCGATTCTAATTCAGCGGAATTAAAGTCGGATATTACGGCGTTGGTTGTGCATTAAGCGTAGCTCGGCGTATAAATTTGATACAATTATAAAATTTTAAGATCGGCTGCGCTCTCAGCCTGTTGCTGAGGGCGGTCGACATCAAAGTTCCCGCTGGTTTTGCATCGGGGTCTCGTTGGCTCGTGAAATTCATAAATGCGACGATGCTGCCGTCGATATCGTCGTTGTGTTCCGGCCGCATTAACGGAGGCAAACAAACGATCAAAGAACTCGGCCACCTGACGGAAAGAACGTTGAAGCCGCCGGGAGCAGCGAGACAAAGACGAGTACCACAACAGGGTAAGAGATGAAGAGAGAGGGAGAGGAATGGCGGGACGGCGAGGGCAGAAAAAAACACAGAAGCGGAGCGAAGGTTTAAGCCATATCCATTTACAAGTTTCAAATCGTTCTGCCAGCCGTTTGAAAGGAACCTTTTAGCATTCTCAATAGACGGTAAAATTCTGAAACGCGCTTAGCAACAGCGTGGCTTTTAAACGTTAACATGGCCACTAGTACAATGGCGGGGTCGCATTATGCTCGAGACTCGAGAGGAAAGGACGAATAGAGGAGAGACGAAGCGGAGGGGTAGAGCATGCAACCCAGACGGGGATACAGAGAGAAGTTAGGACCCGGAGAGACGGAGAAAACTGCGATGGTCACGGAACAGAGAGAAGAATTGCTCTCTTCCGTCAACGCCCGACAACCTTCGAGCCATCAACTTCCATTCTTCCTCTCGTCAAGAGAATTTAACCCTAGAATGAAAGTAGCTAATACTTGTACAACTACCACCTCCAAACACGAAACAGTGTCACCAGTTACTCTCCCTGTTCTCCGTGTCCCGATATCCAGACGGGACGTCGCGTCGTGTTTTCCTCGGCGCTTCAAAGGCCAAGTTTTAAGCACTTTCGAAATCATCGCGAGTGCGCGTGCGAGCCACGACCATTCATTTTTCTTATAGGGGTGCGCTGATCATATTTGCATTCGACTGGTCCCAGTCACAGTTTCAAAGATACATTATACAGAATTCATTTGATCGTTATTAGAAAAGGAATTATTAGAATGTTACGAATACATCGTCTTCAGAGATTTTATGTAGTGAAGAAAATCTTGGACTCTTTGAACACATCTTATGCGTAATTTAAATAGCAACGATGGTAACTACTAGAATACGATTCTTTATACAAAAATAAAATTGTAAATAAATAATAATTTTTAATAGATTGGGAAGAGTATATTACCATCCTTAGACGATTTTAATTTTCCAGCTGTTTGATATTTCACCTACTCAATTCTATAATAAATGCATCAAAGCGAGTAATTACGGACATTCCTAAATCAAGAAAATAATTCATTTGATTATCGGTAAAAAATGGATTAATCGATACTCCAAAGCTGAACGAGGACTAATTTACAAACTATTCTCGCTAATCGTCGCAAACTCCGAATCCGCAGTTTCCCCCCTTATCTAAGACGACAAACACCACTCGCTGAGAAATCTTAAATCTTGGGAAGGCAGAAAGAGAAAGCGGGCTAGATAATATTTTTATTCGGTCAGCTATCGGCCCCGATAAAGCCGGTTATAATTCTCGGGTCTGTGGAGCGAGGAAAGGTAGCCGAGAAAATAGTCAGATAACCAAAGCGTGGCGCAACGGTAATTTCACACCGGTCCGGGTCGCTTATGGATCATTTGAGGAGTTCACGGAAGGTAAGAGGATAAGAGAGAAGAGGGACGCTCGCAGAGTAGATAGGAACGTGGTAAAGGATATTTCGGGGTGTGTTTTTTATTGAAATGTACGCATCTGGCGTCGAACGAGGGGTCGCACAAGAGAGCTGAGCACGCATTTTTCCAGGCGGCCCTCGAACAGAGGGGGTGATTTTGGCGGACGGATGCCTCCTCCGTGGAGGCCGGGTCACAGGAATAAATCCCCTTATGAAAATTCGAACTCGCGCAGCCAGTTTTTCCCTCAAAATTTATTGCCGTCTCGGCGGGGATCGCTGACCGCGCTGACCTCGCCGACGATCTAAGGCCTTCTGAATTATCCTCGGCCATCGTCGAGGCTCTAAAGACGCGTAACCCTCGACCATGCCATCCAATACGTTCTCCAGGACAAATGCCGCCGCGATATAATCACGTTTTATCGAAGTTGAACGCAAACCGAACCGGTCCGTGCGGGCACGATCGAACGCCGATGATCGTAATTCAAGACGCACTGTGGCCTATCGCACACTAGGCCAGAATCGCGGATAGCTAGACAAAATTCATGTCTCTGTTAATTACACATTATTCTTTATAAACGAGACTGTGAATTTTATTCATTTATAAGTAAAACGCGGGCACACATGATCATGTGCTGTTTTCAACTTGTTAAGATAAATGGAGACAAACAACTTTTATTTTGCATAACCATCCACAGTCTCATTATAACAAGTAAAACAAAATTGTGTACTGAAGAGTATAATAATTAAATGGAGAAGAAAGGATCGAGTTCAGGAATAATGTGCCTGATATCTTTTAAAAGTAATAGTATCTTTGAAAATGATTCGTAGTGGTAAAACAGCAAAATTGTTCCGACTATCGGAAGATGCGTGTTCGCAAAAGGTTAGTCTTCCGTAAATCAATTTTTGAAAGTCTGCTGAAAGTTTGCAGTACATGATAGGGTTAAGAGAATCTGTCTCGAATCGAAGAAATTCTCGGAGATAGTGGAACAGTAGAGCGGCACGGTAGGTAAATTCAAGCGATAAAGGTACACGGCTTATCCCCCGGCATTTGAATGTTCTTTTTTCAATTCCTGGCGCCGCGGAATTACTTTTATTTCCTGCTCGTCTTAGCCCCTTTGCGAGAGCGCTTTCTTCGCCGTGGCAAGTTGCAGTGTCTGCGCGCAGTGCGCGCGTCCCTCTCGGTCCTTAAGCTCCTCCACCGCCATGAAAAGCACGAGTGATTAAGTTATAAACTTGGCAAGACGTCCGTTTGAGTGAGGAAGGGGCTTACTTCATTTATGTAATTTATAGTACTCTGCCAGTCAGCTAACTCCACTGTGTGCCTGAGAACTCCGGCTTCACAAAGGCTGTGCCCTGACACCGGTAACATTTAACTACTTCCTGTCGGAGTCCACCGAGCGTGCACACAAGTCCCGGACACGAGGACCTGGGTGCTATTCACCGTCCCCGATATTATTCGTCTTTTAAAGCTCTAATATCCTGTCCTCGGGATGGGCGGGCCTTGCTACAAAGTCGTCTTCTTTTCAAGAGGTATTAAAAAGTTATGACAGACTGTTCACGCGAAGCCATGTCCTTGAGTCACTTTTCCCTGCGAATAAAGTCGAAACCCGTCGAAAAGGTGTTCGCTCGCGCGGATATGCACATGGATGTGAGTGGCTCGGTGTGTCTGGAATATAATGTACGCGAAATATCGCATGAATTTATAATAGAACCGACACCGTGTAAAATGGCGTTTCGGCAGCGCGCGAGATGAAATTACATTGCTTCATAAATTTCGCCCCGCGCTAAAGAGCTTGATGATGCTACCCCGGAAAATGCCGGGCGATTTTCTTCCTGGGGTTGTTCCACTGAAACAACCGGCTACAGAAACTCGAGCTTAATAACCAGATATTTTCAAGTAATTCCAGATCGTTATGGTGAAATCTACTGCGCGGATAATCAACTACCCCCGGACAGCGAGACAGGTTGCGAACGAACGCCGCGTCTAAACTCGCCGGATCGGGTTGTTTGCCCTCCGAGTTGAAACTGTTGGAACGGATACGGAAACTGGTTTTTTTTATTATTGCTTCTCTTGCTTGCGAACGGACGAATGATCTCGAAGCGCCAACTTGCTTCCTGGAGTAACATTAACAGGCAATTTATACATTATATTAAAAACTTTACAAAATAAAATAACGTGTTATACAAAACCAACAACAAGTTTCACTACAGTTGCGCCATTTCGAAAGAGGGAAAAATCAATTCCAGCAACCCTGTTATCGTTCAGCATAAATAAAGAGGATGTATAAACATGTAATTCTTTTAGAATTTATGAAAAATATATGAGATTCACATGACAGGCAAGTGAGGCTTAAAATATTAAAAAGAAAATAATGATTTTATACTTGCCCTCTCACTGACCAAATATAAAATGTTTAAGTGACGGCCCTTACTACTCCAAGCATTTTTCGAGGTCACCAACCTTTAAACTCAGTCCTGCACCATGAAAAAATATTTTTTATAATGTTCAATAACCAAGTTGCTTCAATCTCAGAAATTAACCTTCGGTAGTCGAATGGCTACTCTGAGGCGGCACCAAATATTTCCATACGATTATTTAAAACAATTTACACATCTATGCTTGCATCGAAGAAGTTCATATATAATACAATGGAACATGCATCAGTATGTACGATGGAAATATTCTAGCTGAAAAAACGTCTTGATATTGGAGTTAAACCAGCTTCGAGTGCAGAGGGTTAAAAAATCGATTATTTGGAGTTCCAATTGAGCCGTACACTCTCGAAAGGAAACATGGGATCCACAGTGCATCGAGGAATGATTTCCATTATCGTTCGCATCATCGGGCATAAATAAAGAGGAGCTGAGGTCCGATCGATGCTAATTACCCGAGCGAGCTGGCCGAAAGTGGCGCTGTTGTCCGGAGGGGTGCCTGTGTAATTTAATTCAACGAGCTCGTTCCATTTCCGGTGTAAAATTTAAAAGCCGTGGTGAGGGACGAAGCTTGAAGAATCGGGAGGGAGAGGGACAGAGAGAGAGGATTGAGAGAAAGAGGGCTGTCGACTCGCATTCGACTCCGGTATCCATCGGCTCTGTTTAATTACGAGTCACCGGGCGTAGTTTCTCTCGGCGACTGCTTCAGCACGGAAGCACTAACTCCTGGTTATCTTAAGCGACATCGCGCACTGGATTCGTATAACTCTGCGCCCGCCGGATAACTTGAGCCTGAATTACTACGCGGGAGACAGCCTGGTGGCGATGGGAACGAGGGAAGGGAAGCCAACGAAGAAGAAGAAGAAGAGGAACAAGGAGGGGCGAGATTAAAATCACCTGGAGACCAATGCAAAGTTTTTAATAACCCTTGATGCTTGATTAAGTTATGACTCTTTGCCGGGACTCGTCGTCCCTCTTACTCTTGTTCGTCTTCGAGCGAAATAAATTCTGGCGAGAGGGAGAGCAGAAATACTTAGGCTCGCGCATTCGCGACCTATGGAGCCTAAGGAAAGGTCGGGAACGAACGAACACCAACGAGAATCAACAGGAACCAACAAGAAACTCGTCCGACTCCGTTGAATTAATGGAAGATCCGGTTGGGATAGTTATCTCCGCGGCGGAACGCATGGAAGTTACGTTAAACTCGGACGTTTTTAAGCCAGGAGAATTACGGCGAATAAAGGCTCCCCGTATTTAAAGGGCCGGTTAAGATTCACTTTGAACCAGTTACCTAGGATGCCGACGACTTACTTCTTATCGTACCGGTGTACCTTTAATTTTCAAGCGAGTCAAGCGGCCCGGAAAATTGTTCATCCCGACGACGGAGTCCGGCGAACTTGCTTCCGCAAGTTCGTGAAAAAATTTCGGTCCTCTGTATGATAATTAAATTTTTTATTGGAGCCACATAGCTCTTCTTGAAGTGATTCAGACACCCGGATCACGGGCACCATTTTGTAATTTTCGGTTTTGGGAAGGAGTCTGTTTTGATGCTGGTGGAAATAGTTACAGCTATATTTATTGTGTCTTTGATTTTCTTGTTGCTCTTCATTAAGAGAGGTTCCATTTAAATGGAACTATACGGTATGAGAAGCTAAATGATGCTGGGTGAAAATCGACCCTCATAGCATCATACGATTATTATTAAGTCTGAGAAACGTGTTTGAACAACGTGAAATTACCTTGAAGACATTTTTCGGTTACGATGTAGTGGAACACTAAAATGTACACTAAACTCTAGTAACAATAAAATTATAAAGAACTTGAAATATTGAAAGATACTGTTCCTTCCTGAAAGGTTCTGTATATGTATAACTTCACGTACTTGTTACTATGTCACGTACGGTAATTATTACTTTAACTACACATTAGCACAATATTGTAATGTTATGTATGTAATACAGACTGCAGAATAACCTCTTATTTGAGGTTACAACTGTACAATATATAAAAAAAAAACTTGAAGTAGGTATTAAAGCAATTAATGTACAACCTCAACATTGTACAAAATTGCAAAGAATTAATTTCATTGAGATTAGAAAAAGAATTACCAGAATAACATGGACATTTAAAATTATTGAATATGAATATATATCTACTTATTCGACCACGCAATAAATACATTTTTAGTGTTCAGCATTTCTAACATTATGTAAAGTATTGTTGTCCTCAATGGATTTTTTGCCTTCACGCAAAGCATACGGCAATTTATGAGAAGGACGCGCTCAGGCTCGCTAATTGTTATCGAGCAGTGTTAGGAACATAGAATTTCAATGACTTCGACGCAGTTGATTGCTGCACGGTACAGTGCAATCGACAGACCTGATTACCGACGATGACGAGCCACCTATTCTTTTTGTTTCAGGCTTTGGATTTGTCACGTTTCAAAGCGAGGACGTGGTGGACAAAGTCTGCGAGATTCATTTCCACGAAATCAACAACAAAATGGTGAGTCGCCCAGTCAGGCAACAAAGCCTGTTTGTCGAATGAAGAGAGCACTCGCACTCTCTCCATCCTCTCTCCGCGGAGAGAGCGCCGCGCGCGCCCGCAGAGGTGGTATCAAACGGTATTTGCCTTCCGCTTTCCGTCTGCGGATACGACGTCGAGTGGAATTAATTTTCCGTATAATTGAGAAGGGCTGCCGTGGTTATTTGCATTTGACACGCACGCACGTGAACACACGTACGCGCGCGACCACAGCTCCACCGAAGGTAGATCATACTCGGCACGGAAGACGAAAAGCGGGTCCTGGAAATCTCTCGCCGTGCCCGGAGAGAGATCACACGGGTCCTACGTTAATAGACAGTTCTGTTTGCCAGTCTACCTCCCACCCAAAATTCCACTGACGTCGATCAAGGATTTACCGGATGCCACTTCTCGTTACCTAGAAATCCATCGCCGAGACGCTCCCGCGTCTGTACACAACCCTCCGACACCCCTGTCAGGCATTAGCCACTTGCTGGATAAAACAGTCTTCCCGCGGAATGATAACACTCGCGATGATAGATTACTGCCGAATCTGTCTGGATCCTATTCCCTCGTCTGCCCGAGCGTTAACTCGCATTTAATTACTGCAAATACGACACCAAACCCCTCTTCATCCCGGCGACTAGCCTTTTCTCATCGATACTCATCTGTGTAACTATAATGGGTTTTTCAAACGAGGATTGCTGATGTCATAGTAGCTGTCCACCATACTCTCAGGATGCAAGTTTGAATTGATAGTGGGATGGACAGCTACCATGACTTCAGCTATATTCCAGTTACTAAGTAAAACGAATTTCCAGTTAAATCTTTGCACTAGACAGATTCATTTTATGTTTTCAACATTGTACGCGTGACATTAAACCTGTTTCTTATACAGAAGGATTTAATAATATGAAAACTGTTTTGAAGAATGGTATGACAATTTTTAGTGACACCTCAGAGTCACCATTCGGGTCAATGTTACAGTAGTGCATGGATAACTGTTAGCTATCAGTTGATCGTCTGCAATGTGTGCTTCCTCTCTATTGCTCCATCTTGACTTCCCTTAATTCATTCAAAAGAACCCATCGATGGCTAGATCTTGCTACCCGCAATCACTGAAGGGTGGACTCCACTATTTGCTCATGTTCTTGAGAAGTGAGACAAAGGCTATCTTATATCCGTGCCACAATCCTCCAAGCATATGCCACTTATCGAATCATACTCTTCCCATCACTCTTCCCATAGCAGTCATCTATCAACGCGTGACACACAATCAGCCCAGACTGGCTAGAGCAGCAATATCTTAACCGCGATGAGCGTTACGCATTAACCCGTACACGCTCCGAATATCGAAATACTAACAGGTCGAATGATTAGTCGGATACCTGTTGAAATGATTGAATCAGTGCTGTCCACGCTAATCTCCGGTGTTTACGAGGTTATCCACTCCGCCTCCGATTGCTACATACATAAACCCTGGCTGACACCTAATTACGCGGGTGCAGCCAGGTCAAGACAAACTACTTGGAAGGAACGTCTTCTCGGTGGACAGCGCTTATCAGGACTTCCGCTCACGAGAAGAAGGCACAAAATTTGACAGAGGGGATATCCGCGACCCAGCTCTTAAGAGGTTAGACTCATTTACAGGATTGTAAGGGTGTGGGTTGCACCCTCCCGTTTTTCAGTAGTCAAAAGCATTAGATAAAAGATCAATCTAGGCCGCGATCGCCTTAAAAAGTCCTATTTGTATGTTTACGAAACGTAATTTGCATTACTTGGCAGCATATAGCTGTCGCAGCCTTACGCAAATAGCTATATGCGCAACTGTATGCTTCCTAATAATGCAAATTACGCCTCATAAACGTAAAAATAGGACTTTTGAGGGTGATCGCAGACAAGATCGATGTCTTATCTAGCGCTTGTGACTACTGAAAAACCCCATCTTTGCATTATCGAGAAATGAGAAGGCATCCCGCACCTTTGCAATCCTAGAAACGAGTCTACTATCGTAAAGCTAGCGTAGTAGAAGTTATAGATTCTGGACGGTCAAGTGATTCGGACTATGCATTGCGAAATACGTATGACCAGTGTGGGCACATGTTTAATAGTGCCTTCTTCCCGTGAACAAAGGATGGAGGATGGATCCTTATGTGATGGTTCTGTTTCAAGGTCGAGTGCAAGAAAGCACAGCCGAAGGAAGTGATGCTCCCGGCAAATCTGGCGAAGACGCGAGCAGCCAACAGAGGCGCATACGGTGAGTTGGTGATGGTCGCGACACCCACCCCCACCACCTATCGTTACGCGCCGTATCCCCTCCCGACGGCCGCAGCCGCGGCCGCACACGCGGCTGCAGCTGCCTCCGCCGGCACCCCCCACCACCATTTGCTCGCACCGATAGTCGCTACCGCCGCACCAAACGCAGCCGCTACCTACCAATACGCGGCCGGCGCAACCACACCCGCAGCTGCGGCTGCGGCTACCACCGCGGCCGTCTATGACGTCAAACGGGCCCTAGCGGCAGCAGCAGCAGCAGCGGCTGCCGCATCCTACAGGCCACACCCAGTCGCAGCCGCAGCCGCGTCCAGAGCCGCTACGCTCACCTATTCAATGAGCGATCTACTTGGCGTACAGGGTCTTGACATGGGCGCTGTCTACCATCCCATACCCACCATAGGTCTATGACCGACGATACTTACGCCCCTCACCAGGCCTCAGTAGCCGACAGGGGCGAAACTTTCGCGATCGCGTCGTTGAGTCCATTCGATTGAGTTGAGATTGAGTCCTACGATTTTTTTATCACGGTTTTATCATATCTCAAATGGAAAGTATGCCTTAGGTAGTCGAGTATCTTGGACATTGAGTCAAAATCGCCAGTTCTGTTTGTTTCTTCTTGATAGGCTGATCAATTCTTTGCAACCAGGATAGCAAATAGTATTATCGCTATATAGAGGCTTTTATTTTTATCAGAACAGCGTGTTGGATACGTGTGTGTCTGTTGAACACTCAGACACGTCCAGAACGGTACAAATTCGATAAGTCTAGTTTCTGGTAGCTGATTCGAGTATGAAAAAATGAGAAGAGTACTCGTATGTACTGGTGTCCCGTCGCATCAACACAGTATTAAAGCACAGATATGCCGGTATTATTTTCTATATGATCATAAGCTTTCCGAACGGGACACCGCGTGCCTTTTTACGGTACACCATGCATTCCTGGCGTAGGACTTGTTGCCGCCTTCGTTCCCAGAAGAGAAAGTATCTCCACGAGGCTGTCGTTGATGTCCGCAGTTAGATCATTTCTGTTTTGATAATCAGATCAAAGACATATCGCAAAGTGCAATGAAGGATTTAGATTAGTCGGAAAAGAAACCATTCCTTTTTCCGTGAATTCGAATTCGGGGGTGAACAAATTCTCGCGAGACTTGCTCGAGAAGCTCAGTTCAGTAAAACTGTGATCGTAGCGTGAAAAAAAAGAATATAAAACTGGTAGTACATGATATAGGTATGTTCGAAAGAACTCGGTTAGTCGCCTATGGGGCCTCGTTTCTCTTGTAGCCAAAGAGTAGATTAGTTATAGCAACGAAACAAAAACGCATCGCAAAAGACTGGTAGTGTTTTTCGTAGTCGAGTAGGATGGTCAGGTAGTAGGACAATAAAAAGAAGTGTTCAAATCTTACTTACAATTAGGGAAGCAAAACGAGTACGTTTCGTTGGGTGACGTTCAACAGCAGGTTTTTATCGGTGGTACATCGAAACGTCCCTTCTCTCCAACTTTAGCTTCCTAGTTTGCAAATTGCCAAAGATATTTCTGCGAGTCTTAGGGACAAAAGTGACTCCTAGGGGTGGAACTTCCTATACATGCAACGTTCACATGCACACTATATTTCGTGTAAGCGTGGAAGTTAAGCTTGCTTGAAGCAAACTTGATGTAAAAATTGAAGTTAAACTTCAAGCTAAACATTGTTTAGAATATTTTATCAAACGAAATCGAATCTTACTTTTGCTGCTACTAAAAGCACAAGATAACATTTTCGTAACACTTTTGACATGATGAAAGTAAACGAACAAAATTTATATAAATTGTGATACAGAAAGTAATTTTTAGACTGTTTCTTTATTCGAGAAAAAAATTGAATTTTCAGAAATTTCTGTCTTACTTCAATGATTTTGATAAATTCAACCTAACATTCCATCATAGACATTGCAGATTATCAAATCTTGTAAGAAAATTGTAAATCACTCGAAACTGAAGAAACAGTAATCTGAATTGCTGCTGACGCAACTCTTACAGGAAACCTAAACAAATTGTCTACTGCACAAGAATAGAAAATTCCACCTAAAGGCACTAGAGGATACTTCGACAATCTACGGGTTTTTGAAACCATTGCCAAAGAGAGTGCAATTTCGTAGTCGTTCTAGCCAGTATAGGGAGAGAAGGGAGAATGGAACCAAGTAGAAGAGGTGTTTAGTTATCTCTCAGCCAATCGAAGAATCAAATTCCTGCCTCGAACGATTCTCGTTCGCGACAACACGTCAATTCACAAGTAGGTAGATGGTAGACAAGATGGTAGTGACTCGAACGAAGGTGTTAATTGGGAGTCGCGGTGTTGAGATCAGATCAGTTTTCGCAGAGAATCAACTACGATGGAAGCATCGAAAGTCTGTCGAATAACGATCGTAGATTATTTTTCACGAAAGCGAATTTTGTTCCCTGAATTTCAAGGGAACTGGGGCGTCTATCGTCGGGATCATAGATCTCTGAATCCCTTTCGAAGAGGAGATACGCGTACACATTCCTGATAGTGGTGTGCGAGGACCTGAAAGTAGGTATCGGGTCGAGGCGAGTCGGGTTCTCGAAGGTTTTCTGACAACTTTCGGGATTACTTTCGAGAATTTTTGAGAATTCTGACACATTCGATAATCCTATGCTCGGGAACCCCTAAATGTTCGAGATCCCTATAATTGGAAATCCCAAAATATTCAAGATCCCTATACTCAGAAATTTCCAAATTTATGATTACCCCATTCTCTAAAATCCCTAAAGTTTAGAGAACCCTCTAGAGAACCGTTTAGAGAACCATGTTCTGCTGTGATCCAAAAAGTTCCGAGACTCCTATGCTCCAGAATTCCCAAATTTTCGAGATCTCTATGCTCCAGAATTCCCAAATTTTCGAGAACTCTATGCTCGGAAATCCCGAAATTTCTGCGAACCCGTCACGATCCCGAAAATATTCTCGACCCGCCATCTTCGGGTTTCCGCACAGTAATTCCTAGGTAGCGGCACGCTATGGCATATATCATTCCCGGTGTGTGGTGAACTTCTGATTTCGCGAGCGACTATGCCGGGCATGAATGACCCGTGGAAAATCGCGAAAACGGTGCGGAGGGCCGATAGCGCGTCGGTAGTGAGCGGAGAATAATCGGCGATAAGCATTTCTCATTCGTCGCGCCTTTCAGAGTATTTTTCGCAATGAATTTCATGAAATTTCATAATGTGCAGAGACGCGCGTACACCTTCTGAATGGTGTTACGTGGCGGTTTCCAGAAAAAAAAAGAATAAAACAAATAGAGAAAAGAAGAAGGCACGCGAGACCGGCGCTATCTATATGTACATAAATGCGAATCTATATACATACAGATAGAATGACCCGTACAATTGTATGAACACATATACATATATCGTACCTTTGAATGAAGCAAGGGACAAGACAAAAGAACGAAAAAAAGAAAACAGACATAAATGAGAACGAAATGATTAAGTAAGAGAGAAGCGATCCATTCTAGATAACGGCAGACTATATACATATTATATATTGTTTTGTACCTATGTATTTGGTAAACGTCACATAGTATTTGATATTGATATCGATATATTTTGTGAGAAGCGCATTAATACCTTCTAGTTTTTGTAATAGACCTACAGATATATATATATATATACATACCGAAGCATATCTTATTATCTCTATCTTATACATATATATATATTATCTAGGTAACTTAGGTAATACATTTATGTTGTTACAGACCTTAGTTGACTTTAATGAGATTTTTTAGGTGATCTCTAGGTTCGACTTAGTTAGACCGAATAATTTTTGACGAATTACTATACTATGTATACGTTCCTATCATTGAGATTACTAGTTAATTATAGCTTTTTGGGAAGTCACTATGATACCGTTAGTTTAGAATATACTTTAGGTCTTTCTTCGTGGAGGACCGCATGTCATCTCTCCGAATCAAAACACGTTATTATTAAAAAATTATACATGAACGAAACCGAGTACAACTTTCCTTCCAAAGAATATTAAAACAAAAGGAAAAGAGAGTGAGCGAGGAAGAGAAGAGAACGTCAAGTTGTCCACGAAGAATGCATACTATCAGCGGCTTTAAAGAGACCTATTACAATGTACCTATTACTTAACAAGCTACGTTACATAGTACGTTTATATTACGTTAAACGTAATATTATACCTCTCTATAGGGTATATACTAAATATATGTCGTGCGTATACCCCTTCTACATCCACACCTTCAGCCTCATATGGTAAAACTTCCCCAAAAAAAACCAACCCCACATCCAGCCCGCTGCCCCCAAAAAATGATTCCTATTACTCGTTACATAGTATTTAACTCTTCTAAGCTATATAGCATCATTTACCTTAATAATAATGCGTGAGACGTGTGTCCTAGAAAGTACGTACTTTGCCCGAGGGGCTCAACAGTGTCAGTTTCGTAAGTAGACCAGATCTTAACATGCGGTTATCTTTTTCTGTTTCACCTTTGTAATGCTTTGTTGGGCCGGATTTTGGTTTGTTACGGGAATCGTAGCGTTGCGCATAGACAACAACGATAATAACAAACACGACAACGACGAAATAAATCGAGACAGAGCGAGAGAGAACAAAAAGAACTCGAAAAATAAAGGAAACGGAAACGACAGAAAAAAAAGAGAACGACGTGATGTTCCGCAACAAAGATGGCGTCTCTCGGACGTGAAATTGACGGACGTCGGAAACAAAACCACGGCCATCGAACGGGAAGCGAAAGGACACAGAAAAAAAGTGAAATGTGAATATATATATATATATATGACGGTGGTGTAGAAAAGAAACAGCCAGAGGGAAAAAACGAATCGTGTTCTCGCATTCCTCGGCCGCGCGAAATATTCTCTTTCCGTTTTGTTGGGCGGTGTCCAGAGGAGGAATCAAAAGAGATACACCCACCCGTAAAATTCCGAAAGAGTAACTCAATGGGATTCCGAGCTGGCAAAGCTATCGATGTGACGTAAATGTTAATCGAGCGGCAACCCGATCGTAAACTCGAGCGGGTAAGAGCTTTATGCGCTCCTCGAAACTGTAAGAGACTATTAATGTTAATGTCGTACGTAAAACGTCTGCTTTACGTGAAATCGATTTGTTGCATCTGAGAAAGTACACGTACATTATTATTATCTATTATATTGTTCTTACGAGTATAATCGCGCGGTTACACTGATTATTATTATATTATACACACACCCACATTCGTACACAATTAATTAATGACACATACGCGTTGCAACCTGCACATTAAAAATATTTATATAAATAAAATGAATATATATATATATTCATATATATATATATATAAATCTATTTACGTATTATATAACATTTGAATAAACACGAGATAATGTTTGAAGCACATGCGAAGTTGTCATTGTCGGATTCGTCCGAAAGAAAATAACACGAGAAATCGAGACTGTCGTAAAGAAAAAGAGAACGAACGAAAAAGAAAAAAGAATATGAGAAAGAACAAAAAGCGATGTCACGTGAAAGATAGAGTTGTTGCGTGCTTGACGTAATCAAAACCAGCCCGGTAGAAAGACATTAGGTACGGAATCACTAATACTATTAATATGTATCAGTGTATCTTAATGGCTAGAATAAATGCTCTTATACTTTTTCCATCTGCGTATATTGTGAGAGCAGCGTCGATATGGACACTAGTATAGTGAATCAGTAGTGTAGTATTGTGGTCGGTGTTTTTTTTCAATATTGTATCGTCGATCTAAATGTGGTAGTGGCGTCAGTAATGTGTCGAGCCCTAAAAACTCACTACCATTGAAACGTCAAAGAAGAATCATCAAAAAATGATTTACTTGATTAGGTTTCCACAAAAGTTCGTCTCAATTTCGATTGATGCGATCTATACCGATTTGAAGTATTAGGTTTAAAAATTAATTCGTGAACCTCACAATCAATTAATAGTAACTGTATTTTGGATTGACCAAATTGGAGATTCTGTAATTATTTCTAAGATGGCAGTAGAATTTAGTATTTGACAGTAGAATGCATTTTGGTTGTTTGTAAATTATCGTCAAATTAAAAAAGGAAGGGCTACGAATTCATTTGTATATCTAATAGTTTTTAAAGACAATAAATAACGTTCTTAGAACTAAACCTACCACAGCCGGTTAAATGGTTGGTTTCAGATTTTTTATTGTAGAAGAATTATAAAGATGCCTTTATAGAAATGAAAAATTGCACTAAATATAAAAAAAAATGAATTCTCATTATTTTGATAGTACTCGGTAGGTTTAGTATTAAATAAGAGTAAGCTTCGAAAATAATAAAGCATTAACGAACAGATGATTAAATTGTTTGTATAAGCGGGTGGTATCTATATGTGCACGTATTGCGAAAGATACTTTTGGGACTACCTAATATACACAGTGCGTTTTGTGATTAAATACTTGATTAAAGAAGGACGTTTCGTAAAATGGCAGTTTTCGGCAAGACACATTGCCGGCCCTTAGTCGATATCTAATAAGCTACATAGTCAGCCTAGCAAATATTACTTAACGGTAAATGATTAACCAATACCTTGAAGGCTACAATAACCATAGATCATAGGAGGGTTTATTTTGTCGTAGATTGGAAACACCTCGGCCGCGCGTAGTTACTAGTACCTTGTCACAGAATTTAGTCGATGCGCTACATAGTCGATGCGATATACATCTATAAATAGTCAGAATCTTAGTTGTGTGGTCTTTTCAATTAGTATCAAATTATGAAATTTCATGGATGCCTTTCTTTCTACTTTCTATCTCTATTTCTCTTCTATACTCTTCTCCTCACTGTCTTTCTCTCTATCACTGAATCTATCTTACTCTTTCTAATCTTTCTACTCTTTCTACCAGTCTCTTTCTTTATACTCTTCGCCTCCATCTTTTCTGTCTAACCTAGAAAGCTTTTAATCCTGTTTCTTGATTTCAAATTTTTGGTTCTGTTACTCTCTTTGTTTACCCTTCTTTCATTGTTTGAACCTAGTCATCCGTTACACTCGAACCGTCATTTCCGACGAATTTCTGCAACGCTTTGCTTCATATTTAACTTGTCTTCATGTACATATCTTAATTGTCTACGCATACCTTGGCCGGCACGAAGAAAAATATTGCCAATCAATTCTCCTCAACAGAACAATGTCGAAATATTTCCAACTCGTTCTCTGACGTAAAACGTAAAATCATCCAATACTTTTCATCGTGCTTAGTTGCAGAAATTTTTACTGATACTCAAAGGATCATTGCACTAACCAATTTAAAAAAAAAAAGGAAAAAAGAATGTAATGGAGGGAAAAGAATGATTTGAAAAGAAAAGAATGGAAATCTTTTAATGTTTTAATGGATCTGAGCCCGGTATTAATGTGATCTGTTTTTCCTTATAGATTTTATGTGGTCCCTGGGAGCATTACCTGATAGTGAGTATGAAATATTCACGAACATGTACAACCAAACGACTTCAATGTACAGTGACATGCCCGCCGTTTTATAACCACGTCCAATCACGTTTGACGTAAGACCATCGATGTAATATTCACGGGCCGATCAATCATAAGGAAACCGGAAATTCTGTATATTTTGTTACACGCACGCTTAGTTCGAGTCAGCGGATTCATGCATGATTTACGTACATACATTATACACGTACACACATACACATATGCATATATATTATATATACACACACAACACACAGAGCCACGAACGATCCATCCGAGAAGCATATAAACTTTTGCTTCCGCGCACGGGATTCATTCATTCATTAACGTAATTAGCCGATACGCGGCTCGTAACGAGCTCTTTTGATATTACGTAAGAGGCATACGTTGATTGCATGAAAAATATACATCGACTCGAGATTGAATTAAAATAATGGGAATTGGAAACCCGTATTATCAAGCGTGCACATCCTTTCGAAAAATATTTCATCGTGAACTTCATTGGAAAATCTTTTACACCGGGTCTGTTTCGGAACAGTTTGCAGCGAATCTTGAATATTTAAGTAGATGGCACTTTCGGTGACAATTTCATAAATTGACCTTTACTGACATTGCGGAATGTCGTTAAGCAATTCCCCGAATCCTCGAACTTTAAACTCTTCGAGAACAAAGTTTTTAGGAACAATTACAATCTGCTTTCTGGTTGTATATTTTGTAGTAGATCTTTGAGATAATGTTGAATTAAAATGAACAAATGTGTGTTGATGTACTTGAAGGGTTTAATCCTAATGAATTACACACAATATACACAATGACACAATTCTCTCTCCGCAGTTTCAAGTTTTATCGAAATAGCATAGTTGAATATGGTGTTTCGCAATTTTTGATACGGAAATAATTTATTTCTTTTCCACAAATACAATAAAAATATTTGATAATTTCACTACTGAATGTATATTGAAAAGAGATTAATAACTTTTCTTTTAGATTATGATATCAGAAGAAGTTAGTGTATTACATTGTTCAAGCAAATTGGTTCACGAATAAAGAAATCCTCCATTGTTTATTATCCATGTATAACGAACTAGTATGTATGGTGGATGAAATATTAACCCTTTGCGTTCCAAGCTATTTTAATTAATTCAGAAACTCTGACATTTCATCCAACTTAGAACATTCTCATTGTACATGATCTTTTTCAGCTTATTCATATGAAAATCAGCGCATTTATTCATATCATGGTTACAATTTCAATAATTAATTACATACAGATTTTAAAAATGCTAATATTGTTTGGAATTATGGTGTAGCAATATTTAGAAGCTTCTCAAAGTCGCCATTTCAGTGCAAATAATTATTTAATCATTTAGTTAATCGTTTTTTATACCAAAATTAAATACTATTGATACTACATCATATTGATAAACATTTATTTGAGGAGCAAATAGTATTCAACCACGAGAATGTATTTTCTTAATAAATAAACCGCGGATTATGGTTTTTTTGCAAAACTAACCAGAATAAAACCACTAAAACACTTGAACAGTTGTATTACTTCTCACTTATTAAAGTAGTAGAGAGAAAGAATCAATTTCTATTTAAAATTTCTATTTCTTGAAAGTAACGCCAAAAAATATTCTATATGAAAATCAACAGTCTATTCGTGAAACACAATCATCGAATCGAAATTTTCTTTTTCCATTCTCCACGTTCAAACAGTTTTTGTTTCGGTAGTATCACAAATTGTGAAGCACCGTGTCTAGCCACCGACACGTGGTAGGTGAATAATACACATAACCTGGTGAATGATGAATCTGTCGGAGAGGGATCGATCGTCCGGTGTAACCGTGGCAATCGTCGCATTTCCCCTTGGTCTACCGATAAGAACTAAATTTAACCGTTTTCTGATCTGTTTGCAGGTTTCCCAGCGGCGGCGTACGCGGCATACGCGGCAGGCCGTAGCTATTCTGGGTACCCTAGTTTCGGACTGCCCTACCCGACAGGTAACCACCTTAGCCTTAACCACCTTAACCACCATAACGCGGGCCATATCGCGCCCCTGAACCTGAACTTGAACCTCATACAGGCGCAGCCTGCCCCCCATCATAACCCCCCGACACCGACACCGCTCTTTTACCATCCCAACTTGGACCTCTACAACGCCATGCCTCTGTGAACTAACTATAATTATATGAATTCAATTAACAACCAATTAAAAAAGAACTCGACTCGAGCTATGCGCACACTCTAACCCATCGCTACACCACTAACTATGCTCCCGCTGTCGCAATCGACGACCAAAAACAGAAAAGAAACAAAAAAAAAAAACAAAAATCCTCATCGATCTTTGCGCGATTGACCGTGTACGCGCGGGTGTTGAACGAGTCTCGAGGCCTGGTGTTATCAGCCAGGCTGCAACGATATATCACCGACGAGTCTAGATCTCCAGATCGCATGGATTTTTCGCTTATGTCTCGGAATTAAGGGGAACGAGGAATTATCACGCGAAACTTTCCAAAATGCATCTTATCATTCGCGTACCACGAGCAAGTGGATTGCCGCATGTCTGAGTGTGAGAGAGAGTTTGTGCGTGTGTATCGACGAATGTGTGTCCGTATCATCATCCGCGACCAAATAGTATCGCGGGGCCGGTGTTAACGATTCTAGCACGCATTCGGAAAAGCTCTTCGATCTCGAAAAGTCGTATTATCGGGAACCTGTTTCTCGCGCGAAGATATCGCGACGTTTAGGGTATACTCAGAGAGTAAAGTGATTAGTCGACTCGTCGCAGAACAATGGTTCTGGTTTCCACGTCCTATAGAACACACTGTACATTATTGGGCCAAGCCCGTTTCCGCAATGGATGACAAGACGCTTCCGCAATGGATGAAGGTCCTGGTCGCCGTCGCAGCCGCTCGATACGAGGATCAGCGTTGTACAAAGTCGGTATAAATTGTCGTATCGATATTATCTTGTCGGTATAACGTTTAAGATAGAGGTAAGCAGTTGCTGAAATAATAACGATGACGCTCCGCCCCGTTCCGAACCTAACGATCGATTTCAGGTTGTCGAGGGCAACGAGTTTCGCAGATTCACGCACAAAACGAGATGATTTGCACTATTTTTTATTTTGGACATGTCGATGGAAATGCGTTGTTCGTGTTGATAGGCAAGTCTTGTTCGAAACAGTATTTTTGTTTGGGATACTGATTCGCACGGTCTTGGATTTTCGGAATGGTGAGAGAAAAATACATTTTTATATCATTTTAATTTGGCTGGAAGCTTGTGTTTATCTCGGGTTAGAAATTGTGTGGCAACGATTTAACATTTCTGACGCGTTCTTTTATTTTAGTACACATCAGAAATGAAAACAGGATTAACTGTGACTAATGATCAAAAAATACCATTTTAATCATAATCAAAAATGTTTTCAACTTTATTTCGTATTGTTTTACTTTACTTCTCGATTAAAGAAACATATGCCAGCAGCGTTCGCTTCCTTGTTTTCGTTTTCTTATTTTCAATTTGACACTGTACATATTTTTAATCTGAAACGAGAGGAACTTTTAACCAAATTAAAAAATTCAAGACACGTTTGCGAAAGAGGAAAAACGAGACTGTAAAATGATATAAAAGTGAAACGTGAGAAAAATTCATTTTCGAGATAAAATTGCGCTTAAAACACTAGTGACAAGACTTGTGCAGCAACCCTGAAGCATAGTAATACAATCTACATTATCTACAAACTACTTTATTATGTATGACAATAATGTACTGGTGTAGGAACGTTAATTACAATATTTACCATTAAAAGATGTAGTACAAGAAGCCGATAATCTTGTAGTAGAACGAGAATATACTACACAATGCTGATTTGTGTAGAAATTAAAAAATAGTGACGCTATTGAAAGTAAAATTATTATACAAATGGGTAATGTGTCATTATGTTTTGTGCGACTACAAGAATTTTGTCTTAATGTTTCCAAATTAGTACATTGTTTTTATCTATGGTGAAGTATTTCCAAAAAATCCAGATTGCACTATCTTTCCTATACACATTGTCACAATAAATTGAGTATGACAATATTCTCCTTATTCGATGCTAAAAAGATATAAATACATCATTTATGACAAAAATGAGTCGGAGTAAGATAGCAAAAATATTAGAAAAATTTTAACATACTATTATATTATTCTCAACCTACTAAACATAATAGGGAAGAAAATAAATTTCTATATCACTCCAGTTTGTTGAAATTCAGGTATAAAATGTTTATTTTGCATAAAAATACAGGCATACAAAATACGCCACGGAGCAAGAGGTTGAACGTTTTCACGATAATTGCATCTCTTTCGCGACTCAATAAAGAAAATTGGTTATGGCGATGCAAAAATGTAGGAAAAGTTTGACGCGCAACAGAGTAGTATTATTTCGGTGAATATGCTCAGCGTCCCGCTCAATTTTGCCACAGGCTGATGAGGTAGCTACGTAAATACGCACAGACTGGCGCGCTTCGCAGCAAAAATGTTGAAAAACTCAATTTACCGAACTAGGACAAGATAATGAGGGGTTGATGTATGGGAAAAGTTACGTCGTTAAACCGACCCTGGGATTCTTACCTCTGCGCTCAATACCGGATTGCGTGCCTTCAACTATCAATAACAAACAAGCCCCGGCTGTTGCGGAATTTTTCTTCTTTCGAGGCACCAGGGCTTCGCGACGCGAAACGCTATAAAATTGTTCTTGGCTGATCGATTAATCGATACCAATTACCTTTCTTTCTTTCTCCCTCTCTTTCTCTCTCTCTTTCTCTCTCTTTCTCTTTCGTTCTCTGAACAAATCAAAACTCCTATATATGTATACAAATGAAATTCTCGATAGGTTGAATTAACCAAACGGAAGATCTCCGTGCTGGTAACCAATAAAGAGCGAAATCCATTTCGCGTCGATCGTGAACAAGGAAAAAAAGGTTTGACGATAGACAAATATTAACTGCCTTGCGACACGTGACTCGTCGAACTTTCTCTCAGACAGGCAGTGGGTGTAAAATGGATTGGCACAGTCGATTAAATATATAATTTTGTTAAGAAGAATGGTCCGATAGTAAACATTAAAGTTTCTACTTTTACGGTACACCATTCATTTTTTTCAAGAATGTTTTTCATACTGTAACGGATGGGAAAATGAGGACATGTTTTCCCTCGAAAATAATACAAATTGAAAAGCACTTAATTATTAGCACTTGGTAAAATAAAAATGAAGAACAAGATCAAGTTATCGTGAAATCAGCTGTACACTCTTCAGTCTTCTTCAATGGTGTGGTAGATCCAATCACGAACAAAATTTTCCAACATCTCTGTGGACCTTTCAATTTATAAGAATTTCCAGGAATTTCGAGGAAAAATGTGTCTTCAATTCCCACCCGCTGTATTATACAAAACATTCACAGAAGAAGATTAATGATAGATTGTGAGTTCAGATTTATTATTGTACAACTTCTAGTCCCAAAATAAGAAAAGTTCGATAATTTGACGATAATCGGAAATTCAGCGTGCCAATACTTTTTGGAGGTACTGTATATGTATATACATATATATTTAAATCGGCAGTCCATTGAATCGATCGTAATTTAGGATTAATTGCGCGGTCGCGGAACGGGGTAAAATGTCATTGTTAATATCAGGCGGGGGTAACGAGAGCGTATCGATTGCGAACGATATACAAGGGAACCACGGCGCGGTTGACCCTGCACGCATAGGGTATATACACATGTACCCGTAGAGCAATTAATAGGAAACGTTTCGAAAATGAACGCATCCATGGCTCGGTATCGGCTGATCTAAATCGAACCGGTTGATTGGAGGTAGTTGCGGGAAAACTTTTCGGGGTCAAGCACCCTTCATGTTGGATTCGAAACTCCAAATGAAAATCCGCGGTCCATCATGAAACGAAGAAGACCAAAATAGAGCCCCGTAGCCCAGGACACAAGTCTCTGGGCAACGAATGCCGACGGAAACTCATCCGATCCTATTTCACGCTTACCGATCGCTTGAATCGGCTCGCGAGATCGACCATTGACGTTTCTATAACATTTCAACTATTATTTTCATGAATTCATCCGATGACCCTTCATTCTGTATAGTTTCATTCGATGTTATTTGTGTATCGTTATCTTTATAAGTGCGGTTGAACTGGCAATGCAATCCCTGAACAAATTAATTGAGAACAGACAATTTTTCGTACGAAACCTCATTTTTTAATAAATCTATGCTGGAAACTTGTTTGGAGGATATAGGTGTATGTATACAAGTATTAGGGCACTTATCCAAGCATGGAGTGCACCTCTAGAATTTTTTCAGTGGTAACAAGTTCTTTGATATCGTTGGTTTAATCATGCTAATCTTAGAAATTATGTGGAACAGGATTATATGTGTGTAAAGTAAAAATGGTGTACATTAATTGCAATCGTGTCTTTCGTTAGAATTCTTTTTTAAAGTTCATCTACTCATGTCTGTCCTAAACGTATGAAGTTAGTCTGCAAATAGCATGGGATTTAAAACTGAATTCGGTTTGATGTACAAAAAGAGCTGCACAAAATGTTCATGTCCTCTAAGTTCTTTTAACGTTTCTGCTGCTTTAATCATCAGTTACCAATTATTATCATGAATACATCAAATCTGCAATCTGCAACCCATATGTATAAACTGAAACTGCACTTTGAAAATATCAGTAACATAGTAAACTTTGCCTAATAAAATTTTATAATAAGTGTACTAAGTGAGAGCAATCTTGAAACTAAATTTTTTGAGACACTAAAAATGTTACGACAAAAATTGTCGTTCACATGTTCGACTCGCTCTATTCGGTTGGTCGAACCTCCGTAAGATTGCATTGCCATTCGGAAGCAGCCCTTAATGATTCGTCAATGTTTTCGGTACCTTGGAGATTCATATAAAAATTGCAAAGTAGAAACATTATTTCGGCACAGCGTCGGAACGGTCGTTCCCGGAAGAAACTGTGAAACTCTCGTGTAAACGGGTGTAGACACGGTACACCGATCGCGTCCCATGTGCCGGACCTTCGCGGGCGTAACACTAATTCCAGCGAAGGTTCTTTCGATCCCGTAACTTTACCCTTGCCCTGTGTCTGCCGCTCAGCCATTGCTCTTACACGTCTTACTAGCCCATTTGTTCCCTTCTCTTTCGTCCATTTCTGGCCATTTGTCTGCCTCGCTCGTCTGTCTTCGCGGACTGTCTCTTTCTCTCTTCCATTCACTTGGCTTGCTTGTTCACTCACTATCTACCTCCATCTCTATCTCTTCTCCTTGTTTGTTTTCCGGGCGCAAAAGCACCTCGAAAAGAAATTTCGAGGAGAAAAGTTTGAACTTCTTCTTCTTCTCTGCTCTCTCCCGCACTTTGCGCCACCCCGTAAACTAGCGTACACTCCTCTCTGTGTTCAGCATGGTACGAAGATAGCGAGAACAGTAACACATAACGCCAATAGTAGCGGACAAACTGCGACAGGTGTCCCATGCACGCCGACAGGAGGTAAATTAGCCAGGGAAGAAAAGACAAGGCCCCGGCGCGGCGATCTCCGGAAAACGAGCTCGCTCACGTTGTTCACCAGTGTTCTGCGGTTTCTATCGTTTCGCTTATCCTCGATCGTCGTACACACCCTTGGAAACAATTCGCGTGAACGGGCAGAAAGTGAACTCATAAATAATGCATAATGTTTTTCGGACGTTGGAACTCATCCTCTTCCCCCCGTCCCTGCCATCCCAGGAAAACGAAACCGTTCGTTTCACTTTCCCCCCCGACACCTCCTATTGACACTTCCCTCTCGTTTCCAATTTCCCTCGCTGTTTAACTGTATTTGAATAACTTTTACGAAGAAAGAAAGAGAGAGAGAGAGGTGGTGGGAAGGAGACGCTAGTAATGTGTCCTTTTACGCCGCCCCCTCTTTCTCTCTCTCTCTCTCTCTTTTGAACCTTTTCCCACACGTCCTCTTTCCCTCTTCGCGCAATCTCTTTTTCTATTTTCTCTGTTTACTTGCGTATGGTTCACGAGGCATGGCGGTAGAAGGAAAAAGAGAACATCGGGCCACGATGATTGATCACCGTAAACGAAAACCCTACCCCACCTTAAAGCCGTCCGTACATTCCCAATGTCCGAAAAACATTCGTTGGTTAAGCCACCCTCTCCGCCGCGAATACGAAAAGAGGGCTGGTTCTCGGACCGTGGTGCACGAGAAACGAATTTCCTCGAATCGAGGAGGATATTTCCTCGGGAGATCGAACCGATCGGATTTACATTCGGCCGGAATGCTCTTTACACTATCCCCCGCGAACTGGATTCTCGTCCCCGAGAACCGGAGAGAACGAAAATCTATTTTTCCGGTGGCGTTAGTGATTTTACGAGAAAATTCTCCCCGCGTGAGCATCCCCTGTTTACTCGACGTTGCAACTGCGTTGCTTATTGAACGATCGTGGAAACACAGCAGAGTAATTGCTCTGAGACGTTCCTACGTCGCTCTGATGCTTGACCCGGCTGCAAGACTAAGGATCTTTGTGTAAAATACGGTCCACGAAGTCTAGGCGCTGTTGAACCGCTCACGCAGTTTGATAAATGATAGCTTCGGATTTTATACGGTCGACATTGCTGTGAGTGTTCGTTTCTATGTTCACTTCATTGTCCAAATTCGAAATTCTTTAGACTGCGGATCTTTGCACAAAATAAATATTATCGAGAAGTTAAATAACAAATGTATTTCTTCGTGTAGTAGCTTTAGTAAATGGAAAATAATGCAACAATATTCTTACATTCGTCTGACGTTATCGCTACTCGATGTTTCATTTATTCATCGTTACCATAAATGCCTAAAATCCGCAGTCTAGTTATCATGTTTGACTTTCATATGATACTTTTCAAATTGAAATTATTCGTTCAACATTCGTTGTCGCTGGTAAAAGTTCAATATTTATTTAGGCCTGTTTTCCAGAAAACAATTTATATCAATCTGTATCAAGATTTGTATAGAGAAACGTGAAATATGTACATACAATGCTTGCTAGACGCCATTGGACAGTTTCAAGTCAAACAATATTTTATAAATATTCATATTGGTACTTCAAACTCTCCAGTCAACGTGAAACTAGTCAAACATAGATTACAAAATTCAAATGTGTCCGGTCATCATTTTTCCAAAACTGATTTTGAGTTGATTCAATATGTTCAATATTTACTTTCTGAAAAATCGTTACCTATTTTATCAAGTCATACAGTAGTTTATAATCCCAAAGAGGAACCGCTTAAATCTAGAATTTCTTACTAAAGTCGCCGTCTAATTTCCGCATCGAGCAGAAAGATGTCTGAAGTCCCGAAGACCGATACTCTGCGGAAACTCGTAGCAACGGCTCGACAATTACGCGTGTACCGTAACGTTTCGCCGCATGATTCATGGGGCCAAGTCTGTACGATAGTAATCAATTCTCGGTGTGGAACACATGGGGCACCTAGCTCGCAGTTTCTCCGTTACGCTGGTCGCGCGATAGCAAGTTTTGCCAGCGTGACAATCGTCTAGCAACTCTAACCGTCTGCGATTACCTAACAGCTAAAAAGAGAAGAAGAGAGAGAGATAAACCAAGTCCGATAGAAAGAAATATGAGCACTTAGATTAGGGATTTAGGGGGTTATGGTAGTTTCAGGTGGCCTTGGACCGCCGCAGCTATCAGCCAGGCTACACGGCTTATCAACAGAGTACCGAACCATTCCCGAACAATGAGCCCCGGGAAACGCAGAAAGACCCCGAAAAGAAAAATCGAAATCCCAGAAATGGGAACGGCGCGAAAGAACATCGCGAGTACGCGTGCTTTCGAAACCTCGAAAAATCCGTGGAACTCGTGAAGACCGTTCGTGATTATCCGGGGGACGAGAGAAAGGAAACAAAAGCAGTCTTTCAGCATCCTCCTTGCCCGGACCTTCGAGCATTGTGTAATTCGTGGCGATAACGTCTTGGTAGATCAGCAGACTGTTTCAAGGATCGGATATTTCGGCTTTCTTTCTCTCTTCGTCCAAGAGAGACAAATTCTCTAGATCCTCTTTGACTGCTGTCTCTACCGTGCCCTTCTACCCGTGACTAATAACGAGACACTTCTTGCTAGCCGACCGTTGCTTCAACGGACAGACGTAACGATGACTTTCGCCAAAGTAGACGTCATGTAATGAGACCTCTTTCTTTTTTCGACGTTTCTGTAGCTGAAGAAGTCTCGCGAGAATCTATCTTTGAGGAGTTTTCATTGAATCCCGGGATAGAAGCGCTTCGAGAGTTTTCTATTTCTCTTCTTTTATATAGTTTAGGTCATGTTTGATGAGTTGATGATCTGAGTTGAGAATTCTGAACAAAGTGTGATGAATAAAATTGTTTATTGTTTCTTTGATGTATCGCTCATATTGTTTTCGATTAACCTCTTGCTGTATGATTTTTATCACAGCTGTAATCGTTAAAAAAGTCTAACTAACCAAAGTTCCTCATTAGTTTTGTAGATGAGAGATACAGTTTATATTTATCATATATCTCTATTTTCTTTGATGCTTAAATATTGACAACATGTATTTTCTTGAAATGTAAAGGAATTGACATAATATTCAATGTTAATATATCTCAACATTTTTCTTCATAAATTATGATTTTGTTCTCCGTTGATAGACAATGATTATTTTAATTAAGTTTAATTAATTTTGATTTGGAGATGTTAGGGTTTATTAATTGTAAAACAAATGTTTAGTGTTGGTTGACAACGAAGAATGTTTAGTGCATCGTTAAACGGAAAAATTCGCAGGTGTTTATCACGGTTACGAGCGATTATTCGCGACTGGTGTACAAACTTTATAAGTGAATATTCATTGCTTCGCGCGGTCCGGTTGAATGCCGGGAGTTGATTAAATTCAGAGCAGATTGGTTTCAATTTTAAACACATATTAACCTATTTCTTATAATCTTCAGACTAATTTCCGCTTCTGGTGAATAGAAAATCACCACCGCGATTCGCTAAATAAACGCGGTACTGTGCTGCCAGGCATTTTGTGGGCATTTGTTACGGGATCATTTTACACTTTACTATATTGTTATCGGACTCAGTCTGCGTTGAAAGATATGTCAATTCGATCGGGTACAGACGTTATTTACCAAAGAAAAATAATTACGATTCCTTTGCGTTTCCAGCAAAACTCACCCTAATAATTAAATCAATGCAAACTTCATTAGTTAACCAACAATAATATTAGTTCACCCCAGAGACCTCCACAGTCCGCATCAGTCAGTACAAACAACTACCAGTTCAAATCAATTTCCCACAGACCAGTAACCAAACTAAAAATTAAAATGCTTCCCAACCGTTTCGATAAATAAAAATGTCCCATTCGTCGGACGTCAGAAGGAATAAATACTCAATAAATAATCGATCGCCGACAGAGTAAGTCTTCCTGACAAAATGAAAATCCATCCCGCATGCTCGCATGCGGCGTCTTCCCGCAGGTGCTCGCCGATCGACAGATCCGTATTATTATTTATCATCCATCAGCGTGCTCGGCTCGCCTAGTCGCGATAGAGACTAGTTCAGCAATGGGGCCGAGGATCGATGGGGGTTCTTCTGGAAATACTCTTTCAAACGGGCGATATTTCCACACCTACACCTTCGCTCAAAAATACGTGAACATTGATCATGACGAAATTTTTGAAGTATAATTTATTTCATTATTGTCAGACGATAGGTACTTGTTAAATCTTATCACAAGCATAATTTAGGGTGTTCGCGGTAAAACTAGCCAGCGTTTCTCTTGTAAATAGTAAATATTAGAAACAAAATGAAAGAAGAAAGAGTACAAGCAATGGAATGGTGTCTGTAATTTTTTATCTGCATTATTTATTTAGAAAAGAAGATGACCTTCAATTTTGTAAATGGAATGCTATGTATTTTTTAATATCATACAGCATGTGCCAAAACGAATTTACTCCTTCACGATATAATGACCTTTTAGGTCACACGAGGCCAGAAATGGAAGAAATATTTTGAACATTCCATCAGTGCGTTGCAATTGATGTGGACATTTTTTATTTTGCATAAAGGTCAGAAGTCGAATTAGGACATTGCGGTCATTTCCGTGACTATTTCCGAGGAATGTATTAACCCATTGCACTACAATTTATTTAACGGTTATAGTCAGCAGAATTTCTGTATCATACATAACTTCCTAGAAGCAAAAGAAAGCTTATGTTTAATATATGCCTGTAAGAATAGAATTCTAATTCTAGAATGAATAACCTCAACACTAGTCTGACTCGATGTTATAGTGCAAGCGGTTGAACTGGTGTCCACGTACTTTTGAGCGCAGTGTAGATCGATCCCGTGATACCTACCGTTGGCGCACGGTTTTACGCACATATTCGCGTGCGCGTACGCACACAGGTTCAATCGCGAAGCGCCTCTTCCGCGCTTCTCCGTGCCTTTCATTGGGGATGGGGGATGGGGGATGAGGATGGTAGATTGTGGGTAGGGGTAGGGGGTTGTCGAGCGAAAGGGGTTGCTGCCGGGGGTTGCACGGCAGGAGAGAGGTGCTCCGTCGTATTTCACAGTCATTACCGTAACGTGTTACCGAGCGCGCTCGTTGCGCCACGCAATAAATCGTCGGTTACCGTTACCATGGATGGCGCACGACGAGGGTGCGGGGTGTTCGAGGGGCGAAGCTCGGCTGTTATTGTGGCGCCCCCCCCCCCCTCGGGCGTTTCGTATCAACCCCCGAGCTATCGGCGTGACACGGTCTGTTCATAACAATCGTAACCTCTTTTTCCTCTCTTTCTCCCGTTCTAGCACCGAACCCGATTCCATCGCGCGTCTGAGCGTCGCGTCGCATCGCGACGACACTCGACGCTCCCGACAGATTTCCCGCCGAAAATCGTCTCCAAACGACTCATCACAAAAATTGCCAACTAGAAATCTCGTTTCGACGCTGTGCCGATTTCCCCTCTTCCCATTACTTACGATCGCTTTATTTTATCTTGGATTTTATCATCAGACTGCGGATATTTTGGCAAACTAAACATTTCATACCCGATTGCGACGAACACGAATAAAATACGAATTTTTTTTCCGTATAGAACATGTTATCTACCGGTGATTATTTAATAATTTTATTATTTACTATAAGGATATTATAATAGATCCTTCATACTAATTTTAATTGTGAACGAACAACTACCCCAATAACGTAATCTGATACTTCAGCTTTTTTGGGTACAACATTATTATTGAAAATTCTATTAATACGCTTCTGATAGATACAGTATTAAAAATTTAAAAATAACATGACAGTTTTCGTAAATTCTACTAATCTTTTTTTACTATTTCTATAAGTTCCGCAGTCTGTTTAATTTTATTAAAACCCAGGATACTACTACGTTCTACTAAAAATGGGAGAGGGGTTAGTTTTCATTGCAAGGAACATACGAGAATTGAGAACTTCGAAATATCGACTTCGATTAGCTATTGCTTGATCATGTATCACGTAAACGTAAACCAAATCCGTTTTACCAGTTCGTTAACGGTCACACCTTCGTAAGCCAGTTTCCCAAGAACTTCCCGCCACTGTATTATACACAAAACGCCCTGAAACTGATGTACATACTTTCTCGTGGCAGTACGAGGACAAAAGCCACGCATAATTTTACGGAAAAACTGTCGGCTCCGAGCTTCGAGAATCACAAGTATCCGGAGTCTACACGTAACGCGTTCCAAAGAATTTTGCAGCGTTTTCATTCCTTTTTTTTCATTTTTTAGTCAGGTTTAATCGGAATCTCATCTTCGTACATCGTGTCTTTGATGATTCCTGCTGTTTTTAATCGAGAGAATCATTTTGCGATGCGAACGTGCTCGGTACAAATACGCTCGGGGTAGCGTGTACACGCGAGGCAGATCGGAAAGCGGCCGCGGAAATAAAGCACAGGTGTGGGAAAATTCAGAAAGAGAATAATAGCCGAACACTACTCAAATAGCAGATAATTTTTCCCCGAATTTTATCAACACCGAGGCTGAATAAAATACTCTTATTTCATCTAATGGATAAAATAAAATGGAATAAAATATTGTCTTAATAGCTTGTAACAGATTGGCAAACACAATTTCAATTATGACCCCAAAAAACATCCCTATAACATAATGTAATAACTACAATAGAAATATAAAGCAGTAAAGATTAGAAATATTTAAGAATATTGCAATGTTGTTTCACTGCAACAAAATCATTAAGGGATGAAATCAAAATTTATTTTATTCTTGCTTGCCACAATAAATGCAGAACATTTTCATTTTGCATAAGTATCCGCAGTCTAGTGACAACTTATATGGAAATGAGTGCACTAAAACAATTTTTTAAATATTTCTCGATGTAGTGCAATCTTTTAGACTTCTATTGAGAAGCTCTCGACAAGTGAAACATTAAAAATGTCTTGAAAGAAACAAAATATTCATCAGAAACAGTATTGTGTATTTAATATTAGTAAGAAACCGTGTTTCGCATATTGAATTCACTGTATAACTTCTTTTGATTAAAACGATGTTTTAAAATATATTTACGTCGGATAGAATATTTTGAAAGTCGCAATTAAAATGTAGTAGGCGGGAAGGGGCACACAGTGGCTCAGTGGTTAGAGCGCGCGACTGCGGACTCCGTGGTCGCGGGTTTGAATCCCGCCGCAGGCACCTATGAAAATATTCCATGTGCCATCTAATACTGTGGAGCCCAAGGTGGTTCGGAACCCACCTGAATAAATTGTAGGTCCCGTCGCGAAACAACGTTAGCAAAAAGGTGAAAGCGACGTAAAATAAATAAATAAAAACAAAAAGAATTGGAGTAGGCTATTTATTCGGAATAGTATTTGTCACACACCTGCGCGGAACGCTTTCGGGTCACCGTGTACATATTAGCGTTTATACGGTAATTAATGGACCCGTGTGGATGCGTGTGTGTGTGTGTGTGTGCGTGACTGACTTGGCGGAATGCGGCTGTTGAAGCAAAATGGACTGTACGTTTTCGTTTCTTCGGTACGGAACGTACATTCTGACTGTTGATTTACACACGATGAATATTTATACGATTATTATGCGGGATATACGACTCCGGCATATTCGTATTTTCTTCGGGAATCTTATGGGGGACGTTCAAGACTGGTATAAACTAATTTTCTCGGCGACAACGAAAGACACAAGATATTTGTTATTTCAGTGGATTTCGAAATCATTTTTCCGGATAAGATATAAACCGATAATAATCTACATAAACAAACATTTATCCAAAGAATACGGTCAATAAGAATTCGAAACAATTCGGAACCTGGTCTCTCGCGCCCATATTCATGCATGTACACGTGACAATATACATAATTATATACATAATTATATATATATATATATATATATATATATATATATACACATATATATATTATATATATATGAAGAATATATGTATACATGATTAATATAAATAAGAGAAAGAAGATATATACATACAAATATAAATAAATATATATATATAAATATAAATATACGTTATAAATATAAATATACAAAAAAGGGATCTATGTAAATTAATGTTGTTCATATTTGTTGAGATACGGATCGTACAGAAACCGTCGGTTCGAACACTATTAATTTCTACAACGTCCGATCGATCACCGATTGATCAACGTTCTTAAATATCGTCTAGCATTACACATCGAATTGTTCTCTTTGATTTTTTCTACGGGGAACACGATCGCTAATACCCGGTCTCTTTCCTCAATTTTTGCGTTAGTACGCCCGTCGTTGTTTCCCCATTTTTTGTTTTATATTCTACGCGCATATACATCTTACATACACACATGCATCGTATATGCATATCGTAACGGTGTTTCGAGTTTCGAACACTCATTGTTGTTGCAAACGAAAGCGATACTGCTACGCCTCTAATTACAAAGAACGATTTGATTGACAAAGCTAGCTTTTGTTCGGCCGCGGCCATGTTTTCAAACACGTCCGCCAATCGGTCGAAACGATCGCATTGTCCGCTCGTGTAGCGTTTTCGCCGTTTCAATCAGTATCTTTTGCAAGGATTGTACAATCTCAATCGATGGGGAGCGCGGTAAATCGATGCGCGAGGCTCGCGATTTATAGACACATCCACATACATATACATGTATATGTATAACAAGTATATATATATATATAAATTTCTCTTTACACGAATCCTGTACATACATCCGACTAAACCGACAATTGCTCGGACAGTGGAGCGAATCATGCTCGACGAACCTCGAAAATGTGATTTTCGAAAACGCCGTGCGTGCGCGCATCGACGCGCCGCGTCTTTCGATCGAAAACCAGCGTTGAGGAGATTTAGGTTAACCAGGTGCAACAATTTTCTCACCTGGAGTGGCTCCGGAACAATCTCCCTCAACGCTGAGCTACAACGAATCACCGAATCCCCCTAATTGCTCTGTTACCTGGGACTCGTCCCCGGTTCAGACGATGACCGATCGAAACAAACACCAATCAAAACCTGTACTCACGTGGATCTCTTGACCGGAAGTTACGAAAAATGTTCACAGACGCATGGCTGGCAAACTCTGTGGTCCTACGTCAAGCAAAGCGTCGTCTGCCTCTACCCCCATTCCATTAGGTACTGTTCAAAAGACACAAGACTATCGAAATGCGAAACGACGCGCGCCCGCAACACCCATATTAGCACACGTAAAGACAGACATAAACATACACACACACATGCGATAAAAGGAAACACGTTCTTGTGTGAAACACACACCACAAAACACTTGACACACACATGTATACACAGCTGAAAGAAAACGTGCGCGAGCACAGGCTCACCGCACAGACACACCGAGTATAGCTGCGACGCAAAGGGAGAATGATTAGACGCGAAAGCGCAACGCATCCTCTCCGCGAAGAGATAACGGGGGAGAAAATGAATGCGTTTCTCGCAAGCTCGAACAGAGAGGAACGAAAGGAAAGTACCTGCGAGGAATAGAGGCGGATAACACACCTAAACGCCGGACCGGACAAAAGAATATCAAAGAAAGGGAAAAAGAGAGAGGGCGACGAAAACGCTTTTGTCGATGTTGTAAAACCTGTTCTCTTTTTTCCTACGATGCCCTCAATTTCATCGACTTCTTCTTCTTCTTCTTCTCTAGCCAGTAGAATTAGCTAGACACAACGTGTGCCTCCTAGCACCGTCGCGACGAGAGGAAACAGAAAAGAAAAGAGCATTGTGAGATGAACGCACGTCCGAATCTAGGATGCCCAATGGCGAAGCTGCTCGTGGTTGCCGTAATCTATGAATCGTCGGGCCTATTCTATCGAGAATAGGGAGTATCGACTCCCGTTAACTCTAAAATGATCTAAGAGCATATCCAATTCTCGAATGAATTTTAAGCTGTTTGTGTTCAGAGATTAATTTTTCAGATTTGGAAGAATTGGCTTCTTAATTAATTATTGTAACGTCAACGACGACAGCCTCGCTGGCCAGCCAAAGCAAAAAGATGGAGGCGAGAATCAAAAAGATCATTCTTGCCCTTTCGTTATTGTGCATGTGTATGTGTGGGGGTGGGAAAGCCAACGAAGACACTTGTTTTGAAGAGCAACAGTGTAGGTGATCAGCAGAATTCGGGGTAGCGAAGGAGTCCAGTTTTCCGGAAGAGCAATCGACGCAATTAACATTTATGATCCCACCCCCCGTTCCTTTCTTTCTCTCTGTCTCTTCTCCCCCGACTCCCAACATTCCTATATCTCATGTCCAATTCTCCTGACGCCCCCCCCCCCCTATTTCTCTGTCGCCTGTACACACCATCCGTGATCCAATCAGTCTGGAAAAGAGTTTAACGTGTTTTTCTCTAGTAGATGTTTGATCTTCGTAGTGGTTGAGATGTAGTCACGTTCTATGTAATCTCTAAGCTAAACACTTTAATCGAAAAACACTTAGCGTAGGTCATATAGATATAAACGATATAGGCGTTTCCGGGTGGTCGAGGTGGAGGCATCCTGCCGGTGCCCGGTTTGTGAGCATGCGGCTTAATAAATTGTAGAAATCGCTCCTATAATTCGGCGATTTGTTGTTCGAACTTCAAAATTCTTCGCTTTTTAAAAAATACTATTGCGCAAATTTATTTCCTGCAAATGCAAAAATTGAATATGGTTTAATTTATTAATGAGTGAATTGAATGTTCTTTGGGAACTGTATCCGACCCTCTAACTGAGATGAGTTAAGGAAATCGCGTAGAAAATTATTGATGTGTTCCTGTGCAATTTTTAAGGAATTCATTGACAAAGTAAAGAAGTAATCTTGCTTATCAGTAATATTTTCTAACAAAGGAAACTATTATTCTAATTAGCCATTGTAGTAAAAAAGCCAATTTATTACAATTGATTTCCATTTGTCAATTTGATAAAAATGAAGATTAAATTTGTTGATCGAGTTATTTCATTTTGAAAGTACATTTAAAGAAGTGAAACTATAATACTAGTAAGTCAATTTCAGATAAATTTATACTATCTCACACGTTTCTGAGGCTGTATAAATTAATTTCCTCTTGCCAGTCTGATAAAAATGGATGTTATATATGTCCATTGTGTTATTCTTTTTCATAGTTTGACGTGAAAAATACGCTAAAATAAAAGAAGTTATTACTTTAGTTTCTAAGGTTGTGGAAATTGAGTTTCACTTACCAATCTGGTAAAAATGAACATACTCATAAACATTGAACATTACAATATTATGATATAATAAAGAAATTACCATTATAACGAACATTATAATAAGTATGTTCATTGAATAATTGCATCTTCCAACTCTATTTTACAAGTTCATTTAAGGGCATTGGAATCGTCCTTTGGAGGGTCAGATAATGATGAACCATTTCGATTTTTAGAGACACATTTCACAACAATCACAAACGCAAGATCGGCTTGCATCGTAGTTGACGATTGTATATATAAAAGATTAGAGTGAATTAGAACGACAATCGGCGAAGTTCAATCGGAATTTTCGCAAAACTGCAAATGGGAATCGACAGGGCGCTGACACCGCGATACCGATATCTCTTATCCAGAGCAAATTACATATTGCTAAACGTAGAAGTAAGGCATCCGCTAAGTTAGGCGAGAGTAAAAGAGATAAAAAAAAATGATGAGAACGTAAGAAAGAGAGTACCGACCCTCGTAGAAGAGATTACTGCACCGAAACAAACTGCCCGAGAAGAGAAAAATAAGAAATCAAACCGAGAAAAGGAAACTGAGAAAAAAGAAAACGGAAAAGAAAAATCAGCGAAAAACAGTTCAACGAGGAAATTGTGCTTTTTGTATCGCCCCCCGCTTACCTTCCACGCCTGTTCAATGTCCTCGATCTCCAACCCTCCGCCGCCTTCCTGTCGAACATTGAAAATGGAAAAGCAAGGACGACATCCACAAATGGATGACATACACACACAGACACCGCGAGAAAAATCTTCGTGGTTTCGCTTGCGATCCGCGTGTAACAAAAAAAGAAGAAGAACCATCACTTTTTCAGCTCGGACTCGACGTACATAACGTACCTACATACATCCATAGTATTCCCTTCAATCTCGTCCACTAACATTTAATTACCCAAGCGATCTTGTTATCTTTCGTACCTCGGTATTATTCTTCGTTCCTCCGTTTGTTTACGCAACACGCGACGCATAGACATCGAATGTAACATGCGAGAGGAATAGTCGAATTTCAAAATCCCGACCGCGTGAGTGTCCTGGTAATTATGCAATTACAACAGTTTCATATTGCGCGTTATTCCAAACAGCTTCGGGGGAAACGATTCCACGAACAATTACAATCGGTCCGGGATCCTAAACAGAACAATAACATCGTGTGAAAAACGCGTCGACTATATCTCGCGACGATCGAACGCAATGCGAGAGGGGTTCGACGAAATTGTGATGATCTATCAATGATTTTGAGGCCAGAGATTCGATGAAAATGATCACCAAGTACTCTCTTGCGTAGGAGCTGCCTCAAAGAGTCCGATTTTTCGTAAAATTCGCACACGAAACTAGCACCTTTATATTTGATTCTTAATTTTCGTAGAATAATACCCAATTTTTATTTACATTTGAAATGAACAAATTATATTTTATTTTTACAATGTGTTGTTTGAAAGAAATACATACACAACGAAATTTAATGTTTTTAAATGTACGTGCTTAAGGAAAAATTTGAAACACTCGATGCTGACTAAAATTTGATTTCCTTTGTGAAAGTCTTCAGTGAATTAAAAAGAAAATTGCATTGAATATCAATAACTGTGGGTTTTGCAATTTTTTAGGAAACCTGTAAGCTGTAAATGCACAAAGTCTCTATCGCTACGTTTTCCATCCGAAATTTTAACATGATTTTATCAGAAAAATGGAACTCTTTGGACGATGTCCTTGTCAGCCTTGCTTACTCGACCATCCCAATCAAAATCCTGAAATCCACCATGTCCCATCCCAATCTACCGTAGCACGCTGTGAACCGACTTAGATTCTGTTCTGTTCACGGAGTTGATAATCGAAACGGACTAAGCAAATCTAGGAAACGCGAATACACTAACATCAGTTGCGTACACCTACAAAAAGCAAAGCTAAGAGAAAAAACGAAGTGAAGCTTCCGATTCTCGATACTATTAACCCTCATCCGTCCCTCGTGTCAATATGACACAGTTTTCCCGAAATAAGTTATATCGTTCGGTAATTTGTAAGCAAATTTGTCCAAAACATGGTGACATTTATTTTTTTAATGCGAAACATATAACCGCAAAAACCTAACATGTGAATGTTAACTCATCAATTTGAATGAAAAAATATTATTATCGTTTTTTTTATCACTGTGTCAATTTGACACCGAGGGACAGATTCAGTTCGCGAAGTAAGGGACGGATGAGGATTAAGAAGCAGCTAAGATTCACGAGGAGATATAAATTAGGTTCAAACGCTCATTTGCACGAATTCTAATTTTCTCGATGGAAACAAGCGAAGAGATCGAAGGAGTGCGTTCGAAAAAATATTGTGAGAACGTGTGAGAAAGATAGAACAAACGAGAGCGATTGTGTGTGAGCAAGAGAAAAAGAACGAAAGAGAGAGAGAGAGAGAGAGAGAGAGAGAGAGAGAGAGAAAAAGGGAGAGTGAGAGAGACATATGAGTCGCTGGTGTAATAAGCTAATGCCAAAGAGAAAGACACATCTGTCCTGAGCTTATACATATGTTAAACGACACGATGCTTAAACAATATTATTGATACTTTTATGCGTGGCTATAGTTCGCTCGCGTTAACGTCATCGTCCCCTACGAAAACAAGGAAACAGTATATACTGTTCGATCGCTATGCGAGTATTGTCCCCCTATTCCTTCAGTCATTGGTCATTCCGTCGGTCGACGCTTTCGTACGATTATCGATTTGCTTGTGAAGCAACTGAGAGAAAAAAATTATAAAAATTGGTTCTCGGTTAACGTTATCGAGCTATGGTCCGATTGTTGCTATTCGTAAGATTGTTGTTATATCGCTGTGATCGTGCGTGGGTTTCTATAATACGTTGCCCGATCCGGGATCCAATCGATCCGACCGATGATCGATCGATGATTCTCGCGCTCACCGGAAATCATTTTCTCCGTCGATGAACCGGAGCAGATTAATTAATTCTTTTAATTAATCCTTGTAAGAATACTTGAAGTCGCGCGTCCTCGTTGTGATTCTCGTCGATTCATCGCATACCGGCTCGGGACAATTGGGGAAACGTTCGAAACATTATACCGTCCATGATGTTGAAATATTTATGCGTAATCGCCGCCGAATGATGGAACACATATTGGATTTCGCGGACCGGTTCTGCCGTTCGATCCTGGCCTTTCTGTTGATACACCGAGTCGCCTTGCTGATTTCGAGGACGCGAGATCATTCGACTCGATTTCACACCCTCTACTTTACTATTGCGATCGTCTCCGACGAGCTACAATATTTATCCTTTTGATATACGTGTCGAACAACTGGAGGACAATCTGAAGGATCGACTCGAAACCAGCTGAAGATGACGGGGCGAGAACAGAGAGTAACATTTCTAGAGGAGTTTTAGTCTGTCAATCTTTATGTGGGATAAAAATAATCCAAGAACATCGTAAAAAAATGAAACTGTATAATATTAACACTGAATATACCACTGTCGATCAAAGGATTGATTTCAGATATTATATTTTAGAATTACTAAAACTATAAAGATATTTCCATGTGAAATTATTCAATAAACTTTTTTATTCAAGCACGCGTTGTTAGGTGGTAACGTAAATTCGTTTCATTGCAAATATAAATGTGTTTTACTTAATTGCGAGTCGTTGGGTAAACAAACTAAAATAATTGGAAAATGTACAATAATGACAATCGTATCATGTACTGGACGTAATTGGTAAATAAATGTGGAGAAATAAATATTGTGATACATCTGAATAAATTCGATCTTGCAATTGTCAAAAGTCAATACGTATGACTTTCTTTTAGTGTTCGGTTTTAGTGTTAACAGATAAAAAATGGAGCAGAACAATACTTCTAAATTCTTCTAATGTATTCATAGTTTGGTATTTTTACTCTTTGGCGTAAATAGGAATATCGAGCATTGGTCAGACGCGTGACCAATTCGAGATTCTATTATTTAACGAAAAACAAGACACTCTCACCCATTTAAAAAAATGTTATTCTCTGTTTTTGATGCATTTTCTATTTGCAGAATTAGTTGTTTCCATATTTTACCATCAGTTGTGCGACACGCGGTATTTTAAAGCTGTTACAAATTTTCGACAATTGTTGTCATTATTGCTATTGTTATCGTTGGTTCTACGATTTTGTTTCTCGGAGGTCTATTTCGAATGATTCAGAACAAGATTTTTTCGTGGAAATCGCTTCAAGTTTTCTTACTTGCGTATCCCGACGCCATTCGACTCAGCCGGTGAGAGTACATGTATCATTATACGTACACTTTATGATATCTTTCTCGATGTACATCTCAATCAAAAAGACGCTTCTTCTTCGAGATCCCCTATATCGCTCTATCGACGATGCGCCTTGGTGAACAAAATAAACAAAAAAAAAAAAGAAAAAGAACACGTTATTTGTAAACGTTCGGGGTTAGAACGGTGTATTTCGGTATGAGACCATCTGACCAGGGTTCGGGCAATATATTAAAAAACACCGACGATAATACGAGAAGAAAAGACAAATTAATAAGAGGACATCCGCAGTCACGAGAGTTCTGTAAATGTTTCAATGGGTACTTCGGTGAGGAGAGAAAGAAAACAAAACAAAACACCGAACAAATCGCGGATAAAAAAGTGAGAGAGATTAAGAGGATACAGATACGATAAACGTAACATCAAATGTCCATTCAGAGGATCACTCTGGAGCAAAACGAGAGAAACAAGTTTATTTACACATGCGTACATATTAACAACACAATGTAATGATTCGCTGATGCTCTATTATAATAATAATTAAGGATTATAAATAATGAATGTCTGTAATAAATAAAAACTACCACGCAAACGGACTAGAGGGAATTGAGAGGGGAACAAACATCCATTGCCTGTCTCGTACTGACAGAAATTAAAGAAGAAACATCTTCTTCGTTAAAAACAGAGAAATCGAAGACATGAAAATAAAATCATAGTATAGAATAATTTTTCTTTTAGTACGGGAACAGGCACATCAATTCGAGATATACTATGAGCTAGGTACCACCTAACGCGATCAGTATGCTTCTTCCGGTAACAAATTAAATTGGTTTACCATTACACTGTTTTGGTACTCAGCTGGTATACTTTGCTACCAAGTTCTCCAGGACGTAATTACGTCCATGGTATCGAGGAGGGGAAAAATACAAACACACATACGTACACACGTGAGCGAGGAACAGACACGGATACGTATACACATAAACATGAACCATATTATCGCACACTGGTGGGTTCGAGTGCAGTTGTATTATTACGTTTACACAACGAGGAAAAGTTGAAGGCAGCTGAGCAACTTTCGACTTGAATTTTCTAGAATATACTCGAAACTTTCGATGCTGGATTAAGCACGCGGCGACCGTCGTCGATGAAATATCAAACATCGCGCTGCATCTCCTCAATTAGAATTCACGGTTTACATCTCGTCGCGTTGTAAAATTCAATCCTCGATTCGAATCGAGTTGAATCGGAAATGCAAATAACCGGCGCTACATTTTCCGGCATACTTTCTATTAAAGATGTAACGAGTTCATTGCGCGGAATTATCGAAGCTAACAATGTCGCTGATGAGTGCCGGAACAGTCGGTCGACAAGTGACGTTTTTACGTGTTGAACATACTGACCAAACAGGAAAATCATTGCATAAAATGTTGCCAAATATTTTTGAGAGTGTTTGTACGTTGTTTAAACAAATGAAATGTTCACTGTGTATAGGTCGCATTGGGTGGAGAATGCACTTGTAGAGACCGCCGAGTATAATGCTCTAAGCTTTTTATTGGCAAATCTCGCATCCCACCCGCTAGGCGCTCTATCGACTGAATTGGACCACGCCTATTAAAGACAGTATAAGAAGAATATTGCGATATACTAATGTTAGTATACGTTATTTAAAATTGTAGACTTACGAGGAAACTAGAGTGTTTTATTAAGAGTATAATTACAGCTACATATTATTAATATTAGTGATCAGTGCTATATATTGGTAGGAGAGGGAAAGTTAATTTGATTAGAATATATAAAATAGTAGACAATTAGTGGAGAAACCTTCTATCAACAATGAACAATGAATATTACAAGAAAATGCTCCTAACACAGTGAATAAATTATTTAAGGTATCAGACTCTAGCAACTAGACTAGTTCATTGTTTTTATCTATTATTATGCGTTAAAATATAGAAAACGAATGGGGAAAGTTAATTAATGTACTAAACTCATCAATTGTTTCTAGCAATATCTCAACCAGCATTATATTTCAAAAGAAATGTCAACACGTTTGTATTCGATTTAAATCAAATTTGAGTTACGAATATTACCAAAAATATCCTAAATCTGAAATATCATTAAACAAGAGAGCTTCGCACCAAATTGAATTGGCTTAGAGAAATCACAGAAAATAAAAGAATGAGTTTAAACCACTTGTCGATCGAGCCACACGTTCGGAAATCTTGATCCAGCATCCAAGGCGCATTCACGTAGCATCGTTGCGTCCCCATGACCCAAATAGATGTAAAACCCGTCTAATCGCTGTGTCCGGGGTAGAACTGTGCATAATATAAGATCGGTGATGTCTGTTGTTGGGTAGGAGCGGTCGTGTACCGCGCACTGGGGCCAAGGGTGGGCCGAGTGTCCGTGAGCCCCAGCGGGGGTTGCACCGGTAAGCTTCAACCCCAAAGTGCCAGGTTGTTCCACCAAGTTCTCGTGTTCTCGCTCGTGTTGACGGTAACCGTAATCCGTAGTACGTAGCACGTACCCAAATTCCACGTATACACACTCGCACACACCGACTCAAAACCACCACTCGCAAAACTCAGAGAACCTCTCCCCCTCGCTGCTTTCTCTGTCACTCTCTCGCGAAGAGAGGCCACACGCGCCGTGTTCTTTCCCACTTTAATTCGTCATTACCATTCGGTAAAGTACGGTCGACGACAGTCTTTAATACCGAAAATTCCTCTGACACGCGAATGCGCCGGGGCTAATTAAAGTTTCCATAACGGAATCGGAAATAGAATTGCCTCACGAGTCGCCTCGAGTGCCGCATTACCGTTCCCGATCGATACCGTATAATTATTAAAGTACAATGGGAACCGGCTGATCGGCGAAATACGCGAGTAATTAGCCGCCGCGAGGCCATAACCCTGTTATTTTTCATTTGTATGAAAATGACGGAACTTCTCGACGTGTAAATGTCTGACCGAATATTCGCGCGTTAACCTGCAAATTTTCCTAACTAAATTCGCTATTTCTAACGTTCTTGTTAAAAATTCTAGTTTGACGATTATTGAGATTTTCAGATCGCGAGATATCATACGATGAGGATCATATCGCCCGATCATCGCGCATGTGTACTGTATTGCAGATCGTATTGGTCGCTTGGTAATCTACAGAAATTCGCGGAACAAATCAATCAGCCCCCCATCGCACACTTATACATGCTCACTAAAACTTTATCACACACTTCACACGTTACTTGTTCTTAATTAATTGGATACGAGTCCTTGTTGCCAACTAGTTGTCTTAGGTACCCATAGTTTCGAGCATTTGTTGCCGATAGTATTTATATATATTGAATTGGTAGGATTTTTGGTATACATATCATGTTCTATATATTACATATATATTATATTATCTATTATAAATATTACGAATTTATGGAATGCTTAGGAGACAGAGAACGCCGTATATTAGTTGTGCATCCGTTTGTTCATTGTTTCGCCTGTAACCATTTCGTCAACGAGGCCGACGATATGCGACGTCACGAGAGGTATCCCGGTTTTGCGTGACGAGGATTCGGCCGAATATTCATGAAACAAACAGGGGAAAGAAGGGATGGGTGGGGACGAGGGAGGAGCGGAGAGAGGGGAAAGAGTTGCAACAGTATGCATTGGCCGCAAAATTGCGCGTTATTGGAATAAATTGTTCTCCCCCATTGATGTTCGGGGACTCAATTTTATTTGTTATTCTAGTCGTTCGCCGTTACCCGCGCAGACGCGCGCGCGTGTGTTGTACTTCCACTTTTCGTTATACGCGGGATTGATCGTGACAGAGACGAAATTTAATCCACCGCACGGTTACAGAGCGCCGATAAAAGTGAGGAATAATAATTCACTTGGATCACGGTAAATAGATTTTCATTCGTATAATATGAATCCCACGAGCCCCGAATTTTTCACTTGATATCAATTCTCGACCGATATCGTTCGCGTTCGCGGCCCGTTAATTGCCTAGTCCGGTATATTTTCACGTGAAATCGTACTTCCCGTTGATTTTCATTAAAGTGCAAATCCAACGGCACTTTTCGGGTCACGGGAATACGTGTAACTGTCCGAGGCCATGGTGTGGAAGCTGGTTCTGCATGAAAAAACAAATTCGAGTCACCGAGTAATAGTTTTTTAAGCTGCCTCTCTGAGAAAATGAAGATATAGGCTATAAACATGTTCATTTCGAATGACGTTTGTGACGGGGCTATTAGCAGATTCGGGTTTTTCGTACGAATAAAAGAAAATTTTTGTCTTTACATTATTGTTCTTCGCCTAGTCAGTGCTATTTTAACTCGTAGAGTAATTTTTATATCTATGTGCATTTTTTTATATACTACAGAAGGTTTAAACATTGTGAATTCCTCTACATGTATTTTTACGGACTGTGCGATTTTATTCAATAATTCATATAAATTAGAATCAAACATAAACTGATTAGCTTCTCTAAATAATTTTATTCAATCAAAGAAGTAAAGTATATAAATTTATTAATTAGAAACACCAACTCGTACATATTAGACGAAACGAGGCTTTAACGGTACCTTAAAAATTTGATAAGTACAAAGATTGGTGAATTAGTGGTCCTATCGAATCAAAGTGTAAAACAGAACTGAATTTAAAACGAGAGCCTCTCTTGTCAACTACGTTTGAAGAACGCGCCAGGATTAAAAATCTTGATCCTCTCTTGTGGACTGACTTTCTCCCAAAGAACAGCTTCCACTCCGATTAAACAAGCCCCAGTAAAACTGTCTCCACTCTAAATTTACGCGCGTACTTATTACATGAAAGTTTCATTCGTGAATCCATCGAACGTGATTTATGCGCAAAGACACGAATGCCTCGGTTTCCTGCGGCGTCCATTATTCGAATAAGATTTCGCGAGCGGTATCCCCAGCAGATCCGCGACAGAAATGAATTACAAGCCAAGGGAATCGCACCGTAAGATCTTTGGTTCTTTGCAAATCAAACGCGGAGCGCGAGAACGTTTCATCAGCGCGATAGAATGGGGAAGCAGGGAGACAGGGGGATAGAAAGTGTTCACAAAAAGAGATATACACCGAATTGCTCCACTTTTATTCGCGATACGAATTACACCGATGGAACACGATCGATTTCCCGGATAACAACGAGCAGAAATATCGCCATGTATTTTCGTCGTTCTCCTGTGCAATATTAATAGCGGCTCGATTAGGCGTGTCTGTAATCGATGTCGATCGGGAATAATCTTCCAGATAGAATCACGATAACGTCCCCGTGTTCCCGGCGAAGAAAAAACATATTTGATGGTCCGCGGCCGGTCGGGTGGAATTCAATTCGTTGAAAAGTTCGTCGACTGTTTTTCATCGGCCTGGATTTGTTCAAACAATAACACCGAAGCTCCGATCGCAACCGTGTCGGCGATTAAAGGTAGAAAATATAATAGAATTCTGAATCTGTTACGCGGGCTGCTGATACCCGAGGAATAAAAACATTGACGCGTTTAATCACCGACGATTCGGGAATTTCAACGATTCCCGCGATGCGTGCTGAGCCGACGGGCTGGAACCGAGGGGCGGGATAAACCGAGGGATGAAAAAAAATATAAACAGCGGAGGGATCGTTGGATGAATTGGATTTGACGGTTAATCGCCGACAAAGTCAAAGTAATCCGCAAACGGTCAACGCTATCGAGATTTTCATTAGTCTGAATTGTAATCAATTATCCTGAAAAGGATACACGGTTTCGAGGGGTAAGTATCGAAGAAGCGATGTAGTTGAGAACAAGATTGAAGTCGTACATTTGTTGTACGACGAGTTTGATCACGTTTGGCGTTGTATGCACTTGTTTGATCAGGTTTTAACAAGTGGAATCGTGACTAAGACTGTTTTCAGACAATTATCAATTTTTTCTTGATCGATTCAACAAACAATGTTGTCTGTCAATGTATTCTACCGGAAGAATTATAAACTGTTTCATTTTTTATTAACTTTGTATAACGAATGACTGTAATACTTTTTACCTTTGTGATTAACAGACCGTGAATTTTTATGCAGAATAAAAATTGTTTGCATTAATCCTAAGATACAAGATGAACGCAGGCATTTCTATTTCTTCTCGTAACAATTTCGATAGAAACTGTTAAAAGTAGAAATAATTGATTGAAAGAGAAATTGTTTGGTTAAATTGCATAATTTGATCTATTCATTTGTATCTATCAATCTCTCTAATATAAATTCATTAAATCCTCAGTCTTAATTTCATAAGAAAACTGTCTAAATTTCATTCACGAAATAATAAAGAATTTTTCTCAGTTTCTACAATGTATCTCGAGATAGCAACTCTGTTTGAGAATCTATGATTTTAACTTTGAATGGTATTGACAAGGGATTATTTTTGAACGAATTCGTAGTGGAATTAGAATTCGACAAGGCAAGTCGGACAACTCGTCGTACAATAAATCATAACGTGTACGCGCCCCTTTAGGGACGAGCTGCCTCGAACGATTTCACCCGCGCGTCGAAACTTTGAATTACTTCTCGTCGACTCTTTTCAATCTTTTCCAGTTTTGCCGTACAACCCCCCGCCACCATCCGTGTTGCCCGTAATGCATTTCTGTTTCTCGAAACGACTTCTGTTTACTCGGATTGATACAAGATTCTTGAAACTTTCTGGCCGAGGCTGACTTTCCTTTCTATGGATTGCCGCGCGCCAGAATTAAACGTCTCCATTATATATATTATAATGGACATATATATATATATATATATATATATATATATTTCCATTGGAGATATTCCTTCAATTGAACTTTCTCTATTTACTTTATTATCGTACAATCGGCTTGTTCTCTCAACGAACTCCGGTTATAATGAATGCGTTTTCTAGATAATTAAATGTACAGTGTACCACAATAATATTTGGACACTTTTAATATCATATCATAACTTTTTTAATATCATATCATACGACTTGGATTTTTTGAGAAGTTAGTATTCTAGTATTTTCTCTATAATTCGAACCTATTGCAATTTAAAAAAAATTTTTTTTTGCGTCTTGTACTAATTTAATTGATATAACATCTCAAAAAAGTTATCATCCTTTTAAAAGTGTCAGAATATTACTGTAGTTCCACTGTACATGCAAACAGTATTTTCAACCAATAGTCGATTACAACTGGAATTAAAATTCTTATGCAAGATAAATCGATGAAAAGAAATAAAAGCCAAATAAACCGTTCATTATTTTATCGGCGTTTGCATTTATATATCCTTTTACGTCTTCCTATCATTTGAAATTATTCTTTTCGCTTTTATCCTAATTTCTACAATTTATACTGATTTATACGATTCGTTGTACAATTAATGTGTTCTAATGAATTCGTGCAACTTCTGAAGAAAATACACTTAGCGCGACTATTCACACGAAACTCAATTTATTTGATTGTTGGATTCATTAAAACGAAAGTTGGTTCATTAGAAAACGTAACCACTATAGGAAATTGTTAATTGTCGTTTAAACAGCAATTGGTCCATTTTTATAATATATATTGTTATACTGCCAGCTTCTTCGATGCAACCCACTCTTGCTCAAACAACGAAAACAAAATTAAACAAACTATGAAGATAAAAACCTTGACTTCTAATCACCTAGTTTCACTCACAGTTAAGAGTGTCAACTACCATCGCGTCACACTGTCAGGAGCAGCTGCAAGTGCTGCGGACGCTTTTGAACAGGACGTACTATCACTCTATAGCTTTAGATTGTTACCAAACTCGTGTTGATACGTTTATGTCCGAGAGCTGTGTTTTCTAAATAACAAACGTAGAGCGTAAAGAGTGTTCCACTAAAACCGTAATTCTATCCTCTATATTATTCTATCATTATCTACGTGTCGTAATCTTCTCCATAGTGCCTAGACTAGCTGACAAGTAATGGTAACGAGAGATCTTTTTTAACTTAATATGTATAAATCTATACATATATACATATTATATATATATATATACATACATAATATCCCGTATCTCGTACTGGTGTTGGATGACTGCCTAGCTCATAGTAAATAGATTACTTCCAAGACTTCCAGTTTCTCTTAATCGTATCAGTAAACAAGCCTACAAACCGCTATATTAGTTTTCACTAGAACGTTAGCCTGACGTCTTTAGACTCGTTAACACACGGAAACAACGCGGCCGGATAACATACGTATGTAGCATGGGAAGAGAAAAAGCTCATTTCATGGGAGTCCTATCGCGAGAAGGACGATCATTCGCAAACTGAATCATCGACGAGAAGAAGATTTCAAACGATCCGAAACGCGAGCGTGACTGTGTTCGAGTCTCTCGTTCGTTTTCGAACAATTGCATGCACTCGGGGCTCGATGTTTGTAGTTCTAGTGAAAACTGAGGTCCTTACCGTGTTGCGAAAATAATGTTTCGCCAGTCTGCTATCGGGACCCATAGCCAGGACACACGTCGATGAAGATCTATAGTCCGGTTTCATTTCGCGAATTGTCCGCTCGCCTCTATGACTATACATCACGCGGAACCGCCACAAGCGTGTGCAACTTTAATCCTTTTCTCTCGGAATCGTTCGCGATCGCGTTTCGATCCCACCGCTATAACCAAAACCCACCTCCAAGCAACACGTCCAATCCCAAAACCCCCATAACAACCAGCCCGTAACTCTTTCGTGTCTCGTTCGCGTATACGTCGGCTATGGGTCAGTTTTTTTTCGAACCGCGTGAAAGAGAGAGAGAGAGAGAGAAAGAGAGAAGTAAATAGATCGATTTCGGGTCGAGAGTAAAACGCTAAAGAAAGCAGGGGACAGACGTCTGGGACAGGATCATTGCCGAGACCGATGACGAAGACTACCTTCAAGAAGCAGTCATCTAGGGGCGAGTAATCTACCATCTACCTAAACCTACTGTCTCTTAGAAACGTCGTCGTATTATCAAGTGGTTTTTTATTACTATACAGTTATTTATAGTTATTCTCACCTAGTGTGGCGGCCACGGCGGGACGAGCATGATCGAATACACATTTAAATGTGTATCGCTCTCTAGTTGGACACATAGTGTTGCAGAATTGGACGAAACACTTGTCTCAACAAAATTGTCGAATACTACTTTCGTCTTTCTTATCCGACGAGTTTAAGATCAGATTTTAATTTGGAATTGTTTTCATTGAATACTCGTCTCTCTTCAATTAAGAAAATTATCGTGTTGTCCAACTAAAAATAAATACTTTAACCGCACCACCTCGTGGAAAAGAAAAAAGCGAGTCTTTTGTTGAATCGTCTCATATACGTTCGAAATGAAATTCTTCCATAAATTTCAGGCTACCTCAGGAAATAACGTAATGAAATAATAGAGACAATATTCTGAAATTCTTTAAATGTTTTGTCGGTTTTAAATTTTATCTACGACTTCTTTGTGGCACAAGTGCATGAAATCTAATCGTGTCCAACTCTGTTAATTAACATCGTGATATGTCGAATCAGATCGTGCCGTGGTGGCGCAAGAAACGTAGTCATTTAGACAGATCGAGCTGAACGGATTATCAATAGTCTCTGGTTAGAAGCAGTTAGTAGTAAAAAGAAGATTCGTTGTCAACTTGACTTTTGTAACTTACACGTTTACAGTAATTAATATAGTTACGTGTTAAGGTTGCCAATGCAGTCAATGTAATTTGATTTATTTCAGGAATGAGAGTACATCATTGGATTTGCATTTTGTGACTCAATTGGCAATCTTGGCGGTTTAGGCTACTAGTGAGAATTTCGCCATGGAATAGAACACGTCGACCGACCGTAAACAGTATCTTTGTCTATTGGAAGACAGTTTTTTTCAGTGTCGTCTCAGTTTGATTAAATGGTTATAGACACAGTAGTACGATATGCTGGCGAAACTGGGGCCATATACAGCCTCGGGCTCGCCGATCCATACATTATCATAGTTCATAGACCAATTTGATAGAACAGTAGATTAGTTGCGTAGATAGTATGAGAGTGGTATATACCTTTACTTTTGTGTGTCGTGTGTATATCAGCAGAGTTTAACTATCCGTATCTTTTTAATACGTATATTGTTACCACGTTTTATATGTACATTATCCTGTTTTGATCATTGTATTTAATGAACCCGTTGTATTCTACGAATAGTAATTCTTTTCATACATATATATTATTATTGTCTATATCTACACATATATATATATATATATATATATATGTATATATATATATATATATATATAGTGTATACTATATAGTATATAGTTATACCGTAACACCTGTGACTTCGACCAGTTGTTACTGTTTAAAACATCGTTGGAGTTTTACTTGGCCACTAGTGTTTATTAGAACGCTAATTAGTAAATAGCCGAGTGAGAGATTTGACGCGTACGTAGTTTAGACGTTTCTACGTTGACCATCGAATTACATATATTTTCATTATATAATACCTTGTGCCTACATTATACAGAGAGTCTCCAAAATGGCGCCCAACGTTGAAAGGGCCGGTTGCTGAGGTCATTTGAAGTGACATTTTCCTTTGTGAAAATGTCCGCCTTGGCTTTGTTAAGAAGTAATCAACGAAAAGCACGAACCAATTGCAGGTTCCACTAAGCGTAGCGTTGGTGTCGTACTGCGGTGAAGCAGTCGCTTTGAGTTGCTCTGAACAAGAAAAGAGCAGAAACAGATTTAATTGAAACTTACTTATTTAGTGCCGAAAGCCAGGGACCTCCAGGAACATAAGCTCTTTAGAAAAATCTTGAGTAAAATCAGCGTCGTTCGAACCGCGGTAGAGAGAACGTATCTGAAGATGTGTCAATACGAAGCATGCGTTTGTTATTTACCATCAGCTGTGCAGTTTGTTCCTCGTACATCCCTGAAATCAGCCGTGCAATTCGTCTTCGAATGACCAAGTAACACACATCTTGAAGCAACAAGTGCATTTACGGCTGAATAAGTGAGTTCTGATTAAATCAATTTATGCTTCTTCTCTTGTTTACTGCTTCAATACAGCGCGACACCAACGCTACGCTGAGTGGAACTTGCCGCTGAAACGAATTCTCCGATTTCTTCCCGGCGGAAATTTTTGCAAATGAAAATGTCACTTCGAATGACCTCAGAAACCTCCTCTTTCAAGGTTGGACGACATTTTTGTGACACCCTGTATATTTACATACCTTCGAGATTTTACAATTATTCTTGTTATCATTATTATCGACATTGAATTACGTATGTGTAATTTAGGATGTGCAGATTAACCACGTTTTGGAAATTGTTCGTCGTTTGTTGACGCTTCGCGTCCTCGTCGATGCACCGGAACACGCTCGGCTAACAAACCCGGTCCGACAATTAACATTAACAACGTGATCGTGGTCGTTTATCGAACACGTGACTCGTCCAGTGTGTTGCTTTCGTCAAGGCTTGGAGTTTCTTTCCACAGGTGCTTTCGATACAGTAGTGGGGGCTTCAGCACACTAATGCCTCGATACATGTGTAAAGATTTGTTTAATCATTTTCTCAGCGAAATTTTTATGAACATATTTGCGACATTTTTCTGATTAAAATGACTCAAAACACAACATGATTTGAAGCATGGTTACTTGTTTAATACACGATTCCATAGATTCTCGATTATCCGAATCAAGTACATACGTGTTCCAGATTTAAATAGTTCGATCTAAAGTGATCTACATAGTGCATGATTCATCGTATACATCAGTAAAATTGGAATCCTACATTGTAGTTCGGTAACTGTTCATCATTAGGTACAGTTGCATCCCGTTGATTAGTTCGGGCAGTGAAGGTTCTATTAAATTGTGGATTAAACAAGTAAACATGAATCAAATTGCATCGTGTTTGGTATAGTTTCAATCAGAAAAATGCCACGAATGTGTTGGTAAAAGCTTCGTACAATAATGATTCAAAACACTAATGAATTTTCACTAGATTAATATAGTCGTTTACTGGCTATTCTTTTCTATGTTCGACGCTAGAGCTGAGATATTAAAGAACAACATCTGTACACGATATGAGTGATATTTCAATTTGAGAATTTCCCACGTATCGAGGCATTAGTGTGATTCTAACCGCGACACGCAGAAATCTCGCATTAATCGTCTCCGATGCGCTCGCCCGTCGGAATTAATCTCTCGCCGCGCGCGAAGCTTTCATTAACCGATACCCCAAAGTAATACTTTCCTCTTATCGCTTCGTCAGCTATCTGTATCCCATCCCGCATGCTACTGGGTCTCCCGTCTACCCGTGTGTATCGCATAACTAATATTTCAGGAACACGTATTTTACGAATAGCTCTCCGATACCCAATCCACCGCGAACCAAAACGGTTCGGTGCACAAGCAAACATTATGCCCTCGCGTAATACGTACGTAGATCTGCTCTCTTAGAACCGCACCTGTATTTTATTGCCTGCACGAGGGAACCTGCAGATATGGATCAACCGAACACTCTTGTTTTTCCACGGATTCAGCATTACCCTCGTACCTTTGTCCTCGATGCATTCCTCCCACGCAATCAACTCTTTTATTGTGTTTGGTGCTCACTGTGACCCATTACGGAACTCCTACTCGCAATTATTCGACAGTTCGTGGAAAACATAATTCAAAGATACAGATCTCTTGGACAATTTTCCATGACAACGATTTCAACCCTTTGCCTCTCCACGATATTTTCGCTATTTTCATATGAAGCAGCAACGTCAAAGTTACCTACACGCAATTATTCAATGCTGTTTGGAAAACATAATTCACACTTACAGATTTCCTATTCGGACTTTTCATTCTATGGATTTTAACCCTTTACACAATTTGTTCGTAATTCTATATAAATCAATATATTCGAATCCGATCTTATCTTTAACCACAATTATCCAGAATTAACGACAATTAAAAAATTCAATTTTTCTTTAAATTGTGAATACACCATCACCCCTTCTGGAACAACGCCTAATCGATAATTCGTTTCTGTATGATTAATGTTGTATGATATTCATGACTATTACGAAAATCTGTTGATGATTAAGCTATCTTCAAAATCTAGAAACTATCCAACAAACGAAATGTACTACTAAATATTCCTAACAATCGTTAACAGTCTTGCGCAATAAATTTTGTAATACTCATTGGAGTCAGCACAATGCACCCACGTCATCTCTGCAGGATTAACATGTACTTACAGAATAATATTTCCAACTACCAAGTGCCATGTTCCAGTAACAATAAAACTCGTTCAATAGAGAGTTAAATAAAACTTCGCGCAGCCAACGCAGCAATAAACCAAATGGCAATACATCGAAGCTTATGTTTCCATTTGGCAAATTGAAAACCAGTCGAGCTTTTTTGCGTTAATTTCACCACGTAGGAGCCGCGGCAATTGTATAAAAACGTCGGCCACAGTTCCAAGTATTTTGATTTATCCATGCTGGGCGTCCGTTTTGTTGGATTCGCAAGCGTCAGCATCACGCCACCAACGAGAAGAATTAATTGCGACCGGCAACAGAACGACATTGGCCGGCGAACTGTGCTACCCGGTTAAAATCATTCACCTGTCCAACTGTCACAGTCTTCTGGTCCCGCCGATATTTCATATCCCGCGAGTGGATCTCGCCGAGCAACCCTTTTATCCAGATTCTCAATCGTATCTACGTCAGCTGGAGATACACTCGAAATAGATGAACTCTTGGCCTAGATCTTTATGCGTCCGCCGTTTCGATGGGAGAAACGAACGAGCCTCGCCTTCGAGAATCTTCACTTCGAATCCGCATTACACTGTACCTTCTGTAAATTCTCTTCGATGGATCTTCCCTTGATCCAATGCTGAAAACTCGACTTGTCTTTCTATTATTTTACATCAGAAGCATTTCGAATTTCCCTTTCGGGTGATCCGGATAATTAACCCTCGTGCAATCGAAGATCCATCTTGTTTGTTCCACTATTTTAATGATACTATCTTGTATCAGGATATCTTCAGAGATCTCTTATCATTGAATAATTCAAATCCAGAATTTGATACCTTCATTTAAAGTACTTAAACATTTTATTTCTGAGCGTTAATCTTGTTATTGTACAAACAAGTGTGGAAGTCTTTCATCATTTAAGAATTCAATTGCAGAATTTAAACCTTGGTTTAAAGTAAATTGTTTATCGAAAGTGATTTATTTCTGGAGCGTCAATTTTGCGTTATTGTACGAAGAAGTTTGCAAGTCATTATTCAATAACGCAGTTTGCAAAATTCAGTGCTTCCACTTAAAATAATTGAAGAGTTTATTTCTGATTTATTGTATGAAGAAGTTTGTAACGTAGTCTTTCGTCGTGCAATAATTTTTTAATCGAGTTCTATTCAAAAGTGTGTATTTGAAGAATCTATTTTTAGAATGAAAATAATGTTAGTTGCTTTTGTTTTGTACTATGAAGTGTATTTATAACTATTTCTGTTTGAATCAACATCAAGTTCATCATACTGGAACTGCAGATCTGGATTGAAAACAAATATTTTTTGGAGAAACTGCAAGAAACGGAGCTACGTAAAAATTTTTTAAAAATTTCAAATAATACTTTGCCGTCTTAAAATCCTTTTAATGGTCGTACTCTTTCCGACTTCATCTATTCATTTATCTTATAATGCATAAAATCCAGAGTCTTTTCACAGCATTTCCGATTTCTTTTCATTTATACGAACTTACGAGATCCTGTCTTGCATACAGAATATTTCGCTCAGATTTTATCCAATCTCATGAACAAAAAATAACCGTATAAAGAACTACTTTTTTATTTTTTTTTCATTCATAAACTGATCAATTCTGTTAGATATTAGGCTATTTCATGAAAGAAAAACGACAATGTAGGGAATGTAGTGTATTCTATGACAGAAAATATTAACTAAAAATTTTCTTACGTGAACTCGCGAAGCGTCACGAGCACGGGGGTTAGCCATAGCGCAATTTCCCATCGAAAAACTCTTTTATCAAAAAAGTATTACGGTCTCCTGTGAGCGTATCGATGTCCATGCTTGCGAATCCCGAAGCTCGCCAACCATTTTCGACACACGAGTCCCCCTTCTTTTCACGAAAAACGTCCGATAAATGTCTGCGGGCAAAGATTTCCAGTTCATTCGTCACTCCGGCTGGCAGCACTCGGATCTCGTTCTTTATGTCCACGTTCTCTTGCTCTGCCTCGTTGGCCTCAAAGTTGCGCAACGGATGAGCTTCCATTGTCCAAATATTTGCATTAAGCTCAATGTACCGGGCTGCATACATACATACGCGAGAGTGAGAGAGACAGAGAAAAAGAGAGTGAGATATCTTCATCTCGCCGCACACGCAAATTCCGCAAACCGTCGCGCCGCCGAAATAATCCAATCAAACCCCGTTGCTGACACGAGATGAAAAATTCACGAGCTCCCGAAAATCCTTTGAGTTTCGTAGCAGGCGAACAATGGCCTCCATAAAACCATCGATTTCCGATTTGCCCGGCTCCCGAAGTGCATCCCCTCTTCGAAAAATTCTAGCAAATCGACTATCAAACAATTGGCTGCGCGATTCTGAGCTGTTCTGGCCAATCATATTTGAATTGAGCCAGACCGACCAACAATTAATTACGTTCCTCAATGTTCAAGTTTCATGTTGTTTTTGAAGAACCTTCGTACATTACCATTTACTGTAGAGACGGGAAATGATGTACTTATATTTTTTTATATAATCTACTCCGAAGAATATACGTTTCAAGGTACATATATCTTTATTTTAAAATGGTAACCCTTTTCCAAACAATCTTGTTTATGCATAATTCCGATCTTGAGCGAGACAGACATGTATTTCTTTCCATAATAATTTGAATGAATTCGAAGGTATATTTTTTAAAAAAATTTTTAAATGTTTCTCCTATTCATTTCTCTCATAAATACACAGCATCCACAGGCTATTTGCGAACTATTTTAAACTTGTTAATTTTAAGTATTGCCCAACACTGCTCGTAAGATACAGCACAGTTCGAAAAGATCGCAAGTTTTCTTGAAAATTGAGTGACCCTGCGTTTTCCACAGAATACCCCGTTTCCATTTGCAGGCCGGAACATGGTACATATAGGAAAAAAAACGTGTATGAAGCCACGTAAATCGTCAGGCGATACAGAAGCGAATATTCCTCTGGAGCTGCAGTGGCTCGAAACATCCGGCCCGATAGAGACAAGCCACACCATTAAGCGGCGTGATACCCCCATACAAATCACGTCGATCTGCGATTTATGGTCCTATCCCCTGCCACCCTTCGTGCTATCGTGTTATCAGTCTTTCCAGTCGCCCAAAACGAGATCCGAACTCTGGAAATACTCTGTTTTCACGCTGTCCGTGCTGTGATCCTTTTCTTCGGCGTTCCATTTGCTTTTTGAAACCACGTTGATCAATTTACACCCGAGATGTCACGGGTATGTTTCACCCTGGATCCACAGTGTCCGATATTTCGTCCTCGGGCTCAAAATTATCTTGAGTTTTATCTCACGGGATCCTTTCCAGCTTTTCTTCGACGGTCCCTGTGCTTTTTGAAACAACGTTGATCAATTTACACGCGAGGTATTTTTCACCCCGTTCCAGAGTTATCAATATTTCGAGAACTTATTTTAATTTTGCTCACGCGAAGGTTTCACCCTTTCCGTCGCGCGGAATAATTCGCAGCTTTTCCTTCGATTCCCACGGAACTCCTTCATTTTCGAGCTTTCATTTGACGCGTGCCGACTCGCCAACGGCGCGATGCGAACTCTGCACAAGCAGCCACTAACCCAATTATCCCGAAGCTTGCTTTTCGCGACGTTCCGCAACATTTTATGCTACCTAAATAATTTTCAGCCACTTTCGGCGATTCGACAAAACTGCTAGAAATATTTCTACATAAACAGAAATGACTTAAATAACTTAAGCCGCTTAAAAATTAGTTTTACTTACAGTAGAATAAAGCAAGTCAATAAAAGAAATCAAACATTTCCTAATTTTCTCAGAGTAAAGTTCTTTATGTATGACTGAACAATTGCTGAGTCTGCATCAATTGCACGTCATAAGAGCCGCTTATAAATGTCTTTCATTGTATAACAATTTTGGAAAATTAAAAATTACGCTGTCTTCTAATCTTTTTAACTTTACTACTGTTTTGAATTTCTCTTGCTCATTGCTGTAATAAATGCATATAAGCCAAAGCCTGCCAATTAGAAAATGTTTCGACTGCCAAGGGTTAACACCCCAGGAGTTTAGTTTGAGCTCGGCAGCATGAACCTGTGGCGGTCACGGCTAAAATGATACACAGCCACAGTTCTTGGACTTCGTTTTAGTAACGACAGAGTCGCATCCATTTATTTCCGGTCCCATTTCACGGAGCATCGATAACTCGTCACCTCATTGATCCCCGAGGCCCTTGGAAATTTCGAAATCAATCCTGTGTATGCGTCTCGCAGTCAGCTTTTGTACGCCATACGCGAACACACAACCGCTATAATTTACCGGCGTCGGTACTCCCGTTTTCATTCGCCGCTTTTGCCCGACTCCCTGTGTCCCGGTTCTCTGTTTTCCACGGCGCATTTTCCGCGACGATGTTCCACGCTCTCGCGCCCGCATTCGCGCGCTAATGTTCCGATGGTCCGCCTTTTGCGGACCGACTTTAAACCATTTACCGGGATCCCTTGTGCGATATTTTTTTTCTTTGATTCCGATGTTAAAGGCACGGCTCGCGTTAATGCACACGGCGCGGTGCCCGTACCAGCTCGTACTCGCTCGAACTGCTCGTTCCTACTCGCTCGCGTGTTTATTTCGCGAAAAGGCCCCCAGGGGAAAAAGTTGCGCAGCATCAGGCCAGACTATCCTGCATTCATCGACGGCACAAAACGCGCGCCTCGGATTTTCCACGAACCGCTTAAAAGGATCCGCGAGCTTTGTTCCCGCGGACCGACGCGAACGACGATGCTTTTCTTCCTTTCCATGGAACGTTCTCTGTTATCGAGCACGAGTAATTAATGCGTGCCGCGATTAGCGACGACATAAGTCTAACTAAATCGGTGCTCAAGCATTTTTTTCGATTACGAATTTTCTGTCATGGAGTGCCTCTACATGGAGAACCTGGACTTTCCTGTAGTCCCTTCTGGGGGTTGCAATCTTGGAAGATTGAAAATTGAACGTGTAAAATCTCTGATCTTCATCGGAAGTACTCTTAACTGTACTTTCATAATCATGAAATGACAAAGTTGTACGACATTGTTTAACTTCGTGCCCGAGTAAAACAAGAACAACATCGAACTTGTGAGAGAACTTGAAGTATTTATAAAAGATCGACTTCGTTTTGGAAAGAAGGCTTTCTTTAATTTCCAAGATTACATCCTCTAACGCACCTGTTATTGATAATTTTATAACGTAAAATATTAATTTGCTGATTAAATAATCCTGGTTATGCTATCTGCCAGTAGTAAAATTTCTTTTTTTCTTCCAAAACACATATCAAAAACAAAGTACATATTAGATCTAATCTTCTCACGCATGTAGCTGATAACGTCCAACAAAAATGACGAACTCACGTAGTCATAGCGGCATCAAAAACCACAATTTTCGTTTTTGCTCGATTCTCATCACTATAGATTTCCACGATCAAGAGATACGTTAGCCTGCTGTTTCCTGAACCAGCGAAAAATCAACAGCATCCGAAACATAAAATATCCTCGTAATTAATACATAATATTTCTCTTACATCGAGATCTCGGATCCACTTCCAAGTGAAATATTGAGTATGTACTTTAATTATAAGTACAAGCTTCGCTGGCTCCTCAGTAAACAGTCAGCGAACTCTGTATCTATAATTGCGAGAGACGCCCCGTGCAGGTTTTCACTAGCGAGTGAAATAACGATTTTAATTTATGCTCCTCGCAGTCCCAAAAACACCGTCCACGTATTTGATTTTGATTCCACCTTCTCAGTTCTCTTCTTGTTCTTTACCAATGTTAGGAGTGCCGGCAGTGTACTACCACGGAACCGGAAGTGACAATGCGGGGCGCGCGTATACGGAGACATCGATGCAACACGTCCAACGGACCGCAATCCGGAAGAAATGTATGAAGTCGACATTCACTCTGGGCCTGGAAAATAACGCATCGCACACACCTTCTCTGTCCTTTTTGTTTTGTTTTTCTCTCCTTTCAATCTGTACATCTATCTTTCCGTCTCATTGACTATTTCTACGCCTGTCACTTTGTCTCCTGAGTCTCTATCTAGCTCTATCTTCTTCTCCTTCCGTGCAGATTAAAAATGTATTCGCCGATTTCGACGAACGTTCTCACACAGTTCACACGGTTCCGTCCGACAATTATAATCCTCGATCGAGCCTGTCTGTTGTTCAACGGAATTCGTTTCTGCAACATCGCGACGCGAATTCTAGCAATTGTACGAGAGTTTCGACGGGTTGAGCGCAAAACGAGCCGCGTATCGTCGTCGGAACACATCGTTGATCGATAGTCACGGGTTCTATTATTACAGGACAAATATTTCACGAGCACCCGCCACGTCCGCGCCCTGAACGCGATGGTCGATCGTTCCGGAACGACTTCGAGGAAAATGGTGCGCGGAAATCGCGTGAATTCAGAGTTGAGCTCTGCATTTTGAACGTCGGTTAAGAAATTTAAAATACGAGCACCTAGTTTGGAGATATAAGTACAATGACAGTACTCGTGATTCAATTAGAATTTCATGTTTTACATTTATTTAATATGAACACGAGTGGTGTGCTATAAAAATCGATTCCAGTGTGAATATGTTTGGTATATACGAAATAGAGAACCGTAATTTCTGGAGGATCTTGCAGATTCTGGAGAACACGATTTTTATTGAAAATCCACGTAGAAGGCAATTTTATGACAATAAGAAACCTAGTGGTAGTCGACAGATTATGCTTTTTACAACAAGATATAATACGTTGAAATAAGGACGCTAATGGCTACAGTGATTAACCAGGGTTTAAAGATATTTTGATAACAATTTTTCCACGAGATTTAAATCGTTGTACCACATATTATGAAATGTTTGATCAAATTCATTTTCACTAGAACTTGTAGGTTGCTGAAGTTTACTAGAAATTGTGGGCTGCTGACTTTTCATCCAGGGTTAGTTCATTATGACATATACTGTGATATATACAATTTTTCACTCAAGATTTAGATCATTGTACCATATTTTTATTGAAACATTGTGTTCTATCTCGTAAAAATCCAAAAGTGTAGTCAACTAACTATAATCAATTTCTCACGGTCCCAAAGTTGTGCATCGATCTTCTCTGAAATTGAACTCTTAGGTGTGCAAGATCCTCTCCACCGAACGTCGCGTATTCGCAGAACTTTTAGTGTCAACAAGCGCATAAATTCCGGATCCACCGGTTCTCTGATTCTCTACGGGAGCCATAACCGGGTCGCGAAAGCCCTGATCACAAACTCTGCGTGCCTCGTCGTCGATTTCCGGCGCATCGCGAAACAAAGGGCGCGGAGAAAGGAAAAGTAGAGGACGGAAAGGGAAGCGGGAAAAGGCCACATGCAGACACACATAAACACACACGCGCACGCACGCACGCACACATAGAGAGGGAGTGAGGTAGAATCCGGGAGAAAAGCGAAAAAGTCGCGAGAAACATAGAACGCGTGCTCGTTCGATCGTCACAATCAGCGAGAAGTACGCGCGACAAAGCAACACATGGAGAAAAGTCACGTCCGTGTCTTTCTGTCCTTTCGGTCGTCATCATCTTTGACGTCAGATTTTCTGTTCGTTCGGTTTAATTAGCCAACGAGAGAATATGCGTGTGAGAGAAAGAGAGCGAAAACGAGAGAGCGAGAGAGAGAGAGAGAGAGAGAGAGAGAGAGCCGCTGCCGTGATCCGGCACGGCGCGGCGTGGCCGATCGTCGAACAACAGAAAAAGACGTAGCGAAACGTGGCATTCACGCGACACGCCTACGCCATCAAGCGCGGAGCAGTTGTGATCAGAGTTTTATGTTTCAGTGGATCTTACCAACGGACAGCTCACCTCCAACAACAACACGCCCTTGCTCACGCAAGCACTCTCTGGTACGTCTACAAAGTTTTCCATTCTTTCTAGGCTTTCGTTCCTCTACCTGCGCTTTCTTGTGTTCTCTCGCCAATTGTTGTTGAAAACGAGCTGAATGGACAGCGAGCCCACCGGCTTCGCATACGGGCTGAGACGCTTAAACATACTTTGATGACTCCTGTAATCTTTGAAAATCCAAAGAAAAATATAAATCTTTGGTTTAGGGTTCAGGTCATGCACATTCCATTCTAGAGTAGTATTTTTATCGAATGGACCTTTCATTCAGAGTTATCACTATATTAATTATCTACCCTTATTGCAGCCTTCTATAAGGCGATTTTAATAAACGTGGTCGTGCAGACTCTCTTCAGATCTCGGATCTAAAAAATTGAGACAATGTAAATATTTATAGCAATCGATATCAGCTTAGGAAACGTCTTAGAACTGAAGTAGTAAAAGACTTATAGTTTGAAATTGCTTTACAATACAAAATTTCCTGGGTATATTCATCTCAAGAAAACTTTCGTCCACTAGATTATAAGCTCTATAAAACCAAAGCGATTTTTCTTTTCTATTATTTTTATTAAAATTACAGGAGTTACTCAGGTGGTTTGTCTCTCGTGAAAACACATACAGTATACCCACAAATCAAATATTTTAAGGGATCCACTCTATACATATACTAATTGAACATGAAAACAGCTTTCAATATTATTGACTTGTAACATAAATAAGTTCGGCTATATTCAATATGTAGTTGAGTTTGAATTCTATTAAATCTAACTACAACTGACTCCTTGTTAATCACGAGGAAAGCACTAGAAAGATTAAAAGAATTTCTATCAACGTATCGATAACAATCATTCACGCGTGCAGGCAAATAGAAACTGTCTGGAGCGTCTGACCATGAGCGACCTATTCTACTTACAGCGACCTATTCTACTTACAATTTATGCTATGATACGCGTGGCTGCCGAACTATGTTTGTGGCATTTAATATAGAGTAAATGTATAAAGATTTATTTAGCAAGACTGTAGACATACGACTACAAAAAATACGTGTACACAGTCTTTATTAAACAATATTTTTATCGCGTGATACTGGTACGTGTTCCACCGAACTTATTCGTGTTACAACCCAGTATTTCCACGTTATTAACGCGTAAAGTCCAAAAAGGAGATTCCTAATCATCAGTAACTGTGGAAAAATTTACAAATGTTCATTTTAGTTGAGGGTATGATCTCTCGAAAAATATTTGACACACACACACACACACGCACACACACACATAACAGTCCCCGTCCAGGTGCAAACGTCAGAATGCACGGCCAATAGGTCTCGCCCGTTACGACACACGGTTTCCGATTCTTGATAACTTTTCATTATCGAGTCACGCGATAGAAACGAAAGGCAATATATACGGGAGGGAGGAGTGTCGGGGAACGAAGATAGAAGCCTCCTACGGCTTCTTACGAGAGAGACCTTCGTGATTGCCAGATCGAGACGTTACGATATACCAGGCCGGGATCCGGTATTACGGTGTTGCAACGGGGCCCTGGAACTCGTGTAATTCAATCCTCTTTCGTGATTCGATTCTCGAGCTTTAACCGAAACAAGCTTTGCATTACGCCGTAATGGCAAATTGCAACCCTAATTCGGCTCCTTCGTACTTCGAACCGTGAATCGCGAAAACCCGCTCGCGCTCTGTTCAAGGAACTCTCCCTCTTGCAAACGCCACGTCCCCGACGAACCGAAGGTTTAGCCACGGGTTGGATATACGGTATCCGTGCTGGAATTATTTCTTAGTTGCCGGATCAGGTCGCCCCGTTCTGCCTTCGTCGTCGCGATGCCGTGAGAACGATTCGAGGCGGAGGGAGAACGCAATTGTGTTTCGATATTCGTTTCCCGATGGATCGATGCCCGTTTGCTGGCTTGTATTGTGTTCCTGCGAGCTAGTATGACGCGTCGAAGGATGCTAGTGAATAAATTCGATTGGGGTCTTGCTAAAGTGCTAGTTGTTCGGAGAGTGTACACGGTTCTGGTCGATCCTTTCGACCCTGCTGAAATATAAACAGTGGAGGATCAAATTATTAGTCACTTGCATAAAAATAACGTTGTAAGCAAATATACCTTTCGTATAGTGGCTCTAACAATTTGATCACCCACTATGTTTCAGTAAGGTTGTTGATTTTCTGTGACAATACATGTCACCTGTATACAGTGTCCTGTACTGGTTTAGTTTGTTGAACTATGTAGTACTACTTCTGATTAGCAACTGTCATATATAGACATATTAAATTATATATACAATTAATAATGTGCAAAGAGTATAGAGACGAAAATTTTAATTTTTATACGAACGATCAAAGTACTCTCTTCAAAAATTATGTCCCAGACATTCGATCTACAGTATGAAATGACTATTAAGTTCGTATAATTTCTTAAAAATATTATACTTCAATTTATAATACGCTATGAAAAAAGAGATGAAAGACGGAAGGGTTAAGTCATTAAATATTGAGAATCTAATTTCAAATCTCTCCAAGCATCGATTACAAGGGTCCTTGAATAGAACTACGAACATGACATCGTAATAATAATTCAGACCAAAAATGCATCGAACGAAGCAGGACAAGCCAGTATGCGTCTCACGATCTAAAATCGCCAAGCAGTATAACTGCTCCCTTAGCGTCCGCGTGATTTACCGCGGTGTTCGAGAGACGATGAACAATATCCGAGGAGGAGCGACACCGCAAAATCTCGCCGGGAGTAGATTGCACGCGAGAAATTTACGAGCGGAATCCTCCTAAATAAGTAAAAGGGACCGCAATTCCTTCCAGAATTCTTTCCTCCAGGAATCCGCGCTAATTTCTCGAAAATGGTCGGACCGATCCAAGCGCTTTTCACCGGGCGTATATCGTGAAAGGACTTTCTTCTTAACCGGCGGCAGGCGAGGAGAGTCTTCCTCGAAAGGGGGTGGGTTAGGAGGGGTAGTAGAAGTAACTCAGAAAGAAAAAGAGAGACCAACGGAAAAACGGGACATGGAATTCTGAAAAGTGTCACACGTGTAGGTAGACGCCGCCAGCGATATACACCAGCTCCTCGAGCGCAACCCTTTTATTTTTTATTCGGTTTTACCACTCCCGCGGAATCCGATCCTCGCTTTCTCTTTCTCGTTCATCTTTCTTTCACCCCCGTTTCGTTCGCCGTCCGCAATCTCCTCTCAAATAAATCAGACTTTTGAATCGCGCTCACCCGAGTTCCCTCTCCCCATCGACGAATCCGGCCTCCGCTGGCAGAAAACTTTGTAACCGGCCGCCATTGTCCAGAGTTTAAAAGCTGAATGGGGTTTTAGATTGTACATCGAGCGCTTTCGGGGTTTGTCATACTCCGCCCTCCGACTTTTCTTCAAGCAAGTTTCGAATTCTTTGCGTTCATTCCCCGGTCCACCCCCTTCTACCCGCGATCTCCTTCATCGTCTTCGTTTTCTATCCCCTTTTATTCGACTTTTACCCGTTAATCCACGAGCACGTATCGCATGAACGCCAGTGCTCAATTTGCCCGAAAATCTCGACGAAATTGATAAGAAGCAGCTCTTAGATCCTAGAATCTCATAGAATATATATTTAGTGGCAATTCAATGCCCTCTTGTTCAAAGTTCATCATTAGTATTTAGCCTTTTAATTGAGCCACTTCGAAATTGTGAACACATGCGATTGAAAACTGCGACTTAAAACTTATTTTGGAAGTATAGAATGTGAATCGGAATTATGTATTTACAAGAAAAATTAATGTCTTTCGAATTTTAGAATTAGTGTTGATAATTTCCATTCTACATAACAGTCCGCGACCTAAGCACAAGTATTTATGAATTGAGCTTCAAGAGTATGTTTAGAGGACAATCTCGGGATTTCTGTTAAGATGAAACAATCCCTGAAGGGTAGTTTCCCATATTGCTTAAAGAAGCATTACTGAAATCCTGATGGCGGTCTGTGATTATTAGAGTGAGCTCAAATGCAAAACTGAAAAGATATTACAAGAATTTGAAGATATCATTACATTATTTTAGATTTTTTGAGACGACGAAAGGAGAAAATACATTTCCATCTAGCTTCGAGTTTTTACAATTGATTTAGACCATTTTTATTTTCTACGAAGGTCCACAGATCCTAATAAATATTTGCACAATTGAACTCCGAAAGATGCCAGATCTCATTCTTATATGATAAAACTAATATAGGGGTAGCTCACCTTCTTATTGAAAGAAGCAATGTTCAAAATAGAATCTACAGATGAACTCATGAAACTAGTTTATACACTATTGAACCACGCATAAAAAACAAATGCATGGTTATTGTGTACATTTTCGGGCAAATTGACTACCGCTGATGATTTCCCCAACGAAAAAAACGACGCATTGGCGTACACACCGTACTAGGGACCCCGTACATTAATCTCTTTCGTGGTGGTCGTCTCGTTTAGCCGGCTCCACGAGGTCTGAGCGAAAGCTTTCTCCTGGCGAGGCGAGCGCTGGATGACAAATCGGTAATTTATTCTTTGCTCTCGTGGACCTTCCTGTAATTCCGGACATATTTTAGGCCGTCACGTCGCCGCGGCTAATGGGAGGAGGATGCTCCCGTGATGGATCATCCGCGAAACTCCTCGAAATCGATACAACACACGCGAGTTCCTCTACCAACTTTTCTCCGAGCTTCTCGAATTCGAGCAGATCGTTGTCCGTGTACTTCTGACAATTCTAACAATTATGTACTATTTAGCTGATAAGTCACTGCGTCATTGTAGATGTTTACCAATTTCGCTTTGCACTACGCGTGGCTGTCGTCCTTTGCCGTTTGTTGCTCTTTGCTCTTGTGAGTTTCTTATCGCTTTGCGCTGTTCAGTGATTGATGTGATTGAGATGAGTGGTAATGGTTGAATGGAGGCGACACATGATCTGCGAGCTGTAGAAATTATTGTGGAAAATTATATTGCTGGACAAGAGTCTGAGTACAGGCTGTTAGATGCAAGTTTTTGTTGAATGGACTAGTTGATATAAAAATTGTCGAATAATCCTCTCATTTTTCTATATTGTCATTCAAAATAATTTCCAACTTAAAATATTAGCGGGATATGAAATTATAACTTTCCCATATAACTTTTAATCTTCTATAATCCAATTTTTCAAGTTTGAATAAAAAATAGTTAATTTATAGTTGAAAATAGTTGATTAAATTCTAGCTAGAAAGCAAAATCAGCTTCAAAGTTCAGCTTAAATTCGTAAAACATCTACGGCCTGCTAAAGTTAAATTTAACAAAAGTTTACTTGTAATAGGGTATGCCAAAACATCTATCCAGCAGTATAATCAACTAACTCTCGCCCATACAAAAATAATGAATCGTGTAGTCATTACTTTGCCAATAACATCGCGCAGATGCCAAAGTAGAATGCGACGGCTCAAGCCAGACCAATAAAGGTCTAAAGCTATCAATGAGATTTAAAAAACAGATCGATTGTAGTAGCGATCAAGTAGAATGTGACGGTTCGAGTCAGACCAAAGAATTTTATTCATTCATTCGTAGTGTTCAAAAAGAATTTTCTGACACATTACCTACCAGCAATTAATCAGTGCTTTTAACATTAATCTTACAATTAAACGAAATCCATAACCAAGAATATATTTTAATAAATTTTTCAATAATCACAACAATTTTAAATCATTAAATCACTTGAAGTATATGAATATGAAGTAAACAGTACAATTTATTCACTTCATTTTGAATTATTATTCATTGCACAGCATTCGGTAGGTAATATGTTATGTTCACGTCAATGGAACAAAGAGTAAAGAATAAAATGTATCAGTCGTGAGTTAGCTCGAGTTCTCGTCGGAATGCGCGACCGCTAATACGTTCTGTGTTTCAGTTCTGTTTTTTCGCAGCATGTATCCTTTGTTGTAACAGAACACTAATGTAAATACCGCTAGGTACAACATTTGAAATCGTGTCAGAAACGCAAACGATTCTTTCCCGGGAGCGAGAAGCGTGGCATTAAGTCGTCGATTCGAACTAAACAGCACGTGCCCAACGATCTTTCTGTGTTAGCCGCCGTTACTGTCTCGTGCGATTGCGTTGCCTGTCCTACGCGACGTGTGTATGCCAGTGCTCATGTATATACATACAGGGTGACCCAAAAATGTAGTTCCTGGAAAGAGGCGATTACTCAGGTGATTTGAAGTAACTTTTTCCTTTCTTAAAATATTTCCCGTGGCCTTGTTAAGGAGTTATTAACGAAAAACACGGACCAATCAAAGCGCGGCTACAGCAAACTGAGTCCGACTCGGCGACAGGTCCCGCTTAGCGTGGAGTCGCTGTTGGCTGAGCCAGAATCAATCTGCTGTAGCCGCGCTCTCATTGGTCCGTGTTTTTCGTTAGTAACTCCTAAACGAAACCGCAGATGCCATTTTAGCAAAGGATTATGTCACTTCAAATGATCTTAGAAACCTCTCATTTTCGGATGTTGAAGGAATTTTGAAACACCCTATATACTATACATCTGTCCAGCAAGTTTCTGTTGTTCCATTACGCGCAAAGCTGTCTTGTAATCCGCTTATTGAGTATCCTATCCCCGTTTTATTTGCTTTTCTCCCCGATGTTTACGTGTGCGTTTACGATTATTTGTCGCCGGACGGAGGCTTTACTATACAATACCTAACCGCCACTCTTTGTTGCATCGTACTTACTTTGTTGTATCGTACGTGCCCTTTTGTGTACACAGTGTGCGTGTACGTTTGTGTGTATGGTGTTGTATTAGATGTATAACTCATCTTCGCTCGTTGCTGTAATGTCCCGCGGATCGAACGAAAAGTAGATGATCGTTGAACGCGAATCCTTCTCTGGATCGACAATTTCTCGTACATATACATACATAATACATAATGATATACGCTATATAGTGTTCGATTACGTGAAGTTTTGTCAATAGCGTTTTATAAGCGTGTTCAGTACTATCAACGTTCTATTAGTCTCAATAAGTTGTTGCAGTCAGTAGAGACATACAGACACATACACGATATAGTAGCATTAGACGTAATTAGGATGCGTAATGTACTGTCACACACTACTGAAAACCGACATCGTATAATCTTTCAGCGAATTATTGTACATAAACCAGTTATGGCCACATTTGTTGCCTTTTTCAGCATGCTGTTACGGTGTCTTCCTGTGTGTCAACTGTATAATCGGTCGGATGTTTCCAAGAGAATTGTGCGTCTCGAGGAGACGCAAACACTATATGAGACACACAGTTACACGTCTTATTTACAGAGTTACTCTTACTATCTCTATGGCATGCATTTCTATGGTTCACAGAGACTTTCTCGAAATCTGTGTCCACATTTGTTACAGTAAAGTAGCCCTTCGATATTCATACATTCTCTCTACTGTATGAAATTTCACCTATACTCGCGTTCAAGATGTACTAGAAAAATAAAATGTCAGATGAAATATCCAGGTTACTGTTATCAATATATTATACTTTTTACTGTTCGTTTCTTCAGAATTGAAAATAAAAATCACGTAACGCTTGATGGTATGCGATAACATGTCATTGTCTAGTTTAGTAATCGTTTAAACAATACATTATGGTAACAGAACGAGGTGCAGTAAAACGTTTTCACATTGTTTTCTTTTCGTTGTTGGACGAATGTCTATACGACGTTTACTTCACTATTTTAATTACGTATACAATCTAGAAAAATTGAAAAAATGTATCTAGTAAAATTGAAGACGAATACTAAAACGAACAACATCAAAATCGAAAGTGCCTATTACATCTGGCAGTATCCAACCACGTAGACCAATGTGAAGACGCCCTAACAACTGTGAACACAACTGAACCGATTATCTTCTTCTTCGAGTTCACAGCCGCGTTTGTCTCAACACCCGTAGTCTCTCGATCAATAAGGGTTGTTCGAACCAAGTTCTTCGAATCACAGTTGTTTGAATCTTTATACCTTCAGATTTATAATAGCGCGCGCTCGAGACAGAAAAGAGGAATGAGAGAAAGCGAGAAAGAGTGAGAGAGAGAGAGAGGCGAGAGAATGGTGTTGGTCGATGCGGGCGTATGGGTGTAACTTCGGAATGCTAAAAATGAAGGCGCGTTCGTTGCAGTGATGAACAACTACCAGGCGGCCGCAGCGCAGGCCGGATTTCCGCCGGCGTCGCCGCACGCGGCCGGCGGCCACGGTGGGCCACAGAGCCGGTCTTTCCCTGCGGCCAACTCGCCGGGCCCCATCGACATGTATAGCTCAAGCGCCGCAGCCGCAGCAGCAGCCGCAGCCGCGGACTCCGCAGTCGCCAGCTACGTCCAAGCCGCAGCTAGTCCGCAGCCCCCTACGACCGCGTTCCCTGCGATCGCCGTGTCGCGTGCTCCACTTAACTACAGTCCCGTAAGTCCACTATACGATCTCCCTTCTCGCGGAACCGGAACACTCAACACGGTGACATCGAGTTCTATCAAAATGTCTAAACACAAAGAAGTCCAAGGTCTAAGTTGAATCTAGAGAACCAAGGTACAAGTCAGTCTAGGAGACTGGGATCCAAAGACCAAGTCAGTTTAGAGGACCAAAGTCCAAATCAGTTTAGAGGACCACAGTCCAAGTTCCAAGGATCAGTCTATGTGTCCTAGGATCAGCTAGAAACACAAACTAGGTAAAGCATCAAGTTTTATCGCAGATGTCATTTGTTAAATGAATGGATAGTAGATAATACAGACCGAGAACTGCAACAAAACGTGAATAATGATTAAATGAAAAAAAAACGAATTCGTCATAGAACTAGTTTTGTATATAAAGAGTATTTATTTAATAAACTCGTAACTGACATTGATGTTTCTCCGAAACATTATCGCATAGCACAGCGACAATTTATTTGTATTTTCTCGCCGTCAAAGGATGTAAAATCAAAGAGCTATCTATCCGGAATCCGGAGCACTCTCCGATTGCACCGGATCGCAGAATTACCACTGAATAAATCTGTACCATTTCAAATCACGTGTGGCCGGCTGGCTTTGGTTTGGATGTTTATTCATTAACATCTGGGCTCGATGTCATCGCATCCTAAAGCAATATCCTGTTATTTACGAACACGGAAGAAAGGAGAAATAATAAAAAAAAGAGATCGATGTTGTACACCAGTCGCTGAGAGTCACTCTCAATTGGTATTCACTTAACGGTTTGTTTTTACTTTGACGCCGGACAAGAGGGAGCAATTTTCATTATACTTCTTTCCGCTCTCGTCGACACAGAGAGAAAGTCCGATTGATCAGGCTACTTTTCCAAGTATCCGAGTGTCCAACAGCTAACCCGTACTAACAGCATCGAATTATTGAATCTTGTGTGTGACGATTTTCCCGTCCAATAAATCCACGCCCGCGGAAACTGATATATTCTTTATTAGATTGTATGTACACATTGTACGATGAAACGAGGCTGAAGGGTTACCGAGAGTATGGTCGCCAAACCATTTTTTTTTTTTTTTAGAGTTTTGTATTCACTTATGTTGCCGCAGCTTCGATTGCAAAACAGCTTCGAACGCTGAGCTTCTCAGTTCGCCAATATATATCCACATATATATTTACTGATCTTATTTTTCTCACGTTTCTCCATCCCCCTCTATTCACCTTTTTATATCTCCTATTTATGGTCACTTGACAAAGAAGCGTTTTATTGTTTTTATTTTTTAATTGGACGCGAAAACTTTCAGGATCAAGTATCGCAATTGCACGTAGTACGAATCGTAATTGGATTCCTCCGAATAACCAAGTAGAGAAATTACTCATTGTACAATTGCGGAAGAACCTTAATAAATCATTTGTCTGCTTGTTTTAGGGCCCTCTAATACCAGCGGCGTTCACTAATGGCTACCATTGAGCCTTGTTAAGACCTAAAAACAGGTATGTAACCCCGTTACAACGTTCTCTATCCCAAGATATGTACTATCGTGAAAAATATTTTTCACTTCATATGAAAAAAAGAAACCTTCTTTCGATATATATATATACGAAAAAGACTTCTTTTTTTATAATTAATCAACTGCTCGTTATAGGACCCGTATGGAATTTGAACATGTATCGCAATGTGTATTGTATCGATAGTAATGTAGATAGACCGTAAATATAAGCCACCACCTACGTTTGACAGATGCCGCATCGCCTGTTCATCCGATCATGTTAATTCTCCTGTTGTTTTCCGATGTTAGTGTATAATCTTGCGAGTACAGTAATGACCACTCTTCATCCTTTTGGTTAACCACCGCTACAGAAACAACACGGTCGAAACACCACTTTCGATCAACTTTGTGTAAAATGACCGATGTTTCCTCAAAAAATAGGCTGGGGAATTTATGCTTTTATTAGGTTCACCAAAAAGTCACGTTCAGATCACTGGACCAGTTGTTATCAGGCGATATGTATTGGACTAATTGTTAATTGAGAGCATTGAACCATTCGTCTAAGCAATTTTCATTGAACCAAGTATGGTTCATTTTGTTCAAAATGATAAGTATTCTGTCATCTTTCAGTGTATCAAAAAACATTGAACCAACTGTTAATAGGAAGCATTGAACTCTTCCAATGAATTTTTATTGAACCAGTGTTTATAAAAGATAAATATGGCTCATTTTATAAGAAAGTATTATGTCATCGTTTAGCGTATTATGTGCATTTCGTACATTTAGTGCATTAACAGAAAAACGAGAGAAGACTTTGTGGCTTACCTAATATACCTTGCAAATAACCAAAGACTTATCAAACCAAGTATTTGATAAAGTATAACATCGTTTCGTTTTAAAAAGAAATGTACTTCATTCAATTTTGTTTTTAATTTCTTAATCGAATTTATGTTTTTAATAAAATTACCAACTAACTTGCAGAATTTGCACGAACTTCCCCAGTCTAAACGCAACATAGGGAGTAAAATGCTTTGGTTGCACAATTGCAGTAAGATTCGAATTAAACTTCTATTCGATCCTGCTTAATCAGAACATTTCTGCGAACATCTCCAACAAACACAACGATCCCAGATCCACAGATTCGATCTTTGCTGTACTCCGTTTAAATAATTGCAATCGTACCAATTAACAATGCCGAAAGGATTTTGCTTCCTCGCCTACCAAAGCACTTCGTCACCAGCTTGCGCTAACTCACTGATAGCTTCATCTTAAACAGTTTCATGATTCTATCTATTTTTTTTTGTTTATTATTAATAGACGCATGATTTTCTTTTTGATTAGGATGGACGAGAGGGCAGAGCGCAGCATGGTCGACTGACGGTACAGCGAGCGAGTTAAATGCCTTGGAAGAATTTATCACGATAAACGAACTCTGGACGGACGAGGATGCGTGTCACCATCAGCAGGAAGAATCAAGATTTAGATAGATGTCAGGATCAAGAGGAGGGAAGCTTTAGCGAAGAAGGAAATTTGAACAATATTCGGGACAAAGAGACACGAAGAATGAAAGTTAAACAGGCAATTGTACGTCCGAACCGTCTCCAGAAATCACACGAGAAGAAGACATGCTAGAGGATTGAACGGCAGAGGAGCAAGGGAAACGCAAAAATGGCTGAAGAGCTGCGTACAGCTGAATTTGGTGGCCGAAACTGCGTATTGATGCCCGTTCTCCGACATTAATAAAGAATAATATAATAATAATAATGAATTAAATTAATATGATTAATTGCTAAATAATTAAGCGACTAAGTCTAGAGTATATAAATACTATATATATAAATATATAAATATATATATAAATAATTGATAAATATTAGACGATAACGTATGATCCTTAGTATCTAAGCGAAGTGACGAAGACAGGAGAGAAAAATACCAACTCAAATACGAATATTATTACCGATTATTATATACATATGCATGTTTCTATACATACATATATATATAATAATGTTATATACATACATAACATTATAGCAATTACACAGATTAACAAAATAAAGCAAACAAAAGAGGGGGAGAGACAAGGTTGGTGCGCACGCGCGTATACGTATATTATATACATATACATTGTATATATGTGTATGTATATATACATACAAGACGTATAAATATGAATATATATATATAAATATAAATAAATAAAAATTATAATTATTATACGCGTGCACACGTTCGCATCCGGGGAAAGAACGTTTCCTTCTGAGCTCTCGGGGTCTTAGGCGTTTCGAGCTAGTATATGACGGATTTCTGAGGACGGCCGAGAGAACGGAATGACGTCATAGAGAGAGAAAGAGAGAATGAGAGAGAGAAACTGACGTGCGAATGTAAGGGTAGTCGGGGGATTAGGAGGAGATGACGAGTGGCTTCGCCCTTTTTCTTTGTTTCTCGCGAGTGAGCGAGCGGCCGCCAGCGAACGTTTGCGAACGTTTGCAAGCGTTTGCGAGCGTGTGTCCGCCACTTCTCAGCGTGCTCTTTGCCGAGCTGAATACCGGAATGGTACTTCTCTCGCCCCGGCGTCGTCGAACCACTCTTCTCCCTTTTTCCCGGGTGTGCAACGAGGGAAGAACAAGAAAGAACCCGAGAAAGAACGGAGGCAAAGAATGCAGCGACGACAGTACTAGTGAACAACCGATGAGAAATAGAAAGAAACAAGTTACATGGTAGTTGAGACACGTGTGTGACATCACGGACGAGGATAGAGACGCTGCTAGGGTTGCATATCGCGCTGAGAAATAGAAAGAACAAACCGAAGGAAAAAATGCAGCGACGGCAACACTAGAGAAGAACCGATGGAAGAAACAATGAGAGATAAAGAAGGGAACGAGTTATAGCTGAGACACGCATGTGACATCACGGATGATGTGAGAGAGTTAGGATTACCTATCGCGCGGAGGATCGCCCGATTCGGATTTGCAACGCAGTAGTTAGACAAACAAAGGGAGGGAACGGGAAAGAAAGAAATTGAGATATATTTGGAGTACATGTGTGAGAATGGCCCAGTTTCAAAGGGGATGCGTATCGACGTGAATCAACGGAAGAGAATCAGACATCGCGGCCGAAGAACGTTGGTTTGCAAGCGAGTGCATAGGTGCTATAGACGGAGGTGCAACGACAACCAAGGATGCACCCGGGTGGATTGCATCAGCGAACATCTGGCCCAGTATTCAACGTTGAGACCGATGGCCAGTCGGGTTCAATCGGCTGTTCTATGGCTGTCCAATCGATTACTTGCATTAACCTCGGTACACACATACATATTACCCGTACGCGAATTATTGTATCATTGATTTACCATAATGACCTATATACATGACCCTATAGAGGAGCCAGTGGGAAACTGAAACATCGTTCACCGCCATACTAACGTAAACGTGCACAAACAGACATACATACACAGACAAATATATGTACATACATACATATATATATATGTGTGTGTGTATTTATGTATATATACATATACATACATACAGACAGACTGTACATGCATGGAGACATTTATATATACATACAGACAGTACATTCATGCAGAAATAGATACATACAGACAGTACATTCATGCAGACATAGATACATACGGACTGCATTTGCATGCAGTCATACATACATACAGAGATTCATGCATTCAAGCGTTTCATACAGATACTGTATACCTCCCCGTAAGGAGCAGCCTACAGAGTGTTGCATGAACACACGATGGTCTATACAAACAAACACACACACACACACGCGCGCACGCACACGCTTTCACGTCGGCGACTTTTTGATCGACTTAAACGGATACTGAGAGATCTACACACATCAAATCCAGAACGTACCATGCGCAGATCCATAAACAATTACGTGAAATAAGGATACGTTAAAGGGAAAAAAATATACATATATACACACATGTATGCAGTTATTATACCGTTCGTCCGCAATGTACAGAGCGTTAGTTAACGGCGAGGACGCGAATCGCCTAAATTTGAACGCGTTAGTGCGCGTTTGGAAAAATGATAAAAAAAATGAGAGAGAGAGAGAGAGAGAGAGAGAGAGAGAGCGAGTGAAGGGATGATCGAGAACCAGTAAAAGAGATTGAACACTTTGATGAAGAGAGAGAGAGAGAGAGAGAGAGACAGAGAGAGAGAGAAATTGTGCGTCTGTGCCCCCGATTTGTATGCGAGAAAAAGCGATGATTGTATACATGTGAGAAAGAGAATGCGAGATGGAGAGAATTCATAAAACAATATATAGGATTTACGAACACGGTCATTTAAATGACATCGCGATTCAATGTAAAGTATAATTGAGCTAACAAGGAAAGACGTAAACGTGAGAGTATGAGAATATTATGTAGCCTTAATCGAGGAACGACTGGACACCAAAAATAATAAAAAAAAAGCAGATGAAGGAGAAGAAGAAAGAGACAAGTGGGAAAACATGTTGCGTTCTTTCGCGCTTCGAGTATTTGCTTATCGGAGGAGCAAGGATCGATACGAAGATTAAAACCGACGGCGCTCCATTTTGAATATTCGTCATTGGATTAAATTAATTGCACCGCGAAGTGTAATAAATGGGTAGCAGGGTGGTGTCGCATTAAACAAGCTTTCTTCTACTTTGGTGCACGAATATTTTTATGAGACTCGTCCGACAAATTCCGACACATACTCACGCGTACACAAGCTCAAAATAAAAAGGGTGCTTTTGTAAAACAGAAAAAGATCATGCGAACAGCCCTGCTCCCGGTCAGGCGAACCGTTGACGTGCATTATAAACGATCTCGGATTGGTTCACGCAACTTTTGTTAATATAAAACCGCTGATTCACGCCTGTCCCTTACGGAAACTATTATTCTAGCAATTAAATTGGGATCTCCGTCAAGCGAGCGTCAGCGAGCGATTTAATTAAATATAATTACGAGAGTAAAAAAATAAAAAAAGAAGAAGAAGACGACGGGATATACGTGCGACAATTATAGCGCGGTTATTATTGTATTCAACAACAGGGTAAACTTTAAAGAGCGAGAAAAGAGAAAGAGAGAGAGAGAGAAGACAAAAAATTAAATTCGGACGCGTGTCGCGTCGAACGGCGGCCATTTTGTTTTTCTGTGCGCGGCTGTGCGTGCGCGCAACGAAAAAACCAAAAAGCGAAAAAAAAAGAAGAAGTAATAAATGACAAAGGAACGAGTCAATTGTTACGAACGTTAGCAATACTTCGTCACGACCACAATGAATGAAATGGCAAATAAACGAACACAAAATGCAAAAAAAAAACAAGATAAATAAGAGGAACAAAACGGAGGAATAATACTGTACACTATAATCACGGGTTATTGTAATTATTAAGTTGATCTGGACGAGATCTCGCTCGTCCTCTGAAGAGGAGAAAATAGGAGAGGAGAAAATTATCTAGAAAGGGTCGAGAGTAAACAATGGAACGAACTGCGGTCGCGTGTGTCTTGCGAAACGTGTAACGCCGACATTCTTGCAAGCGAAACAAAATGGTAGCTGCTTCGTTACGCCGTTAAATGCGTGTAGAAAAAAAAACAAAAAAGAGAAGGAACGAAGGAAGAAAGAGATGTATCGGACCAACGGTAGTATCCTGGAGGAACCAGCGAGGCGCAAAAAAAAGGGATATGGAAGAGTATTGTAAGAACGGGATTACATCGGGAGAAAGGGGATACTGCCATTGGATACGAGCGATCAGAGATATCCGTTCCTTGGATTCGAAATTTCGCGTTCATTTCGTCCTAATCGTTCCCCTAGATCTATACGGAGACTTCTGAAGAGGACATTCTTCAGGGGCAGATTATCGTTGTTGCGAATTAGCGGATCCTTTTCTTCAAGTTTGCTCCACGTTGTCACGTTGGCTTCAGAAACTGCGTCGGGCCTTTAGTTTGCCAGTTAACGAACGGAAAGATCTCGCGAGGGAATGGTAGTATACCGGAACACACAACACCACAGTTCAGAGAGATCAAACGAGATTAGGAGAGACCGCAAGCAGGCAGAGAGAAGCATAAAGAAGAAGGAAGTCATGCTTAAGTGTACAAGTTATAACTTTTCGCAGTTAAGGTGAAAGAATTTTGGGTTCCTGGTAACTGATGTCAATTCATCGTTTTAAACTATTAATAAACGGATCGGATCAACAATACGGTTCACTCGGAACGAATTGACCGAGGATCTTGACGATCCAACTTGCAGTAGATAGCAAATTTGTCGTGATAGAAGGTAGCAAGGCTCCGAATCGCGTATCGACGATTGAATTGCTTTCGTTCGAGCTTACTATAAGTTTCTCCCATTCACGATCAAACTATAAGGTAACTTTGCAGCAGGAACCCAAACGACTTTCGGCGAGAATCCTCTGGCAGTGTGACAGAGAGTTATTATATATAAATAAATATACACACACACATATTCGAAAGAGATCTACGATCAATTATTAATTAGCGAAGAAACAAAAAACGAAAGAGAATGTGAGCGAGTTAATTGACGGGAAAAGCGAACGAGGGAAATGAAGAGACGGAATAGGAGAGCCGAGTTAGGCGAAAATGAAAAAAAAGGAGGAAGAAAGAGAGAAACCAACAAACAGGAGAGCAAGTAAAGAGTATATGTGAGTACAGTCCACGCGTTTATATTTATAAATATGAAATACATTAATATTGAAATATTACGTCTATATCTACATCTAGTATATATAAATATATATAAATATAAATATATATATATATATAAATATAAATATACATAATGAACGATTAAGAAAGGCAAGAAAAAATATATTATGTCTATATTATAAACGATTAAGGCGACAAACAAAACAAAAATATGAGGATTATGGAGATGAACAGATATATTGAGACATTGTTTTATGCATTTGTATATATATAGTTATTGATGTTTTAAAAAGCTAATTATACTATTGTACTGATGACAAATTTTTCGATCACCACCGATCGTGGGAGGAGAGCCGAACGGGGGTGCAATGGGAGTGGGAAAGAGGGTAGATTAAGAGGGTTGGGAACGGACAGATGACAAAACAAAAATCGAAGAAGGGAGAGAAACCGCGACCGGGGCGAGCTCGATGTGCGATGCAGTCCAAAAGTCTCTTACTTTGCAACGCTTTTTCTCTACGAACCCGAAACCCGGAACTGTGCTTTTTGAGGGACGGAAACAAATCAAACGCGAACAAACATTATGAAAAAAAACGATAAATATATAAAGTTGGACGATGCCGTTCGCTCATCGACCGAGCTCGATTACTTATCGCGCAAACTCACAGGCTCATACACGCGTATGCGAACACACGAAAACACAAACAAATACCCAGGTATATATATATATATATATATATATATATATATATATATATATATACGCGCATACGTGATAAGTAATAACTACGATAATCGATACAAAAGATACAAATTACATATATATATATACACTGTGAGAAGACGATAGAAGGAAGGAACAACAACAAATCGATTTTGTGGTACTTATTAGTAATCTTACGATCGTTTGAAATGCAGTCTTAATCAACACGTTTTCCACGGATGATCTTGTTACCGTTTTCGATCATTGTTATTACGATAAGCCGATAAAATAAGAAGCAAAAACTACCGTTCATTTCCGATTTTACTGTTTTTGATACAGGACCTTCGTTTTGCCAAACTTCGTTGCGGTTCGAGATATGATTTCGAGCGTTTGAAACCGAGAACTTGGAAATTGCCGCGGTACCGTGGTCACAATAGTAATGAAATAATTCAACTAGCAATAGGTTTCTTCTAATATATATATATATGCTATCACTCATTCGATGAAACTGTTTCGCGTTGTTCATTACAAAGATATAAATTGGCGGTCCCTATCGAAGTGTATTGTCGAACGAACAGAGTGGCCCAAAACGACTCACCAGACGATCTTCACTATTTTTCAACCCTGAGAACTATTCTTTCCACGAGACAACGAGAGAACGAACAGGCTCTCGAGAACAATTTGCAACAAATTTGCGCGCGCACACACTGGCACGTACACATGAACACGCTCGATCAAACTCGATCAAACTCTTCCGAAAACCTCTTGAAATTTTTACCGTACACCTCTCGAAATTCTTACCGCACGAATACCGAAAAATAAAAGCAAAACACGAAGACTAACGAGGGAGAGAAAGTGAAAGGAGATAATTACTTCATCTCACGGATTCGTCCATATCGATCCTTCGATCGCTTTCCTGCGCACCCTCTATTGCTTGACTGCTGGATATGTTTCCTAGAACGGCTAGTTTCGCGGATTTTTCGCTGACACGAATCCGTGCGTTCAAGCGAAGCCGCACATAAGCGTGCATTCGATAACGAACAGAGAGAATGAAAGAAAACCGAGAAAAACCGAGAAAAAAACGAGAAAACAACCCCCGTCGCTCTGCGTGTGATGCGAATGTGACGAGAAACAAGAGAAAGAGAGAGAGAGAAAGAGTGTGTGTGTGTGCAAGAGTGCGTGTGCGTATGAGACGAACTCGCAAAAGTCCGTAGATAGATAGACAATTTTCGAAAGATCATTTTCGTGCGTATCAGGAAAAAGATCAACACCGAGAATCTTGCTGCGACTCCAGGACGGTTTTCCTCGAATTTCATTGATATTTTCCGAGCTTGTTTGAGTGAAAATAACAGGGAAACCGGCCGAAGAAACAAACACACGGGAACACGATCCTTTCTCGATCGGGTTTCAAACAATTGTAATATAATCGATCGACGGTGTTTCTCCGACGATTTTTCGTAGTCGCAGTCAAGATGTAGGGTAAAAAAAGGATCCTACTTAGGAGTTACTTTAATTCGCATGTCAAGGGAACATGTGTGTGAGCTGAACTATGCTCACGCGTTTATTATTATTATTATTATTATTATTATTATTATTATTATTATTGATATTATTATTTTCTTGTTTTCCTGTTCTGTTGACTTCTGTATACCTTAAGGATTATTATTACACTACTGTTCATTGTTAGTATTAACACGTTTACGGATGGTATTATCCACGGATACGTCCCTCTATAATTTGCTATCTTTGTCGGAATGCAATAATCGCTGTGTTACGAATACGATTACCATTGTATTTGAGGTGACCTCGTTTTTTCACAGTTTTTACCGAGAACGCGACCACGATCGGATCGCGCCGCTCACCGGAACCATCGACGATTTTCCGATTGTATTGGCTGGGATACAAAATTCTTTTTAGAGTGTTTTAGAGTGTCTCGCAAGATTGTGGGCACGCGTTCATTTAACGGAAAATCGAATAAACAGCGGCGGCGCGGTCGAACCCGATCGACTTTGCCGATTTTTAGCCAATTAGACGCGAAAAGGACGGGCGGGGGCGGTCCGATCGAGCTGCGGGCCTGAATGTAACGTGAACGTAACCCCATACGATAATGTATGTAAATATATTATATATATATATATATATATATATACGCACGCAAACAAAACAAAAGCAGCATAAATATTACGATAATTATATTAATCATGTAATTACACGTGCACATGTTCGGATGCGCAGTTACATGTAATCTGTTAATATTCTTCCTGCGTGCAACAAGGATTACAGCCACGAGCTTCGATGAAGTTTTGCTAACCGTCGTACATATACACTGATTGCCATATAACAGAGGTTTTTCATACGCAGCTCATTTAGAAACATTTCACTGTCGAGATTTTAATACGAACAATACTCTGCTAACCGATAACCGATTGTTCGCTGTTCTATTACGAACATCGAAGCGTTTCACATCTCGATAATCATTTCTTCTGTTTGAAAAGGTATTTTAACCGATCAAATGTTAGTTGTACAAATTCCTTCGTGGCCATTGTAATTAATCATTTATAACTGGCCGCATCATTTTAAATATGAATATCATTTTGCTGAATTCATTAATCGTCTAATGATGTAACTATATAAAAAATTATGGTGATTAATTTCAAGACACGAATATGTTTAGATTGTAAATGAACAACATGGTGACAAGGTCACGAATCAATTTGTATCCCTAATACATTGGGAGAAGCTGAAAGCGTTTGTTTTAGATGTTCTTTTCGACGAGCGACGGAAAAGCGAACGCTTTAGCGATCCCGATGAGTTAATTGTTTGTACTGATTTTTGTTATCGACCTTCGTTTACGAAACGTTCGTCTATTCTCCATATGCTACTCCGATTCGCTCACGCGTTACACAATCGTGCTGCCCTTACACTTTCCGCTGCGGCGACGTTGTTTTACATTGAATACGCTGTTGTTGCGTCGCTACAGTTTTACGGTGAACGTTATGCGCGTTAACCTTCCAGTGCACGGGTGAAAAATACTGTTTTAAAGACAGGTATGAGCTTAGATAGCCTTTCGGAACACTATACTGGCTGCGGAGGATCATAGCCACGCCCACTGGAGGCGTGTCGCACAGAGGGAGCCACAATCTTTGACGTTTACCCCTCCTCGAACAATTCTAAGCACTCAAAGAGCGAAAAACGCTTATTGCTCATGCCTGTTGTGCAATTGAAATCCTTAAGATCAAATTTTATATCCATAAGTTCATTAATAAATACAGTTTTCTCTTGCTCATTAAAAAAATTGTTCATTTGTCACAGTGAAATTAACCCCTTGTCTGAAGATTACATTAATTAGAACTTCTTTGATGATATCCTTTGAAAATGTGTATTTATTGTCTGCCTATATTTACGTTAATGTTTACACATTGGTTACAGAAGGATACAATTCAATTTCATCTAAATAGAAAGGCATAAAATTCATATCTAGTAAATTTTGTTTGAATTGTTCATGGCGAGTCTGACTTATACGACAAGGGGTTAATAAAAGTGACGCAAGAGTTTAGTTAGAAGTTCCGGCGTATTTTCAGCTGTTTTTTTTTTATTTTTATCGATCCAACCAGTGCACTGGACACACGTTCAGGGTACACCAGTAATAAGTTACGATCGTTCCTTTGACTTTGGTCGATCGAATCGCGCTAAGGCAATCGTGAATCTACGAGAAGCCTCGTGATAAGTTGCTTGATTTGTTTTCCGATTGACATATCAAGCCGATCTGCAAGATCTAAAATTTGTTTGATAGTCTAGACGCCGGTCAACGTTATCGGCTTTCTCTCGGTGATTATTTCTGTTTTCCTAACTAGCGTTATTTCGCTTTTTTCGGTTTCGGTATGGTATTCGCGTCGCGAAACGCGGAACGACAGTTCCCGTGAACTTACACACGAACACACACTGAGCACAATATAATATATTCAGTCGCGTTTTCTGCGAAGAAACGAATAAAGAAACCGAAAAAAAAACGGAAAAATGATGGAAAAAACGGTCCTCTCGGAACTTGCAATATGAATTTAAGAGAGCAGAGAGAGAAGTCTGAAAATGCAATTTTAAATCGATTCGAAATTTTTTCGGGGAACTCGCGATCGCTGTATGTATGTGTGAGATGAATATAACAAAACAAAAAATGAAACAATTCGAGCACTCACCCGATTCTCTGTGATTCCTACTTTTCCGTGAGATGACTTCTCTTCTTCTTCTTATCTTTTTTTTGGTTTTTTCTTATCTTCTCTTCTGCTTTTATTGTAAACGTTTAAGAACAAAGAATGTTCCGTGTACACGGCATGTTATGAATTCCGGGAGCCTGAGAATTCTCGTTTACAAAAGAGACATAAATACACTACACGCGCGCACACACACATACACACACAGCCAGACTCGTAATCGTCGTGTTAGAGAATCATAGCCGCGATTTTGTTTTAACACACCGAACAGAACGAGAAAATTTTTAAAATATTTTTTACGACGCCTCGCGATTCACACGAAAGCAATGGTGGATGCGTTGAATGATAGAGAGAAAGAGAGAGAGAGAGAGAGAGAAAGAGAGAGAGAGAGAGAGAGAGAGAGAGAGAGAGAGAGAAAGAAAGAAAGAGCGTGAGAGCGAGAGAGAGCGAGAGTAAATAAATAATGAGAAAAAGAGAAAAAATGGAAACGGAAGCTCGGCGGCATGGTACAGCTTGCGATGAGGAAACATGCAATATAACAAGCAATAAATAAGCCACTTTTAATTCCATGTATATTAAACAATTATGTGGATGCTTAATGAGATTTATTGAATTAAATGAGCAAAGCGCCATGGACTAAGACAAAATACCGATTTTACATATTCTTACTAATCATAAATGATTACAATACGTATAGTACGGCATAACTAAAGAAAAATAAAAAAATCATACGAATATGTATCGATTTAAAAGAACAGATAAAGATGAAAAAAACGGTAAATAAATAATTAATTAAAAAAAACAAACGGACGAGCGGCGGGTGACCGCCGCACGGACGGTAATCTAATCTACATAAGTACGTAAAAGTTTCAATTTTACACTACCGATAATAATGACATAACGGTAAGACTCTATATAAGATATAATGATGATTTATAATAATTATAACGTTGTACAGAATATTTATGAAAGGCTCGCTGTTGGCGTCAGAGCCGCGCACGTTTCTGTTTTTTCGATCTTGAACGCGTGTTTGTATAACCAAAACGAACAAGAAAATAAAAATGCATAGGATAAGGAAGAGAAAAGAAACAAAAAAAATGAATAACAAATAAAGAACCGAGAACGTTGGCGTTCTCGCGTAACCAGTATAAATTGTTAAAAAATTCGCGATTTGATCGAAGATCAAAAAAGAAAGAGAGAAAAAGATAATTTTCCAGTCATTTGCATAGTGAGAGAAAAACGTGCGCGACTCTCTATCCAAAAGCGGCCAGACTATAATAGATGTTTTGTAAGATAAAGCAAAACGATCACGGATTATATTGAGATCGTGTTCAGAGAAATGTATAGTCGATTGCGTATTCGAGACCGTTCGAATTGACTCGACGACGCCTTTCTCGAAAGGAGGAAAAAAAATAGAGAAGCGAGAGAGTCGAAGAGTGGCAGAGTGGGAGAGAAAGCGAGAGAGAACGAGAAAACGAGAGAACGAGAGAGAGAGAGAGAGAGAGAGAGAGAGAGAGAGAGGAATAAGAGAACAAAAAAAACATAATAAAAATTGCGAAGAAAAGAATTATGAGAAACCGCGGCTCTTTTCTTCCGCGAATAAAATGATATTCGAGCGTTCCCGCCGTCGCTAGGAGCGAATTAACTTGGCCCCCCATTTTGCAATTGATTGACATGGGGGAGGGAGTGTGAGATTAAAAAAAAGAGAGAAAGAGAGAGAGAGAGAGAGAGAGAGAAAGAAACGTGGAAGCGAAAAAAATAGACACAAAAGATAGAAAAATGAGAGAATTTATTCGCCGCGAGTGTGGCGTGAGAAAGGGCCGATAATTTAATTCATTGTGTATGTATACAGACAAAAGTAAATATAATATTGCGATTATAAATATTAAACTAATAAAAAAAATAACAATATTGTACCCCTCTGTACATATAAATATATATTACAATACGATGATTATTACTATATGATTTATTATAAATATATATACATAAATATAAATATATCTCATGAATTCACATTATTATGTTTATTATTGTTTACTTATTATTATTAAAAATTATTATCATTGCGATGATAACGAGAATGATGATGATAATGATGACGACGACGATGATGATGATGATGAGGATGATGATGATTATTATTATTATGATAATATTATTAATATTTAAGAAAAGGTTCACAACGTGCCGTGTGTATGTGGGAATAAAATATATAATATAATGGACATTGTTTAATTCAATCTAATGTCTTTGTTGTTTTTCTCTTACCCTCTCTTCTATCGCCCCTGGCGAACTTAAATCGCCACCTTTATTAATACCAGGGATCGAAATAAATCAGTAGTTTTCATTTTTTTTAAACAAATTCAGTTACCTTATAAACGAAGCTATTTAAAAAAGTTTATTAAAATGGGCTCCATATAAGAACAACACAAGCGAATTTTAAACTGCAGTAATGTTTACAATTAATTATAACTGTCTACAATTTTTTCAATATTGATAAACAAGATTAAAAAGTTCCATATCTCTTTCGATTCCTAGTTAAGAATAAAGTAAAATTCAGTAGAATTATTAATTGTATGTATATCCAAATATAATTATGTAGTTATAGTCAAAATTACTTTCCTATTTTCTCAAAAATAACCTGGAATTCGATTGTTATTTTATTCTTACATTGATCTTTGAATAATTAGATTATTTATTTACCTCATATGTGATTCTATGCATTGATTATTTTCATTATTGTGAAGCTTGGTTTAAATATCTTTTTATAGCACAACAAAGCACCTGGTAGAAGAAATAATTGCCTGAGATGATATATATATATATATATATATATATATATATATATATATTTGGTAATTATAATTAGCCTATTACTGTAGGTAGGTATTTGAACACGTTATACCACTGTGGTTTGTTCGATACCTCGCATTCATATTTTGCGCTCTGAATAGATGCGATCCATCGATACATCGATCTGCAAGCATGGCGCTGGCCATGGTTCATTCAGTTATCGCTATTTCAAGTGCACCTGTCAAACGTGACATGCATCTTCATCCAGATACCACATGTCAAATTGACTGATAACGTAGTCCAATATTTAAACAAAATGGGGATATTTTTCGCAAAGAAAAAACCTCCGAGTCGTGTTACCGAGCAGGACAAAGCAGTTCTGGTACGTTGTTTTGCAATTTCCTAACCTCTCCATCGTTCTAACAATAGCTAATCAAAACACTGGTCTTTTTACAGCAATTAAAACAGACCAGGGATAAAATTAAGCAGTATCAAAGAAGGATAGAGCAAACGCTCGAAAAGGATCGATTACTTGCCAAAAAACTCATTCAAAATGGAAGAAAGGAGTATGTATAACTTTCCTTTGTCCTTCTACTGTTTCTATATAGTTCCAAATATACTTACCGACTGTTGCAACATTTATTTCAGACGAGCTTTGCTATTGCTACGGAAAAAGAAATTCCAAGAGCAATTACTATCCAAGACTGAGGGACAGCTTGAAAACCTGGAGCGCATGGCACACGACATAGAATTCGCTCAGGTGGAAATGAAGGTACTGGATGGCCTAAAAGTGGGCAATGTTGCACTAAAGAAGCTGCAGGAATTGGTATCCATTGAAGAAATTGAGAAGATAATGGACGAGACAAAGGATGGCATCGATAAACAGAGAGAATTAGATGAAATATTGTTAGGAGGTCTAACAGAGGAAGATGAAGGCGAAGTTGAGGCAGAACTTGATGCTCTATTAGCAGCAGAAATCGAGGAAAAGACTCCAGAAGTTCCAGTGGATCTAACTTTACCAGAAGAACCTGAAAATGTTGCTTTACCAGATGTACCGGAAGAATTACCAGAAAAGAAGAAAGGTAAGCTGTTATTAAACACAAGGTAAAAGTCATAAGTAGACTGTGAATCTTTATGCATTTATAGAAAAATTGAGTAGAAAATTTAAAAAATTGATTGTGCCAATATATGATGTCTCCTCTATGAAAATCATTAAGGGAAAAAATAACAGTCAGTTTGGTTTCTATTTCTTGCAATCGATGCAGACAATTTTTATTGGACATAAAGATCCGCAGTCTAGTCATAAGATATCTTCCTTATATTGATCCACATATTTTTACAGAGAGAACAAAAGACAAAATGCCAGAACCTATTGCTCTAGAGGCATAAATAAGCACTCAATATCATTAGTGAGGTTTTTATTCCACATGTACTTTGCCCAGAGATATCTATGTATATATGTACAGCGTCTTGTGTGTGAGGCTCAAAATGTTGTTCAATTCGTGTTGTGAGTTCAGCAGAGCATTACTGAAAGACAGTCTTTGATTATACAGTGTGTGCAAGTGATTTCCATATACAGTGAACAAAAGGTTCAAAGCAGTAGGTAATACACGAGCAAATGTAAATTAATCATACACAAATTTAATATACCAAATGTGTTATACAATGTTAATTATATTTGTACTGTCTTGTATGTACAAATATATTTGTATCTTATTATTGGCCTCTTATATTTAGATATATAAGAAATGCAAAATACTAAGAAATTTTAATAAATATTGTTTTATTTGCTACACAGATGTGTCAAACTTATTGAACACCTTAAATTTATCTAGTACAAATAAAAGATCGACATTTTTTTAGATTATTGTAGGAGACTTTCTGATTAATGAAACTTATATTATTTAAGTAAATGTGTTTTCTTTATATTAAATGACATCATGTTTACTTTAGTATGCAGAAAGGAGATCGCGCGTGAGTAATTGTGCTGCACGACGTCATATTTAATACAATTTGACCCGTGCTACATGTCATTCTCATAATTAGAGGAACGCCACAAGCAGGTCGCAAGAATTATAAATGCCATTTGTGTGGCGATGGATATCTAATTTGGACAATTATTTATTTCTATCTAAAATTAGCGATTAAAGATAAATTAAAATATTTTTGTACGATCGAGCATTCTCTGATATTGTAAACATTTGCAGGCTGTTTTTTTCATTCGTCCATCGGAAGATTTAAAATCACGCATCGATCTTTTTATGTAGAATAATATTTTTCAGCTTGTAACGCAGTTGCATATAAAACAGCTTTTTCTCGTCGTCGATCCGTTTTATGCTCTCTCTTTCTATCTCTCTCTCGATCTCTGTAACGGATGATGTCCACGGTTCTCGTCCCGATCTGTAAAAACCGGATGAGACTAGCTTACATCGCCAATAACAACGTTCGAATTGTTTTAACAAATCGGACGGCGCCGCCTGCGAAGACATCATTTTAAAAGCTCGCCCGGTTATTAATGCAATTTCAATGGTCAGGGACGATCGGCGTGTCGAACGCAATCATTATGACCGCGTGATGATCGAGTATCCGTAATCAATTACCGACGATTAACCGAAATTGATCAAGGAATATTTCTCGCGAATAAATCTGACACGAGTCACTCTTGTCGTCGGACTAATTAGCGCCGTAGATTGCGCGTCTCCAATTAGAACCACTTATACACGCTTTATTCGAGCTTGTGAAATGACGGGTTCTGATGTTTTAAATTTCACGAGTATGCATCCATAAGGAATTACACACAATTTCTTTGGATGTATAATTTCCATTTTAAAAAATATTTAAAATTACTCTGTTTCGGGGGAGACATCTTACGGTGGTCAAAAATCTTTTGCTTCCGAGGTTTCAAGGTCTCTGTTTTTTTTTATATGCGGAACTGAATGTTTTTATTTGTACAACGCTTTCATTTTCCGAGGCCATTCAAGATCATATAGTGCCAAAATTTATTTTAGTTAGCTAAATAGAAGCACCTAAAGATGATTTGTGACCACCATAAGATGTCTCCCCTCAGAGTAAGTTTTATTTTAAGCAGTTCTTGTAACGAACTGTAGTTTGGGAAATAATTGCGTGCGAAACTTCGAATGGTACACTTTGTATGTCATAAGAAGTGTGACTTTTGGACAAATACATTCTTGTTATTTTTATAAAGTAATATAAAATAGTCAGTATTAGTACTTCGTAAACTTAATGTTAGAAAAATTCTCATTGTAGCGACCTTTCACGAGAAACGAAATTGTGGGAAAATTAGCGTGCTTATCTCGGGTCGTGAATCGCGGAAAATCTCCGAGGAACACACGAACCCGTGTTCCTGGAAAATCGTGCCGGCTACGAGCCGACGATCATGCTGCTACATAGCAAATTACAGGAAGTATCGAAGTTGCTTGATATTTAAAATGACGTCTGTACCTCTCCGATTCTACACTGAAAACTGGACGACCTTCACAGGCGGGAGAGACGGAGAGAAAGGAAGAATAACACGAAGAACGGGATCCCTTGACTTTAACCTCGTCTCTTTCTCTCTTTTTCCTTTCTCCGAGACACCTCCTGCTCTCGTTCGACCATGTGTCGTAGTTCCGGGCTGATTTCGGACAAAAGTAGACTGCCAATTTTGATACAAACCATTTTTATGCTAACTCTCCGCTGGAAATATGACCCTTTCTCTGATCTGATTTCTTATTGTTCTGGGCTTTCAAAATTTCAGATATACTCGTTAAAGTCCCTAGTGTAACGCGCAAGTTGTCTTTTAGGCAAATGTTTGAGCATTTTTGCAATAATAATAAAAATTAGAAGTAGGCATGTGAAAAAATAAGCAAACCTCTATGCCGGTGGAGGATTAAAACGGATACCCTATTTACCAGCTCCAACAAATCGATCTTTTTGTTAGGTTAGCTCATTAGCTAAATTAATACTATTAGTAGTACTCGTGAAGAGTATACCTGTAAAATTTCAGGCAGAAATTTGCATTAGTTTTGTAGATATAGCTCGTCGAGGAATATATAACTATATTGTATGAGACGATAATATGGAACGCCTGACTTGAAAAGATTGCGAAAGCTAAAAAAATTTGCTATTCTAAATAAAACCGACGTTATGGAACGTGGGAATTAACACGCAATTGTACTTAAATAGTCAATCCTGAACGATCTGAAAGGTTTCAAAATTATAATACAAAAATTTCAAAAGATGATCTTGAAGCACCGAAAACTGCATTTGCATTTATATCTCTTACAACTCCCAGTTTTGATGAATTAATTTAACAGGTTCAGCTTCGAATGGTAAATTAATTTTATTGTACATCATCACGATGGGAACGTGGAAAGTGTTTTAAATTGGAACAAAGTCGTGTCTATTATAACAGGTAATTTCGATATGTCTTGTAATGATTAGCAAATTTTCAGAGTACCTTCAGTGGTTTATTATATTTCGATAATGTTCCAAAATAGAGTGTTCGAAATGGCACGGTATGATAACCGAAACGCGGTTAGTTTTATCGCGAGTTCTAGAATGTCACCCATAATTTCATCACGTGAAAATGCTTATGCTATGTTATTTTTCATACACGTACACGATCCAAGAGCACTTAAAACTGTCAATCTCGTTATTAGCATTGATTTTCTCTTGGTTAGCGTCGGCGCTACCATTGCCAGCGAAACTGCAAGCCATTTCAGCAGAACACGACCGAGACGCAATTTCATCGAGCGTTTTCTTTAGATAACAGTCTGCTTTTGCATGATTTATAGCGTTAAACAACGACTGTTGTGCTTTTCGTTTGAGAGATTGTGACGACGTCTTGTCACGACAGGTGAAAACACAAAATTTGAAAGTTTGTGTACGTTCATCTTAAATAAATAATCTGTGTTAGTGTATAATGTATTCGGAAGGTTTTCAGTTGAATTTTTTAATGCCATTGTTATCTTGATTTTTGCGTAAGAATAAAGAGAACAAGTGTCGCAATAAGTCTCGTCGAAAGTTTAAATCCAATTAATCCGCGGTGGATTAAAATTTTACTGCAGTTGCATGATCGCATCTCGCGATAAGTGACTTTACATTCGTAACCATCTCGCACGAAGTACCCGCTACGCAAAGTAATTTGCGGGGGAGAAAGATACGCCTTATCACAGTCCAACTATCGCTGATAAAACCCTCCCTTATCGGCGTTGTGGTTATCAGACCGGCTCAGAGTCATGTTTATTAAAATATGGAAGCTCCTACATGATATTTCAATATGATAAAGACCATAATAACTAGAATAACTTTTTGCGTGTAATTTTTCCAATTGCTAATTCTAGCAAACTGAAGTCTCAGGATTCAAACTATTATTCGAAGCCCTAATATACTCACCACTGTTTTTAATCATATCCTCCCATTTGCCAATCTGCATGCTGATTCCATTATCAAAACGATTCTGTGTTTGTAAATGGGAAAACTTCTGCATCGATTAAAAATCCTTCGAACATGTTCTTCATGTACGTCACAAATGTTTTTAACAGCGTATTTAATTGTAATTTTTAAGCATTCAATGCCAAAAATGAATTATTTTACCACCCATTTATTGTCTTACTTTAAATAAAGAACATTTTTTTTTAATCTACATGCAAATACGAACAAAATGCAGATTATGAACATGTGATTATGAACTGTACGATTTATAAACTGATTTAATAAAATTCTAGTTTACTTATATCTACTTAAAAACGAGAAAAGTTGCACATATATAACGTTTTCACGCAAAAATTGGAAATTACCATTATTAACATTTAATGACTCTACCAGAAATGCAAACCGTGTTATTTTTATAATTGCATGCATTTCTAGTTTTCGAAACATAGTCCACAGTTTTTAGTCTGCAACGATTTGTCTTACAAGAGCAACAAAGATCCAAGCAGCTGAGATTTCACGTTCCATTTATTAGCACACATTGATTCGCAATCGCCATCGTCGCCCCGGCGAATTTTCATTGAATTACTTCTAAATCTGCAGCTCTGATTGGACATCCAAGATATTCCGGGCAAATTTTCCGTACAATGTGTAACAGTTCCTCGTGTTCACTCTTCGCGGATTGCGGAAATGCTGCGATCGAAGTAGAGCTTCGTTGCTTAAATTATCATAAATTAGACAAGATATTTCCTCGTAATTATGTACAAAGTGTTCGTAAGATATCTTTCTTGGAGAATCACGGCTCGAATCAACGATAAATGATGATTATATCCAGAAATAACTTTACGCGGAACACTGAAGGAAAAGTTTATAGTTTGATGTTCTTGGCGAGTACAACAAGTTGTGCTAACACATCGCAATATTCTTCCAAAATTATGGTCACTTTACGAAATCATCAGATGTTATCTGTTATCTGATATCATCTGTCCGCTTGCCCTTAGATTGTAAATTCAAATTGATTAACTCGATAAAGAACCAATATCAAAATATCAAACAAACTTCTCTTCCAATTTCCAATTATTCAACCGATTAATCTAGGAAGGGCGACATCTCGAATTTAATAATGATTTAAACTTCGGGGATTTTCAATAATTTTGTTCTATCGAAAATAAGCTTGGGAATCATTTTGTATAATCGAGCAACTTGGAAAAACCCATATCTTGAATTTAGTAGAGATTGAAATTCCGAGGTGTTATATTGTAAAACAGTGAAGTCTTACGTTTTTCAAGATAAGCGAGATTGAAAATAATTAATTGAAAATAATCAACTATTTAAATTGAAAGCTATTAGGTTCTCAAGAAATATAATCTATTGTGTTCGAGCTAATCGAGAATTAAAATACCTCAGTTAATTAATCAATGATTTGAATCCCAAGGTCTTAACTTCGTAAAACCTTTTGTTTTCCTATTTAATATCTATCATACCGCAGTACATATCAAATTTGTTGATAATCAAGTCGATTTTGCGAGTAAAAAGCTTTACTCAGCGAGATTACACAGAGGAGTGGTTGGCCGAAGGAAACCGCCATTCAGTCTCGGGAAAAAGGAACACTGTTCTTCCATTAATTGGGCAGAGGAACAATGGAGTAATGCCCTACGTACCATAAAGACGGAATGAGTCATACTTCTACGTACACGAGATGACAACCAAAAATAAACGATGGTTGCGCATGCATATCGTAGAAAGTTTATGTTGCAGCGAATGTGATATTAAAGATTGCAACGTTCCTCTGACAATGCATAGCTTTTAATTCGCTGTTCCGAATGTAACTGCTTGTTCCAGACATCGACGAGTCCATAATTTATTTATGTAATGCTTCCATTGCTTCATATTTTTTACGTTTGGATCCCCTAGACGAACAGCTGCACGCTAATTAAGATCCAGGAAACAATTTTTTTCGCAAGTGCAGTAATATCTTGATAGATGTATATCTAGCAACGGTATATCTCTGTCGTGCAAAATGCGTTAACCGAACTGTCTTAAATGCGTGCTCGCAATATTAATTAACAATGGACGTTTTTATACGAACGTTGTGCATCTTCGACGATTTCAATTCCTTCGTAATGAAGTAAGTGGCAGTGTTGGAGTGATTCATTGTCATCGTAAGTGGAGCACGCTCGTTTAATTGTTTGGTTGCAACTTGAATCAACAACGCAACATTTTGTGTTTTCCTTTTTCCCGAAGCGATTGTTTAGGAGATTCGTAAAAAAGAAACATGTATCTTTGATGGTAACATGCAATCCTTCTGTGATAAAGTAAGTGGTGGTGTAAAGCAACTCATTGTAATCATACGCTGAACAAGCTTCTTTAAATGTATGATTTTAAGTTTCACCAACAATGCAATCTTTTATATTAACTTTTCGAGACACGATTAAAAATGTATATACAAAAGAAACATTGCGCAACGTTCACACAATTTTCCTTAAAGATAATGAGTTTTAATATAAGTTCCAATGTTGAGTGACACGTTGTCCACCTGTTCAAAACAATGCATCATTCTATATTCTTAACAAGAGACGACTCAAAAGATTCGTGGAAAGGAAACAATATGTGTCCTCTACGTATTTTTCTGTGAAAACGGTGAATTATAAAATAAGCAGCAGTGTTCAGTTAAGTGCAGAGTTGAATGTTCAACTCCAACATTGCTCAACAAGCAAGAAACGATTTAAAGGGATTTATAGAAAAGAAGCATTATCGACGCTTAACGCATTGGTTCATGAAGATAATGGATTACAATATGAATAATGTATTAAACAAGCTTTTTCAAATGTACACCGTAAACATTACTCAAGAACTGAACTATCTTCCTTGTCAAAACAATAATTTTAAATACCAACAAGAAAAGAAGCACGCATCTTCGAAGCAGTAAACCTCGGATCATTTTTCCACAAAGACAATGAATTATAAAATGAGTGTTAGTGTTCACCGACTCAATGCGAGGTTGGCGATGGTAGTGAACACGCAGAGAGACCTTATAAATAGATCGAGAGACCCATGGGAGCCGTTTCGTCCGGAGAACATTAATTGATGTCGCAAACGAGACCACAGGACTACCGGCTAAAACAAATCGAAGTATGTAACATGATCGTGCAACCGGTGTTTTCCGGAACGGTTTCCAACCTGTTATCGTTCTTGGGCGACGTCCTCGGCTGTAACCTTATCGGGCAGAATCGCGGTCTCGCATCTTTCAGCATCGTTGTTCTAATCGACGCGCTCGGCACGGGTCAACTGGTAAGCGTTAGTAGAAGATAAATTGAAATTATTGTCTGTGTTCTTGAGCCTTGGTGGACGTCTTTCAATGTTACGCGAGAGCAAAAAAGTTCACTGGATTAGCGCAAGCCGTGATGTCACGTTATTTGTGGTTTTATCTTCAGCTGTCTGCAATTCTCTCGTATACAGCGCTGCCATTTGTAGGATCACGCTACATCAGCGAAAAATTATCGGCAATAATACCTGCTGGAGAGTCCATTATTGCGCTTAGTTTCGTCGAGACTCACAAAAACTTTCCATGCAGTAACTGTCGAAGTAGAGAAGCAGTTGAAGACAGCTACCTCGCGAATCCTCCTTCTCTTGAAGCTATAAATTCGCATGACAATAGATCATGCGTCTCCAGCTCGTGCATCCGACTGTCTTCGACTCTCGTGCAACAGTACATCTCCATTCCACTTCGCTCAGCGAAGACAATTTAGAGAGGTGGCTCTCGTTTCGCCTGCTTTCACTAGAAATTATTATAATTTTATTGCAACCACAAGTTAACACCCACGCGAGCATGTCAGCTGCGGCGGCGCCTCTGAAGGATGCATACGGATCAGTGCTCTTCGAAAAAAGGAATGCTGAAAAGCAGTCGTACTGAGGTTCACTATTCAATAAACTCAGTATTAGAGGTTTTATTATACCCTTTTCCTAGAATCTATGACAACAAAAATTTATTTTTAAACCTACTCAAAGAATGGTGTCTCTTTAATGAAAATATGTGACAGTCCACGCGTCAGAGACATTAGTATAATAAGGGAACTGAATGGTTTAAATTTAGAGATAGAGCAGCCTGAATGTATTATACTGTATCATTTGAATCCTAGTAAAATTAGGTTTACTAGAATTCATCACTGCAAATATTAATTTTTAAACCTAGTCCAAGAATGGTGTTTCTCGAATGAACTTACGTGACAGTCCACGCGTTAGAGAGAGAGGGGGAGAGAGAGAGAGATAGATAGAGAGAGAGAGAGAGAGAGAGAGAGAGAGAGAGAGAGAGAGAGAGAGAGAGAAAGACAGACAGACAGACAGACAGAGAGAGAGAGATTAATATAATAAGTGAACTGAATGGTTTAAATTTAGAGATAGAGCACACCGATTGAATGAGTTCCTCGTTTACTTTCCTGTTCTTCGTGCGCTTCTTCTGTTCAGAATGGCAAAGTGAGGTTCAAGGAACGCGATCCCCGTTGGTGTTGGTAGTACGTCTGCGCTCCCATCGATGACACGCGCTATACTCCCAGTACTCGACTCGGAGCAGTGAAACTGGCAGCGTGGGTTAGACAGTGTGCAGAACCGAGAACCGTGTCAGTCCGCGTCGAGTCCTCCGTGTGGGAGCTGCGCTCTCTTGGTGTGTCACGTGGGGGGTTGTTGATCAAGCACGATCTGTCTACAGCCGGCTAATTGATCTCCAGATGCACAGAAGAGCAGCGAGAGCTCGTCGATCGCAAATCAGAGGTTCAGTGAGTTAAGTTCGTGTGTGAGACCGAAAAGGATCCGCGAATTCCAGCAATTCATTCGACACAAGCAATACCAGGTAGGTGCCCTTCAACGTTTACCTGTGTTGATCGACAATCCTTGCGCGATACTATAATTTTTGCTATCAATTGCTTTGAACGACAGGTACATGGCAATTGTTCCCTTTGATAATTCTTGTTGTTTAGAGACGGTGTGATTTTCTTCTTTATTGTGTGTTCTTTGATTGTGGATCTATGTGAAACAAAGATTTTTGCTAGTAATTCCTGGGCACAGCAGTTATAACATTAACTTTTAACCGTTTGAATTGTTTCGAGGTAATGGGACGACCATGTTCTGTGCTTTCTTCAAATGTTTATATTCTGCTGTGTTTCACCTGTTCATTCTGAATCATTGAGCAGAGCAAATGTTTTTGCCGCCTTGAGTTAGGCTTAACAATCACAGATTTATTTTTCCTTTCGGCAATTTTAATTACGTAAAGATGCAATGATTCTGTACGTACGTTCTTGTGTTTCATCTATTAATTTTGCTTATAAATATATAAAATCTGCAGTTTATCAAGGATGGAATGTATGGTTGTTTCAATCAGGATTCTGTGTAGGTCGCTTCCTTGAGCGACGTGACCTACTGGTCCTTTCATGAGTCAGGATGCTGCGAAGCTTGCCATGATTAATACTTTAGTAACCGGAAGTCTACCAGTAAGCTTCTTAATCTTTTAACCGACGAATTCATTTTCTATTATTCGTTTTTTTAATAAAATGATACCTGCAACTTTAAAGTAGTAAAAATGGGAACAGCTATCGTGTTTGCAAGTATCTTTTCTTGAAAAACAACAGGTAGTTCTCAAAGATAAAAAAGTTAAAAAAATTCTAATCGTTTTCTTTCAACTACTGATCTCAATAGAAATTGCTATCGGTATTGACCAAATTTATCTTCGAATCTTGAAAAGCTTTTGCGTAAGAATGGTTTAGTTACATACCTTTATTTTTGAGAGTATAAATGCGCTAAGCTTTGATAAGATACGAGAGGTGAAAGCTTCATGGCAATATCCTATTTATTATGTGCATCTTCAAATGTTTGGAGAAGATTTTATCGACCAGACCTTATGGAAGTAGTCCTGTGGTTGAACTTGTAATTTTCAATCTTTATCCATTTATGCCACATTTAAATTAAATGAGTACAAGAGCAGAAGTATATTGAGAAAATTAAATACTATCTTCGTTTTATTTTGATGTAATTATGTAACAATTTTTTTACTACTACAATTCATTCATATCCATCTAAACGCATAAAATCTTATACGAAAGTTCGCAGTCGGAATGATAGAATGATTAGAAACGAGAAAAACAAACTCTTCGTATATTAGAATAACAGGTAAATATGATAATGGGAGCGTTCAGAAACAGCATTAGACCTAAACAAGTCCCCTGCTGTGAATAAATGATGTATATAAGAAATATTGTTAGAAATTACCCGGTTAATACAATGAAATATGGTGCTCAGAAAAGCACATAATTATCATATTCTATGTGTACATAAAACTATTTTGAAATTGTAGTTGAAAACACCTGAGGGATTTCATTGTTGCAACCCTTGTTATTATTATTACCGCTTTATCTCACTCAGATACGTAAACTATCACGGATAACATAGAAACATACCTAATTACAATAATCAATAGTGCACGTAAGAGACGACCTCGCAAAATGCTGTTTAAAATTCCACCGCAATGCAAATGAGGAGTATAAACAAGATGCACGAGTTTCTAATTGCGTACAAAACCCAAAAAGCAGTCGTAATCGTTTCGACTAAAATTCATGATTTCTGTAATTTGATGGTTGATAAACTACACCGGGCGGCAGTAGAAAGTTTCTTGTGATTCTGACGTAGCAAACTTATAAAAACTGTTAAGGATACTTGAGAGGAAAGTTGGTACTGCGACTTCCTGCTTTAAGCACACGACAGTGGTATCCGAATGTTGAAATATGTAGAGCAGAATAAACATGACTCTCTCAGTTTATATTATTCGAAATCTGGAGTACTCCGATTCCATTAACCCATACTCAAGACGAGTTCGTTGACTTGCGTTATCGAATGATTCTACGATAAGCATTTTTATATTTAGATAACGAGCGTCTGGAGCTGTCCTATTTTTCACATTTACGTTGCAAAATACGTACGTTGCTATTTATTTGGTACCACTGTTTATTCTTTATGCAAAATAAGAACTGCATCAATTTCAAGCAACAGGAATCAAATAAAAATTTGTCTTTTTTTTGTAACAATTCTAATAAACTTTCTACTTCCAATCTTTCCAATGTTTTATACTTGATCTATTAATCTTTGTTATAAATACATACAATACACAGTCTAGTTGCGAGTAAGAGCATTTTTATATATATAACAGTGTTTTTAAATTCTTCTAATGATTTAGCTGTGTATACCGACTCATTTTAAATGCATAAAATTCGCTGTATAGTGATCAGTAGACTGTAGACTTTACGCATTCATGAGAAATGCGTAGGTATTTAAAAGAGAGTAGAAAGATTAAAAGAGTTCGAGCACATCGTAATTTTCGAGGCTCCAGTGCCATGCACTCGTCGAACGCAATTCTTGTTTTGCCTGACAAATTTCCACGAAGTGATGTCAGAGGAAAGATCAAAACCATACGGGATTGTTCACGAGACGCAACAGTTAAAAGTAGCGTATCGATATCTACGAAAAAACGCTTTCCGGATTGGCAGACCTATATTTAACCGTTCTAAACATCGTTTCTTCGACGAGAGTCGTTCTTCGAAACAGACAGAGCCGGTATCGTCACGTTTCTACCACGAATCAAATAAGGATAACCGCCAACTGTCTCATCAACATGGAATCATAAACATGATCGACACTTTTGCCACGGGTCAACAGAGAGAACTCGAATCCCCATTTATCATTTCCGAAACTGCGTAGCGGGTTTAGTGGTGATACAGTTTAATAGTTTCGAGGATCAAGGCGGTTTCTCGAGAATCGCTTCGATCACGAACGATTATGGGTTCGCGGAAAAATCGGATATTCTAATAAGCGGAGGTGTCTCCGGTTCTGGAGGCGTGTATCGGTGCCAGTCTAATCGGAAAACGGGATTGGCGGCAATTCTATTTGCAAACTGGTAGGCACGACCGTCAGATCTTTTTTCTGTTCTCGCTGTATAATCGATTTACCGTTTTTTTCCCTCTTCCTCCTTCCTTATATGTGCTAAGTTGATGACGAAAAACACGCGCGTGTACTAACAAGGCATAATCACCGATCCGTTGGATCGAACGCACGTGGATCATCGTTCCGCAGCGCTGCATCACGTGTCAACCAGTAGGAATACCGCGATCGAGTGACGCATACCCAATGATCTCTACGATTACTTGGGGAATTCATTCATCAAAGACGTTCGCGTCATCCGAGACTTTTTTCGTGCGAACGATTGCTCGATCGACGATTTATGATTTCCCCTTACTTGAATTTTCTTGTTTATCCGCTAGCAAGCAAACGGAATGGCTCGACTTGATATCCTTAAGTCGTTATTTGCTGTATACTACTGTATACTGCATAGGAATCTTCTATGCACTGTTTGTTCTCTTCAGCGTTAATTTATTACTCTAGCATTGTTCCTTGTTTTTGAAAACGTTTGAATTTCTAGTATCTGCAAGGTAGCATGGAAATATCATTAGACCACTTGGCATAAATACAAAGGCACATATAGAAAATTCGATAAATTCTTCATGGTCTCTGTTTCTTCATTTTTGACTGTGCTATACTTATGGGACTCATGGTTTCGTTCTAATCATTTCTGCTTTTGTCACACAGGGTGCTTATGGTACTCGTAGTTTATTTTTATTTATTTCTGCCTCCGCTGCACGGGTACACTGAGTATTTATTTTTAACTCTATAATTTGAAATAGATCCAAGTGTAGTTGCCTTCAACGCCGCTATGTTACTGTGACATTGTTTTAAACATTTACACAGAGTAATGAATGTTCGGACTTACAGGTAAATACATAGCAGTTTGGATTAATTAACGCCTCTCTCTTCTTTCGTTTCCTCATTCGCTAGACTGTACTTACTTTTTTTTTACTTCCAAATCTGAAATAAACCAGTCCTTTCATTTCACGTTACATTATCGTATTGCATTGACATTACGTCATCTGAAATAATACTTCTTGAACAACAACGCGTCCACCACTTAATCGTCGAAAGACTTGCGTTGATCGTCGCTAATCTTGAAAATTTCCCAGCTTGTTATATGTTCAAAACCTGCCAAGAAACCTGAATGACTCCATTTAAATACAGAGATAAAATAGACTCATTGAATTCTTCAAGGTCTATTTGTTCACACTCCTCAACCATTCTCCTCTCCTACTTAATTACACAATCTGAAACAAATCCAGTGCTTCAATCTGAAACAATGCACTTACATTGCATTTACATGTTGACTGCCATGTCACTCGTATCCGACAGAGTGCGCAAAATTTGCTGACATTGCTGACAAATTAATAATTTCAACTAGGTTGACCAAGAAATTGTTTCACTGTATCAAATTTCATCTAGGCTTGCCATACATGGATAAAATCTGCAGTATATTTATTATGTACGAAATATAAGAGGATTGGAAGTTTTTGTTGGGTGAAATAAATCGCTTTTACCCAATCTTTATGGTCACTAACTGCATTATCTTCTAACATCATATCAGCTGAAACAATAGTTCTTAGAATCACTTAATACAGCCACCCTGTGTGAAATCATCTCTCATTGATAAGACGACACTCCGCCGGAATCTCAGTTTGATCGTACGTCACACGTTGCTGACGCGTCAAAAACCATTAATTATGATTCTTCGTGTCGTTGTCATCCGGAATCCGCATCGTCATTGATGATTCCAGGTATCCAGGGAATCGCAAGGCAAGCGGGGAGGAGAATTTTGATTCTGTTTGCCGTCTCTGATCGTGAAATATTTACTTCCTGCCGAGTTTCGCAGAAACTTATCTCGGTAGCACGCGAAATTCGACGACGCATGCCCTGCGGTATATCAGTATGAATTATAGTTGTAAGCTCGGGGATGATTAACAGTCGAGCCGAAGTTTCTAAAAAGGCAGAAAACCTTGGTCGCGTACAACTTAATACGATATTTATTGACACAGCGTAAGAGTATCAGCGATAAAATTACGATGCTAGATAATGGATTCCATAACCACAGTGAATTATCGTTGACTACGGATCGTTGAGTACTGTGCAATTACTGCAGACCAAGAAACTGCGAGCTTGATCGTATCATTATCACCTAAGAATAAAGCACGAATTGGCCGAGTTGCAAAACGAGTTAGTCGACGCGCGATAATTAGCTCGGTCGTAAACTTCTTCTTTTAGCTTTGCAGTTGATCGGGAGACACGCGTGGCCCCTCAATAGCAGCGTTACGTCTCTCATTGCCGAACGATAACGCGTTATCTGTTTCGGCGAGACAATAGTGCAAATAGGCGTGCGATGCAATTTTTTTCATTCCAAGGAAAATCGTTAATCGAACGTGTAATTCATTTATCTATTTTTCGCCGAAACGACCGATCGGACTCGTCATGTTTTTACGCGACTGCAACAAAAACATGAAAAAAAAAATGCGAACGAGAATTTTCGTGGCGGCACGGCACGGCTGAAGTATTCGCGGGCTCGAGCATAATCGCGAGAGGGGCCATTCACTATTTCACAATTCCCGCGTGGCCGAGCGCGAGATACGCTTTTAACTAAACGCTCGCAATTAACAGTCCGATGGAACAGTTTGCAACTAGAGATACTCGTTCGTGCAGAACGATGACCACTTTCACAGATTTTTCCCTTTCGTGTGGGATCGACTTTCTATCGATCTGTTTAATGTTTCTCTTTTCAAAATTCTCTCTGAAACTTTGTTGTTGATACGGGTTTCTAATTTTCATAATGCTCTCGCTTCGTTTCTCATTTTGAATTCACTTCTGTACTCTGTGACTAATGCATGCATTATACATCGACTGCAACATGGAATTATTCTTCCGGATGCCTCTGTTGTAAATAAGTTTTTTTTAATTTTAATTTAGGTAATAAGCGTTTGTTTCCTATGTGTGATTTTTAACTGTATGTTATTGTGCGAGAGTCTGCATTTTTCAGTGTAGATTGAATATTACGTGTTGTTGATTCAACGAAAGCATGACGGATCGATGCTGGAATTGCGTCGAGTAGTATGTTTCGTGTTGTCAGCAGCCTGTTTGAATAATGCTTTTTTTCCGACGCGAACACCTTTGAAATGCCCTTTCTGAAATTTCTGAATCTGAGAATTCGAGACTGGCATTATAAATAATCAATTAGAGTGAAAAGCTTGGTAATCGGTTGTTTTATTTTGTAACGAGAAATACGGTTTTAAACTCTTTTAGAAAGAGCAAGAACATCTTTTAAGAAGTTGTGCCTATATTCACCGTCTGAGAGAAACGTTGTTTCCAAACATTTTATTTGTCGAACAATTAGTGGAATTATTTTTTTAACGAGTATTTTATGTGTGTGTGTATGTATATACTACAATACTACGTCGTAACAAAGATGAGAATGAAGGGTTCCCTTGAAAAACTTGATTTCTGATAAAATGGCTGCCGTTTGAGTAAAAAATAAGATCTTCTAACATTGAACCCATTATTTGAAAAAAATGACTATAGGTTGTTGGATATATATTTTTGCAAACAAGCTGCGTATCGAAAAAGTGTACGGTTGTTTTAAATTCCTAAAAATCACATTTTTAGGTTACAGGGGAGAACAGTCACCTCGACTGAAGTAACCCTAATTCACGGTTACACTACTTGTGGCTTACATAATAGCGACACGAATACGTTTGAAATGTAAATAAGGTTCACAGTGTAGTGTGTACCAGCTATTTAAGTAGGTCCTCATAAATTATCTAGTTATATTTTCCATAAATATCGCGACCTCACCACAGTCGACGTTAAGTCTGTACTTCAGTCATGAAACCACAAAGTTGACTTTTCCTGTTTACATTTACTTCCCACCAGCTCCCACCGCGTGTTGAATATTCTTGAATGATGCTCCATAGAGTAACCATAACTTCGCTGAATCCGAATCGCGTTTTCGAATGAATCTTTTCATGAGCACATGGAACAGCAGCTGGAAGAATAATCTCGCCGGTGCTATCTACAAAATTTTCCGTTTCGCGATAAGACTGTATTTTCTAATAGCATGTGTGACAGATATGAAACACGCGTTTACATGTTTCACTCGGCTGCAATGACTTTATTGAAGCTTCCCAGGTTTATGCACCGACACGATGTGGGCACATGAATTGCAATTGCAGTGACCGCAGATTGTTACCCAAATAACTTTAACACCAATTTGTAATAATAATGCATCAATTTGATCTCACAACAATTTTTATTGTAACATGTGCATCAATAAAAAAGTTCATTCGAAAGCTTCTGATGAAAACATTTTTATGATTTCATTATTTCTGAAAGAAACAATTAGAAACCAATCGTTTTGATTGGTTCGGTAGTTCCACCATCAAAGCTTATCGACCAATGGAAACAATAATTTTTTTAATAGTTCCTGTAAAGATACTGATATATCTATTTCGTGTTCGCAACGATTTTTATGGGGATGTTTTCGAGAACAGATAAAGGAAACCGTGATATTCAGAAATTAATGTACAGTAAATGTTGACAACGTGAAGGTCAGAGTTATTCACAATGAAAACGAAAAGAAAACACGAAGAAGGAAGTGATAATAAAATTCGCGTGACTTAACGACTCGTAAATTGTAACGACTGATAATAAAATCTGCCAGTGTTTTTAGGTCGTTTCCTTCTAAAAAACGAAGAGCTGGCCACGAAGCTCTTTGTATGTACATCCAGTAGTTTGAATAAACGACTGCAAAGAATTTAGATCTCGACTACAACCAGACAGTCCTTGAAAATGTAATCCAACAATAATATAATATATACCATAAGTTGCGAATTTTAGTAGGCCTAAATATTTCGATAAATTAATAAGTGAGAAAAACAGCAGAGAACCTGAATGAGCTTAACAACGTATATTATGTGCAACACATTCTGGTCTCTAAGGAAAGAAATATGCATTCAGCTCCCTGTATCTCGTAACTGACGGACACAATTTTTTGCATAAAGGCCTTACAGTCCGATCGTAAGAAATTCTACGTAAAATCGCTATTATTAGTACTCTATTCAATTTTTGCCGATACACATCGTTTAACTCATCTGCACAGCTGTCGTCAACAGACGAGAAAACGTGAATTACATATTTATAGAACACAGCTGTTGTCGATAAGTATCGCCGTAGTAAACAAAAACTATTGACAATTTATTCTCTGAGTTCAATATTTTCTCATTCGTTATTATTCTGTGGATTTTATGTGTATTACGTGTAAGTGGAGAGAGATGTGCGTAGAAGCAATTTATAGCAGTAGACAAATTTACAAAATTCTAGAGCGTATTAGTTGCAGCTTACGAAAATGATTAAAGGGGAGGAAAGAAATATTTATGTAACCCTTTTGTATGTTGGAGTTATTGAAAAATTTTGCTTTTGGAGTAAGTTTTGTACACGTTTAGGGGATTCGTGATATAAATACAAGCCCGTAGGCATTGCAGCAAAATTTCGCAAATGTGGGTGAACTCGTGCTACAGACCGTTCAAGTATAAACTCGAATGATCTCGCGATCTCGCGAGTGTGGCGATGATCGCGTGACACTCGATGTTGAGTCTATGAGGGCACAATAACTCTGTTGTTATCAGTGACGCAACCTCATTAACCGGTGCGTTTAGCCGAGGTCTATGCGCGCGGTCGATTCTCGATTTTCATTTAATTTTCTTATTTTCCATTCCGTGAGCACTTGAACACCATCCCCGGCGCTGGCATCGTAAATCATTCATCGCCGCTGATAATCTGTGCATATTGCGATGCCCGTTCGTTAATGCTAGCCCGCGGTAAATGTGAAGTGTATATCAGTAGCAACGATAATAAAACCGGCGTAAATCGCTTTAAGTAGTCGTGAATTATTGCTTCGCTTTCGTACTACGACTATTCGATTGCTCCGCGTTAGGGGTATACAAAGCATATGTGACCACCGTGTGATCTCAAGGTCATCATTTCCACGATGGTAAGAAAATGGCGTGGCTGCGGCTTTTATCGCGAGTCTTTCCTGCGAACCGCGGTACGCCGTAAATGGCGAAGGTTAGCGGTATACGAAAGTGGTCGATGGGTAGGAAATGGCAGTAAAGATGACTGGAGATAACTATAAAAGGTGCGAATTCTAGTTAAAGACATTCTTGTAAACCTCTCTTCGTATTATTCATTCAAAAACGTAAAATCAGAAGAGAAATATGTCCTCTTCTTAAATTGGATCTCAAGTGCACAAATTAATTCGTGGTTCTCTTAACTAATCGTAAACTTCATTTCAAAATCAAACCTTCTACATCATTGGAGATTCATTAATTATTTGTAAGATGTATTAAGTACAAAACTGATGGACATTATTTTTGAAACTTATAGGACTTTCATTACTTTTACTAATAATTGTAATAAGCTGGATATAGTACAACAGTATTTTTGAATTCATTAGTATTGTTTACTGTTTTGCAGTGTGACGAGTAATAATTTTAACAGTAGATCTTTAAGCAAAATAAACTGTTTATACATGAATTGCAAGGATATCGAGAAGGATAAAAATTTATTCCTCATCTAAATAATTCTAATTGCTGAAAGCATACTCCATATTTGTATATTGTTTTAATGTATAGTAGCGGCCATCGGCACGTACATTTAAGAATATTTGGCGTGCAAATGGTCGAGCAAGTTTATGGAACCCGTTGTCCCATAGCTGTTTTTGAGGAAGCCGTTACTCGTCTTAGCGAGCGTTTCAGGGTTTTTGTTAGTGCAGGTTTTGGCAATTAGACCTTCTTACCTTCGGCCTCAGCAGCACGTACGGATACCATAAATCTCGAGTTTCCGAAGGGATCGCGGAGCTAGGCAGGTAGGCGACAGCCAAGCCTTCAGGTACCGCGGGCCCGTAGGAAAACCCGCTACATTACGAAACTTCCGGGACCGCCCCCGCGTTCGGAAACAGCGTGTCAAGGACGCAAGGAATAAGGGAAGCACGGAAAGAGTCCCCGAGAAATTACCTGATTGGACAAGAAAAAGGCTAATGCAAGGCCGGCCAATCAGGATAAGTTCAAGAGAAGTTGGAGCTACAGAGAGATGCGAAGACGATGACCAAAAAGTCAGTCTAATCCGAACGCGCAGCGAGAACATTTGTAGCTAAAAATAAAAAGACATCACTCCTGTTAAAGATACACGTAGAGTTGATTCTTCCCACAATTCTATAACCTACAATGTTCTCACTGTTTTAAGTTTCACCGACTCATTATTATTGTAAATCATCATGATTATCATAAATGCATCAAACTCGCTGTCTACTAATGATCAATAAATTCACGAAAATAGGTCCACGAAGTAATTGATGCACCAAATGCTACTAACTATACTAAAAAATTAAACCGCCTTCTGTACACTGGGTCGCATACGTTCACGATTGATATTTTAACTGTTCTACGTTTAAAAAAATAAACAGTAAGATTCCGGAATACGTATTGATCTTGTTATTTTAATAGATGTATAATCGTTTGAACGTCGGAGTTTTAAAGCAGCAATGGGAGAGAAAAAATATGGGAAATAAAGAAATTCAAGAGTACATTTTTAAAATGTAAAAATAGTGACTTTGGATTAAAGTAAATTCGTTCGAGGATTCAACCAGCGAAGTAGGAAAGCCTAGCAGGAAAACTCTGTAACAATGTTCGAAGTTGTATTAGCCGTCGGTTAAGAGGGACTAGAGCCGATCGTGTATTTATCGGCGTTTGTGGCAAGGTGTGAAATCGGGTTAAGGTTAAGTCGTGTAACCGGCCGGTAGCCATGTAGCAGTTGCGGGCCGAGTTGACGCAACGTTCGGCACCGTCTGTTGGTCCGAACGGCTTCACGGGGTGAAGCATATGCATAATTTATGACGGAGGGCCTTTTGCTCGTATTAAACAGAGAAAATGGTGAGCGTCACGCGGCCTGCCACGTCCACCTTCTTCTACAAGGCACGCGAAACATGAGAAAGTTTACGCGTATCGATTTTCCGGCCATGAAGCTCGGCTCCGTTCGAAATGAGCATTATATTCCACACTGAAACGAAAACGTTACCACCGGGACTCCAGCCTACCTCTAGAAACGTGCCAGTGTGCAGCCAGCTTGCACTTTGGACTCATTTTTCTTATTTTGGCCGCGAAAGTGAGAATACAAATCGGTCACTATCAATATTCGTTCCGGAGAGCTTTTATATTTATGGTATTTCATTAAATAATTTTCAACCAATTTTTATTTTCTATGTTGAAACTCTGATTTTTCTTGGTTATTTAGTTAATGTAGTGGTGACTAAATATATGACTATATGTATGAAATCTATTTTTTTAATAAATGGGGAACATCTAAGAAGTTAATATTAGAAAATTTGTATTTATCCTCGAAACTAGTCTCTAACGTTTTCACAGCCTACAAGTCCTAGTAAAAATTGATTTATTTAAATATATCACAATACAAATGAATTTCTAAACTTGGACTGTGTCCAGAAAAGATTGTGTCCCCCAAACACGAATGATTCTTTTTATTTCAATTAATATTAAAATAAGATAAAGGCACAGCTGAGAATCAAAATTTAATACAGAGAAATGTAGTAGATTCTTTGGTTATTATTATACTTTGGTAGAAATGTAATAAAATAGAAATGTTCGACTAGAATCAATGAATATTTCCTTATAGTTGATTGGTGAATGGCACCACTATACCATTTGGGTAACTGTTATCCGACATCTACTCCGAATATTAATGCGAATCGCTGTCCCTACAAACAGCTATCATGTCTTCGTTAGGTCAGTGTACATTGTACATAGAAGTTCTGCGTAGTTCCTATACCTTATTTGCTAGCGAGTAGTCAAACAAACTAACTGTAAATCAATACTTAACAACTTCTGATGACTTTATCAATTTCTTAATACAGAAATTACTATCGTGAACTAACAAGTTCAATAATTCTGTATACATATATTCACTATCTAACGTGATAAGTGTATAGTCGATTACGTGTGAACAGCGCAGTTCTTGTAGGCCATATCTGAGCATTAGCTTCGGTGGGACATATTAGCGTTACCCTATTTTTATTCGAATTTATAGGATTTTAAAAGAGTTAAAGATCATATTAACCATCAGCACTCGTGTGATGTCTCGGAGTGAGAGAGAGAGAGAGAGAGAGAGAAAAAAGAAAATTACTATACCGTTATTCACAATATTGTTTACATTATTAAATACTATACATACAATACTTAAATTTGTAGTAATTGATTAGATAGCACCATGTACGGTGGTATCTAATCAATTACAACACTTTTAAGTATTGTATGAGGTAGTATATCAATTTCATATCCATAAAAAGTAAAAACAATCATATACAATGAAATTATTCTAGGTCGGAAGAAATATTTAATTTCCAAGTTAAATTAGCTCCGATTGCAAAGGGTTAAGTAAATTACTTTGATTTTATATGATGCCCCCTAAGTGATGGTTTAACAATTTGCGTCAAGCAATCTGCTGAAGTGCAAAAATTCCAGTAAAACCCATTTTTATTAATAGTAATTAGGTCCAGTTGCCGCTAAAAATGTAATAAGTTTGAAATCTTGAATTGCCTGGTTTTACAGCAAGGTTTTCAATAAATCTATGCTATGAATATCAACCTGTTTTAACAGGTACCAGTACAACTTGCTTATACTATAGTTCGAAACCGCAACACTTGAATGAAGTTGAAAGTTACATAAGTCACCTTTGGTATCTCTAAGTACTTTTCACTTTCGTACTCTATTTTTATAAAAGAAAATTGCATTACACAAGCAACGCAGATTTTCCATTTAAGTCGGGTAGCACCATATGCTTGAGACACGAATAAGAAAAATCCACGCGGAGTGTGCATACTAGTATTTCTTCCGACCCAGTTATCAGCTGGTTCAGTGGGAAATAGATATGATGTTAGAAAATAAATATTTGAAGACGCAGCCGCCGATAGCAACAGGTACTAATTTCGTCCGCGTACAGTTGCATTTCGCTCACGTTTCTCACGTTCGAAATTACGTTTCCAACGTGGCGCATATTTTATTGCATGCGGTGTCGTCGCATGAATGTTGATACCTTTGCGAATTCCTTGAACTGGCTCGCGAAGAGCTAACGTAATCGGTTATACACCACAAATACACAGTCGTCTCGTAGTACTCGTAATTTACAAAATGAAAATACAAATCTCCGCAAATTATTGTGTTATGGTAAGATTGAGGTTCTATGCACATCGCGAATAAAAATCCGCAAATAAATTGCAAACTGAAACATTCAGTACTAAAACATAAAGGTGGCTAATTTGTACTACCTTAAAAAATAACATCATTCATCGAGACATTGCACGAATTAGTAAGTGTCCTAGTATTTACGAAAACATCTTCACAATCTCAGCAATCGTAAAATAGAGAATCTGTATTATTAACAAAAATCGGTACAGCCAAATATATTTTAATTTATTTTAAGACTGCACTTATGGAGGCATTGAACGAATAAATAAGGGCCTCTAGTATGTAACCATTTTCAGAAACATCTTCACAATTTCTACAATTTTAACATAGTTTCTACATTTTGACGTAGTTCTAATATTAACAAAATTTAGTTGAATTTAATTTATTCATTTATTCAAAGCATTAGTATTTTTCATCTTCTTCCGAAATTATAAATGTGTTTACGATCGTCATTTATCTCAAGAAGTACGTGTTAGCGTGGATCGTACGAAATTGCGAGCATCCGTTCGGATTTCGATAACACAGCCAAACAGATCATCCATCAAACGGTTAAACACTTGAAGCTAGTGTATCTTCATTTGAAAACAAAGGAGTCGGCGCGTCAGGTAATAATTTCTAAAATTAGACGTCGCCTCGAGCATTTTTCACGCGTATCGTGTACCGTATTTGCATGTAGTTAATTTTCGCGTGGATCAATCGCGAAAACAATACTATATGAATTAACAATTTTATCGGCGATTATTCACTCCGGTTCACCTTGTCACCGTGGAAGACATAGGTATTCACATCTCCCTTGTTTTTATCGGCAAAAATTACAGACCGAAAGGACGCATTGGGATCATTATCTGAAGGTGGTTTATTTATAGTCAGCTCGGCCGCTTGAACACGTTGTTCGGTCCATGTAGATTTAATTGGCTTGTTATTTTATTGCAAATGATCATTTAAAATGAATTTCAATTGCTGGAGAAGAAGACACAATTCTCTTTTCATTTATAAATCGCTTGGTAAACATGGTAAGATCCGCAATGAGAATATTTTCATTCATTTACAAATAAAAATTATTACATGGACGTGTTGACCTCTGGACTACTTTGACCCAGCATTTTGAAGGCACCATTAAAAATTGAAAACTGAATTAAGTACCGTTTTAGTACAATAGTACCATTAAAAATGTGTTGAAAACATCCGCGGACAACTGTTAGTTTGTTAACATTAAACCCACCCCCACCGGTTAAATGACGGCGGTTCCAGATAATTTCACAATTATTGAAATTATAAAGATGCTTGCATGGTAAACGATTAAATAATTATATTTATTAGCGCAGATATTATAATATGAACCGCACAAAGTTCCCATAAAAATCTTGTTACTTTTATAAGACGACATGTATCGGCTACTTTTAAAGTTCGGTAAGTTTAATGTTAATGCGATTCAATGACAGGAAAGAGTCTAAAAGGTCTGTAGAGTTTCGTGTATTTAAAAAAAAAACTTGGAGAATTGATCTAATCGTGGCCTGCCTAATTGCCACGGTTCACGAGGGCCTTAAATAGTAGCTAAACCGTTCTCACATCGATTATTGTTATAAATAAGCTCCATTCATTTCAACCTATCATGGTCGCCAGCGCGTTGAGCAATTACACAAAGATTTATCATCCATCACGGGAGTGGCAGTGGCGTGTCATTGTATCGTTATCATTGGAATTGCTGACAGGAAAACAACGGGGCTTATTGTAACTAATACCGGATAGCGTTTCGAGTAATCTTTTCCCAGTCGGGAACAAAGAAATCGCCGGACTATACCGTGTGCAACCCACGACACGAACGCATAGAGTCGCATGGTTTTCATTTTGTCGAAAGATCGGCAAAATGATTCTTGCCAATCGATTCCATGGACGCTCGTGTTTATTTCTGCATCGTATCGGAAAGTGGATAGTTATGTGAATTGGCGCACGTTCGACCGGCACGCAATTCGAGGTTAAACGACAATTAAAACTAATCAAGGATAGAGATATTGAGATGAGATATCGGAATTTCCGTGTGGCCGATGCGTATCGTTAGGGATTGACATTGTATCTGTGGTTTTTCGGAACAAGATACGACAACGTGGCGGGTACAGTAACGATTTACGTGATAAATCGATGATGATACGCAAATGTTTGACGCAAATGCAATCTTAGATTACATGCCTTTGACGGTGTCTTGGGAAAGCCCGGAATTTCTATCAGGAAGGCTAGATTGTCGATTTTTATCTTTTGTTCGCTACGTCGTCCTTCACTTATCGCGTGCGAAATTGAATCACCTTTGCGATTTTTACAGTAATTCTTACGGTTCAATTTGTCAATTTAAAACAACACATTTTATGTTCAGCTGAAGTCCTTTTTCATTAAATTTTCTCAAAGATGTGCTTGGTCATCTGTTTCTAAAAATGTCACACGAAAATTGAGTCTTTCAGTGTATCGATTTTTGAAAATTTAGTTCCTTTAAGCGTTCTTGAATGTGCTAATAAAAATTAAAAGACTTTTTTGATGTTTTAATACTGGAAACTAATTTTTTTCAGTTCAATTTAAGCCACGTATTAAAAATTCTTCTTAGAATCTCGTTCCTCCTTTCTTACAAGTACCAGCAAAAATGAGAAAACTCTTCAGTTCATGGCCATTTTCGACCAATCTTTTTATAATTTCACAAAGTAATAATGAAAGGATGTGGTGTGTTCTATCAGTGTGGTCATTATCTTTCTTCGTGGTCGCTGCTAAGGAATATATCTTCATTCTGGCTAACAAAAAGCAAAAAAATATAATCTTTCCGTGAATAAAGCATTAATTTAACGCTATACAAAACGTCCGATTAAATTATCGCACAACAAATGCAATAAACATTGCAAATCGATACTTCCTTTACAATTGCTGCATGCAAAAATCCATTGAGTCACGTAATATAAAATATCAGATTTCAAATCATTTGCAATTTGATCGGTCAAACGACTTCTTATTGAACCTTAAGGAGTTCTGTCTCTGTAAAAGTGATCGATGAAGATTTATTAGTACATATAGACTTTTAAGTGATATACAACATCTTGACAATCGATTTAAATACTATTTACATGATCAAATTGCAAATGATTTGATGCGGTCGTTTGCAATTGCAAATGAATTGCTATATACATGCGATATTTTATTTTTCACGACCTAGTGAACACGGAAACTTACGTGTTTATGTGAACAATGCTAGGTTAACTGAGTAAATTGGAGAAGGTTCAGTGTGAGTAACAAGTATACACTACTTTTGTATGCATTTATGACAAAAACAAATAGATAAAATGCAAATCAATGAAAACATTGAAAATATTTTAAAATATTTTTACATAATTTCCAACTGATTAACATGCTTTTAACACATAATTTTGACAATTTTTATTTTGCATTATAAGTGGTGAATTAAGAATTCGATCGTATTATTTATAACTTATTAAGATTATTAAGGAAACCAACATGTACCTTGCAGACCACTAACGAGTAATGAATGTCTACTATTAATGCCGATGTTTGCAGATTTCAAGTACAATCGTGCCAAATGCAATTGCTAATTAGTACATCGTTCGATCTCGGGCTTACCTACATTAATCTGGTTCGTAAACACGTCAAAGGATTACCGATTGTTTTTCTGTTTTCATTGTGGGAAACACTGAGGATTTTATACTCGATGCAAACATGATTGGTTCGGATCAAGCAGTGTAAAAAATGCAGAAAGATAAAGCGCGATAGGCTACGCGTCTGACTACTACACATCCGATTCTACTGATTCATTAATACATACGTACCACGGGTCGTCGGTTGTCCGTGGTCAATTCTAAAATTTGTAATCTCTAGACTGCGCATTTTTATGCAAAATGAAAACATTTTAACTTGAACATTAGATGCAATTGAATTCCTTTCTCCAATAATATTAATCATTCTTATAGTATACTATTTCTACAGTCGTATTTTTCGCTCTACAGTCGTATAAATGCATAAAATCCGTAATCACGTTCCGAGGAAATCACCGTTCTTGTTCCGCAGATTCTGTGTTTGCAAATCCGAGTTGTACTGAAACGGAACCTGCAGTACCGTTTACGCGTGACGATGACTCGGAAACACGAGCAATTTATCTCGCAATATTCTATGAAGTTTTTGCGGGGCGTTTTACATTAACGAGTAATTGGCAACCCGATTGCAGATAACAGTGCAACCTGACGTTGATCGGAATCAGGAAGCGATCCCTAACAGTCCGTAATAGGAAAGGAATAATTATTTTCAATGCCGATTCGTCGCGACCTTCGCCGTAAACGGTATTAGTGGACCAATTTTCATAATTATGTAACGGTGGGTGTGATACTGCAAATCATAGACGTGTGGTGCACCATCCATTTTTGATGTATAGCATTGAGTTTTTTTATACGTACTATTATGCACGTTCTGCACGAGTGGTTATTTGTAAGTTTAACAAAGTAGACCGACGTCATCCGATTATCAGGGTTATACTTGTACATATGTATCTAGTTTATCAGTAATTTTACATAATACCTTCATTAGTCGAAGTAAACGTGTGCTTCGATAATTTCAAGTTCATTCTTGTTTTATTTATGTTCGATTGTCGAGGGTTTTTGACGTTGTTAAAAATGATACCAAGAATTTGGATGGACATAAGATTAGGATTTACTAATGTATAATTACCAGGAAATGCGTGATGATGAGGTGTACCGAAATAGAAACATTTATAATGTCGGGTTGTTTGAAAAGTTTTAATCCCCCCTCCAGTTTGAATCAACAGCTTTGTGTTAATCCTTCGACGATAACACAATTGAATCAAATATGCGCCATTTTGATCGGCAATCTTACGGCGTTTTGCGAACGGCGCCGATACTTCGCGGTATGCAATCTTTGTAGTTTCTGGGTAATGCAAAAACAACCTATTGGGAATCACGCTGGTCTTTTCAGTCATTAAAATTAACAACATTTTATGATACTTTATAATATAACACAGTGATTCAGACAATTGTTAAATCGTTTCGAATGAGACACATATTAATATCGCTAGTGACTAAGTGTAAAGAAATTGTAAAGAAAGAAGTCATTTATTCGTTAAATAAAACATTCAGGGATGACAATTACGAATCTATTTTAAATCACAAATATCCAAGATGAAGAGCGAAGTTAAATTTGCGATAATAGTCATTCTTAGATTGCGGATTTTATGTGCGTGTGTCAGGAATGAGTAAATGAAATATAGATCAATAAAAGCTTCAGAAGTATGTAAAGACAGTGTTAAATCATTACAATTTTATCTATGCGAATAAAAGAAAAAGTCCTCTAGCTCCTGTTTCGTTCAATTGACGCAGAAAACTTATTTTTCATAAAAGTCCATCATTTACTTAACTACTTAGTGAATGTGTATACACATTCTGTGTGTGTATACAAAACGAAGTTGTACCGAACTTTAATGTTTTTATTAACCATTTAACCTGCTCGTTTGGGAAACGTGGACTATATATACGCTCGATATTTGCACGAATTCGAATTAATTGAGCCACTCATTTGCTCAGTCGATTAACTCCGTATTCTATAAAGTAGAGAAAAATTTATAAAATAGTACAAATTTTATGCGAAATAAAAGTTTTCCAACTCATATTTAATAAATGGAAGCTAAAAAGTATTTACTTTGTAAATAATTCATTTTTAAAAGTTCTTTAAATCTTCGTCATTCAGTGTAATCTCCTATAATTAAAAAAAAAAACAGGAAGTTTATTTTAAATGTATATATAAATATTTTAAATGAAATGAATTTTAAAACACTTGAATATCAATGAAGTGCTTTAATAGTAAAATGTAAAAAGGGTTTAAGAGGTGATTAATCACTCTGGCCAATGAATAATTAAGTTCTTACCCACAACACTTGTACCCTAATGTTTCCAAGCGCAATGTTTCCAAATTAGAAAAATGCGACCACGGAAAAGGCATGCTTTTGTCGACAATGCGCGCGTGTTCGGGCAAACTTATTTGTGACGACTAGGCCACGATAAGTGTCAAAAATATCACACGTTATCTTTACGATCTCCATCCCCGTTATCAGATGTAACTTTCAGTATAAAGACTCTACGGGTAGACACGCTTCGTTTTAGTCGTCTGGGAATCGTGACGCGAAAACCAACTTTCAAATTCGTCTTCGGATGCTGGACTACCTAGATCGAATATGGACGAGATCAACGGTAAATCATTCAACAACAAGCTCGACTTATCGCCTCAATAATCTGCCGACTCATCGATAAATCACGGTGCAACCCGCGTCCTTTGGGAATCTGCGACTTCGCGGCCATAAATCATCATTTACCGAGCAACGGGAATGAAATTCGTCACTGTCCCCCGGGATCGAGTATGCAAACCCACTTTGCACTTTCTGAAACATTCAAATTTCATTCGACATGCTGTGCCTGTCTCTTTAATTCGATCTTTGGTTCCAATTATTTTTCTAAAAATTCATATTTTACCTGCGGGTTCATCCTTGGTGGTTAGAGTATTGCAAAATTTTCTGATTGTGAGAATGTCAATCCGTTTTGGCACATTCACAGATTATTTCTGCAACATGTTTTCTCTGGTGCGTGGATCTTGGCACGATTTTTGTTGTCAACGTTTGTAGCTCTTAATAACTTGTCAACTGGTCTTACTCAGTATTCATTCGTTTTGGTTCATTCAATACATGCTTTTTCTTTCATGTGATTCTCGGTGCAATTTTTTCGTTACTAACACCCTTTCTTTATTTAATATTTAATATTGGTACACGTAAAAATTGATTTTAGTAAATTTCATACATGTTTTCTGTGTCATGACGATTCTTGTTACAATTGATTAGAGTTTTATTAGATTGTACGATTCCCAACATTTTCCACGTCGTTTTACATAACATTAACTCATTTCTGTATTTTTACTAAGTATTTATGGTGAATTTCGTACATGTTTACTCGAGTATGATTTTTTAGAGTCATAATAAATAGTTTCTATATCTTCCTACATTTCATCATTAAATATTCATTCATTCTGGTAGACATAAAAATGATTTCTTATAATAAAATGCACGTTTATAATATCGATCCACCTTTCTCTACTTAACAGTAACTCATTTGTGTACACCCCCGTCAATTTCTGCACTCCAAAATAACGTGCAAATAATTCGCAAATATCGAACAGGTAAAAATGAAGTATTATTGGTGTTTCATCGAAGAACATAGTGCGTGCTGTATGTTTTCCCGAAGAAAAGCGGTGATAACATTACCCGTTAATGTTTCATGGTTTCTTTATTCGGAAGTAGCATGTGGCATGACAGAGAAATGACATATCGATCGTGCGGATTGCTAATGTTGGGATGGCCTACCTTCGCGGCGTATTCATTCTCGCGTTACCCTACTTTTCACGCAACTGAAGAATATTTATAGACTTTTACTTGCCGCGTGCATATTTCTTTCGCACTCAAAACAAACGCGGTTGATCGATTTATATTGCCGCGAACGCGAGGGCCGCCTGTATCCGGCGTCACTGAACTTTAACAAGTCCGTTGGACGTTTGTTTAAACCTTCCACCGTAATTAGCCCATGAATTTTCTACCAGCCACCACGCTCCAGCCTTAATTTACGTTGCTCGCGTGCCGACAATCCTTTTCAAATATTCACTCGGCTTTAAATACTTCGCAGACATTTTTTAAAACAGTCATCTTGCAACTCGTTCACTACATTTCTATTTTTAAACACAAAGCTGGTATTAATTCAAAATCTGTGGACGCAAAATTAATCTGAAAATTCGTCGAATGTTGATCCAGCAACTCCCTTTTACATCTTAATATTACATAAAAAGTTGTGATCGGGAAAATTGCATTCTGGACAAGTCACAATCAATCTGGACTGTTGTAGAATGTAAAGGATATTTTTTAAACCATTGATCGAATCTCTTTTACATCAGTACCCTAAATACTTCAATATTACAACTCCCCTATACCATCGTAAATAAAATCTTACAAAAATTTTACCTGTGCTCATTATAAAGGGTGAAGTTTCTACTGTAACGCTCTCGAAATGTTTTTTTTATCAGAGACTCCTCATTTATTATAAAATAGATCGAGAAAGTTTCTTTTTCTCTTTCGACATTTCATTAAATCTATACGGAATTAAAAAAAAATTCTGCCTTCGTTTCAATGTGAGTTTAGAAAGGAAAGTCTTCTCTTTATATTAACGTCTCATCCTTTTCAGTGTTTTATTGTAGAGAAGGCGGTACAGTAGAAAGGACTGACCTACTACAGACATAATTTCAACAGATATCATTGTAAAAGACGATTAATCCTTTTCGCCATTATCCAATACTATTTTAAATTCATCCGCGAATTCTCCGACAACCTTGATATCGTTAACGAATGGGATTTACATGCATGCTTAATTGCAAAGAATGTGCATCAATCTACCCCGCACCATTTTTGCAGGAATTTCTTATCGGTCCTTATCTCACGCACAAATCAGAAGCAACAACTCGAGAAATATTATTATGCGAACACGCGGCTTTAGATCGAGCAATTCGATTCCTTCTAAGTACACGTGACACGCCAACAATTATCGATATCCCGCACGCAAGCGCGTTTGTACGAATATTGCACACAGGTAGAAAGTTATAGGTAATCATAGAAAGTGTCCGATGATTAAAGAATACGTTAGCAGTGTCGATCACGATGTTACGATCAGAGTGAATGCGAAATCGCCACGTGTGGCTGGCGTGCTGTCGTATTCGGCGAGTTACCTCCTTTCCTTGAAATAGAATTGTTCACAACCTGCCACCTAATTTTCGCTATTAGTTCCACCGTCGCTTTTGACGACACCCAACTCCTTTGTTCGACTGACCCACTTCAAGGAACGAGTGCTGTCTCTTTTCCCTGATGCGAATCGCCCGCGACATCGGTTTCAATGCCGTTAATATTTTTAAGTCCATTCCCGTCGTTTCATGGTTCATTATCGCGTTACTTTTCTTGCTGGCTAATTTCCTTGAAGCGTTCGCTTCTTACAGGTCACCAATGACTTGTGCTAATTGGGCGATAATCGCATAAAAATACATTTTTCAAGTATTTTTGATCACCATTATGGAAAGCATTTTGACAACCCATTAATCTTTTTGCCAGGAGTGAGTGGTTTGCGCAGAAATTCATTTGTAGAAGCATTTTTGTTAGCCATTTTTTAGGAGAATATTCCACGAACTTTTTAATTGCGTCTTGCTCATTTAATCTTTTAAACAGGACATCGCAGATTCATATTAGTTGAGTGAGCAGTTCACACAGAAATCGACTTTTAGAAATATTTTTGACCACCATTTTCAGAAGAATATACTACACACTTTTCAATTACTTCTTCTTGCAAAGACCAAATCACATGCATGTTCCATGTATATTTTCTTTGATTGTCAACAATCTTTACAATTAGCTTACTGTCATGCATAATTGGAAGGCAAATGATTACGATTGTTTCTGTGCATTTCACCTTTGAAGTGAAATATATAATACATTGATATGTAAAATTCAGGGTAAATTGTTAGTGACATTTCGAATGTTTGTACACGAAGGAAATCATTAAATTGAAAAATGAACGCCTTTGTTAAACTTGTGTAACACCGTGTAAAGTTTTAAGGCCATGCGAAGCGTATTCAGCACATTCTTCGTGAACCATAGTGAAGTTCAGCGTTCCCTGTGCATGTCATCGTCTATCTCGCAGATCAATACTATTCTAGCTAGAAATAATGGACGTGGCGATATCTTTGTCGTAGATATATATAGTCCCATTTTCTAAAATTGACCATCTAAAATAGCCGTCGCTCTTTGTGTGCGTATATCACGTAATTGAAACGCGAAAGTAGAATATTGCCCAAAAATAGACGTCGTCAGTTATACCCTACACAAATCCATGGAATTATCCGTGACGTAATCGTGCTATTCTTCACACCATTACGGAAATAATTGCATACGAGATTGCTGGTACATTTTAACCCCGCTGGGAAATCAAGTCGTACCCATTTCATTTGAGTTCAAACGGAACTGAATTTGGATCCAACCTTAATTTAATTCTGGTAGTTGTGGATTTTATAAATTTCTGAAAAAAAACGTGCAGAGGAAATTTAAAACAGCAGAGACGTTAGAAGAATTTTAAAATGTATTAATACTTTCGGTATATTGAAATTATTCGAGAAAGACATTTTTATTTGACCTTTGATTCTTGTAATTGATACAGAACATTTTTACTTTGCATGCAGATCAGCAGGCCAGTCACAACTAATTTTTTAAATAAGCAAATTGTTTATCTATTATATTGCATTATTACTATTATATGTATATATATGCAGTTGTTGTCCTTTAACAATGAACAAATACTAGGCCTTTCGATGAACAAGATAAATGACAAACTCGAAAAGAAAACGTCTCATTGAAAAATAACTGTAACTTATAGCACAATCTAAAATTGTTCCCAGTTAACTCGAAATGCTTCTTCATGCTAAACCACCAGATACATCGCATTGTCTTCAAAAATACCGTTTCGATAAGCAAAAATTACATACGATTTGATACAATTGATCCAAACTTTCGTATTCGAATGTAGTATTTTATAAATAGATGGATACCAACATAATCCACCGAACTAACACAGTGTTCCCATATTTCAGCAATGTCCTTGGAGGAATCGCGACGATCGCAGCGTCCGTACAGGTACGGGATGGTTCTGCTTTGCGTCGGAGCTCTGATAAACTGGTTAGGCCTCGCAGAGAACTACGTCGAACCGGTACGATATGTCGGTGTAGCTTGCATAATTGCGGGGGCTCTTCTCATATGTGCCGCAATGTGTTGTTGGCTGCACGCACCGCCAAGTAGGGCAACCATGCATACACAACACACAAATCATCCAATCACCGCTCAGGTAAGACATTCATTTTTATAAATCGCCGCGTTGACGATAAATTTCTCCTCTCTCTCTTTCTCGAGTTTCTTACTCGCGTTAATCGGATACTGCAGCCATTATCGATGATGACAATCCTCTGTGAAAGCGATATTGAACCGAATATACAGCCAATGCCTTTCGTCGCTAACAATAAACTGAAAAAATTTATGTTACTTTCTCGAAACATTATGCTGGAAATCGCACAAAATCGCTGCACAGTTTTATAGAATTATTTACATAAAATGTCTCTTCTTTGAAGTCTCTGCATATTTGACTAAAATTTACGTCGAAAAATATGACAAATCGCATAATATTTTGAAAGCAAAAATAGACACCGAAGAAAGAAAGGTTTCTAGAAATGGACGTCGCATATGAGAAATTATAAGATGCTTTTATAATTCAATTTCTGGGTCAAAACTGATCCGTCGATTGCCACACGAGTGTTAATTGAAAATCCAAATAAATTGAAAACTTAAGTATCGTTGATAAAATACATGCTTACAAATGTTTGCAACAAAAAAATTGAACCACACAGCTAAGAGAATATTGAATAACATCATCTTATTTTATTGTTCAAATTTAAAATTTTTGTGAGAATTGACGTTCATCAATGAAATGATCTCGTGTGATTAAGATAGTGTATAAAATAAGATCAGGATTAATACTAAGAGTTTGTTAATGCAGACCAGCGATTTAAGAAGATCTCTCGATCAAAGCCTCCGTAGATTATAGCGTTTTTAGATCGATCCAACCCCCTCTTATAGTTCTCGGTACTATAATAGTGCACCACCGGAGCCTCAATTATCGTCGACGATAAACGGGCTACCGGATAAAAATAATGTACTTCGATCAGAATCGTCGCAGCCATCTTTCTTCCACACGCAATTCCCTCCGGGAGCCTCGAAACGCGGTGGATGTCTTATAAACGGTTTACGCGAGCCATGTGCTGTTCCATGGGCTCGGAATAATTGATGAGAACTTGTGACAGACGAGTTCGACGATCAGCAAATTGTTGATGACGCACGAATACGCGAATCTTTCGAATCGATTCGCATTTACATCGAATATAATCTCCTAGAATTTTAATCAGCTCCATAATACATTACCTTCTGCGCTCTTTTGCCTAATTAATCTATTTATATATGTAGGTAGGTTCAACGAGACAGTCTTAGACTGTAAAAACTGAATAACATCTCGAAGTCTGCACACAGACATTTCCGAATCAGCGATTCAAAATAATTCGAAATAAAATTCTTAAAAATACGTACAGAGAGACAGAAGCTTATATAAGTATTAATATTGCTCCTTGTATTGAATTTGTTCCTCTATGTAAAAAGGTGAACGATCAACATGGAACGAAATCAGATGGAAAGCTGCACAATTAATTTTATAAATTGTCTCCTTGAAAATGAAGTGCTGCAACAACATTAGATAATTGCTTCTACAAAAATGGAACACGGCGACAACGCGAGATAAATTTAAACTAAAATTATTCAAGACGTACACGATATTCATAGAACGATGTGAAAACCACTATATTCAGCATCAGTATAGAATAGAAACGAGGGACGACCGAGGGTTAATTTGATTCAATGCTTGCAAAATAGCGTTACTATTCACCGTGAAATTCCCATTGAGATTTCCCAGCGATGTAAATCCCGCGATCGCAGCTCGTTTCGAAGAAAACACGTCATCCCGACCAAACTGCGAGGTTCTCGGTGTCATTTGATGAAGGTTTTGTCGCGAGTCCGCTTATCTTCCCGCGATTCTATCTCATCTGTGTCTAGAACGTTTCCTCTTTTGTCCCTTTCGCGCTATTCTGCGCTCGTTCTCATTGTCCTCGGATCCTGATTACGCGTTGTTCTCGAAAAGTTTGCTCTCGAAACCCGTCTCTTCTCTGCATTCTCGTTTCTTTCTTTTCCGCTTCTTCTTCTTTCTTTTTTTTCGAAAGTATGCACCGACAGCGCGGGCACTCGACTTAAAATAGACGGCTCTCCTCTTTTCAGAATAAGGAAACAATAGAAATGCGAAGGCTGTCCGCAGCTCGATACATAAAGGAGGTCGGTGGTTGTTGCGGCGCGTTTAACTATCATTCTAAGGATGTTCACCCGGAAGTTCCGCAGCTATATTTATCGATGGTCATCCTTCGACGTATACCCCCATTCATGACTAGTAGGTCATCCGTTAGTTCCATCGAAAATCCACTGGGTCTTTGAATCCTGATCTGCAATATACTGTCGAGTAACTATTTTCTTTTCTTTGCAAAAATAAGGAGAATGTATTTATTCCGAATTTTAGAAATTTTCATCGTAATATGTGTCCGAAGAAGTACCCCATAGACATTCCTTACAATTTTAATGATGATTGATGTCGATGATAATGATAATTGAAACGCAGATTTTATGTATTTGTGACGAGAATAAGTTGGTACAATTTAAAACAGTAAACAATTCTGAGAATTTATCCTGTCTTTGATACAGACGGATAGTTTAGATTAAATCGACGAATACATAAAGATTGTATCGTTTTTGTTATGCTAAAATCAATTGAAATGGTTATTTTATGACACAGCAAGCGCGCAGAGAAAAAGATGATAACAATTTTGGATGTTAAACATATAAATTCTTTCTAATCCAAAAATTTTTGCAGTGAAGCTACACAGTTTACTATAAAATTGTTAGTATAAAATCATTTTGTAACAGCAGACGTATGGATAAATGGGAAATTGTTGACGTAGAACGCAAAGTCTTTTCAATCCAAAAATTTGCGAAGATGTTCCAGTACTTCTCGATACTTCCTATTAGTTTTATAGATCACTATACAGTCAAACAGACAAGAGCCTGCAACTCCACAAACCTTCACCGCCACAATTGAAGTCTTTAAGCGAACATACTCAACGGAGTTCCCGTTATTGCGATTTCGTAACGTATAGCGAATATTTAGCATTGTGCCCACAAAGTTGACTCACCATCGAAAACCGTTAGTTTTTCTAACAGTCTGAAGACTAAACGAAATTCCAAGACCCAGCAAAATCGGCGAGTTCGCTTTCTAATATTACCGTAGCATCACGATCCATAGCAATTAATATTTATATCTATGGCGAATCGATGCGCGTCGTTTGACAGAAAATTGCGTGTCGGGAGCTATCCATAAAATATAAAATAAATGAAATTCTGCGGAATGTTCACGAGCCATGAAATGTTTGAAAAATACGTCAATGTCGCAATCCGGACGTCGCAATCGGTAGCACCGAGACGTGACGCGTTAACTCTCCCAGTGCACAGCTTAAAAATATTCGTTTTTTCGCGAAAATTTCTTCAAAAACTTCAGCATTTCTCTTACCAGCAACCTCAAAATTTTATAACATCGAAGTAATTTATTTAATTCATTAAAAATTGAGAAAATTCAAAATGTAAGATATCAGTTCTTTAATCATTTCGCATTTTCCAAATCTTAACAAAATTTTGATAAAATCTATAGCGTAACAATAAATTTTTAAATATGTGCAAATAATTCCGTCACTCATAGATGGGTGACGAGGCAGTCAACGTGATCAATAAATCCATTGCTGCTATTTGCATAAAACTAAGCCTAGTAAAACAAAAATTCATTGAGAAATGCTTAATTGAGAAAAATCTGGAAAAGCGCAAATTGTGGAAAATGGTGAATACACAATCCGTGTACTGGAAAATGGCGAATGCCGTCGTCAGTCGTTCACCTGGCGGGATGCATAGGTCTTATACAATTATGCAATTTTCTTAGAAGGTTTTTTTATGGTCTCAAATAACGACGGCTATTTTCATCCTCTGGTTTTCTCTGTCTGTCTATCTGTCTGTACGTAACGCGCCCTTTCGTGTCTTAGGTCCGTGGCTATAAACTTCATAAAGGTGTCGAGGCGAGCATGTACGTATATAGATATCTATAGACGACCCGAGATATATATATAGAGGAGTACCATTTCGGGGTTAATATCCTTGCGGCCGAGGTATAATGCCGTCATAAAATCGAGCGGTAAAAGTTGACTTTTAATTTTACGCCGAACCATCACGTGATTCTGCATATTTAATTTTACAATTACTGTAATTGTTGCTTCCCGTGGCTGAAACTTTGGAATTATTTTCACGGCATTTCGTGAGCACTGGCTTCGTCAGCAAGACACGAAAACGGAGCATCGATATATCAGGATTATACTGTGTCGAAATGGTAGCAAAATAACATTACAAAATAACAGGTTCTACGAGAAATCCGCAACAGTAAAATGATGCTTGAATAAGCGAAAGGCTGGCATCTATGAAGTTATAAAGATTTTTATATTTATTCAAGCACGCATTATAATAATAGGGCACTGTCTGAGCACAGTAGGTGATGGAATTGTTAGAGCTACCCACATAAATTATTAAGGATTTCACAGTGAAACAATCGAGTATTAATCGAAAATGTTGCTAGACAGAATTATTAACTTTTCATTATGTATGATGCTTATGAATAAGTGCAATCTGCATTTCCCACACTGCAGATAGTATTGATCAGGCTGTGACTTTAATGATTAGAGCATTCATTGTATTAGGACATGTAATATATACATAGTATTGGTTGTCAAATCATTTGTAATTTAATCGAAGAAGTGAATGTTTTATCGAAAGTAAACATCGCTTAAACGTTTCTACAAGTCTTCATGTATTACTTTTCTGAAGACACACAACTTCTCAATATCCAATTAAAACAAACAATGTTCGATCGTACATTTTCTATTACACGATCTGAATTTTGTTTTTTATATATATACGTTAGTCGATTTAAGCAAAAATTGAGCCGGCAAGATTGTAGTATCACTTTCTTTTCATAGAACGGAAACGACGTGGCGGCTACGGGTTTATTCATGGTGTGTTCGAGCGAGAATGATTCATACGGTAACTTTATGATCCACAGATAGACGATCCGATCCATGTAATCTCCATCGAGGAACCATCTAGTGGACACAGACAGAAACCGCCAGACTACGAGGCAGTCACGGATGCGCCACCTAGCTATGACGATGCCATCAAGCTGAATCCTAGTCAACTGGTTAGACTGAGCAATAGTAGTGCATTGTCGTTGCCGGCAGTTCACAATATGGTTCCGAGAACTGTAGAAATTGTTTCCAGGGAACCCACGCCGTCGCCACCGCCGCCATATGCGAGGTAAAATTCAATTTTTACCCCTAGACTGCGAACTTGATTTATTCAAAACGAAAATATGAAAATACTAAACTGAAGGGGGTAGTCTCGTTTGCAGGACTGCATGAGTGCGGGATGACCCTTTCTCGATAATGCTTGATAGAAGATCAATCTAGGCCGGTTTTTACGTTTACTAAGTCCGATAAGTACTAAGTCCAGTTTTTACGTTTACGAGGCGTAATTTGCATTATTTGGAAACATAAAGCTGCGCATGTAGCTATTTTCATAAAGTTGCGGCAGCTACACGCTGCCAAATAATGCAAATTACGCCTCATAAACGTAAAAATAGGACTTTTTAGTGCGATTGTGGCCTAGATTGATCTTTTATCTGGCGCTTTTGACTACTGAAAAACCATCCTTGCATTATAGAGAAATGTGAAGGCACATCCGGCACCCGTGCAATCCTAGGAACTAGTCTACCCCCTTAGTAATGAAGGAAATTTAAATTCAATCCCATTTCTTTTGGAATTGATGCAGATAATTGTTGTTTTGATTTTTCTGCTGCAAATGACTTTTATTTTGTGACATTTTTTGCAATGGTACATAGTCCAGCCACCAGGAAACTAAACGTGAATTTTGATTGAATAGACAATGTTGAATTAAAAAGTAAGATGACGCAGTTATCAATAGGAGTTATATCAACATCCTAAATCATTGAACAATGTTAACTGAATAACACATGTAATTCTTACATGGGATTTCCGCTCTCGTTGTTGTCTGCTTCGTGAGACGCGATTGATATCTATATGTATAATGATGCGAAAGTAAAGAAGGAACTGAAAGGAGGGCAGGGAAATCCGTGTCATTAGGAACGAGTATGACGCGTCTCGCTGATATGACGTCTCAGATCGTGCTACAAGATTCGTTGACGTCACGTCGACCTATAGATCCGCTATCATTTTCTCGTAAAATAGAATATCTGATAGTCAATCCGATTGTGGTACGCTTTTAATAACGAGTGCTTTACATAGTTGTACGTGTTGCTGAATTCTAATTCAGAAATAGAAGCTTATCAAATATGTATCGGGTATTCGTGCTAGTGATCAACAATAAAAGACATTCTTCTTCATCCATATACCGTGCTGTACAGGTCTAAAAATAAGTCGGCAATATGAAATAAGATTGTACATATGATACTCCGTTCAGAATAAAATGGTTTTTAGAGAGCTGATGCATGTATGCTATTCACCCTTGCATTATACCGAGTCCGACTCGTGATGAAGATTTCGAAGAGAAATATGTATGTTATTAATAGACTGGAATTTAAAGTAGTAGACAGATTAAAAGAATTTAACCCTTAACACTCCAGTGATGACTCAGAGTCACCACTAAAAATTGCTGTGCCATTATTTACAATATTGTTCACATTATTAAATATGTTGGTATCTAATCAATTACTACACATTTAAGTATTGTATGAGCTATTATAACAATTTCACAACCATAAAATGAAAAGAATAATATACGTTGGAATTATTCTAGATAGGAAGAAACGTCTCATTTTCGAGTTAAAATAGCTCCGACTGCAAAGGGTTAATCAATAAAGGAAGAGAACATTAAAGAACTTATGTCCATAAAAGTTGTTATACCATTATTCAAAATATTGTATTTAATTAATTAATGAACCTTTGAGTATTGTACGAGATATTATACCAGTTTCATCTGATAAATTGATAGAAATGTTGGAAATGTCGGAGGAATTTGTTTTTGAAATTAAAATAGCTTCTAGAGATTAACTAGCGAATAGGAATAGGTTTTGACATTCGAAGTACTTTATTATCGTATCTCGATTAATTGAACGTTTCTTTCTTTTCAGGTGAGATTGCCAGCACCAACAGTCCATGTTCGCATTGAAAGAGGTCTGCGATCTGCTGGAGGCCCAGCGTTTTGCAACACCGTTACAATCCATCGATATGCAACCGCGGGACGAGAGTGTGAGGACTCCGTCATCCGTTATCGTCGTCGATAGCGTGGCCAGCAATGGGAGTTAGCGGCAGCCACTGGACCTCGTCTACGTAGACTAAACTCTTTGTGTTCAGGGGATGAAATACCTACAGTTGTCCGCCGAGACGAGACACTGCTTTCTACCACGAAATCAATAGAGTAACAGGAAGAGTAGCGTCCAAGATAGAGTACACGAAAAGTTAGTCACATTACGGATCAACGAGTCATCGGACCCTAGCAACAACGAAAGAGACGATTGAAGCCTAACGGATGGTGTCACGACTAACAGTGCCTTTCGTCTGGTCGAGTTGAAAAGAGCCTAATCGAACCTCATAGCGAAGACTCGTTACCATAGGGAAAGAAGTCTGAAAATGCTGTTGGAACTCTGACCGAATGCTTGTGTGATATACGAGTGTGATTATCGTCTTTGTCTGGCTAATTTAGAGCGAGTCTAATGTAGCAAATGCGAGTACACATAGAGACAATGAGACGCGTGAATCATCGAGGAGTCTGTTCACGGTTTAAATGTGTTTGTTACGAACTTCGGGGAGAGTATATATGTCAGTGACAATATCGAGCTATTCGAGATCCTTCGAAGTATAAAAATGAGATAGAGAGAGAAGGTGTGTGTGTGTGGACGTCCTGATGCTTGGGACTCTACACGTCCCGAGTCTCTAGGGGTGGGCGGGCATCCGGAAATTCGGGTTCGGGTCGGGTCGAGTCGGGTCGGAAACCAAAAATTCGTGATACCCGAGTACCCGAAGTAGAAATTGGGTCGGGAATCCGAAAATTTATATTGTTCGAAGATCCGAATGTCATAGATTTTCGACTTTGGCTAACCAAAATTTCCGGGTACCAGAGTATCACTAATTTTCGGGAACCCGCCCACCCCTACGAGTCTTATCGCTTAGACAATCGTGCGGCTTGTTAGAGAAAACCCATTCGTTGCTTGCCATATGATTTTCATGATTGTCATTTTACACGTATACATACACACATGCGAAAGCCATTCGCACGTCCATTTTATTGTGATATATGTAATGGTGATGCAGGTATTACGATACGTCACTTGTCGAGCGCGATGTTGCTTTGTAAAAACAAGACTCTTTTTTTTATACGTATAATGGAACAACAAATATAAAGATAGTGAAATTAACGATTATTATTTCCTTACCCTCGTCTTGTATAATGCTTTGCTTGCGAATAGACTGCAATTCTTTAGGGAGGTGACACTAACACAATAATTAGTGTGGGAAATAAAACTAACTTAGAAATACGCCGAAGTTTCGTTGATGTGGCCTCTTTGTTTAACGACAACGTTGATCGGCTGCTGTAATCTAGCTGAAACAGAGTAATCATATTTAAATGCCATACATTTAATTTAATTTAATGGAATACAAAATGAAATGCCGCACGCGAGTGTGAATACAATCAGCTAATGAGAGCCAGACTAACCGACAAGCACTCCTTTGACCATCTTGCCATCTAATTTTTTACAGTAAAGTCTAACTCTATTTTTTAAATATTTCTGTTCCTACAGATCGATTCTTGGAACAATTATGTAAAAAAAAAAGTATATGAAATGTTTTGAAAATAAAATTATGCTTTAATACTTTTTTATGTACGGTGGTTCGGAACCCACCGTAATGAACAATTGGTCCCGCTGAAACTAAGCGTTAGTGAGAATGAAAGAAGGGGAGCGTGGTAAATGGATTTGAAACCCTGAGGGGACCAAATATCATTATTACTATTTCTTATGTAGAATATTTCTAGGAATTTTTTATTAATCCTTAAAAACCAACACCAATATACGTTGGGCGGAGAATGTAACATTTAATAGTAATCGATTGGTTTCCTGATTATTTGCCTTCTCACCGACTAGATCGTCAGTGTCGGTGGTCTTCTGTTACTTAGTCCAGCCATAATATATCCTAGAGAATGTAAGAAAACAGCAAAATTCTTCCCACATCGTGGGACGTCATGAATCGTGACTCACGATATTCCGTAAAACTGGCACCCTTTAACAGTATCTCGTCGGTGACTGAATTATTTGAGTGACGCGATCTCCCGTAAGGCTGGCATTCTTTAACAGTATATGATAGGTGCTACAGACATTGCATGCAATGCACTTTTTTATCTAATTCTGAATTACCGACTCTGTAGAAAATGCTCCAGTACGATAGCGGACTCTGCTGAAATAGAACGGTCAGGTAGCGAACTACACGAGGTTGCAACATAAAAGGTATATGTTGAGGAAGACAGATTTTGGAACGTTGTCAGCTTTGTGGACCCGTTTAAGACAGGGTCAATTATGTGTAATATATGGAAAAAGTGCAATCGTGACATGAAGTAATTAGTTATTGTCAGTATTATATTCAGCACATTGATTGTTCAAGGTAATAGATCCTCCTGTCTCCTTTGCTTTATCCGAAGACTTTTTTTCATGCTCTCGCAGCATAATTGTGGCTCCTGTACGTGCAAATGTATCCTGATACGTCGAAAGACTTCCGTGCAACAGTTTTGGTCTTATATATCCAATCACTATATCCATTTAACACAACAATCAATTAAATCTTAATATCACAATATATTAAATATATATTTAGTGCAAATACATATTTGATCTCCAGTTAAATCTTACTTCGTTTAGCAGTCGTGGGTGGTGCAAGAACTTTTTCATTGTGGGGATTAAAATATAAATTGTGTATATGCAGCAATAGTTCGCTCTGTAAATCCTTTTCCTTATTTATTTTCTCTCCTGTTTCTCCTTCACGAAGTTTTTGAGGAGCCCCTAGACTTTGAAATTGATTACACAACACGACGAACAGTTATTATCTAGCATATCGTGACTCACAATGATCTTTGTAGCTGAGTTGATAAACGGATCGTTGATAATCAAGAAAGTGTTTATGCACTAATTGTTCAGCAGCCTCGTCGAGTTCGGTAGGTATCGAAGCAACACGTGGATCTATTTCTCCTTCCTCAATACGCTCCGAAAATCGATCTCTTGGAATAATTCTGTCAGAAATATTGTTTAAACGTTTAATACAACTCTCGCTAAGGTTTGTTAGCAAAATAATACTCAATCTTTGAAAATGTTACTAACATTTCTGCCGGTACTGGTCTTCTCTTGATATACTTTCGACTATATTCCGTAGGTAACAATCTACAATAATTTGGCATTATTAAAAAGAATTTATTTACCTTCCCATATATGACAGAAAAAAAAATAAAACGCCGAAAGATTAATTGGTTATCAGGATAATAAATGAAATCGAAATCGAAATTTATATACTTAACTCGACGGGAAAAATAAAGATGGCGTACCATTACCGATGACCAAACTGCAAATTTAACATGTTAAATGAACATCTAACGACTCATTAAAGAAAACAGAACTACAAGGATAACACAAACATTCAGTCTATCGTTTATTAAAGCCTGAGGACACTGCAAATTATTTTTTCAGGATAAGAATTCACAATTTGCAGTCGCCGAATCTTTTTCTTGAGGACGGTATTGGCTCCAGATATTGCTGACGATTTTTCATATTGCTCAAACCCATTTTACTGAAGTTGTCCATGTATTCCGAACGACTCGTGAAAGGTTCCCCCCACATGGAGAATGTTTCTGGAACTATGTACCCATTTGTTCAATTTCAAATTTCAGTTCAAAATTACTTATTCTAGTAAGATTTGATAGCCTTAAAAATCTATCACAAATGAAACGATATTTCACCTTCGAAGAGTGTAAACGTTTTAGCCGGCTGTATGTGCGGTCTCTCGAGAGCAGTGTGACGGAAATTAGTAGGATCCCTGTACCCCTCTCTTATTTCTAAAACTTCCGTCGCAATCGGAGAACAGTATGGCGAATCAACTGCAGCAACCAATTGCCTATAGTCATGGATCGGTAAACCTGAATCCAATAAAATCAATGTTTCAGATTGTGCTAGCAGACACAAGTTCAGTGTAATTTAACTCGCACCTCTTTTCGAATAATCTGTTTTATAAACGGTCTGCATCGTTTCGTCCATCTCTACGCAATTACTGTCCAACAGCGCCGACGCCAGATTCGTCATTTCCGTGTTGACGTTCATCAGTTGATTGACGATTTGTCGTTCCTTGTCTGCCAGGTACTTGTACCTGTAAACATTTTCGGGACAAGTTGTACTAGACTTATTAATAGTAGGCTGTGAAGTTCTCGAAGATTATCATATAATTATTAGACAGCTGGTGTTCGTAGAAATGTATTTTCTAGAATTGACTCATGAGAGACCGGTAGGAAACATCAAGAACTTTTTATCTATAATTGACTACAGTTTTATTTATCATTTTATTCGTCGTAGGTGCATTTTTCCTAATGAATGATGTAATTTTTACCTATTTTTGTTCTTTTCGTGGCCATGAATATCACATGGACAGTCTTCTGGGTCTATTCGAGTAGCGAATAATCTAACTCCGGTGTTCATTGGTGGTTGTCCTGGTTTTGCGACGAGAGGTACTGCATATGGCCATTTAAAGTCATCGTGACTGACGGTACCAAAATTTTGAGATGTAGCCATTCTGGATCAGGCAATTGATTCTGACAGAGTAATACCAGAATTTACACAAACCTATTGAGAAAAAAGACATTTAATCAATTTTACTCATTCTACTAATTTTAAGTTAATCATGATTTAGTCTATGTTAATATAATTTTTGAAGTGTCTATAGAATCCTACACATACTAAAAAAAATATCTTTCGTATGAAGTACTTTCCTAATTCCACAATGAAATCAAGAATTAAAGAGCTTAGTGCTAAATTTTTAGTCCTAGCACCAAATAATCATCAATCTATGAAAATACAAAATATGAACTTAAGAATAATTGGCTAACAATTTTAAAAAATTATGACAAGAATTTCTGTAGAAGGCAAAAATTTTAAAAAGCAGAAGTCCCTTAAACTGCATATTTGACTGATCAGTTTATGAAACTTTGATCGCCGATTAATTTTTGAGACGTCATCGAAAATGAGCAATCTGGACACAAAGGGACAGGCTAATTGTCGCGCAATAATTCCGCGATTACGAAAGGGAACGACTCACCGAAAATTTAGTTGCGAGAAGACAGCGACTAAGCGTTACATGACAGAGACGGGTGATCGTCGCTCGATGCACTCCTGGATTTCGTTAGCCTCCGAAAAAACCAGCATATCGTTTCTTTGGCCAGCACGATCGAGGCAACGACAGCTTTATAGAGTGCGTAGTACAGCACTGCGTTTAAAAATGTGATACGGATACGCGCGCCGAAAGAATCGCTCGTCAGCGTAACGTCGCTCATGCTCGTGACATCGAGTCGTCTCCACCAAGTATCTTCACTTTGTTGAGAGGCCTCGAGCATCCTGCGACACCTTTAGAAGTTTATTGAAATTTTGTTCATCCTTCCACTTGACATTTCAGTTAAAAAGAAGAAAATACTCTCGACGAAAGATAATTTGAAGTTTGCGACCGCTGCAACCTTGTGTAACTTCACGGTGCTCGAAATAAATTGCTGCTTGTTGCGTGTATCCGTCACATGCACACGTCTACTACTTTCTTCAATATTTAGGAACGACCACGAAATGATTCAGATCGGTAGCAAAATTGATGCAGAATTTTTTAAATTTTGCGGAAAACATAGGGTATAAAACAATTATTTTTCTTTGTCGGACAGTTTCAATAATGTTGCAGAGGTGGAAAAATCTTTTCCCAGTGTAGTACGATGTTTCTATTAAAGGATACACTTTATTTTATAAAATTAATGAAGATCATTCAACACTTTCACAACCGACCATTCTTTTGCAGTATTCAAATTAAACTATTGGATAAATGCTCAAGTAGTCTATGTTACATTTGTTGTAGTCGCAAAGATACGATTGTGAAATATATTCAATCCTGTCATTGTTATAAGACACATTTTTGAGTGATAATTTTAAGAGTTCCGCAGCGAAAATAAAATTTTTTTAAGAAATGAAGCAGAATGAAGAAACAACAGACAGAGTGCTTAGTAAAAGTCACTATACCGAAGCTCAAAATTCCATTGAAAATCCAAATCTTGTTTAATAATACTTAACAGTGATCGAAGTAGAAAAATCAAGCATGGCCCAACAATGTACAGTATCGATGCACAAAATTCTTAGATAATCAGCGTAGTTTTTAATGAACATTGTAAAGATCTATAAAAATGATTCAGAGCTTTATCCTTTTTCAAGCAGATCCAACAGAGGTGTCGCTAAATTTGCAGCATGGGGGCATAGATTTTGAGACACGTTCCGTCATCTTCGATTCGTCAAGTTCGTTCCGTATCTCGTTCTCAGTTTCCGTTTCGCAAGTTCGATCGCCACCCTGAGGAATTTTCGCATAAGCTCGCGGCTCAACGTCAGACCGTTTCTTCGGGTTAACTCGTTCTCGATCATCTCTCGAATCTATCGTCGCGAACAAGTGCTCCTGTGGACTCGACGGTGTTGATTTCAGGAATACCTCGTTCTGAGATTGACTGCAATTCCTTCGTTGAACACGACCCCTCGACGTGGTGAAAATTGGCCTGATTGTTTCTTGAACGCACCCGCAATTCAACCTGGTGATTGTCGTCATTGTGCCACATGGCTCCAGACTCTGAAACCGTAATCGCTGGTGAAATGCTGGTCTGTGAATTCACAGTTTTTCTGTTGCTGTACTTCTTGGTAGGAACGAGACTGCAACATTTTCTAGATATCATGAAGTATCCACCATATTTAGCTACACTTTCATAGTAAAAAGCTCTTGTTAAGAAGTAGGCTATGACAATATTTTCTAAACAATTGTGTCATATCCATAATTTTAAACTAATTCCTCCCAAGCTAAAGCAAATAATTGTTTAACACGTTGACTACTACACGAATGTTATACGATCAATGTTATGGATACAATTGTTAGTTGCTTGATAATGAAACCTTACTCTATAGTATCTGAGCATTAATAAATTAATATTTGGTGGTATTAATATTATAATAATCTTTTTTAAGTAACTCCATAGTCGCTGGTGACCACCTTCAACGTGTTAATAAAAATGTGTTTCGGTAATCCACGTACATTCTTCAGTCGATTTGCAGTATAAGGTTGAAAGCTGGAACTCTGCAGCTTCCCCCGAGGTCCCATAGAAGACGCCAACGCCTTCGCCTCGAAATAATAATCGCCAATTAACTTCTTAATTTCCTGGGAGTAGTATTTTTCGCTAATATCCCTCTTGACCTGCAACTCCTTCAACCTTCTCAGCTTTTGCATTGCTAAGAACGCTTCTGGTGTATAACTATCATTGTATTCAGCGAAACGAGGGTATTTGATAGCAATATTGTCGGGTCTTGGAGCGATGTTAACGTAGACCGATTCGTTTGGCAAATTCTGCAAGCGTAGACAATATTCTTTTCTGTAATTAGTGTATAAACAAAGCTATTTAAGCCTGTTGTGCTTAGTTTATAATTGAATCTTGAGAACCGGGTTGTACGAAAAATTTGCAAACACTGGATAAAACCACTTGCCAGCGTTCCCAAAAGTCTTCTGGCACATGGTTGCCTGTGGTTCTTACGATTTAGTTTACGTCACGATTCTGCTTGTAAACGTTAAAATAAACTGTATTAATCATACGTTATTCTTATTAGCGTAGGTGTCCTCTCCGACAGATTCCTCGGAAGTCCTCGCTCCCAGATATTTGATTTCATGCTCGCTGCCGCACGCCTGTTGATAGATCCTCGATCCCATGAACGAGGTGCTTTTCGGTCGCTGGTCCCTGTGCCAATGATTTCCTGTCGGGGTGGTGGTGTGCGACAATGATTTCCGACGTTCCGTCAACTTCGACGGCCATCTTGATGCCAAATTTAATTAACATCTCGGAAAATATGCATCACCAATCAAAAATATTTTATTGTTTCATTTACAATAGACAGTAAACTTTGCCTAGCTTGGATCTTTATACCTCTAACGTTAAAATATTTATAATGATTAAACTGCAGATTTCATGCATTTACGATAAAAATGAGTAGACAATAGTCGTTACTGTGACCTCAAACGCACCTTCGCAAACGTAAATATTATTGTTTATAAATTATACAACATTTGTCGAGGTTGTCCGAAGTCACAGTCAATGTGTTCTGAGTGTAGGTTAAGAGAGATAATTACTCGTCGGACATTTTGCCGTTAATACGGCTAGTATGCATGGTCGTCATTTTCATTCACCCTTCGAGAGATGTCGTTGAGAATTACGCAACGATTTATACATTATTACACAGAATTTTTATCCGTCAGACCGCAGTTTTACGGTTTATATAATTTGATTATCCTCTGTGTGAATCGACAAGAAAAATCTTGAGCGACTTCAGGGCCTTGGATGTCTGCAGTGAAATGATTCACAGAGGCAATTTATTTTGACTATCAAAACGATATTGTAGAGTATCTTTACCGACGTTCAAATCTACAACGAGCTAAACTCTTGTGTCTCTAAGTTTGCTAAAAAACCTTGATTACACGGAGAAAATGCCTGAACATGGAATTGAATCGTTTAGCATGTCTAAGTTTCCTAATATGCTCAATATTATTTAAACTATTTATGTACTTAAATAAAAAAGTTCAGAGAAACCCAAGAACGTTCGTCAATTTATTTAAAACATACAGTCAATTTAAGTATTTTATTGTTTGTGTGTTTAAGTTGCCATTGCCCAACTAGGTGCAGCTGATTTTTTCTGATGCATTTTCAGGACCATGATAGAGCTGCCTAATTTACTGATGCTATCTTGGTACTCTGAACGCCACGGCGGTAGTCGAGTCTCTGCAGTCTCGTCTTCAGCTTTCTTCGCTTTTGACGTCTTCTTTTTGTCATCTCGCTTCCCACTTCGTTCTTTTATTAATTTAGCTCGAGCAGATGTGTCATCTTCTTTTGCAGCAACCGGACTTGTTAGTCCTTCGTTCATTCGATCAGCTATTCCTCCGTTCGTTCGATCAGCTATTATAAATAATTATGCTTCAACAGCGTTCGTTACCAATCTACATGTCACAGCCCTCGAATTTAGTAACTAATTCGACCATACAACCTAATTTTTCAGCTATACAACCAATATTTTAAGCTACAGAGACCAATAAAGGGTTTCAAAGAACAAGAATAAAAAGTGTCACAGCACAGATAATTGCCAATCAATAAGTACAACAGTCTTACAAGAACAAATTTCCGTCTCCTTCACGCCATAATCCAACTGATAGGTAGTTTTTAATCTATCCTGATCCACTCGGTGCCTAATCTCGTCCTCATTGCTCTCCTTTAACACCCCATACAGATTAGGATGCTTCTCCTCCAGCTGAAACAATCATCTACTCCAAAATTTCTGTCACAACAAACGCAAAGTTAATCAATTTCAATCAATTTACTTTTTTAATGTACGTGCTAGGCTGATCAAACTTCGTTACATCCGTTTCTGGATGAGGGCCAGTCTTCGCGGGATACAGCTTAGGATCAAGAAGACGTCCCATAGGACCCATGCGACTCCAACTTTGCTGGTCCCCGCATAGTTCAGTGACCTTGATCTCTCGAGACTGACTCGAGTCGCAACTACAGAAGCCGGCATCTTCAAGCTTAGACGCTGCTCGTTGGATTTTCCTCGACGGCCACGCGTAATCTTTCTGATAGGTTGTAATATACTGATCCATCCTGCCGTCTATATTCTATTCTCGAACCATGGCAGTGCTGCGGGAGAGGTCTCAGCTACTAAAAATTTACTGTGACGGTTTTCGTGTTTCTTCATCTTCGTCCTTATCGATAGAAGTCGGCTACGATGAAAATGTGGATTTTATGTGGTCAAAGAGAAAGTGGGTAAAAGAAAATCATTATAGTAATAATTTTCTACGAATCTACTACCATGCTTATTTTATTTTCACTTTATTAAAGTTAGTACTACACGAAATAAATTTTGCAATTGTTAATGATAAATATTTCTACTATTTTCATTTAATAAATATAAAACTATTATTACTATTATACACTGAAGAAACTAGTAACCAATTAACAGAACAAATAAAAAGGTGGATCTATCTAAACCAAATTTCAACATCCTCTAAGTCTCACTTTTAATTTGTTACTTAACAGAATGATCATTTCGTACAATTCTCATATTTTCCTGGTGTGGGTTATCCAACTGAAAAATTGATTCCCAAGCTTCTTCAAAATCCATTTTTCTAATTTCTTTTTAAAGTCGACATACTGAAGAAACAAAGATGTAGATGAAATTATGTTTTCCGATGAATTCCTCATCCATGTTTTCTACATCTATGTTACGAGAAATGTGGGACGTTCCCGGACGGCCATACTTCGGCAACAAAATGTAATTCCGCCTGTCACGCGATCACAATCCCGATGATTATGATCGCGGTGACATTCACACTACTCTGTCCACCATTGGTCATAGCGTAACACAGTTCGAAAGTTCAGTAATTTCACGGCAGTTCAAACAAACGAGACGGCAGTTGCACGACTACCGTCTCGGGAATAGTCAGCCGTGTATGATTTTAAGTTGTAACGTCGACTGAATAAATAAACCATGTCCAATAAATAGTCGTAGACCGAATGCGTTTAGGCGCAATGCCGAACAAAGCTGCCGCGTATTAACGTAAGATGGCACCGGCCGTTTCGGGATTATTGTGTTTGGCCTGCGGCCACTTTCAATAGGAATTATCCGTTTTCCGGGTCAATATTTCGGCTTGACGTAGTCCATCTTAAATAAAAAGCTCACGCACCGGTTACAATATAATTAAAAGCAATTACATCAAACGGCAGAAACCATTTCTCTTGAAGTCAGATTAGTTTCTCAAAATGGCACCTTTACTATTTCTGGGATGAGCAATTTGTGATACAGACCACGTCTTGGAATGCATTAGGGCGCGCAGTGACTCAGTGGATAGAGCTCACGACTACGGACACCGTGGTTTGGATCCACAGACATATAGAGATAGACTCTGAGCCGTCTTAGGGGCGAGTTGAAGCCCACAATGGTGGCACGGGGTATAAAGAGTGGGTTATACCCAGCGGTTTCTAAAGTTATAATACACTAATTTACGAGTTTAGAGAGAAAGAGAGAGAGAGAGAGAGACCAATAGCTGGGGGGTATTGCTCTCTCTCTCTCTCTCTCTCTCTCTCTCTCTCTTTCTCTCTAAACTCGTAAATTAGTGTATTATAACTTTAGAAACCGCTGGGTATAACCCATAATCAATTACAAATGTAATTAGAAAGTTCAATGCAAGGTTCTCCCTTCTTCGTGACATTTCGTATTATTTAACAATATTATAAACGAATAAACAGGAACAAAAAATTCTAGTAATTCTAGTACCAATTGATAATTCACATTGCAAAAGATCAATGTTTCATAAAGAACCTATATTTCATACAAACATTGTAAATAAGTGATTAATAAAAGACTGTATTAAAACGAAGGATACATGCATGTATAATTGCTTGACACGTGTCAGATTCACATGAACGTGCAGATCGGTGTCCCTTTCCATCTGTGCATTTAGCCGGTCGGACTTAATTTTGCGGGTTCGGAACGATTCGTTTCAGCCGGTTGCACGGCATCAATCTTCTTCTCACCCCTACTTTTTCATTGGTGATTGGCTCGGGTCCAAGACCAACAGATAGTTCAATGTGGAGAACTAGACACAGGCCACCGACTGCAATCGACAGTACACCGGAGGAGTCGCGCACGCTTTATTTAGAGATACATCGGGGTTCGAGAGTTCGGTCACTCCGAGCTTCCGGAATCCGTGGTGTCTTCACCCATTCGGATACTCAATAAACTTACGAACAGCTCTCCGTCGACTTTCCGTCAAACAACGACGACGAGGACCGACGAGAAGCAGGGCTCTTTATTGCACAACTTTACTGCAATAGTAGGTACCCTGACGCACAATGACAAGTCATTTAACTATACATTTTCTAAAAAATCATTAATCGAATTTTCCATATTGGTGTTTACTGGATTCATGTTACTGACTAAGGTAGGTGTACCCTCTATAAGCTATTTAGTAGTGCAGTTATTTTTAATAAGTTTCTTCAATATAAAACTTCAAGAAATAAATAAACAGAGGATGAAATTTAAAAAAGTACATATACGGCTCTGAAGTCTGTTCAGTTCCGATCTGTTATAACTCTGTTTTGTAAACATTTATCTTCATCAATTGGAAATTTTATAACAAATAAAATCAACTTGCAGCATATAACTGTGTCCCCTCTGTTGACATAATTGTCCTAACTACTAGCATACTCACGTCTCCTCTATGAGTCATCATAAAAATAAAGTAAATTTAACAATAAAAAATCTTAATTATTTACTACATTACTACAATTTTTTCAATATCAGCCTCGCTTCAGTTGCAATCAGCTTTTTTCAATTTTCTTTTTCTTAATATACATGAATTATTTATGTATTATATACATACATTATTAAATAAGGAGGTTTGTCAACAAGTGTTCATAACCTTAGTCTTACAGAAGAAGAAACGATTATTCAACGTCAATCCTAACGAATCAACAACGATAAATCATTAGTAATGATTCATTACGTTTAAACATCGTAGACTAGATGTGCAACAAGTTTTCATATTTTGTAACTAGTGGGCTAAGTATATCCTTGTTGCTCGGATAAACCGTTTCGCTAACAACTAGTCTGATCAACAACATCGTATAGTGTTTGGATACTGAATGTTATTAGCTTCAAGAACATATGCATACTATTGCATACGTACATAAAGATAAATGTTACTAACAAAACAGACCAGTTTATCATTATACTACAGAAATTCATTCAACAATATTCCAAGACTCAGACATTAACCAAACTCTTCCTTCTTGCACTTAAGCCGTTAATAAATCCAGAATATTCTATAAAGAAGTTAGGTTAACTTTAAAACTGCGGAACTTGGATCCATTTTGACCCAGAGTTACGAACGCTCCACCTCTTTCCTAATATTCTTTTGTATCATGAGCAATTTATATTAGTTTCAATAAAAAGATCAGTGTTGATCTAGAAGATATGTAAAACAAAATTAGTGAGAGTAAATATTTGGAAGTGTCCAGCCATAACTGCTATGAAATCCTCAAATGCATTCACCATGCAAAGGCCGAGCTTTCTTAATTCTTGAATTTGACAAGTTCCAAAAAATTTGTGTGGCCTCAAAACTTACAAAATTTCTGCTCATTGTACTTACAATAAAATCTATCAAAGATTACCTTTTTCTACTCTGTTAATTTCCTCATCCCTTGTTCCTCTGTTTGTGCAAGTTTTCAAATCGCGAGCGTTTATCTGAATGAAAAGTTGGTCCATCACATGAACCACACCGAAAGATGGAACCTGTTCAACACAGTCTGCAAGTAGCCGAGAAACAGAGATAACAGGACTGAGGAGACAGAGACGAACAGAGGTCTTCACTAATCCGAGAGCCCGTAAAACAAGGCGTCAAAGTGAATTCGTCCAAATCGGATGATGCGACAGATGTCGCGCGTCTGAACTCTCGCGAAACGATGACGTTACGGGACGTCGAATTTGTTGGCGAAAGCGAATCATCTTTGTCGTCTCTCGGTTGCTGCTGGCAACGATTTTCCCGTCCCGCGGGAAGAAAAGCTCGGGAACGGACTGTACCGTACCGGTTGCTCTAAACTCTAAAGATATCGCTGCGTCCACACGGCCAGGAATAGAACCGTGACGTCGTTGTTCGTCGACGAAGGAACGAACACCGACTCTCTTCAAGAGTTGGCGTGTTCGACAGTCAGCCAATGAGATACGCCTCGAGGTCGATGCCGAAGAAACGGCACCCCGCGGTTCCGATTTCGTCGCCGGACACTTCCTCGTTTCGTTTCCCTCGTGTCTAACAATCATCCTCGTTCGGCTCGTCGTCTTCTTCTTCTTTTTAAGAACCGTCACGATTTTTCTGGAACCTCTTCCTCGGAGACCAACACCGACTACCAACGTCAAGACAATTTGTCTGCACGATTTCATAATAATTACACTACTGATAGCTTGTTTTCGAAACCATGGCTCTTCTTCTTCTTAGAGTATTTTCAAGGTAGTCGGTTTTCTTGAAGACCTTGGTCTGATTGGGTTGACCGTGATCTATGGTGCTTTGTGTTACAATTATTTAACTAGTAATATCTTGGTCGAAACCATCGATCGATCTTGTGCTTCTCGTTGAATATTTTCAGGTTGATGGAACGTCGGTTTTCTTAAGGACCTTGTCTGATTGGGTTGACTGTGGTCTATGATGTTTTGTATTAATTGTTCTTTCCTGGTTTCATTTGAACACTGCAATAATTTGACTACCGAGTACTTCATAAGAAATTTTTTTTTCGTCGACGAATATCTTCAGAATGGTGGGACGTAGATTCTGTTAGGGACTCTGTACTGGTTGGGTCAAGTATGGTCACTATACTGTTTAAGATCATTGTTCCTTGATGTGCTGATCTAAACACTACATTAATTAGGCTACCGATATCTGACTTCCACAACCATGGTCTAAATACTAACATAATTAGACTACGTACTGATATCACGTTTCCGAAACTATGTTTTCTTCTTTTTCTTTTTGTACTTCTATTTGTTTTTCCAAGAATTAATGTTGCGTAAACAATTGTGTGTAGTCAAGTATTCGTAAATCGTTTTCAAAATTGTCTTGTAACTGTAATTAATTCAAGACTTTAAACACTCAATTAGGACGTTCAACTTGTTCACACATGGATGATATATTTCCAAAATTATTGTTAGAAATGCTTTCTAACCAATCCAAAGGTAAAAATTAATGTGTTACATTTTGATTGCTCATGCAAGAATGACATATTTGTAAAATCATTCTTAAAAATACCAACTCACCAATTTATAAGTTTAAACACTAATGTGTTACATTTTGATTCCTCGTACAAGAATGACATATTTGTATAGTTATTTTCAAACAGGTCTAATAAACTAGTTTCTTACCGGAGTGAAAGAATTGAATCCGTGTTTCGATTTATCGATCGCACAGTGTTCCCGATCATTTATCTGCATTACAGATTCCCCGTTTGCTATAACATTGTTAAATCGCCCAGGAGACGACGCCAAGAGGTGCTAATGAACATTAATGGTCCCGTTGCTATTTTGACGGAGTTCCTACGCGTCTTCTAGCCCAGCGACGCGACGTCGGCCTATTTGTCTTGTCCCCATACGATTTTAGTTTTCCGAATGCATGGATTTCTGGAAGATGCGTCACGGTCGGTTAACGATGTCCTCATACTTGGAACGCCATTCTCAGTGGTTCGTTTCGGGGTAGAGACGGCCATCTTATGTCTGTCTGACCTGAATCATCTTCTTCGTTTCTGAATTTACACAATTGTTACCAAAAAGTTTATAATACACACCCTTTCATAGAGCATTGACCATTAGGACACCAGCTCTGTCTGGGGAAACACATGATTCTCAATGATTGTGTATATTTAACCACTTTTATTGGTATCAACGTAAATCATAGCTTTTGATCTTTTTTAGAGATTTATGACATGTACGAACATTTTTTTATGAAGGAAGAAGACTATGAGGAATGTGTGTGGTAGTTAGTATGATTCTTTTTATGTGCATATTCATCATTTTGAAGTATCACTGTTTAAATTGATCATTGTATAGATCTAATAAAGCTATTTTTGCCAATACAATATTAAAAAGTAGGTTACAGCCTATCCACTGAAGTACTCTCAAACTTTTAAATCACACATTGATTATTCGGATATTGTAAACATACTTTCATTACAGTGCCATTGTTCCACCACTTCTAAAAAATGTATCTACAACAATTATTGCATTTTATATACATTTATCAAACCTTTTGCAAACTGTACACATCGTAATCGGACTCAAAAAATAATTTAAACCAGTGTGTTCGAATATATATGAACACACTTGTACAAACAATGAATTGAACGTTCTAAAAAATTGTAAAAAAATTCGGAAATGTTGTGAACAATGTAGTATCGTTCCTCGTCGTCCTGGGAGCTCTAGAATATGTCGTTAACATTAATTCTCGTGTTCGCCAGTGGAAAATAATGCGAGAGTTAATCCACGGTAGTTCCTTTGTCAGCGTTTTCTTTCATCAGCACGGCGACTCGACTTGGCCCCGACGCTTTTCCTTTCTTTCCCTTTTTCCGGGACGCGTCGCGTTGAGTCACACGAACCATCCAGAACTTCCGAAAAGGAAAAGCTCGAGAACTGTATGTCGGTAATGCTACGTTCCTTAGCAACTCCGTGTCCGCGAACGCTTTTGGTCAGATCGTTGTCGGTCTTTATCCGTCAGCAATAATTCTTTCCCACCTTGAATTTACGAGTGCGCCTCTTGTCAACGATTTTTATCGACTCTATTCCCTGGTAGTGTCCCGTTTTCTTTTTCCCAATCGAACTTCTTGAATTACGCGCTGGGAAAAAAAATGGTGAATAGATAGTTACGGTTCTACGAGATAAATTATTGTCGTATGATTATCTTGTACATTTTTAGAGAATTCGCGCCGTGAATCTAACCCAATATTTATTCTGAGAAAATAAGAATCTTTAATGAACTGGTTATGCTATTTATTAAGTGAAAAATTGTATGTTTAGCTTAGAAATTTTAATCCAGGAAGATAGGAGTCATTAGCGAACTGTTTTATATAATTTAGTTGACATGAATTTGTAATTTTAAGTTGGAAGCGTTATTCTGAGAACCTCCAATGAACTGTCCGCTGTTTCACAGTATAAGAAAGCCACCATGAAATATAGAAAAATGATTCAGCGTTACCTACAGAAGCGTAGACAAATTATTCATACACAATTTACATACATCTACGAATTAAACAATGTATTTAACATGAATATCATATGTGTGTGTGCATAACTAACTTACGTTTCTGAATGATTTTAAATGCTCGACACAATTTTTAATTCATCAACGTGCCAGAAACAACGAGACACTCTTAAAAACATATTGTTCAGAATTTTTGTATAGATTTCCAATATATGTAACGTTTCAACTCGCGAAAATTTACGGCAGTAAGGATCTGCGATAAAAGTGTAACGATTATATCGGAATAGTGTTTTGCAAATGTTAGGCAACCAGACGCGTTTACGGCCGTGGCTCTCGCATACATAAAGCTGGGGAAAGAAACGAAAACAGGAATCACGACGAATTAATTTGACGGAACGGTCGTCGGTAACGACGCGAAGCAGACGGTTTACATCCAACGGGAAGGCCTCAGTGATCCGACGTACTTTATGCCAAAATTTCCAACGTCAAACGATGACGGGAACACAGATTCTCTTGTCAAGATTTTATATCTCGCGGGAGGATTTTATGCGTTCCGCTGAATGAAACCGAGCGGATCATGCGTAATAATGTTCTTGGTGATAAAAAGTCGCGCGCTACAATTTATTCACTGCGCGGAAAGTTCTCGGTACTACGTGTATACAGTTCGAATAAATATTGAAGGGAGACAAAGTTGGTAAGACGACGTTAACGGCCGCAGAAATGCAGTCGTAGCTGCCACACAAACATCATTTTTGTCTTCACCATGTCGTTCCTCGGACGAATTCAGGATTAAAATGTTTCTCGAGAGTTTATTATCTCATGTATCATATCACTGTGCTTACCGTTCATGCAAACAACCAGAGGATGTTGAAGCCCAAGCGAAATCGTGGTTGAAACAGACCTTCGTATCGTACCTTCATCTTTGTTGAAATCGTCGATAATAATACGGCACAATTTATTATTTACGTAAATTGTTCTTTACCAGGCTCGTCCAGGCTGTGTTGATGTCCACGAAAAATGGCGTCACAGCTACTACAGAATTCCACTTTTACATCTTCCACTTACCTTCCAAAATGACAAGAGCAGGCTCGGGCAACTTCTTCCCCGCTGTCGCTTTACGGCTCCCACTATTGTGTGGAGATGACAAGAAGGTTCCTGGCAGGAATATGGTGACGTAGGCAAGAGTACACGGCCGATTGGTTAGTTTGGAAGAGGCGCGCCTTCTATTGGCCGAAGCGGTCACACTACTGTGCAGAACGAGGCTCGTTTTGTCGTCTCCACACAGTAGTAGTACAGTATATTTTCTATAGACGCGACAATTTCTACACGATAGATGCGACCAAGAGTATGCCCCACTAAATAATAATCTGATCTCGGACCGGTATATCGGTGTAGACCATTACTAACGCGACGCGGAGAGTCGCAGACGCCTCTCTCTACACGTGATGTCCTTCTCTACGTTCGGCCTTTAATAAAAAAAAAATAGATACCCTGTACAGTAGATGCGACCAAATTCCCCCGATGCTGTCGCGTCTATAGAAAATATACTGTATACCGGTTTCCCTACTATCAATTGTTTCATATTGCCCCTACCGAGCTTTGCCTCGTGTGACTACGAGGATACGGCCTCCTATACGTTCTGATCTCCCCTCCTCTTCCTACACTCCACAGGAGTTTGATGGGATGGACCCAGGAGTAGGGGGAAGCCTGGACTAGAGAAATTAGATTATCCTAGGGCCAGATTATCCTCGCTTTGTGCTACAGCAAGAGAAATAATATACACCTTACTTTAAACATCCTACTTTTCACACCCAGTCTCAAGCAATGTTGAACCAAATTTGTATCCTACTTTGCACAAAAATTAAAAACTTTTCGTTTCTTTCCATGTACTGGCACAATTTTTCGACATAATTCTTCCGTAAAGGTATAGCAATGTATAAAAAATTTCAAAAGAAAATGTAACAGGATGTAAAGATGAATGTCTTGAATGGGATCGCGAAGTCGCAGGTTGGGGCGTTTGAAGTCCGAGCAGGCGAACCGAGATAAACTGCGTGGAGCGGCATTAAATGAAAAATCATCCGTTCGGCATGATGGTGAACGCGTTCACGGACGCTCGCGTGTCTCATTAATTTATACCGGCGTTCACATTCCCGTCAGGCGACGTAGCACCCAATTAAACGTTTGATATAGAGTGGCCCCCCGTGTTTTGACTTTCGGGGCGGCGCACGTCGCGAATCTGGCAAAAATAATCTGTGACACGCAAGGGGGGTCGGGGAGGGGGGCGCGAATTCGCGAGCGAGTTTCGCGGAACAAGATAAAGTGCTTGCCCAAGACGACCGTACAAAGTGTAAAATTACGGTCCCGAGGGAGGTAATCCCTTTTTTCTTCCTCCCATCGTTCCACATCCACTGTCTCCTCCACTGATAGTTTTATCGTCGCCGCCAGTAGAGCATATATACCTCGTTCCAGTCTCCTGAGAATCATCTTAATTGTTCCTGTTGGATTTAAGGAACAACGAGCTGCGACAGAAATGGAGCTTTACGGTCGACGCCATTTTTCTTGGCCGTTAACGTCGCTCCGGCGGCTGCTCCTCGTATGACATCGCTCTTGAAAATGTAGTTACTTCTGTGATGAATTTAAAAACATAGTTAGAGGTGAGTGTGGAGATCTATAGGAGTTACAGCGCTATTTATCTTGGACTCCCTCGTCGTCTAGATTGACAGATCTGTCCCTGTATCAATTATTATTCTCTTAACACTAAATCTACCACAACCGGTCAAAATGACCGATTCCAGATCTTTTATTTTACACTTATTGAAATAATAACAATTATTTGATAAGAAATTATTGTATAAATGTCTTTAATACAGCACTTATTACAATAGGAGCCCCGCAAAGTCTAAGTCAAATTAATCTTGTTATTTTTATAAGGGAGCATGTTCCAGTTACTTTTGAGGCTCGGTAGGTTTAGTGTTAAACGGTTTGTAAATTGATTTAATACTTACTCTTTCAGAATTTAGAATTTCTTTAATTTTAGAACGAAGATGTAAGAATTCTCTTGATTCTCTGAATTCTCATTGTCAGAAAATAATTTTCTCTTGCGACTTCCCGCGGGATCGTCGATATTTCGCTAGTCGGACGGTCTAGAAGAAAGACAATTTCTTTTGTGGAGCTCGTTACATTTTCGCGGAAGGCGAAGAAAAAGGTGGATCACTGCTTTTTTAATTTTCGGAATGTGTCTCATCCGGAACGTGTCGCATGTCGTTTCCTACGAGCAGCACAGCTGGTTCCACGGGACAAACTGATTCAGATCCTTTGTTCGAGGAAGTTCTTCAGTTCGAAATCCCGGGAACCACGGTTCGATGCCGGTGTCACGTGTTCGTTTTTGGATTTCATGGAACTTCCATGCTCCAGCTTGTTTCGGTTGGCGTTTATTAGTTTCGTTTCAAAATACCGTGGAAGCTGAGGAACGAGCGAGATGTACTCTGAATAAATCAATGGGATCCTCGACATGGACAGACAAACTTATCTTTTGTACCTTCTTTCTCCAATAATCATTATAAAAGAATTCTTCCTTTATTCAATTTTTTCATAATGTAAAACATTTACGCTTCGTAAGTGCAGATTTGAATAATCTTGAGAAAGTAGAGGGAACAAAATTGTGACAAATAAATTATACTGTGGATAAGAGGTACTCCATTATAGTAGCAGTCAGCTCTTTTCTCTTAGCAGATAATCATTGATTGATTCACATTGCCTAAGAAATATAAAATATTTCAGTATCATATCGAGAATTGCAAAATATAAATATTATTTCTTTCTTTCTTTGAATCTGCAAAATATGAATATTATTTATTTATTTCATGTTGAAACAAAATTCTATCTTTTTAATATTGACATTTGCCCATTACAATGAATCTAGGCACACAATAAATACAAATTTTCTCTTCTTCACAAGAAATTATTAAAGACAAAAAGGTCCTAATTGGTTGCAAAAGGAACTCCGAAAGAAATCGCAGATCAATCGGAGTTAAAAGATTAAAAGTCAAGTAAGAATTTTCACTTTGGATAATGTTATTGAAAATCACTTCTGGAAGAACTTTTTAAACAATAATTTAGGCCATTCCGAAAGTCGCTAACATTTCCCGCTATCGTGCACCAATAGCAACCGATCACAACATCTCTTGTGATCCACGGGATATTTACCTTTCAACGTACACGTTCAGCGTCGGTCTAATTATAATGGACCGTGGAAATAGCGTTCTATAATCGCAGCATAAACGTTCTATAAACCCGCGGTACGCCACGCGTTATCTTATAAACTGGCAGCGCGGCTAATATCTTGGCAGAGGTGTCGCACGAGCATAACAACTGAACCGTCAGCCTGTCCGCACGCACGAGACAAATCGGAATCAGGGGTGTATCGTGGTCTGTATAAATAACGAAACAGTATGCGCGAGAGCCTGTTCTACCATGAGAGTTATAGGTGATTTTTTATTCTTCTATTAGCCAGCGTTGTAAATCAGCGACGTGCGCCCCCGGAGCTAATTGGCTGGTTACTAACGAAGATTTTGGCAGGTACGATGGTCGTAACGCCATCTCCGGCCGATTTGTCCACGCTCCTGCGACTAATTACTACTGAGATATCGTACACGGACGATGAGCACCGTTGATTAAGTCTAGGCTACTTGGTTGGCGTGCATGAAAGTGACGGGGCCAATTAAAACACGAATATGTTCAAATATGATCTCATTTGACAACGAAAATATTGTATCTTGTGAGCACACTGGTTACATGACATGTAAAGGTTGTATTTGATAATGAATTAATTAATTCAAAAATTTGGAGCGTTTACGATTCAGCAAAGGTCACATTGTTGTACTCTGAATTTTTCTTATTGTTCAATAAAATTTATCAGTGAACTGAGGATTTTATGCGTTTATGACAAACATGAAAAATAGTAAACACATTTAAAGAATGTAAAGATACTATTATTTTATTTTCAAATCATTCAAATGATTAAAATACTTGCAATTGATTCAGACAATTTTTACTTTGCATAAAAATCCGCAGTATACTTGTTAGTCTACTTATTGATTATGATAGCTAGTGATAGAGTCTTTGTTTTGTGTCCGAAATAACAATTATTCGATTTAATTAAAAATTGAGTAATTACCAGACAATTTTGATACTCTCGGTCTGGTTCTATATCTCTTCCTTTAGGAAGTGGGGAAATTTTTTTGGTACGAATATGTGGTCGTATTGTGTAACATGATTGTACGACGATATTGTACTTGTGTCATTGGTGGACGATGATGAGCAGCACTGTGTCGTAATGCATGTGGTATAGCCTACGATTATTGTTCAATAGTGAACTTTGTGTCCTACACCGGTAGCTAATTGCGTTGCTATACTTATTTATCCACATCTTGAAGCAACAAACAATCTAAAGAGTCATATATCAGGGTTTTCTTATGTAATTTTTGTTAAATTTCTTGATTATTCTATTAACAATTTTGTGAAATAACTGTTCAATTATCGTCTTTATCCTGATTTTACAGTTCAGTTTCACTTTACGTTTATTATTCAGATCCACTATGTTAAATTTAGTACCCGTCAGATATGACGTTTGGCTCGGATAATTAACTTTTAATTACTCGCTCACAGTACTTACAATTTCAAAACATTAAATTTAGTGTTTCAAGCATAAACAAAAGTGCCGTTTACACTAGCAAATATTTATTTTGCATTGAAATAATTATTTTACTGAATAAAAATTATTTATGTTAGAGTCTAAAGTTCCGTGTAAACGGTTATGTAGAAAATAGAATGCGAGTAACTGAAGGTTAACGTTAATAGGATCCACTTCCTAGCAATAATGTGGTCCACATTTTGTTTTATTCGAAGAAAATAGCGCATGATGTAGGACAAAGTAGCGCCTATATTTATCAATTCCATGCAAGTACGCGATTTCCACCGAATCAAACGCTCAATTTGTTAGGAAAATAGTGTCAAGAGATGTTTGAGAGCATGGTTCCAACGAACGGGCTTAGTAATCGCATCAGGGAGTAATCGAATGTAATCGTTCTAATGACTGTGCCGCGAATCGTTGGTAACAGGCTTCGATTATTTAGTCACGCAGAACGAGTCACTGCACGACACTCACATCCGATACTGTGTCATCGGGTTTCTTGGCAGGTCGCAGATTCACGCGACAAAACGTCGACAAGTGTCATGTTTGACGATGACCGCGTGACTACAAATTACGGATGGTTTGTCAGCTTTTCCACTAGATGTTCGAAAAAAATCTTCTGGGAAACCTGTCTCGGAGAGAGAGAGAGCTGGACTCATTGCTAGTCTCTCTGACAATTCATTCTAATCACATTTTTGATTCTGGACACATTAAGGCTCGAGATCTGCAAGAAAGTCATTTATTTTTGGCACATTTTTAAGAACAGTCTTTCCTACATCAAAATCGGTTCTCCAAAGTTAATTCTGCATGCACAAGTGAAACTGAACAATTCTCTAATAAAGATTGAAAACAAAGAAACGATATACTCTCCCCACGTTCCTAAGACTAGCTCAATCCCTCAACATCAACCCCACAGAGAAACGCCAACAAACATCGTGACAAATGACCAAGCTGTCGGTGGGACATTACAGAACGAACGAAGAAAACGACAGTAAACAATTCTCTAAAAAAAACATCGAACGCGAAAGAAATGCTATACTCCCCACAGTCGTCCATCGACCTAGAGAAGCCATCCCCTAGTTTCCTAAGTTAATCAATCCCAATCCCGGCGACAGACGGATCGATCCCCGTCGAACCCATTCCATGGCAATCGTTCATCAGCCGGTGCCACGCGATACGATTCCCGTTACTGATCCGGGTTCCATAAAACGGTAATCATCGGACACTTGGTCCTTGCCTCTGCCAAGAAGCACCATTACACGGCACCACCTCGACTCGGCTGACACGAAGAACGGTGCGGCGCAGAGCGTTCACAACGAGCGTTCTCGTCGTGGCCCAAGTTGGAAGGACAGCGGTGTTAAAATAAGCTCGCGAGAGTCCCAGCGCTCTGCCAATGCCTATCGGTTCAACCAGTCTGTCGGACGTGCGCGCTCTCCCTTTCGGCAGTCGTTGATCGTGCACCGTCCTCGTAACAGCCGTCGTTCGCATAGTCGGTTCCCGTTGCCTGTGGACGCGTTAACATAGCCAGCGGACGCGCTAACTTGCTCGTGGTTGCTCGTCTTTGCGCGCGGTTACCGGTGGCAGCGATCACTTGTTCACCCTCTGGCTCCTTTTTCTATTTTCTTACGTCCACTTCATCCCCAACCTTCCAATCTTCGAAGACTTGTCGTTCCAGACTCGCAGTTTCGAATTTTGAACCGAGACCACAGCGACAGGCTCGATTGAAGTGACACGTGCTTGATCCTTGAACAATCCTTCATCCACCCTGTGAATCCTTTTTCTATTTTCTTACGGCTCCTTCATCCCCAATTCTGTCGCCCACCAACCAAGACTCGTAGTTTTGGACTCCTAGTAAAAGGAGATTTCAATTTAATTTTGGATCGATAGTACAGCGACAAGCTCGATCACAAGGTGACACGTGGTTGATCCTTCATCCACCCTCTGTCTCCTTTCTCTATTTTCTTACGTCCACTTCATCCCGAACCTTGCTGTATTCGAAGACATGCAGTTTCAGACTCGCAATTTCGAATTTTGAATCGAGACCACAGCGACAGGCTCGATCAAAGTGACACGTGATTGATCCTTGAACAATCCTTCATCCTCCCTGTGAATCCTTTTTCTATTTTCTTACGGCTCCTCCATCCCCAATTCTGTCGTCATCCAACCAAGACTCGCAGTGTCGGACTCGCAGTGAAACGCGGTCCCAATCAAATTTTGGATCGAGACCATAGCAACAGGCTCGATCGTGGTGGCACGTGGTTGATTCCCGACCCATCAACAGTGCGATCCTCCAGGAGCCGGACAGATCCAGTTAGGTACACAGGTACTACACAGCGTTTTGTTACCCGGCGTCGGCCGCGTGTGCCATATTGGATTACGAAAGGTGATTCCCTTGAAAGGATAGCCGCGTGTAGCTCTGGGTGTACGTGTGCACGCCGGTGGCCCAACGCAAAAATAGACGTAATCAGCGTCTCGAATGCACCCGCCGCCGTCGCGCCGCGCCGTTGCGACAGCGCGGGAAAATGATTTGCGAACCGCGAGCCGTGAAGATTCGTAACGCGCGGCTCCAGTTACGGATTTCTTGCGAGTCGCAGAAACAGTTTCACTATTTCTTCGAGGTAGGATGTCTCTCTGCCTCTTGACGGGCCTGTTTCTGTTTCGACAATGTTGATTTATGAGAAGCTTCGTCTTCTTCGTGTTCTTCTTCGTCGTTTTCGTCTTTTTCGTGGTTCAGCTGCTGGAGAGGGATCCGGAGATTAAAATGATCCGCCGAGGAATGAAAGTGTAACGGGGACGGATTCGTTTAAAAATACTGAGTCCCGGTGGAGAGCGTCACGGAAGCATTGATACTAGAATGAGGAGGTGTGATGTACTGGGGGGGGGGGGGTGTACGGGAGGACGTTTGACATGGATGTGTATCGTTGATCATCGTTTGCGGGCTGTTAGCGACATAAGATCTTCGGTGGTACCCTGGATTCGTTTGGTGATCATTATGATGGCGTGTGAATAGGGTGTTTGATGCGTGTTGGATCTGGTTTAATGGGGCGAGGGTTTGAGTTGCAGAATTTTTGTTGTACCGATTTAGTGGAGTTCTGTAGAATTTGGTTTAGCGCGAGTCTTCATTTTGATATACTATTCTGTAACTGGCGAAGAAGAAAAATTTATTTTCAAATCGTGAATTTCTTCGATTCTCTTTCAGTAGCACATTTGTTAAGCGGTCGTCACTTTTTAAGAGATTAATGCGGATATAAAGGAAAATATTCATTGTGCAACTCGGAAAGCACAGCGATTGATCTGATAGATACAGGAACAATTTTTTATGAAATATCATATTTTATAAATATTTTAGGAATAGTTTATATGAATAGAGAAAACAGAAAATAATGTTAGACGTCCTATACACGTGATTTCCTATCCATTTTGAAAAATATTGTAGCTTATTCTTATGTTTTGATCATGGAAACATTGTTTTTAATGACTCTGTATGCTTTAAATGTAATTAACCATTGTTTGCCTAGTCGTATAGTTTCCTTTTCGCGAAAATTAATATTGCAGCGCAGGCTTTATCGACTATATCTTCGGAACATTTATTAATATTTGGTACCGCGAGGTGCGCAGGACTAACACGTGCCAAACTAGCGCTCATAAAGATTCCTCAAAATCTGAAAAGCGAAGATTTACGCAAGGATTATTATGTTAACCTATCTGCATCTCACAGATTTTAAAACTTCGTTCACTCAATACATTTCTACACAGATTAATTCCTAATCGTTGTACACTATTGTCATAATTGTTGCAAGTATATTTCATGAATTAAATTAGGTATCAATTAACATTAGGTTCAAGAAAAATATTTACGTATAGGTGGATTGTAATCTAATCCGTGGAAAATCAGACACGCACAAAGATCACTTAAAATCCATAAGGCTGTACCCATATTTGCAAAAGTAAGACAATACATGTACGCAACAGATGTTTAACTTTATTAAAATAGGCAAATAGTCTGCCTATTATTCAGTAAAATATGAACACTCTCTTCCGTTGTAGTAAAATATTTATAAAAAATGAGTTTGCATTTGTCAGATCAGCCGCAGTCTCTACAAGATTAATATTAGAACAACCGTCTGCTCTAACAGTGACTACTTTGCATTGTCTTATAATACGCAGACAGCATATACTCAAATCAATCAGAATTGATGCAATCATTTTTAAAATAAGAGACCTAAAACAGAGAATTTAGAAGTTGGATGAATCTGATAATTCTAGAGTTAGTATAAAAGAAAAGAAAAATTGATTTCGTACGAATTCGACATAACTGAATTAATTTGGAGGGGATTAAGTACGAGCAAGAAAATCGTGTGAGCCATAATCGAGGTGTCAAAGTGTGATATTCGAGCGAGGATGCGGATCAAGAATAATTCTCGCTGTATTCAGTCCGCCGCGGCATTGTTTCCCCCGCGCTCGTCGACTATATTTCGTTATTTTAAGACAACGGGTATAGTAAACAACGGTGCGTGCGGCCGCGAGTAAATTTCTGAAAGCCGAGACACAACAATGCTTTTGCAACGGAATCGAGCAGGGTGGCCGTGTTATATATTAATGCAGCGATATTAGCGCGAGGCGAGTTTGTACACAAAGGCTCGGCCCGGTACAAATGGCGGATCAAAGGGGCAATGTTTCCCGTGGCACTTCATTAAACGCGCAAGCGTGTTTCCCGATGAAAACTGCTGCTCTCTTTGTTACCTCTTTGTCAGCGCTTAGCTAGCCATACAGACTAACACGTGTTTCTCCGCTAAGGAGTCGTTGCAATATGAAACAAACCTGATCATTTAGAATTATCACCAAAAGAATTAATGAACCTCTTTAAAAAAAAGTACATATATTGGACAGCTTGCAGGAATCGTTTTCTTGCAATATATTATGAAACGTCTGAGTAAGAACCTGTCTTCTAAAAGTTGATTTGCTGAAGACGTCGCAGAGCGATAATGATTTTTAGAATTTTTACCAGAATAATTAATTGATTCTTTTTTTAACCGAGCACCTTATTTACAAGTGTGTATATTGTACAGTTTGTAGCAATTTTTCCCAATACATTTTACTGGATTATAAATTACCGTGTCATCGTGTGAAGAATTTTCTCGAAAGATCCAAGTACAAAATCATCCAAAAATCCTGTTTATCGCGACGAGGATTAAACTTGCTTGCAAAACCACTAATTTCCGCAATACCCCGAACGATACAGCATACGGCACATGAATAGCACATAGACAAGTTTCGGGTCTTCATTCTTTCAATAATTTTGTTCGGACAAGTACAGGTGGAAAGTCATAAAAGTGGCGAACTCCTCGAAGAATTTCATTTATGGCCGTCAGGATAAAAACTGCTGGCGAAAACACTGATTTCTCATTACCCCCGATCCAAACAGCGGGTGACGCATAAATGAACTCGGCGCGTCCTTAACGGAATCTAAATTCTTGTGCCGGTCCCGCGATTAGTTCATTCGGCCGACACCTTAAACGTTTTCCACGAATGAAAGTCGCGTAAATCGCGGCACACGCGCGCCCCGGCTATCCGGTTACAACGAGCTGACCACAAATATTTGAATTACAGGAAACGGCGAACGATACAGTCCCGAAGGGAGGGGGTCACGAGTCGTTTCTAACTGGCGGTAAAGACAGAAAAAGAGAGAGGGAGAAAGAGAGGAAAAGGGAAAGGGCAAAAAATCAGTTGTGCCCGACGTTGGAAGTGGATCGACGTAACCCGGTCTTAGATAATAATTAATCAGTGCCTCGTAATCAGTACGCTCGATTGAAAGTGAATCTCTTCAGGTGAATCGTTTCAGTGAATTGCTCGCGGATAAACACGTGTTTCTATAGTGACGAAAGTGGTTGAAGCCGGTGATTGGTCAGACGGTTTCGGCCGCCGGTTTTCCCGATTACTACGGAGCATCGACTTGCCGAGAGTGAGTGATATAATTGATCAGTGGCAATCGAAGGGGCGGGGGAATCGTCCGGACACAGGAGTATCGGAATCAAATCACCCGGATGGGCATTATGTGACGGTCGAGCAGATGTTAGGTGTTGCCGGTCGCGCCGAGCCGGAGCCACGACGATCATCCGCACCCTCGTACACCAACATCGACGTGGCACTCATGGGAATTCAAAGCACCGCGCAGTTCGTCGAGAAGTACCACCACATTATCGGTAAGCTCACGGTTTTGTTTGCTTTCTTTTCATTTCACCACTTGCCTTGCTTTTTACAATATTCTTGGGATGAAATTGAACAGTCATCTATGAATTCACTGAAACATAAATCTATGAAACTTTTCACATTTGCTTTCTGTGTCTGACAATTTACTTAAACTTCTTTGCATAAAGGTCCACAGTCTAGTCATTAAATAAATATTCTTTTATCACTACAGACTGGGAAATATTTATATTTATTCAGATTAACTTTAATTCTTTTGATTCGATTGTTTTGTGATTGAAAATTGCAAGGTGGAGGGTTGAAGATGAGGGGTGAAAAGAAACTGTAGAAAAGAAAGATAGAGATAGAAGGATTGAAATCTGCTGAATTAAGACAAAGATACGTCTTATATAATAGAAGATTACATCTTAAGTAATGTTGGATTACATCGAGGATTACTTTATGTGCTGGTGTTTGAAATATACGATCATTGGAAGAAATCAAATAAATTGCACTGGATGCAGGAATATTTTTATGTTGCTTAAAGATCCACAGTCCAATTGTTACATTAGAGCAAATGACTCATTGTCACTGGCGTCATGTACTTGATCTTCATGTGTGCAAGACGATCGGCTCTATTTCATTTGTACGTATGCCGCGGTGACCAAAGTTTTCAGCGCACAGCTACATTCAACTTGGCAGATTTATGAGGCTACCGGGAATTGCGTTGAAACTCTACAGGCTTCACATATTGTTGAATCTGGTATACTGTGGGCCAGTACTAGGAAGAAGTTAGTATCAATTAGAGAAAGAATAGTAAACGTTCAGCCAACAGGTGTACGGGGAAATTTAATACACTATTTGGTAGCATTAAATTCATTTCTATAGTTTCTTCTTACCTCTCCTTGTACGTCATAACACTGTCCAACAAAAATTTCAACTTTTTTCATGTTTCCATATAACTGTTGGGTGGATCTTATAGAATTTTTCGCGTTGATTCCAAATATCGCCTTAATTTTTCTCCTACATGCACAGTTTTTGAGAAATTTGAATTTGAAAAAAGACGTATTTTTCGACTTTGAACAAATATTGTGATGTTATTATATAAGATATTGTATTGATCTTTACATCAAAAGATTCTCTGAACTTTCCCGACTCCAGTGATGTGAAATACTAATACATTATGATGGTTTGAACATGTTTAAATAATCATTAAAGACGTAGAGGCACCACTTTTGCATCATTTTTTTATGATATTTTTTAATTTATCTGAAAAAATAAGGGTCCAGCGGAAATTCGAATTACACCACGCGATAGAGCAGACTTTTACCTTGACAAAACATCCTTTGAACTTTTCAACGTCGACGTTTTTTTCGATCCAGAAAACAAAATATCCGTGCCCGACACGGGTTGCCGCCAGTGACGCTCACCACTAGAGCGAGCGTTCTACGGGATACGGCGCGGCGGACGTTCCGTATCTTTTGATGTAAAGATCAATACAATGTCTTATATAATAACATCACAATATTTGTTCAAAGACGAAAAATACGTCTTTTTTCAAATTCAAATTTCTCAAACACTGTGCGTATAGGAGAAAAATTAAGGCGAGATTTGGAATTAACGCGAAACATTCTATAAGATCCACCCAACAGTTATATGGGAACATTTTTGTTGTTGGACGGTGTAATTGGTAGGAAATAAATCTCAGAAATGAGATCTTGTAACAATTGAATCTAAATTGTGCAAATTAAAGTTGACTACACTTCGATTGACTGTCAATTTTCTACCAATTGAATATGTACTGTGTGTATACTGTTATTAATAATTTTAAAGCACTTTCCAGTTTTTACACTGTATCGAAAATTATTACTGCTTCAATTGTGCTCTAAAATTATGAATGACCTTGCACACTATCTTTTTCTTTCAAAGTTGATTTTTTACAATAAGGCTGTTCATTGATCGATGCTTGGAACCGTGCAAACGACAAATCCCAACTTAATCGTACCCTTTTCTTTATGCACAGACAAAAATTATGACCTAGTACATAAACAAAGTGGTACTTACCAATAATTTTTCCTTGACCACCATTGTTATCCTTGTACACTTTCTACTTAGGAAGCTCGATTAACCTGATAAACCTAATCAACAGGGATTAGTGTTTATACCTTTGTTGTCAAACGTCTCTAAAAAATTTTGAACAAACAAATTCTCTTTATTTTTATAGAGCATTAAAATGGCCACGTTTAGTGATCCCCAGATACAGTGTTAAAAAGTGAATACGTTTCAATTAAAAAAATAAATGACTGAAGAAACTTGTACATTAATAAAAAGACATCTGAAACATCCCCATCTACAAATTTTTATTTCAAAGAATCTGTGAGATTGCCCCCAACAGAGGGTTACGATAGTCTCACCGATCTCTTGAACCGATCGAGAAATTTAATGCGAAATACATGAAGTGTGTTCTCTATCTCGGACACCTCGCGGAGACAGAGACAGAAGTAGGAACTTCGAACCACTCGTAAGCAATCCGCGGTCTATTTTACACGGCATTTCTGTAACTGTTGATGAAACGTGATCGACAGTCGGACAGCGATCAGGGTGGGGTCCGCGTGTATATTTAAAACCGTTCCGTCACGGATTTTCCCGGGCCGTCTTGAATACGTCAGTCAGAATGACGGGACTCGATAATTCATCGACCGTCGAACCGTTTTCGTGCGAATACGATCGACCGGCATCATCCTGCGTTTCTGTTCCCCTAACCGATTTCTGGAGAAACGATTACAACACACTCGCGAAGATGCGCTACGATTCCTAGAATCGTTAGACATTGTTTCAGAACAATAACAATGCATTCGATGTACAGTGACTCTCATTAATATTCGGATGCTCTCAAAAAAACGATAACTTTTTTTATTATCGGACTATACGATTTGAACTTTTTTGAGAGGTTAGAGCTATTAGTTCACTATTGGATGTGAAAAGAAATTTTTTCAAAATTTACACTTAACTAAAGGTTGCATTTTACAAATTTTTTATGTGGGCCCATATTGAAAATTTAAATAATACGTTTTGTACATCTGTGTCGATTATATGCATTGGTCGAAGCTCATCGCAACGTCGACCAATTTTGATGAAAGTTTCTGAATATGTCTACTTGATACAGATCTACGAAACGTATTTTCTCATTTTTCCATATAAGACCACATAAGAAAGTCGCGAAATGCAAATTTTAGTATTTTCTCTGCAATTCCGACAACTTGTAATTTTTTTCAAAAGTTTTTTTCTCTCGTGTAGCAAACTAATTGTTCCAACTTCTCAAAAAATTTCACATCGCATGGTTCAATATTAAAAAAGTTATCGTTTTTTTAAGAGTGGCCGAATATTAGGGCAGTCACTGTGCATAAGAGTGACATTGATTTTTGTTCTTTTTTTTACAAAAGAAACTGTTTAATTTATAAGCAATTTTCAAAATTGAATCTACCCGAAAGGTCAACTTTTAGTCCAGTTTTATTCTCGATGTCCATATATCATGTTAACGAGTGTTTCCTCCGCATAACGTCTGAAGCTACTAGTTCGAATTGTTCCACGAATACTGTTCAACGATTTATCAAACGTCTCTTAGGACAAATTGTAAAGTTTACTCGAGCCATAAATAATACTTTGCAGCAGTCAATCCTTAGTAATATTACCGATATCTGAATGATTAAGGATACTCTTAAACCCTTACTTATCAACTTTTATAATCACATTTCTCATGTGAACAAAGAAAAAAATTGAAGCACAATTTTTTTGTCTTTCACAAAAAGATGAATAATAAGGATATTCCAAGGAGACAAATAACGATGAGAAACACTTCTTTGCAATTATCCATTTTGACTATCTATTTCGGTCGTTCGTGATGCACCACGCCTAATGAGAAAATCGATTCGCTCGTAACATAGTGTTTATCGATAGCCTGGCGGTCTCGCAAGGAAACGAAACGAAGCGACGTTATTTTTATGAGTCCCTTCCTCAAATATGCCTTTCGGTTCATTTCACGGCCGATGAAAACACACTCTGCCGTTTCATAGTCTCCGTACGTCTACAGGAGAGATTGGACACTAAGTAGATTGATTTCGAGGAAACGTCAAACGCGCTGCAAAAATTAAAAGGTGCAAAGGATGAATCTCGAAGCTAATTAAATATAAATTGATAGAAAAAATAATGAATTCATATTCTTTTGTTACCGTACACGATAACGATACAGTAAATAATCATACTATTTGTTTAGAATAAATATTAAAAATGGCTGAAATCCACTCGAACAAACTCTACGCTTACAATATTTTCCAGAAAACTGTTCATTTTCTGGTTTGTCTGGCAAAAATAATTATGTTCCCGTTAGTTTATCACAGAATCAGTTAAACAAAGTCTGTCAAACGTCTCCACATTACTGTCGCTTAAACCACGCGATTTACTTTAGCTTAATGCATTCGCCCAGTGAACATTTCAGGTGTTCCGGCTTGTAAACAAAATGATCGCGAATTCTCGGCTCTGGAACGCGCACGTAGCAAAAACGCTTTTATTTTCGGTAACTAGACGGTACATCGATTTCGTGCATAGACCCAGAGGGATCGTTTTCATGGATCCCTGCCAACTGCCGTGAGTCTGGGGTGTGTGTATGTTGCTTGTGTGTATGTGGAGGTGCGTACGTTCGCGCGGAAACCACGCGTTTTGCACGGGCGCGCGAGGGAGCAGCTCGTACGATACGTCAAGGAAAATTTCTGGTTGACAGTTGCTCGCCTACGTCATTACTTTGAAATAATACGGCCGGGACCGCGAATAACTAGCTTCCGTGAATCTCGTTAGTTAACGTTTTCAACCTTCTAGACGTTGGATCCGATCTTCGTCTTCGCGTGACCGCATCGGACAACGTTATTTATTTGTTTAACGGACGCTCGCCGATTATTGCTCGGTGGACACGTTGATCCCTTCGTCATCGTCTTCGGTATTTTCCTTTCTCCAATTTATTGCCCTGCCATCGTCGCATCTATATTCATTCTCGTACGCTCATCTACATAGCTTTATACGATGTACAATTTTGAATTTTTCTAAAAAAAAATTGGTTGAATTGTACTTGCAGGCCAGATGTTTGTGATGATATCACAATGACTATCATTTATGCATCAACTTTTCTTTATATATTTTTGATATGTTTTGAACGTGGATTTTTTTATTGGACCTGATACAAATAAAAAACCGAATGTTTAAACTGGCTGTGAGAAGATTACAAATTTAACAGAACGTTTGTAACTCTGTCAACTGCAGAATGAAAATACCATTTTCAACCATTTTTGTAGAGTATGTGAATGATTAAACAAGTAACCACGTATTACAGTGAGTAAAATGTTTGTAACGAAACCACATTCAATCGACTGCAAATAGCCTGATTCTATTAAAATAGCTGTAGACAATGTCCATAGAAATATTTTCCTTCCTTATTTCATCAATTTGATCACTTCATATGAAATAGAAGAAACTTTTAATGCGAACAGTTCCTGCATTTTCATAGCGCAGGTTCACTAACAAAGTAAGAAGTAATAAAGAAACAAACGTACAAGGAACGTGATGTAATTAAATGCAGAAATAGCGGCACTGTTCGACTGAAAAACGGCGCGAAATTAAAAATAGCATTAATCTCGAAATTAAATGAAATGGTAGGTGTGCAAGTCTCGGAGAACATCGCGTGTCGTTATTAAACTAAAATGTGCTCTGCATTGGTCACGGAAGGGCTCAAGGTGCCACGGAATTTCCCTTAATTACACAAAAAAAGTGTTATCTATCAATCGAGGTACACAATTTTTTAAAAGTCTTTAAATGAAATTGTTCTCGAAAATGAATGACGATTTCAACATCTTCGAATCTGTTGTGCGATTACAACAATAGCCGAAAGAAGGAAACCGTGCTTGTATAAATAGAATCTTAAAATAAAGTTTGATTACAAATAACACACACGCAGAGAACGTCTGAATGTCCCAGTTGTCTGTGGTATGTACCATGCGCATACGGAAAGTTTTTAACTAACCAGTGTCCTCAATAAGGATCTTCGAACATCAACAGATCGAGACTTCGTTCGATCTTCTTGCAGAATCTAGATTTATCATTTGTTACTCCGCGCTCGGAACAGCTTTCGATCGGATCGACGGTAGACGCGGGAACGGCGATGCTTAATAAAACCCTCGTGGGCTATTTTTGGACGATCCAAATATTTTTCTTTCGTTATCCATCATTCCCCGCGTACACAATCGCATCTGGTAATTAAATGCCTCGTCGCGAGCCTTTCGCATCGCGGCGAGATCTATCGAACATCGTAATCAAACAGTATATACACTTTCGCGGTGCAAAGTAATGTTGAAACAAGTGCGCGACGGCCGAGATAATTTCAAAATTCCAAGGTAGATCGACAAACAAGTTTTTCGAAAATATTAGCTAATTTATCGTTCATATTTTAATGATCCAGTTCGTTTCGAAATCGAAATTGGTCACAATGCATTTACATTATTCTCTTTAGTCTATGATCGTCTTGTTTGCAAGAATAAATATTAAGGAAAAGTAAAATCAGATTTGCATTTACATTTTATTAATCTCAATTTAATGAAGTAGACTTTCCTGTTGTAACCATTCAAACATGCGAGAGGGGATTTTTAATCAACCTACTTGTATAGAGTGATGGTTTTACAGTGAAATGATAAATTTTTTAATGCACAGCTTATTACAGTTGAATGCTTATCATACTTTTATTGACAATATTACGCATCACGTGAATAAGGAATATGGTTTTAATACTCGTGGATCTAACAATTTAACCAGCTACTGTAACATTTCGTCTTATTGATTGTGTTGTTTCTAGTACGGTAAGGTGTACAAATTAATTCGCAGCTGTTGCAGTTGATCAAATGTAATCGTCGAACCCATTAATTACTTGTAAAATTGAGCATCGAAATATATTCATAGGGCTACGAATTAATTTGTACATTTAATATTATCGAACGCGTGTTGCAACCATGTGTGAACGAACGATCCAACAACGTAGCAACCAAATTTCGCTAGAATGTAATCACCCGATCGCAACAAGAGTTCAATTATGCGCTGTCAGCTCGCGATGTACTTGGTCCCGACTGCTAATGTCAGCTGACAGGAGGACCACTGCCAAATGCTACACCACGAGACCGAGTAGATCGATCTGCTCCGGTCGTCGTACATTGTCGAGAGGATTATGAGAATCTTCCGCGATTTTGTCAACGGTGTGAACCTCTAAGCGGCGTAATGGCCACCATTGACACCGATACGATGCTAGTAATAGATTTGAAACCGTGCGAGACAGGATTTAGTTGCGGCAGCGATTCATTAGGTCTATTAAAGTCGTTAATTCACGCTGATCAAGATCGTAATTCAGCGGGCGTTATGGCAACATTTAAAGAGAGACGGTCGCCTTAACGCGTGAAACAGTGCGGCGATAATAAACTGACTATGGTATGGATTCAACGACGAATCTTATTTTCACGTTTCGTCTCTCCCCATTCTGTTGGATTAATTAATTTTGCTGTCATAAGTTCATAAAGTATACAAGTTTGCTACAACATTCTGTCAAATGCAGCGTATTCTGTTGTAAAATATTTTCTCGAAGTAGCCGTACATTCTCTGAACTTCATGTATAAACTGCGGATATTTATGCATTTATGGCTTCTGAAAATTTTCAAAAAATGCTATAATATATCTATGGTTGTCAGGAAGAACACAGCATGTGTCACATACTTTCACTTTCGAGATATTACCGTTTAAAGTTTGGATCACTACTGATATTTTGACATAGGACGTCGGTTGAATTGCATTATTTTTTTGAGCCTTTCGAATTTGTTTTCATGATTTGTTTCTAGTAAATACGTAAATCCTATACTATGAAGCTGAATGAATTCATAAACTCAAATTTTTTGAAATTGTGACATGCGGCGTTTTTCCTGACAACCACAGACAATTCCACGGCATTTAGTACGAATTTGATTTATTTCGTATCTACAAAGGCCACTGGAAATCAGATTTCAGTCGTTTGCATTTTCTTATAATTTTTCTACAAGAATTGAAAATAGCATAAACATATTCGCAGTCTATTCATGTATTCCAATTTCACGCAACGACCAGACGCTAAATCAATTAGATTTTCTTTAAGCAATATATAAAATTGTGTTCAACATCAGCCTGTCTTCACCTTCAAATACAATTCTACGTTAGACAATCGTCTAACAGCTTCTATCGTCAACAAAAAACACGTTAATTGAATAAGTGTACCGACTCAACCCACACCACCCACGTTTCTCTCTGACAGTCATAAGACTCTCCACAAGGTTCCCCCGAACTCCGATATTAAAAAAGACAAGAAAACCTCCTGAAGCATGACAGCCACCGAAAGCAACTCGAACAATCCCCAGCCACCCCACAGCTAAAATTACAAATTTCCACGGGAATTTTCCGATCGTGAGGAACAACATCCCACTGTCAATCTCGCTATATCTCGGATCCTCGGTTCGAATGTACAGCACAGCGGTTCGTTTGCACTGCTATCTGACGCACTCGCTGGACCGCACGCGTAATCCATAAATAAGCTTTAGCTATCCGGTTCGAATCGGCATGGCAGAGCGGTTCCGCTTGTAAAAGCGCCGCGGTGGCAATCTCTCGCAGGTAGGAGTTCCGTTCGAGTGAGGGATTATTGGTTTTGCGTGTCTGCTTCTCGTATGAACGAGGGTAGACACATGTAAGCAGAAACAGTGCACTCGACGAAAGGCCAAAGGCCTTCGTCTAAGATCGCTTTCCAAGCTGGTAGGAAGCCGAACAAGCGGGAGGAAAACGCGTGTCGTGACATCGGTTTGGCTAGACCGGTGATCGTTATACTTACTGCATTATCACACGACAATACCTTGACACATGTCTAAGTTCTCGGCCCGGAGTGTTACTTGCATCGTTTATGCACGTTATCCTTGATTCCTATGGTTACCGTCGAACGTAGAAGACGATGAAGCATCGACATATATATGCTTTGAGAGAAAATATTAATCTACTGGTCAAACTTTAATTGTTTTTCTTATGAAATGTCTATGGATATATTGGTGCTATTTTTCTGATTAAAATAATACCAAACACGATGCAGTTCGGTTTATGTTCACTCGTTTAATCCACGATAGAATAGAACTTCTATTATCCGAACCTAGTCTGTAGACCCTGAGAGTAATTCAGACGATTGTATGTATGGGCTTCGAAGAATGTATTCGTTGACAGATAGCTCAAGTATGTGTGAACGAATAAAAATAATACTAAAACGCTACCGTTCAATTACCACCATTACAATCAACCAAGTCTTCATCGCCATCAGATCATGTGGGTATTGAATCGCTATTAGAAAAAGGCAATTCTTTAATGACAATGATGAGAAATGACAAAAACAACAAAAGGTATCTGTTGTCTGGCAACATCAGAACACCCACCTATCGGTTACGTCTGAAAAAAATTGACTCAACAGCTTGATCAGCAGAGAGTTCCGACGATAAAGAATTTGTTGTAAACCATTTTCGAATTGGACTTACACCGACCGCCTCCCGAGTGCTTCATGAGCATGTCTCCAGTCAGACTGGCATTTTTCGCGACATGTGGTCGGAGTGGGACGTCGCTAAAGCGCGCGGGGACCACCATGCGTTTAATGGGACAGAACCTTGAGGCTTAATTAGCCTTCTTACTCGTTACGACGTATTAATCATCGTCGTCCGGCGAATTGCGTGCGCCCGCGCGCGGTCAGTGTTGGAAATAGCCGGCGTTTCTGCTATTTTCGACGGGCCGTCTGCCGTGCCGATTTTACACGCTCGTTCCTGGAACGGGTTTTCACCGGAATCCTATAGTCCGCGACCGCGAACATAGTTCACGGGTGCGAGGGACTATTGTACCAGTGTCTAACGCGGTTCGGAGAACTTGGCGTGCCACGACTTTTCGCGTTGCATATACTGGCATGCTCGCTTTCGTGCACGGTCCTCTCGTGTGTAAAAGTAGACTCGTTCTACGAGCTCTCTAGCCGGATGGGAGTGGTGGACGTAACCGTGCAAACTGCAGGATACGTTTCGCGGAAGGTGCCGGATTGCATAAGTAGAATGGGCCGATCGCTGGTGGTCACCGATCGATCCGCTGCACAGACACACACACGCGCTCGCGCGTGCGCGCGTGCACCAGATAGAATATCCGCGAGAAGTAGAAACGACTCTTTTGCTGTCGGACGTCTTTTTTCCTCGTCGGGTCGGGATAAACATTCGTGGATGGTTTTAAGGAAAGAATATCTTCGCGAGATGTTGCTCAGGGCTGAACCTGTTTATTGTTTGGATAGAAGCCGGAGGAGGTAACGATATCAAGAGAAGCCCCACGTGTAATGATGATAACGGACCTGGTTGTGGTCAGACGTTTTTATCGAGAGCACGGAAATTTTATTAGAAGTCGGTAGGTGGCTCTTTTATAGACTGGTAGAATGTTTGTAGAAATTGGTAGGCAGCAGTGTTGCTTTGAACGGTGTAGAAGAAGTGTTAAATGAACAAATTAGAAGGTAAACTAGTTGTTAACAGCTGTCTTACGGGACGTGTCAAAATTACGCGGTCTAATATTTTTAATTTATGATTGTTGTAAAGATGCATAAATGAGGAATTATTGAACTTTACTTCTTTGGGTGGTTACATGTTTTTTAAAATATGGCCAATAATTTAGATAGACACGTTCTCGTTATTCTTATGAATTAATGTAAAATAGTCAGTTTTTTAATCTGACGAGGTTCTGATTCCTCTAAATGCAATGAGTAAGACGATTGGAAAATCAAATCAATGTAAAACACAATAGTGATATCTTCATCAATTGTATACTCACCAATATTTGTTAATTAATCGTTGTTATTTTCTCCATAATAGTTCGATGCCATTTATCAAGTATCAATATAATTGCATCAATATAATGTGTCCTCAGAGTCCAAAAAATCAGTGAAGAACAGTTAATTAACTATTTCTACACTTATGGAATCATTCATACATCTTTATCTAATATATTGATACAAATTTTGAATTAGGCATGTAATGATCCGGATACTAGCCGGACCAACAAGCAATTCGAATAATTGAATAAACTTCGTAACTAGAGGCAGAGATGTCATGAAAGTTAAGTAGAATAAGCGGCCCCTGACCAGACATGCCAAATACATATGATTCACAAAGTTATGCTAACGATTAGAGTAATCGGCTTCACGTCGTAGTAGGAGACGCATTCTTCACGAAAGTTAAGTAGAATAAGTGGGTCATGATCAGACACGTCACATACACGTGATTCCAAAAGTCTAGTGAAGCAAGCAATTAGATTAATCGAATACACTTGGCAGTAGAAGGAAGAATCTTCACTAAACTTAAGTAGAATAAGTGGTCATTATCAGACGTGCTATGTACATGCATGTGACTCAAAACTTGCAGTTAGGCTGTTCAGTAGAATAATCGAATGCACTTCACAGCAGAGAAACGAATTTTTACGAGAATTAAGTAGAATCAGCCGTGATCGGGAGTGTTTAATACAAGTGTTGCAAAAATACTAGGCGAATAAACAAACAATTAGGATAATCAAGTATTCTTCCCAATAGTGGATAGAAGTTTCACGGAAAGTTTAGACTGAGTGGAACGTGAAATAAAAATACTCGTCATACAAATAATCAAATGGAACAATAAAACGTGCTTTACAATAAGAGACGTAACATTCTCAAATAACAAGTAGAATACATGGATCACAATCACATATTCTGACCACGCGAGACTTACAAATACTCATTTCTTTCAAAACAAGATTTTTCAAATATGTTTCTCTCGCCGTCGAGTCTAAACAGACTCGAGTTTCATTGAAGCAGAAATGTTATCGTATAGTTAGAAGTGTTTACAGCTACTAAATTCGTGTATGACACACGAGCGATGTTAGTTCATGACATAATACCGAAATTAATGAGGCTAAATGCTTCTGCTACTGCGACATGCTTCTGGAAGCCTTAGCCTCTGTCTCTCTTATTCTTCTTAAGACGATTTTATTCTTGCGAGTTTTATCTTCTGTGTACATAGAACAAAATGTTGTATGCTTCTGTTTCCAAAAAAATACGTTCGGTAACTAAGAAAACGTTTCTATCGATGCTGGGTGGAGAGAGTTGGTAGGTGAGGAACACGAGTCTTGTTTGTGGCTGTACCAGATGTTGAAACATCCGTACCTCTCATTACTATTAAATGGTAATTAGATAACAACAATTCATGGAGCTTCCAATTTTTGTTATACATTTGGCAAAATTCTCTTTTTACTTAGATTCAAATTGACTTGAAGATTATATATAAAAATTCACTATTACATGAGTGCTTGGAGAACATTCTATGAGAAAGTCTCTCACAAAATTAATTTTGCTATTGCAATATTTATTGATTTTCTAATACTTCTTTTCGAATACACATGTGACAAGTCAAGAAAAAGCAATTCACGATCAACTTCACAATTAGAACCTCGTCAAAACAGTTGGAATTGACTAAAAACGATAGAACGTCTACAACATTTCAAAAGCATGTCCTGCAAGTTTTTCAGTCTACATATGAAATACATAGAGAAATAGTGAAACTTAATTAGTTATCAACACTGATCAATCGTCCGTCGAGTACCGATCTAAGGAAAGTCAGTTATTTCGACGTGCTTGCAAGCTCGACTGCCACCTGACGAGCTTCGCAGGAAAATCGTAGGAAGCTGGCTGTACGGTGGCGACTCCCGCGGCTCTAAGACGAGAAGCTCGGCTACGAGAGCTTTTCAAATCACAAGCCCGCGGCGCACGCGACTCGACGGCTGAGCAAAAGTACCGGCGCGTGCGGCGACCTTGCGATATTTTTGCGCCCCGCTAAAAATAATTCGCACATTTTATAATACGACCGGCGAGGAGTGACCGGGCCTTGCCGATCGTCGATCGTGTTCCGTACGCTATACCTTGCCACGCACAATTCGAAAATTCGAGGCTGAAACCTCGTGCAATCCTTTGCTCGTAGAACTTCAACAATTATTCATTTGCAACAATCTCTAACATTTTAGTCTTGGTCTCCGGCGTAGAAACAGAATGTTTACGACATTAAACATTTTGTTAAACTTATTAAATATAGTGAAATTGGGAAAATGTTATTTGTTCGAAGAAAATATTTAGGAATTGTTAGCGTTTGTGAATTGTTAGCAGGATGTTAGCAGGTTGTGTTTGCTATTAAGCAACGCCGAACGCGATAATTGATCAGCGATAGAGAAACATATTGTGTTTAGCGCCTGATTAGGTGTGTTCGCGATGATTTCCCCTTTGTCCCGAGACACGTCGCGCAGTGTTGAATGCACGATTGAATTTCATCCAAAGCTTTTACAGTCGCGTCTAATTGTATTGCCATTAATCTAAGCGACGTTTATTTTTAGGCTATGCTCTCATCCAGACATTCGATATAGCGTTCCCACGGATATGCAAAGCATTAATCTCATTATTTTATGCCCGCGGATCCTGTTATTTCGGAATTCCGTTTATTTTCCGGATCTTTCATGCGGACTTCTCCACTTTCTACTTCGAAAGTTACTGTCTGCTTTACGATTGCGTCAATATCTTTTACTTCGATTTAATGTATACTTGAAATTAAATCGTACAGTCCACGAGAAATGATGAAGCAAGAATTGCAAAACAAGTTGCCAATCTTTCTATAAAATGGTGTATTGATTTTAGACATATTCGAAATTAATTCGTTAATGGTGAAGCAAGAACTCTAAACAAATTCACGATGGTATGTCATACTTGAAATTAAATCATATAATCAAAGAGTATGAATTGATAATTGAAAAACTAGTAGTTCTGTAGTTTTACTAGAATATCAACTATTCATACCATTTGAAGGATACATCTTTTCTATGTTGCAACAAGGTTGGAAGAACAATAAATGAAAATATGTACAAGCCGTTTAGGCCAGTTCTTGTGAGAGAAACGGTAGAATGCCAGGATTCGCGTGATGTGTACGCGGCGCAGACCAAGCGGTGGCGATCATGTGAGCACCAGAACAGAATTAACACGAAGGGGGGCCAATCCGGTATTTCTGGCGCGATTGTCCGGCGAAAAATAGATTCGTATGGCGGTTCGGATTAAAAGACGCCACTGGGACGATTATTCTGGCGCTGTTACGCTACCCGTGTCCTTCCGTGATTCTTTCTCTCTCGCACTACCTCGTCCCTCTCTCGACCATTCGTTCCTAGCCCCGGCGAATGGCAACGTGGACACCATACCATCGATCCTCCTCATTTCCCAGGGGCTCGATTAACCGACCATCGTTTCTCTTTCCTGGAACTTTCGATTTAATTTGCGTCCATCCGGGTAATCTCGTTCCCGTAATAATTATTAACTTCCTCCACTAAACTGTGTCAAAACCTTCACGAGAAAATAGCATTTCCTACACTAACAGATTTTTTATTTTCATGAATTTATAAATGCCATAATATGTGTAAATGAATTGAGATGTGTGGAAAATGATTAGATGAAATTTGATTTTGTAGATGCATTTAAATATCCACGAATAAGAAGAAACTTTGTTTTCTAAAAGACTGAAAGATGATCGTATAAAACATCTTCGCTAATTGTCATGAAATGAAAAGTGTCAGGTGTAGAAGACAGATTAAACTGATAGTATACAAGAGATGATTGTCATAAAATATGGGTTTAGAAATTCTTCTTATTCATACTGAATGTATTATAATAAAGAGCAACCCTTATTCTACAAATTTTTTCCCATTGACATTTCAATCCTTTGTTACTGGAATAGTTTTTAAATCGAATCTTTACAGAGTAAAACTTGATCACACTTTATTAAATATAATCCAGCCAATTTAGAAATAGAAGATCACATTGTGAAAGAAGTTATGTACTCTATTAAAATTTGGATTGCAACTTTTGATGGGATCTTAGGTATCCGCTCGTACCGTTTGTGGCTGGATAATCCGTGACCACGGGACACAGACAAAGTTTCAAGGTTCCTTAGGTATTCGAAATCGTTGAGTATCCTAGGCACTTGGTATTCAAACTGCCCGAAGTGTATATTTATTCTCGCCGCTTACTTCTTACACTCGGAACTGTAAATATTATCACGTTCCGATTTGCGTATATACACTTTTTTTGCCTGCCTAGCGTTAGAGGTACACCCCTCCTCTGCGAATCCTTCAAATGAACCAGATTAAAATGTTTTAGAGAGAGAGAGATATGCTTAAAGAAACTTACCCCACGTGTCGCATACTTCTGGCGCCGTTTTACGATCGTACCAAAACACCCGCATACCCTAATTACACCGACGAACCAATTCCTTTCGCGAAAAACTTTCATTAATCTCTGGGAACCCATTTATCAATCACGGGCCTTAAAAGTTCCATCCCCAGAATAAGGGAGCAAGGATTCCCTTCACTGATTAGAAAATTCCTTGTGGTAAAGTTAACCCTCTATTGCATGAATTTTTATGACGAGTTGAAAAAATATGTATGGCTGTTAGTCTACTTAAAAATAAGTGTGTTCATGAAATAAATAATAAAATTTTATTAGAAAATGTTATTTATTTAATTTTATGACAGTTCCTGTATGGGAACTTTATACATATGCAGGTACAAAATCGCAATGTTCACACTTGGAACCAACATGCTCAGAGTCTTCAGTATTGTCTACTTAATTTACTATAGAACCTTTGAAATTTAAGTCCCCAATTGGGAACGAAATGCAATAGAGGGTTAAAATAAAAATGTTGTTATCTTTCTCTCTCTCTCTCTCTCTCTCTCTTTCTCTCCCTTCGCTAAATGTACAAGTTTTGCAAATTTGTAAACGTCAGAAGTACATAAGAATCCACAGACTAATGATTACCAGACGGCGGTTTTATGCATTTATCATAAAAATTGATAGGTGAAATATCAAACATTTGAGAGACCAAAAGAATTTAAGAATATCGATACATTAAAGCTTTATAGAATTGCTGAAGACAAAAATAAATTTCTATTTGGTCCATGAGACTTACAATTGATGCAATGTTTATTTTGCATGAAAGTAGTGTCGCAAGAATAGGAGGATTGAGTCGAATTGGAGGGGAATACAGCCACCTTCTGTCTGACAGTACCGGATTAGTCACGTAACATTGTGACACATAGAAGGGAAAGGGTAGAGTGGGTGACACTTCTTAATCTGGTAACCCTAATACTCTGACGTATACTAGCGATGGGCGGGTACCCTAAAATTCGGGTTCGGGTCGAGTATTTTCCTCGGGACCCGAAAATTGTGTACCTCAAGTCGAAATCGGGTCAGGAACACGAAAATTAATGTTGTTTGCGAGACCCGAATCTCATAGATTTTCGAGTTCCATACCCGACCCGAAATTTTCGAATACCCGCCCACCCCTACTGATTATCAACAGGCCAATGAAAATGATAATGAGATAGTACTCCGTCTCATAAATCCCAGCAGAATTTAATCTAGATTAGTTTCACAGTCGAATTATACTTTCAAATCTCAATAGAAGCACTGAAACGATGTAGAAATTCTTTCGCTGAATTCTCACTCGACCCACGTTCTTCTTGTCACTCTCGGCTCTCGGAGGATTAATTAGCATTCGATCATTCGCACGGACACGGGAACCAGTATAAATCGTTCGGTAACGATTATTGCGAGCATCGCGGATTTTCCAGAGTCTCGTGAATTTTTCGCGAGTCACCAGAAGACTATAAATTCCCGGATACCTGGAAACGCTGTTGCACTCGCAAACGGGGTAAAGGCGAGACCAGGAGATGAAAGGCGAAAAAGAACGATGGCGAAAAAAATGACAAGTGGTGATGCTCGCGAACGGATTTATGGTGCGTCCCTGAAAACGATCATGTGCGATACGAAACGGAGAAGGATGCGTAGGATTAATTCGCGTGTCACGAGGTTTCGGATCGCGCAACATTCTACTGTCTGTTATGCCGGCCGAAGATCACGTGGCGATGCAAATGATTTTAAATTGGCTTGGCGGTGTGCACGCTCGAAATAGCGGGCAATCAGTCGATGACACTGCTCGGTGCTCTCTCTCTCTCTATCTCTCGTGTGCTCTTTCTCTCTCTTTCTCTTTCTAGTCGCGGCGGGTTCGACGGATCGGTCATCAGCCAACTCATCTTGCCACGTGTCGGGTCGTCATCGATCGATGACGAGCCGTCCCTCGTTTGCCATTGACGACTCGTGGCTACTTTTGCTCACACGTGCTTCCCTTGCGCTTTTGATCTCGTGAGCGATGTTTCACTGCATCGATCCATTGTCGTCTTCCCTTTCGATTTTTCTAGCCATTGAAGATGTACGAAAGTGTTACTACTTCAATCGATTCTGGTCTTCATCCACATTTTGTCGTCATTGAAGGACCTTGTACATAAGTATCACTATTTTAATCGATTATGGTCTTCATCCTTGATTTTTCTGATCTTTGAGAAAGCTCACTTCAAGCACAGAAGTTTTGTTACCTCAATCGATAATGATTTCGTTCCATGATTTGTCCCAATTACTGGAAAATCTCGATAGAAGCACAAGAAGTCTGGTAACTTGATAGGTTGTGATTTGGTTACTTCATTTTTCTAGGACTGGAGAACCTTCAAATAAATGTAGACGTTCTGCCACTTCAATTGGCTGTAATTTTGCTCCTCGATCATCCCAGTTAATGAAGAAACTTGATACAACTCCAGAGGTTCAATCTACACGATGAGTTTTATTGAAAAACGAAAAAAAAGTTAAAATATGTTACAAAGTGTAATTGTGGGTGCCATGTTCATAACGAATGTATTTTCTGCGATGGTCGTGGGCGTGAATTAGCAGCGTACTATAATCTGTAAGAAATGGCAGGTCGGTGACAACGATCATGGCCAAATTTAAATAATTGTACCCTAAAACGTGACGATACGATAGCTGTCCTTATTATGGCCGGTGTTTGATCGTGACACTGGTAAATCTCTCGCGATGGTAACGTGTCACGACTTTATCCGCGGAAATTTGCTTGTATAAGTGTGCAAAGATTAACGCGACCGTGACGGGAGACTGGACATAATCTTGTGCCCATTCTGACGTCAGTATGATCATATTCTGACCTCATTATACTTCACATATTCTACTTCGTATGCACACTGTAAAATTATTATTAAATGATCGCTACAGTAAAAAAATCTACTATTTTCATAGCTATTTACACACAGAGAGAGAATAAAAGCACTATCTGGATCATGAGTAAAATAGTTTACTTCTAGGATGCTAATAATTTTAATAAATTGTGAATAATGTAACGACAGCCTTTTTCAATCCAACCATATCTGGATTATTAGCATAATAGCTAATATTCAACATCGTCTGCTGAATTCTTTCCGCAACAATTCACAGAAACTGAAATTCAGTAAAAATAGATTTCATTTCCTAATAACTTAAACAAACGAATAATGCCATGACTGCTTACGTCTCTTTTAACATGTTCAATTCCTCTTATTTCGCCTTTCCATTTTCACAATAAATGCATAAATTCTGCAATCTATTTATATCAAAGGATTCAAAGCATTAATCTCGAAATTAAATGTACGAACTTCCATTCCATTTAAATGGCCATATTTATTGCGTACAATAACTAGATCGAAATGGATTGCAAAGAGCTCGTTTCCGCGACGAATAAAAGTAAATGTGTTCTCCACTGAAACTTTGCTCCTCATTTATGCTGATTTTTATTATACATCCATTTAAGCGTCAACTACGATCAGGCACCCTTGAGCTCTTAAATATTCCATTATGTTAAGGTTTAGTAACCCTGCTATCGCATCTGTTGAGCCTCTCCGTTATTGTTCTGCGATCGATAACTGCCGTGTCTATCAGCTTTCATATATGCGCACGAACTATCGTAAAAGCGAACCACACCGATGCGATGGCCGATGTAAAAGCTACGGAACGAAATCGCTGGAATTCCCACCGAAATCCTTGACCGTGAACGAGGTGCCAGCGATTCCCTGTGAAATCGATAATGAAATAATTCCCGTTAAAGCCGCGGGAAACATATAACAATAACTTCTACAACGAGTCTATTAAAACTCGTGGCGTGTTACGAAATCTCATTTTTTCGCTAACAACGTCGAGATATAAACTTCGCTTCGTTGAGCACGAAAGCACAATAAGCAATTCTTGGAACAATCGTGATCATTTCATAAATTGTATTAGTAGGCGGGAACGGACTACTCGTCGTTTTTTGTACGATTTTATTTACTAAATTTTAGTGGCTTTTATGGGGAGTCCCGTCGATTTTTACGCGTTCGATTCCGCTAGAACGGACCAAGTGGCCATTCAGAGAGTTTCAACAATCGTTCGCAGCAACGACAGGATTTTTGTGTTTTTATTATGCAGGGGCTCGGTGGGATTTTTATCTCGTTTATCGTGCTATCAAATTTTATGTCCCTCGAAATTTTTGCACTCCCAAATCCCTTCGTAACGGGACGATAAACTGTAAAGATTGGTGTGAATGCGCACGGAAATGGTAAAGCCTTAATTTTACAAAAATTATGTGTATAATCTTATAAAGTTTAACGTTCTGTATCTACAATATCGAAGTTATAAGTATAACGTTTCAAATATAGAAGAAAATATAATTTTATTTAACGATGGCTGCAATGGTACATTAGAAAAATAATTATACTACCTCAACGATGCATTAAATCTAAAATTCGAAAGAAGAATAAAATAAAAAAAGGCAAAGAGAACGTTGCAAACATTTAATTATATTAATAACAAAAGATCAAAATTTCATTTTTCCTAGAACTCAAGACTTTTATATAAGACTAGCTGTACCCGCGACTTTGTCCATGTGCAATAACAAATCCTGGTTAATTATGATAGTAATTACATTTATTTGAGATTTTGTTTGATAGAGATTTTATTTTTAGACAACAAAATTTAACGACATTAATTAAAAAATGATTACAAAAAATATATTTATTACGATAGTGGGTAGGAAATTTTTTTTGTGAATTTTAGTGGAAATTTCATCCCGATATCTTTTATTAAAAGTTATAGTAAAATACCAGATTGAGATTAGTCCCCCCCCCCCTTACTCTTCTGTGACTCTGTCGCCACACCATTCCGCCTTGGGTCGAAGGAAGGCTCGAGGCACGCGTCGGTTCTTCGCTCAGCGGTCAAAATGTTCCGTCGCGAGTAAATTTTGGCTGATTTTGCTATTACCAAATATACCGATGTTTCGCGACCTTTTCACGTTTTTTCTACATGGAAACTGTATAGGAAAACTGCACTCCCCTTACTTATCGTCCCCTCCTGGAGGGGACGAATCTTACCAGGGGACGGGGACGGGGTCTTTACCCATAAAAACGCTTGAGCTGGCCGAAAAAATTTTTCAGACGCGGGCGAGGCAAACAATAACTGTTGCCTCGCTGGACTGCGACAAATAACGCGTTATCGCATTGCTTTCCTCGCCCGACCGATTCATATTTAGTTTCACTAAATCATGGATTAAACAGTCATGGAAAATCCGAACCTCATCGTGTTTGGTATGATTTTTATCGGAAAAATGTAGCGAATGTGCATCTAAAAGCGAAAACCGAAAATTTTTAAGACTAAGCACATATACGAAACATTCTACAAAATAATCTGCAAATAAAAAGAAATAAATTCCACAAGCTAAAAAAACAAATTTTTCGCTAATAAAGTAGATAAGAATAATTTTTTAATGAATTTTTGTGGAAATGTCGCAAACAGACAGACACGAAAAAATCGTCTTTGGCCACTAATGATGTCACAACTTTTGAACGAATTAACTTTTTCCTTTCCGGAAAAACGCCGCGTCTAACAGTTCAAACGCCAGCTTTCTACGTTCAGCCGTTCTCAATTGATGCCGTCACAAACAGACAGACACGATTTGCTTATATATAGAGATTTATCTTTTGGGAGAAAGAATAAATCAAAATATATTAAAAAATCCTGGTCCAATTAAAATGTCATCGCTTGTATTTTCGAATTGATCACGAACTTCTGCGCTCATCTACTCGCATTATTCAATTTTTCGGAACATTATTGAAATGACAGTCCATGGGAGGGAAGAAGATTGTCAGAGGTTAGCTGAGAGTCGCAAAACGAAAATGTAGGACATTTTTTTCCACTGCGCTGTGGGCCGTGCACTGACGTAGGACGATAAAAATCGCCGCGGGGCCGCGTTGCCTAATATTCCCAGGGATGTATTCCGCGTCCGGGGACTATTTCGAGACTCATTCTCTCTAATGCAAGTCAGACCACACCTCGGCCCGCCTATATGGCGTTCGTCCGTAAATCAGGAACGGGTTAGCCTCGCGGTACGAGCGATCTTTATTTTTTCGTGCCGGAAAATCGACGAGTGATTTATCGAAAGGGGATACACGCCCCCCGGAATTTCTAGGGCTGCGGTAAATATGATAGTGGAGGTGGGACTCCGTGATTCCGATGCTATCACGTTCCATTCCTTTCGAAGAAACGCGATTTTTATTATCAATGGTTGCATCGACAATAGTTGAATCTTAATAAGATTCTCGCCACAAGTGTTTCAGCTCTGTTCTTGATAAAACATGTTTCTGTTTTATCAAAAGGAATAGGTGCCCTTAGACTTTTTATTAATTACAATTATATTTGCAATGGAGGGAATACATTTTTAAGTCAGTGCCATGTATGGGATACTATTTTATTCTCTTACAGAAAAGGTGTTTGTATTTTCATTTATTTATTCGTTTATGGGAGGTTTGTCGTTTTAAACAACATACAACTTGCTTAAATTTGACATCGAGAGCAGCATAGAATACAGCAGCATAAATTCAAAATAGCGATTGTCTACCGCTGAATCGCACAGCAATCTGTCATACAAAATATTGAGCACACGGTATCCGGTGTGAAAAGTTATTGCAAATGAATGATTAGGCTCGGAAATTGATTCTAAACGGGAGACAAGGATTGAAGACGCGTGAGCACGCCAAAACTTGGAACGACAGCGTCTAATAGGAACGACACTGAACAAATGGACTTCTTTCTTCATCGTCGCACGATTCAAATTCCTAATCATGATTTTTCCAAGTTTCTTTTGCTCGATGATCTCACACTTTTTTAGACAGACCCGTACGCAATCCACCGCGACAAAATTTTGCGGCACAGAGTTGCTTGAACCGACGAATTTAGAAATTGCACGTTCGCCAGGAATTTCTTATAGTGTTTGGCAAACAGAATCGATATCGTCGTCAGAATCTCCTGCAATTTAGGGGAGTTTACTACTCTTCATGCTACACTGTCTGCTCTCCCGGTGTCCTCTCGTTTGTTTTCGCGTATGATGGCGTCGTACGATCGACGATGTCACCGATGATCGCGTCGCGGACCGCTGGAGGCAATTTGATTTTTAATGATGATAAATATTAATAGTAGATAATTCATTTTGTTAGTACACTTCATTCTTGCACTTCATTCTTTCACTTTATCCGTCACTTTACTCTTGTACACGTTGATTATGGTAAATATTGGGAACAGTTTGCAGCACTAAGACTTTAGATGTAGTTGACATAAATAATAAAACACTGCAGTAATCCTATTATTATATTAACTAGACTCACCTTATCGAAACTTTAGATGGTAGTACATTTGGTAGTCCACGCTGAGTTATATTCTTGAAAAGTGATCATTCAATTGGTACACTAAACTCTTGCACCAAGCAATGATGCACCTATGGAAAACTTCAAGAAATACAATTTCATTAAAATATAAACATTAGAATGACAATAGGAACAGAGTCACAAAACACACACATAACCTAGACCAGTTACCAGACTGTTTCTGTACGAACCCACTTAGTATTTCAACTAGACTTCTAAAACGTAACCATCAAATTAAGACCTTTAAATTTTGCACCAAACAATCAGCAACATATCAACCCATACAAAACTTGAACAAGTGCCAATTTCACCAAAAAGTGTACTTGCCCTTCTTGGAACGTCCAATCCTTGCAGATAAAACTCCAAGTACAACTTCATTAGCCCTTCCGGGACGACGATTTGCTTCTGTACAGTAGACATTATATGATGTTACAGACAGTAAGATAATCCCTCCAGAACTTAGACGTCATACTATTCTCCCAGCTATCTCCAAATTCTAGAAAGCGAACAGTAATACATGCAGACACGTTGCATCTAATAATCTGTCCCCCACAATTTTGGAACATTCCTTAGAGTGAGTACGGTGCACTTATGTAGGATCCCACGAGTTAAAAGATGATCTTGGCCTTGAGTATCTTTCCGTCTGGAATGAGAACAGTATCCCGACCCAGTGACAATCATGGTCTAAACCCTATTTGGTACACATCGGTACGATCGCAGAACCACAACGGCCGAATTAGAACGCGGTCTTACGAAAACACGGAACACGTTCGCGTCGGCGGCATCCGCGTCGATCTCGCGCCGGGTCCGTGCTTTATCGTTATAAACAAATCGTCAAGGCGTGGACTATCGTACTATGAAATACGCGAGTGGTGCACGTTAGACGGGGGTGCTGGCCAGAAAGTGGCGTCGGTATTTGGCAAACGATGACAACGTCGTCGACACCACCTCCGGTTTGTCTGCGGTCCCAGGTACCCTAGACCACAGCCTCTGCCTCTTTCTCGGTTTGGTCCATCCTCGTCTCCGGTCCTCTTACCGTCCATCTTGACTCCGCATCTCTCTCTCTCTCTCTCTCTCTCTCTCTCTCTCTCTCTCTCTCTCTCTCTCTCTCTCTCTGCCACTGAATCCGCTCTCCCTCTCTGTCCCTCTCGACGTCTCCGTTTCCTTCTTTCTCTGTATCTCGTGGTTCTCTCGCTTTTCTGTCTATCGCACGGCTCCTCTCTTCGCGTAAGAGAGCCACCGTGAGGAGAGAAGGGGCAAAGACGCTTTTAGACACGGAGCGTCCACGAGCGTCGCGACGCCTTGAGAAGCAGTAGTCGCGTACCTTAGGCAGCTTCCACCTTGCCGGCTCGCGAAGCCTGAACGTAACGTGATTCTCGTCCGCGAATCCGTGTGTCCTCGTCAACTTCCATCATCAACGCGGACCTCAACCTAGTGCATCGTTCCCTGGAACCACGGACAAGGACACCCAAGGAACATCATCAACCACAGTGAACCTCGGGAAACGTGGCCCGCCAAGCTGGGCGGATAACTTCTGGTTGGTCGAGTTAAATTTGGGTCGAGGCTTTTGGACTCGCCTCTGGAACACTCTGCGCTCATTCCTAGTCGATCGATTCTACTTCGATCTTCTCTTGTACACTTTACTGCCATCCGAAGATCGAAACGTCTTGCATCTTGTGGTCCGAGACACCGTGGTCAGCTGAGATTTGCAGGTCGGCCGGATCCACGAAATCTAAATTAATCTGGAGCCCGTTGTTGAAGTTCGGGCCGACGCGGTCCTGCTGGTCGCCGGCGTAAAAAAGCGCGTAAAGTCTCGTTCAACAAAGAACAAAAATAAATGTGATACAGGGAACCGAGAGGCGGATCAGTTTCCCAGCGGAGAGATTCAGTGCTGGAGCTATCCAGAAAAGAACAAGTGGCTGTCCTGCTGTCTTAATCCTTTAAGAAACACCCTTCTCCTTGCCGTGACCTAGCCCCGTCCACAGTGGAGGGATTGCGAGCTTCTTCACACAGAGGTACCCAAGAAGAGAACAAGTGGCTGTTTTTCAATCTTCACCATTTTCCCTTCGGTAACCTTAGCCACGTCCAAAGCGGAGAAATTGCGTACTGTATCCAAAAAGAGAACAAGTGGCTGCCCTACTATCTTGATCTTATACAGAACTTCATCATTTTCCCTCCGCTGACCTAGTCACGTCCAGAGCGAAGGGATTGCGAGCTTCTGCAATCGGAGGTACTCAAGTCAAGAACAAGTAGCTGTCTTCTTATTTTCATCATATACAGGATCACATTCATCCTTCTCCCTTCGTTGACCTAGCCACGTTCAAACGTGACTCCCTTCAAGACTCTACTTGGTCGTCGAACAGTCAACAGACCTCGAGGGAAATAGCGCTAGTAACGTCGTCGATCTTGAAGAGAAGATCACGTCGACTATCCACCATCTGGGAGCATCTAGACTCGATTCTCTTCAGTGTTACGAGTGTACAGTGTAATCCCTTCGTCTCTTCTTCAGAATCGTGAGTGAGAGTCTCATTCGGTGATGGACTAGGCGACGTTGTCGATCTTGAATAGGAGACCCCGGTGGACACCGAGTGTCCAGTGCGGTCTGATCGAGGATCTCGTCGAGGTTCTTCTTCACGATCGCGAGTGATAGGGCCATTCGGTGATGATCTAGCGCTGGTCCAGAGGTGTGACGGCTGTCCGGCTCGTCTTGTCAGTCGTTGATTGTGTCCGAACGGTGAGAACGATTCCGCGAAAGTGGTTCGCGTGGCGAAGAAGGAGAAGGACGCGACGATGGCAGAGCGTCCTGGCGGCAGACGACGTTCGCGTCGCGACAGCGTGGACACCGGCGCCTCCGCCAGGGTCACGCCGCCCTCCTCCAAGGACCGAAGGACTAAACGGTCTAGCAAGCCCATCAAAGAACGATGGCTGCTGACCAGAAAGACTTGGAGGTATATGGCGGACGCTGGCCGACGTTTAATTCCTGATGGCACACATAACCGACCGGAGGATATCCCAAAAATTGAACAGTACTTCCAAGAAGTCTGTCAGAAAGAGCCAAGGTTCCTTCTCTGGAGGAAAGCTTCCTATCCAGGAACATTAGGCTTCAGAGCTCAGAGACGGAGGAGACAGATCAAAGGAGGCAGCTGCAGAACCAAGGCCAGTTCAGCGGACGAAGCCGATGATCTTAGGGGACCTCCGCAGTCCTTTGTTCTTCATCCTACAACTACAGGAAAGTTTGATCTGGCGAAGGCGAAAAGGGAATGGCTACTCGCGACAGAAGGTGGTAGCACGCCATCCAGTCCTGTGGAGCGCAGGAAGTTCCCGCAGGAGGATTCTGAGGCTAAAGCCTTGGCTGATATGTTGCAGAAGTACCTGAACATGCAGAGCGACGTCGCTGGTACGACGAAGTCGGGTGAAAGGTCGGAGACGACTAGTCAAGTGGATGGGAAGGATGCGTTTGATTATCAGAGTTTAATAGATAGACTCCTACAGCATTTGGATATGATGGTTGCGCAGTCTAGGTTGGAGGACTTGTCTGTTCGGCAGTCTTCTAAAGATAAGGATAAAGTTAAGGATAAAGATAAGGATAGAGATAAGGATAGAGAGACATCGAAGGTTCCAAAGTCCATGCAGCCTTACCAGGGTGATTATGTGCATAAGTCCTTGATGGAGACTATCGGCCGGTACTATAGTAAGTCTGGAAACAGGCAGCATGTGATTACAGACATTCTAACTGATCGCAAGTTGTTAGAAAAATTATACTTCGATCTGAGGTGCACCAGAGGGTTCAGAGGTCCTCGCGCGACGGGTGCGTACACTTCACCTTCGTCTCGATGGTGGACTCACCAGCGCACCAGAGTTCCTACGAAAGATGAAGATTGGTTATCTACCTGGAGGGACACTACTTCACCACCTCCGTTGATAGCTGTTCAAGAACCTAGCACAGACCGTGGCCCCATAGACGATGCTGTGCAAACCGATTCTGTTCCTCGTGAAGTACTGGATGCTATACTATTGGAAAAAGAGAAGGAAGAGGCTCTGCAGGAGAAGTCGGCGCAGAAAACCACCGGCAGAAGACGCAGCAGTGTAGACAACGACGATGTCTCGCCATCTGTTAGTGATACTATCAAAAGGTACCTTCGGATGGCCAGGAAGAAGTCTATGGACGCTGACAAAGTGGATAGATTTAAACGCGTGAACTATGATCGGAATTTAAGAAATATTAAAGCTAAGGGAGAGATTACTAAATTGAGTGATGACGATGGTAATAGTAAGGGATGTCAGACCGAGGACAATTGGGCGGTTAATTATAGGGAAATGTCGTCCATGGAGAATCCTTCGGAGTATCTCTCGGACGTTGATACAACCGGCTCGCCACCTAGTCTTAACGCGAGTTCGAGGAGTAGCATAGATGCTGGCCTCGGTTCTGAAGAACCATTGACCCCCAAGCATCATCACCACCAGTCCTTCCTCTCCCATCTCCTTCACGGTTCCAACGCGCACAAGGACAAGCCGCACTCGGCACCCGGTTCGCCGGCACTCACCTCCTCGTCGACGAATTCCGCAGGTGGCACAGCGATGCAGAAGAGCAAGTCCTCGAGCAGCGTGGTGCATCACGGCAGCCGACTGGTCGCCAAGAAGATATGGCGGTCCCGGAGCAAGAGTACGTCGAGGGCTTCCAATCAACCATCCGTCTGGACACCGCAAGTAAGTCTTCTTCTGTTCATGTGTACATATGTGTGCCACTTGCCCCGTTTTCTCACCCACGCTTTTCTCTTTTGCTGAATCTCTGCTTGTGTTTGAACCTTGTATACTTCTCACTCGTTTGCATAGCGAGAAATGAAAACAGTGTCACGTCCATAGAGAAGGGTTACTTGCTGTGAAAGGACTATGATATCCTACAGCCAGTTCCAATTATAATATTGTACGTTTTTAAATGACTGCATATTTGTAACAATCTTTGAATTTTATTTCGGTTTAATGGAAATTAATAACATACATATTTATTAGACTCTGTTCAGAATCGTCATCAAGACCCCGGCTTGATATTATAGTGCAACGCGTTAAGATTAGTCGTATACACAATGGTTAGAAAATTATAAAATTAAATTTCTACCGCAATACAATCGAGCAACTCGTAATTCGTTGACAGGATATGTTGATTACAATAACACTTTGAAGAATGAGATCTACTTTTCCAAAAATTGTTTGTTCAGTTTTACTGTTTGAAATCCAACGTATTATATGCAACAACGTAATAATAATAATTCTACTAAATACATTTTTTAAAGGTTTAGCTATAAATCACAAACGAAATTGACTAGGTGATCGTTGTTTATCGAGTTGTCGCACACCTCAACGTTTTCGGGACTAATGCAGGAATTATGGAAGTGAAATGATTGTTGAGATGTGATCTTTTTTTTTGTTTTAAACGACATTTATTTACGGTCCGTAAACGAAATAAGAACGAACCGCGCACGCTATACATAGAGATATCCCTTGCCAAAACACGTCTACGAATAATTTGCTTAAACCACCTGTCGCCGCATAGCCGGGAGTGTCCGCCTCGTTATGAGAAAGAAAACGAATTAATGATGTCGCTATTAAGGTTCACCGCGAAAATAGAGTGTCGCTATTAATAACGACGCTAATCCGGCCGTTTTCTTAATAATACCCGCGGATTAATATTTCGTATTGCCATTGTGCGGTTCATTCCCTCGCACAATGGGAAATAGTGGCGTGATAAAGGATCGCGTTGGAGACTTTCGGGTTTTGCTAAATCAGGCAGTGTGACTTTAAACGTACGTTCGTTAACGTACACTCGTTCATTACAAATTACTGTTCAAAGTTAAATGAAGGTCGTGTTCTCCTGAAGAAGTAAAAAATATTATTTTAAAATATAATTAGGAGAAGTAAATTACACACGTTCGAAAGTATACATTGGTAATAGTGGAGAATGATAGTTCATTTGTCTACTGAAAACCGCAGAAAAAGCTAACATGGATTAGGAAAGAACTTGAAATTGGAGTCAAGAAGTACATATTATTATTACATCTTCTTGATTTAAACACGAACTGTCGAAACAAATAATTATTGCTTTCCAAATGTTATGACTAAGTAATTTTGTTCAAGAACGTGGATCCCGAGGTTTCAAGGTCAACACAGTGTCTGAAACTAAATGATATATTTCTGTTAGCAAATCGTTATAGCAAACAAACTCTATCACACTCGATTACACTTTACCATACGACTGCAATCAAGGTCGTGTAAAGATAGCCATGAAGGATATTACACGATTCAACTTTACATCAACCGCAACAATGTAATCATACAAAGGCAGGTAGCATTTCGTTAAAAAAATATCAACCATGACCTTGAACTTCTAAACAGCGATTCCTCGAAAAGCAAGTTTTCAAAGTGCAAGTCCTTAATCACGTCGAATATTACTCGATCCTTTTCTATCAAATTTTGTCTTCATCGTTGTCACTTGACTCCAAATCTTGGCATGCGAAGGGAAACACGAAAAATGACTGCTACCAAGCCTAATATAAAATTAATCATCTTCGGAACGACGCATAATTAATTACAGATAAGTTAACGCTATAACAATGACCCAGCAAAAAATTGTTCACGCGCCGGAGGGGAAAATATTCGTTTCCAATTTTTGCAAATCCGCACGAAACGTCTCGAAAACACAGTTGCTCTGGTGGCTCAGCATCGGCGAGTGTTGACGTACGTTGTACACGATGCACACCGGCTATACACAATATTCGATCTAAATCGGTAATCCAAACGTCACGCAATCTCTTTGAAATATCCAAGCCATGACACCTTTTCGGTTTTCTTCTTCTTGTTTCCTCGGAGCGTCGTGTGCAGCCTCTCGGCTCCCGATCCGCTCGCCTCTTCGCCTTCTCGGCTTCTTCGTGGATCTATCTCATCGGTTCGACAGTCGGTCTATTTTTCTTTCCACCTCCCCTTTCTCCTCTCTTCGCTACCCACCCCCGTTGGCGAAGCCACCGTTTAATATCTGGCCCGTGTGACCGAGTATACCGCGGCGTGATGTGAAAGAGAAAACGAAGTAGAATAAGAACCGAGAATAAGAAGAAGAGGCTCGACCTTGCCGGCGGCGATCTCGTTAAGTGGTAAGCGCGATAACCAATTTAGGGCCTCGGAATTTCGCTGGCGCCGCCAGAAATAGTCAGCCAACGGTGGTGTGTATAAACTATACTTAACCCCTGCGCTACCACTACTACGTGCACCGACACGTACCCGGAGTCTTCGACTAACAGCCGCTGTGCAGTTATGTGCGCGCATCGGTGGTCGGAAATCCCCTAAACCCTAGTCCCACTGTCGTCTTCTTGGCTTACAAATTGGGTGATGTTGCATAAACTTGACTAACAGTCTCGAGAATATGCTAACATTTCTGTTCCGAGAGCTACAGGGCTTGGAGAAGGACTATTTACCATTTTGTGACACTCAGAGTAGGACACTTGCGATTAGCACAGAGTGAATTCGTTGTTGTTCTAAATTCGTTGTTGTTGTACATCTTAAAATACACACAAGTCTTGACGAATCGTTGAATGTTCTATTCTAACTGTTCGATGTCTTGAAAGAGGATGTGCTGAATGAAGAAAATAATTGGAAAATGTTGAGACTCTTATTACAACAGGAGGATGAGCACTGATCTTTTGATCCGTGTTACTTTCTTGCACAGTTTGTTGTCCTACGATGAGAGAAGGAAACACAAACATATACTCTAAGACGAAGACCATTAGAAATAAACCGATCCGATATTTGGGATTCATTACTCGGTTGTATACAGTTTCTGACATTCTAGGGATTGCGAATTCGGTCTGTCGTCAGTGACACCTGCACAATGCAACTAAGATCTTGACGCAATCAAGCGTAAGTCGAAATAGCTTACGATAGAAATATTGGGTTTGAGTGCAGTTACTATATTAAATACCCCTGTTCTAATTTTTCTGCATAGGCGTACCATTATATATAATCACGATTGATCATCCAGTGCACTTGTTTTAGAAAGCAATCTTCGCTCTACCAAATTGCTGAAATTCATGCTTCTTCTTATTAAATAATGTCCTACAATTTTATTTTTACTTTTATTTCAATCGTTTTGTGATTATTAATTATTCGATTTGTGCAATTTACTTTAAAAAAACGATCTTTAATATGCAAAATTGTTTACTTAATTCATTTCCTCTTGTCAAAACATTGTTCTATGACTTGGTCTTTGAATTTAACAATTCTGTAACAAATTCCAGTCATTAGTATCATTGTTTTGTGTTACATTTTTATCATTGATACTTGTCCGTTCAATTTTCTAATATCTTGTGTAATAATTGATAGCAAATTGAGTTTTTGTAAGGAAGATGTCAACTGAGCAATTCCCATTTTTAAAGAGGGTTGAAGCCTCGGTATTCGGCGAATATACTGAATCCAGGAAGCGATCGCGATAAATTAACCGGGCTCTGCGCGTTGTTCTTGAAACGGTTAAACGGGAATCACGATCGTAAATTATTTGACATCGTTGTCCCCGAGCGAGGATGCCGATAATATTTGAATTCGAAATTGACGGGGAGCCAATTCATTACATCAGACGCAGCGAATTTTCCGGGGACGCTCGGTCGAGGGCGAAAACAAAATCCGAACGATCCTGAAAATGCAGACTCCTGTTGTCCGTCGTCGTCCCATCAGGCGCTCTCAATAAAACAGTGTTTACGAATATTCTATTAATTTTCGTCTAACAAAACAATCGATGTTCAATTAATCATCAAGGATCAGATGCTATTTAATTTCTTTGGACACTATCTGAATTAGAAAATGTCCTTGTAGCATAACTTCATTTAAATCCTTGATCTTCAATTCAAGTTACTTGTTCACTGCAATTATTGTTATTGAAGATATAACACACTTGTTCAAAAATGTATATTGCTGTATTTGATTTGCTTGGTTTTTGGAGTTTCAGAAGTGTTATTATTGATTTAATTATAAATATCTTATTATAATTAATTAATTCATCTCAAATATTGTAGTCGATTGTACTGTGCCTTTCTATGGATATCAATATATTGCTGTGGAATATTTGATTTAGCCATTTTTGGAGCATCCAAAATATTCCGCACAAGAAAATAGTTGATGCTCGTCGCTCGCCTCTGTCCTCATCTCAAATTCCTCCACGTCACAATTTGGAGAAAATCGCTTGTGCTGTAACTTCATCGTTATTGCAACGCCTAGTACACCCAACAAATTTCGGTAGACAAGCGTAAACCGTTTGTTTCGCGTTAAAAAAAGCCGCTTTCCGCCAGCGGTCTCTTGTCGCAGAATTTAGCTGACGAGAACGACAGGAAGTTGGTAAACAAAATTCCCGTGGACGTACGTGAAAATATACGGTACGCACGTAGTCACAGTTGTTTTCTTGCTGTCTGCTAATTGAGACAGCTAGAAATAACCAGAAAGGCTATAGCCGGGTTTGATGGTCAAATTCGCCCCCGGCGGGATTTTAATCGAGCTTGGACCATTCGATAGCCTATCCAAAAAAACCCCTCTGTGCCAAGTTTCAGCCCCCTATCTCATCTGTAAGGGTAGTTATCGAGAAAAATCGAAAAACCAGTTTTTGGCCCATTTTCCCTATTTATTGACAATTAAAAATTCTGAAAAAAATCTGACACATTTCGGATACCAAGCCACATATTAGGTATCATTTCCAGATTTTTCCGCTGCAAGCTCTGCTTGTAAAAAATGAAAAACACGAAAAAAATCGAAAAAATGCAGATTTCATATAGAAATCTAAAAGGTGCTACTCCAGATTTAATTTAGCAATGAGATATTATCAAAAGTATTATGCTCAATTTTTTTCAGATTTTTGTGAGTGGTGCGTCATAGTTAAAAAAAATAAAAACCGCTTTTTTCGGTGTTTTTCCTAAGTTATACTTATATTTTCAGAGTCATAAAAATATATTATGTGATATTAAACGTTCCTACGTTCAGAAAAACATGTCTCAGACTTTAAAACTTGCCTAATACCAAAAACGAAATAATACTGTGTACGATATATTCAAATATTGCGAAGGTGATTCCAACGGCATCGGATGGTGCAGCGGCTATGGTCCCCGACTGCGGAACCGCTGAAGACTTCTTGGACCAGGTACGAATCTCGGCCAAGTCAATTTTTTTTCCATCATATGATTTTTTATAAACCATTGTAAAAACATTTTTTACCTATGTTTAGACTATTTTATAATAATTTTTCGGAAAAATATTTTTGAAGTACTTTTGCCTCTAGTCATTCGCAGACTGTATTACAGCTCCACTTAACATTTTTCACGTGGAATTGTGCATCGTTTGTGTATCTTGTAAATAAGATTGATTAGTTCCGTGACACAAAATGATCACCTGAAGTATTATTAGGAATACTTATCTTTAATAATTGTAGGGGGATTGGTATGCGGTGGAATCGTGTAAGGCGGTTTCAGACTTCATCGCTATCTTCAACAATTGTCGGTGTTATTTGATCAGTATCAAAAATCTTAGTGAATATCTCTACTGGCCGAACTATGTCCATATCGAATCGAGCATGAGATAAATAATAAATAATAGCAGCAACATGTGAGCAACATCCAATAGTGCGATTCCCATTGGCGACTGACTAGTTGCAAAACTACTTCAAAAATATTTTTCCGAAAAATTATTATAAAATAGTCTAAACATAGTTAAAAAATGTTTTTACAATGGTTTATAAAAAATCATATAATGGAAAAAAAATTGACTTGACCGAGATTCGTACCCGGTCCAAAAAGTCTTCAGCGGTTCCACAGTCGGGGACCATAGCCGCTGCACCATCCGGCGCCGTTGGAATCACCTTCGAAATATTCGAATATATCGTACATAGTATTATTTCGTTTTTCGTATTATTCAAGTTTTAAAATCTGAGAGATGTTTTTCTGAACGTAGGAACGTTTAATATCACATAATATATTTTTATGACTCTGAAAATATAAGTATAACTTAGGAAAAACGCCGAAAAAAGCGGTTTTTATTTTTTTTAACTATGACGCACCACTCACAAAAATCTGAAAAAAATTGAGCATAATACTTTTGATAATATCTCATTGCTAAATTAAATCTGGAGTAGCACCTTTTAGATTTCTATATGAAATCTGCATTTTTTCGATTTTTTTCGTGTTTTTCATTTTGTACAAGCAGAGCTTGCAGCGGAAAAATCTGGAAATGATACCTAATATGTGGCTTGGTATCCGAAATGTGTCAGATTTTTTTCAGAATTTTTAATTGTCAATAAATAGGGAAAATGGGCCAAAAACTGGTTTTTCGATTTTTCTCGATAACTACCCTTACAGATGAGATAGGGGGCTGAAACTTGGCACAGAGGGTTTTTTTTGGATAGGCTATCGAATGGTCCAAGCTCGATTAAAATCCCGCCGGGGGCGAATTTGACCATCAAACCCGGCTATAGCCTTTCAATTTCGTGTCGGTCTCTCATTGGATCGAAAACTTTATTCATTTCGAAACCAGATATCACTCCAATGAAATATTGTTTGCAACGATATGAATGTAAGCGGTAGTAACCCAACTGTTCGTTTGACGAAATAAATAATTTTTACGATGTAATATTGTCGGATACGTTTGACAACGTTTATAATAGACCGCGTAACCGAATCGTAATTAAAACTTTCCGCTCAGAAAAGTTTTAATTAAATCCTACTTTCGCCGAGGTCTTAACATTGCTTGCTTTCGTGCATCTGTTATAATAGTTCGCACGCTTACGAGTTTAATAAGCTTATTTCTCGTTCTCCACACTTTTAACGACTTCCAGATCGAACAAACGAAACGATTTACAACAATGCCTCGCAATTACATCCGTCGGAATCGAACTCCGAAATTCGAAACACTTGGAAACCTTCACCGCGCATAAATTCTCCATTGCTTTGAAATTCACGATTAATTTTTCAACTGAACCGATTTTCTTGTAACTGAGTTTCGAACGGGGAAAGTAGACGGCACAAGATAACTTATTGGGAGTCATTTGTATCGAGCCAGGCAGCTCGTGTCAGTAATTGCCCGCAAGAGTGGGAAACAACGCGTGAACTTCCCGGAATCGTTTGTCACCTAACAACGGGGAACAACAAAACCGGAGGTGAAATATCAATTAATTTTCCGCCGGTGCTGTTCGGAAATAAAATACAATATTTACTTAGCGAAGCTGGGTGAGGGTTGTTGGAAACATGTCTTTACTTAATGTAAGAATTATTTCGTCATGAAATCACACTCGTTGTTGATGGATATTATACATGTGTCTTTATTTAATATCAGAGTAGAGCACATTTATTGTACGAGTTCCTAAATTAATATAATTTAAATAGAACAGCAAATTAAAAAATAATTGTTCAAGAAGAAAAAATATTTAAGCTCTGCTACATTATGAAAATGTAGATGTTTGATTTTGAAAGTAATATGTATATAATGCCATTTTGATGGACCTTTTTCCAGCATATTATATAAATGTACATATCACTACGTATCGCATAATAATTAGTTTTTTACTCATAATGCGGGATCGTTGCAACAAGAGAAAGTTCTCAGAACATATTATGTTTCAGGGAAAGTGCACCTGGGCTGGGACCAATGGGCGACGAGTTACCCTGCAGAATACACCATTGCGATCGCTATCAGAAATCGAGAGGAAGGTATTGTGCAAGGTTGCAGTCGCGAAACTTCAGGCCCTGAATTTGGGAGTTCACATCAGGCCGCCTAGTGGTGAGCTCTTTCAACGTGTTTCTTGCTTCAATACTTTAAACGTTGTCGCTAAAAATTCCACGAAAATGTGGCAATTTATTTAAAGACCTATTCTACGATCTCCTCTTTCAACCCACTTGTGTCTTGCAAATCCTAAATGTATTTTTCACGCTCGATGTATTAAAGAAAACGTTCAATCGTGACTCTGTGCACTCGAAATTATATTAAATCAAGAATCTCGACGTTTCATTTCTGACTCCTAGATTATTTCCATTATACACGACCTTTTTCATTATGCGAATCAAATTAAGTGCGTCCACTTGTACTGCACTTAACCTTTCACAGATGAATATCACTGCTAAGCCACTGAACAAATTCTTACTTTGAAATAATATGAAGAACAAATTTCTATTGCAGACATATTTCCCTTCGATTCGGATATTTAATACTTCGATCCTTGAAATTATTTCATAAGGAAATGTCCAAAAGTTCAACTAGTAGCAAATTATACTCGAACAAATGTTCATTCTATGGATGAACAAAAGATTATATTTTTAGCAAGGTAGCACTTAAAATACACATAAATTTGTTAGTATAAAGATTGATTCAATTACTTAATCCTTTGCAGTCGGAGCTATTTTAACTTGAAAATTAAACATTTCTTCCGACCTAGAGTAATTCCATTGTATATGATTTTTTCCATTTTATGCATATGAAAAATTGATATAATACCTCATACAATACGTAAATACGTAGTAAATGATTAGATACCAACATATTTAATAATGTAATCAATATTGTATGGTATAGCAATTCCTTCGACTGCTAAGGGTTAATTTCGTAATTTTTAATGGAACTTCAAAATGTCCATTCGAGTGCAAAGGGTTACCAATTATCTCTCAATGGGTTGTATCTGTAAAAATAGTAAAATGTGTCGATTTTTTATTGAAAATTCTGAGTTCTACGTGAATTGAGTTTCCCTTCATTTTCGTTCGTCAACGTTATTCAATAATCAAGAACGGTATCACGTTTCATCGAGTCCCATTTTCTCCGGCACGTCTGCGTTTCATTGTTCCACTTCCGTATCAAAGCGGATGTGAATCAATGAAACCACAATGTAGAAAAGTGAGCACAGAGATTTCTTATTGGAACGTGATTCTATTAATGCGGTTTTTCGAATCGATAGCTGTCGATTGAAAGAATAATTGACGTTTAAGCGGTACGGTAACACATGAAAGGTGTTAATTCGTTTTGTATTGGTGTTTTGTTTATAGAATCTCTAAGCGGTACCTCAATTACTACAAAGCCGAAGAGAAGAGCACCTTTGCTGAAGAGGAAAGCTCTCACGACAGGTTTCTTCGACAACAAGGGGAAGGATGATAAGGAGAAGGGTGAGTGACAGGTGTAAACACTTGTTAATTTTGTTAAAGGGCAGCGGAATATTGAAGGCCATTTTCCTGTTGATACTTTAGACAAAATAACTTTGGATCGATATGAAGAAAGAGGAAAAGTTCAGAGGTTGTGAAGCCTTGAAAGGTTCCATCAGGTATTATGAAGTTAAAAAGGTCCTGCAAGTCTTGAACGTCAAGACAATTTGAAAGTTTTAAACATCATGAAAAACTTCAATGGACCTACGTGAATGTTGATGCCATTACAAACCTTGAAAGTCTTGAAAGCTTTAAAAATCTTGAATGTCTTGATAACCTTGAGAGTCTTGAAAGTCTGGAGAATCTTGAATGTCTTGATAACCTTGAGAGTCTTGAAAGTCTGGAGAATCTTAAAAGCCTATTGAAAGACTTGAAACTCTTGAAAGCGTAAAAAAATCTCGGAAATTCCTTAAAAGTCTTAAAATCCTTACAAGTCTGAAACGGACAACAACAAACGTGCAATAAATTTCCGTCGTCTCTTTCCGAATTCCAATCGGGGGGTCGCAATAGAAATTCACATTATATAGAATAAATAATGAAATGCGGTGAATTAAGTGCGTAGTTTAATGCGCGAAAAGCAGCACAGTTACCGATCGCAGATTTATGATTCGATTATTTGTTTGGAGAATAACTAGCCCAGCTATTTTCAGGTGCGATTCTGTTTGCTGAAGTGTGCTAGGAGGCTACTCTATCATTTTATGCGTTTACGACATGCCCGCGTGCACACGTATGTATTTCGATTTAGTCGACGCTGTAAGAAACACAAATATTATCGTTGGGACAAATTTTGGTGTTGCTCGGATTCTCTCTTCCTCGTTTCTAATTCCCTCGCTGAACAATTGCGTAAATCGGGAGCAAAGACTTCCTACTTCACACGACCAGACGATCCTAATCTTATCCCGGCTTTTCTATTCAAGACCACTTCAATCTCTAATTTTAATTTGCACATTATATGCACACAGACAAGTCCATCAATCTGAAGCAACCTTTTGACAATACGAATTTTGATTATTAAATACCGATTAACCAGTACTTATACTAGTATAATATTTTTCATATTATTGATCATTTAAAAATGAATGTATCAAATTTCTGGGACCGTGCGAGCTTTTAATAATCATTTCATTGTTATTCTAATAATTTTTCTATGCCCCCTATAGTTTCCCAAATGTACGCAATAGGAAAATGGCAAGGACAAACCTTCAAGGGATGTTCTCACGCTCCAGAGATCAATAAAATGGAAGGAAGCAGAGGTTGCCTTACACTTTCATTAAAAGTCCTCTATAGCCGCGTGATCTTCTCAAAAGATTCTAATATTTTTTGGGTTACCAAAGAGAATCTAAAAGACCAAATTCATCGCGCGTGATTCTCAAATGTCCTTGAACTTCATCTCTCAACTTCTCGAGACCATACGATCCTGAGTATTGCAAAAACGGAGTCTTCGACTATCTTCCATTTTAGGGTAGTATTCCCCACGATGCAGGCGCAAGTGACACAACAAAAAATGCACCAATCCGTCATGTTTCTAGCACAGTCAGTTCCCAGCAGGAACGGGATCGTGCAGCCTGGTATGAGACACAATTTCGTGGGTTAAAATTAGCGACGGGGTGCTCAGTAGCGATGCATATTTCCGCATGTACCGAGTTTATTTGCGGTAACTTGTGGGTACGAGGGCCACGGGGACCACGGGACGTCAAACGGGATCCGGAACGAGCGCACCACAGGGTTACCAACACGGAACCAACCCCCTTCAACCTCTTCATCCTGTTTAGAACCGTTTTACGCAACCCCTCGAACCGGTTTCGACGCGGCTCCCATTAAAATCGTTTTGTGCCCGTGACCAACCGTTTGAAACGCGGCGAAACACTTCTCTGGCTTTGTCCCGCCGTAAATCACGGTTTTCGGGTCTGTCCCGTTTACAGCGAGCCGTAAAGCCGCCTGTAACGCGATTGATCGCGATGCAACTGGACCCGGCATTTCCATTTTATTGCATCGCCCGGGAAATTCTTCTCACGTTTCTCAAGAAACTTACGCGCATTTTCTTTGTCTATGTTTACGTTCCCTGACTGTTGTGCGTCCATTTGTTTATCAGACTTTTTTCGCGTATTGCGATGTTACCACGATGTTACCGGAAAAAAAGTGAAGATCTTCGGTTACTTGTAATTAGACCGTGGATTTTTTGGATTTGTGATAAAAATAGGTAGACAAGATTTTAAACAGTTGACCAATTAACGAAGTTCTAGAATGTCCAAAATGATTGAAGGGAGAAAATATGCTGCATTTTATACTTTTATATTTTTAAATTATACTTCGTTGGGTTGAACTGTGATTTAAATAAAATTTAAATCATGGGTCTATGACACTTATTCAACTATTCTAATCTGAAACCGTGTGGCCCAGGCTTCTTTTTCCTAGGAAATTATTTTCCATGCATTGACGCATACGTTCTTTTTAATAATTTTGCTTTAAATGTAACCCAAGTAACACATATTTTAACAATTACAAACTACGCACAAGAAAAATCACCATCTTTTTAATATCATCGTGATATATTTTGTAAAAAATGAACGGAACAAGCAACGAGGAAGAATGTTCTTTTAGGGAGCGAATTTGGAGGGTCGTTTGTTCGAAATAGCGCACAATCATTCATACATATATCCGCTAAGAATCAACGTGTTTCCTCCATCCGGTAAATTTCCTGTGTTCGTGAGTGGTCGCGACAAAGTAGCAGATGACGATGACTACAGTGCCAGGAATTCTTGATCGAGTCTCTTTCGTTTCCTAAGAAGTTTACGTTTCCGCAGTGGCGCGCGCGAACGTGCATCAAAGAAGACTCGAGAAAATCCGTTGAAACAATTTCCCGCGCCACACTCGTCGTCTGCCAAATCTCATTTGGCCGGTGTAAGGCCATTCTGGTGGCCCTTCTTTGTACACGTTCGTCGAAACGCGTTGATCCTTTTTGTTGAAGTCCCTGTGAACTTATATTGTTTCGACGTTTCATCAAATACAGCTGATCAAAATTTTTACTATTTAGAATTATTCCCACAAGTGGGGCATATTTGTAAAAAATATAAAAATATTAGATATTGACGTACAGCTAAAGTCTACAATATTACGTGCAGATTTTCTGGGAATAATTGGCCATTTATAGGCAGAGTGAATGGGGGAGAAAATGGGACAGATGAGGATAAATATGGAATACTAAACTACAACTGAAGTCTAAAGAATTGCGTAAAGATTTCGAGGGGGGGGATTGGCAATTTTTAGACGGAGCGAATGAAAGAAAAATGACAAATGGGGCAGATGAGGAAAAGTGTCGATGTAACCGGGAGTTCCAGGAAAAGGCTGGCTCTCCGGATCCATTGTCGCCTCCTGAGAGTGGTTAACGTTCCACGATCAGAGAGAGCTCGTTTGGAGAGGCTGGGATGGCCCAGATTGTGGTCTATAATCGGACGAGTATAGAGACACAGTTTGTTGCCTTTCGGTTTTTAGCTTCGTGACGGCCCGACTACGTAGCCAGAGAGAAAGAGAATGAGAGAAAGAGAGAGAGAGAGAGAGAGAGCAATGGCCACGCGAAACTCTGACATGTTCGATCACACGGCGGGACGTCACTTAAATGACGTCCTCTTTTTAGACCACGTTCGTGCCACGCGAGTCACGCACACGTGTCTTTCCCGAGTGGAACACATTTTCCGCGCTGCTCACTTGACTTCACCGAAAGATACGCTGTCATACGAGTTGGGACAGTTAGAACCTCTTGCACAACACGTTGCAAACGTATAATTCCAGTGAATTACATTCTGAATTCATTTCGTATTTGACGAGTCCTTTAGTGTTCGACTGCGTTGGACTATGGGTTGAGAAGTTTTAACTGACGAGGGAATACATTCATAATGCACAAGTCAATGTTGATGAAACTTATATGGAAAGTAGGTTTTCGAATATCTCTCACATTAGTTTCACAAAATCTAAATTGTGTCGAAACACTTACGTCATCTCAGGATGAAGATTCTATTTTCTTGGTTTATATTTTTTACACTAAGAAATTAAAACTGTGTGCAGATCTCTAGAGGCAATCTAGACATTCCATTTTGTCTCTCTCAATTTATCTTTATCGTTTTGAGATGTGTATGATGGTATTGAAATTAATTTTGAGTATCTTTCATACGTTTCCCAGAAAATTCACTCATTTTCGATTTTTAAATACTGTAAAAATATTTGAACCGTGACATTATAAATAGAAGATAAAATGATAAAATGTATTTCTTTAAATTCTGACTTTCCATAATTTGTTCGTTTAAAGTGTACAGCAAGAATGGGTGAAGTATTAGGCTAGAATCTTTGTGTACCTGAGTGAAGGGAAATTGTCGTTCTGTGTAAAAGGCCGGTCATCGATGAAATTCTTCGGATCTGCATTTCAGATTCGACGGGAGGCCTGGTATTTGGCATACCGCTGTCACAGTGTTTGGAGAACGATAGGATCGCTAGAATCGCCGCTGGCGAGGTCGCCGACATTGGCTGCCTGTCGAGGAGCAGCAGACACGGGAGCAGGACAAGTTTCACGAGCCTCATCGAGCCCACCGTGGCAGCCAAGACCGATGAGGTAAGTAGATTGGTCCTCGCCTATGTCAGACAACTTGATGAACAAGGCAAAACGGAGCCACGAGTTTATTCAGACGATAAACTATGGGCACGACGCACGACGAATTTTCTTCTGACTTCTCGATTATCGAAAAACTAAACGTCTCAGTTGTAACCATTCGGATAGATTCATTAGGGATGATGAAGAGTTGAAGAGATTTTTGTATTGTACTGTGGTATTTCGGCTGATCTGTATGTTTGAATATGAAAAGTAGTACAGGGATCAATGAGTTTCTTACGTTTTTATGAAATGTACAACTGAGAAATATTAATATATTACTTTCAATCATATTTACCATTGCACTGCAGATTTTTATGCAAAATAGAAGTTGTCTGCATTAATTTCCACCTGCAAGAGCTACATAGATTACTTTTCTTAATAATTTAAATTAGTAGGAAATAATACAACAATATCTGTAATTTTTTTTAATGTTTTTACTGTTTCACTAGAGGTGTGCGGGAACCCAATGGTCGGGATAAGTCGCGAAGAGGATGGGTCGGGTCTGGCCGGGTTTCCGAAAATTTTCAAATTCCCGAATCTATCGAGAATATGACATATGACATACTTGAAAAGAATTCTTGATGGACAAAATTCTTTCAATGAAAAAATTTTGTACATTCCCAATTCGTTAGAGAATCCTGACTCTTTTGAGAGTCTCGAAATTCTCGGGTATCCGCCCCGATCCTGAATCGTGTTCCCGACGCGACCCGATAGTTCGGGTTCTCACACTCCCTTGTGTTTTATATTAAGTCTACTCGTTGTTGTCAGGAATGCATAAAATCCGAAGTCTATTTAGTATATACATTAAAATCGTTATGTTGTAATGTTATACTGCTCGTTTGAACGCCTTACGTAGACTGGTCCTACTATTGAAACATAGCAGTTAAGTAGTATAGGTGCGTGCGTGATCGGACGAACATGAACATCCTACGTAAACCTCCTCCATCTGACTTGCTCTAAATTACAGTAATTATTGTTCGATACTGGTTCTTCAATGTGTATTAATAACATACAAACAGAAAGCAAATACACAAACGAAAACATAAACATCGAAGATAAGAAACAAAATACGTTTTAAAATACTTTCTATATTCTTTGCTTTCGCGTACAATATTAATTGCATCTTTTACCTATTATTTGCTGTTAGAATATATGTTCGTGTACAATGTAATCAACCAAACAACCGAATAAGAAACAAAATTGCAACCGACAGGACATACTAATATTAATAAAGTATTAATAGTCTGATAGAGTGATAGAGCTACACCAATTTTACTTACATTACACCAATTTAAATAAAGATAAATGGCTCCACGTCGCTCACGAGCTTTCTACTCATTTCTACAAGTAGAAACAGTCGGGAATGGTCAGACACTCGACTCACGTGCCGTTTACAATCGAAAATACGTCCATAAATTATCAACAACGATATTCTCGAAAAGAAATCCATGGAATAAGGAACATTACTTTATTCATCCATCTACAAACATTTCCTTCAAAAATAATTACGATGGTACTAAAAGCGTCTAAACGGTAAATTAATGCGGGAACGACAGAATGACGCAGATATCTCAGGGGCACGATCAACAAAGTGGCAGAGAAGGTTTATTTTGGCAGCTGGACCCGTCGTCCTTTCGAAACGGATTCCTCGCAGGAATTACGCGCGATAAAAAATGTAGAATAATCGCCGCGAGCGATTTGCAATCGGAGATTTAATTCGGCGCTCGTTACTCGCAAAGAGGAGGGGAGAGTTGGAAAGATAGAGGAGAGGAGAAGACCGCCCACGCCGCCCCTGGAAATCCGAGTCACCTGTTTTAGATTGACGTTAACTAATCTGCGCGCGAAACGCTCTCTCGACTTGTCCCGATCGAAATTTTCAGCGTCCGTTCGGTCGGCCGTTTAGAAATATGGCCACGACAAGAATAGATGCATTACACGAATAGTCGCGCGGCTATGCTTTTTTTTAGATGAAATACGCTAAGCATAGCGGTGACGTGAGAGACGGCCGATTGTAATGGTGGTTTTGTATTTTTATGTGTGGTGTACGGTTCCTCTGTAAATTCTGGCTGTCACGTTCTCGATGGCCCAGGAAAATGAATAGCGCCACGTATATAGGAAATTTCGTTGACAAGTTATTGGTCGGACACGTACTAGAAAGCACAACATGATTCTCGGGAAACATATTGCTGGTAAGAGATGATTTCGTAAACGTTTATTGGACACTGTGGCTTATACCTTGTAGATTTAGTTGCTAAACTATAAAACAATTATAATAATAGCTTTATCAAGACTTTACCTAGCGACCTAGCGTCTTTTAAACATTAATTTACGCATTGTTCCTCGCGGTTACAAGGATTAGAACTTCTTGATCTCTATGCATTTCTTTGAAGAAATAGTACAATTATTTTTACCATGTGTCTATATTTATGCTTTAATGTTGATGAAAGGAGTACACAATATTGCTCCGATTCAAGAGAAAGTAATAATAGTCATATTTACTGGACTTCGTTTGAAATCATCATCACGAGCTTGACTTATTATAATAATGTATTGTTTTAATTACCACAACGATTTGCTTCGTAAATCAATAATATATTTTTTCATAGTAAAATCACAAATCGATATAATTTATTGTTCCAAAGTAAAATCACAATTTGAAGAAGATCTGACGAAAAAAGACGAAAAATTCAAAGGTTTTCTGATCCTGATCTAAAGATCAATCAAACTCGTCCGAAAATTCAGGAATGGAAGAAGACAGGCGTTGACCCTGCACGCGAAACCACGTGAAACCGAGTTGCAATGCGCGTCGCATGACGGACACCGGTCGTGATCATGAATGCGATCATAAACGACGTCATCGGTTGCGTTATAGTGTCCGCGGATAGTCAGATAGCGGATAGCACGGTGGTGGTGAGGGCGAGGGCGTTTATCGTCGGCCAGCCGAGCCGCAAGTGGTTATTTTTTGACGGATACGTCAGAACGATACGCCGGCGAACAGCCGTTTATTCTATATTCCGTCGCGCACCACGTTCGAGAACACGCCTCTTTGCCAAATCCTCTTACCGGATTTAACTAACGTTACTCGCCAATTAAATGCCAATGGGCGACCCTGACGTCACGTTCACTGCACCCTACAAATAATCAGGGAAATGAGGATAAATAATTCTACGACGATCTACCTGTGCGTAGCAACTTCGAAGCGTGGACACTATAAATCTAGGAATTTTTGGTTCTATCACTCTTTCATATTTTCAATCTTTCATCTTCAATAAAATCCTTGAACCCCTCAATCTATAACGTCTGGAACCCTGGTGTCTTTGAATCTCTACGCTTTTAGAACTACGAATATTTGAATCATCGAATCCCTGAATCTTTGAAGCCTCCACACTTTGAATTTCCAGATTCTTGAATTCTTCAATTTTTATCTTTTTGAATACTTTAAATATGTGAATCTTTGAATCTCTGAGTCTTGCAGTCTCCAATTCTTCGAGTCTTTGAATTGTTGAATCTTTGAATCTTTAAACCTTCGAATTTTTGTGTTCCTGAAATTTTGAATACGTAAATCTATGATATCATATCCTTGAATCTGTTGTCGTGAAGTTTTAGGTCTGTGAATTTGAGAGCTTAAAAATACAAGTTTCCCCACGAGTTACGAAACTATTGCTATAAAAATGATATAGGGTCGATCAGTAAATTACCCCGGCGTTCCTCTATTTTTACCATTTTTCAACTCTATTTTTCTGAGAGCAATCTCTTTCGCTACCGGAAGTAAATGTTTTGGTTTCAGAGGCACCGGCTCCACCTGGCCGCGTAACACTTTTATTCTTTTTTACCTCGTGCTCTTCCATGCGGAGAACTTTGATCACGTTCCTACGTTATTTTAAGAAAGTTGAAGTTTCGACTTGTGACTCTTGATTTACACGATTCAATCTAACTTCTCTCTCTACGTTTACACAATGATTATTGATTTTTCAGTTTATAGCCTGACGCTAGAGTAATTTGTTCAAACACGTGAAGCAGCCATTGGAAACGAGCATCCCTTCTACTCTATTCAGTCCAACGCTCTGCGATCTCAATTTCATCATACTTTAAACATACAATAACATATTTTAGATCACTGTAAAATAATCTATACAACCATAATTCGCTTTTAGAAAATCGATCGAGCTAAAACTACCTGATAATTTCGCTAAGCGTGGAAACGTTGGACTCGTGAATTTTCAACTACTTTCTCCTAGAAATAGAACTTCGCTGGTGTAATGGAGACGAGTGATTCACGCTCTGTGGATGCAGCGTCGATTTATTGTGACGTCCGCCACGACAATGCCACCCTCTACTTCCGGGAAACCGATCGGTGGTGAAGTCGAACGCAACGTTTTGTGTAAACGAGTGGGTGGCGAGCCGAGGGATCGTTCCAATGATTTAAAATGACGTCCCGGGCGCTCTCAATTCTGATACAAGCCATCTCCCTTGTTACTGTTACAAATTTCCATTGAAACATGAATTGCTCAAACACAACCACCGTAAGATCCAAGCGAAAGATGAATTCGCAACGTAAAATTTGCACAAAAATATAATTTTCCCTCAAAGAGAAAATAATAACATAAAAAACATAATTCGAAAATTTATAGTGTAGGACCTATATACAAGCCCCTGTTTTTCAAAGTATCCGCTTCAAAAGCTGATTCGCTTCACTTGCGCGTTGTGGTAATGCAAGTAGAATCAATGCGCAATGGTCGGACAAGAAATGCCTCACTCCGCTACTTATTCCCAAGTCTGTGTTGAGATTCGATACAGAATTCGTAGTACAATTTTCAATTTTCTACTCACGTGCATTACAAAATCTATTATTTATTAATCCACCTGAATTTATTGATAAAATGTCCTCCACATTAGCTCTTTGCGCTGGACAATCTTCACTGAGGCATTAAAAATTATAATATGATTCGAAAGAACTTCTACATTACTAAATATCTTTGCGTTTAATAAATTAGTAGGCGTTCACGTGTGGTACAAGTGGGTAGAATTTACAATGGTAGGAAGTCTAAAAGAATTCAAGGATACCAACACAACTGATGAACATCCGAATTTAATAATCGAAATAGCTTCGAGTGAAAAGAGTTAAGTGCCATGTCGACTTTCAACTGTTATTCTCAAAGAAGCAATGTAACGTTGTATCAGTTTTACATCCAGAGACAGATTTAACTGTAGAAATGGTGGAGGGACGAAAGTTAAGTTCTAATATTTTAATTATTGCAGGTCTAATCAAAAGTTAGTCAAGAGACACGTGCGTCTTATTTATAAAGTTTTGCGGTGAACGTTTGCCCGGTGTCGCGATGAAAGGCCACGCGCTTAAATAGCCCCGGCGGGATTGATCGATTTAAAGCGATCTCTTGGGGATGAACGACGTAACATTGCAACTCTCGTCGACGTCACGCGTCTCTCGGATTGGATGGTGACGTCACGGATTGAGGACGCGAATAGAACCACGATGAGAGAGCGCTCGTTTTAACCGGGGGATTAATTAACCTACCGAAATTTTGCAAGACTTTTAGCCGCGACGGACGAGCTCCATCGATTTTGAATACGTAGACGATACTGCTATAGCAGCTCATTAGTCGAATATTGCGTTGTATGATCGTCATTAGCGGCTCGAAGATTTTGGGCGTTTATGCAGTTGCACATTGAGAAACAATCAAATAATTTAACTAAAGATAATTATTACGTCCACTATTCGATATAAATAAGAGTCGTCAAAGAAAGATTTAAGTTATCAATAAGATTGATATTATTTATTGAGGCTTCCTGATACAGATACACTGTCCTTAAACCCATGAAAGATCAATAAGTATACATTATAGTAAATCAGCTTTTGCTTTTCTATTTTTCTTATTTGCTGACATTTCCATTTAATTCATTCATATTTGTCTATCATAATTGGACTGCGGATTTTACCAAGAACGTGTAGATGAAATTTGGAACACTAGAAAGATCAAAAGAATTCAAGAATGTTAATATATTATTTTCTACATATTAAACGTATTAGTGAAATAAATAAATTTCATAATCCTTATAAAAGATATAAATCTGATGAGCTTAATCTTGACTCATCTTACTTTAATTATCTTTCTATCACACTCAACATTTTACAATTTTTAACTTATCTAACCAGAAGTTGGAAGAATTAGGGCTGTATTGGGATTAACGAAAGAATTCTTTTGAAACAAACCAACTCAAGAGATTAATTATGAAGGAACGAAATGCCGAGCAAATTCTAATCGAAGTAATCGAAGTGAAGCAGTTCGTAGAAGAAGAATGAAAGGACGAAACCACGTGTTTCAGGGTGGCTCGTGCGAGTCTCTATCGTCGAAAGGGGGTGCGTTGACCGGAAGCGATTCCGGTGTTCTGGAACTCAGTGATAGCGGCGGGGGAGGGTCTCCAGGGGAGTGGGATGCAGTACCCAGAGTAGTCAGACAATGTATCAAGCATCTGGAGATCACGGGTCTTCGAACGCTTGGAGTGTTCCGGGTGTCGCCTTCGAAGAAGAGAGTCAGACAGGTGGGTTATAGTTCATTCCAAATGCTGTATCGTTCATTGCACAACCAAACTTAAATACTGACATCTTCTATGCATCTGAATTAATTAGGAGACACTGACAAACTCATCTCTTAAAGAGTTTGTTATGGAAGAAATAACAGAAGCTGTTTATTCATTTTTGAAACACTGTCTGATCTGAGGTGTAATTTCTAATGCATTCAGAATTATTTTATTGTAACCAACACAGTACAGGAGAATTATCTGTGTTTATAGCTGCGGGAGGACTTCGATTGCGGTCGAGAAACAAAAATCGGCCCCGATCAGTGTCCCCACGATGTGGCAGCACTATTGAAGGAATATTTTCGAGACCTGCCTGACCCCCTGCTATGCAGGGACCTATACCAAGCCTTCGTCCACACTCAAAGTAAGATCACCCTGAATGAGAATTATTATCAGCCTATCTAAACTGCTTAAGCTAAGAGGTTATCGAAGAAGATTATACCAGTGAGACTTTCAATAGCATTGTCATTCAAAGTGATCGCGCAAAGGATGTATTAATACTATTCGGCCAGAGATTAATCGCTAATTGTAAGGGAAAATTGTGTAGCAGATACCATACCTGGTGATCATAAGATTTAACGAACCAAGACGTACAATTGATTCGTACTGACGTAACTATTAGTACGTCTGCCTATCACGAAGTTATTCTACTTAGTACTAACTTATTCTACTTATCACAGAGATTTTTCAATTTTCTATCATTACTGATCATTCATCAGTATACAGTATGAGTACTTTAATAAGATATCTTCTATCACTGTCTCTGTGCACCATTAGCTTTTTCTACATGCCACTTGCTCATGCTACGTGTTACAGGAATTTTTCAATTTTTTATAATTATTCCATGTACTGAAGTCACAGTACATTAATAAGGTCTATAACCTCTATATTTTCAATTGATCAAGCATTATTTCTCACTAGAAGTTTTAGAGCACTCAAAGTGATCCGCCTCGTATTTTACAATTACCGAAACCATATATCTGAAACTCATATTATAATAAAACTGTTTCTTTAATTAGTCAAGGTTTTTAAATTTTTTATAGATTATTTTAGGAATTCCATTTACGCTGGCAATTAAACCAGTGATTCCCAGTATCAAGTTTTTATATTTTTCTTCTCTCCCGTCTTTGATCATTAGAAAAATTGACACCGACCTCCTTCCATCGACTTTCCAAGCTTTGGAATTTGATCGGTTGTAGTTTTTCATTCGGAGACTGACGCACAAGCGGCCCGCGGCATTCAGAGGGTCCTGTTTCTTGCAGAGATCCGGAACAGGCGGCTTCAGCAAGAAGCTCTTCAGCATCTCATTCAGCTGCTGCCCACGCCGAACCGCGAGACGCTCTGGGCACTTTTGAACTTCCTCAGCGTGGTGGCGGTGAACAGCGAGGATCAAAAGAACGACACTGGCGAGTGGGTGCCGGGCAACAAGATGGACACGACCAATTTAGCCACAGTGAGTTTACACCCATTCCCTTCACCTTCATCCACATTAATCCGAGACATTTGATCAAGTATTAATCGTCAGACTGAAACCTTACAACCAGCCCAATTGGCTAACATTTGATCAACCTTCCACAGGCATACACATACACAATCTTCCACAAACATGTTACACAATCTTTGTACAGAGTGTAATGGTCGACCGTCATAGGGGTGAATCTACACCTCTGAAAACTTGCCGCAAAATTGCTTATCCCAAAGGAATTGTCGTTAAAGTTTGTTTTTACATAAATACCTTCAATTCATCGAGAAAAGCAAAAGTTTGAAAGGAACTGCGTCTCAATAACAATTTATTTGCGCCACGTGGTTCCTGTCACACACGTTTTCTCTTCCTGATGACAAGGTGTTGATGTAAAAACAAACTTTTACAACAATTTTTTTGTATAAACAATTTTGCAAATTTGTCTTACAAACGCTCACTGGTCTATTACTTTTTGTACACTCTGTACAGGAATTAAGTTGGTCACAAATTCAGTATAAAATAAATTATTGCTTCAGTGTTGGGAATTTTGTTAGAAATTTTTCTACGTCTGTAGCAATTAGTAGTGCAACCTATATTAAGAAGTTTTCAATAGATTTCCATTAGAATCCACAGGAATGCATTTTTAAACTTAATTGTTACATCCATTTTGGGAACTTTTTCGTTTAAGAAGCACTGTACATGGATTTCTAAGTTCAATTCGTCCACGATGGACTTTGAATAATGGTTCCTGGTGAATAAAGAGTTTGAAGCTGTTGGTCATTTGTGAAGGTATTCGCACCGAATATTCTCCACTGCGTGAAGCCAGGCCAGAGGTCAGAGGTGTCTGCGGAGAGGGCCGAAGAGAGGATAGACGTAATAAATGTGGTCAGAGCGCTTTTGGAACATGCTTCAACACTGTTCACGGTGCCGGCCGCCCTTCTAGACGAAGTCTACCTGCACATGATGGACACCCACCCAGCCGAATTGGATCTCGCCCTCTCTCGACGCTCCGAGGAGTGAGTAATTTACGAGGATCTTCTTTTTATCTCCCCTGAACGAACCTGCTTCCACCGAATTCGCTCTTCCCGAAATTACGATACCGAAAGTATCGATGCTTCGATTTTATAGCATGCTTTACCGTCTTCGTTTATTTACCTTGCTTCGCTACTGCGATTTTATGCAGTGTTTCTTCATTACTTAAACTATCGATTAGAAGAATTTAAAAATACTGTTATATTATTTTCAACTTAGTAAACGTATTAAGAAACTTTCATTTTACGTAAAAATCTAGCGATGAATATTCAAACTACGTTACATTGAAGACTCCTTTTTCAATGAATGCGAACTGTTTTTTCGATGCAGAACATTCTACTGAAAATTAAATTGTTACAATGATAGATTGTTTCCTGTTCGTCCTACTTGATCTGTACAGGGATTTAATTGTTAAAAAATATATATTACGGAATAACACTGGCTCGTAAAGTTCGCCAAGTCAAAATTAATTTGACCAATGTTGCACCACAAATTTTATTATTATTGTATATCGAAGAACGACATTGTGCACCGTTGCGGTCGCGTTTTATGTTTTTCAATCTAACGCTGTCACGGTGGCAGATAACCATGGAGAGAAAGAAGGGTTGAAAATGTTCACAAAGAGAAGGAAAAAGTTGACAGAACATTCTGTGCGTTTTTCCTCGCAGGCAATGCGGAGACGAAGCAGACCCGTGCAGTGAAGCGGAGACGTTCTCGGTGGAGGAGACCCTGACAGCGTCGACAACGACCACGGCCGGGACGACCACGTCGACCAGAAAGGTAATCGATCGAGATTGATACGCGATACCGCTGCGTCGTAGTCGAACCCTCTTATCTTAACGCGTTTGACGTCCGACCGTGGCCATCAAACTCCCACGTACCTAAAATATTGTCTTCCTTCAAAGAGGCACTGTATCAGCTGAGATTCGCAATACTTCTTTCCGTCCCTATCACATTTTCGTCGTGAAGAGTGGCATTCTCGCATAACAATTGATAAGATTTTCTCAATGACACTGTTCGACATCTATCTTAACCGTAGAAGTTTAATGAATTTTTTTGATGTAAAATATGTGTACACACTCCTCCAAACGCAATGGTACATGCTACTATAACATTACATGTGTAACCTTCACTCTGCATATAGGGGTGTAAACGCACCCCACAAAAGTTGCCGTATGGAAAATTTCCAACATTCTCTTATGAATGCAATTTGTGACATATTTCACACATGATTAAACAAATGGAAATTATTAAATGTGTTATTTTTATTCGTAGAGAATGATTATGTTAAATTTTTCAATTTTCTCATACCTTCCATCATGAAATTTCAAAAATATTTACGCAGTCAAAGTTTTGTCTTCACATTTTGCACTGAGAACATGCATGGGGTGTAATTACACTCCAGTACAGGAGGTTAACATTAGAATATATGTACGCAGAGTGAAGGTTAAACACGAGTGAAAAACGTTTGATGTAAGGAGTACGTTATTAAATTAGCCGAGACATTTTTCAATTTAATATCAAACTTTTCGAGATTCCTGCTTTAGAAAAAAATTGTTATTTCAGAAAACTGTAACAAAACTTCTCCGAGAAACAACCAACAAGAAAATTATGCCAAAATAATAGTTTTAAACAAATTGCGAGAAACGATAACCAATCTTATAAACTGTGCGGCCAGTTTTTAACGAGTATAATTTACGCTGTATCTTTATATAATTTATCATGAAAAGTCTCACCGCAGAATTCAGCATAGTAGCACCGTGTGTCGGAAAAGATTCGATGCAATTTCTCTGATGAAGAAAAATTGTGGTGAACAGGTGAAAAGGCAATTTGATAAAAATGTTGTAGGTTTGGACAAGAGAACAGTGTCTTCATCAAACAGCAGGCATAGGTGGAGACATAGGTCCAAGGCCGCGACGATCGAAGAGGCCAGGAAGCCGCAGAAAGGAAGAGGGCAGGAGTAACAGCGTAGACAGCGGATCGAGCGAGGATCCAGCGGATCCTCGGCGAAGATCCTCACCTATGGTAATCACCGCTAGCCTAACGATACCAATGTCTGGAGCGTTCACGTTGAACCTCGACGATCCGGACATTCCTTACATCGAGGAAGCACCGAAGCAACCCATCGTCCCTCCTAGGAGACAGAGGCAGCGATCGATCTCCGGTTGTAGCGAAGGTAGTTAACCACATATTTCACTATCAGACCCTTGTCATTTCTGATGAAATAATTAATCCATAAATAACTTCTAATAACACTATCTCCCTAAAAATTAAAAACATAATACACTAAAGTCGCAATTCTTGCCAAACAGCCTGTGTTTTGCACGGACAATGATTGCATACCGACATTATTTTTTTATGACTGCGTCTACCGCGCTGACCGCGCCGAGAGTTCAAACGAAAGCCGAACGTAGAAAAGGACAGTATCACAATGGAGTGGGTAGGCACTTGACTGTGATCGTGACTGTAGGCTGAACAAGTTTATTTCGAAAACGAAAGATGACTGTCTACATCAATTCACAAAGAAATAGTTAATTCATAAATAACCTCTATATGTAACACTATGTCGAGGGCACGCAGTGGGTCAGTGGATAGAGCGCGCGACTGTGACCAGGCGGTCGCGAGTTCGAATCCCCGCGCTCGGCACCTCTTCAATTAATTCAATGTGCTATTTTAAAAAAACTGTGGTGCCCAAGGTGGTCCGGAACCCACCGTAATAAAAAGTAGGTCCCGCTGAAATAGGCGATAGGGAGAGTGTTGGTAAAAGGTGAGAAGTGTGGAACGGGATTTGAAACCCTGAGGGGACCCAAATATCCATGACATACATACATGTAACACTATGTCCTTTAAAACTTCAACTACTGGCACCAGACTTGACTACTACTCATGGTGCAAGGGATTAAAAACGTTGTAGTCTGAACAGGATTATTCCAAAAAAGACAGATGACTGTTTACATCGATTCTCTCTATAAAATAAATCGTAGTAGCAAAGATAAAAAAAAGCAGAATTAAACAGTCATTGCAAACTGAAGGACGAATGTCCGCACGTCCTTTCATACCTATGGAACACTGTCCCCAGGTGGAAGGCACGGCAGTGACAGCGCAGTGGGCTCATCAGCAACCCTATCAGGTGACCAAGCCCCAAGTTCTCCACCTTCCTGGGCATCCTCACCACCTGCAAGCCCCGACAGCGCAGTAACCGCCGTTTCCTACATACCTGACCAACAAGCCGTCCTTCAGAGGGTTTCCTTCACAACGTCAAGCGAAGTCCGCCAGGTGGCCAGGTCGAATAATCAAGAGTCCTCAAGGAGCTCAGCAGCGCCGTACACGCCCAGTATCACTAGCATCGGTGGCGCAGTCCTCAGGTGAGAATCCTTGCCCTCTCGACTATGCGGACACACTGTCTTCCGCTCCAGGAATTAGGCGAATCAAAGTTCTGGTATTCGAGACTGACATTCGGCCCGGTTCGATAAACCCGGGTGAATCTGGGCCAACGTACCGTATGCGTTCACCTAAATTGTTCGCTATTGGGTCATTCAATTAGATCACCTGGCCTTCAAACATTTCGTATTTGTTGGTCCAAGTTGATTCTACTTTGGTCAAGATGAAGCAGATCATGGTATTTTTTGTATTCAGTGTGCATATGTTCTCTATTCAGGAATACAGTCTATTAATTTCACAGCTGTGTCTCTATCCTTTCAATGAATTATTATTAGACTGTGGATCTATATGCAAAATAAAAATCGTTTGCCCCAATTGCAACAAACAAGAACCAAGTAATAATTTCTTTTATTCTTCAATAATGTTGATAAGCTGAAACTAATATATTGATGTTGTTTAATATTTTAAATTTGTTCACTGTTTTAAATTGCAACTACAGATTTTTGTCATAAATGTTTTATTTTGTTCTTTATATTGTGATTTTAATAACTTGATTACAGACAACTATTTAATTTTTACCAGATTTGCAGCATTCGCTTATTGCATAAAAACCTACAAGAACACCACGTAATGAACAATATTTATAAGAATCTGAAATAATTATGGAACATCATTATCTACCTTCTATATCACTAACCAAAAATTATTTTTCAGGTCGAAGACTGCAGACATCGAGAGGATGCTGCACATCTCAAGATCAGACACCGCAGCGTCAGTGTCTCAAAGCAAATCCAGTTCCTCAGCAACCTCTTCAGACAGTAAAAAGTACACGAAGAGGCGTTACACGGACTCGAGGCATCAGACGCGTCATATCCCTGATTCCGACACCCTGGCGGGTAAAAACGCGATGACGGTTTCGTCAACGTCATCGGTCGCAATGTCCTCTTCGTCTCCGGTGACCGGTGCACAGAGTCAACGAGCTGCGGTTCAACCAGTGTGGAAACGAAGAGAACTAATTTCCAGCGCGCCTAAGGACAGGCAAGGGTACTTCTGAGCCCTGACGTTCCAGTGACGAATGGGTCGAATCTTGGATGACTTCGATGGGTCTCTTCGTCCGTATGTTCCTGAATGCTTGATGTCGAGAAAGGGAGAAAGCTATGTGGATTCGTATTTGTGTTCAATTTGTGGTGGGGCTCTGCAGCGTCTGTTATTGGTGGTTTTAGGTGTTTGATGGTGAAAGAGCTTGGGTGTTGAGAATTTTTCAAAGATGATTGTTAAGAATTGTTCTTTGAACGGTTCATTTTGTCGAAATTGTTAGAGGATTGCAAAGATGTAGCCCGCAGAAACAAAACATAAATTCTATTGTGTAGGAACATGTTTCTTTATTTATATATATTTTTCAATTCATTGATATAAGATGAATTTTTTAAATAAAAACTCTCAAAGTACTCGATGGTATCGAAATTTGATAGTATTTTAATATTCACGATAGCAGTTCATCAATGTTTTAGCAACGTTTATTGTGTGTTTCAGATGAAGCTGAACACAATTTACCGATTTTATACGGTTTCATTACAAATTAAATAATTTTCAGATAATATGTATGAACATATTCGTAAAAAGATAAAAATGAAACGAAGTGTTGATTGAAATAACTGTATACAGCAATCCTCTGATCATTTCGATTGTTTATAAGAACGTACAGAGTACAGACTGTGAAGCTTTAAAATTCTAAATTAACATAAGGAAGTTTATGACACGCTCGCAACCAATTGTCACTGTTTCCGAAAATCGTATGCAGTGTAGAATAATTTCAAACTTATTGTCGCATTTACGTGCATAAAATTCGTATATCATGAACGATGTTCAAAAAAAGTCAAGACGTCATAATATGAATATGCCAATGTGGTTCTAATAATTTTGTAATCCACTATATATAGATACCATCGAAAAATATGTTTAACCCTATTATAATCTTCTGATCATGTTGATTCATTCACATTTTTAAATACATAAAAATTTCAAAATTTTTGGCCTAGCCACGTCCACATTTTGATAAAAATAATTTGGAATTTGAGAAGCATACGGGAAAATTGTTGCTAATGCAGCTCCATTAAAAGAACACGAATAAATGACTGCAGAGTTTCTGCATTCGTGACAAAAATGAGTAGTGGCAATTTGAAGCAATAGACAGATTTAAAAAATTTAGTAATATCAATGCATTAGTGAACATTATTAGAGAATGAAAGAAATTTTTATTTGACTCTTATTTGTTGATGCAAACAAATTTATTTTGCATAAAGATTCGCTGTCTACTAATCACAATTACTAAACATTTAAATATGGTATGAGGTGTTAAATCAATGTCATATCAAGAAAATAATACACAATGAAATTATCCTAGGTCGGAAGAAATGTTTAATTTTCAAGTTAAAATAGCTCCGACTGCAAAGGGTTAATTTTGAGTTTTCCAAGAGCATTTTGCACAAAAATTTTCTACAAAGCTGGTTGCGAGTTGGTTACACTCGAAGAAAAGCCTAGAGATAGCCGGGAAAGGGGTCCAAGCGCGTGTCCTGTCCAATCATCGAAGTCTCCGCGAAACGTAGTCACTGCCGATCAGGCGTGGCCTGGCTAAAGTGTTCCTCGACATGATCCCTTCGTTGGGATTCGTGTCCTCGATATCGTGGGGTGTCTATTGGTTCCTAGACTACCGTCCTCGCGCTTGCAACGATCTCCGTGACGAAACGATTCTCTCGTTCTCCATAGAGTACCTTTACATTGCAGTTATACCAAAATATATTGATTAGAATGTTCCGTGAACGACCAATTCCAACAAGAGCGCAATCTAGCACTGCATTTTGTAGCTATCGGATGGTTAAAAAGCAATTCATGTTGAGACTCGTTATGGTTTCCAGCTGCAAGATAAACGTACTCTGACTTTTCTCCGCTCTGCTCCCGTTCTCGGTGGTTTCGCTTGAATAACGAACGTTTCTCCGAGAGAATCCTTCTGCGTTAACGACGGGATCCAGTACATACAATCTGTGTAAACAAACTTCTCTCTCGATCTTGTATATTTTATGTTAATACGCGTTGAAACAGGTGGCTCGCTTCTAGCGCTTAATTGATATGACTAAAGCACAGGTAGATTGGCGGGGAATTATAGCAAACCCAGCGGTTACGTAAATATATGCTGCATTTGTTGGAATTGTTTTTTCAATTTCAAGATACAATGAATCGGGGGAAATGATTCTTAGGAAGCCATTTTACACGGCAATCGTTTCTCTGTTGTAACAATGTCAAAATTAGATTGTATTTTGCTGTAAGTAATGTTTAAAATCTAGGGTAAATGTAAACAAACAAACATCGAATTATAGTGTATAATTAACGAAAAAATATCGACAACGTGGATGGACCGCGAATTTTTATGCAGAATAAAAATGATCATCGATGGCACGAAATAGCAGTTGGGATGAAATTGATTTGAACTCCTCATAACAATGTACTTGAATTCTTCTCTTCTTTTTACTGTTTTGTATTTTGATCATCAGTATTTACCATAAATTCATGAAAATTCGCAGTATAAGGATCACATTAAATCAATAATTAATTGAATTGCATAGATATCAAAGGAGCACAAAATTTTTGAGACTCGATCGTGTTGAGTCTTTATTAATTCGAATATTGCCATAAGAGTGTACAAAGTATCAAATGATAGTTGGTAAACGGACTACTGGATCTTTATATAAGTCTTCATTTTTATTGGATATTTTGTAACACTCGGAATAAGGTAAATAATTCTATCGATGACGAGGTTTCTTGTGATTCGAGTAAAATAAAAATGTGTGCAATGTTCAAGTCAATTACATTCACGATCAATTAGAATTTCTCTTGCAAAAATATATACATTAATATAATGTCATACTATACAAAATTGATTGTCAATTATGATCCCAGAGTTTAATCTCTGTAAAATCTGTATAAATGCTAATGCACAAAGGTTAAAGTTAAAATATACTTCGGACGTGATGAACAAAAAAATTTTGTTTAAGTGAAATGCATAAAGATCCGAAGTCTATCAACAGAAAACTATGTCGACTATTTTTTAAGGTGACTCCACACTGCTGGGTATTGCCATAAATCGCGAAGTACTTGGTCCCGTCGCAGCTGACGTAGTATTTCTGCGGGAGGAGGCTGCGGACTGTTGATATGTGTCTACGGATAACATTCTAATGTAGTAACGACCGGTTAGCGTCGATTTGTAAATTATTTTTATTACTAGAGCACAATGGACGATCCGTGTAAGAGTCCACGACGAGCTAAAGCCAAGAAATAAAAAGAAGACTAGTCCCCCGAGTCCCTCGAACTCGCGTTGCGGCCATTTTGTATCTCTCGATGAAAAGAATATACACAAACCTACATATATTTTAAAGATTTCCCATCAATCGCAAGGCGTGTTCTCACGTAACGTGTACAATATCCAATCAACAAGGGATGGTGGACTAAATAAATGAGGAACGGAATTTCAGGAAATCAAATTTTCGATCCCCCTGTTTCTCTCTACTTCTTCGGAAATCGTGCGTTTATGGTACGATCAATCGATCGAATGGATAATCCGCGTACTGCCGTGAGGGACAAGTGTGTCCCGAGAGACGCTGTTGTTCGTCGTTTAAGTTTTTCTTTTTTCAGTCTGTAAGCTAATAAATGAAGGTTAATTTTTTTACCATCTTGACCACCTTGTACGCTCCTGTCCACCTTTCGCGTCTCCAATCGGTCTCTGCATCTTCTTATTATGCTACCCAGTTAAAAATTAAGTCAGAATTTCGGTACAAGCTTTTAGGAAATTTATTGTAGTAAATTTTAGAGTTAAGCAGTTACCATTTTCCTTGCCAAAACTCGTATCCCCACTTTACCTTTCCTTTCTACGACACTAGTCTGTGTCCCTCTGTGCTCCCTCACCTTATCTGGTGACTTCGGCCGCAAATCACCCAGGAATGACTTAGATATGTCTCCGGTTGTTTGTACGAAATGTTAACTGTAAATGGTACATTTTGATCCTACAGTACTTACAAAATCCGGGTGTGAAATACTTATTGTATAAAAGACTATGAAAACACCACATAATGAACAAGTTTTACAAGAAGTGAAACAATTAGAACATTATCTACCTTGTGTATAGTAAAACAACGTTATTCTCACTAACCAAAAATTAATTTTCAGGTCGAAGAAACAGGATTTTGTTGGAACGTAAATTATAGAAACTCGTTTATTATCGATTTCCTCGCATACAATCCTCGTCACATCTAAAGATCATATGGTCGTTATTACAAAAATTCATCGGAACGCAACGAACGCCGGGAAACAAGAGGGTCCGTTGTAATCGGGTAGTAAAGAAGTGCAAAAGGTGATACACAAATTCGGTAGTTCCGTTGAGATACAAGGTTGGTCTGCACGTGCGAAGATACAGTCTGAACATACCCAAATACTCTGTGATCACGATCGTTTTTCCCAGATAAAATTCGCGGGGCCTGATTGCGTGAACGCGTTCGAAAGCAATCAACAGTAAACTTTGAAACACATTATAAAATAAATTCTGTGGAAATCATTTTTGCATCGAGTGACTTTAATTTTGGTAATCTTTTTAATCAGCAATGGTCTTCAAAATGTATGTTTCACAGTCGAACATTTTATGTATATTAATACTACTGTTACGATGCAATCAATCATTTTTAAGGAATTTTATTTGTTAGACTCCATTCTTTGAATTGACTGTAAACTGTTTATGCAATAGAGACGCAAACTGAAATGTTAATCAAATATATTACTGTTTAAGAAGTTAGAAGATTGTGTTTGTAGATAGATTTCGAAATTGTTCACGCACAGGTTTCGCTCAAAGGACACTCATACAGCTCGTGTGATTCGTATCGACGATGAGAATAAGGACAACAAAAGAATCTAACGCGATTTAGTCGTAAACATAATCATCCACTTAACATTATCATAGATCACAAAACAATTCGCTACAGAAAGTAGTAATTAAGTTCCAAAAATATACACGCGAAGAATCGAGGAAACGATCAATAAAATGGACGAAATTTGAAAGTACTATTCACTGACATAGGACACGAAAGAATTCGAATTAAAAGATTCGCGATAACCAAAAATCATTAACATGTTCGCTGTCACCACCACACATACATAACATACATAATCCCGTAATTTACATGAAACTAGTCAAATTAATTTTATTCACGTAGCTAGTTGAAATCATAATATGCAGAGAGTTCATAACTTTCCTTTGCTAATTTAATTTAATATTTCATAGATAGGCAGCGAAATAAATGGTAGTAGCAAACATGTTAATCATCAATTCATTAAATAAATATACAACAAATATCGAAAGAAAGAGTCTCCAGGACATCTACACGAGAAATAAAGACGAAAAGAATCTACGAAGAAAGGAAAAGAAAATGGAGTAAAGAGGAAATCATCGAAAAGATAAGACGCCCACCAACAGTAACGATAAAAAAATAATTTCCAACGATCGAAACGAGTATCGTTCCCTTCTGTCACGAGCAAAAACACATCTCCATTTTCACGCGTAACATACATATACATATTTATATATTTATATGTATATATATAAATATATTCTTGTATATACATATACAATCTTGTGCATATATATATATACATATATATTAAAACAATCGCTAAAAAATATAAATATATTTATATATTTATATTCGTATATAAATCTCACCGTTTCACGGTTTAGCTGCCTATAGAGGGCTGGACGGATACGACGCAATAAGTATTTTATTTATAATTCGTGCCCCTGAGCAAGGGCACGCTGGATTAACCCTAACACGACGAACATAGAGTACACCGAAAAGAAAGGGTTCGGGTGAAGAGAGAAAGAGAATTAAGGGGAAAGATAGTGGAAGGGTAAATAAACGAGAGAAATAATCGTATCACGTATCCTGCGACTTATGCGACGAACAACAAATTGCTGGATCGTTCACAAATTTCCTTCTATCATTTCGATAGGAATCATTGGAAATCGTTAATTTCGAGACCAACAGATTTCCACTCGCCGCTTCTTTACAACGATTATTATCGCGATCGGACAACTTCGTGGTTAAAACGGATGCTTAACAACAATCACATTCCAGTTTCTCTTCCTTCAAACGTTCAACAATTAGACTTAATATTACGCGGTTCCAGCCGTGAATATTTTTTTGTTTCTCCACCATGGATTTAATATAAACCTTGCATCTTCGGAATGCTATCTGATCCAGAGTCGTCAGATTAAGACTTGTCGCCCCACTCTACCTTCCCCTTCTACGGCACTATTCCACCATGATTACCCCGTTGCCCGGTCACGTGACGTGTTGTGTCTCTATCATGCATATATTACAATGGCATGTTATTAATTCGATACTGACAGAGAGAGAGAGAAAGTAACTTTCTTCTCCTCAATTCGAGTCAATTCCCCTGATCTGGCGACTCTGCTCTGATCTGGAAATTCAATCTTTCATAAAACTGCCCAAGTTTTTTTAAGAAGATCCTGAAAACATTCCAATTTTTGTGGATCACCCTGTCAAATTTAAAATTTGTAAAGATTACAGACGTTTAGATATTCCGTTTTATTTCTCATGTTTTCTGATTTCTTAAAACCGTTTTTAAGTTAATTTAAACTCATTTCTAGTTTTAGATATTGCAAAATGTTTGGTCACTTGGTCAATCTATCTTTACGATCTCTCTGTTCCTCAGAAATTAAATTACAAGATTTTCGAAGCAATTTGACTCTCTCACGTTCCTTAAACTAAAAAATCATCTATTTTCATGTATCACTGTATTTGATGTCTTTCTGTTTGTGTTTGTGCTGTATTTGTTAAAGATATCATCGAACAAGAACATACTAAATGATTTGATATTAATATCTGGTATTTAAGTGAAATATAAACATTTCCTGATCGAATTTGAAAAATTCGATTTCTCTAATTCGCCCCCCCCCCCTTTCGTGCATAACTAACGGCCTTTGATCTCTCCAATTAAAATGTGCCCGCGAATGTCACGGTTAATTAAATCCGGCTCGCATTCAAGCTGCATCAAAGATTTATCGATTAATGAGAGCCGTGGTTCATTTTCTGTCGGTTTGTCTCGCGAAAGTTTATTAAATAGCCACGTGATTCGCCGTGCACGTGCTAGGTGGTTTATCATCTCACCGGATTATGAATCTTAATGTTGACACATTCGCGGTCGATGATGGTTCGATTAACATGACCAGCGAGTCTAATACCGCGTGTTTGTGCGAGGATAATTAGGTCTTTGGGAATTCTTTTAACAGGAATTGTGGCTGAATAGATGATTTCAAAGAATTTATAAGTATCAATATATTGTTTTCAAATTTTTATCAAGTTATTAAAGAAAGAAATTTTTCTTTGACTGTAATGCCGAAAATTTTTGCGTACAGATCTATTGTTTAGTAATATGATTCAATTGCCGGAGATTGTATTTCAATATAGTGCAAGCATTATAATGTAGTATACTGTAAGCCTAAAATGTTGATTATGAAGCACAGTTAGACAGTGTACACTTGAAAATAAACGATCTTTGAATTTTCGAATGATTTCTGAAGTAGTAATTGTCGTAAAAAATAGTAAAAAGTCGTAAACAAATTTTCATTCTCCCGCACTCGTCTGTACTTGGAAATTGGTTCACAAAATTAACACTTCACACTCGGAAAATCTTGAAGTGTTTAAAATTCAACTAAAAAAATAAGAAGAATTCAGGACTAGACAAGAAATTCAGTATAATATAAAATCCATCGAAGAAATAAAAGGACGGCCCGTACCATGAATTAACTATCCAAGATAATCGACTAATTAATAATGTAACGACGATTCGCTCCAAGATGTTCTTAAACCCTCCGTGACTTAATTAACGGGCAGTTAAGAATTACCGAGAGTAGAATCATTATCGTTCACGGCTGGAATCGCCCAGAACTTAATAAAGTAATCTCACCGAACACGACTTGGTTGATTTTCATAATCATCGACGATCGAGGGATCTGGATCCAACGGCGCCGTTCGCTTCGAGATTCAGGTACCTTCAGCGATCTTTCTTTTTAATCTACGCCACCCACGATCATCCATATCCATCGTACACAGCGAACATAATATACCAACGATCTCTGTCTTTGAGTAGAACTAAACTGAGACACTAGTCGTCGAATACATCGATAATTACTGATCTTACCCCTAGAACACTTCCATAAAATAATATCTTATATACAACATCCCGAAAATTTCTGTTCGGGATTTCTTCTTCACGAAATAAACATTCACAAAAACTCGCAGAAACATGTTTACCTCTGCACGTACAGAATCAATTCTCTCAGTTCAATCAATCCTCCATTTCAACACGGTCCAGGCTCGGCGGTTTTTCCTCAATTTTTCATTCGGGCTATTTGATAGTTTCATTTAAGACTGACGTGTTGTCATAAATTCTGTTATAGTTCTGACCGATAAGAAATTAGAATGTCTCAATATATGTCAAAAGTTCGGGACTGAAACATGGACACCAGCATATTGGACTGTTTTGTTCTTAACTTTCTTGATTTTAATGATTTTTTCATGAAATCTTATGTCAACCTATTTGTAACATCTTCCTGATTAGAATGAGTCCAAACATGATACGATTTGGATCATGTTTACCTCTTTAATTCACGATATAATGCAACCTCTATTATCCGTACTAATCCGTGGAACGCGAGTATTAATATTGTAGAGCAGTTTATCGAAATTCTGGCTGTAATTTGTATAATGAATCGTGTTGTATTTAGATTGACATGTTTGTACATGAAACAAGTACTTGATGGAAGCTCCAGAGATGCTATTGTATTGTAAATTAAACAAGTAAATACGATGTAAGTAGTGTCGTGTTTGGACTCATTTAAATCAGAAAAATATCACAAATTTGTGAACGTTTTATAAAAAAGTAATTCGCAACAAAAAATTCTGACTGAATTAGTATCGTCTCACCGATATATCTTATCACACTTCTTAAATTTTTCATAAGTATTGTGAACATCTTCTGCACACATATCGAGACATTACCGTGCATACTAAAATTTACACATTATGTGCCATCTGCTTTCCTCTAAAGTTAATATTCTTTCCAGTCTTACAAAAAAATATGAAATTGTGAAGGCGTGTGCCATTAGCAGAACACGTGGCACGGAACGTGTTAAAGCCAGGTCCGCGTCGAAAGAAAAATAGAAGATAGACAAGAAGAGTCTAAGATTTATCAAGTCGAAGATCCATCACCGTATCGAGTCCTCGGGTCGAAGGTCACGATTCGGTGTTGCCACCTATAAATACAGTCGCGCGTCAGACGAGCGCCTTCAGCCGAAGGTCTCACATGTTCTCGAAGACGTCACGACGCCATTGGAAAATTACGGTCGGAGTAATTTCCCGCGATTTTCCTCGATCAGCTCCGGCAGGATCAAGAGGATCAACTCGCTTCTCGAGTACCCTTCATCGTTAGTTTCCCGCGCGACGAAACAATCGCGTGAGTTACAAACCGAAGCACAATTTAGCTTCTACACTCTTCAACTTCAACTTCGCGCGTGACACTTCATTGGAAAAAAGTCCTCAACTTTTCCAAGCATCACTGATCAGAAAACTTTCTCTAACGATCACAACATTGGGAAACTTGGCAGCGATCGCACGTTGCCCATTGCGACCTCGTTCGCGAGAATCATTGCGAAGTTCCGCGAAAGAACAACATTCAGAGGTGCAGAGCTTGCAGCCTCAAGTATTTCGAGGGGTCGATTCGATCGTTCGAAATTTTCGTTTCGATTTTCGTCCCAATTTCAAAAGACTCGTAAGAATGGGAACCCTTTAAACTTCGGTGGAGTGCGTCTGGATCCGAACTTTCTTCTGCGAGCCGTTCCTTGACAATGTTGGACTGTGCGCAGAGAAACCGGGATTATGGATCCCCAGCGGTTTCGGCTTCTTCAGGGAACTGCGGAGGGGGGAGGCTGTACTTGTTACACTTCCAGAAGTCGCCACAGACGCCATTGAACCGTTTCCGGCGCCTCCGACGTAGGGTTTTCCGCTGGCGTCAGTCATCGAGATGCTGCCACCTGAAACAGAAATAGAAGTTACGGTTTTAGAAAAATGTTCTGTGAATCCGTACAAATATTTATTTTCTTTTTGCATTTCCTTGAACAACATAATTTAATGCAAAATGGTGAAAATCAAAATAGTGAAAATCAAATCATTGGATAATAAGGAATTAAGTAAAACTAATGTTGAAGAATATAACGAGTGTCGTATGTAAACCGTGCTAAAATTATATTACAGATGTTTTATTTAATGACGATTAAATTCTTGAAATGTAGTGGCAAACCAAACAAAGAATAATTGACTTACATGTACACCACTTTTTTATTAAATGGCTCATATGTGCGAATTTGTGTGACCGAACTCTGAAAAGTAATGATCGACTTAACAATCGAAATACATAGAAAATAATGGAAACCCGTACCCTTTAATTTCCCTAATGGTTGCACTACTTTGTTAACTGCATTTTCAGAAACCTGATTTTCTGGGAAGAACACCACAAAATTTTTTGCGAAAAGAAATCCACCATCATTGTCGAAATTGGTGGTAGAGTATGATCGAATCATTAAAAGCACAATGTAAAAAATATGTACAGCATATTTCCAATTTCCACAATATACAAAAAAATCATCAAAATTCAGTGTAGCTGGCCTTCCATGTAAAAATTGGTTATACGTATTAACATATTCGCGTCGAAAAGTTTGAATAATCTAAAAATTCATGTATCCAGTGCAAATGTGGTTAATATAAAATCGTCAATTCGTACAACTGTAATTCTTAACACTAAACCTACCGATCATCAAAAGTGACTGATGTGTATAGTGTATATTATAAAAATGACAAGATTAAATTTATTTATATTTTGTGCAATTTTTACTATAATATATGGTATACTGGAGTCAAAAAATATATTCAATAAATTCCCATGACATCATTACAATTTCAATAATTGTGAAATAAAAAATCTAAAATGGGTCATTTGACCCCTCGTTGTAGCTTTAGTGTTAAATTTCGGTAGATACCTACTGTTTAATGAAACTTTTCTACGACCTTAGAGATAGCAGCGAATCTAATTTGGGACCACGTCCCAGATGTTACAAACACTAAATTCGGGCCAGAAGAATAGACTACTAATTAGATTTACTCTATAAGTGGGCCGAAGATTTTATCGTCGCAATTGCTGAAATATCCTGAAACACGTCGTCCAATTAACAGCACCGTGGTACAGATCGTTCCACAGAAGGATTAACAAAACTAGTAGCAAATTTGTTTTTACGATAGAGAAACACGGAAGCGCCAGCGCAACGGTAACGATAGCGTTCCCCGTGACGTCCAACCACTCTGATATAGCAGAAACAAGTTCTAAAACGATTTCCTGATGCAGAGAGACACCAACAGGTTCCCGTACCGCTCGGCCAGAGTTTTCACCGGGCGACTGGCAAAACAAGCTAAAACACGACTGAATTTCTACGGCAAACGATAAACAATTACCGTTAATGTATTCGCGACAGATCTCATTAACGATAATTGACGTTGATCCTTAGTTTTGCGAACGCGTCTGTGCACGTCTACCAGCAAATTTCAGCCGTTACGATTAACGTCATCCGTCGAACGCGTTAAAAGTATTACCAATATGTATACAATTAGGCTTAATTTATGGTGGTCGGTACGGCAAGATTGCATTTAACAACGATATCACACGGCTATTATTATTAAGAACCAGTTTAGAATCCTCCTCACCGACTATCGTTGGGCCACTTGGAAGGCAGGAATCGTTTGCACGACGCATCAGATGCGAAACGATGAAGCGCACGTGTCGGAAGATCATGCCACGTTACGCGTCAGTAATATTTAGGTACACACCTGCAACCTCGCGCGCGTGCAAATTCTAGCCAGTACAGTTTTCTTAGCTCAACGCGCTGCGAATGCGCAATCATTTCTTTGAATCGCCGGGAAAAATTATCGTTCGATCCTAATGAATCATTAAATAATACTAGGAACAAATATTGAACCTCTTATCCTAAATACCGGCTTCCTAAATTCCCAAATCTTCAACCCTTTTAAACGAAGATATTTTAGAATACTGAAACTATCTTCCTGGGGAAACTAAATCTTAAGTATCCCGAGGAAAAAAATATGCACTGACCCTTTCTTATGTAAATTATTAAATTATTTCTTTGCAATTTCTGAAATTAGATTTTCGTCCCAGAGTGGTTTAATTTGTTTGAGATAAAAATTTTGATTCTTTAGCCTCAATCTTTCCATAATCCAGAGTCGTCAGATTTTCTACAGATACATCAAAACATATGATGATGGAGAATAAGTACATATCACGATAATACTACACACACCAACCGTATTATAGTTGGCATCCAGAATTTGAATTAGAAATGGAAAATCATGCGAATATAATGAGTTGTGGTAAGGTCGCGGAGGGGGCGGAAAGGGCCGACCGCTACGTCGTCTCGACCACGCATACGATAATCCAGGAGTAGTCTTTCAAAATTGAAAGGTCACCTTATACATGTATGACCAGAGTGAGAAACAGTTGAAAAGATGTCGTACCTTTTTGACAAAATTTAATGTGTAACAGCTGCAGTTTCTCACGAATATCCCGAAAACTATTCATTTGCACCTAAAATGAGACCTACATTTTGTGTTCAGTATGTTAAAACGAATCGAATGACGTATGTCGCGTGTCGAAAGAACGGGGAAAGTTAGGTTCCGAAGTCTTACCCTATTATCAGTCCTGATTACTTACAGCAAGATGCAAGGCAGATCTCTCAGCTTATAATCTAATGTCAGTAAAAAAAATGGAAGAATTATGATGCCATATAACACCATGAAAGGACTATGTTTTCCCGAAGAAAACAACACATCCTTGACCACACATTTGCCATATTACCAGAGACCTCACACACCAGTTCCGAAGGTTTCCACCACCCAGCAAAGTAACGTCGGAAAAACAATGTTTTCCATCCTGCTTTTTCCCCAACCCATTCATTTTTCTATCTTCTCATCCGGTTGCTTCTTCTTCCATTTTAACGATCCTTCAACATTTACCTATCGACGCGTCGCTTACATTCCAGTCGTTTGTTCTTTCAGAAAAACGATGCGCCGCTGGCGCCATTGTTCAATTAAATTAAATTGTGTCAATCTTCGTGCGCGCGCGCGCGCCTTCTTTTTTTATGACCGTTTTATTTCTCAGTCGTAAAAACGCGATCCTCGCTCGTTTCATGCTCTTGCACTATCCCTGCTTCATTGTCGACGGAGGTCGTCACGGAAACGTCACACGCGTACAACAATTTTATATTTTTAACGTCTGAACCTGCTGGTACAACAATTTCGTTTGGACTCTTCGTTCTACAATCGTTGAATTTATGAAGATCTGTATTAGTGTACTTTATTCATAGCTCTTTGTCTATAAATATAAAAATAATTCACATCATTTGCTATCAGAGTCGCTAGATTAAGACTTATGTCTCCACTCGACCTGTTTCTTTTACGACGCTATTCCCCACGCATTTCGTCTCTGTCATGCATGTGTTATATTTATACACACGTTATACAGTTTAGTTACGTGGTACTGCGACTTCTCAACAGACTATAGCACTTTGTCCACAAACGTCATCTAGTGGACGATGTAATCTTCGAACAAGGCACATGTTATCTCAAGTCTAAGGGTTGTAACACAAAAGTTGTGGGTCTATGGGAGATCAATTCTACAGTGTTGTCAGTCTCTCTGAGCCAGACAACATTCGTGTTATAAATGTTTAGATTTTATGTATCAATCTACAATTAAATATTAAATACAATATAATGCAAAAGCATATCTGGGTTTATATTTAATTAATCAATTTTTCCCAAACGTCCGATTTATTGTTGAGTTATACTAAATTTCGTATCATCTTCTTCCTTATCATATTCTCCTAATACAAAATTCAACTTGTGAAGTTTACGAAAGATTGTACTTCCGAATTTTCGAAAAGTTTTTCGGCCGTCTGGCTTGTCGTTGAGTTGTACTTCTGAATTTTCGATCGTCTGGCTTGTCGTTGAGCTGTAGTACTGAAATTTCGTGCCACCTCCTTCGATATCATATTCTTCTAATACAAAAGTCGATTTCCGAGATTGATCAAAGATCAATGAACCTCCATGAATAAAAGGGATTTCGAATGCTGTACAATACTGTACATTCTTCCAACTCGTGCCTCATTTTATGGTAGCTTTATCTCCGCTTTCCCTCTCATCAACTCTCTCTCTCTCTCTCTCTCTCTCTCTCTCTGTCTGTCTGTCTGTCTGTCTCTCTCCTTCTCCCTTGTTCGAGCTCCATACGTGTCCTTCGTGGCAAACACATCTTCTCTATTTTCTCCCTTCACCTTGATTCCCATCGGGCTCACATCCGAAGACATTTCTCCGGCATATTGAGTTTCCATCAGCTGCCAGGCGAAGGTCTCCCGTAGGAGGAAACGTGAAAGCTACTCTTCGATCGATGCCCAACGTTTAACGTTTGTTCGTTCTTCTCCGTCCAACCTGTAGTGAATACTCTCCGAAAAATCACATGAAATATTCGGAGGACCGAGCAAAATCGGTATCGAAATCTTGTGCCAAGAATTTCTTAAATAACTACTCTTAAACCTCTTGAGTTTCTGCACGTTTAACTTCGTCTGAATATTTAATAAGGTTCAAACACGTGTGCCGGGGAAAAGTATTTTTCCCGAGGAAAGTTGAAGTATTTTCTTCGTACAAACCGAGAGAAATTACTCACAAAATAAATATTTTATGTATTAACACTAATCCTACCGACCATCAAAAGTAACTGATGTGTACAGTATTATAAAAATAACAAGATTAAATTTATTTGTGTTTTGTGTGATTTTTACTATAATATATACTGGAGTCAAAATATATATTCAATAAATTCCCATGAAAACACCTTTGCAATTTCAATAATTGTCAAATAAAAAATCTAAAATGGGTCATTTGACCCCTAGTGGTAGGTTTAGTGTTAATTGCATAGGAACGAAATAGGAATTTATTTATCTCATTAGTCTCTGGTTGCATTTCTGTGAGATCAAGCTACGAATTGTTTACAGTGTTGTGAATTTTGTCCTCATTTTGGGATACGTAGATTAATGTTCGTCGACGCTTCTTGTATCTTAAGTTTCCTCCTACAATATCAAGTGTAACCTTCAGTGACCTGTTTAACGTGCTGCTCCTATACGAAGCCCTTATTAGGAGCTAAATGGACATGTTTCCCTTGTTAGCTGCACAAATGACATTCCGATGAGGGAAAGGCTTCCCGTTCACGATAAAAGCTTTGAGATTTCTCCCTATATTCCGAGAAACACTCTCTCGCTCTCGACTTGTTACATTCAAAAACGATATTGACGAAAATATTTATCGCAAACCTACGACTGCTACTTCTTTGCACATCTAATTTTCCTAATTTCTAACTTCTACCGAATCGAGAAAATCTAATTTTCCCAAATTATAACTTTCACTAGAAACTTATACTGTCGAAAATATTTATAAAACAAAAGAGGACTATTATTTCTATATGAATTTAATTTTCCTAATTTCTAACTTTTACTGAATCTACGAAATCTAATCTTTCCAAGTTTCAACTTGTACTATAAACTTATATTGATGAAAGTATTTATCAAAAAACAGAGGACTATTATGTTTTTATAAATTTAATTCTTCTGGATTTTAACGTTTACTCGTTACGTTTGGTTCTGATATTATAAAGGACTGTCTAAAAAAAATAAAAATAAAAAAAATAAAATTGACCTTTATGGAAACGTAGAAGTCTTTTTTATCGTTATCGCAACGTTGTTTGCTTTCCTTAAGTGGTTTCCATCAAGACACGTGTCTCGAGTTTCGAGTTTAATTCAAATGAAGTTTTCAACATAAATTGAAAAGACAAATGCAGACGGACAAAACGACATTTGCCACTATCGATCCAGGCAGCATCAAAACCCGGAAACTTCCAACGCAATTACACTAGTTGCGACCTCGTGCATAACATCTGTGTTTTAATAACGCATTGTGCACTCGTTCCTCTGTTCACGCAAAACAATTTGTTCCATATGTTTCTTTCACTTAACACGTTGACCGTGAAAACAATTACCAGTGTTTCACACAATCAACATACGTTATCCAATAAAACAGAAAAAGAAAAAGTAAGCGTTGTAGCATGTCAAGTTGCATGATAGATTGTGTAAGTTCTAATTACTGAATTCATTTTGAATTAAGAACAGCATGTGTATTGTTTGCCTCGCCCGGAAAATTTCCTCGGACAGCTCAGGCCTGTCTTGAGAGTATAAAAACTCTCACAGTGCAGTTTTCCTATGTAGAAAAAACGTGAAAAGGTCGCGAAATATCGATCTATTTGACAATACCGAAATCAGCCGAAATCCACTCAGGATGGAACTTTTTGACCACTGCGCGTCTCGACGCGTGTGGATGGAGGAACAACGTCACGAAAGAGCAAAGGGAAACGCTAGTCTCAATCTGGCGCTACAGTGGACTGAATCGAGAAATATGGTGACAATTTACTATAACTTTTGAACCATAAAAGATATCGGGATGAAATCTCTAGTAAAATTTATTGAAACATTATTCCTACCTACTGATAACTATCGTAATAAGTATATTTTTTGTAATTATTTTCTCATTAATTCATGAAATTTTGTTGTCTTAAAATAAAATTAAAAATTGTGCATTTGTTATTTATTTAGTAGTTTTTCAGATAATATAAATCACCGATGTCTTTGGTTATAAATTTCTTAGTATTTTCTGAAATATCCATAATGTGAAGAATAAATGTTGAGTAGAAATAAATACATTTTTTGAGTGAATACTCTTATGTTTTCACTAAAAACTCCTAAAACCTCATTTTCCTCGGTTGGCTAGTTCAGCTATTATAATTTGGAAAAAAAATGCTGACGCTTTATTTTTCACGTCTGTAAAACCAACATTTTTTAAGATTTCGAAAAATTCAAACAAACAGTAGTCCGAAAAGTATTCTTAAGCAGTGGGTCGACAAACGCATGGCTTTGCCTGTGGACTGTGGGGTCGAACACACATCGTAAATCGATCGACGCACGTGCTTTTCTTCGCAAGTGAAAAACAAAGAAAGACGCAAACTTGTGCGTCAAGAGGCGCAGCAGAGAGCTGCGACAAATAGAGTATGGATAACAAAACGCTGCGTCCATACACGCAAAGGAGATCCCACATTTAGACTGTTACTTGTTGTTGACGAGTTTGCAACGAAAAAATTCGTGCAAGTTGCACAATGTATGTACTTTTAAATAACGTACTCACTTAGAAAATTGTCACATTGAATTTTTCAGAAAAAATTCCTAAAGATCACGATTCTTTTAAGGTTGCCAATTACGTTCGACTCATTAGTACACTGATACAAAAGTTAATTTGTCTAATTTTTTAACAACATATAGTTTGAACGATTTGTAACTTGCACAAGTAAATCTCAGAACGTGTTTATTGCAGTTCACCGCTACAACGCGACGAAATAGCCACTGGAATCCGCAAACCTCGAATTACGCTACATTTCATCTGAATTGTTTGAAAATGATTAAGCAAAGCGGCAGATGCTATCACGTACAGCCGCGACAGAAACAAATAGAAGAATTTAAACAGAGCTGCTCGCTTAGGAATTCGAGGCACGCTCGTCGACTGCGTTTCGTAACGTCTCTCGTCCTCTGTAACAAAATTCCCTATCGCCTCTCACGAAACCTTCAACCGTAGCCGACGATAGTGCTGTGACAGAGGTCTCCTTGAAACGTGAAACAGAAGGGAACTCCGCTTTATGCATTCCAACCTCGCGACCGATGCGCTTAATCTTGTGCGATTGCAAGAAGATAAACAAAAAAAGCTTTTCGTTAAGAAGTTAAGAAATATGATTAATTATTGTGAAAGACCCTTTTCATGGCCGATAGGAGAATTAAACGTATCTATCTATCCGTCTACAAGACACCATAAAAAACTTTCCAAACACTTCTAACAATTTAATCTAACAATTTCATAACAACTTTGCAAAATAATTTTTCATTTTATGGAACTCTATTTCTTTGTACATTCTTTTTGGACATATAACTCATAAAAAGTAGCTTTCCATTTCAAATAACTTTAGTACTTCAATGTTCTCACAGATTTCACCGGGAATTATGGGAACACAATATATTGTTGAATTTCTGATGAGAGACTCTCTGAATGAATGAGATATTGAAGCTGGCAACGTACTAGAGAAACGTATCTCATCCGGGCATAATTAGAATAAAGTGTAGGATGAAACTCACCGTTCGTGGGCTGATGCTCCCGGTAGCCAGGATTATTTATGGTTGCCGCGCGAGGATCACCTACAACCCTAATTTTCGTTGGGTCGCCGCCTCTCCTAGCATAAATACCCTCGTACACTGCGGTGACCAGCACTCCGAAGTTCAAGGCAATCGCAGCTAACTGTAACAACAAATTTCAATGCAATTGGTTAGGCTACAGTTGTGTGAACCAATTTATATTATACTCTTTTTCTTCGAACAATTGTAGTTCTTTACTTCTGCCAATGCTATTTGTGCATGTCTAAATCTACATGATACAGTTCTTGACACTATATCCACAATATACTAATAATTCTCAAGCCACAATTTTTTCAAAATAATGTGAACGTATGAAGAGGACATATTGTTCAAGTTCTGTTATTATCTCTCTCGAGAATTGCCAATTTCCAGATTAGTTCCAGCAAGAGAAAAGATGTTAACTGGACGCGCACCACAAGCCACCTTCACGGTTTCGCAGCCACGGACAAAATACAATAGCATTGTTCCGAAATTCGTGTTCAAATCGAGCAGTGGCCACGTGTTACTAGTGTTACGCCTTCTTGCGGAATACACCTCGACCAAGTAGGAACGGAAGACCACGGGAAAGGTCAGAGGAGAAGTACTGTTCAATTAAGACGTACAAAGAGACACCGGGAAACCATTGTCTCGCAGCAATGATTAATTCCCCGGTTTTTTCCCCCATTGTGACTCGAACGACGCCAGGACACAGGGAAGAAGCAAGAAACAGGAAAGCCAAATAAACGGACTGGCGACGACATGATTAATTGCGTAGCTTTCGACTACCCTATATCATCACATTATATCTTTCATCTCGAGAAGTGTAATTCTTTGTTAATTCAACATTTTCACCGAGGAAAAGTTTCGTTAATGTGCACAAAAAATTTTAATTCTCACAGGGAATAATCTCGAAACTGGAAATTCAAAAAATCAGAAACTTTGTGTATGTAGGTACTTGTTACGCAATTTTTTCCTGCGAAAATTCACTTTAAGGGGGTGAAATCGACCCTTGAAAATCCGGCTATTTTTCTAGTTACATGTATAAACAATTGATAAATATTTTATCCGACGATAGTCCACATTAAACGAACAACTTTTGTTTGGAAAATTTTTTACTACGTAGTCCTAAAGTTTTGCCTTTTTTTAATTTCTGACTTCGAGATCATCCCTCGTTAGATAATGAGTTCGAGCAAAAGTGAATTTCCCTCTTGTAGACTCATCTTGATTCTTGGTTTAGAATCTTTCAAGATTCTTGAACACAACTTTGTAAATGAGCATGAAAAAAAAACCAGAACTATGACTCGTAGCGACATTTAATACATTGTAAATTGCGAATGGGTTTTACCTTGCCCTGTTTCGGTTTGTTCATTTTACCGAGCTCGATCTCGTCCTTGGCCTCCCGCAGAAGGCTCCGTCTCTTCTTTTCCATCATCTCGGATTCCGGATTATACTACCTATGCGTAACAATTGTCACGTAACGTTCCGTGAGATTCCCGTACAAAATCTCCGTGGGTTTCACCACTCACACTGTTACCGCGGCAAATATTACCGTCCCATATGTCCCCAAGCACATATTCATGCTTTCAACACTGTTTTACACTTGGTCTACCAAGCCACTGTTTGCCTGTAGTCAATATTTACTCTTTCCACTATAATTTATTTTTTCGACACGGGAATTCAAGATTTCGGAAAATTCAAGAAAGTTCAAGAGTTTCACAAATAGCCCAAATTACGTGATATCTCATTCGTCGTTTTATTTTCAATCAGTTGAAATCTCTGGAGACTGATTACTTATAAGCTTCTGTGAACTGTTCATTCAGAATTGAAATTGATTCAGAATTACAATTGATTCAGAATTGCAACTGCACGTTTTTATAATTTTATGCTCTCCAAGAATTGAATGTTAAAATAGTCAAATAGATACTCCGAACAATTTCAGAAAATTTTAATTCATTTGACACTAAATCTACAGTACACTAAAAGTGATTATTTTTCATTAATTGATAAAAACGTCACGATGTGTTTATTGAGATTTTCAGCAATTGTAATAATACCTATTTAAAGAAATAAATTCATCGAGCAATTACCTACGAGTACATCCGTATAATCTCAAATCTGCAACCGTAATATTTGAATCCTGAGGGATAATTCGTATTTAATTCTAGATAAAAAATAGCAGCATTTAAGGCATTAAACTGGAAAAATATAAAATTAATAATGTTCATAGGTTATTCCACTGAAGTCATTCGAGCAGGTCATTAACTTCGTCGTAATTCTGTTTATTGCTCATTCAGAGGTAGTTCCTGGGTCATAAAGTCTTCAAATTAATATGAAACACTTCTTGAACGACACTGGAGAGTAATAAACAAAGATAACATCGGTGACTAATGAAGAAATCAGAAGCGATGGAAAAAACTTCATTCGTTGAACGATTTTGAAGAGTGTTTAAAATCATACGTATATGGAGGACCAATATACACAATAATTCCAAGTATAGATTCAACAATTCATTGAAGGATAAATGAGATAGTTTTTAGTAGGCTACTAATTTTAATAACGGTGAAATTCATAACTCACTCCAAGCTGTTACACGTTCTTTATACCGGACAGTGTTCAATGAGCGACGCAACAAAAGCACGAGTTAAAGCGAGCTGCAGTTTCTAGAATCGGTATCTACCGATTCAGCAGATTCACAGTTCACTCCGAACACTTTCTTCGGATCGACAAGCAGTCAATTACACGGCATTCATCGCATTTAATTGCGCCAACAGGAATGCGCAACAGAAATCTTCGGCACAATCGCGAAGACTTCATTCACTGATTAATTGATCGCATGCACACGTTACAATTTCACAATTACGCGATTCCCTCGGTTAACCAGGGTTCCGTTCATTAATGGAGCAACAATATCGGCGGGTAACCCGCCGGGGTCTCGTGTTTCAACGAACAGGTTACCCGAGAAACAGTGACCCGCTTAACAACTTTCACTGCGAGCACAACAATCCTTGCGCAACACACGTTTTTTCGTTTCCTATATCGGAGGAGACTGCCTCTTCCTGGCCACTGCACCGAAATAATAGACTACCTCGCGAACGTTGCAGACACGAGGAGACAATTGAAAATTAACAATTTGTCGAACGTTTCGAAATGAGAGAGGTAGCTCGTGGACAAAATGGAGAACACCGACGAGCTGTCCAACGATCCGCACCAAAACGCTCACTGTCGTCCGCCAATGTCGTCTCATTGTTTTTAAAGTGTCCAAGAGCCGGCGAGTGCCCTGACACATACTAACTAAGCCTCGCAGGGGGGCTTAAGGAGACACCTGCGAGCAGTTTCTGATCAGGTGGCCTTTTAGTATTTAATTCCCTGATCGCGCGCCACTCGCGTATAAGTTTCCACGCGCCGAAGCCTTTCGCGATCGACGAATCGGATCGGGTCCCCGGATTATGCTCGAAATCGTGGGAATTATTCACGCCCGGATCAATGGATCAATCGTAATGATCCGCTCATTTTCTAGTCATTTCAATTGTAAATTGTAGTCAAATTATAGATACGCTTCGTAAATCATTATTCGATTTCATTATTTGCAAACGTACTGTGAGAAAAAAATGGGGAAAATGATAATAAACGTTGTTCTGTCTTTTTTTTTGTGCCACCTTTGGTTTGTTATGATCATAATTTATCCTGCCTTTCATTCTGATCATCAAATTTAAATTCGCTTCAGTAAGTCGTCATTCGATTTCATTACTTGCACACTTACTGTGAGAAAAAGTGGGGAAAATCTTAATAAACGTAGTTTTGTAATTTTTTTGTATCACCATTGCTTTTGTTGTGATGATTCATAATGGTTTTAACCCCTTCATAAAAAGTTTTACGAAATTTAATGAATGACTGTGGATCTTCGAGCAAAATAAGATTTTTTCTGTGTCGGTTGAAAGATAGAAAAGTTTAACAAATTTTTGGAAAATATTTAACAATTTTACGAAGTTAAAAATAATGTTTTAACATACTTTTCAATGCTTCCAATATTTTTTTATTTTCATAAAATCTACAGTTCATTAATACGTTTTTCTTTTCTCTCTTTAATTCACTGAGGCTATACGTGATGGATATTAAATTTCATTTTGTAAACATAATCGTAAAAATATTCATTTGCAAGAGCATTAACGGTGTCGTTATTAAAATAATGAAAAGTGATTTTGTTACCATTAAATACCACACATTAAAACCTCGTGTGCTGCAAACTAGGAAGAAAGAAATCTTCCTCATTCGCGTTTCCCACAGATGCACCAAGCACGCAACGATTACATACTGCAAACTATTACACTATTATAACTGAAATCCTCTCTATTCTCAACTTTGTTCTGCGTCACATTAAAATTTAAATTATTGAAATAATACGTCTAGCTCCGACTATTTCGAACAGTACACAATTGGGAACAGCTTTCTAATTGAATTATATATAATTATGATGCAATTTGGAGTCTACCATTCTACAATGATATTATTTCCACTAGGCTTCCACTAGACCGAAGTAAAAGATGAATAGATCGCACAAGGTTGAATTTCGAACGTTTATAATTAAGCACCAAGTAATAATTCCAACAAATTTTTGGAATTAGTTTGAGCAATTTACAACTTAAAATTAGCATAGTCAAGCACTAAATATCCAATTTCAATTCTTTTTTCATAGTAATAATTCCCACTTTTTAAAATTAGTTTGTGCAATATACATCTTGAAATTTTTATAATGAAGCACTAAGTGCTCAAACACAATTTATATTCTCTTCTCACAGCAATAATCCCAAAATATCAAAAAAGAACAACAAACAATAAATAATTTGGTAATAAACAAAATATGTAGGTATAATAAATTTACAAAAAAAAAAATCCGAAGTCCTACGATGAATAATCATTGACCGTCAGATACTGTATTTTTCCATGATTCGTCACTCGATCAATCAACTATAACAGTTCGTCTGCGGGAAAAGTGAAACCAGAGACCCGGTTTGGCAATAATAAGCAAATATCTAAGACGTGCCGTCATTATCGTTATCGTTCACAGTGTTCCAATAACCGGGACATTCTTGCATGACGACGACGACGACACATTATCTTCATCCGCGGTAAACGTAGTTCGGTACCAGTTCTGTGACGACAGCATTGAATCCTGATACCTTTCTGTAGGCACGGCAATCGGGCGTGTTGCGTGTAATCGGTACAGTTATCAGGGTACGGGGCTCTTTGTTAATGACTCTATTAAGCAATTACTGTCGCGAGGTCGTGACGCGACGAATTTCAGAGCAGTTGTGCAACCTGGATGATTTCAGAAAAAAAAAGTGAAACTGGAGTATCCGCAAATTGGGGTTAAATGAAGCCATCTGCTTGGTTAATCGAGTTTGGAACTTTGTTTCCTAAGAGACACCATTCAGATTTCGATGTTACTAACAGGTGTTCCTTCGAAGTTGCTATTAAAATTAAACTAAATCAGAAAAATGCTCTTAAACACCTTCCACTGTTATCTATGCAAAATTTTATAGTAATTATACATAAAAGGGTACACGGTCATCATTCTGAACAAATTTTTTCTACATATGTCGCCGTCACTTGGCTTTAGTTTCTGAAATGTTCTAAAAACAAACTGTTACTGCTACTAAAACGGATTCCGTACACACTTCCGCGTACTAAAAGATATGATTAAAGGTATGATTAGTGTTTACAATCTGAAACGTGAGACATCTAAAGTCATTCTACTACCATGGTACGCCAAAAATAAACTCAAATTTAACGCAGATAAATATTTCGAAAACAAAGATCGAGAGGCGGTAACACGTATCAAAATCGATGAAGCGTACTCATTTCTGTATAATAACTAATTTTCTGGTAAGTTTAATAAGATCAAACGCATTTTAAGGTTCTATTCTTGAGATGTACTCTTCTCTTGACAAAATGAGCATCCTTAGATTTTATGCATTTATGGCAAAAATTAACGTATAACATTTTAAACCATTTTAAACACAGCATATTACATTGAGATAGATTTTTAGTTGAATCACAAGAAATTGTTTCAAGTGCAATAATCTTATTCAGCGAATTTTTCCGAACGCCCTATAAATGTATTCAATACCACATCGTTGTACAGTGAATCTGGGTCACATAAACGATTTTCTGGATCCCGGCGCGACGGTTATTGGCTAGAATAAATTTTTGAAAGCAGCCGAATCAGCTGTGTTTCGATATATACGCGTCGTAGGCAGCATCTGCACGAAAATGACAGGAAACGTAGCATAATCGGCGCATAAAGTCGCAGCATCTGGCTTCGAACGGGATCCGTCGGCCTCAAGAAATTGTGCGGATAAATCATCCGGCGATCGTTCCTCAAGGCTAGGAACGTCTGAACCGTACGAGACGGATGAACGTATGACGGGACGGAGTTGCATGTTGCATCCAACGGTTTCTCTTCCGCAAGATAGGATGCAACAGGTTCTGACGATGAGTAAGCGACGCTAGGCGTTCCGTCGATAGGTATTAACGGCGCCGCGCCGCGCCGGACACATTCTTTGCGACAGCGTCGTGGCAGTTTTAGTTGCCTTCAGATAGTGTTAAAATTTTTAAAATTTATTTGAATGAGCAACGAAATAGTTTTCGCAATAGGGTTAAATAATTTCTGCATTGAAAAGAAAATTTTCGGAGTTCATGACATTTGTGTTTCGAGAATTAAATTAGAGCACGGTTTATTCCAGTCTTGTGGGATTTCAATAAAATTTAGATACAATGATGAAACCTTTTCTAAAAAAGATTTGAACTTTGTACAGAGTTTCGGAATACGTTTCTTTCCCGGAAATTAGAAGAATCGTATGTTGAGAATTAAATTGGAGCACGATTTATTTGAGTATCGTAGATCTTGTAGTTAAATTCAGATCAACGAGACGTTTGTTCAAAAAGAGCTAAAACTTTTAGTTAAATTCACGACGAGGCATCTTTCGAGAATGATCTGTGCCTTGTGCACTGTTCAGGAATCTTTTCAGATCCGAGAAATCAGGACGTTTGCGTTCGGAGAATGGATTTGTGTCACAAAAATGACCACATGTTGCTTCCCACTACGCGATGCATCGAGGACCTCTGGAAGAGCAGAGTAGTTTCCCTTCGTTAAGTCTAGTATGCTAATCTGAAGTATCCGAACGAACGTTCAGAACGAGCTTAATGGAAGGCTTCAACGCGATACCAAGGAAATTGGAAAGGAGAAAGTTCGAGTGATTTAGCGTCTAGCGTCGCGGATGGCTTGAAACATGCAGTGCTGTGTGGGTCAATGTGGACCCTGCTACGAAAGATCGATTGCGTGTAATAAAATCTTCTCTTTAAACTAAGTATTGCAATGTGTTTGAACTTACTAATGAGATCTGTTCTGAGAATAAGGAAAATCGGACAATAAGTAAGATTAGTGGTATCTAGTAATTTTACAGGCCCGGATCATTACCAGTGTACCGGTTCCCCCACTATCAACTATTTAATATTGCCCCTACCGTGCTTTGCCCCTCGTGACTGCGAGGATACGACCTCATACTCTCGATCTCATCCATCTCCTTTTACACTCCACAGGAGTTTGGTGAAGAGGACATAGGATTAGGGAGAGGAATCTAGTAGTATCTAGTGGACAATTCTACCACTTTTTCGTCGTATATCTTAGAGGATATAGTGTACTTATAATCTTCGGTTCATCGTGTTATAAACAGTAAATTAATTTATAATTCTACCACTTTTTCGTCGTATATCTTAGAGGATATAGTGTACTTATAATCTTCGGTTCATCGTGTTATAAACAGTAAATTAATTTATAATCTTTCAATTCTTCAAACTGTAATGTATTCTTTAAAAGTACATAATGCTTGAAGTCTGTACACGAACTTCAGTAATCTAAACATAGACTAATCCTCCCGATTCTAATAAAACTTTGACGGATCAAAATGAAAAATTGATTATATAAAAATATATGTTACCTGCATGTAGAATGCTTCTCCCCTCGTGACAATGAAACTACCGGCTCTGTCGTCGGTCTGCAGGGCAAACAGGCTTGCTGCTACGATGGCCAACGACGCTGAAAAAGAAAGAAGCTCATGCTTATCTTCATCATGAAACACTGTTGTTTAGAGTAAACTTTCAAAGAAACTTTTATCTTAATCTTTCAAAGGAAGATGTGTTACAAGCAAAGCAAAATAATTCAATCGTTTTTGGTTTAATTTTGAAAAAATAGGGGTTTATAAGGCTTTGGGTTCGTTTCAAGATTCATTAATGCGGTCTGCTGCGGCGATCCTGTTCGATTCGACGAGATTAGACGGTATCGCTTAACGCAACAAGATCCACCGCGGATATTCGATTCCTCGTGTCTAAGGGTTGGTAAGTAGGCCGGTAAGTAGACAAGAGTCTGGTAATCCTATCGCAAACGACGGATTGCAAAACTTTCGCATTATCCTGCTGCAAAATCCTGCACTCGGATCTTCTCACGCGCCTCGCTTCTTCTGCACTATCTTTTTAATTGATTATTTTTTGTCGATTCATTTTAATGTTTCCGCATTTAATATTCCAATGCAAAAAGCGTGAACCATAGATTGGTTTCTAGATTTTTATTCATTATATTCGTTATAAAAAGAAATTAGGTAAATTCAGATGCTCTTTCTATTTGATGATTCGTTTTAATGTTATATATCGCCACTACAAAAATTCTGTTCTTCTATAATATTTACTGGTTCGTTCGACTATTTCATGTGATATCTTTTAATTGCGTCTGCTAATACTTGTTCATCTGATTTGCATCTTCGCTGTAGTATTTTGATAAAATAATTGCCAACAAATCTGACAGAACAATTTAACAAGCTTGCAAGCATTAAAAGGCAAAGATGTTTCTGCGTTCCTATTTCAGCTTTCAAAAATTAGAATCATCATCTCGCTCTACGAAGACGTAGAAAACAGAGATATCCGAGAATAATTTAATAAACTCACAAACTAAAGAAAGGAAGAATAGTTCACAGTTTAAACCGTTTAAACTTTCGAAGACTTACATCATCCTTCTACTTATAAAACAAATATCTCATAGAACATTTAAAACTCGCAAGCAGAAGAAGGGGAAAATGGTTCATGGCAAATAGCAATGTTTTAAACTTTTTAACAGGGACGCAATTCCACTTATAAAAGAATGATCTCGCAGAGTGCTTCAACAAATTCGCAAGCACAGAATGGAAAAAAATGGATTGTAGCGAATAACGATGCGTTTCAACACTCATTTTTTAATTTTGACAGATTGTAATCGTCTATTAGAGTATGAGGATGACTCTTTGTGAATCCGAAATACTTACTGGCCAATGTTGCAAGGGCCACTTTCCCTATCAAAGCCGTGCTGTACGAGACGAGCACCCGTTTTGCCGAGGAAGCCATCGCAAGCTGCAAAACTGCAAGACCGACCAGGACCGCTAAAAGAGCCGACGCTGTCGCCGCTGCTAGTCCTGCTACCCTCACGGCCACTGTGCAAAACGAAATAAAAGATAAATTCATCTGGATGCACCATTCAACATTTTCTGCCTCCAATTTCTACCGTAGAAGCTTCCGTTTAAAAGACTCGCTACGTTCAGAATAAAGTAGAAATCGCGCTTGAATGCGCATTGTTAAGTCTTCTCCTTCCGCGTTCTTCGCATTGCAGTTCGAAACACGAGATTTAAAAAATGTTACCGGCATTTCGATAATTTAAAATGTAAGTCGACGTGGAAATTAAAAATTACAATCTCGATTTTAGGAAATTGCTTTGACTGTGATATGAATGTGACATCAGATTAACAATTTTTCGAGAACTTACACACAGGTTGAAACCTCGAAACACCCTGGTCACACCTCTCCCGACCGTATAAAAGGAGCTTGCACTGCCTCCATGGGCCAAAGTATCCTTTTTCCGCTGCTGAACCAGCTGCAACAGATGAGATTAAGGAAACTTTAAAATTGTTGTCTTTAGTCTGCATATCTTGATGCAACATAAAAATATTGTGCATTGGTTGTAAGAGTTGCATAAACATTGTGGTATCGTGTCGATCCCGAAATTGAAAAGTCGGATCACGATTGGATTAAGGGCGGATGACTCTACAGGTTAGGGCACTGAACCTGGCCACCTGGAATATCACGAAAACTAAATTCCAGAGAAAAAAATATTTCAAATAAAAAGTTAAAGTCAAGGAGGGGCTGATGCAGCAGTCGTATCTATTTTAAATTTTCATCATGTTTTCAAGGTCATTCCAAGGTCAACTTCATTTTTTCAAATGGAAACATAAGTGTTCAAATATGTTGTCCTTAAAACTAGATACATTTTTCAAGACGACTGATGAATGAATTATGGCATCGCAGAAGAATGTCCGCCGGAACGTTATTGCAGGCATGACGAATACGCTCCTTTATGTCCTCTGGTGCCGTTGATGCCTCTTGGTAAACTTTTCCTTTAAATGTATCCAGGTTCGAGGCCAACATTTTGAACACTTGTTACATTCATTTTCTTGTAATTACGCTTCACATGTATTATTATTAATAAAATGTTTTCCCGTTTAATTGAGCTTGTTTTTCCCTACTGAAGTCAATTTTATACCAAATAATCGGCGGAGATAAAAACGTTTCAAATAAAATTTATTTGCTTAAAATCGTAAATTTAGAATCTGTAATAAAAACTATATGTTTGTAAAAATAGGACTTTTAAAGGAGGTAACGCCCTAGATCGATCTATTATCTAGCGTTTTTGACTACTGAAAAACGCACCCCGTACCCGTGCAATACTGAAAAAACGAGTCTACACCCTTAATAATTTTAATAAGCTACGAATAAGATAGTCGTACCAGAGTCGTCGGATGAGGGGAGAGAGAGCAAGAAAACGCGTCACGTGACCAAACCGCAGGGGATGCGTGGGGAGTAACGTCGTGGAAAGGAAAAGTAGAGTGGGGACAAGTCTCGCATCTCTGAGTCGCACTCTTAACATTGCCTGGTATTTTCACTGTTTTGTATTTCTTTCACTGATTTTGTCATAATCGCGTCATATCCGCAGACTATTAATCACGCTTACTTACAGTTATTCTACACTCTTTTATGCTTGTTTCGTCTCGAAGTGTTCACAGTTTGTAGGAACTCGTCTAATACAGGACTACACAACCTGAATATTCACATTCCGTCTAATGTAATCAATATACGCTACATTTAATCGCATCTCGACTGTGGATCTTGATAATAAATTACCATTTCCATTCATCTTTTTATAGAAACCCGAAGAACAGAAAAATTTGTTACATCGACTGGAAGATTCCTGCATACTGCATACTTGTGGTAAGCATAGAATAATTACGCAATTAATTTTCTTGCCAATTACACTCCATTAGACATGATTACATCCAATCGTTAGTCTCGAGATAAAAATCTCCAAAAAGAAATAGAAGATTGAAGGAAGAGATAGAGGACTAAAATTAGTAATACAGGAAATAAAATCCCTCTGGAACCTTATTTTTATCGATGTCATTGGCATACTGGGTCGTTTATTTTCGCGACTAATCTTTTTATTATTCTACATTATAGAAAAATCTAGAAATATTCTGGAATACGTATGAAAGTCCTTATTTTAGTTCGTTCGAATATCAAATGTGTAACCGTCCATCGGGCGCAGTTCGGATATGCATAAGTTCGGGCGCAGTGTATCTAGCAGATCAGTCAACAGATTTCACCTTTTTAAGAACAATTAAAAATTTAAAAATGAATTTAGTAATATTTTAGATTAATTAAATGTAAATTAGTATAAACAGACTAGTTTTAAAAATATTTATACAGAATTAATACAGAACTCTCCTATAAAAATTCCTACAATATATAGCAAAATAGTGATTGATGTATCTCCTAGAACCGCTGCGCTCGACGGAAGGTTAAAGCGTCGACGAGGAAAACTAAATATTGTAAAAATAGAAATTCAAGAGTGATATTATATTATGCTCCGGACATAAACGATCCAGGTTGCAGACGAAGGGTTCAATTTCATCTACTCATTGCTATCGTAAAAGCATAAATCCGTAGTCTAACGATTACTAACATTTACCCTGCCTCTTTAGTTTCAACAATACTGATTAAAATCATCAACCCTAAGGTTCGTACAATACAATTTCCCTGTCCGAGAATACGAGCATGTAATTTTCTTCGTCTGACCATTCAAATGGCACAGGTATCCTCTGAAAAAAAAACACAGACTATCCGGCCTCAGAATCACGTACGCGCCGTAAATCATTGAAACAAGCGTCAACGGCGGTGGTTGCGAGGTCGTGTGCGATTACTATGGCGAGTAATCATCGTGGCCAGTTGAGCGAGACAAGTTTTCGGCCCGATGAATGTGGGGAGCGTTATACAACCGGTGTTCGATCTACAACCCGCGAAGAAAAAGCGGATAACGAGCACAACGTAGCCTCGATCTTAATCGAACGAGCCGTGATCCCACGCGGAGGAGATCGTTGGACAACTGGAAACCGTAATTTCAAAGAGCTCGTTCCATCAGGCCGTTCAAACGACCCGTAAAAGTCACCTCTCCCTCCGTAGACTGTCGGGAAATCGATTTTCTCTTTCTCCAGGAAGAAGGACCCGGGAAGTGCGAAATCAATCGTCGGTATCCACGTGTACTTCCTCATCGGAGCTCGATACGGTTCTTATTGAGTGCTGAAGCTGATTGATCACCCCCTTCACCCGCCATCTTCAAACCTTTCAAAGAAACACGGTTTTCTTTGATGTCTTAAGACTCCAGCTTCACTGTTTTAATCCTTTACACTCGGAGCTAACTCGAAAATTATACATTTCTTCCTTCCTAAAGTAATTTCATTTTATATCATGTTTTTCATTTTATGGATATCAACTTGATATAACACCTCAAACAATATTTAAATGTTTAGTAATTGATTAAATACCAACGTATTTCATAGTTTAAACAATATTTTAGATTAGATTTGGATTGGAACCACCAACAACTGACCCTGCTGAACACCACCGCCAATTGAAAGCAAATATGGGATGACTCAATAAATGTATAAAAGTTGCAATTTTTTAACAATATGCGATGTCAGAGGATCAAGTCATGTGCTAAAATTATGAAACAGCCTGTACCCAGTACTCCATTTTTCCTACGTGGCCAATAGACGACCGCGAGCTCAAATATCGCTGTTTCATCGAGCGGCGATAACGGTTTCCTCTAAAAAAGGGGATGAAAATCACGTGACGCGCTCCATAAGAGAAGGAAGAAGATAGATGAGTTACACATACTGCTGTCGTTGCGTGGGCGTCGGTGATTCATAGGCATCGATTCAAAATGCAAACATTTATTAAACCGACAGGTGACAGCGACGAGGCCAGTGAAGCGTAAAGACTAGGACACCGGAAATTTCGACTGAAACAATTCTCGAAAAAATGTGTTTTACACACCTTTGACGAAGTGTGGGTGGTGGAACGTCAATTTCCCGAGTCGAATCGAATGGTTGAACGCACTAATTAAATTGCGGTGGTGAAACGAAAAATTCGAACGAAGTATGCGCGAATGAAATGGTTGTATGGAGATGAATTAGCCTGAAACAATCACTGTTTCTCAATATTTTTTAACACTTTCTGGACAGTCTCTTGCCATATCATTTCTCTCACAGCTGTGATAATTAAAATTTCTTTGTTGTTCATTATATCCAGACTGTATATCCGGACTGTATGCATTATATACAACAACTTGTATATATACATACAAGTATATATATGTATTATATAGAATTTTTAGAATGGTGTTCTATTATTATCGATTTATTATAATTAGGCTGCAGATATTTATGCATTTATAGCACAATTGAGTAAATAAAATTCAAAAGTGTTGGAAAACTTTAAAAATTGAAGATGTCAACGTATATCTTCTCTATTAAAATCATTAAGGGAAGAAATAACATCGAATTTGATATTCTTCCACGTTTTGGTACTCGTGAATATCATTACAGTCATTATATTGCGGAATTTTTATTTAAAAGACATTTTACTTTCGATAAGCATATCGATGTATTTTATTAAATAATGAGCACGATGCATCCAATAAACAATTGATTCAAGATATCAATATCTTATTTTTGAGTACCGTCCATTAAAACGTGCAGAATCAATTGTACTTGTAATCTTGATTCATTGAAAGCTTTTTTGCAAACATCTCGGAAACTAAGACCGCGCAACGGGTATATAGGAATAGTTTACCAAAGAAACAAAAATTAAATTTAAGACAACTACATCCAACATCAAAATAAAACAAAAATAAAGTTTCTTTCATGTGCACCAATCTCCGCCGTCACGCCAACCACATCTGCTCTTCTTCTAACATAACCGGACCCATAACAAAGATTAATTTCTATATTAAGATCGAAGCAGAACGATGTGATTTTGCTTTTACGACAACTCGCGCTGTCATCGGATATAGCTCCGTTTTTACGAGCAATTCCCGGGTCTAAAGATCCCGTGAAGAATCAATTTAGGAAACCACAAGAGTCTCCACGCGAGACTAATCGCTCGAGCCGAGCCATAAGTGTCATAGTCGTCGGGATGGACTCAATGTCAAGCGTTTTCGCCGCGAGCCGCGGCCTGAATTCCCCGCGAAAACCGTGGACACGCTCTCGTCAAGGTGCACGGGCAAAAATGCAATTTGTCACGGAGGGACGATCGCGTGAATCGCGTGTTCGCACGCATCGCGCACGGAATTGAGTAACTGGGCCACAAGCTAACGCTGAACACGCACCGGTTGTAATTCCCAGTTAATACTCTTTCCGCTTCGGCGTCTCCTACACGCCTAGAAATCCAATGGGAACAGGTGTTCCTGTTGCTTTCCTAAATACTATTGCTAAATTCCGCTGTTTATTACAAGCTGCGGGCAAGAGTTTAATCTGGGAATGTAGCTGCAGTAGAATTAGACGGCGCAGGTCAGACATCATATACTAAAATTAATTTACACGTGTTGCAATTACGAAGTGCAATGTTAGTAAATGTTTATTAATTGGTAATTTCTAACAGACGAAAATTAGGTGTTTCCTAAGGTTATTTAAAGCTACATTTACATTTGCAAAAATGTTCGCCTCGGTTTTGTTAAGGATTTATTAATGAAAAACACGTGAGCCGGCTCGGTGGCAGGTTCCACTGAGCGTAGCGTTGGTGTCGCGGTAAAATAGTGAACAAGAGATAAAATAGGAATTGATTTAATTAAAACTCATTTAGCCGCAAATAGTTGCTCTGCAATTGGGCTATGTTTTTGCTCCTTCTTAACGATTTTAATGGGTTGGGAATAATACAACCATATCTTCAAATTCCTTGAATATTTTTACCGTTTTATATTTAATCCATTCATGTTTATCATAAATGCAACAAATCATATTTATGAAAAATGGACAAAGAGAACACAGAAAAGAGATAGTAAAATAGCTGTTTATTCGTTATTTTTGCAGAAACAAATCGAACAATATTAAATAGAGATTTGTATTACCGAAATTTCCTGATTTGTCAAGTCGAATCTCATTTAGCGAACCGATCGAAACGCGTCCGCAATTATTCTTGAACCGGATTCCGGCTGGTGCCAAGAGGAAATCGCCGATCTATCAAGTCGTCCGCGTCGGATCCGCTTCTCACAGTAGCACGCGAAGTTAACGGTCTCTTAAATATTCGTGTCTAACAATTCCGCGTGAATATGTATCGACGGGGGTTCGTAGCGGGTAACCCGATCCGGTGTGAATTATAGGTAATTAAATAGCAAACGATTCCGCGGCTTCGCTCGCCAGGATCCACGGTTCAATCGGGTTTCTCGGCCGAGCGATCTTATCGCGATTCACGATTAGAAACGCGGCGGGAAAAGAGCCGTAAAACGCGCGCACCGTTGATGAAGTTCCGATGCGAGGTGCACACACGAGTGACGTTCAGGTAACGCGCGCTCAGGTAACGAGCGCCGGTCACGTCGCACTATAGGAAAAGAATGATTAGGGTCGCCGGCTCGTTTCGTAATCCGCGTGTGGGCGGGCAACGGTAAACACCGCCGCCTTGTACGGTTATCGTTCGCAGGCAACCGTTGGAAAAATAATTGACGATCAGCCGATTCGACTAATGGCTCGCAATACAGACATTAACATTTCATTTTGCTGGTTAATCGGTACCGGGATATCCTCACGGAACAATTAATACTTTCCTGTTGGCCGAGTTAATTCGTCGCCTGATGCCGACAGACGAGACATGTATGTATTTACAACTGGGAATACTCCTACGCTAGTTGAACGACCTGAAGGGTTAATCAAGAGTTGAAGATCTAATGAGGATCACTATGTTGTAATTATTTAGAGATTTCGCAGGACAGACAGAAAGTTGTCAATTTGTAAAATATACAGACACAAATGAGAAAGTCGTTGTATTTAAGCAATTCTACGGAGTTTAAAAAATGTCTTCTTTATTTTTAATGTAATCTAATAAAGAGAAGCTTGCCCGTTGAAATAACCTCTCGAAAGTTGATCTGTGATTTTTTGTTGTATTTTTGCTGCTGTCGAATCGAGTAGTGTGCTGGTAGCAAAATTATTAAACTTCAAATGAAAAATGCAGCTTGTGCTTCATACACTGTTTCATAAGAAAACAGGCTGTTTGAGAAAAAAAAATTTTTTTTGAATAATGCATTGTCATCCAGTTCTGAGCCGTATGCCCGATTTCAAGTCTCTAGCTCATCAGGAAGTTAGTTTAAAATCAATTGCAAAATTTGCCACCGAACAAACAAACAAGAAAGCGAGCTAATAAAAACGTGGTAAAAAATAGAGTTGAAGGGTCTGAAAATAAAGAGTTCACCCTGTAAAATGAGTTCAGATGGTATTTTGTAACAACGTTTTACAGGAATTTCCGGGAATTCAAAGGTCGAGAATGTTTCGACTGACGTGTCTGATCATGGCGCACCTTATCTACTTTGCTCAACGATCACACCACGCGCAACGTACAAATGTAGTGTTGTTAGTAACCTCTAAATATTAATAACAAATGTACATTTCAACGACCGAGTATTTAATTTAAGAATTTATTGTCTCGAAGGAACGTGAAAACAACGAGTCTCTTTGTCAGTGTAAAAACGGGATAAAGAGAACGAGCGTCCTGGAACGGGCGAAGCGCTCTCTGAAATTCATTATATCTTTATTTACAACTTCCTCGAACGACTGTAGCGATTTATTTTCCGCCGAAAACCGGCAGTCTATTCATTTTTACGATCGCAATGGAGTATTCGAGCAATCTGCCCATTTGTTTATGCTTTTCCCTGTCGCGATTCGCGTAAGCGTACTTGTTTTATTGACCGTAACTAACTGTTTACCCCCGTGTTTACAATTTCTGTATAACAGTTCGTGCACCGGCACAGAAATCCGATATTACACCCACCATAGTTGGCTTCAATAAATTAAAATGTTGAACTTTTGTTTCTTTTCGAGTGTACGTATTTCAATATGGCAAATGTTAGGGCGTTGCGTGCACCGTTGATTAAAAATGCTATTCCTTCCGCGAACTCTGTTTACGCTAGAAAGAATGGCCGTTAAACCTTTGTTTGTTCACAATATCAAAATGTAACTGTTAGCTTTAGATGATGGATTTTAATTCTTTAACGCACAGGGAAGAATCATACTCCTTTAAAACAAGAATATTAAAAAGTTAATTGAATAGAGTTTCTGACATTTGGTTTTCTTCTGTATATGGGAGAATAGGAAGTCTATGTTTATTATTTTAGACGGTTCATATACCTGGAAAATGTTATTTATTGTTAGGTGCAGCATTAAAGCATTGAAACATTGAAACAAGTGAAACGTTGAAGCTAAGTCAAGGAAATGTTAAAATCAAAATCAAAATTGTACTATGTTGCCCAAATTGAATAATTTAATGTAGAAATAAAGCACAACTGAAAAACCTAACTCTTTTCACAACAATACCTTGTTTCTTTCTTTTTCAAATGTATAGTTTGGGACGTTTTGCGATAAATGAAAAATATTGTGTGAAAAATTAACTAGTCCAGTGCATCCTGTATTTCGTACGATTAAACTAGTAAAATTAATGGAACCGTGTAAGTTTCCGATTAAGGAACAGTAGGTGAAGCTAGAAATGTGGGTCGCCGTCACGAGAAATCTGTGTTTCGTCACAATAGGACACCAAGGGCCCAAAGACTGGGTCTCCAGATAAGAATACAGGTTTGTGGGACTCTGGATCTAGTAGGCTAATACCTTTCACGTAACACTTTTTTGTTCTATGTTGTCTTTAAACTATAATTGAAGATCTTTATGCATTTAGTGCACAGTGAAACACAAGGGAGAATGCACATTTTAATAATGCTGTCTTTGCATTACAATTACTCGACTGCGGATTTTTATGTAAAATAAAAATTGTTAGTATTTATTACAAGAATTATTTCTTTTCTCAATAAGTTTATAGCAATCTCATCAAAATAATATGAGAAAATTGTTAACTTTCACTAAGTTTATTTGGTAATTTTACGCTTCGGAATACACTGCAGTTACATACAATCGGTCATATAGTTAGTGATGACAAATTATATAACCAATTTCTACGAAATATTCAGCAAATACATATATAAATTATATGAATCTACAAAGTACATTTTCTAAATTTGCGTTACCCAAATAAAACACTTGTAGCAAGCAACTTTTACTATTTTTTTCGGAATTCCAACTAAATGTCATTTTTCCAAAATCTTCTTGTCGTATGGTAAACTAATACTTCTAGCTTGACATAAAAACTGAGGTCAATTTATAGAACAGTTATTCTGTTTTAAAGTATCTACTGTTAATTATATGACTGAGAACACTAAGATTTAAAAATGTTTTTCACCGACGTTTCTCAGGGTGCAGTCGACATCGGGATACTGATGCGTATCTAACGTAACACGCATGTCCACAGACGATGGGACGCGTATCGTCCGTTGGTTACAATATTAAACTGCCCGCGGTTTTGTTCTAGCAAACAATGCGTCGCGAATCAACGCGTGGGCGATGAATGATACATGGACGAAGCCGTATCCGTGAGCAGATCTGTGCGGTGGTAATTCGAAACATGTAATAACGACGAGCATTTAATATTCCGCGGAGAATAGAACCACGGGTGTACGAACAGCGTCGAAATTAATTGAAATTCTTGCTTAACATTAAGGAACTCGGCTGACAAGTGCCACAAGCGAAAACATTTCTGTTTGGTACAATCTACAGATTTATTGCTAGACTGCGGATTTTTATGCAAAATAAAATTTGTCTGCATCATTTGCTAGAGACTGGAGCCAGATAAACGTTTAATTCTTACTTTAATAATTTTAACAAGCTGAAAACACTAGATTGACATTATTAGATCGTTTTAAATGGCCGCTATCTATTTATTCACATCATTTTATGGTACAAACCTGATCTTTAGGTCTTATCAATTTTTATTTAGATATTTCACTTTCAAATAAAGTTTATTGTAATATCGATCAACGTGATTTTCAACTGTTCTTTTTATACGTGTGGAAAAATAACACACACACATAAATAGACTGCGAATATTTATGAATAGTAAAAATGATTTGCATCAATTGCAAAAACAAGAGCCAAATAGACAAATATAAATGTCTTTCTTGCTTTATTAATTGAAATAAACTGGTACTAATAATTTCATATTGTTAAATTCTTTTAACCTGTCCACTGCTTTAAATTGCATTTATTCCTTGTTGCCATAAGTAGCCCAATATTTTAAGAGAAGAATATTGTAAGAGAAGAATAATTTTGCGCAGAAAGTGAACGTGCTTAGTTTTGTTGGCTCGATCAATGGAATTGCAATTAAACACTACCTGTTGTTAAGCAACAACCTAACAGTTACTGCGACAAAAATTTTCTAAAGCAATGCAACTTTCGCCACTAATGCATAACACCGTCACGGGGATTGCCTAATAAGGGTGCGCAAGGATACTTAATGGCCCTCTTTTGCCCATTAGAGTTCCTTTCTTAAACGCGCCTAATTGACGGCGAAGTGTGAAAGCTCGCGAGCCCGTCTGCTATTGCTACCATCTCGTTCGTTTATCTTCATATCCCATATTATGCAATATCGATAACGTGCGCGATTAGTAGAACACCGTTCCAACGATTCTAGGCACTCACGGGTTAACGACTTATGGGTGCAGCGAATCGTTGCAGATGTAATCGAACGCTTATGTCTTCTAGCTCTGCAAATACTAATCGAATTACTACCTTCGAATCTTTTTCTATTTCGAGAAGAAACTATAAATATCCAACACAAAGCTATTTAATCTCTTAATAATTTTAATGAAGCCGTAGTACCAAACTATACTGCTGGTTTCAGTGGCTCGTTTAAGTAAAATTTATGGATTAACATTTTTAATCATTTATAACTCGGCAACCAATTGACCAATTTCATATGAAATTTTCAGCGTGTATACAACTTTTTACATATTTTAAAATTTCTTAAGCAACTACATATCGTTCATTCATAAGAAAAGTGACATAACTCAACAATATATTTCTTATGAATGAACGAATATCGTCTAGTAAACTAATCAGTCTAGTTTAGCATAAAAGCAGATGTCGTTTGGTCGATTTATAAAAATGTTTTTCGGATATAAAGTATGTGGCATCAATTATGATACAGACTGTAATTGAAATTTCTGCCTAAAATTTCAAGGATAGCATCTTCATGTGTGCTATTATTGATGCAAAGTTTAACAAGATTTTCTCATGCCAGTAAACCGAACTCCTCGAAGTAACAAGATCTCTATTCTCGCAGATTGGTTTAAACGAACGGGAACGTTCGTGATCAATGTTCCTATTTTAGGCGAAACTGGCCGAAGTGATGGGACTTCTGGGATCAATATACATAGTGGTCCCGATCGACGGCTAAGGTTCGCAGGATCTCGTATGTCCTTCAGGACGAGTGACACCGGAGAAGAGGATCGTTTCTCTTCGAGGATCGTGCAGACACGGTCCGACAGCTCCTGCGAGAGAAGAATCGTCGTGAGAGCGATTTTCGCATTAATCGGGTATCGTGTTGCGGATCTTCCATCTCGCGAAACAAATCGCTCTAGATCGGTCACGGGATCTTGCGAACGATCGTCGCTCTGACGTCAGCATCCAGTTATAATAGGATTTCGGATTCGGAGTATTATACAATGGCAGTCGCGCATGTATGCCTTGCTGCAACATTTATTCATCAATTAACCATGAACCGATCAATTCCATATTCATATGTGACGGTCTAAATCCACTCGGTAATGTTCATAGCGTTAGCCAACACTGTTAAAGATTATATGAAAATTTATATGCGATTCTGTCTCGTGAACTTGACACACTTGATTCATAAAAGAGTATAAAATGTTCGTAATAGCAACATTAACCCTTAGCACTCGAGAACACCTATGAGATGTCACTAAAAATTGCTGTACCATTATTTAAAATATTGTTTACAATATTAGATACGTCGGTATCTAACCAATTACTAAACATTTAAGTATTGCGTAAGATATTATATCAATTTCATATCTACCAAATGTAAAAAATCATAAAGAATGGAAATATTCTAGTTCAAAAGAAAGGTTTGATTTTCAAGTTAAAATAGCTCCGAATACAAAGTAACTACAGAGTACAAAGTACAGAGTAACTACAGCTTCCCACAATCGATGCAGAACATTTTTATTTTGCATAAAGATACGCAGTCTAGTGATAATACTATGGTAAAAATTAAATTTTCTGGTCGTTCACTGTCTTCATTTATGAGATAAACGATAAACCTGTAGATTATAATAGTATAGCTTGATTGAAACATTTGCATTCTGAAGTCGAACATTTCGTATGCAACTACTTAATGAAATTAAAAACACTATGAAAATATTCGTCTCACAAGTAGCCACAGGAAGTTTATAAACAATTTCCCAACATTGATATCGCCGTATTTGAATAATCGATGTGTAACGTATCATAGCGATCTAATCCAGTATAATTACACATTGCAACATACAGCAAACAGTCCGATGTAGTTACACGATTTTTTTATGTGTTGTCCATCGATTGCATAATGCGTCGACAAGCACCGGAATCAATGATTACACGCGCAAATGGAAACTTCGTTTAGGTTCCCGTATGAACGGCGTCGATAGGGAATTACTCATTGCTGATTGGTATCTTATAATCGCTGCACCGTGCGCCGGCAATCGAAGGGAACTGGTTTCCTGTCTAAACTAAGGAACGATAGAGTTCAATCGACCACAACCGTTAAGCCACCAACCCGGCAGAAAATTCTTTCCTTTTTCTCCGATCACCAATGCTGCGAAAGAAACTGACCGACTGAAGTTCCTCGTCGAGACACTTTGCTACAATGAGACAACCTTTTCTGGTCGGGAGACGTTGCACAGTGGCCTATTTCAACGATCTAGCTAATGATCCACATGTATTAAATCGCATTAGAAGTCGATAATAGTATGTCATTTAGCCAGGAAATATAAAAATTATTGCAAAATATCCTATCTAAAAATGTAGTTCACTTCGTTTACTCTTGTGATGCTGAATTATCGCTTTCAGATTCTCTCTAATTGCGTTTTTACTGTATCTAACAATGCTATTTAAAAAATATGTATTGTTATCTTGCACTATTGAACGTTGAATTTTTTATTATATGTTGTTGAAGCTAACGTCGAAACAAATCCAAACACCTACTTTACTGTGGCTTTAAGTTTTTAAATAATACTGGAATATTTTTGTTCCGCTAAATCATGAAAATCGTCCACTGTGTTTGTCACATAATCCGGAAAGAAAATGTTTCGAACAAAAGTTAATCGAAATTCAGTCGTTTATAAACCCCGATAGAGAAAAATTACAAAACATTTTTGTTTTGATGAAAAATTCTGGTCACCTGAATTTTTTAAATGCCACCATATATTTTTTATTATGCATATTATAGATAACGTCAAGACGAATTCAATCACCTACTTTACTATGGCTTTAAATCTTAAAATAATGCTAAAATGGTTATGACCCACTAGATTGGCATTTGCGCCCACTGTGCGCTGCAACGATCTGCAACAGGTCATCGGTGCACATTCACATCCTTCTCAGCTAATCTCTGTACAATCTTCAGAAAATTGAAGCATCTATTAGGTTGTCCTGTTGCAATGCGAATTCGTGTTTTTCAAAGGTGAATTACAGAAAAATAAATTACAGACATTGCTCTTTATGATGTACTTTGTGAATGTACTTGTGAAGAAATTTTTTTAATCGAATAATGACACTGCATGCAAAGTGGATCATTTGTCGTAATTGTTTCTAGTGTACATAATTAGTGAATGTTTTTATCCAACCAATTTTGAATTTACTTAGATCACTGTTACATCACTGTTTCATTTTACAAAAGCAACGTTTACGAGATCTTCATTTTATATGAACAACTGTTATGAGATTTTCATTTTACATGAACCACTGTTACGAGATCTTCACTGTACATGAACAACTGTTACGAGATCTTCATTTCATTGAACGACTGTAGGCGGTTTCCAATTAATTTTAGACACTACTGCAGTTCAGAACGTCGCGTCATTTCAAGGAAAAATAACGTAAGTCATCGTACAATGAGATAACCGAAAAGTGAGTTATGCCCTCGGTTCCGTGACAGTCTGCGAAACACCACTTTGTTGAACGAATTATATAAAATCAATTTCCCCAACACCGTGCGACTGAATGAAACGGTAGATGTCCGCGTGCGTGAGAGCAACACGTAGCGTAACTATCTGCGTGAGTATGTGTGACGAAAGTGGTACACGGTTCCTGTTCCGGCGAGGAATACTAATGCGAAACAGTAGTGCAATAAAATGCGACGATATTGCGGCAATGCCGATATTATATCTATGCACACTTTGCTACTCGAATGGAGTAAACATGAAATGAATAACCCAAAGATGTAGACTGCAACACTGCAAATGTTGCCCGTAAACGTAAGAAAGACATCCATCTCCACAACGCACAGAGACTCATCAAAAATCCCTCTCAACTAGAACCCTTCAAGAACGACATTAGTACACAGACATTAGTGCCTGAGAAATATTTCGAAAATGATTAAGGAAGAGAAGATGGTGTTGTGTTTCTATGCATTATTGCTCGCCTTCGATAATTTGAAAATGGCTTGGGAAAATATCTTGATAAACTGAAGATAACATTTATGATAGGTTTGTCTGTTATAGATGAGATTAAATTAGAGTAGATTAGATTAACAAATGTCATAGGATATGGATGGATGGATAAATGGATGGAGGGATGAGTGATATAGTAAATCTGTAAGACCACGAGGCCGAAATTAAATAAATTAATAAAAACATAACATATATGTACATACATTCTTAAATGCTCTGAATGCTTCTGACGTTTTAAATTGTACCAACTCGTTTTAACCCGTCTAATAATAATAAAGAAATTGATATATTGAATAATTACCCTTTAATGCACCTGCGCAGTATCGATGAATTTTTGTTCAAATTCTGAGAGGTGTTTTTATTTACTTTTCGTCGAGTATTTGACCTTTTCTGCCCGCAGAGTAACATAAAGGTCAAAGCGTCTCACATTTGAATTTCCACGTTTTCTTACGGAGGAGGATTTGACGAACTGCGTGGGCGTATAGAATATCCCAGTCTGCGATAAAGCCGACGGGAACAGAGAGAAAGAGAAAAAGAGAGAGGATCTAGGCGAGTCGAAAGGACTTCCGGCGTCCGCCACCCGGAACATGATAGTTGCTCGAGCGAGAATGCGAGTTGCTCTCGCTATAACCGAAGAAGAACTCGCTATAACTGAAGAAGAGCGGCGCGACTCAGCGAGAGAGCAGCCGCGTTTCACGTTGAAACGATCAGATGACCACGCAATCCAGTAACGAGCATTTCACCTATTCATCGTGGAACGTCGACGACAATGCCGAGCATTTTTACACTAACAATTTCTGGTGTCAACCGTCCGCGAGCGTAACGATCGTGCGATTTTCCGCTGAAGGAATGTCTCCTGTTGCGCGATCATACGCCAGTATTTTCTGAAGAGAGACTGTCTTTCTCTCTTTCTCTCTCTCTCACTCTCTCTCTCTCTCTCTCTCTCTCTCTCTCTCTCTCTCTCTCTCTCTCTCTCTCTCTTTCTCTGTCTGTCACTGTTCTTCGAGGAATCTTACATAGCGGAAATCCGTAGGATGACCTTAATCGAGGCGGATAGTTCGATAGTAATGTGTCCGTAGCGGGTTAACGATTATTAGAGGGCACTTCAAGGTCACAGTGCCGGATGTCTGCGGGTTAAAGTAGTGTTATTGCTGCGACAGATGGTAAAATTTCTAAGTATAGTCACTTCTATCGAAATGAAACGCTGAAACTGCAGTGACTCGTATAAAAATATTATGACTAGACTATAGTCGTTAGATGAGGGGAGGGAGCACGAATTCAGGGGAAAAAGTTACCCTCTCTTCGCCAGTACCGGAAACATGCGCGACAGAGACGAAACGCGTCACGTGTCACGCGTCGTGGAAAGGGAAGGTACAATGGGAACATAACTCTTAATCTGGCGACTCTGGACTACACTGTGGATTTTATACGTATATGACAAAACTCATTAGCACATTAGAAGAATTTCAAAATACCGTTGGATTACTTCCAGCTAGCTGAAATTATTCAGAAAAGAAATAAATGTCTACGTAGCTTCCATATCCGGCAATTAATGCAATTTTCATTTCGCATAAAAATAGTCTAATAATGACTCACCTAAGCAACTAGCATCTACCACTACCGAGAGGGATCCGATTCAAGTCCAACTCGCAGTATCTCCGATATCCCGAGCCTGAACGGGAACCACAACCGGAAGGCCTTGCAAAGGTGCTACAGGTGTTCGTGTATTCAGATAACCGTGCGTTTACCATTTGAACACGATAACTTCAATGGAGTACGGGGAAGAGCAGGAAAAATGTCGCCGCAGGCCGATGTCCAATTCCACCTGGCTTTAGATCCTTTCTTGCCTCAGCCCGTGACCATCCGAGGGGTTTAAGGAGATTAGACCGGAGTAGAAAGATGATAGTAGCTACCCGAGATTATTCTAGCCTCCCTTCTGGAGCCGTTTCACGTGTCTCTGCCGAGGGGCTGTGTCCGATTGCAGACAATTTTGCTTGTCTGAGTAAACGAGATGGAGATCAGGAAATGAATGGGTTTGCGGAAATGATGGCGAATCATAGGAACTATGGAAAATAGTTCTGAGTGCCAAGGATTAAATTGTTCTAGATACATTTTGTTTAATTTTTCTAGGGCCTGAAGAATTGTAGTGGGTCCTAAGTAGTGCGTCTAGGACCTAAGGTGCCTATCGCATGATCTTTCCGTTTCCCTTACGGTGTCCTATTAGCCACCTGCTTTTCCACCTGGTTTTTCACGACGCCCTTCCGCTCACTGACGGAAATTGGTCTGTTCTCTTTAGCCTTGACTTTAAAACCAGTTTTCGTGGATTAAAAACATGTTTAGGTTCTCTTAAAGCGTTATCGTGAGAATTAGGTAGGTACTATGTCTAGGATGTTCATTGGATAATCCCTCTCTTGCCTTTAGAAAGATCTGTTGGCCATTTTGTGACCTTCGCACAGTGCTCTTCTCTCTGGTGTCTCTTAGAAATTTGTCTATAAACCGACTACTGTGACTAAGCTTCCCATAATTCTCCTCTGGTCACGTAGGTGCCTAATCTTCCCATGTTCCCAACCAAGACATTTCCGAATCGTTTCCTGAGGATTGTATTTTTAGAGCCGACACGTTCGCGCGGTTTTATCGGATTACGTATCGACACGAGATAACGCGTTTCTCCATGTTTCATAACTTTTTGGGAAAATCTTTGCAGTCGTGTATACCATAATGCCACGGTTTTATTTGATATAAAATTATTGCATTATGGATGTGTGAAATCCCATACAGTCTTTATAGGAAAAGCAATAAATTTATTAAAACGAAATAATATATTAAGTTTGTTCTGTATTATGGAGAAATACATTCCAACAAAAATAATGAATTTATGTCCCGAGGGTGCTACCACCTGGACCGACGTGAGCTGATCGATAATTCTTCCCGAAACGAATAAATCAAAAATAACTTTCTTATGTGCTGTCAGTGTACACGAAAATTGCGATTTTCGAGGTATGCGACTAAACGATTATCAATTCTTTAAGTTCCCCCGTATCAAATGAGGGAATAGTGACAGGAATTAATACTGGTAAGGAAGAAGGAACTCTGCTGCAAGGCGTTCTAATGATTAACCGTTCTAATGACACCGATCTATGTTAAACACCGTACATCATCCGCATGACATCCTGCAGATCCCGGCGTCGTGTTCGTCACGAACACGCGAACCATGACCTGTCCTCGATAGGTCGATGACTAGTATAAAAGAAAAAACAGAATGACCGTATCTTATCGTGGGAACAAAAATTTCTAAAAAAACTATTGTCGTGTTCTTAATATCATTTTGTATCTACAATAAAACAACTCGTGAACATATATGTATTATTATTCTGTAACCCATAGCAGTCGAGAGGTGACTCAGAAAGAGACAGAATAACTAAAAATTGCTGTACCATTATTCACAATATTGTTTACATTATTAAACATGTTGGTATCTCATCAATCACTACACATTTAAGTATTGTATGAAGTATTATGTCAGTTTCATATCCATAAAATGAAGAAAATGAAATATAATGAAATTATTATAGGTCAGACGAAATGTTTAATTTCCAAATTAAAATAACTCCGACTGCAAAGAGTTAATCTCGTATGAAACCAGAAATACCTGAGTCAATCTCATAATATTCACTATGCTCCTCTCAGTAAACACACAATAAAAAATTTATTACTGTCGTAAGGAACAGGAAGTGACCTCGTATTAAATAGAAAATAAAATTCTTACGTTCTTCATGACTCTTTCTGCTTTATCCAGGGGAATTTATATTCGTTAAACATATTCCCCGTTTAATATCTACGTTCAATGAACGCGTAGAAATGTATTTCGTGTGAATACTAATCAGTAGAATATTAGTTTGCTTATCTGAGCACGTTCGAAATGGACGAATTCCGATAATAGAGGTTCACTAGCTATGTTCACTAACCATCGGCTGCTGTTGTTAGATTCGATAATAGCAATCAACGTTCAGAAAATTTCATCAAACAATTTCGATCCAAACACTCGGTTAGAAAGTCAATCTATCAGCGTTTGGATAGTATAGTTGAACCGTTAATTTTGACCGGTGATGGTAGGGTTAGTGTTAAAGACAACAACTTCACCCTCAATAACAACAAGACTGCGGATCGTGAAGCTAAACAAAAATTTTATATGTTGTTCTAGTACATCACATCTGAGAACTGTCAGACTTCATTGTATTCATTCATCAAACGCTGAGCAAAAACTTTACATTGTTAATAGACTGTCAGTTTGATCCTGTCGAAGCATCGACAATTGAACTCTAAGAAATGATTGAAAAACAAACAAAAAACGTTGGAGAGTCGTTGAAACCAAGATAGAACGTCGGAGACAGATTATCCGGGAGCCGATCATGGGACTAAATAATGGCTCGTAAAGTTAAATGCCGCGGGAAGGTGTAAAAGATATGGAACTGTCTCTTCGAAAATGCCGCGAACCGGACAGGCTTAAACAAGTGCCTCGTTAAATCAACCCGTTTATCGTCAGCGAACGAGACAAAGTTCCATTGCGCGTGCACCTTGGAGAAACGCGGACGAAAGAACATTACGAGCGCTTTACGCGATAGACCGCCGTTTAAACCCTTTCATAACGCGAAATCCGCATTGATGACTGTAAAAACGGAGAACCTGACGCCTCTCGCAACGATAAAACACAATTCGTGTACCGATATTTATGCAATCTCCAACTTTCAAAGGTAATGTGCATTTCATTGGGCACAATCTATCAGTCTCATAAACACCATTTGTCTTATTCAGACAAACGCGTAGACCAATGTTAAGTATATGATAAATCTATGCTTGTTCACGTATTTCGTACGTTTATAACATTCTCTAGCGTGCATAATGAAAAAATTATTATTACATTCTTTTTTCTACATTGAGTCAATGCTAGATTTTGAATGGTTTTAAAAATATAGTTGCTAGTCTAACAATTTTTTAATTTTATAGCATCCCCCGACGTGCGGAATGGAATTGTTAAACCTCTTGCATTAGATAATCATTTATAGGAGTTCTCAGAGGCACAAACAATTTTAAGATTTTGAGGTTGTCAGCAAATGTGTTGCACAGATTTGTTGATTTCGAAACAACTGTTTGGACTGCTAATTGATAAAATAGCGTAGCAAAATTCGACAACGAAGTCAAACCTGTAAAAGGAAGCTGCATAAAAAAAATGATTAAATGATACAATATTCCATTATTGTAACAAGATCTATTGCATTTGGAACAAAATTGACGAAGAATGATTAGAGAGAATACGAAGAAGATAAAATATTATTCCAAGAATATAAATTGCAAAGTACTAGGAACAGTTTCCTACGCGAACTATTGCATCCTCTTTCATGTTTCGCATAATTCGCGACAGGGATCGCGGCTGTACAGTTACAGAAACGCGATTATCCGGTCGGCTTCTCACGAATGGTTCCGAAAGCAAGGTTCGCCGGTAATTAGCGAGAAAATGTGGTTATTTTGCATACTAGGGTTCGCGCCGCATACGGAGAACAATTCGAGAGCACATAGCGAGACATTGCCGCATAAGCCGCGAAAGATTCGACGTCGTTGAACTTCCGGTTCATCTATTGCACGGTATACTTTTTTTCATGGACACCGTTACACGTGAGAAAAGCCGACATCCAGTTTTTCTCGGGCGCAGCGAGAGACAGACACGTAAAATACATGAACGTTCGGGGGGAAAATTATTTTTCATCGTTGAATTTTACCCGTATGTATTCGTATACATACTTAGACGCCTGCATAAATCACGTTTGCACAAGTTATTGCACCGCTCATAATGACAAACGCACGATAAGGATTATTTTTCGCCACCTTGCGCAACGAGCTTGCATTATATTAGTACATTATCATTCTTTTTTAACAGGAAGGATGATAATTTTTAATCTTTCGGCGAGAGCTGTTATCTTCTCCATCTATAGAGATAATGTTCCTGTGTATACTAGATTTACAAATTAATTCGTGGCTTGTTCTTCCTGAATTTATTACGTTTTTATAAACAACTAAATTATCTGAAACAATCTCCATCACTGTTTACGCATTTACGGCATCTTACAAATAATTAATATAATGATTAAAATAGTCGAAATAAAAAAAGTTAGTTTCATGGTTAATTCGTTAATAACTGAGAAACCACGAATTAATTTATACAACTAATACTTGTGCTGCATTGCATTTTACACCGATCTATCTGTTCGTCTAAATCGTAACCGACGATTTTGTTACGAATAACAAATAAATTCTTGAAACCATTACACGTCAAGCATTATCTCAATAACAAAAAAGAACGCAATAAGAATTATTTCATCCTGAGCACTCAAAATGGTCATAAAGTAAAACATTCTTAAATTAGGTTTTACACCGATCAATGCGTTCAACGCACTACATACATTATATCGTTTCTTCGAATGATGGGCGATTTTCTCACGAATGGCGGCAAAAGGTGACTCGCGAACCCGTGGGATACCATGGGACATGGCCCCTTCGACTCTCCATTTGGTCTCCTAGGGTTATTACCAGGCAAGACAACCATCTGTAATTGGTCCGAATGCCGAGCGTGCGAGCGAATCACGTGTCGTGTGTATATCCGCGACCGAGACCGAGTCGTACTCGTTTTCCGTGCTAGACAGTGCACACTCCCGTTTCCGTTTTCATACGCCGGATGTTGAACTCCCAGGGAACCATCCTGCCACGGGTAAACACCGATCCACCGACTAGAACGTTCGTCGCTCACCTTTTTTCACCGTTCCTGCCGCGATGTTTCTTTTTCCTCTCTTTTTATTCGGGGAAAATCCGTTTTTTGGCAATCTTTGTCTGGTCCAGCGGTTCTCAATCACGTCACAAAAATATGAAGGACTCTCGTAAAGATTGGGATACATTAACGCATTATTTCTGTTTATAAACAAACTTTTCATGAGCATTAGACGCAACAAATCGTGTTCAGTGTAGCTGTGCCAAGAAAAGACTGAAAATATGTCCTAAACGTTAAATCGTCTTGACTGTATAAGTACCAACCGAGTCTTCAAAGTAAAAATTTAAACATAAAGATTTGGTACTTAATGAGTTTCTTTTGAAATAAGTATTATAATTCGTATGCCGAAGAGGGCGGTCCGTCGTTAAATAGAGGAAGTTTAAATTTTGTAGACCAGTTTTTAACCATAGGACATGAATAAAAACTGACTCCCTTTACCCACGGTAAAAATAAGCCTTAAAGGCTCGAACACTTTTGTTAATGGCTAGCATAGTATCTGTTTTCGCCTGGAAAAGTTCTCTGACCACAATGCAACCGTAACTTTAGACGCGGCGTTCACGCGTTCCGGAAATATATGTTTACACGTATCTAGCAGCTTAATTTTCTCTGGGGACGTCGAACGCTGCTTCGAACAATTTCCTCTGTGTCTACCGATCTGTGGCTGTAGAATCGTGTTTTACACTTTATAAGACCCCAGTAGCTTCGCATTTGCATTTAGATAAGAGAACATTTGTAGCTGTTCTCAATAAAGATCAATATCTTGCATGGAATTCAAAAATATCAAGAATTAATTGCATCCTCCTAGAACCTATGTTTAAATCAAGTTTATAATGCAAATTAAATTTTAGTAGAATTAACTTTACAATCATTATGCATTTGCAAATAGCGAGACTACAGATCTGCATACTAGCTCGTGTATGCTCCATTTCCATGATATATTTCGTAAAAATCAAAATAAGTTAATGCTTTCCCAACGATGAGGTTTCTTGTTATTCAAATAAGTTAAAAATCTTCTCAGATCTTCTTTAACATACGCGTTTCCTTCTAATTTACAAATTCACGGACGCTATAAGTACACAAGAATCCGCAATCAACTACCAACCAACAAAAAGCACGCTAAAATAATTAAACCAAACGAAGTAATTATTACATAAATTTAAAATTTTCAAAAAAATTTGATCTATGTACAAAATATCACAGTAATTAATTCCCAGAGAAAATTGAATCGACTCCTACAGATTTAAGATCGCTAGATCCCCTAATCCTGCTCATCGGGACGAGTGTCGACTTTCCGATAAACAATCTCGTTTTTATCATGACCGTGATCACCACACGAACTGCTCTGGTATGCGAAAAGCTATGTATTTAAGTACAACATCCAGAAGTAAAATTAATTCACCCAACGGCGAAGCGAACCTAGAATAGATTATCCAAGAACGTCCACGATCAACACGAGCAAAATCTTCCAGCAATGATCTTCATAAACTAGTTGCACGATGCGATTAACCATGAGTTCGGCTCGATCGCAAATATTCAGTGGCGCTGGTGAAGGAGATTATCGTTTTAATGCTAAATGCACCGAGAACTAAAAGCAATTGGAACTTATGTGTTGCCTTATGAGAATTTCAAGATGTTAGAGTAGCATTTACTGGGATCATCCGCGATGTTTACAATAATATGTGTTTGAATAAAGGAATTCAAGCAATAATTTCCCACAAAAACATCTTTTATTACAATAATTTTAAGAATTGTGAATGTGCTGATATGTGTTGCCTTATGAAAATTACGAAATCGAATTCACTTAAATCTGTCCCAATTTTTGCAATATTATATGCTTGAATGGAGCAATTTATTCAATAATTTTTAATGGGAGCATCTAGACAATAATTTTAATTTAATTTGTTAATACAGCATAAAATTTGTATAATGGTGACCCCAAAAAATGTTACAATCGAGTTCACACCGATTTTTTTTACAATTTTTAAAATATGTGCTTTATTTAATAGTTTCTCAAGGAAGCTCGTTTATAATTTCACCAATGGTGAAATAAAAGGTCCAAACCTGGTTATTTCATCAGGCCTGGTATGTTCTGTGTTAAAAAATATTTTCTCCCTCACGAGTGCATCGATCGAGGTCGGGATCGAGATCGAAACGAACAGTGGTCACGATTCTGCAATAGTCTCATTGATTGGTCGCTCGCTAGACTGAAACAGGACTCGCCTGCCGTCGACTAGTCACATGATATCGCGGGAATGGCGCTGCTATTATAAGCAAAACGTCGTAATTACAGGGAGGAAACGTTGCATTTCTACTTCAAGGAAAAATGCTCGGCATTAGAGCCGACATTAAGAAACACGAGAACTTGTTACTTCGTAATGCAATCAAATATTCTACACCAAAAATAACAATCATTCTCAAAGAACGATCCAAAGCGCGATGTGTCTCTATCGATCTTATATTAAAAATCTACATTCCCTCTTCGTCAATAAATCATCATTGGACAATGAAGAATTAAGTAAAAGTTTTACAAAACACAATAATATCGAAAGATTTTGCATTCGTTTTGGCAACTCACGCTAAAATTGTACTATAAATAATGATTTTCTTTTGTTTACGGATATGATTGGAATGGAGTTTTTTTTTTAATTAAAAGACTATCACGTACTACCCACTCGCGCCTCGATACGATCGTTATTTCGACTGTCGATCATCACTTCGACTGGTGACACATACTATTGCATACTATTACACATTATTGAATATTGCAACAATTCCTGGATTTTGAGTTCGTTCCAGAACTGTTTTACTTCAACATATTTAATGGCGATTAAATCCTCGGGACGTTATGTTGACACATATTGGCTTACACCAATTTTTGCACTAAACGACTCGAATGGTGTTGTATCCCCGATAACTCCAATCACCAAGCCAACAACATGTCAGGCTAAACATATGAGTCACTAAGATGCGATGATACTGAGCAAACCCTTGGACCTTTTCGCCTTCACGTCATTCTTTCCCTTCCACGTCTTCTTTTCTACAATGGATCTTTCCCACTCCTTTCCACATTTTTCTTTGCAATAGAATATATATATATATAGCAGCTCACTGAAACCAAGGAGCTCATTTTGTCACTTGCGAATTCGAAACCAAAAAGTCATTCTGTTGTATCTTACTTCGCTAACGTGTATATCTCGTAAATAAAACTTCTTTACGATTTATAAAAAGTGTTTTACCCGATTTCGGAAACACGGAATCCAACAATGGTACAAGTGTCTATAGTCTTATCCAAGAAAAGAACGAAGATCATTATAGCACAATGATCAAGATAGAAAGGACATCGGCGCTCTTCAGTTTCCTTCGGGAAACTGGCTGCGGTTTGTAACAAGTCCGCGGTACGATTTCATTGGCTGGTAAGGGAAACCTGCTATTCGCGGCGTCGCATTCTCTTGCCAGGCCAAATTGATGTGTCATTGTCGATTCCCGATGCGGCACAATGCGCCGCAACGTAACACGCCATTACGCTTGGAAAACAAGTACACTACCCTGTCGTGTGCGCGCACACACGCGCGCGTGCCGACGCGTACGATGAAAAAGAGGGAGAGATAGAGGAATAAAGAAAGAAAGACTTGGAAAGCTGGAGAAGAAGAAGAAGAAGAGAGAGAGAGAGAGAGAGAGAGAGAGAGAGAGAGAGAGATGGGGAGCGCTAAGGTACCGCTATGCACCGTCAGGAAAGTCTTCGAGTCGGCGAGTGCAACGGCCTTTACCTGGCTCTCACTCGGCGTGCCATCTTCCTCTAAAAGTTATAGTCCTCTCGTTCGCCAGTGTGAACAGGCCGGACCGTAACGGAACGCGATACATTATTATAAGCCGGCGGGATTTCTCCATTAGCCACTGCGTTACGACACCAAGACACCGTGTCTGCAGTCTCCAGCCGCCGGGACCCCTCGAACTTGACGCCTATGCACTCTCGTCGACCACGAAGATCGCTATCGTCTCGATCCCGATGCCAGAGGGTTGGACCAAAGTAGTGGACAGTTGGACACGCTGTTTTTAAATCGTGCGTTGCAGCTTGAGGATCAGCAACCATGATATTGTTCATTTACCTTGATCCGTATCGATTTGACACAATTTTCACATGTATTAAATGAATATATTCTGCATATCGTTTTATTCATTGTGACATAATAGTGAAGGTAATTAGTCGACTGCGGATTTTTATGCAAAATTAACATTTTGTACATCGGTTGCAAAAATAGGAACTGCATAGGACTACATTTTTCTCTTTAGAGTTTTAGTAAGTTGCAAACAATATAATCGAGTTCTTAAAAGTTTTCAATATATTCTCCATAAATGCATAAAATCCGCAGTCTAATTATTACATTTCTACATAGCTGGTAAAAAGTTATATCGTTAACATTTGTAAAAGTGTATCATGGTGGGCAACACACTCTGTACTGCTATTATGGGGTTGTTAGTACAGTAAATCGTTCCAGAATGCCAGCAATTATTACACACGTGTTCACTTCTTTTGTGGAAGCGCTTCATTCTGATGTAAATGGAGCTTGAATTTGACATTTTGAAATTCTCTGAAAGAAGGTGTGTGTATATGGGGTTGCGCATGTTGGCTTGTGATGCAAATTATGTTCGCCGTCGTGGCGACGCCGTGGAGTTATGGAGCATATGAATATCGCCGTACCGACGCCAACGGAGTGCGAAAAACTGAAAGAATATTCTTGTGAATGGCAAGATTATCTTCTGTCTTGGAGACAATGTGGGAGCTCTCGCGAAGGTGGAAAGAAACTAATCGCCGAGTAACCATTCTAGAATCCTGCACTCTTTATAATCACGAGACTGCGGATCTTTATGCAAACTAAAAACTTTCCAACGCAATTGTGGGGAAGTGAACTTAAATGAAAATAAATTCCACCTTTTAATAATTTTAATAAGTCTCATAACTATTTTAAAGTCAACAATAATAAAGTATATTGAAATGATGTAATTTATTATTTCAATACTACATATGTAGACCGTGAATCTTTTTAATAAGTAAATATATATTTTAAGAAATTTTCAAATTCTTACTATTAATTTTCATCAGAAAACATTTACAGAATAATTGATTATGTTCAAATATTAATAACTGTACTAATTTTATAACGAAATGAAATCTGTGTGAAAGTGCTCTGTATATCTACTTGAAACGCTTCTGCAATGCAAGAATTTACTTACACAATTTTCTTTCCAGCCAAACACCCTACTGTGTGCCGGAGTCATCCGTGACTCCTAGGTACCCCGATCGGAAATACGACGAACGCCGGTCCCGAGCCATTGTCTTATATCGGAATTACTGTATTAGTCAAAAAACCGGCGTGTCTTTATTCTTCGGACTATTTGCTAGCTTTAGACTATCAAAAGCAGAATATGTTCCTGTAGTTTTGAGTGGAAACTCGCCTCGTGTGTTAGCCTAAGGAAAATACAGAGACGCTTCGAGCATAAGTACTAACTGAAAGCATTGCGCAACAGCAATAGGTAAACAGATATCTGCGAGTAGCACACACGTCTCGTCCATGACATTCTTTCCCGAGCTCAGAAGTTGTTCTCACGACAGAATCATAGTCGTTGCGTGCGTGGGCCGAGCTGTTCTGAATATTGAATCGATTCGAGATACTTGTCTATAACAAGACACCGTTGACGCGTGATAATAGATGCTGGAGAAGAACGATGACCGACTAACGAGCATTTCGATGAAACACCACGTGATATCAAATTGCTGTCGATATTTTACATCAATTGCAGATACCTTGCTGCTGAACGCTGTAAGAAAACACCAAATTTGTAACAAAGAGTTATGAAATCCTTCACAACCTCTTCAATTTAATCTTTCATTAATGACTTCGAGAATAGTTTCCACCTTCTAATGACAATAGGAATCAATAGAAAAATATTCCGTAATTTATAAAAATCAGAATTTAATTTTCCATCGATGAGTGTGGGGGTAGCTTTATCCTCTAACATTAAATGTTAACAGAAAATTCAACAAAAAATTCCATACTTCGTAAAAATCAGAAATCAATTTGAATTAGAATAGATTGGATCTATGGTCCTTTTTGAATCAGACAAGAATATGTTACCAATTATTAATTTATTGTAATAAGAGTGGTATAGACCTTGAATTCAATTTAGAACATAAATAAATTTTGTTTTGCCAGGAAATAATCAAATTGCCTGCGCGAAAATAAATTAAAATAAATCTAAATAAGAGGCTTCGTGCTTGTTTCCCCGGAAAGTATTAATTTCAAAAGCTCCCGCGTTCAAGTTTTTTACTCGAGTATGTAGTTTCATTATGAACTGCCCTACAATCAAAGACCAGCATGCAGCTGATTGGCTCCTAAATCATAATACGTTTAACAGGCGTAATGCAATGATTATTGCAATATACTACATACTGCTCATCAGTAAAGCGATGCAGTCTCAGATAAAGTGTGTATTTATCAGCCCAACCAATTTTGTTTCTTCTATTTCACGGTATTCATTCCAAACTGCTTAAAGACCAATCACCGACATCACGCACATGATTGTCCTCACCTACCTCATTCAGTCTGTTCTTACAATATTCGTGTTCATTTATCGTGTCCATTCATCTTCTCTAACCGGTCCTCGATCCTTTATTTTCCATACGTTTTTCGCAATGTTTCAACGAGTCTATTAGCCTAGTTCTACGAGTTCTTATATGTTTCAATTGCGTTCTAAGACGATCGAATAACATACTGTGAACACTGTGTCGTGTATTTTTTTTTACGGCACACCTATGTATCAGCCGACGGTAATGCATATCGACTGCCAATGCTTCTGATACTCTCACTTTTTCCGCGGCAAATTGGAAGTGTACACATGAGAGTCTTCTTGTGGTCAACGATGATCACTGTTAATCTGTAAGACTGCTTTCTGTGGCACTTCAAGAACACTGAAGCCTTTCAAGTACTGACCTCTAAATACTGCTGTGAGACGACGTGACAAGAGGATTTAAAAAGCCAGACACACAATGATGATCGAAAATTGTTGGTGGAGTATCCAAGCATAATTGACAAGATTCTGAAGGTGCAGTTAAAATCAGGAAAATTGACAACAGACAAAAGAGTCCAACAGAGGTAATAAAAAACGATCGAGTGTATTTGGAGGAGGCAAACAAAGATGACCAAGAATTGTTAGAGAAGTAGTCAAGAACAAAGATTCTACAAGGGTAGCCAACATTAAGAAAATTCTAAGAAGTAGCCACAGGTAACCCAAAATCTTCTGATTAGGTAGGTAATGACAATCACGAAGATTTTGAAGAAGTACCCGAAGATGATCAAGAACCTTCTAGTTAGGTAGTCAAAGGCAATCAAGAAGATTCTGAAGAAGCAACCAAAGATGACCAAAGAGAATCTAATTGACATAGTCAAAGATGATCAAGAAGAATTTGGGTGGGCCTGCAGCGAAATACGACCAATAATTACAGATCAAATAGTCAGAGGTAGCAAGAGAGGGCTTAAAAAGCAGCTACAGATAAAAGATTGTGATTGAATAAAGACGACCAAAAGTATCAAATTAAACAGCCAAGGATAACCAAGAGGACTCTTAGAAAATAGTGAAAGGTGATTCAGTAGTTTCTGATTGACTGGCCACAAAGATTTTGACGAGTAAGCCAAAGCCAGAAAATAAAAACAAAAAATGATACACTATTTAAAACTTTCATCCGACGCAAAACGATATGAATGATAGAAAAAGGTTATGGCTACTTTAAAGCATATTTAAACCTCTTCTTCCATGTTCTACCATATAATTTTCTATCATTCTATCGCCTGTTTCCTCTAACGTATATCCTTTTGGTCAAGTTACATAGGAAAGCCAAGCCCGTTCTTCCGTTGTAAGATTATCAGGGTGGAGAAATTCGTCCAAAAAATGCTCGCGCGAACTCTTATCGTCTGCATCGTGGAACCTTTCCGGTAGTTCCCGTTTCTCAGTCTCTGATTAACATTTTTGTTGCACACACAGTCCCAGGCCCCTATCGTAGTGGATCCCCGTCACGTTACAGGACGATACGTGTGCGTGGGTAACAGTATCCAGAGCCACCTACTTACACCTGTGTGCGGCTGTTAGTTTCCCGGTAGACAGCCACGTACCGGGCGTACCACTGTCATCGTGCTTCTTTTGCAAGTATAGTACCGTTCATAATGATACGGACGACATTTCTGCGACTTTTTATGTACTTATTATGCAGAGAAATTCCGCTATTTTATATTCGTTATCTTGCACGTCGACAAAATTTCGTAGCGTGGTCTGTGTACGTCAATATCCTTGCAACTCGTAATATTTTTCAATCTAACTTTATTTGTATGCGAAGGAATAAGAAATACAATTGTTACATCCACTGTAGATTTTCAGACGGAGAAATTCGAGCAATTGTATTTTACCACGTTTTTATTAAGTTAACGTTTCGATGAAATTTTATGTCATCACTGAACGGAAGGTCTGTATGCAAAATTAAAATTTTCGGAAGCTGTCACGTGGAAGAGAAGGCGACTAAAAACTTTATTCCTCGTCTCGGGAATTTCCAGATGTAAAATATAAAATTGCTCTCGGATTCTTCCGGAGATTCTACATTTAATAATAAAATCATGTAGTTAAATATTTAATAAAATCACGAACGAGGAGAAGAGAGGAATAAGAATTGGTGGACATTGAAGATGAAATTTGCTTTCATATTCTTCTGAAGATCCTACTGTTCTACATGAAATATTGTACGTACCCAGTTTTATCATAAATGCATAAAATCTGCGGTCTAATTAATATTATATAGAGACGAATAAGAATATATTTCTGACCTCAAGAATTTTAGAACATGGAAAATAATTCTCTCTGGTACCTAATCAATTTTTAGTGTCTTCAATGAAATTTATTTCGAAAAATTGACCGATGCGTCATAACACAAATGCAATTCCGAGAAAATGCACTGTATGACCAAGCAGTAATTATAATTCTGAAGTCCACCGACAAACGGTAGTCAGCCAGTTGTAAAGACAACCGCATTATGCGCGACGTGAATCACGCGAGTAACAGTATTCGAGGACCGCAGACTTACGGTCGGGAAGGTGTCCCGTGGTATCAAGCATTCTAGAAACAGAATCGATGAAACAAGACAGCGGCATAGCGCTTTAGACGGCGAAGAACCGGATACGAGGATCGCTGTTAACCCATTTTTATACGAAGATCGAAACACTATCAACCGGCACAAATCTTGTTCCCAGACAATCTTTTATTCCCCGGTGTTGTCGTCGGAGACTTTCTGCGGAGGCTTTTCTCCGTTTTAATGAAACGATGACGCGCGATTACACGCGTTAGGCGAACCAAGATCCGCGTTCTCGTGACGGTAATCGCGGAAACTTTCTCAGGGTTTAGTTGGCATCCTTCTATCGCCAGAACATTAGCATGTGAACTCCGTTGCAACAGAGAGTATAGAGAGCTGGCTTCATGACTGCGTTACGAATCCAGATAATAACGTCTCGGATTTAGAAGGTGTCCGTGACTGGCAAAATCAAGCAAAATAATGCTGTAATGGAGAAAAATTGTTTTCGAAGCGAGATGAAGACGAGATTAGGCGTGTGCAGTTCTCCGAGTGGATCCGAGGTCTCCGGGACCAAATGACGGCGCACGTTGCTTATACTTGCCTAGGTTAAGCTAGTTCAGCAAGTTTGTTTATAATGTAAGACTATTACGTAAGGCTAAGTTTATCAGGCTTTTAGACAAAATTAATAAAGATTTAAATTCTCTGAAATATTGATAATTAGCTCAACAGAATTTTAACTCAAGTGATGAATCCGTTTCCTTGATTTTAGACACTGTAGATATTCAGGTACACTACAAAATATTAGTGAAATGTTGCGAATATTTTAAGGCAAGTATGCGTTCACTGAAAAGTCAAGTAAACAACTAAGATGTATAAATAGTTTTGCAGCTTTAATATTTACAATTTTATTCAATACATTTACTTGAATTTTATCTCAATCAATGTATATAATAGAGTTCGAAGAATTGTCATCCAGTACCATTTTCGTGAAATTGTTAAACGAAGGTAAAAATGAATGAATGAGATATCGGTGACTGAATGTTTCCATACAGAATTTTAATTTCTAGAACAGTACAAGGTGCACAATGCACAGGAGAGTATAAATACAGAAAGGGGATTGGTATCGTCGAATAATCGACGAGGCTCGTCAATGGCGGAGATCTTTCTAGTGGCTACGTACCTGCGACACCCATTCACAGATACACCTGTTACAAACGTACGACCGCCGTTCACACATATTTATCACGGTCGGCGTATCGTAGTAGCCACCTGCTAGGGTCACGCACACCTTGTTCATTCTTGCTGCATTCGTCAGTGACCGGCGAGTACAATGCACCCGGGGCACACAAAAACCATACAGCTGACGTGTCGAAGGCGTACGAATCTATCTAGATTAAACTCCGGCCTTCATCAGGAGAATTAAAATTCATTTAAAATTTGACATTTGATTTCATCAACCCTCTGATGAACACAGTTGAGTCCGTGTTAACTTGAAATTCTAAATGTTCCATTTCAGTTCTGATATTTTAGCCTGCATTCTAAATTATTAGCTAATTATACTTATAAATAGACTGCGAATTATATGCAAAATAAAAATTGTTTCCGTTGATTACAACGAACAGGAGCCAAACAGACCTTCTTCCTTTAATAATTTTGATAAGCTGAAACATTGGAACTGTTAAATTCTTTTAATTTATTATTATTACTTATTTTAATCATAATGCATAACATTCGCTACTTATTAAGTTAACTAAAAAATCTGCTCATATAGTTTAATGTTTTAAGACAAATTCCTCTTCATTATGCATATTGAACTTCTAGTGTTGTTATTCGGATGGTTGTAATATTTATTCTTGTAAATAATACCATCACTATACTAAAAAGGAAAATGAGGTTTTTATGGCCAAATAGAACTCGTTCAAAAATATAGTAAAATAACAAATTTATATAATAATATGATTCTGAATCTAGCTATGATTACTATGATATTACTAAAAACCGTTGAAAGTACCTGTCATATCTAAGAATTACTTATGCCTCAATGGCCACTGTCGTGAATGGTGGAATTTCCCTGTAAAGCCGGGATGAATTTTTAATTTTTAATTATGCTTTTCTGCTTGAAATATATTATTATCGTTCGATTGTAAAGAGAATCGGTAATCGAGAACGCGATTAGTGAATGAGATTGGACTGATACGTTAATGAACGCATTAACAGAAATCGAAAATTGTGTTCAGAAATAGTTTCGCTGGTACGTGTGACGCGCTCGCGCTCCTTCATAAATTGTGTCTCGCTTCGTGAAGGTCTTTGTGCAACGAACACACATCGAACGGATCGACTGAATTCTTTATGGTCGTATTTACGGCACACATTCCAGCGGATCGCGTTCGACTGGATATTAGAGCCGACCGAACGAACACCCGACAAAAGCGAGGCGAGTGCCTCTGTATTCTATACAATCACACTGTTCAACAAAAATTGTATAATTTTCCTCTCATTATTTCTCAATTACCCATCTCTTTACCACAATGTATTACTTATTCCTATTTATTATATGGTTCCGTAATCATCAAGATATTCGTTACATGAAATTAACTAGGTAATCGAAAAAAATGCCAACAATAAAATAACTATTGTTCTTGAATTGCTCCCATTAATTTTTTTTTTATATTATACACATTTTTGTACATTGTCTCTATGCTTAGAACACTTTGGATTTTTATAATGCAATTTTTATGGCTCAGAAAATTGGATAGTAATTACTGCAGTTTGAAATGTAACTTAATGAAAATTTAGTATTTATATATTACTAAAACTTCCCTTCATAATTTTGAAAGTTGAATTACAGTTCTACAATTCTATATGAATTGTAGAAAATGAAAAATATAGTGCCCACCAAAAACACCAAAGGAAAGTCACATTACTTATGAGATGATCCGATAAAATCCTCCACCAATAACTATCATACTTCTGTATCTTCAGCAGCTGTAAAGAAATCCAAGAAAGACGATGCCTTCCCTAAAGCTCCGCTGTCTACTTATGTCAGAATGTAATGCTTATATACCATAGATTTAAGAACCTGGGCATTGAGAAATTCTGAGAGGTTGTTGATCTCAGGAATACTAGAAGGGTATTGAAGAACAATAAGAACATATCTGAAACTTTCAACTGCCTAAACGTTCTCTAAACAAATACTTAAACATTCATTTGGTTCTAGAAACATTACTGTGATACTGTGAAACATAAGAGTGTCTGTATAATTAATAAATAAAATTTTTATTCGGCTTCTATTTTTTGCAATTGATGCACACCATTTTTATTTTTCATAAAGACTTATATTAATTAATATCAAAGTACCTCCAAAATACCATCAACATCAAATACCAACAATTTCAATTACCACATAAGAAACGTCCGGAAGATAGCAAGTGTATGATCGACTAATACCCCATCGATAGCATCATAAGAAGGAAACAATCGGAGAAGGTAGCCAAGATGTCGACAACCTTTTGATCCATCGATCGGCGCGACGTCGATAGATCGAAAAAGGGGGAAGCAAAAAAAAACAGATTGCACGGTGGAATCGGCTAATAGCTTTTCACGCTCCGCGGTTCTCACAGTTCTTCGGGTCCGTCGTCGATGCCCGTTACACCCTCAACCAGTAATACCAAGGTGCATCGCGGTTGCCCAATATCCCACGAGTTGCGGCTTTCTGCCTGTCGAGCTCGAGGTCTACCTGCTGCTTAACCGAGGAAAGTCCAGACGTATGTATATTTCACACGTTTGTGTGGAGTCGACACGGTTGCATGCGCATATGGCGTACATAGAAACCATGTATTGCTGTCTGAGCATTCGAATGGGCTCCGAAATTCGAGCAGGTGAAAGCTCTCTAGACGTCTGCGACGTTTGCTCAACAACTACCTTGTCAATGGTTTTTCTAACATGGAGAGGTCACACTGGTGAAGTCATCGTTTCTAATTGATCCCTTGCCCTACAATATCGTGTCTAACTCGTGATGAAGATTCTGTACAGATTCTAATAAAAATGTATGTTAATAATTTTCTTTAAACCCAAATAAAATTTTATTTTGATTTTGTTAATCTAAAGCTATTGGAGACCATATAGGTATACAATTTATATCAATTTTCTTCTATTTTAGGAAAGTACGATCTACAAAAAAGTTCTAATCACTGAAACCGTAAAATAAAACGTAGGACAAAGGATTAAACTTTTTCTGGTGGATCTAGAGCGTTTTTGACAATACTCATTATTTATGAAGATAGTTAACATTTAATTTTATGATATCTAGAAAATTCATTGATACACTTCATTTCTTAGTGATATCTTGATTTTCCGGAATTTATTTGATTTCGGTATTCTTGGCACGCAATGATATTGATATCTGACAGATCTATTTTTCCAACATGAACCAAGTTCACTTTCCGAATGATATCAGAACAGCAAAGTGCCTATGCAATTGATTAGCGTTCACATAAAATGTTCATACTGCCGAAAATATTTATGTTTCAAATGTTTTTATGAAACATACTACCTCCCGGATTGTCCATTTCCTGCATAAAATGTATGTATAACTAGTTGGACTATTGACACCCGCACCAATAAATAAATAGCATGTATGATTAGAAAGACAGAGAAAAGAAAATAGAAACAAGAAAAAAATGATTTAAATTAAAAATTGAAAGTAAACAGAACAAAAATGATAAATCCCATAAAAATAAAACAAATTATTAATCGTAAGAGAGATTTGAACATGTAACGGTATACCACCCTCGCTACCATACCTGTTGCAATATGATTAAGAAATGAAGTATATCAATGAATTTTCTAGATATTATAAAATTAAATGTTAATTACCTTCATAAATAATGAATATTGTCAAAAACGTTCCGACATGGCTCAGCTTATTTTTTCTTTAGATTCACCAGAAAAAGTTTAATTAGAATCGACAATCCCATCACTGTGATCTCTCCTTGTAAGTCAATATCTTCTTGATGGTTATTGTGGATTTTTTCATCGTTGTCTTTGCCACCTTCCTTGGCTCACAACCACCTTTCAAAGATTTTTGTTATCTAGACTGTGAATCTTTATGCCAAACTTTATGAATTGATTGCAACAATAATCTACCGTATTTCTATCCCACCGTTGTGTTTCCACTATTGAAAAACTGCAAGCACAGTTTGTGTTGCACGTTCAGTAATGATTGAGAATTGAAGCGGTCAAGGTCTGAGTGCCGGACGCTCAAGAACGTCGGCGCTGTTCTTTCGTTCGAGTGCTCACTCAGTCGTGTAACAAAATATCATTCGATTAGTACACTTTTGCTCAGAGCTTGTCATCAATCGACGAAAATCCAGTTGACAATTAGTGAACAATTTAAGAAAAATGAGTGGAACATGTATCACTTATGGAAGAAGTGAAAGTTCGTATATCATGATCAAGTGGTACAAGCATTCCTTTGTAATGCACTTCTGCTACCAATTACGCATGTTTGAATTTCTTTAATCACTTTTATGCATCTAATTATTGTCCCTCATATTCCAAGTCGAAGGTATTGAACTTTTCATTGACGACGTCTGTGCAATGTACTATCTCATAATATCGACATTTATTAAACGAGGTCTGACTATAGAGCACCACTTACATTCATTATTCATGGACTGCAGATCTTTATACAAAATAAAAACTGTATCAATTGCAAGAAACAACAGTGATTTAGATGATTCTCTTTTTCCTGAATAATCTTGATAAATTAAACATGATGTATTGGCGTTTTCAAATCCTTGTAATCTTTCATAGGGTTGAAGTATGTATGATATATGTGTGTATGTATGCGTGTTGACAAACAACCCTATATATAGCTAAATTTATAAAAATAGAGAATCAAAAATAACAAGAAAATTGTAGAATTACGATCGTCAACGAATTGAAAAAAAGAAGGCAGATCAAAACGAGCGCCCGTGACAAACACGTCTGTCATCAACGATTGGTTATCCGTGATAATCACGAATTGAAGGGTTAATTCGAAGAATTGACTCAAATTGAAGAGTTAAGCAACTTAAAACTAAATACTTCTATTCCTGAAAAGTGCAATCAACAACTACGACGATTGGCAGTCACTAAATATCAATTTTGACTTGGAGAGCAATTTCTTAGAAGCCCAGCATCGATTGCAAAAATTAAGAGGAAGAACAAGGAGGAGTGTGCGCATATAGGATTAATTGAAAAACGCGATGATACCGGTCTCATTTTTCCGGAACTGAGGCATCGTCTCGATTTATGTGTGTTCGCACGTTGGAATCATCTCCTCGTCGGTTGTACCGCTAATTGCGGACCGCCTTGTACAGCTAGAATTTCCTTCCATTAGCCGAGGTAAAAACGGTAACCGTGTCTCACGCGGTTCTTCGGTACTTCGGATCTTCGAGAAACGCGGCGAAGAGAAGAGGTTGAAGAAGTATCTAAAGGATAAAGACCGGATCCGAGTAACCAACCTGTGTCTCGTTATCTGAAGGGGAAACAGGTCGAAGGGAGCTGAGTGACGAAAGGCGGGGCCGCCGTACCCCGTTGTTGTAAAAACGACCTGCTAGAATTAATTAACTCGATATACGGGGAACCGTGTACTGAATTGGGTCAACTCTGGTCTCGTAGACCGAGAGTGGGAGCAACAAACTGTCCTTTCTAGATCCACAAGATCCGATATGAATGAAGGAAACAACGATGGGAGGAGCCACGATGCGTGGATAGATATCGATGTACACGGGAACTCCATTTACTGAAACGAAATTACTCGCTGCCAGATTTACTCGACTATACTTCTGACAGTCATTGTCTGAGCGCTGTAGCTTTTTTGTTGATAGCCGCGGCGAATTCAATTAACTGAACCCGATTATGCGGTAGGGACGTGTTAACTTGTGAGGTGTGTCTTGGAAACTGTGTGGAAAACGGTGAGATAGTCGCGGTTTGGCTATCTTTAATGCTGGAGTGTAACTCTTATGTTTAAATTCATATACAGTTTGAAACATATGTTTAAAGAACAATGGAGTTAAACGTTTACTAGAATTCGATACTGATAACCGTTCTGTCAGTGCGTTTTTTTTCTTTTAATTGAAACTTTCAACAGTTTGTAAAAAATGTTAAGCCTATCCCAACTCAACTATCATTATTACTAAACTTCTAATCCTTGGATATAAATTCGTGTATAGCTAATCAAAATATTGTAGAAGCAATGATATTAAACGTTCGATGAAATTCGGTACAGTTAATCACACTGGAAGTGTATTTCATTAAAATCTGTTTATAAATACACAAATCAGTTTTTCATTCATATCAAATAAAATTATGAGGACACTGCTGATAATAATTTTGATTTCCAAAGAAAATGTCAGAAGCTCACCCTGTGCGTTGGAATTCATTCGAATAATTAATGGTTGAACTAAAAATGATAAGGAACATCACATTTGCTACCATAATTTGTATTTGATAAATCGATTCGTAAACCATGCTCGAAGAACCCACATAATCTAGTCAAACCTGAGTCGAAAAATTGCTAGAATAAAATGTGAAACTGAAGTGTTGCGTAATGGAATGCCACCATTTCTCTTATAAGAATATCCTAAAAAGCATTGAATTTGGAGTTGTGCAATTTTGATTGCGAGAGAAAAGAGCTAGTTGTCCGAGCGTTGTATCCTATGGCTAGATATCTCTATTGTATTCCGATATGGAAACAGAGCGAGCCGAATTGTTATGCAACAATCTACGAGCCGAACGTGTAACGATTAAGTAACAATAAGTTCACCGCCTAAAGTGAGCGCTCCCCGTGTAACGACTTTTAATTCGCGCACAAAGGACAGTCTATACACGCGGCTGGTATGCGTGTCCTTGTAACAGTTAAATGAGGAGCAGATGTATAGAAGGGTTTCGATTTAAATACCGTGGAGAAACGTATATTCCTTGAAAATCTAGTAGGCGACTTGTCTCACTCAGTATATGTATAGTCTTTTACGAGATATTATCGAGCTTCTATTGAATCATGCTGCACATGCTACTTCCGCGTGAACTATGCTATAGGAAAATAGGAACCACTGAGGTAATCAGATGGTTGCTAATCTCATTTGTGAGTCTGTGCGTCAGAAACAGGAAAAACATACTTCGGCGACAACCGGCACCAGTTCAACGAGAAGCATCCGAGGAATTGATAAATAGCAACTGATAATGCTTGCCAAATCAATTAACTCCGTAAAAGAAAACGTGTAAAAAATATTGATAAAATGCATTTAGGTTGGAAATGATTGTAATTATTCCTCGTTTGCTAAAATCTGTTAACTTTAGAAAAGAAAATACGTGAAAGACATTGATGAAATTGTATATAATTAATTTCAAAATCTTCTCTCAATATTTATTCGGTGGTATTGAAACTAACTATTAAGAAAATTATGTTTTGGCATGGGTTATGTTTGGCAAGTGAATGGTGGAATTAGAATGCGAAAAGAAGACAGGGAGTAAAATGGCTCAAAAGAAGATTAAAAACTTTTGTAATTATATGTGCACATTTGATACACTCTTCTGGTTAAAATTATTTTTTTTTTATTATGCTTGACAATACTCGTACGAGTCTAGACAAAGCCGTGAAGCAAGGACATACTTCTTTGGAAAATGAAATCAACTGTTATAGCTTCTTAGGACACGCCTTGGAGTACGTACGTCAAGGTCATTGGAGAACATAGATAATTCATTCGAAGAAAACCTAACGCTGCCTGAATTCTGTGTATTGTCAATTAACCACCTTAACCATTCTTAAGCGAAGCTATTTTAACTCGAAAATCAAACGTTTTTTCTGAACAAGAATATTTCCATTCTCCATACTTTTTTTAAGTTGTTAGATATGATATAATACCTCATACAATACTTAAATGTGTAGTAATTGGTTATATATCGGCATATCTAATAATGTAAACAATATTTTAAATAATAGTACAGCAGTTTTTAGTGAAGCTTCAGAGGCGCCACTAGAATGCTAAGGGTTAATACTAGGATTCTCGAAGTGTACTTGTAAAGTTACCGTTTTTATGCAATTTTATAATATTTATAATGAACCAGTCGTTTTTAATTAACTCATCACGTAAAATTATGTTGTCTTTGAGTTCATCTCTCTGAAGCAAAACTCGAGAGGATAATTTTAATCCCGAGGGATGTTTTAATGGAAAAAGAAAGACCTTGAGAATGCGTATCTCTCTATTTATGCATATTGTGCATGTGCATTGTTTAAAGACCCTGTAGAGTAGAGACTTGTTGGTGGTTAATTAACCAACCCATTCGTCACAAAGAAGAGCCACGTTTTTAATTTAGTGAAAGCATTATTTACCAAGTTCAATTTTGTTCAAGAATTTTTCATAGATGCATAGAACCTTGACATTTTTATATTTAATACAATCTTTACCCGCACAACCCTAAGTAGAACCTATTAAAAAGATCTAGAACTCGTACGATTCCTGGTCTATTTCGATCTCCAGTTAACAATAGTTTTGCTAAAAGTGACTATCCTATATTAGTTTTACTTACTATTTTTTTATAATATATGAATACTCAAAGCCAATCTCCACAATCTCACTAATCGTACATTAAAAAATATTAGAACGTGTCATTTCGACTTCGGATTTTATACATTTATTAAAAAAAACGAATATTATGAATATATTAGTTGAACAGTTAGTAGAATTATAGGCACTGGCCATACCTAGCAAAAATCTAACTGTTTGTGGCGTTTAATAAGAATTGGAAGAAATGTAAATAAATTCGGTGCTGCACCAATACGTGCTTAACTTAAGAAATTTATTTAATAATATTCAATGGCAGTGTCGTGGTACGGTTAGTGTTAAAGAAGGAACTTTCTCGTTGCCTCCTCTTTCTTGGAATTGGTAGATAAAACTTATATTTCGCATAAGAATCAACAATCTAATCGTCACCCCCTGCTCAATCCAATCCGAGACCATCACGGAAACCGTAAAGCGCATGCGCGATCGATGATCGACCGACGTATGATCACGTTGCTCGGTGTATCGTCCCGTGGAATCAAGAAAAACAAGCGTGGTTCCGATCGGAGGAAATTTCAAACTCGTGACTCACCGTCAGGATTGGTGAAGTATCCCCAGGTGGGGGTCGCCGTGGCCGCCGATTGGAGGACCACGGCCAGAACACTGAGGGCCAGGGCACCGGCGGCGCCTCGCGCCGCGACGGCGCGCTTTTCGTTTCGCTGCGAATCGGTAGTCGTCGTGGCGACCGCCCTTACGTCTTGACGGTTGCTCGAATCGGTTGCCATTCTTCATTCCGTTCCCGTGTCTCGTCGATCTCGTTCCGCTGCGCAACAATCGTTCCCTAGCCTCTTCTCAAAACTTTGAACCTGATCGTTTCTCTCAGTCCTCTTTGTCCACGGATATCCTTCACTACTTTCGCGTACTTTGGTTCCACGATCAAATTCCCCTTCTAACCGCGCCTCTAATGCTCTCTCTATCAAGGTCGACTAATTGCATCCGCGACGCGCATCGTCGTGCCTCGATGATCGAATCTCGCACACTCCCCTTGATGTCGCGTATAGCACAGCACGGATAAGACCGGCATGCGTGCATGCATACACGCAATCGATACTTCGATACACACCGGTGGGAGAGAAAGTAGCGGCGGGGACGAGGTGTAGCGGCTTAGGCGAATTCCACGTTCCGTGTCACTCTTTCTTTCTTCCCTTCCCCGAGAAGGACACGCAACACACACACACACAGACCGTATACTCCACCTTTCCACACAGGCCGTGTTCGTGTACGTATATGTGTCTGTGTGCCTCTCGCTTCCTCCCTGTTCACCTAAAACCCTTCTCACCTCTCTCGCCTATACGCGCCTTGCTACCTCGTGGCACGGCCCGGCACTCTCCAGGAACCGGTTTTTGCGATGCGCGAACCGGCGTCGGCTAAAAATAAAAGCGCCTCGTATTCTCTCTCGAGCTCTGGCTCCATCCGACGCCCGCAATTTTCTCTGTCCCCTCGTTACCAGGAGATCCTATCCCCTAACCGTGTATCCTTCCGGGTTACCCCCGCAGGAACGAACAGCAACAACCTCCTTCTTCTTCTTCCTCCTACTCTTCGTTAGTTCTCGGTATCGATTCGATCGAGCGTGTTCGATCGTCCGATCGAATCGCCCGCGGTCCCTCGGATCAGCAATCACGTCCACCACCTGTCATCGCTGGACGATCAAAGATGGCGCGCACACGACGGGGTAGATCCTACTTCCTGGATCGACGATACAACAGAGGCTTCGCAAGGATACCACGGTTCCACCGATCAGCAGCGGGATGCCGTTGTCACAAAGTCATCCTCGAGGAACGTCGAGACCCTGGCGCACACGATCGATCGCGTTCGCCAGCGTCCGCTAGGTTAGGTTCGTGCGCGCTGGACATACGAACCGCTTGATATTTACCAAGGCGCTAACTTATCGATCCCATAGTATACCGGGATACACTCACTTCATTTCCGCTTCGTCTCCTTCGTTGCGCGATTCTCGCAACCAGTTTCTCGAGACTTCGTTCCTCCGTTCATGCATCGATCCTACCACCAGTTCTCCTCCTTCTTTTTTTTCTACCCTCACACTCCGTTGATCCTTCGGTCCCGTTTGAAAATCCCGTCTCGGGACTTTCCCGCTCTTTCGTTGGCCGCGCACCCGCTCACGTACCAACCTCTCTACGCACCGTGTCACTGTGTCACGAGTCGCACACGCACGTCGAACGCACACGCGTCGTTAACAGGTTTCGATTGAATCCTAGGCTTACCCCGCAGAGCCACTCGGTACGCTCATGAGCACACCCGAACGACGACACCTGAATTTCCACGATTACGATGTTTTACCTGGTGTGCAGTATAGACGGCGCAGAGGAACCAGTTCCACGGGGAACGATGCGACACGCAAACGCGCAAACGGCGCACCGCGAGATGTTTGTACTTGCGTATTCCAGCCGTGTTGCGTACCGTAGGTGAAGCAAGGGTGCAACGAAGATAGGAGACCAGCGGCTAAGGCCGCGGAAAAGAGACGGAAACAGAGAGAAACAATACGCGTACGCGAGCCTGCGCGCTGCGCGGCATACTGACGCGACCGGCACCGACAAGCTGACTCGAACACGGCGGCTTCTCCCACCCGTCCTTTCTCTCTCGCACCATTGCACACTGCCGCTACCTAACCACTCCCCCTCTCGCTCTTTCACCCGCTCTCCTACCCCCTCCAGACATCTTCTTCGCGCGACTACCCCCTCCAACAACACCCGCTCGGATTTGCATCGCTGTCGTATGACTTTCGTACGACGTACACCCGTTACAATTGCATTCTTGAAAACTACTTGCAACCTTGCATTTTTATTGTACGGTTCGCTGAGGAAACTCGGTGTCCGCGTCTTGCTCGAAATTTTGCGAGCTAGCTTGCCTTTGAATTGTATAGAATTGCACCGAATTGATACAATTACGTTTAAAGTATTAATGATTCTTGAGAAATTTCGAATTGTTTCTTTTTATCTAACTTATACATTTAATATCGATACAATGTAACGTGATATTTGGTCCCCTCAGGGTTTCAAATTCATTTACAATCTTCCTTCCCCCACTTTCCATTCTCACTATCGCCTTTTCAGCGGGACCTACTGTTTATGGTGGGTTCCGAACCACCTTTTGCCAACAACACGTGAAAAACACCCCGGGTGGGTCACTTTCCGGTTTTTTACCAGACGGTCACCCATCCTAGTGCCGTTCACGTTCCACATTGTTTAACTTCGGTGATCTAACGAGAACCGGTGCTTTCAACGGGACTACGGTTGTTGACTCATTTAATATCGATACTATGAAAGTAAATGCGTAAAGACAGGAGAGATTGCTTTTATTAATGTTTGTTTATTAAGTCTCCTCGGGCTATACATTGCATGACTATACTATATGTATATTGTTAACGTTTTACTTCAAGTACCGTTAACTGCACCATCATATTTGTCTGACACGAATGTGCAACAGTGTTTTATGTTCACATTTGCGATTGAGCGGTTTTTGTAAGGGATAGTAATCTTTTTATTTGCATTCCCAGCGGATAATGTTGCCATGAATTCTCATTAATGGAGACTGTAGATCTACATTCTGCGCGATTCGATATGAGAACGACGATGTTGATTGCATCGTAGAACAACGTTGGGAAGATGCTGCGCTCTGCTATATTATAATTAACCTAGTCTCACCTGTAGCTATTCCAGACTTTCCAGTGCATGCAAACTGATATAGTTTTATCATAGACTTTTAAACGGCCGTTAATGTTGCATCTCTGGAGCACTGCTGTTACATACTTCCATAGATTGTGATTAGGTTGTGGATGCTCGTGGAAACCTATAATTTACGTGGTCTCGAGTTGAAAATGAAGTAAAATATTAATTTATGCACGCAGTGAACACGTAAATTCTGTGGTGCGATCGTTATAACTGTGAGGCTGAGATCATCATATTACAATTCTTATTATTAACTAGTAAAATTTATAAAATAGCGAATATGAACTTTCCAAGACACTGTATTACTTGAAGACTGTAGAATCATTAGTAGCATTAATACATAAAATAAATTATAATTTTTGTATTCTGTAAAATTTTTAAAAAATTTGAATTTTGTTTAAACATCTGTCGAATCACTACATATAACTACTTGCGAAATTATTAAGGGTGTAGACACCAAGGGTGCGGAATGCGCGTTCTCATTTCTCAATAATACAAAAATGGGGTTTTTCAGTAGTAAAAAGCACTAGATAAAACATCAATCTAGGTCGCGATCGCCCTCGAAAGTCCAATTTTTACATTTATTAGGTGTAATTTTCATTATTCGGCAGCATAATTTGCATTATTCGAAAGCATACAACTGCGCGTGTAGTTATTTTCACATCTACATACTGTCGAATAATGCAAATTACACCTGATAAATGTAAAAATAAGACTTTCGAGGGCATTCGCGGCCTAGATTGATTTTTTATCTAGTGCTTTTTACTACTGAAAAATTCCATTTTTTTCTACCGCTTTAATCGTCTATTGTCTCAGAATATAAAGCAGGATTTAGTTGAAAAATGAATCCTTTGTTGCATCCACGACATCTACGTACTTTTAATTAAACTTTTGTTGCTTCATTGGACAATAACGGTACAGTGACTCCATATTGAATGTAAATTGAGTAAAAGTATTTGCAATATATTTGAACTTGGTCATTTTATTTTTATTCCTTAAAACGGTCCTTATTGAATTATTATATGTACGTATACAGGTACAAATACACAGAGAGATCGCCTTCATAAAGATAATATTAACATTCCCAAACCATCTATGGTATCATAAAACAGGCTTCGACTAAAGGATACACTTCATTGTTCCCACGTGTCTTATCTAAATTGAAGCATGTGCTTTGTCTGGCTTGTCAGCTTCTGCCGGTACACTAATAATGAACATCGTGGTGAATTCAAATAGAATGTGAACTGGAAACGGTTGATCTAGAATGCATCAAACGTTCCAGATCTTAAACATTCGGTACCAGAATATTTACATTACGCTGAACACGAAGGCAATGCAAAACGGTGTCCCGTGACGTCAGCGCATTATGTGCGGTTTGGAAGATAATAAAAAGCTTGCGCGGCGAATTCATATTGTCTTTTGTGGGCGAAGAGAGGACTCGTTGATGAGAAAAGGCGAGACGGAAGTGCCAACATTGTGCACGTAACATGTCGAGAATTTTACAGGCTACTAAAACCGTCGTCACCGGTAAATCTGTTTACGAACCACACATTTGCACTGCGAACGATGCATTTCGACATAGATTAGCTTTCGGATCTCGGCTGGGGACTAGGATTTAATTATTTTAGTGGCGCTGTATTCAATATGTTCTTTTCGATGCAGCCCACGTTCCAATTAATGTTTACGTCTTCCCGTTGAATTCTGAATTCTATGGATAAATGAAACTATACATAGATTATGATTTATTTATTTCGATTTCCCAGTTTCCCAGGAATTGATGCTAATTAATCTGGATATTTTTCATCGACTAATAAATTCTGGATCTCATGCACAACGAGAAGAACAGTTTCTTAGCACGAACAGATTCTCGCATTGCGCAATACCCCGTAAGCGACAATTTAAACACACATTTGCGAGGAAAAAACACGTGTGACGCAGAAGCGTGCAATTACGGAAGTGTATTTTACCCGTGCGCTTTGCACACAATAAAAAGGAAATGCAATGGTACGCGCGTGCACTGTCAACAATTGGGGAGGCTAACGTGAGCGAAATACGCATCGGTGTAATTAATATCAAGGTCGTTAGTCGCTTAATGCGTCGAGTGTAATCTCGATGCTCTTTTCTCCCCTTGTACGCACCGCTGGAAGGAATTTCCGTTCCGATTTCACCGTAATCATCAAGATTAGCGTTGGAAAATAATTCAGTAAGTAATCGTTCATAATTGCACAGTTTAAGGAATATTTCATATAATCTCGAGTATATCATTCCTTCCGCGTTCAATTTTCATATTAAACAAATAGGTGCCGACGCCAAATGAATGCGAACGAGTCACCGAAGATACAGAAAAGCATAGCTATTCGATTAACGCTCGGGAATGGTTTGCAATAGAACGATCATTTTTTATCAACGGTATAGAATATCAACAAAATGATGATGGGCAAAAATTCATTAAAATTTTAATGAATTTCTTGCGCAATGCTTTCAATGTTCATATCGATATCAAATCCTATTTATTTAATTAGCGTTCGCAGATTCGGGGAAGAACCCTAATTAAGAATTTTCCGCATGGATCTACGCGGGCCAGCGTGGGTTAGGACAGCTGATAAACTAATTAACGTATTCCTCGTTAAATCTGCGCGACGTGATTCGCACGTACAGATTATCATTCGCGGATCCGTGACAAGTAAACTAATAACAAAGTCCATTCATACGCATGGTGTAATGTCATGTCGAATCCCACTGGAATTATGGTTGCCTGGCAACTACAATGATCCGGAGCAATAAACCTGTATAGGGGGGCATTAAACGTGTGGCGTCATTTCACGATCCATCGATCGCACGCGTCGCAAAAACTCTCGCGGTGATCATTATGTCGCACTTCCCGCGCAAATTGGTTAAATGATTCTACTTAGAGATTGAAGATTGGAATCATTCATGCATAACCTGGCTGCAAAATTACGTTAAATAAATGCGCATCTTGTACTCTGATATACTACCTATAAACCTGTTTAATTATTTCTAGTCAGATCTTTATTTTTGTTAAATTTGTTCCATAGTCGCTAGAGGGGCTGGAGAAATTGAGGGGGAAAAGTTACCCTCTCTTTGCCAGTACCGGATTAGTCACGTGACATTGTGACACATGCACGACAGAAACGAAAACGTGACTGAGCCGCGACGGAGACATGGAAGAGGAAGGTAGACTAGGGGCACAAGTCTTAATGTAAAGATTGTGTAGGTCTAGATCGCAATAGAATTCTTATTAAAAAAGAATTTGTGTATGGCTACAGAATTGCGTGAAATAAATGCTCACCGTGTGCTTTGACTTCTATTACAATGATTGATTGGATATCGACGTACCACGACGTATATTTCGTTCATTGAATCAATCACCATTAAATTGACTCCACCCTTTACTTACGGAACACAATGCTCAATTAGCAGATCATGTTTCTGCAGATTAGGAACTGCAAATGAAATATTGGCACATGGAAGAAATTGGTATAGTATCAATGGCTACCCAGCATTACACTTTCTCGTGGAAATTCGAATTAATTGCACTGAAAGAGCAATTGCAAAGGAAACAGCGTTATAACAATTTCCACGTGCATATCCGCTCCGAGACAATTGATTCCGGTCAAGTCCGGAATCCATTCGAACTTTCCCTCCCTGTCGCAAGACTGTAGAAGTTTCGACGCGCTCACGCGCCTCCACGCTCATTTCACATTCACTCGGTTCAAAATAAAAAGTTCGACAACTTTTGTGCGTTACCGGCAGCTATTCAAACATAGCAATGTAGGTCTTCCTATCTTCTCCTTCCCACCTTCGAATCACTTTCGAAACCTCGACAAAAGATCGCTACGGTTCGTTACGATAATAATGCTATGCAACGAGGAACATCCACGGCTCGCGTAGTTAACAATGAACTGTGTCCATTCTAGTTGCTCTAGCAAACACCGAAGGATTTCGAAATAAGTGGAATTTATATGATCGAAACTGAAGTCGGTAAAATTTCATTCGAAGTTGAAAGCAATTATTCCACCTACGTGTCGGTGCATACATGCATTGACTACCGACAGGTAGTGAACATTTCTGATAACTGAACATTTATTTATTGATTTTTCTTCGACATATTTTCGCAGCACTTCTTCTAGATATTTCGGTTTTGTTGTTGCACTGAATTTAACAGTTGTCCATTCACATCGTTTGTTAGAATTAGAGATACTTTGACAGAAAATTTGTTACAAGCTACCGAAATGACCACAGAACTTGCAAATAGAACAATCATACAGACACACGTCACTTATTAATTGCAACTTTAGGATCATGAAGATCAGGTGTCCAATGTCTCTAATTTCCGTTTAGGATCTTAACACTTTACCTACCGAAAGCCTACTAATAGAAATGACGTTATTGAGTGTAATCTGTTAGAGATTACCCTAATATAGTTAAAATATAGATTTAAAAAAGTGTTTAGCCATGTACCATAGATTTTTAGAATGTATTAAAGTCATCATCTAGCACGGAACAATCAGTAGTGTACGTTATCCTCTGCAAAGATATTAACAAATAAATTAAGAGAGATGCTAGAAATCTTTCAGTGAGCTGAAATATTGTTGTGGAGTTGCATTTCTTCGATTTTACCAGCTGCACTTCGTTTTCCGTGAAAGTATGTAATATTACAAATACATACAAGATCCCACTCAATCAACGATCAATCTCTTTTGGTTAAAATCTTTGAGACCCACGTTCTCGCTGAAAACTATTGATTTCTTATTAAAATCGTAGCTAGCATCAAGCAGGCTTTATTGTATCAAGAAAGTACCCGGAGAATGGCCGGAGCAACGACGTTAAGGCGTAGGCAGCTCGCCTGAGGCTTCTCAAGGTTACTCGTTGCACTCTCACATAGTAATCTTACGCAATAACCGAGACGAGGTAAAACGCACAAACCGACACAACTTGGGGGTGTTGCGGGGACGACGGACAGCCTCGAACGAACGTAGATGCTGCGTTAGAAAAAGTAATTGAGGTGATCTTGCAATTAGCTTGGTCACGTGTCGCTCGGAAACTGAGTCAACTCATTATTATCTGACCGTGTAATTCCATGTAAATTCTCTTTTTTTATAAAACGAGAATTACATTGACATTAACTTGTGGTCCTTACAATTAATGTAAAGAATTTTGTTTTTTCCATAAAGATCCGTTGTATGTTCATCACAAGTAATTTCTTAATCATATTTCCTTCTTCAGATTTTTAGACCTTTACAGTCTAACTAACAAACATTTTCTCGGACATTATTTAATTTCTAAACTGTCCCATCAGTAAGTTTTGTGATCAATTTTAAAGATTTGAACTATGTACATATCTGGTAGTATATCAGTAACATAAAAATGAATGTTTTAGTTCGTTTTGTAGCAATTCCTCAATGGATAAGTTATTTTATAAGTTAATATTAAAAAGGTTAATATTAAAAAAATGTACAAAAGATGTACTCATTGAGACAACGAATTGATAGAATACATTCGAATCATTGTAGACCTAAAGAAAACCGTAGTGCAAGGGGTTAATATACAACATGATCTGAATGAATAAAATAAACATCATAAATAGAACATTATGACTGAACAAGATGCACGAGAAGTTTCGTTGGAATGCAGAAGTGAAGATGCAATCGGATAAAGGCGACACAATGTCGGTTTGATCGCGAAAGAGGATCCCGCGAGGGTGTAACATCTGTTCACGTCATCGGACGGTGTTTAGATCGTTCGGTTGGCAAACGTGTCGATGGAAGGCACCCTGAGGAAAGTCGATTCATCGGAGAGCCCGTGATTTAACCAGCACAGAAAACGGTGCACGTTTGAAAGCGAACCACCGTTAGTTAACTGATGCCGCGCGCTCTCGGAGCACGTGTTCAACGGCGGGAGGATCGATCGATCGGCCGATAAAGGTCGAACGGAATCAAGGAAGATAAATCCCACGGATCGAGAGCCGTGAACGTTATACCCAGTGCTTGCATCGCGAATATTAAAGCCGCCCGACAGGAATGCCATTGTGCTGCGATATGAATCCGCAAATCGCGACTGATTGCGCGTATCGGTAGCGAGATGTATTCTCCATTTGTTTAATGAGCCAATCGTGATGAATGACGGAGAATTTCCACGGCTTTTTGCTGTCTGCACCTCTGAGTGACTTGTTAAATGATGGAACGCTGTTTACATAGCCGTTTAGACTGGCAAAGTAGTCGTCTTGGAGATGAAGCTCATGCTAAAACTACCTAGCAACGCGACAGACAGATAGTCAGCCTCATAATTGAAAAACGACTTCAGCATTTCTGCCAACCTAGTTAGATCAGTTTACTTGATGATGTGTAATGGACATTTTGAAAAATTGCATTTAATCTGAATTACGCAAAAAATAGTAAAAGTAACTTATCAGAACTATTTTATTCGGGCTTGAAACGAGAATTTAAAAATTATTATGACTTATGCCATTCTTGAACGAGTCAATTGCATTAAACGACTCAATCATAAAATAAGAAATCTGAAGCAAGACATTATGACCTATCCGGTAGCAGCCAAATGAAAAGCGCGCGAATTTGTTCCACCATAAGCCTTGATTAGCGTGCTACATGGTTGCAAATGGATTGGACGCTTTAATGGTGTTATGCATTCTGTTTGAACTTTGGAGTACCCCGAGGTTCAGTGATATAATGCTGTGAGTTGAATTTTTGCAGAAGTTTTGAAATGGCTCGAGGCTGCCACCAACAAATTATGGGAAGTATTACTTAACTAAATGAAAGACACAAAAGAGAGGCAGGAAGGTCAGGTGAGCTGCTTCGTTAGCGACGCACAATTTTATTTAAGCACGAGAAGGTACGGGATCTTCCCACGAGTGTAATCTTCGAAATTACGCTAAAACTGTGGACGATCTTTCCTTTTTTCCTGGCTTCCATTCCCCTTCGCTCTCTTCATCGACCCTTTTCTTTCAGATACAATTAAAGCGGCTCCAGGACGACTGTGACGTCGGTGTCTTTCATCTGGAGATAACGAAGACTCGTGCACAATTTAGTATGACAATAAACTGGCAAAATTATGACTTGAATGATAACAAATAATTAGCGTTAGTCCTAGTATTAAAAACTTTGGAAATGCTAGATTTAGTAGATTGTAGCTTGCTTAAATATTTAGCACGTTTTAAGCAAGATCGTTTGCAATACTGAAGAGTGAACTCGTGAACTTTGTGACTGCTTTATGTATTTAGAAAATTGAAGGAAATTGATTTAATCAAGATTGTTTACAATTCTCAGACATTAAGAAGAACTTTCTGAGTTAGGTCTGGATAAGATCATAGACTCGTCAATTTTGGTAATTCCAGATTTAGAACATTGAGAAGCTTACGTAAATATTTGAGCAAGATCGTTTGCAATTCCAAGGAATTAAGAAGTCTGCAAATACTAGTCCACTGCGAAAATATTTATGGAAACGGTGTCGGAATCGGAACAGAGAGCAGAAATACTTAGGTTGGCTGTTTGCAGGGTCGGTGAACTTAAAAGGTCAAGATTATTCGAGTGGATAAGAGAAATGCCACGAGAAAAACAAAGGTACGTGTTTTAATTCCAACGTTCGCTAAACAGTCATTGCTGAGTTTTGTTGATTACTTCGTTTCATTTGTAGAAGAAGAATGCTAGAACCAGTGAAAACAATGCTCGGTCGGAATGGATAGTCGATAAGCCATCGCTATCCAACCGCCATCTTGAATGATCCTTTTCAGCGACCCTGCTAACCTTTCACTACCTCGATGGCACGGACACCGAAAAACAGGATGGCGCCGTAGAAGATCAGGCCTAGGGGTTCGTTGAACTCGAACCTCGTGCAAAACGTGATCCACAGATTGTGGTTCCTTCTCCGCCCGTGTCATCGAACTCGCTGACAGTGATTTCGAGCTTCGCTCCCAACCTTTCACTCCGAATCCAATCATGCCACGACCGTGCACAAATATCAATTACAGGCAAACAGTACACGCTGCACCAATTTCGAACGGCGATGTTGTCACGGTAAAATAGAAATTGCAATACTCTATACTCTACACAAACAGCAATTCAACTCTACCAATCCTACAATACTCAAGTATTTTACCTTTGAAGGGTGGACAGTTTTGACGATTTTGTGGCAGACATGATGGATGTATTCAAATTTATATGTATCATCTTCTTTTTAAAACTTTTTTTACTTTATTTGTTTGGTATAAATGAGAAATAATGTTAGATAGCTGTTAAGAGATGGCACATTTTCTGAGGAAATTGCAAAATCCATGTTTTGATTAAAATATTATACAATAATGAAGGATCCAAGTTCTGTCATCCAAGAATTCAATCATGAAGAAAATAAATTAACAGACCACTTAATCCACAATGTACCGTGTCTGAAATATTAAAACTATAACCACTAAATCTCCTGATAAATGCTGTTCATTTTCGCAGCGACCTTAATTGCCAATTACCAGGGTTCAGATGAAGAATACTGTGTAAAATTATTTCAAAAATTGTATCGTTCAGAACGACGCGTGAAACACCATTTCTGGCACATGGAAGACCTGAAGGCCAGCTTGGCCACGGTTTGTTATTTTCGGGTGTCTGGTAGATGCGAATAGGCTGCGTACTCGATGATGTCACTGCTTCAATCATTTACGCATGGCAATCTAGGTGACTCACTCGATGTAAGTAGCAAATGTGCACAGCTTCAGAAGACTCCGATACAACTCCCATGTTTCATGCTCAGGATTATCAATTATTGTCGAAGTTTCAATCGCGATGGAATCTAGACAGAGTCTAGAGCCATTCGAGAGCAGCTAAGGATCACATTGAACGTCTGAGGAAACGGCTCAACCGAAGAGCTTGTTGGGATTTCGTCACCTCGGCGAGCACTTTATTTTCCTTAACTGGATTACGCTAGGCGGCGTAATTGAGAGAGGCCGCACGACCTGGAAAACCAATTGACCCAAGCCCAATGGAAGGTTGGAACGTGCCCCGGGAGAAAGTGTGACATGTCCCGTCAAAAAAACCCGTCAATCTTCAGTGTCGATCGTCGCAGCATATCATCTTCTTCAAATGCTTTCGTATCGAATGAACAACAATCGTTTCGGCAGATCAGCGTCTTCAGATGCATTTATTTCGAATGAACGACGCACAGTGCTGTTGCCCCGAAAAGTTGGCCAAAACTATTGTAGCATTACATTTGAAGACTTGCATGCGTAGTGTAGCGAGTCATTGGATTATTCTTGACGTCAACTACAGCAATATGTAATAAAAAATACATTGTAGCATTTAAAAAATTAAGTTGATCATAATTTTTTATTAAAAAAAAAATGTTTTATAACTTTTTGTATTGTAATTTTTGTCCAAAAACATTTTTTTGCCAGGTTATCGGCTGTGCTTGAAAAATCGTGGTAACTATTCGGCATTTTCAGTGTGACCGCGTACAAAAAGTAATGTGTAAGCCGTATTGACATATGTATCTTGATAGCCAATTCTTCTTACATTGTCGACAAAAACCTTTACAATTTCCAATGGTGTAAAAAAGAATATCGGGACTCACTTGGAAACCTAAAAATTTCTTTTTAGGTCATCTTCAAACTTGAATAATTTTAAACAGACAAACAATAAGGAAGTGAAATTTTCTGAAAACTATAATGTATACCTTCCCAAGAAATGTCTCTAAACAAAAAATTAACACAACATCTTCGTCACATAGAAATGATCCTAATAGCCAAGCAATATTTCAGAAACGGGCGAAGAGAAAAATGAGTATTACAAAAGTTTTTACTTTCAATGCATACAACATTACACGAACACAGAAATAAAAGAAATAAAATTCGTATACTGTTGTTTATATATTCCAATAGCTTAGACAACCAAAATTTTTCATCGTACACAAGATTTTAAATCTTCGATCGTTTCAGCAGACCATCTTCTCTAGATGAAGTTGTTTCGACGCAAAGACATACGCGTAACTGGATTATATGAAAAGAACTTCTTCATGTTAATCTGTATGTCATGTTTATAACACGTACTAGAACAAGTTTATTAATGTTTTATATCATGCAGGATTTTGTGCATTTATGACAAAACTGTAAATGAAAGATATGGAAGAATTTATGTTATTCATGAATCTAGCAAGATCGAAGATTTTATGCATTTATAAAAAAAATGGGAAGTTGAAGTACAGCACGAAGCATCAGAGGAATGTCTCAAAATTGTTAAAAGAAGAATTTATATTGCTCATGAATAACTAGCCTGCGGATTTTATGCATTTTTAATAAAAGTAAAGAGACAGAGGAATTTATTAAAATATTGAGAGAAGAATATATATTGTTCATGACAAACTACATTGAAAATTGTCTTTATTAAGAGAAGAAATTAATTTTTATTTATATCCAACGTAGAAAAATGTCCTACAACACAAAATGCGACATATTTATGGAACAACTCGATCAACTATTTTTTCGGACACGTCAAAGTTAAAAATTGCCATCTACGTCAAGTACCGAAATATCGCACGATGTAATACATCGGACAAATATGCGAGAAAGTTGCGGTACGCTTAACCAGCAGATGAAAATTGTTAAGAAAGCCAAGTTCGATCGTGGGCAGCCCGCCAGGAAAGGAATGCACGCAGGATTCAATGAAAATTCCTGGTCGATCGATTGAATCTCACCCAGTTAAACCTACACGGACGATTAACTTTAGCGCCGGATGCTGTGATATAAATATACATGCGTTTCCAACATTCCAGCAATGTTATCGCCGTGCTCGGTTTTCAAAACAAAACGATACAAAGAGACATTCCGCTCGGTGGATGTAAAGCAGAAACCGGGCACAATTATTCTGCATAGTAGCTGACCAATTAAACGAATTTATCGACGATTATTGTCCCGTGAAGAGCGAAAAACTAGTTCACAAATCATTGAAAATCCTATACATTCTTTTTAATAGCACGAACGCGTCTAGTTAGTTCGCTATTCAGAGCTATAAACTCTTGCGAACAGAGTTCTATTAGTCGAAGAAGGACTTTTATAGGTCCTTTTTCATAAATTAGAATAATTTATTTCCGTAGAACTTATATTTTATACTGGGTCTTCCAGAATTGTTGTACTTCCGTGAACATTAACAGGAATGAGCTACCCTCAAAACCAATAAACCCCGTTAACTTAAGTGTTGCCGGTATAACGAAAATACCATTTCGCTCTTAATAAATCTAAGAAAAGCAAACTCATGTGTCCACCAAAACCTACACACTCTCCAAACACATTTCCTTTCGATTTATCGGCCCCCAACAATCTTCACCACCCCAGCAAACGCCTGAACTCACGCCTAGCTCCCGAAGCAAGCCATTCTAAGTAGCCGAAATAAATTCAAAGCAGAAGAATCTGTCTAAAATCAAGGACACATAGAAAATCCTCTTTTCTTCAAGAACATTCCACAGGAGCAAGGACCTTTTGGAAGTTCCCGTGGACGCTCGAGAGATCCCGAATAATCCGGGTAACCGTTCGTGGCCGCACGTTTCATTGCTGCGAGGCGAGATTCTTTACGACCCGTAGGTCGACGTGGTCCCTGGAGGTTAACTCGTTTAACCTTCCCCTGCCATGGTCGACCGAGATCGGGGATCTGCCCGATCCGAGATACGTTGTCCGGGGTATTCGATCGGGTACGGAATCTCTCTTCGTCGTGGTCTCCCTCGGTTTCGAGAGGGTCCTCTCCTTGCGATCCTTTGGTCCCACCGAGATCCTTGCCCGGTGAACCAACCAAGAGCATCGTGATATACCGGCACGTCACGATCCAGTTACTCGACCCACTCGACACAAACACGGTACCCGGTCTCTCGTGTCGTACCAGGAGGTCGCCGGCTGATCCGTGACAACGTCTTCTTTCGTGTCGTATCCGAGTTTTTCGGCCTCGTGACTCCTGGATCCTGCCAGACAGATCGACGTCGTGTCCTTTACGCCACTCACTCGTGTTCTACGAATTGCCTGATTTAGGATCATACACCGGGTGGATCGCCAAACACGACAATGCGTCGACACAACTCACAGTGGAGGATTTGGAGGACAACAGGCGTCATCAGGGCAGACAGCATTTGCAAAGATGATTTTATTTTTTAGAGACTTCAATAGAGAGCCGAACATAGAAAAGGACGGAATGAAATATGGATCGCGTGACCAAAAAGTGTCGCCGTCGCCGGCACAACGTTGCCCGGAAGTGGAGTGACTAGGCACTAGACAACGTTTACGTAGACAACCCCGGACAGTATTTAAAGTTTTACTGTATCGGAAAAAACGATTTTAGCATTATCTATAGGCTCAAAGTCGTAATATAATAGATCATTGAATTCGTCTTAGCGTCAGCTATAATAACATTATGAAATTCAAAATGCGAGTTAACATTAAAAAAAAATGATTTTTATTTTTTGTCGAATACATTCAAACAAACAATTTTTTTTCGACAATTATATGTATACAGTAAAGTCGCGTTATTTGTCAACGACCGCCTAAACAGAATTTATTAAGTGCCTACTCCCCTCCACTGAGAGGCACCGGCGCAGGAGCCGCGAAGCTCGAGCTGCCTCGATCTCCGAGCAGTGTAAAAATGCTGCGTAATCTGATCTCGGCTGGGGTATATCGGTGTGAACCACTATTTTTCATTATGGGAGTTTCGCCGACTTATTTATGGCATTTTTCTGATTAAAATGATACTAAACACGATATAACTTCAACTATATTTACTGATTTAATTGACGATGGATGTTTCGGGCGCAAGGAAGGTCAGTGCGATTCGTATTTACATGCTGTCGTTTTCTACGTTCGGCTTCCGTTGTACTTTCGACGCAGTCGGTGTGGTAGACTCAATCATAAAAAAAATAGCCTCAGTCATAACGCGACTTTACTATATATAAATATTTGGAGAGGTTTAAATACTATTCATAACATAACACATGAATCATAATAACGGAGTACTTCCACCGAAAAGCTGGAAAAAATTATTTTTACATATAAATTATGTTGAAATGATGTGATTTATTATTTTAATAATAAATATGTAGATCACGAAACTTTTTAATAAGTAAATAATGCTCGTTTCTACTTAAATTAGTTAGTGATCTTCAATCTGTGCAAATCTGAGATTAATTCCATTTGCACTATGATCACAAACCTTTACCGAATGTAACGATACCAGATAGAGCACCGGATATTACTCAATAGTATAACAAAATCGTCAATGAAGTTTGATGATTGTAAAAAACACAGAATTATTAATTACGTTAAAATGTTAATAACTAGACTGCGGAGGTTTATGGAAATTTTAATGTTTGCAGGTAAATTTCAAGATAAAAGGGAACAAATAAAATCTTATTTTCAATGGTAGCAGCCATTATAAATCTGAAAAAATATAAAAATAGTATTAAATTCTGTGGAATTGTATATTCTAGCATTTTCTGAAAATTTTTGGAAGCCATAAATGCATAAAGATCCTCAGACCATTAATAACTGTACTAATTTAGATGATAACGAAATGAAATCTGCGTGAAAGTGCTTTATAATATACCTACTTGAAAAGCTTCTCCAATGCAAGAATTTACACAAATTCCTTGAAACACTTGAAAATCACTAATGAATGAAAGCTGTTTCAGAGACTGTATAAGAAGGCACACGAAGTGGGCTATAAAATCTGTTGACTTTCACTGAAGTAGGGTACTTCAGAGTTCAGAGGTGTACAAATGAACAAACAATACTGAAACTTTAATCTTTAGCCTGTTAACTACGCCGGACAGCAAAATTTTAAAATCGACTTTTTTCCAATTTTTCGGGCCAAATACCCCCCCACTGTGCAGATATTTAATGGAATAGTGATGCATCGGGTGGCACGAAAATTCGTAACTTTACACTGCAGTTTCTGGAATAAATCTATGAGTAAATAATGTAATTTTATGTTTGAATTTTAATTTAAAAACCTTATAAACTTTCGTTCCAACCCAAAGATATGCATCATTAATTTTTTTCAAATTCAATTCAGCTTATCTAGGTGATGTCCTTGATCCTGTGAAAATTTTGGGACTCAAAGCCATTTATATTGTACACAGTCAGTATACTTTGATGTCCTCATGCTAGTAGACGAGGATGGCGAATAAATGAAACATTGAGATCAATTGGTTTCGGTGAGACAGTTTCAATTTCATGAGGGTACTTTGTGGGTTTTAATTATGTTTTAATGAGACTTATTGATATCAGGGACTTTTTTCTGATTGAAATGATACCCAACATGACGCAGAATATTTGTCTGTTTAATTCATGATATTGTGGAACCACGATTGTCCGAACTGATCAGGGGAACGTTTCAGCGACCTCCACTAGAGAGCCAATGGAAATTAAAATAAACGAATCACATTTCTTACAAGTAATATGCCAACGATTACAAGAACAAAATATTAATCCTCCGGCAGTTAAATCCGGGTCTATCTTGACCCACAGTATCAAAATCGTCATTAACTTTTCATTCATGTTCAAGATAGAAGTTTAATTAAGTTTATAGATAGATAATTCAGGATACAAAGATTAACGAGTCTACAAAAAAGTGCTCTCAAAAATTCGGTTAAAAAATGGATAAAGAAAGTAGTGAATGGTCATCAGTGGTCAAACATCATCAATGATATAATAAGAATCGATTACTGTAATGATACAGTTAAAATTATACGGGGGTATACAGAATATAGGATAAAAGTATCGAGCCTGTCTCGATACAATAATGTTTCACTGATCGACTGAATAATTTTTATTATTCCTTTTTAACAACCCAAGTAACTTATCAATGATACAATGACTGTAACCATGCTCCACTCCACAGGAAGTCTCAGCAACTGTCCTTCTGCTATCATGCTGCACATTAGTCTCTCCAAAATAAAAAATTTCTTTAATAAACTCCTGCAAAGATCAGGGATTGCAGGAATGGTTTTTGATCAATAATCTGCTAAATAATTCATAACATTTTGCGTTATCTTTTATTTTATCATTTCTTCTATACTACGATTGTAACCTACTACTTGAGCGATGCTGTATCGTATATTGCACAGTGTAGAATAGTTTCTATAGTAAATAGTAATTAACAAACTGTGGATTTTATGCTTTTATAACCAAAAATAAATAAGTGAAGGAACAATAAGGACATCGAAAGAATTTGAGGATATTGTTACGTTGCTCTCAATTTATTAAAATTATTAACCATTAAGCGGACTATTGTAGTATACGATAATAATTATTAATAATATAACTGTTTAATTAAGATGAAATTTTATTTTACCACTAGGATTCTAATTACCATTTCGATAGAGCTGAATATTGAATATAAATATTGTATTAAAATCCAATTGAATTGAATCATTACTCTTTTAAAGTACATTTCAAAGGTCCACTTAAGGGTCAAAAGAAGAAATAAATTTTATTTGACTCCTGTTTTGTACAGCTTGATGCAGGAAGATCCACAATCTAGTAATTAATCTACATATATTACGACGTCTTGATGAAACCAAAAAGAAAATGTTTTTAGAAAAGATCGGATGGGAACATTAGGTGATAGAGTCATTTGCGAGTACATATATAATATATATTATATTTCCATAATATATCGGTACATGTACATCCACCTTCCGATACGATACGATAACATCCATTATTGTGTGTTTTCAAATTTTAATAATTAATATGCATAGACGTGGGTACGTACATATACACGTTTTTCAAAATTCAAATCGAGAGAGGAACACGCTCCTCCGGGGGAATAAAATTCTTTCTTCTGATCTTCGAGGAAATCAATGTATTTGACAAATTTCAATTACTCTATGAACATAACTGCGCGATCATCCTCGACGGCAACGGACGTACGTACAGGGGGAGCGGAACACCGTCGTCTGATTGGGAAAAAGTGGCTAGAAGAAACACTAATCAGAGAACAGTGTGCCGGCATGAATTTCGAGATTGTTCATTCGAGATCACGTCCTGTAATCAACGTAGCCGCTCGTACGAAGATGGCGCTACAGGCCAGAGAAAATCGGGACAGAAAAAGTATCGTCAGAATTTGCCGCGCTTCTCTTTTCCTATGGTAAATTTGTACAAGTTTCATCCGTGGTGAAACTAATTCACCCCTTAACCAAAGAAATCGCGCGAAATGATCTCATCAGGAACTAAAAAATAGGAACTCAAGTTAAATCGGAACGAATCCAAGCTACAACGACTGAATCCGCATACTCCTGCATATTGTTCTAGTACATTTAAATACTCTCACATACATTCTAGAACATCCTGAACCCAGCAAAATAATGCAGTCACTGAATCAAAGCATTTCTCACGGAAGTGAAAATCTACTGTAAAATTTTCTGTCAAGCCTAGCAACTCTCCGCCATTTTATAATCAATCTCGCAAAGTCTATCCCTCGTTAGACAGTTTCTTAAGTTTTCTAACTTTCTCTCTCTCTCTCTCTCTCTCTCTCTCTCTCCCTCTCTCTCCGCGAAACAAAATAAATCTGGAAACGCAGACTTTGTTCCATTCTTTCGTGCTCCACTTCAATGGGGTTTCCGTGTTCGCGATAGATCGCGAAAGGCCTCCAAGTGCGCGTTAAAAAGCTAAGCTCGGACAGAGGAAACCGGAAGAAAGGAATCGTCACGCGAAAACATAGAGAACGTTATTGTCCGAAGAGCTGTTTGTTCAGGATCAGGACGAGCTAAACCGCTGGGGGAATTAGAATAATAAAAGCTGTAGTTTGCGCTGTATAATGTCGAGCGGGGAGGATAAAAACGGAGAACTCGGTGAAATTTGTTGCCCGAGTATTGTACGCGAGGGAGGTAGATACGGGACGTGCAACGCACAGACACAAAAACGAGAATGGACAACGGAGGGTAAGAAACATCGTCGAGGTCGAGGCTGACTCCGGAATGATTCCCATGAAAAATTCATCCCCTCGCGGAGCTCACGCTCGATGGACTAACTGATTCCTTCGATAAAACGAACGAAATCTGAATTGGTCGCTTTGCCTCAGACTATTTAAACAATTTTTCTTTGCTTGTGAGATTTGCAGACCCCAGTTGCACATTTTACATGTTTTCAGTTCGTGTTTCAGTGCTTGTCTGTTTAGTATTTCACCAATGGTGAAGTTCTTTGTATATTCTAAGACTAGAATTCAGTTGTAATTCATTGCAAACGTTTGTTTGAATAGTCTGCTAGTCGCAGGTGCTTAACTTATAAAGAACGAAGACTTAATACGTTCACTACCCTTTCCAATCTAAATCATTTTAACCTTTGCAAATGAAGGAAGTAAAGAGGCCGCTGCGATCTTACGAGATTGATAGTAACACTAAACCTACCTCAGTCAAAAATGTCTGGTTCTCCGTTCTACAATTATTGAAAATTATAAAAGTGCTTCTATGGAAAATTGCTGAACAGACTTCGTTATTCAAATACGTAATCGTATTCTAACGAAAACCGTATAAATTCTAAATAAATTCAATGTTCTCATAAGACCACACATGCCAGTAATGTTATATCTTGGGTAGGTTTCGTGTTAAAATAGTTTCCGACCGACCAAGATCATTTCTAATTTACTTCAGCAACTGATTCGTATTTAATTATAAAATCAAGAATGATTGATTGGCCGGCAGCGAACGTGATAACCCCTTGTGCAGAAATCTGACTAGAACCTCATTTGAATCACCGTCATCTCTGAAAGATAATTATCTTTCGGCTTTACAGAAACAAAGTGAAGTTTGTATCGACGAATAAAAATTCGATTGTTAATTCGCTTGGTGCGCCCTGAAATATAAAGGATAAAGGGCACAAGGGGTTAACGAGATCGACGACAGAATGAAACGATCGCGAGGGACCAGGTTAACTTCGAGGTAGTCGTAATTAAATGAAGTTGCGAGTTGTGCATCGGATTGAAGGGTCGCTTTGAAGGTAGTGAGGTTTTAGCCCCATTTCTGGAAGACGCCTACTCGCTGGCACCGGCAATTCGAACCCCACAGGTTGCATCTGCAGCTGGAGCTGTGGCAACAGTCTTTCGGCCGGTGGTCGCAGTTGCCGCCGCGTTTTATACAGGCCCGCCTAAACAGGTAAATCAACGAGGTACGTCTACTCGAGATTAGGGGTATCAGAACAATGCCTTGTCGTGACATCGAGACATCGATAACGGGGATGGGACGGGATTCCAGGTGTCATTACAACCCCTTTCACATCTGCAAGGGTGGATTCTGCGATGCGACGTTTTTCACAATATTTTGAAAAAACTTTCCTTATGTATTTTTACTAGACAACGGATTGTTTTGCAAAAATAAATGGAATGGCAACGAACTGCAATCAAATAGAGGTCTCTTTTCTTTTTTAATATATTCAATATATTGAAAATAATACAACAGTATGTGTAAATTCTAATTTTTTTACTGTTTTAAATTACATCTATTCACTTTGTGATAAATGCATAAAATCCACTGTCTATCTATGCATTTGTACACATTGATGTGATATATTACTATTAAAATATGTTTTTACGTAAATTTTTGTCGTAAATGCATAAAATCCGAGACCTACTTGAGTTCACATTGAAGGAAAATTTTGTTTAATATTAACACAACATATTATATTAGCATTAATATGTCCATCATCATCTCAGGAACATATGAAAAAACAGACGTCACGTCGCATATCTCAGGAATGAATTGTTAGGATACATCAACTAATCCATTCAGGAAGATAGTTTACAAATTAATTTGTATCTTCTTCTTACGGATTCTAAGATTCTAAAATTTAACGACACACAAAAGTTTGATTGAATTATTACAGCATGCATTTGCACGTGGGATAACGAATTCGGTAAAAGAGTTCAAGGAAATGTATGGATGAGTTTTGTATAGAAAGACGAGAAGGGAATGAACAATTAACAACGCAGAGTAATAAATGCTCACTTTTGTTGAGCTCCCCGCAACAAATTTTCTAGTGCGTTGTCTGTATAATCGGAGTCTCCGTCTTGGAGAGCATCTTCCTCTACAACAAACAAAAAAATACAATGTTAGTACGATTATATTATCTTTTATTTTCTTTGTTTTGGGTGCATTATAGTAATTTGATGAATTTCCTATATCATTTGTTCAATATATGTAAGAATGAGCAATACATAATCAGTCGGATTGAAATGTCAAACGAAAATGGATTAATATTAACCGAGAATTTTTTTAAACAGTTCTTTGATCAGGCTTAAAAATTGATTATTATTGTGATATATCCTAATACACCCCATTTTTCTTATTGTTAGATTTGTAAGATACATAGAGGCTAAAGTATAATTAATCTCCGTATATGTTCACAGAAATAATTTCATTGAATAATTCTCGAAAAATAAATTTTTACAATCTGAATAATCGAAAATTAAAAAATATGGAATCCGTAATTTTGACAAGTATAATTTGTACGTTCTAGTATTAGTAATATAATTTTTGGTGTTAATATTCGCCAGTTGAAGTATTGAATTCCATATCAATATCATCAGCACACTACTAGCTAGATATCGAACGGGACTAAACCCATCGATTGAATAAGTTGATACAGAATCGTCTCGAAGGCTTTCCCATCTCCCATCAGCAATGGACCATTGGTTCGTATCACTGAAAAGAAAAAGGCAACCGGAAACCTTTGAAACATTCATTTGCGGGGTATCCGGGAAGTATCTTCGAAATGAATCAATTTTCCACTAGACGAAACGTATCGTTTAACGATCGATTAATCACCGAGAGAAGGAGAGAGTAATAGACCTTCTCGAGGTTTCCAAAGAGCACGGAACTAGTTCGTAACGAAGCAAGACGAAAATTAGAGGAATCCTTTGATCGGATGTACTTAATTGTCACTCGACGATCGTGCCAGTGTGACATTTTGTCCTGTGTTCTTGGTAGATGACTCAATCATTCTGCGAATAACGCCTAAGGAGTTGGAACTACCGCAGCACGCTCTGCGAGAATGCAAAGCGAATTACACACGACTCGGATTCACCAGAGATATCTGTTTCAACGAAGGTCAGAGGTGGCGTTATGTTACTAAGACCCTTTCGTCACGAAGAAAGCGATGCTGAATTTATGCAGATCAGGCAATGTTGAAAAATTGAATTTTTCTGCAAGACTCCTCTTGTTGGCTACAGAATGCTCCTGGTCGGTCTCGAGCTTTTATAAATCCTCGGATAAAAGATCCACGCAAATCCTCATGTTACATTTTTTTTTATTTTGAACCAACTGACCCGACAGACGTTGTCGTGTTCAAATTTCTGTAAATTTGTTTGTGATCGTTTCAATTACGCATATCCGTCGTTCGAATCGTGAGTTATAGTCTTGAGTTCATACAAAAATCTCATAGAAAAAAGGAATTTCATTTTTTTGGGCAACTTTTACAACTTTTACAACTTTTTTTTCTTTAACTAAAAATTCTTATTCGGATTATGTATTACGAACATTTTCTTTTTAATTAGCCATATCGGTCCAGCCGTTCTCAAGTGATGCGCTTACCAACCAACAGCATTTAATTTTTATTTATATAGATACATATTTCTGAACTCTGAACTTATGTCTTTGAGATCGATATCAATCCTCGTGATTCTTAGTCTCTGAGTGGATCTAATATAAATAACTAACTTTGGCTGTTGAAAAATTATCTTTTGGCCGAAAGGTTTATAATTTCGAATTAATATTATTAAAATCACACATATACTTTATTTCATTTCTAAAACATCAACGACAGATATTGAACAAACACTATAAATTACAGATGAAAAAATGATTGCAAATTATAGATGCAATCAAATTTAATGCAAAAATTTCGTTTATTTTATGGAACTTCAGATCGATTCATTTGTTAAATATAGATACTGACAAGTGAGTATGCCGTAAAAATTGAAGAGTTTTAGTGAACAAAGGCTGTGTGACTCCACCCTTGAATTGTTAATAGTCCCATCGATCAGCGAGAGAACCATAAAACGAATGTGTCAAAAACACCACGATCGGTTATTGAATTTATGGTACCATGAATCGCTCTGGAATCGGTATATTCGTATTCATGGAGAGTGAGACGGAAAAGAAGTCGTAAAAATGTCGAATAAAATTGACGGTCATGGGGTTTTCGACGAGGAAAGACGTGTACGCAAGAAATTGCGGCTGGACGAGGGAGAAAGGTGCTCTATGTGTGCTGTATTCATCTCGCGACATTTTGCTGTGCATGAACGATTTCTAATCAAGAATTGATAACCTTTTCTCACAATTGGATCACCAATTGACCCGCAAAAATTCATATTTGTATGAATGGCAGTTCTAAAAAGACTTCTTCAGATGAGATCCTTGATTAACAAGTGATATGTTCCATAAAAATTCGAATTTACATCCTCGACACGTTTACGAAATTTTAATGAACAACATATGAACTGAAAATGTCTTAACAAATTTTGTTAAAAACAAATGTCGACTTCCTCGGCAAAAGAAAACAGGTCGACGCAATAGCAAGAAGTGAATTATTCCCAAGGACACGCGCGTCCCTTTGATGATCCTCTCTTTGCAGGTCCATTTTCAGAAGCGCGTCACGTAATCAGACTCCTTAACGCCACGAATATTAAACCCACCGCGTGAAAACTTGAAGGAAATCTTAAACTCCATTTCCCACCTTCATCGAAGAGAACTGGATGCAAAACAGTCTTCATACAACATTGCCATTAATTAATCCCAGTACATAAATAATATCAACGTCCAACTACGTAAATACCAGAAAAGTAAATTTCTCAAAGTTTACTTTTAATTTAATCATTTAAATGCGTGAGTTTCCTTCCCATTCAGGCAACCATTTGCAAACAGGTTCTGCAGTACTCCAAACATTTCATAAAGATATATTGACAGAAGAATCGAATATCCGTGCTTAAATAATATGAACATTTAAATCTAATCCACTGGAAAGGTCGATCGAATAAGTCAAATAATAGCAGGAAAATATTAATATCCACGGAAAACAAATTCCACGAGATCATCGAGTACTGTATTAGCATTTTCTCATTAACATGATTAAAATTACCTTATTCCGGTGTGATTTCAAACATATTTAATGTTCTGTTCGTGGAAGAATTTTTTTTTGATCGGAAGATACAACTGATGAGTCAGGTAAATCGTGACTGAGTGAGTGGGTGTGAGTATGAAATCCGGCAAGGAATTCTTTAATTCTTTCTGGCTAATACCGACTGGATTTATAGGGGGTTGATTCTACACGGACCGGCAGCGGCTGTACACGCAATGACAATTCGTTATCTTCCCTTCCTCCATTTTCTTGGTCCTCGGCTTTCCCACCAGCGACCTCTGGGAATAAGATAATCCGACGTGACGTCTTCTCCCTCTTGCCTTTTACCGGTCCCATCTCCTTTTACAGATCTCCTGCCCCGAGGATGTTGTGAATGTTTCAATATTCGCCGTGGAAATTATGAAATTTTCATTCGGTCGGTGTCTCGGAAATTTTCCTCGGCTAAAGCTGATCGAACCCGACCAAATTATCGGCGAACATCGTGACCCAGCCGCGCGTGGCAATTTTCAGGATCGATTCTAACAACTTGTTGCGTGAACTCGAGCACACGTACGGTAGAGTTCATATAATCACAGTCAATTTCATTCTGTATTAAATGAAGCATTAGAAAAAGTCGGGTGTACCGTTTATCTAATGTCGCTAGAATGCTAGAAACAATAGCGAATAGCAAATATTGTTAATGGCACTTTTGCATCGAGTGGATCACAATATGTGACAATTTTGAGACTGAGAAGTTGCTTATATTCTGTACAGTCTTGTTTAATCTCTTGCTACTAATAGACAGGGATAGTAAAAATCGGCACACAACGTTACCGGCGAGACAATACGAATTTAGCGATGACACTTTGTTGTCTCGAATGATTTTTTAATGAAACCTTTACTGACACAATTGTTACACTTTTCCAATTAAAACGATACTCAGCACGACGCAATTCGGATCGTATTCACTTGTTTAATCCACGATAAAATAGAACCTCTACTATCCGAACTAATCGGAAAGACACTTCAACAAAATATGAACAGCAGAGCAACATCATCAAGATATTTTATTTGTACTTTCGTGTGAAAATATTAACGGGAATTCTAAAATTATACTAATCGCGAGACAGAAGAAGTATCCAAAACAAACCAGTGTTGAGGAATTTCTACAGTCGGCCACCAAACTTTTATTGGAACTTTAAAGAGAATAGCTAAGAAGGAAGGATGTCGACGTAATAAGGCATCCTGACTTTTTCGTGATTTATATCAGGGTGGATGACAACTTCCAAATGTGTTTTACATTATGACACGGTAAACACGAGCGCGGCTCGCATTTCCCTCACATATCCATCCCTCATAATTGTAATAGACATTTCTGGTATCTGTATGCATTTATATACCTTCAACCATTGTGAGTTTGAATATTGTAAATAAACTATAAATGGAAATATTGGAATTATCGAATAAACGGTTTTTAGAGTCCAAAAGGAACGAAATGCGTATTCATAAAATGAATTATAAATACCATTTAATTGCGTTGAAAGAATCACTTTCATGTTCATTTTATTTAAGTTTCAATAATATTTATCAGTTTGATCATATTTTACGTATCTAATGTTCCTTAATGGCTGTAATTAAACGTCTCACAGTTCGCAAACAAGAAAATATATTAAAGCAACCATTCAAGGAAGTTTTTCTACGTTATTTGCCTCAGTTTCTTTAGCTGTTCGTTTCTTGCGAATTCTTTTTAGAAAAATAGATGATCTTTGTGCAGGAGAGTAAATGTATTTGTTCCTGCATTATTACATGTGATATTGTCGTAATCCTGTAATTTAAGTTTATCGATAGGCAACTATGCAATTGATTACACGTCTTGGTACAGTCCAGAAGGAAGCCGTCGAAATTAATTAAACGAACATTCAATTAAAGCGGACCGCAAGGACGATTGCCGCTTGATGCCGGTTTCATTTTCTTCGTAATCGCCACCCCCGTTGCGTAACGCATTTCGTTCGAATTGCTGATTCCCTCGAATCAATTGATTGCCGACGATAACAATGCAACAGGGAACGTTGTTGAAAGAAATTAACAGCTAATAATTTAACCGAAGGACTTCATTAGTTACGTAAATCAATTCGAACATCAGTTGTTGCGAAAACTAACGCAGTACACGACGATGTAATAATATTCATTTGAATTTCTCAAGGTGACACTTCTTTTAAAAATTTCCAAACGAAATTGTACATACACAAGTCTCACAATGGTTGCTAATTGCGCCTCCATCTTCTATAAGAATCGTTTCAAACAATGAATATTTGTACGTGGATGTGGAATGTTTCTTTTTGATTTTGGCAACAATATTTCTATTAAAAACTATTAAGTTAACAAAAATGTTTCTAAAGATGTACTCTTAATGCTCCCTACCTTCATTTTTCACGAACACTGCAGGAAATAATATTGATTTTCTCAACAGTTCCAAATTTTTTGCACATTATTTCGAATTTTTCCAACTTTTCCAACTCCAATTTTTACCTTGTACCAAGGTAGCCAACGAATTTTTTCTCATAAATATTTAAAGATAATCCTGCATTTGCTAATTGTAAGAGCACCGAATATTTTCCAATCTACTTCGGAGTTTTAACACAAATATTTGTACGAGAAATCGACAAAACAAATGCTCGAAAACGCATGTTAACGGTGGCCGCATTTTTGACAAGCACCGCTCGATTTGCAATTCAAACATTTACATAGCAATTCCTCATCCCACGCGTTTGTAACACTCAACGTCGATTCATGTATGTTTGGTGGCGAGATGGCAACAAACATAACTTTCGGTCACGGTGCTTCTAAGCGTGATTACTCTCCCGTAAAAGTATTAAACCACCATGCGCGTCCGAAATGAACTTTCATTCATCTATTTAGCGCGACAACTCCCTACGGTTCATACTCAATTACTATCGCCGCTGTGGACACCGTGTACGTCCATGTATACATACATGTATAATATACGTAAAAGGTATCCGTAGCCCTCGTGACAAATGATCATTAACGGATTAATACGATTAGAGCATGTCAACTCTAGGTAACCGTGTAACTCCGAAATAAACCGATTAAACGCGTTTGCTGGCCCGCGGTGAGCGTCGCACGCTATAACAGGGGAATATCGAACTCGCGCTTTTACTTGGAATAGCCATTATTGTTCGCGGCTTTAAAATAGAAATCATTGTTCGCGGATCTAATTTTACGTCGCGCGACTGTCTTGATTTACCTGACGCCGCCGCGGCGGATTCCATAATTAGAACTGTAGACCCGATTTAGCTAGGAATTCAATCAAAGCATTCGACCCGAACAGTCGAGTCATGCTTCAGTGATCTGAACATTTTAACTTATGTTAGGTATGCAACGTTCATTCGTGTATGTCGCTAAGAATTTGACAATTTGTGATTTTAGACTGTATTTTTGCCACTGTACTTTAGAGAAGCATTCAAATCATAGTCCTGTATTCTACACATTTTTGGCCTGTATTAAATGTGCAAGTTAATTTGCGAACCTCATTATTAATCAATTGTGATTTTATTAAAAATTCGTATGTTTCACAAAAATTGTACTGAAGACTTACATCCAAATAATTAGCCTACAAGTTTGTATAAATCTTGGTATATTAAATGTATAAATTAATTCGTACTTCTCATAATGAATCATTTGTAACGTCATTTTAAATTCAAATCGTTTACATCTCCGATTTGGAAATTTATTATTTACTTGCAAAATGAAATAGAAAATTATTGAAGTTATTACCGAAAGTAGAATATATTTTGGTTGTTTGTAAATAATCAAATAATTCGCGCTGGAATAGCTGCGAATTAATTTATACACTTAAAATATTGATAAAAATGATTCAACTGACTTTTTATATTAGACAGTGATTGTACCTTGTACGAAATTCAAATAGTTTCTTGCTTGAGTCGATTAAAACATTAAAACAAAATAATATAAAATATTGTAGAATAGTAGAGTTATTGCGTCGCAGTTATTAGCAACAGTTAACGAATCCACATCCAACAGATCTCAATACAGCTACACATTCTCATTGTACCTCCGACAATAATGACGAAAATATTTATGCCAAACAACATGTAAATGATCTCTGTCAACTTATAAAACAGCAACATCAAGAACCACACTATGATCCCCCATGATGTACGTATACTGTTACAGTAAAAGAAGTCTTCAGGAGATCTTGTCACCCCTATCTATCGCAGGACCACTGAAACAGTTAATTGACGACCACACAGACCTTGGAGACTCTCTCCCAAAGCCATGGGACGAGAAAGATGTGGGACACCAAAGAAAATAAAAGAGAACCCTAGATTGCACAAAGAACGCAAACCTCCAGTATATATAAATCTCCTCAAACAACAACATCTCTTCATTCCGTAGAATTAACCATAGAACGATTCTTTGTCATTAGAACCGATTCCACTGGAGCAATTTTAACAATCGTCATCCCCTAACATCTGCTCCTCGTGAAGAACGACCAACCCTTCAATCCCAACTATATCTAACCCATAAAGAAACTAAGAGAATTGTAACACCCTCACCCTCTCAGAAACAACCCTGTCTAATTCGTTTGATAACCTACATCTTGCAGGACCACTGAAACAGTCCATTGATAACGACACAAACTGCGTAGTAATTTCGAAAGAGTTTGCACAAAGAACGCGAATCAACATAAATATTCAAAGTAACCCTCGCGCAACTACTACAAGAACAACCCTTTGTGAAGAACAAGTAACTGACCCTTTTCCAATCCATTAGAACAGGTCAAGAACGACCAATCTTTTCAAATAAATGTATATCTAACCCATACAGAGACCAAAAGAATCGCAGTATCCTCACTCCCTGAGAAACAGCTTTACGCAATTCGTTGCAGAACCTACATCTTGCACGACCACTGAAATAGTCCATGAGCGACTACATACACCGGCGAAGAATCCCAGAGGATTGAAACCACATCGGAGAAAATAAAAAAGAATCGTAGATCGCACAAAGGGTACAAACCAGCATAGATATTCAAAATAAACCTCTCGAAACTACAAGAAGAACAACTCTTCGTGAAGAACAACCAACTGCTCCTTTTTCCAATCTATTCGAACAGGTTCTGCAGGAGCAATTCCGACAGATTCAACTTTCATCCCCTACCATCTGTTCCACGTGAAGAACGACCAACCCATTCAACAATGCCTAGCCCATAGGGGAACCAAACGAATCCCAATTACCTCACTCTCCGAGAAACCTTGACCGTAAGTATCCTGTATAAACTGGTTCTCCATCCGCAATCCTTAGAAATGAGCAAGGGTAGCGGCGATACTCACCGTCGTCGTCGATGTAGGAGCTACCCAGGGACCTGTCGACGAGTAGCACGAGGAAGCAGAACAGCCATAGTAAACAGAACTTCATGACTCCCTCGGGTGTTCTTCAGCGGCGGCGTTAATTTTCGGGGGATGCTCTCTCGGTTTTACTCCCGGTTGTTGTTCGTTTTCCGGTTCTGGTTTGTGTAACGATCCTCGTGGATGTCGCGTGCCCTTTCCAGTCCGTAGCCGGAGTGCAAGTGAGGTTTCCACATCGGTCCGGTAGCTTATATAGACGCGGGAGGCGTGGCGACTTGCCCCCACGAGGATCTCGTTGCGAAGAGTGAGACCGCGGATAAGACTTCGGCGAGGTTCCACGGTCGTTGGTGGTGTCTGGACACCGTCCCAATGGTTTCACTGGACATCTCGATCGAAGGGGAATGATAAGAGCAACTCTAGGTCGCCTGGAGACTCTTTCGGACAGGCCTGACCACCCTCCATCACGCCGACGTTTGCTAATTCTTCTTCGCAGTTGTTTGTTCACGCTAGGGATGATAATCGAGTTCAATAAACACGGTGACGCCTCGATACAACAATGTTGAGCAATGTCCCTGTCGAGCAATAATCGAGAATAATTGTTTATCCTCTGATTCGCTAGTGGACAGTAAAATTGTTAACGATGGCAAGGATACTAGCCAGCAGTGGAACAAGCAACTGGTAGCCTCGCTGTGTCTAGGACGATTATGTCGCCTCAACGAGGCTCTATGTCATAGTTTCGAAGTCTATTTCGACATACATACACGTCTCCTAAGTTTATCTTCTCCAGCATCCCGTTCAAATAGATCATCTCTGTATTATCCAAATTCTATAGAGTGACTATATATACCTGTTTACTTTTAACACATTAGGTTGAAAATAAAGAAAACGAGATCTCAGGTTCTCTTAATGGCCGTTGATCCTTGTATGCTCAAGAATAGTAGCATAATGAATCCTAGGATCCTTCCATTCATTTATAACTTACATTTTAAATAATACAGTCATATTTTATGGAAATACATCATTACGGTATTGTATTACTTTTCATTAAATATTGATACAGCATTCTACCCCCTCAATGTTCGACCCTATATATCACAGCGTTTACTACGAAGAAATTAGAACAGTTTGAAGCTCCAGCGAATGTAACAATTGTTAATATTGAACTGTGTTTGTTCGAATCACATAGAATCAAATTGCAGGTAGAAACAAGCGATAAAATTTTGATCCTACCTTCGGCAGCTAAATAGACGAAGGGTGGAAGCGGATTAAATTGCAGAAATTTTCTCCATCGGGGACTGTGATCTACATCTGAGATTTTCTGAGAATCATTTCCCCTTGGTGAAATAATTTCGCGGAACTCAATTCACTTAGCTTCCCCTAATAACCAGAAGAAAAGCCCTAGATAAAAACAATATTCGTTGGATCTTAAATACATTCTAATTCTCTTTATAATTAATAAAATAAAAATTCTCTACCTCGATTGCGATGGCCATTAAACAAACCAGTGTTAGATTCTTGATAATTTCCAGAAGTTTCAGTATTTAGAAATTCTTTCAATGTTTCTACAGTTCCATTCCACTTCATTTTCTCTTTTCTATGTATTACGAATGCATCAAACCCACAGTCTAATAAGTTAAATATAATAACACAGTGATCCGAAGGCTTCATTATACTCCGATATTGAAGGCAGAGAAACTAATGGCGTTTAACTCACCCATCACGGACAATAACGTTGCTCGCGTTTCGCTCCTGTGCTTGTTTAGCGTCCATGTCCGTTTGCGTACTTGTTTATTTGCAATTATCCAGGACGTTTATTTATGTGGCTTGCGCACGCACATCGACAACGTTTCGATATCCTGTCCCATTATTCTCACTCTCCCACATTAACTTTGGCGTTTCATCATCCGATGTTGGCGTTCTTGTTATCTCTCTTCCATAGCGAACCACCATGTTTATCTTCACCCTCATCCTTTTCACCCCCATCGAATCGTGAAAGGATGTTTTATACTTTCCCGGTCTTTTGACCTGTGGATACATCCACTGGCTGAATGAGATATTATTTTTGCAGTAGCCTGGCACGATCGGAGATTAAGCATCTTCTAATAAACGAATTTCTGTTTGGGGAGTTCGCGAAGTATAATCAATCACATTTGACTTCGAGACGGGATACTTCATCATCAAACGCGAGATAAAATCGATTTTGTCGTAGGCTTTGCTTTCAAGTAGATCGACTCTGGAAATTGATCTTGTAACGAAATCGCAATGTCAGCAGAGGCGAATTAAGTCAGCGCAGCGCGGGGCCTGTAGCAAACGTTACCAGGCCCTAGGTTTTGTATGATAATAACATAAAACACAACTTTTAGAAAGAAACTTTTCTCGATTTAATGTGAGCCAATTTTGAGATAACACTAGACAAATCAATTTCCCATTACTTAGACAATCTTGTCCCATCATGTTTCTTGACAATAAATATAAATATAACCGCCCCTCTACTCCTTCCGCTGTGCCCGAGATGTTAGAAGTTGGGGCCCCGTTCTCCACATTTCTCCCAAATTCTGGGCTCAGTCTCTCTCCACACCAGTTCCACAACATTTTCTGTTCCAAGCGCGGGGCCCGTAGCCGTTTGTTACTTCTACTATATGTCTAATCCGGCCCTGGATGACAGACACGGATATCAATTATTAAATTTATTTGAGCCAGAAGCCAAGTGATTCAGAGGAGGCTGATAGATTTTAAGGATCTGGAAATTGATTTTGTAATGAAATCGCAATGGCAGGCATGGGGACGTTTATTTGATCCAAAAGCCACGTGATTCAAAGAGAGTTAATGGGTTTTGGAGGGATGATTTAGCAGAATGATCAGGTTGCTTCTGAAGCCACCCACGATCCAGGTCTTCAGTTGGGTAGACAACCATTTTGTTACCGAAAGAGATTATAGTCACCCACCACGAGTAGAGTGACTTACGAGTAGACTGTCGATCTTTAAGCATTTATGAAGAAATTGGTTGGACGAAATATAAAACAGTAAAAGATTTAGAAAATTAAAGAATGTTGTAATGTTACTTTCCACGTAACAAAGCCGTTAAGGGATGAAATCAATTTTTATGTTATTCCTGCTTCCCACAATCAATGCAAAACATTTTTATTTCGCATAAAGATCCGCGGTCTAATTATGAGATTCCTATTATACCTATAATATACTATAGGTACCTACGCAGTCTGAACCAGGTAAACTTAATGTAAACTCGCAGATTTAGCATCCAACACTAAATTATAATAAGTAATTATTAATAGGGAATATATAGAGCACATATAATCAGAGTAATAAACTAATTAAATCCAAGAAAAATTTGTATCTTATTTAAATATCTTTCTAAAATTTTGTATAGCCCTTTATCCTATCAAAAATCTTGAAATTGTTTGGTAAGTCATTTTTTGCGATGTGTCTCAAAGTTGCATAACCTTACAGGTGAACTTATTGTTAGTATAATAATCTTGGCCATACACACCCTTCAATAGACCCTCATTCACGCGCGAGTATATTAAAAGTTTAATCGACGTTGATTGAAGCGGCAACTCGGATCAAAATGCCTTGCAGTTGACTTTCCGATGAACTTTCTTAAGTTGATTAATAAGTGATGTAATCTACCGTTAATCACTTCTCCCGTTTCGCAAGAAAAGAATATAAACCGGTAACAAATCTATCGTAAATCTAATTAAACCGAGAATTAACGTAACACTTGCTTGTACATAATAAACGTACCCAGTTTATTTTAACATCGTAACCATGCATCGTAAAAAGTATTTAAAGCAATCACTAAAACTTCGCGGCTCTTTACAACGTTGTTAACTTTCGCTTTAGTGCGTCGTTAATGAAAATACATTTTACGTTTAATTTTCTCGAACAGGTGATCCTCGGCACGTTTTAATTACGTACGAAATATTTTAAACAATCCAGATAGAGTGCTGTTTCTTTCTCGTGATTCATTATTTGGAGTAATTGTTCGGAAATTCTACTTTTCCCTTAATTTCGATATCATCTATAATGATAAAATATCGAAACCCGAACGAAAGGTTTTGGGTAACAGAACCCTCGATGTTACAATGATCGAGGGTGTCATTTTCGAAAGAAATGCGACCAGTGAAATACGAATCGTGAAATTACATCATGACGTGCGCAGATACGCGCGAAGATTTTGCGCGTTAGTTACCACCACGTGTCAGATTTTCTGGTGTCATTGTGGATTAGCCAAACATTTGTTTCAATCTATTATACATCAAACTTGTCATACTCAATTCATATTGTTTTAATCAAACTTTATCATCAGACTACGAATTTGATGTTTGTTATACATTTGTTTTAAGCATTTATCCACTCATTTAAAAATAAAACAATAAAACAATTTAGGAACACCATTCATTATTTTGATACTTATTAAAATGATCAAGAGAAGAAATACATTCTTAGAGAAATACATTCCTATTTTTATTCGGATATATGTCTAAATAAATTTATTGCATAATTACCTGTGAATGTACTTCTGCAATCTCAACAATCGCAGATTAGAGAAGTGTTACTGTACATGACAGATCTACTTTTTATTTTACTGAAAGGCTTTCAGTCTGCCATTCTTTCTTCGCTTTCCCATATATCGCGACAGTCAGGAACAATTTGCATAGAACTACGAATAAATCGCATTCAAAATACGTTTCGCGTATCAAGTCCATCACCTTGACCCTGTTCCCAGCTCGGTAACCATGACATGCCCATTTGTTTGTAGCCATCGATCGGTTCCTCGCTTCGAACAGTTGTTTCGCGCATAAAATATAAAACGTCCTGCAAAGGTGTAGAAAGAAGAGAATAATGGGAACCTGTTTACAAGCGAAGATAAATCTGTGTTTGCATGACGTCATCGTTGTTGTCACAATGATCTCATTGTATCGAGGGGTAGCTAAAGGTTCGCCCAACGAGTTACTTATGCAATGCACTCGGCATTGTTCATCGGAGACACATAATTTACTTTATTGAAGGAGCGCTTTCAAACGGGGGTTGAAACCCGGACTGCGAACGACGTGTGTGTGAAAGCAAATGGTTTGAACCGAACTAAACGAGTTCCGAAGCCATGCGGTGTCGAATGCGTGAGCGGATGCTCACGTTTTCAATGATAGAACGAGAGGATAACACTGTCCTAGCCCCGAAACTGTACCTGTCAGGTTAAACGAACTTCAACGATACAAATTGATATTATACATATTTCAGCTGAATTCGTATAAAATATAATTCATCACATCAACTGTATAAACTGTACAGTAAGAATTGTAAAGAACACATTTGCTATTGTAAGATGTGAATTTTGTGAATCTCCGACTTCGAATGTGATACTCCGGTATTTATTATGGTGATAAGGGGACAACCCTAATAATTAGATCGCATTTAAGAAATTTATTCGAGCCAGCTCTTAGAAAATCAAAGTGAATGATGTTTGAAACAGCCTGGATATGGAAGACTCCCACGCGACACCCACGTGTATGCGATCCAGAGGCTCCCGAAAAGGGAAGTTTCTACTTCGAACTTTTTTTTTCAGCAGGTATTAGTATAATTCTCTTGGGCCGCGCCCGTTACACCCACTTGCGCGATCATTCTCGACGAATGACGAAAATCGTACGAGATCGAAATATGGAGCAGCTTTGCGTCGCAAAAGGACAAATGGATGCGATTCTCCGGAAGAAAAAGGTTTAGGTCAGTTAGAAGAGGATACGGTTTTAAAGGGGTCGTTTCCTAATTTGTCTTTCGAGAAAGATACGAATTCGCTGCGTGGGTGGAGACCGGGAATGAGAAAGGGGAGTGTTAAAGGGTAACGTACATACGCGCTGCTTGTTTTGACGCAATTTCACTGAAATGTAAACTATGAAACAGTCAAATTAATTAAATTAAATTCCACTAAACTCACATCACACAGAGCGATGATACGTGTCAGAGTACAACTCAATTAACATACTTAATACTTATTTTTATCGAATTGATAACTGAAAACCATTTTGGGGAAAACACTGTTCCGCCGCACATGCAAACAAGCAAGGGTCATAAATCCTTGCATCGACCAAGTCGCACTGGGCGTGAGGGCTTCCATGAGGAAAAACCAATTTTATTTCAAATAGTTAGCACCCGCACGCTGAATAATTATCGTTATATATCCGAGTACAGTTACACAGATCTATTCGAATACAGTTAAACTATTTGTTACCGTTAAATCGCGTGCTCCGATACTTAGATTGATGTGATAAGGGGAAATACACATCGAAGAAGATATTCTATTGAAAAATTGAAGCAGCTTGCCCCATTCACTGTGAAAAATTTTCGAGCTAAATTCAGACTCGGCGTGTCTATTTTTTAACCCTCCTTAAAAGACAGGGGAGGGCGAGGATCGAAAAGGAAAGAAAGAGGACGCGAGCCGCAACAAGAACAGACCTATACCAGGGAAATTCGATGTCGTGCTCTAATTGGCGTTTATAGTACACAGGGGTGCCATGCCTCAGCTCTTGTTATATCTTCTGCGTAATGATCCACGAGAAATCGGAGAATCATTAGGTGCTGTATTTTCTTACCTTTTCGTGCGCCCCATTTTACATCTTCTTCGATTTTGTTATTCGTTGCTTCACAAGTTTCTTCACTCTAGCACTCCCCATATTTATTCTTCACTCCAGTGGCGCACCCAGGGGGGGAGCCAGGGGGCCAAGTCCCCCCCCAAGAGAAAAGAAACAAAACACTGGAAAATTAGCTAAACCGTAGAATAGCTACTTCCTCTCCGATTCCGATGATATTTGGATATGTTATATGTAAAACTAAACATTTTGAACAACTTTTCCCTAAATATATAAGTAAATATTTGTGGCTACCGTTGACAGATATTTTTGCTAAAAAAAAAAACGGTCATTTTGTTCAAGACGTCCCCCCCAAGATTAAATCCTGGGTGCGCCACTGCTTCACTCACTCAGTCTTCATTCAATCCAATTACTAAAACAAAATAGAGACATGGTAGTGTAAGGGAAGAGGATGATTACAGGACTGCGGATCTTTATGCAAAATAAAAGTAACTTGCATCAAATGCAATATTGCAATAAGATGAAATGAAATAGGAACCCACTCTTCCCTTTATAATTTTAATAAGCTTAAATGAATTTTATGAATGCATAAAATCTGCAATCTGCTAATGATTACTGTAAAAAAAAATGGTTATAAAAATCGTGAAGATATCGCTTTAATGCCGCAGACTTTTTGATCTTGAAATTTCGCAGATTTAGAAGACAACTTCAGTATGTTTTATCCTTTTTTCAACACAATCCTATTTTGGGTTGCTTTGTAAGAAACTTTTACTATGTGCTCGCGTACCTTGAGGAAAAGGAGAAAATGTTTCTTGAAATAGAGGACGAAACTCGTGATTTTATCACGATCTACAAAAAGGATTTTCTCGGAAAAGGTGCTGAGAAACGAAGGGAATACAGGCCGAAATGCGCGTATTCATTTCCCCTAAATCTTTTAAATGGGCCGTATAAGAAATGTCTAAACACTCGTCGTAAAAATTTATCGTTGTCTCTGGAGGAACAAACCGAAGATCCTCAAGAATATTTAAGTCGGGTAAAGAAAATAGCGATGAAGCCAAGGATTAATTACAGTAGATATTGTACTGCATGAATATGTTCGCACAATATGCAATTCTATCGTGCTAGATTGCATTGATATCGCTACATCATTTTCAAAATAATAATTAATGTCTAGATCCGTGAAAAGCATGGACGTTTGAAGAACGTTTTTCCAGATGCGGTGCCAGACGAAGAGCTGATCGAACAGAAGGAAAATGAATTTATGCAAACTGTGTACAATCATGATTACTCCAAGGGTAAGATCGATATATTTTGTTTGACCATTTGTACTTGTTACAGTGTCATACTAATTGACAGACTTTATGTAGTAAAAGTATTTTGAACTGTATCACTGAAAGTACCTAAGATTATTTACTGTCCACGATAAATTTGCTTATTCATATTTTCATCGGTGCATGAATATTTAATTATTTGTAAAATTAGGTGACTATTCACCCCGAGCAAATATCTACGGAAAATGGAAAGATATTGCTTTACCGAAAGACTGGGTGATATCAGAAACAATTCAAAGAAAATCTTACCGAAACCCATGGAAAATTGCCTCTAAAAATTTGCTACAAGCTACAAGATTTAAGAAACCTGTGGACAATTTACTACCGAGTGAAAAGGAGAGAGAAATTCTTCGCATAAAGTACAAATTAATCTCTGTTTTCCTCAAACTACATTCTACTAAGCATTTTCTGAATGAAAAATTCAATATCTCTCATCCACTAGAAGCATTTCTTTGATTACAAAACTTAATCATGGTATTAAATAATGTTATCTTTCCTCAGCACTGGACTTACAGAATATGACGCCACGATCACCGATACTGGGATTAAGATAATGAAAGAACGGCTGTTAGGAGAACCACTTCCGGTTGAACCAAACATATATGCTAAAGGCCCAGACAGCCCACTTTCTGAATGCTCTCGGATATTAGCAGAAAAGAAGCTTGTACTTCCGTCAAACATAATCTAACTTTTACCAAAAAGAAAAAATTGTGGTTTACACTTAAAATAATAGGTGAAGGAATTCCAAGTAAATTAGAAAACGGAAGTTATTATAAAACACAACCCGTGTTGTTTTGCTTGTACATATTTAGTAACTTTACAAATATATTATTTCTTATTCTCACCCAACTTAGTTATCACTTTACACATATTCACACCCACGCTGGACACACAGTATCATTATAATCCGAGCGAATTTTATACATTCGTAGTCTTACAGATTATTTACATGCCCAAATGATTGTAATCGTGATCGTTCCACGAAAGACACCCTTCTGAACACGAAATGTTATCTTTGACCCGACAAAAGAAAGGTACTGTATGTTTCTTTCGTTCAAGATTTGTCATGTTAACACGTGATTGTAAAATAATGAATAGAAAATATTGCAGAATAAATTTAATGAAGCTAGTATACACTTGTTATCGTATAATTCAAAAATCAGAAGAATCGTTTTCATGTATAAGTTCATACGTAAGAAGTATAAATTAGTTGTAAAGAAAAAAACCAATTGTTCAAACTGTTTAGGTATCGCCTAGCCTCCCACGATCAGTCGATGTATTATAGATAACGATCAAAGATAAAAAAAACGTATTATTTACAATAAGCCACTGCATGAATTAAGACTAAACTCTTACGATGTACTCTCCTAGTCATTAACTATGTCCCGTAAAGCTTTTTTTCATCTCATTAGACTAAATGAATTGTACTTGCACTCAAAAGTTGTACAAAAAAAGTGTCATCGACGCACACACATCTCTTTCGTTCAATCGCTGCGATGGAAGTTAACGACTAATTTCATTTATAAAATCTACACTACAAGTGGTACCCAGCACGTAATTAATAAATTATAGTTCAGTCTCTCGATACAATGTAACAATACGTTTGTCCTATGAAATTGTACAAACATTTTACACCCGATATGTTACAGTGAAAGCTTTTAATGTGTATATACACAAATTGAAATGTATGTAATGCATGTGATATTTAACTAAACTATATTACAACTCTTTCTTTTTTTCTTTTTTTTCACTTTTTCTATCCCTCGCAAAAATAGCAAAAAGAAATCAGTTTTGATTAAATTTTTCATCGTGTCGCGGCACATATGCCGTAGAATAGTATTATGGGGTCAACATTCGGCTGTACGCAAAGGGAAGCTAACAAAAAATACGAGACCTAAGGCGCTTTTACCAGCATAATATATACAACTTTGATAACTCCTCGCATCACTTCCGTGACCCCGATAATCATATTTGCACTACACTTTGTAATGAAGATGAGTATTATTTACAAACGTGTTTGTTTCCAAGACTAAGAAGCAAACTTAAGTAGATTTTTTATCACCGAGACACTTTCCTTTTTTTTTTGCTACCTCTATTACCCACTCCATCCGATTTAAATATTTTTCTACAGTAAACGATTGTTCGATGTAACAATATCATCTTCGGAGATCATGTCCTGAAGAGGAATAGCCGGTTTCTGTAAAAAAAAAAAAATGAAAAGGAGATGATTATAAACGTTTGCAGAAAAATCTCATTCTCGCTGTTATTTGCGTCATGAAAATCACACTCACTTCAAGAACGATGGTAGATGCCATGTTGTCTGTATCATGATACTGCACGTCTACATTTGCTGCTGCTATTGCTATAGTACGAACGGTATTGGTGCTGGCCGAAGTTGTGATGTGCTGGGTTATCATGGAGTTTTCACTTGCTCTACTGGAACCATTACACTCTTATATGCGTAAAACATTGAATGAGACACTGTGCTTGCTTTGTACAAAGAGACCAACAACGCAGGTAATAAGGCACCAACAGACACTTACTTTCGTTTCTTTACTTGGCCAGAATGGAAGCGGCCGCCCTCGCCACGGATTCTGTTCATCGCGTGCCGGTGCCGAGACTCGTGCAGATATTTCTGACAAATCAAATAGAATTAATTTTAGTAAAACGAACCGCAAAGGTGACACGATACCAAACGCAGAATCGTGACTCACTGGTCTCTCTTTGGGTATCTTTCCTTCGGCTTCTAGTTTAGCGCGAGCTTGACGGCGTTTCAATATACGCCTGTATTGTTTCGCGTTCACGTACAGAGGCTCCTCTTCGAAAACTTCGGCATTAGGCAGCGCTACCCTTTGGAACTGAGTCTGCCCACTGTTTCCTGGCACCATCTGGTTACGAGAGATAAAAAATGTGATGTTATTAAATTTTTTAACGAATGCATTGATGCTAGAGGTGTGCGGAAACCCGAATATTTATTCAGATCGGGATGGGTTCTCGCACACCTCTGGTCAATTCCTGTATAGATTAGGCACGCTAGAAACGTATTATGTTGTCACATCCATGTCATATTCACTGCAGATAGAATAGAATAAGACAATGTGCTGACAGTAATGTTGCTCCATAATCACTACAAGTCGGTATAATATACATACACTGACTATGTAAGTGAAAGAGACATTCTACTAGTACCATGACAACATTTCCTGCCTGTGAAGCTGTTGCTGTAGGACTCGCCACAGGCTGCACTGGTGCTGTGGCTGCTGCTGTGGTCGCTGCCTGATTCGTTGTTCCAGCAATTTGCATAAGATTTCCATTGATATTAATCACTAGAAGTAATATCGATATTAGCACCAGTTTTTTTTTATGAAATAATTCCTAACGAATTAACAAGATATACTACCTGTTGGTTGCGTTTGCTGCACTTGGCCATCCAATTGAACTGGTTGATAAATGTACGTTTGCCCATCTGGAGTTTGAATGATTTGAGGTGTTTGAGGCTGTTGAATAACAATCTGCTGTCCAGTATTAGTTAAACTAGATACTGGAACAACTTGTATTTGTCCGTTGGGTGCTGCAACTTGTATAGCTTGCGGTAACATCATCGCTTGACCCCCTTGACCCATTTGAACAACCTGGACTGTGCCACCAGCTCCGCCGACAACAACAGCCTGACCTTCTCCGAGTTGGTCCATTGCGAGCTCTTCCTACCTCTAGACAGAAATGCGTTAACACAGATTTGGTAAGATAAAAATAACGTAATAATGAAGATGACCAGTTAACATAAATCATTGTAAAGGTTTACGGTACATATGCACGCCACGAGGACGAGTTAGAGGTAAAGATAGAGGTAGGAGGTTGTATACAGAGTGCTATGAATCATATACAATATAAGAGCCGTCTTTGTTTCGTCGAACGGCGATAAATAAAAATAGCGTTTCGCTCGCGGAGTTTCGAAAGGTTAGGCCCTTTTGGGGCGATCTCAGTATTCCGAAGACGCGCAATTTATGGGCTGCAGCCCGCCGATAAAGATCGCCAACGTGGCGAGCACACTCGGGCTTTCGAAGCCCACGTGCGGAATGTTAGATACGTGGGCTCCGAGGAATCGAGGCCAGACAGCAATCATCACCTTCTGTCGGGCAGAAGACGGTCCCGGAGGATATCGGTCCTGTCCTCGCTGGCATGATTAACCTCGTATCCTAGCGACTCCGTTGAACCCGCGGAACTTGCGGGTCGTGAGATGGGTCGAGACTTCACGGTAGACGGAACGCGACATGCTCGGCAACGAATGACGCGGATTTCGGGACGAGAAACGCTCGTCTCGACAAACATGGCCGTGCGGAAAGGCATTTTGAACGTTGGAAAGACGCGAGTCCGCACTCGGAACCGTCCCCGGAACGAGAACACGGTTAATCGTGCAACCGTGCGCGGTCGTACACGTACCCCGTTGATGTTTGATAATTTGTGGACTTACATTGGATATTTTCGTGGGCACTTTCCCAATGATTGGTCGGCAAATTGAGGACCAATGGTCGACGATAGAGAGTCCTCGGCTCTTGTGTATTGGTGGTACTGAACGGGGGGACCTGCCAGTCCGATAGCAGCCCGATGCCACACCGGTCGATGCCCCTCCGCGCCTCGACGCGCCTAACCAATCTAGTGGCTTGACTTATCCCCACCACTGTCTTCCCGCGCTATCGTCAAACTTCGCGCGTTCCTAACAGCTTATTTCCCGCTTCCTTTTGAATCGATTCGGACTACAGTCGATAACGATCCGCGCGCGATTTACACTCACTTCTCTTCCGAACTCGAAAACCTTTCAAACCGTTACAGAAATTGTTACAAGAAACACAGTAAAACCGCGATTATTCGCACTAATAGGCGGATCATATCATTCTATGAACTATGCTTTGTATTCAAACAATAAAACATTCAGACATCAGGGATAATCGAATATCTACTGTATTATTAAAGTAATTGCAATGAATCTTTATTATATCGGTCCCTGACCAATTTCCATAATCAATTTTCAAAGTACGTTGTTGAGTCTATAAATTTTTCTTTAAGCGATACTTCTTTAAACACCTTTTCTCATTCACGATAATTTATTATATTTATGTATCAATGAAGTGATACAAATTGGAACACAGAATAATAAAATTGCAATTCATATTTTGTATAGACGGGGTTCGCTATTTTATTCTAGTAAAGATTGAATAATATTACGAATAGATTTATTGTTTATATAATCGTTTTTATTCTATGTGAGATATTTCTCTATTCACAAAATAATATATTCATGATTAATTTTTTGTTCATTACACTGCACTTACATGAGTAAACAATAATAGCTGTGTAATAATTCAACATAATTGTAAAAGTATGCATTGTTTAACAAATTTCAGTTAACATGATGGATGTACCAAAAATTGGAATTTACAAAGTAATACGATAAATATTAATAAAACTAATTAATTAATAGAAATATCACAAATCGTTGAATCAGGAGTTTATGTGTATACTCTTGACATTATAAAAACCTTTTTGCGGTAATATAAACATGATAAACATTAATATATGCATGATAATTGAAATGTAGTTTAAGGCAGGCAATAAGAGAGATACTTAAGCCATTCCTAATTGAGACTTACTATTCGTTGAGACTTAACTATTTGTTATTTATCACTTTCAATAGCATTCAATGTACACTACTCAGTCCATTAGAAATCGATAGGAAACCGAGAATAAATTTTATAAGACTTATAGAAACTCAAATTTTTAATTTACACTCGTGAAGATTTGTAAGCCTATATCAGCAATGCATACATGAAATCATGATAAAATAGCATTTGTGTTGCTTAGCTTTCCAGTGTATATGTCAGTGAGGAATAATAACAGTGAATCAGCTTTTTACAATATAGTACTACCAAATCCAGTTCGTTCCTTAGAACTGGTTTTTTGGAAACATTTTCATATGTAACATCTCAAAATAGCCTTGTACATTTAGCAACAATCAAGCAATTAACACGTTATTATTGTGAAATAATACTTGAACTTCCACCTATAATACACTTGCATCTTAAGTTTTAATTGATATCGACGTTCAAGTAGTTTCTGAAGTATTTTCAGACTTTGATTAATGTATAGAAAATTGATTTTTGAGAAGATGTATGTTGCATAATGTCATGTAGCACATGAATCTCTCTCAGACAGGACGCATCTGTAATCCTGTTGAGGATATACAATAAGATCACGATAAGAAAGGAACAACTAGATCCTCTTTGTGTTCAACTTTTACATCCCCTAACGCTGTGACAGCCTTGCTGACCATTTCAGTAATCTGTTAATACAGTACAATAATTATTTATTGTTGTTACTAAGTAGATCTATTGAGATTTTTACATGTTTGCAATTATTTACCAGTCCATGATCGCCAGAGCCCAATGGAGCAGCAGCTAATATTTTCTCTGGAGCAGGAATATCTTTCAATAGACACGATGTAGTTTGTGGGACTTTAACTTTTCCAGCTTCAATACGTTTCGAGTATGCACGCGATCTGTCCATGTATTCATGTTGCTCCAAGTTATGCGAATCCAATGCTCCAACGTCTATCACATTGCTGAAATAAAATTACCGAACAAATAGTACATTGATTATTAGTACATCATTGATTGCAATGGAATGAAATCACACGTGAGAATCAACACAAGCGCAAGAATGCAACACAAGCATAAAATCCGAGAGACAAAAAAACACTCACGCCGCTGTTTCATGTAAAATTCTATTTAATGCGCTTTGTTCATCTGTTTTCTTGGGTGCAGAGCTTGCGTACTGGTTAACATAATCATCACTGAAAAAGGGAAACAAGCAAAGAAGCTTAGTACTTAGTAATGTAAGATTTCATAAATATGAGTACGTACCTATGTACTCTGGGTATGTTTGTGTTATTACTGACAGGATCTACTAACAAATGCGTCCTCTCGTTTACTTCCCCGCTCTATAAGCAATAAACAAATAACAATTTCAACAATGGAGTAGTTCGATTAGAATAACATGCACGTGAATTGTTGCATTTTACAAAAAATAAATTGGATTAATCTACATTTCTCGAGTAGACAGAGTCACGATAAATGCCCGGATGCTGAGTATGCATATCAAATGTTGTGCGATAACATTCCGGACAAATAGTACTAATATTAATTCCAGGAATTTCATTTACCTGCGGCCCGCTGTCCTCTTTGCAGAAGCTATAACAACATCCCATATTTAAGCGTATCGACGAGAGACAATTTCGCTAACAATACGTATTACTCGAACGTATTATTTTTTTATCCTCATTCCTGTAAACAATCGAATGAATCAGCTGTAGATGTACTGAAACTGCGCTTCTGCCACTATCCACAAATAAAATCTACTACATTACAATGTGTGACAACCTTTTCAAACCAGATACGAAAACTCCAATGAAAAATGTCAAATACTATGCGATGATACGATGTCCCTGGCGGCGTTCCGAGGGTACTAAGCCGAAAAACATAACCTATAATAGATCGAAGTGGATTGATGTAAGAATTTCGTGAATTTTTATCATAAAATGATCGTCTAATTCGTCGAATTGTAATATATAAAAATTTTAATTACGCAATACTAGATCCCCGGAGAATTATTACATATCGCATCATACTCGCATCATAAGTTAGCATACGAAAATAAAAATATGATTTTGCAAGTAACTAATGTATAAGCTACGGTAGACTCACGAATCATCCTCCGGACAAGTGTTAAATTATATTTCCTATATAGTATGCAAATGGATCATAATCACTGAATCTTACCAAATTTTTATTGTAACTGTGGGATACTGAATAAGGTTGAAATTTTAAAGGTACAGATCTATTCTGTTTTCAACATGTCAAGTACGAAGGTACGTATTCTTGCATTTATGCGGTGAAATTCATGACTACATTATGCATTTTGATTTCGAAATAACATGCAATTATATTTTCAGGAGCTGCCCGAGCTACAGGTCTTCAAAACAGTATTATTTCACTGTATAGTTATCATAGCCTTACCTGTGTTATCGTTTTTTACTAGCAAGATTTTTATCTTTGATGGTACGAAAGCAATCAACATTATTATCTGAATATTTAATTGTTCTCAGTTTTACAGTAGTATTATATTCAAAATACTTCATATAACTCTTTACATATAGTTAAAAAAGAACTCAGGATATCTAAATGATTTTTAATATGTTTATATATACACTTACACAAAAGAAAATTATAATTTCTTCTACAAACTAGATGCCATACCTCTTCTGTTCTTTTTCATTTTCTTGTCAATGTAGTCAATACTTGGTCAGCCTACTATGTGTACAAATATATGTTGCACTATGTTGCATCATCTATTCTTTTTAAAATAATGGTCAAGTTAACATGCTCTGTATGGACAGAAGTGCATAAATATTTTGCGGATATTGAATGCCATGATACATAAATTCAAACTATTCTGTTTTGTACATTTTAGGTTTATTGGGGCTGAATCATGTGCCAAGCAATGTATATTCAGCTGCAGTCGCCATTCTCGTGTTACACGTGGCTCTCGGAGCTTTTATATACCGTGCATATTTCGACGATCAAACGAAAACGCAATCGAAACAAGATTAAACTTCTATTTCTGTGTTTCATATAAATAATATACTTAAGTACACCCTCTTGATTCGCGTACTTATCGAAAAGAAGATGTTACGTCGTATGCATTGTATTCTACAATTCTCTATAGTTCCCGTCGATGTTTTAGGTAATATTCTTTCTTTTATTGAATACTGTAAAATATGTAGATGTTGAATATACCTGTACTGCATCAGTTAATGCAAGAAACACAATTGTTAAATAAAGAGCAAAGACATTCCCACACAAAACTTGCATATTGTACAGCACAAATTTTGTAACATTCATACATCTATTTGGAATATAATTCCTCGATATATTCTGTTTTTATTTCCAAATAATTTTGCAATAGATTGTTTTATAATACCGCGATATTTAAATATATATATTTATATATATATAACACCCGATGGATAAATTAATTGTAGTGCACTTCATGATCACAGTACCAATGCCAATTAGGGGCGAATTTGCAATGTTCAGTGATTTTTTAAGGCTAATGTTTAGTCCCGTTAAAAAACACAGAAACAATTTCCAAGTTGAAAATATAAAATGTAAGAGAAACCATTATAAAAAAAACTAAATACAGTTTCGCCCCCAAAAGACAATGAACAGCAGTACGTAGTTTTTGCCTTTTCTCTTCTATACAGAATAAATATAATAATCGAATTTTAATTAATATACAAGGTGATAATACCATTCATTTTGGTACCAATGAAAATCGTTAGAAAAATTATAGGAACTAAAAATAATGCATTTCTCGAACGCTGATGTTAAATTATTTCTATTTTCCGTGACACAGCATGTAATCCAAGGAAGGAAATAGTTTTACCTTTATGAACCGCTAGTATGTACATTGATATACCTAACTACAATTTTGTTTGTTTAGAACTGTCATTTCATGAAATTTTATAGCATTTAAAAAATAAAATATTGTAATATGTATATAAAGTGAACTTGATTAGCTCCTATACAGATGCCACTTTGCTGACATAGCAAAACAAATCCTACAAGCTTAATAAACTTCGTTAATGAAATATTAATTTATTTAAGTATTGTAAATGCAACAGAAGTTTGTGTGACAGGATAGTTTGCTGTCGGCCTGGGAAATGTTGGAATGAATGCTTATTGTATTATTAAATACATAAGATCGCCAGCGATATTAACTACTTCACACTTTAATTTAGTCATTAGCTCTAACGTAGCATTTGTCTTAAATCTTTCTACTGGCAATGAAATCAGGGACCTCTTGCAGAGTACTCCGCTGATAAAAATTTTGTTATACTTTTCCCTATCGGTATATTAAAAATTGCAGAATTTTCTAATATCAAAAGGATTACCATGGTTTTTGTGAAATAAGGAACTGTATCTCTTCCAATAAAAAAAATTCTGTACAGTCTTGTTTTAACCATTTGTTTAAAACATGGGAAATGTACAATCCTATGAGAGAAATCATTCATACATAAATGGGTTCAAGATGAATTTCAGAGCGCATACCTATTACGCGTCAATTTTTTTCTTCAACATTATACAATGTTGTAACATATAGTAAAACGAACATATAAAGTCATCCTTAATGACGATCAAGACAAAAAATTCTTCAATTTTCAATATACTTGAAATAATGATAGTTTGTCCTTGAATAGGTCAACTTATCACGTCAATAACAGTGAAAGAAAAAAGAAAACGAAACAATCGCATGCGCTAACCAGACGAATCAGGTGCTTTGTGACATGTTACAGATGACTTGTATGATGAAATAATTTTCATTATTTTAATCATGATAGATTCAATAGTATTAAAACATAAAATGGGATGAGTGTTACTCAACATCCATTTCTTCTTGTGGTCGTTGTTGATTAGCTTGTGGCTGACCATCGCTTCGATTGTTTTGATTAGTTTCATGATGATCTTCAGCATTTTTATCCTTTGGTTTGTCTTCCTTTGGAAGTTCGACCTTAGGTTTCGGTTTGTTAAAAATTGGTAAGATAATGCTATCCAACGCCTAAAAAGAAAGAAGTTAGCGAAAACCGCAAAACTGCATAAAAAAATTATGTGCATACTAACTAAAATATTCATATACCTGTTTTTCTGCACGTATTTGAGCGATAGTAATTTCTACTGGCTTTGTGCGAGGTACACCTTTAAGCTTCATACGTGTAACCTCTAACCATCTCCATTTCTCGTTTATAGCCACTTCAACCTTCCTTACTTCGTCTTTCGTTATGTGAGAGTATTTATCATCTTTTCCTCCTTCTTTAATTTTATCTAAAGTCCGAGTCGCTCCCATCAATGCGTGTGCTAATTCATCCATTGCCTGGTTCCTGCCTTCGAATTCTTGTCGTTTCTCCTTGATTGGTTCGCCTTGTGCCTGGAAAGTGATCGAAGACGTATTATCGCAAATATAGACTTTGATATATTCATAATTAATTGGGTATGCACATAAATGTCGAGTCGACAATTTTATTCGAAATCGGGATTATTGGCAATTTTTGGGGATTACTTCTAAGCGCATTCGATCTATCGAGAATATCAATCTTCTCAAGAAACCAACTTGTCTAGATCCTGCCTTCCCAATCCGTCTCGGCCATAGAATACCCAACATTTTCAGGTTCTCGCACACCTTTGATTACCGATTAAAATGTTGAAACTTACTTTAAGACGCTGTAGACGTTCCGCATAAACTTGTCGTTGACAATCCTCACCCTCTTCATAGAGCCAATCTTCAGTTTCTGTTAGTGTGTGACAAATTGCTTCTTTGTCCTCTTCTGTAACGTATGTTGCTAACTCATCTTCTTCCAACAATTTCGCGCGCAAATCGTATACATATTCTTCCAACGCGTTGCGGGCGTCAATACGCTCTTTCTCTTGCTTATCTGCGGCGATCATTCTACACTGTAATACAAAATGTACATCAATTAGAAAGATAAACAGTACCTCGAGATCAACGTGTCATCTTGTGATTAGTTGCGTAACATACCTCTTTGTCTTGTGCAGAATCCAGGTCCTGTTGATTAAGTCCGAAGCCATGTGTCTCCCAAGGCAAGTCGATGGTGCGAATAGGAATTTTCTTTTTACTTTTACCGTCTTCGCCCTTGTCGTCTCCCTAAAAAGGAACATAAAATATAAAATTTAACTATATAATTCGTCAATTCGTTGCAATTTTTGTTTGCATAAACGTGTTACAGAATGTATGTACAAAACAAGTAACATTTAAAATAAATTGAATTTCTCAACTTTCCCATCTGCACGATTTTTACCAGTCACTTACCCACAGGGTATACAAGGACAACAAAGGTGTATTTTATATTAAAAGAAATATCAGCAAGATGCAAGAACACATAAGTACATTAGAAGTCAGGTGATGATAGATACGAGCAGAATTTATAGGTATATAAATATATAATATAATATAATATGAGAGAGAGAGAGAGAGAGAGAGAGAGAGAGGCACAATTTTATACGTGTTTTCAATGCATCAATACTTTGTAATTGTTAGATATGAATTCTTCTATCGAATCAGCGTTTGCAACATCGATTAGAAATCGAATCGCATTTCTTGCTTTCCAAAAATTTTGTTTGGAACACCAACAATTATCGAACTCATTAGAAAATCACTGTCTCTTTTCCTTCTGCGACCCAGTGGAAAGAACAACAGAACAAAGACAAGACAGCACGGCGTGACACAGCTGTATCTTGGACCCATATGCATTGTGACACGTTATGGATTCGTAACTTTCTAAACATTTTTGCATTAATTAATTATCAATCGTCATGTGATCAATATTGTTTGATTTTTGGTAAACGTTTCGATTACTACGACTAGAATCGGTCGAGTTTGCAGAAGAAATCGACACAGGTTTCAGAATTCTGAACGGAACTAATGCCATGCACTAAATATGAGCTACGATTAATAAATAATGCACTTCTGCGGCGATGTACAATTTACATTGTACAATTATACTTTCATACTTTTTAACATCTGGCCTACATTATGAAATCGTTTGCACCTTTCGCAAAAACGAGAGAAGGAATTTTGAAGAGGAATTACGTTTCACAGAGTTCTCGATTTTTACAATCGGTCGCATAGAGATGTATGTTATTGCACGTGTGATACGGAATATTTTTACTTGAAAATAATAGAAGAATATATGAAGAAGTTTTGCAGTGTAATTTGTAACGCGTGTTCATTACAATCATGCAGGATATTTGAACTGTATTAGAGTCACAGTGATCTTTTAACAAGTGACTGACGATGCTGACGTGATGAAAGAAATAAAAGATCTATAAATATAGATACAAATATATATATGTATATATGTATGTATCACCTTCACGCATAAAACGATACTCGTGTAGCCATTACGAATTACAACAATGCAACGATCTAAGACAAATGTCGGAAATCATTGCATATGTTTCAATTAACATATGCATATGGGTCCAAGTAATGATAGTGTGTCGCGTACCGAGCTGAACCAAGAGAGAATCCTGGACGAGTAGGAAGGGCCAGAACCCCACGCACCTCTTCCACCATCATCAGCATCTGAATTCCGTCGCGTTTTATCCATGCTCACCTAAACCGCAACAAACTCACATAGTTATGCACCAGACACACGTGACCATAAATGAATTGATTTTACTTCTATATATGAAGTTTGCTCTCCCCGGATAAAATGGATGTGGTAACTTTGTTATGTTGTAACTCATGTGTTAATCAAGCGCCAATCGTCTCTTTCCAAATCAAATCAATTTGACAAAGTTTGTACTCGTTAATCAGTAGTGGCGTGCGAGAACGCGAAAATGTCGGGTCAGAACAGCTTCTTGAAAATTTCGGGACTCTCAAACTTATTAAATTCAATTTTATATAAAAGTCTCTGAAATTTGAATTAAGTTGTAAAGAAATATTTACTAAATTTAATATATTGCGATTCTGGAGAATATTACGGTTCTCGACCAAACATTTTCAGGTTTTCGCACACTTCTATCGATCAGTTAAAGAAGAAGAAATATAGCTAGCACAATTTCATGAATACATTGAAAGGGAAATATTATGTACTATTATTACTGATAAGCTACCGCATAACTTACATATGCATATTTCATAAAAAAGAAAAAAAATTGAACGTGATCATGCAAGTATGTACCTCCGGTGCTGGCGGTTCGTTAGCCTGTGCTTCCTGATCAGGCTTATCTTTTTGCTCCGCCTGTTGATCCACATCCATTGGTTGCTTCGGTTGCTGCTGCTGTTGTTGTTGTTGCTGTTGTTTCTCCTCTTCGTCTTTCTCTTGTTGCGAAAGCTCACGTTTCTCGATGAGCGACGCCGAAGTGATCGTGAATATTCCATTCAAATTTATTCTCACTTTCACCTTCACTTTCGAAGACTCCCCTTCTGGTGTCGGCTTTACGTTCTTTATTATAAACGTACCTGTAAGAAGAATATTGTCGTTAGATGTACAAAATAATGACAGAAACGACTACAACACGTAAAAATCAAGTCCATACCGATATGATCTTGGGGATATGTCGGTGGCACTACAGTGTAACTGGCTGTGAGTGAAAACGGGCTTGATCGATAGAATGTTAATACCTTCGAGAACGGTACAGCATGGTTGTGCCCGAATACTTCCATTTCACTAAAATAGTATGAATAATTTAGGATAGTGTCCTTGATAGAGACGTGCGAGAATCTGAATATATCGGGTCGGGATGGGATGGACCGAAAATTTTTTCAGAATAGAGACGAGTTTTCGAAAATTTCGGGCCGGTCATCGGGTGTTCTTGCACATCTCTAGTTCTTGATAAAATATTCAAATGCATTATGTAAAGTATACGTACGAATCTTCGTTCTGATGAGTACTCCACTTAACTGTTATCGGATATGGTTGAATATCCGTTACAGAGAAATCACGAACTCTTACCGCTGGACTTAACATTGCACATTGAAGTGCGCAACCTCTCGAGACAGCTTCATCTTGATTCAATGTGGTAGATACCGGATGAGCAAAGACTTCTTCTACCAATCGTTTAATAGCCGGAACACGACTAGAACCTCCTGCTAACTCTACCGAATGAATATCATCTAACTTCAATTCTGCAAAAGAACAAGTTCCGAGTTAGTAAACTATCTTCCTTATGTTAACCCTTAGCACTCGACTGGCTACACAGGGGCGCCACTAACAAATTTCATATGCATAAAAGTAAATAAATCATATACAACGGCAATATTCTAGATCGCAAAATATCTTGGTATTGGATTTAAAACAGCTTGGATTGCAAAGAGTTATTTTTAATAACAATGAGCTTACTAGAGTCTTCAAGGCACTTCCGCAAAGTGAATTCCACTCGTTTAAATAAATGTGCACACATTGCTTCCATGTCTGCACGTTTCATAGTGCCATGTACATCTTTTTCATCCATGAAACATTCAATGTTCAGAGGAAGTGTCGTTGAATTAGCTGACATTTGTTTCTTCAGCCTCTCTACTTCTGCTAGTAGCCTTAGGTAAGCACGTGGATTCGAGCGTGTATCAATATTATAACGCGTTTGAAACTCTTTGCAAAATTGATCAGCCAAAATAGCATCTATATCTCTTCCACCCAATTGACTGTCAGAAGCGCTCGCTAACATCTAAAAAGAATGTTTTCTTAGAAATAAAAATGGAACACATTTAAACAAAAAAATGTAATACTCACGTGAAGTTTTCCCTTGTGGAATGTACAGATACACACTTGTAAGCTGGCATAACCACAATCAACGAAAACTACGTTTCTCGGAGGTGCGTCGGACGCGGGCAAATCTTGTTTGTAGATACCGTAACATAAAGCAGTAGCTGTTGTTTCATTGAATAGTCTGAGGACATTCAAGCCCGCGATTCTCGCAGCATCCAGTAATGCCATACGTTCGGATTGTGTGTAATATGAAGGAACAGATATAACGCAATCATTAATAACAGTCTGCAAAGCTGTTTCGGATATATCCTTCAATTTTGTGAACAACATTGCAGTGATTTGTTCAGGTGTAAAAGTGTGTTCTTCCCCTAGATATTGTACCTGCAATTCATGAATGAGTGTAAACAGTCTTCCAACATACAAGCTTTACTATTAATATTGTACATAGTATATGAAGTACAGTCAATATGAATCATCAAATATAACTGCTCTAAAGTGATATAAATAAAATACGAGTCTCCACAAATGTGAGAAACCTGGCGACATGCCCAGATTACTATTGAATCCAGTCACATTGAAAACAACGGTAATGATATTTATTATGTCTAGAAGCTAAGTAGTAATAAAATTATACAAAACACTTTATTATGTGATTATAGTTATTTTTATGAGTTTATGCCCGTTCTAATATTTTTAATCTACTATTATTGAGATTGTAAAGATGCATCCATAAGGAATTATTCAACAAATTTTATTGTCTAAAAAAATGGCAAAAAAATTGAATACACATATTGTCGTTATTTTTATAAAATGATGTATAATAATCAGTTTCAGTGCTCTGCAAACCTTGTGTTAATTATTGATACTAAAAAAACAGTAATAAAAAGATGAATAGAGACTTACATGTATACCCAGATTTCCATCCGACTGCTGAGTTACCTTAAAAGGTAACATCTTGAGTTCATGTTGTACTTGAGGATCATTATATTTTCTACCTAACAATCGTTTAAATCCATAAACAGTGTTCTTCATGTTAGTCAACATTTGATTCTTAGCTGCCACTCCAAGAATTCGGTTTTTCCCACTGAATGCCACGCATGATCTAAAAAACAATAATAATTTTCATTAGTTCAAAAGCAAACAAAACATTTCCAAAGTTCAAGTGCAACAAATTTGTGTCACTTTTAATTAAGCTGTATATAATGACCCAATAATAATGACATAATCCTACAGACACAATTACATATATTTTTAGGCTTGATAGAAATTAGATCAACATATTACAAGCCAATAAACTCATTATCGTTCATAGATAACATCATTAGAACATTCTATATAGCACTCAAAGTTACATCGTGAAAGAATAGTAGGTACAAATCGAATGAAATCAGATGGCATTGTTTATTAGACAAGTTCAATAAATTGTAACACACGACTTTATCTGTGTTCTCTTGAATTCGTTATTTGGAGTCCAATTACTAAATAAAACATTTCCGAGGTGGATCGCGGTAAATTGGCCACGCAGAACACTTGTGATTTTCCGAGATCCTTTAATCACGTAATATTTTCATTATTCCACGGTGCTGAAATGCAGGTGCAATAAGGCCTGACATTGGTAACACTCTCTCTAAAACCGTTCTTCATAGATCGATGGCAAATTGCAGCTGTGTTGCGGTCATATCAGATTTTGAATAAGACGGAAAAAGAATAGCGCATCGATCACACGACTACGCGATGAACTTTTTTTGTCCACTGTGTTAGTCATGTGAAAGTAAGCAGGGGACACACACCTAAATAGACAAAACGTTGCGTACATAAATGGGAGTGATCGAAAAATCGACGGGCCGGGTCCACGTTGGATTTTCGGTGACAACGAGCCCCTCGACGTTATCAATCGATTTTCGTTTTGCGTCGAATAAATTTCCATCGAAGAATTCGCAATCAAGTGCGAAGGCCGGCACACGGGGTGCACCGGTCAGCGCGTGAACGTTATGCAAACCATCAGGAAACGATTACACGAGCGAAAGGAAACTTACGGTGTGCTTCGTAGACTGTAGTCATTCGCTATTGTTTCGATGCCTCCGGCACGTGCTACGGCCACATAACAGCTCTCGTTGCCGAAGTCGATTCCGATTACGGACATAGCAGCCATGGCTGATAGAGGCTGATACAACGTATTCCGCGCGACACTCAGTTAACCGTCAAAATTAGACCGTGTATTCGATGTTCGTCCTCTTGAACAGTTCCTGACTAATTACCGAACGTTCGGCCTCACCGTTGCTATACTCGAACGTGAATATTGAACTCACGATCCCACTTTGATTCTCAGCTCCACTCACACAACAGACTAAACGAAATGCCTTCCGCACGATGACTGCGATTACTTCTTTCTGCTAACTTCTGCTGAAAATTCACCAATCATGGCGCTGCGGTGCACGTACTCTATTGGTCGATCCTTGGTTCTGGAACATTCTGGAATTATGCGCCGGAATCTATTCGACGCGAGTAACCTGCGTGTTCATTCTGGAAGGATCGAATGTAACGGATCAATACGAAACGTGAGTCCTATGCAGGACTCCGCTGGATCCGAAAATTTATGCTCCACGAGAGAAGCGATTTTTAATCGAGCTCCTGTTCATCTTTCGCCTATTCTTTCTAGAGCGATTTCGAATTTATATATAGCGTGGATCGCGCATCGGTATGATTGGTTTACTCGCCAACATGTCGGTCGTGAAACGAATATTCAAACGTTTTAGATAATCGTTCACGGAACATTCGACACGTTTGAATCGACAATCCTTTCACGACAATCACCGATATTCAAGTATAAACAATCGAAGAAATTTCTCTTTGTAAAATGTTGTATCAATTTTTATCCTACATGTGAATAGTCGATGGATTTTGTATTTATATGTATGGAACAATCGTTCAGTCCCAGTTGCTGTATTACATATGTATAAATAAATATTCTAAGATATGTTGGTATTTTGTATAATCTTTGCGGTTCCTATTGCGTCATGATAACACAGTATTCTCAAACGCGATGCTTATCTTGCAGTGGTGCCATGTGAAGATGCAACATAAAACGGAGTTTTCCGCAAATACGAAAAATGTATATGTAATGTAAATTTTTCAACATAACGGTATTTATTGGCAGTTATTCAATAATTTTACGCGTCAATAATTTAGTATTCGGTAGTATTAATGTGTTATTCCTGAGAAGAAAACTTATGGTTCAAGCGTGCGAATAATATATTTATATTTGTCAGGCATACATACGAAATGTCACGTTTATGTAATTTGTGGGTTTATTTACGCTTGAAAACCTTAAAAAATTCAGATTCAGTGTTAAGCAATCTAAATCTTCTGAAAAACAGTGGACTCGAAAATGTTTGTTACCAAAGAAGTATAGGTTATGCACAAATATGTTGGAGATTGGAGAAACATTTTTATCCGTTGTACAAGTTACTAGATATAATTATAACGAGTCATTATAAGTCTATATTAACAACAACGAAATTAGCATTCAATAAGTATGACAATAGCTGCAGGAAGAAATGCAACAATAACTTGGGATATTTATTAAGTGGAATTGGATTGACTATAGTCCTCTGTGATGCACAAAATCCACAGCGAGGTATGTACTGTTTATGTTAGGAATTGTACATAAGGGAACATCATCTTTCAATGAATACTTTTAAGCAGAGAAACGATTCTTTCGGGCTGCACAGTATGGCCATGTTCTTGATCTAGAAAGGGTAAGTTAGGAAATACATTTTTCTATATATCAATATGTGATTATAACAAAAGTGTTGTTTGTAGAGTCTAAAAGAAGGTGTTGACGTAAATCTACGCCATTCGTTGGGCTGGACAGCATTACATGTTGCTGCTATTAATGAAAAATTAGAAATTATAGAGATGCTATTAAAGAAGGGAGCAGATGTTAATGCTGGAGATGAATTCATTAATGTTTATAAAACAGCCATTGAAAAGAGATTAAACTCATTAGATGGTAAGATAGCAAACAGAAGTTATAATAGTAGCAAATAATTATAGACTGCAGACTTTACAAATACAAAATAAAAATTCTCCAAAAATTTTCAGTACTGACAATAAGGGAAACAGAGTTCTCCGATGTTCTGAATAATAGGGCTACTTTTAAAGGTTTCACACCTCTACATTATGCTGTATTAGCAGATTCAAAAATTTGTGTTAAAGCGTTATTGGATGGGGGAGCTGATCCAACAATAGAAAATGAATCTGGCCATCGTGCTGTAGAATACGCTAAAGATGGAGAACTTAAAGAGATGCTCAGAAAGTATTCTATCAAATTTGACGAAATACTGAAGGAAAAAGTATGTCTGTTAAAGTAGAACTTTAAGGCCCACTATACATATTCATTTTTTAACGTGTAGTGTTTTTGCGTTGTGCATTTAACAACGTATATGATTATACAACGTAACAAACATTGCAACTGAATGTGCCACAATTGCGTTTAAAACAAATGTACATTACCTAATTTATAACTTATAGTACTTCAGACTGCAATTACGATTGCCACACTGCACATTAAAAAAAAAGAAAGTGTACAGCAGACCTAATTTCTATATGATATCATTTCTAATGCAAATATTATAAATAGGAAATAGAAGAACGTCGTAGATTTCCATTAGAACAACGCCTGAAGCAACATATTGTTGGTCAAGAGGGAGCAATATCAGTTGTGGCATCTAGTATGATTTTATTCATTCAGTAATGAAAATGATTTCGAAATAGATTATAGAATATATTCAGATCACATTCTGTATATTTGTAGCTATCAGGAGAAAAGAAAATGGCTGGATAGACGAAGAACATCCATTGGTATTCTTATTCTTGGGTTCATCGGGTATTGGAAAAACTGAATTGGCAAAGCAGCTGGCTGGATACATTCACAAAAATAAGCAAGATGGATTTATCCGATTAGATATGTCCGAGTATCAACAAAAACACGAAGTGGCTAAGTTAATTGGTGCACCACCTGGGTATATAGTTATATCATATATCATATTTACACTGTAGTCTATCTTGCTATTACCAAAATATTCTATAACCTTATCATATGAGTGCAGATACGTGGGTCACGATGATGGTGGGCAGCTAACGAAACTTTTGAAAAAGCGTCCAAATGCTGTTGTACTGTTCGACGAGGTCGATAAAGCTCATCCCGACGTGTTGACTGTCCTGTTACAGCTTTTCGATGAAGTACAAACATTTTTGATACTACAACATATTGGTACACAAGATCAGGAATCTTGCCAAAATATTAATTTTTATTTTCTTTCAGGGAAGGCTAACAGACGGTAAAGGGAAAACAATTCAATGTAAAGACGCGATATTTATAATGACATCAAATTTAGCGAGCGAAGTAATTGCCGAGCACGCAATACAATTAAGAGAAGAAGCACAACGAGTTTTAAACCTAAGGTTAGATAAGAATTCCGACGAAGATCAGGCGCCGGAGCATATTGAAATATCCCGTAAATTTAAGGACGAAGTGGTGCGCATTAATTTTTATTCGACATATTATTTTTCTATTTGTATATCCTAACTTCAGATATTTCAATGTTGGAATTGTTAATAATATTACACGTATCTACCTAGGTTCGACCAATACTGAAAATTCATTTCCGAAGGGATGAATTTCTGGGAAGGATAAATGAGATTGTTTATTTCCTGCCGTTCTCTCGATCAGAACTTATCAAACTAGTTGGTAAAGAATTGGAAGCGTGGGCGGTGCGAGCAAAGGAAAGGCACATGATCGATTTGAAGTGGGACAGAGAGGTCCTCTCGATTTTAGCAGATGGATACGACACGCATTACGGTGCACGTTCCATTAAATATGAAGTCGAGAGACGTGTTGTTAATCAGTTAGCCGCTGCTCACGAACGTGGTCAATTGGGTACGCTCGCAACCGTTCTTTTGTTGCAAATTTTTAGGAATTTTTCTAGGAATATTCTTTCAAAATTTTAAGTCTATCGGTCAATCAGAACTTGAGATATTGCGCAACCGTGTCGAAAAACGGCCTATAACTACGTTAATTTTACGAGTACAAGCCAATCCTTTTGCACACATATTCAGTAACACTTATACTTAAAGAAAATGAAAAAAAGTCGATTTTTTGAAGATGGAAAATCAGAATACCTCCTTAATTACACATTTTAATAAAGTATTTGACGATACATAGGAAAAGGATGCTGCGTATTGCTGAAACCCAAGTGGCACGAAAACGGCGTGACCATAGCCCTATCTGTACGGCCGCAAGGTTTGAAGGATTTCATCGACATTGCTGACGCAGACAACTTCAAGAAAAATGCGAATTCGTCTTTCTAATACTGTGAATAATTCTTTACGATGTACAATCTTGTTGAACTTATAGATGATCTTTTAATACGTTTATAGATTAGTTCGTCTTAGTTTAAGCGAATCTAATTAGCCACAGAAGAGTACTTTGTAATATTTATTATGTAGATACGTACGTCAATCGCGAAACATACTTTGTAAAAGAAAATACTCCCTTTTCCGCAATGTAGAGAAATACATAACACAATAAGTTTGTAATAAATCTTTTCATTCTTAATACGGACTGTAAATGGAGACTGTATGTTATAAAACATTTAACAACCTATAAACGAGTGTTGCTGCATCGTCCACATAATTTCTTGTTCTTGTTTAAAGGAAGTGAAAACCGGGTGGGCCTGACGGAAATAAGTGATTCTTTATTTTTATTCGAATCATAATGATACATTACAAGAAAATATCGGTTACACATCACATTTAGGATACATTGTACATTCTTTACCACGCAATTAGACAAGAAACATCCTTGAAAAAACACTCAGAAAACTTGCCTTGCCCATTGATTGGCTAGACACATTGTAAATTGTATTTCACTGTTTGTTTTAATGTTTGTACGATAATTGTAGCCATTTCGCGGTGGCCGGTACCGGTATCAGATACCGGACTGGTGTCTTTATTCGAGACATCCTATATTATTAGAACTATTTCAAGTACACCACTGACTGTAATACATTTCTCGCAATACTAAAAACGTAAGAGAACTTACGCAAGTGTTGTTTCTGAAAATAGAAGGTCTTAGACAGTCATGAAAAATGTTTATAGGATAAATCTCTTCACTTATCAGATATAAAGGACTTAATAAAAATGATTATACTTTCTTATTATACACAAGAATAATTGTTGGACTTCTTCGTGAAAGAAGTTTATCATTTGCAAACAGTTGTATTCCATTTTTTGTCTATCACAATACAAATTTGTTAAATTCCTGTTCCACAGCTTACGATATTTTATAAGAAAGTTCTCGAACTGTCTCCATATTCCAATTTCGAGGTGTACTTATATAAAAATTATACATGGCTGCCGGTCAGCAGTATAAATCGTCAATGGTAGTATAATTAATAAGTATAAGAAGATAAGACCTGATAAGTACTTTTGGTATGTTGAAAGCACGTTCCATTAGACACCCAAATTGATTGTATATACGACACGGCATACATATAAGAAGAACATCTTTATATAGTATATATATATACATATATACTTTGTTTTTAATATAAATACTACGCGCATTCTCGTGACGCGTTGAATATAATAGAAATACTGTTAAGTAATAAGTTAAGCGTACGATTCGGACCACGCTTTTTAAGTTAAGCGTTTCTTCCCAACGAACCATTACAACTTCTCAGTAAGTTTTTACGTTTCAACGTAGTCATTACTTATAGTATACACAGGCTACGACCATAATTTCGGTCACCCAAAAAAATTGGATAAAGGTTTTCAAAAATTGCATGATACTTTTAGACAAGTAGAGGATTTTTAGAGAATTCAATCTCCATTTTTTTTAAATAATATGCTATTCTTTTTTAGCTTTAGTCATGCAGTGGTTATTTAGCACATTTAGAAAGAATGTAAATATAACTGTTGAAAAGAAGAACAAATAAAAGCGTTCTCCAAATACGCCATAAACGCCCCTATAGTGGCGGAAATGGCGGCCGCAGCCTGCGATCATATTTTGAATATAATATGATATATGATATTTATTCAATATACTTAACGATCATCAACATTTAATTTATATCCTCTGCTTTCAGGTAACAGTGGTTACGCAGCGCTCATATTCACTCCTCCTCTCCGTCGCCAGTGAATCAAAAACACGAAATTGTTGCGACTCACCAGCGACTTGAAAAATATTCGATAGATCGGCAGGTTTCGTAATCGAGCCCTTAATTTAGGAAATAAATAGGTCTAAGCCTCCGGGAGAATCTTTGGAAATGATCAAGTATTACAATATTGATATGACGAACTTTGGTCGGAAATATTATCAGGTTCTCCTTTCCCGCTTTGTAAAATCAGACTCGAGAATATGGAGAACTTGGTTTAGGTATCTTCTGCCCGCGTCTTCTGCAAAATAGGAACGTAAAAACTCGAGAAATCTATCAAAAACGCGTCCGGGAACGGTCCACATGACACGATCTCCTTAGTGCAAAACTCGTTCGACGCTTATGACTTTTTTAAACGATTCCCGTCTGACCGGAAACCGGATGTGCTACCGGTACTAGTAGAAGGTTCGCATTTTTTGTTGCTGCTTTGCGTCAATTACCCAACTATATGGTATAGACAGTATTAACAACGGGACAAATGCTGTCATGCTACATACAATACAATATCAGTGTGGGACTTTTTTTAGGCTCTCGATTCACTGGGAACCGTGTGCACCACGATTTTGCGCTATTACTCTTCAGGTCAGTGTTGTAGCGTTGTACTTAGGCCTAGAATGCAAGTTTGGGTACGTGTACAGATCAATCAGGATGCAGGATGTTCCAAAAATAATGATTAGTTCAATCTTTGGTTCGATAAATTGTTAATTTCAAGTTTGAAATCGTTCGTAGATTTTTAGCAAAACTATTTCGTCGTTTTTACAAGCCTCTGAGTGATTCGACACTTTGATTTTCACTTTGAATTAAATCATTATCGTCCGGAAGCTGTTTAATAGAAGATATACAAGATGCACAATTGGAAGTGATTAAAATGGAAGATAAATGACTAAGGTTTTTGTAAATGAATTGTTCAATAGCTGCAACAATTTGTTTGTTAGACAAATACAGTACAAGAACGAACACTGTTTAAAATATATTCTAAAAAAAATTGAAAATGGTCTTTCTTTTACTGTATAAAAATATAAAATAATTTTGAGGTAATGACATTCAACAGTATCGTCATGTAAAATTTAAAAAAAATTTAATAGTATCACGAAGAGATGGAATTTTTTTAAATGTTTTAAAGGGCAGAGATAGCCATATTGGGATCGTTAAAAAAAGTTTAGATACAGCGCAGTTGTGAAGGAATCTATTAATAGGCTTCCGGTAGTTAAAGTGTTAATACAAAGTGTGATGTAAGAGATGACCATGTCAGATAGTCCACTAACGCAATATTTCCGGCATCATACTGCCGCAGGTATAAGAAATATGACAAAGAATCAGTTTAAAATTGCGCATTAGTTTTTCAACAACAGGAGAACAGATTCCTCTGTGACGACTAGAGGAAAGAATTCCAATATTGTAATTCGTATGGTATCGATCAAACGTGTTTTATCTGGAATTCTTCGAAAATTGGGACTGTTCCGTGTAAACAGAAGCATGGCGTGTCTCTCTTATCGTCGCTACACACGATGTGACCGTTAATCGCGGCTGTGTAGTTACTGATGAGTAATCGTTTCGATGATTGTGTAAGCCGAATGCGATAATAATACGCGTCCAAATGAAAATCATAGTCACAGGATAGAGCGAAAAATAAAAATCCAGAATTTCCAAAATGTTTTTAGAGTTGTACCACTAGGTTACACAAATTCCCTTTCATCAGGCAAGGGTAATCCAATCCCTTTTCATGGCAAATAACGTAACAGAAATAGGAGAATTGATTTTACGAATTCTATCCTGTTTTCTGCGCGAAGTGCATGTACTCACTACCTCAGATCAGGCGCTCACTGGCTACAAAGCTGCCATATAAATCCATCGTCAAAGACTAGATTGAAGAAGTAAAAGTAATATTCGTGTTAGAGTTGCACAATCGCTCGCGACAACAGATTTGTCGTCAGTCGTCAAGCTTAACAAAATCGGGCCAAGTTCATGGCCCTGTTATCAGTAGACTGCGGTCTTTTATGCAAAATATACATATTCTAAGTTAATTTTAAAATATAGAAGTTACGTTAAAAAATAGTCCTCTTCCTAATAATTTTAATGAATCAAAAATACTTCACAGTTTTGCTAAAGTAATAAAATGCATAAAATACGCAGTCCAGTTATCAACCATGGATGAACGAGCTCCTCTTGGATCGTGTAATAATTCATACAGATCGTGGACCAGCCACGAAAAGTTGTAATTAAATATTAACCCTTTCGTACTTACACGTGTTTGCTAGCTCACCGACACCTTAGGCTCTAAAGTTTAGGGATAGCTTTTCAATCTTAAATTAACACATCACCTACCGATGTTTATCTAACACTTTTCAAAATATTATGGTCGTGGCTAAGGCGTTCTCAGCAATTTTTATCAACAGCAGTAGCAATCTCAAGCATAAATCATCAATTCACCCGAAGAAATGTAATCCAAATATTTGAAGATATTAAAAAAAATTTATGTAGTTCTTTTTTGACGGAGCCCTGCCATTGAAAAGCTTGCTAATAGGTTTTCGAGTTACTGAAAAGTTACTATACATATAATACATAAACATGCTTCCCGAAGCTTTAGCATCAGTTTCCGACTGTTCAATTTGCAGCAATGTAAATAAATGATTTTGAATGAATGAATGAAATGCAATAAAAAATCACTATGGCTGAAACAAGCGAGTTCTGAGATTGTTTAAAACTTCAAGTAGTTAAAACATTAGCAAATAGGGGTGTAAATATACCTCACACAATTAGGATTGTTAAGCAAAGCGAAATTCGACCGGGTGTCTCCAGTTACCTTCAGTGTACAGTAAGCAGTGGCGAACGAGCATATGGTAGCCCCCAAAACACAGTGATCGTTCAACGTAGAGCAACTACATTCCAGGACCGAGAGGGTTAATAGGGGCTCAGAGACATCGATCAGTGGGCGACATGGAGTGCTCGTGGTTTTCGTTTCCGGTTAGTTGTTTCGAGAGTACATCCATAGAAGCGGTTCCACATATAGCACGGCTACTTTTGTTTACATATACCGTTTACTAGAGGTGTGCGAGATCCCGGGAATTCCCGAATCCCGATGTTTGCGACGGGATGGGAAGACTCGTATCAGATCGCGACAGGATTCCGAAATGTTCGAGTTTCCCGAGAATCTCTTCGAGATTTCCGATAACGTACGGAATCTTTTAATATTGTTTTTTAATAAGAAATCCCGAACATTTTCAGGGAACCCGAAACTTTCAAGATCCCGTCCCGATCCCAAACATCGTTCACGTTCCCGTCCCGTCCCGTCCCGGTATCGCCCACCTCTACCGTTTACAGATCATTTTACCCTAGAAACTGATTGTATGCCTGCTGCACGTCGCAGCACCGCTCTCTGTTTCTCTTTGGATAAGAAAAGAGAACGACTCCGTTCTTCGATTCTGTATTAAAGGTGTTGGTTTCCTGGCGAACAGCCTCACGGATTTCTGGATGGACGATTTAGTGCAACGTGTGCCACATGTGAATGGTCTCTCTTGGAGATTGAGTCATTTGGTGCCAGTGCTCTCGTCCTTGGCTGCCGCTACTCTCCACGCCTGGAACAGCGCCGCTTGTGGGTCCGATGATGCAGGAGCCCACGATCTCACTGCCACCGATCAATTCGTTGCTCGAATCCATAACGCGCACCTTTTGGAAATTATAATTAGTATGGTCGGTTTAGTATACATAGTTTCCTCTATTCAGATTTAACGTTGCTTTACTTAACACACTGATTGCAACGTCCATCATGCGTGGATCACACAATTTTTTGTTCACTATTGAAAATTAATTATAAACCGTTCATCTTTAGTTTTCCTTTGGAATCTTTAGAATCTCTTTGATCTTTATCGATGATCTTAAACTCTGCAATTTTTATCTCATAATTAACTAAATTTCGAATTTACGGATTTTTTTGTATCGATTCAACAGTCAGCGTGTTACAGGCTTTTCGATGAGCGTGATTTGTCAGAAAGCACCACATCAGTTCTGTTTCTACACCTAGCCTTTGCCTCGTATCTTTCTATTATATAAAATAGTTTTGTAGTTTCTTTCACGTAAAAACGCCGAGCGGATTGCCTTCTGAAGGGGAACCGAACATTGAGTGACGTGACAGTGTGTATTTTTCAGACAGAGACAGAGACAGAGACAGAGACAGAGACAGAGACAGAGACAGAGACAGAGACAGAGACAGAGACAGAGACAGAGACAGAGACAGAGACAGAGACAGAGACAGAGACAGAGACAGAGACAGAGACAGAGACAGAGACAGAGAGAGAGAGAGAGAGCAAGGCGCCGCAAGGGTTGGCGAGCGCAGCTACCCCTAGTTCAATATTATTGTGAATCTGCAGTTGAAATTTTTTTTAATTACACTCCACAAAATTATTGAAAAAATTTATTCGATATTCACCACAAAACAAAAATCTAAATACTATGCCACAATGTTTATATTACATAGAACTTGTGTAGGACTCCGAAGAAAAGGTTTCTGAAAAATTTCCGTCCTCGAGATTCGAGTTTACCGAAATTTAAATGCCGTCGTGAACGGAGCGGAAAAGAAATTCATTCAACGCGATTTGCGGTCTAATATTTGGAAAATGCCGAACGGAAAAAGAAAGAAGCTAGAGGAGGAAATTACTATAAACTATAAGAACGAAATTTTTCTCGTGCTAATAAAGGCTCGTTTTTTTGCCATTCCATTTTTTCTCGATCGTTCTCTTCCCCTCGTTAACGGAGCGTAATTGGCCGGCCGCGTCGCGCGGAATTTCGTTACGCGCATCGATTCTGGAGCTCTCGAATTAAATAATAATTTTCATCGGACCGAGACTAGCTACGCGGAGAAATATGAGTATGTACATGTAGAGAACAATGATTGGGGAAGCCGGATCATATGGGTACGATCGCGGATCCCAGAAAAGGACTCGGAAGGCCGAGTGTTTTTGATAAGACGAAGGTAAGAACACAAAGGTGCGAATGCGAAGGACACGTGAGACAAAGAGAGAGCGAATATAACCAAACGTATATATAAGGAGAGAATAATAACGTGAGAGCGACCTTTTTCTGGGTAACAGCGATAGCGAATCGAAGCGACGATACATCTCAGCGACTGCGATAACGACGTTAATTTGTGTGCTAGTGAAAATATATGTCCATTTTGTGCCGTCAATCCGAGAGTTTTCTTTTACTTCCCACGCTCTGTTCCTACATACATAATATACATAGATGTATCATAGATGCAGATAAACTGTTTCCCCTTGAATCCGATGTTAAGAACCACTTCCGAGCTAATTACGCTGGCGGAAAGTGATTCCTTCCGTCGAGAGGCAGTTCGCACAAAAATGCGGATCGAATAAACGTCCGGGTTGCAACGATCGTTGTAAAATTTATCCCTTGGAAGAGGAAAAGAACTTTCTTTTTGCAAAGATTCCCAGTTGAAAATAAGATCTAATTGTTTCGCGGAATTACAGAAACATTCCGTGGATATTCTGAATTTCATTCTCCACTTTTCCGCTCGTGTTTCGTACATTGGTATTTATGAACGTGTATTAATAAAATTTGCATAAAATAGAACACCAAGAACGAAAATCAACGACTTCCTCGCGCAAGAGATATTTTACTAAGATATCTCGTTGGATGCTATTATGTGTAGGAAATTATCAACAACGATGAAGTTCTGATCAATCTATCAAAGAAATCACGAGGCAAAGGATGCAAAACAGAATAGTTGCAGATAATGTACGAAATATTTGAACCTAGAAAGTCAATTTGTGCAAGTGGCTCTCATAATTTGATCACCCACTACAAATAAACATATGGAAAGTAAACTTATTACGATTTTTACAAATATGTGTATAAAACTGAACAATTGCTTAAAGATCCTCAGTCTACTAACTTGGTCTACTACCTCTGGTTCTCAAAAATGAATCCTGACAAAATTACGCTAACAAATACTTACTTCGATGGCGGAGGACGCAAGGGAGCTCGCGGGAACGTCGAAAGACATTGCCTCGTTCCACGTAGGACAGACCGTAGCCTTCTTTACGGTGGTTTTCTTCTTCATCCGCTTTTCCCCGCAGAGGAGGTTCACCTTCACGAACGAGTTTAGCGTCCCCTTCTCCTACGCAACAGAAATCGAGAAGGAAACTCGATGAATACCACGGGAAGGAAGTTCAACGAAAAAGGAAATTCGACGCATTCAATAAGCACATCCCGCGGCACATGTGAGGAACTGTTCATTTACGTCATTTACTTTCTGATTGTAGGATAAGAATATTACCTGTGGGGGAAATAGATTTCTCGCCTTCACGACAACAACCTTCAACCGTTCGGCGCATGGCAGATACGATAAAGAGAGTAGAACTTCTTGTATTTGCTCCGGTGGCTTTCGTTCACGTTCTATCGGCCCCCACACCTCCTCTGTCGACGAAGGAGAGTCTAATCGTAAGATGTGTAAAGGTACTTTCACAGAACCCACCACATCATTCCTGGAGAACCGGTCGTAGTCTAATACCTGGTATCCCGAAGAAACAATATCGTCATTCTTAGCTTGTACTATTTTGTAATTAGTGTAAACTACATTTTTGTGACGCGCTTATGAGAAACCCTTTGATAACTGATTTTCATCTGCTGAAGATTTCACACGTGCTAGCAGAAAAGATTGTGATTCTAAAAAGATTATTTATTGATGTTTGAATTTTGAATACTACTACCCTTTAAAAGTATGTATCATGTTTTGTTAAAGTATCGTAAATTGTCTTCCAGGATTTCCTACACAATATCATCGGTGGGAACGTGGAGCGTGTTCACTTATACGGTTCTATGCAAAACAATGCGCGGTATATTACGTCTGTAGCATGATGGATTATGACTGATCGATCATCGAATAAAGGAAATATTCGGTGGTAATTGCCTGGAGAACGAGGGTTTTATCGTGGAATTCATCATGGCTGACAGGAAACTTGAATTGCTGATCGAAGAATGGGTTCGCTTCGTTATGGTATTTAGGTGTTTCCCGTTTCCTCGAGTCCACTACTGGAGTGAGCGTCAGTTTCACGTAAGGTTCGTTGAATCCTCCTTGATCGCTGCCAGCTAGATTACTCGCTTCGATTAGGTGAACGTGCAGATCTGACCGATTGAAGTCGTACTTGAACCGCAGGTGCAGTCGACCTAAGCTCTTTCCATTTCTGAAACACCATTCAAAAAATATTATCTACCCAATTATTAATAAAATTCAGATTGAGAAAGTAGTCCGAACTACGAGCTATTACTCTAATTAATCCTTGTGTAGGCAATTGAAATGTACAAATAATTTTTTAAAGCTTCAAAGTTTACGGCATTTTGTATACATTTTTATTCTGAAACTATGAATCGATGTGATAGCGTTCAGAGAATTAAATCTTAAATATATGTAAATCTTTGGTAACTTCTGGAAGATTTAAGATTAATCATTGCATACCCCATAGACTTTAGGAAAATGGGACCGTTTCTCGCCTGGTAAAGATCGGGCTGTATGGTACCCAATGGCGACGCTGGGGGCTGCGGTCCACCTTCGCTGTTTTACCAAAAATGAAAGAAGTATATCTCAATTATCCATGTTTCAGTGAAAAGACCTAAACAATGTAAATTGAGGATTAACGTTCATCGAAAAAACAATTGTTCCATGTTACACACGCATAGGAGAATGATCAAAATTGACCAATTAGAAAATAAGAACTCTATACGAACTTCAAACTGGAATTACTGGGTCTGTAATAACTGGACTGCGGATTTTATGCATTTATAGCACCTTCGATCTCGTAAATCTGTGTACTAAATAGTGCTGAAAAGAGTTTAACCAGATGCTCAGTTCACTTGAGGTTTGATAGACCTCCTAAGGAAGAGTATAGCTTCGCCCTGCATCAGAATAAAGATCCATAGTCCAGTGATACCGTACAGAGACCAGGGAAGAAAAGAAAGGTAAGAAATGAGGTGCATCGTGAAATGAGTAAGAAGCAGGCAGCGGTTAGGGTGCTTCGCGTATAATCTGCGAGACGGATGACGCGTGTCTCATCTTTTCGGAGGTCTCTCACCTTCCAGAAGAACGCAACGGCGGGATAAGAAGGGGCGAGAGGCTTCGGCCAGCTGATCTGGAAGCTGCGTGGGCAACGCTTATCGAGGAGCCTCCGCAGGATGAGCTCACACCTGTTGCCAGAGAGGACAGAGAGCTCTGGGAGCGTGACGCATTGCTGCTTAGAAGGCTTCCGGAACAACTGGCTGGACTTCCGCAGCGTGCGTCTAGCGATGCTGCGCGACCGGGTGATGGTGATCTGTGTACGAAGGATTTCCGTGCGTGTGTACTTCAACCTTTCGCATTGCTGTAGTGCACACTTAAGTGTTCGCCATTATTCGCCCGCAATTTCAGAAAAATAGTACCTCGGACTGAGTTTACAACGAATTTGATACATACATGCCGGGTATCGGTATCTCACTTGCATATATCCACCGTTCCCTTTCAGTTGAAACGGCAGAAGCCACCCATTGTACAAATTAACAAAAATTGAATTCAGTATTATACCCGAGTAATCGGGTTCTAGTACTCGAACAGTCATGTTTCTCTGTTTAGTTCGGACGATCAAGATTCTACAGTATTTAAAAAATTATAACCCTTCGACTGCTGCATTTTTTATCATGATAAGTGTTTTTGTTCGCATAGCAATCATGTTGGCTAGCTTAAATAATACATGACTAGAAATTATAGCTGCAGTAAAAATAAGAAACGTATCAATGTTATGCGTTGCTATCGTCAAGACTTATTCAGCACATCAAAATAAATTATAAAAAAAAGCAGAAAATGTGTATTACACAAAGATCTGCAGTCTAATAAATTACGTAAATGAAAAAAATCATTAAAACAATTCGGAACCCAACTACGACACGCGAACTCGAACACGTAATAATAACTTATTCCACACGATTCCCTGTGCAAGCTCATCGTGTTAGGAATCCAGCGCATGCGAGAAACCGAATTATGAACATTTGCAGAATCAAATTTACGATGGAATCGCGCGGACGGAATCGTGAAACAGCGAGTTTCCCGTCGGCGATGCGGAGGACTTCCGGTCCGAGTGTTCGTGCAGCTCGAAACTAACGAATCCATTTTAGAGCACGGTGTCCCGGGACTTCTCGTTCTGTCAACTGAGGAGAACTGGTGTTCCGCGGTCGTTTCGATCCATTTAATTACTTTGGAGTCGCGTGGAATTTACACGCGAGTCAACGCCGTACGAAAATGCCCCTGTCCGGTAAACCATCGACATCTGCGTTCTCCCTTCGCGTTTGAACATCGGCCATCTGTTCCCGCGATATCGCGTTTAATACTTCGCCGAGCTTTATTGCGGAACCAGCGTTATTGGGTGCGCGATCGGATAATTTGTCCGTTGGCAATCGAGTAAATCGAAGCAATTTTCATACGTTCAATTTCGGGCAACGGAATCCGCGGACTGCTTCTCCTTTGATCGAAGCGGGAATTCGATTAGAATTTGAGCTCCAAGTGAACAGTTACGACTATCTTGGTACGACTATCAATCTTTTTGCAATTACTCTGCGGATCTTCGGGCGTTTATAGCATCTATCGACGGTAATGGGATCCATTTTGAACGTTTATTGTGATAAAATCATTTTATCAATTACTCAATCTGTTATGTCGGGACTATATCGATTTTTTAACGGACAGTGTTACGAAACGTCGAAGTCATTTGTTCATTCCAGAACCTCGTTTGCTCGCCGCGATTATTAGAAAGGACTCGAACATTTGAAGTGAAAAATTGCGGCCAATTTACCATTAGAAATGTGTCGTCTGAAAATGTAGAGTACGGAGATTTAAAAGTTTCTATTGTTATATATGTGGCAGCAGATTCGAGTGGAAAAAACTTATTTTACACAGAAGAATTAGCTTCACCGAAACATGACAACGTCTCATTACATATTCTTTGCACCCACATTGGGAAACTATTTTTGGGACACTCCGATACATATGATTTGTAATACTGAACCTTTGTAATACTAAATTAAAATGGACGTATGGACCGCTAGTAAAATTATGAATTATCAACATCGATTCGCAAGCCTTTTAATAAAGTGTAAGTATTAACTTCCCGATTTATAGGGAAGTTATTGTAATTACCCTGAAAATCGAAAATCGAATTTTTTGCAGATCTTCACGTTTCATGGTCATTGGAGTCATTTTAGACTATTTTTATGAAATTGTTAGTATGTGTGTGTGTGTGTGCGCGCGCGCGTGTATGTGTGTGTGTGTGCGTATGCTGTTTCTATGGTATCAAATTTTTCGTTAACGTTTTCTGAAAAAGTAACAACACGATCAGAACAATGAATGATGCAATCGATGTGCCCCGCTGTAACTTAGAGCTGATTAGATTTTGGTCCATTTTGGTCAAGTAGTTTTTTAGTTTTTTCGTTTTTTTCGAAAGGAGTTGATTCAACATTGCAATTTATACGAAAGGCGTATCCACCGAAGAAGCAAATGTAATTATATATATATTTAGACATACTTAAAAAAAAATTTTTTTTTAATTTTTATTAATTAAAAAAAAATTTTTTTTTTTTTTAAATTGCTTTTTTAGAAAACTATTGAAATTCCCTGAAAACATATAATCATCTTAAATCGTGCACTAAATAAATAATGATACTAATATACTACAACTAACGAGTCGGGAAGTTCTTTGTGTGGCTCGTGGAGAGTCACACACCAAACAACATCCGTACCACTAACCCTCTCGCGGGGTCGCAATGCGAGCTACAACTCCCCGACCTGCGAAGCTCGCGAAGCGAGCGAGCAACAACCCCCCTCTAGTTTGTTCCTATGTATGATTATCTAACCTTGAGCTTCTGCTTGGAGGGTAGGAGGACGCGGTATGCACAGGTTCGCGATGGTGATGATGTCGTCCATCAGGGCCGAATGATCTCATATGAGGTGTGTTCCGATGACCCGGTTGTCCTTCCAAAGAACTCTGGGAACTGACGGAAGAGTTCCTGGTGTACAACCTGCCAGTGCTTGGTCCGCTTCCTCCACTTCCACCACTTCCGCTGCTCCCGCCTGGATAACTTCGGCTCTGATGCGGCAGACACCCTGCATCGACAGAATTCGAAGTATAATCGTGATAACTGGCTGAAAAATTAAAAAAGTTAAGATGTATAAAGATGCTAAGAAGAAGAAGAAGAAGAAACGTGCTAAGACACGCAAGATACTAACAATATGTAAGTACTATATTTTGTAAGACACTATACATTTAAGTACTCTTTTGAAAATGTTTAATACACTGAGAACATCACCGTAAACATTCATTTCTAAATCTGACCATGTAATTCTATCTTCAATTTCTTCATTTTATACAGGGAGTCCCAAAAATGTTCGTAGTGAGCGTAGCGTTGGTGCCGCGCCGCGATAAAGCAGTGAACAAGAGAAGAAGCAGAAATTGATTTAATCCTTTAGCTACTGTCTCAGTCTAAACACGAAAAAAAGATAAGTTGTACAAATGTTGATACATTTACTTCTTATCTATATGTGATTATTTATGTACATAAGAATGACAAAAAAGTATGCGGCAAATAAAAAATATTTGTAGATAACAAAATATAAATTGCAGCTACACACACCAAATATTACAGCTAAACTGGCATTTCTTATGCGTGTTCGGAAATATGGGCCCTGAACGTTTGAGAGGAAGACAATGTAAACAACTACATCCGGCATACAAAGAGGTGTTTATTATGCCACTGATACACAACTAACGGAACATTAACACTCTACGCACTTGTTTCATCGACGCAATCTCGATAAAATAAAATAAATAAAAGTCATAATTAATTAAATTTTTATTGTCGACGGCCGTATCTCACGAAAGTTTCGTATCGTCGTCTATTGACGACAGCCGTAGGTAAAGGGTTAATGAAATATCATTTATTTTTTCAACCGTAAATGCACTTGCTGCTTTGAAATATGTGTCACTGGGCCATTCGGAGCCAGTGCCGAAAACCAAGGGACGTACGGTCAGGTCAGCACACTGCACAGCTGGTGGTAGATAACAACTAGACTAGAATTTATGGCAAACACATGTTTCGGTTTTTTTCCTTGTAGATTTGTACGTAGAGTCGATGGATAACTGTTAGAAAAAAGTCCAGATCGTTGATTTGACAGTACGCCTTTGGCTTTCGCCATTGGCCTGCACCTGAGGTCAGCTGTGAAGTTCGTCTCCGAATGGCCCAGTGACACACATTTTGAAGCAGCAATTACATATACTAACGGTCGCATAAGTGAGTTTTGATTATATTAATTTCAGCTTCTTTTCTTGGTCATTGATTCACCACGGCGCAGCACCAACGCTACGCTCAGTGGAACCTGCCGCCGATCTGGGCTCTCTCCGCCATCGCGCGCCGCGGCTGCCCTCTTATCGGTCCGTTTTCTTTGTTAATAATTCCTCACAAAGCCGAGGCGGACATATTTGCAAATGAAAATGTCGCTTGAAATGACCTGAGGAACCGCCCCTTTCAAGGAACTCGAACATTTTTGGGACATTCTGTACAATAATTAGTTTGTGGAACACAGTTTGTGGAACGCAGTGAGAATAGCAAAGGCGATCAACATGATCGTTTGACAGGCTCGTATCCGATTGGAAGCTGCAGCTTACTAGCTTTAAGTAGATTTCACAATTAAACGTTTAATAAGTAATACGCCGCGTGTATTAGGTGGAAAGCTGTGTGAGAGAGGAGTTCCTTGAAACCAGTTCTCTCTAATTAAATATTTAATAGAGAGCTTGCCTTTCACGAGAGCACGTATAATTGCTTCGCGCTTATTGGCTTATATTCTCTCTCGCTGCCACGGTGTTTATGAGCACCAGTATATATCTGAGCTCTTTTTACGAGACCTATTACATCTTAAGAGAACCGGTTCGAATAAACGTGAAATTATGGACACTCTTTATGGTTGAGTTTGTAGGTAGTACTTTTAAGACGGATTAAAACCTTGAATTGAAGTTGACTCACTCGTTCCTGGGTCGTTACAGACCCAGGAAGAGCCAAATGTAATTTCGTCATCACTCAATGCTTTTACAGTTTTGTATTTATCCAATATAGTTTTGCAATGAATGCATAAAATCCACTATAGTAACGTGTAATGCACGCTACATATCGAATTTTTCTTCTCGCGAGTGTCTTTGTAACAAACCAACGTTCCCTTTCTCTAGTTAATTTTCACGCGAGTTGACTCATTTTTCTGCTCGTAATTAATTTACTTTCTAATGCCGGCGATTGATTAACCAATCGCAGAATCGCAATTCCGATCGAATAAACCCAAGTGAAGGCACTTTCCCGTTTGCGCATTCTGTGCACGTTTCGACGCCATTTTGATGCTCGGCAACAATGGAGGATTAGTTTGAATGTAACAGGATTCGGGGAATGTTTGTCCTTTGGGTATCGGTTTATTTCTCTGATATAAATTTGCTGGAAATCATCATCGAAATGGTAAACTGCTTTTGCCCCGAGCTTTTATTCTGTTCGTTCCGATGATGAATGTAATGGTTAACACGTTCACGCCGGCGCGGCGCGGCGCTGCAATTCATGTTTCTCTCCCATGGGCGGCGCCGAATTAATTTCTATTATTTAACATACAAGTGTGAGCTACCGGTGGTACGCGCCTTCATGAACGTGTTAATCAAACTCTCGCACAATTACACGGAATTTCCAATCATAAAACACTTTGAGCAGGGTCAGTGTGATTAAGAAAGTTCCTGTAAATTACATTCAATATGGTTCCGGCGCTGGTGTTTTCGTATTTCACCAACATCCTGCTTAATCTCCTAGAGTAGTGCGGATTTTATGCATGCATTGTATTCTGGTCTGATAATGTGGAGGTTCCGAAAGGCAGTGTAGTACTGCTTTAATCCTCTTCAGAATGGATAAGGATGGACATTCTAATTCGATTCTTACAATCGAGTCAACAGAAATGTAAATTTAAATAATTGCGTAAATCGTGTCGTTTGTTATCCAACATCATGTATGTAAATGTCGGTATATTGTTTGGGCAATATTTCTATCGAAATTTCTCGCTATATCTTTTAAAAAGTGTTTTTAGATAACTATAAAGTGTGCATTCGAAGCATTTAGAACCATATTTATTATTTTAAATAGTCAAAGGATGAGTATTAACAAAATCAATATTCGCGATATATGTAGAAAATGTATTTCAAGTACAAGAAAGTGACAGAAGCGATTTTTTAAATTTCAATACACAGTTTTTGACCACCAATATTTGCTGTCGAGGGTATTAAAGCTCTGGCAATAGTGTTTCCATTTAAAAAGATAGCTTTAACTGACTTTTTAAACAATGATTCGACTGTACAGAAATTTTTAATTGTAGAAACACGATTTGTAAACGACTAAACATAATAAACTTTTGACTGATAATTCTGAAATAAAATAATCGTCCACTGAGAGTCAGCATGACAGCAGATTGAGAATAAACAGATAATATTTATTCGGGACTGTTTTCCTGAGGATAGAATACATTTATTCGTAGACAATGTAATAAAAGAATCCTGCTGTATTGTCGTTTACTTAGAATGCTGAGAGGAAAAATCTTACCAGACTCTACCACTACCGAGGAGCATGGCTGCACAGCGTGTTTTTCTTTAGCCACGTTGAACTCCTGAAACAACAATCCTTTATTAGAAAGATCTTTAATATTTAACAGGACCAAAATTATTTGAACAACCTCATTATACAAACAACTTTAAACTGTAAATCATTCCACTAAAAACCTGTTTTATAGAACACTTTTCCTTCAAAGCTCAATAAAACGATCAAACAGAAAATTATATATCAAGTTTTAAGATCTAATTTTAAAGAGGAAGCTTCTTTTAAAGAAGAATGTTTGAATATTTCCCAAGGTTTCAGTTTGCATCATTATTGAGAAGAAAACGTGTCATTTTATTGCTTGCTGTATCATACAAAATCATATTAGGGAAATGAGAGTAGCGTATCTTGAAAGTAAAGGCTACAAGCTTTAAAACGAGTCTAGGTTTATTATTATGTGATTATTTTTTACGAAGTTATAACAGTACAAAGTCGACGACTTCTCAGAACTTAGAAATGTTCGCTTTTTGAAGCCACTGTACACTAAGATAAAAATCGAGCAAGGTATGAATAAATTCTCGTTATTTCTCTAATCTAATGGAAAGTTGTCAAAGTTATTGTCCCATGGTTTCCAGTGTTCAATTACTGAAAGGGACCGATGACGAATAACTCCCACAGGAAATTCCCTTTTTTTCTAGGGGAGAACGTGACGCGATCGAAGATTATATCAACGTCGATCCGCGGAGCGGGATTGCGATTTCAAAAGTTACCTTTCCAGGTACGTACCTTTTTCAAAACAAGGGGCCGCGAACAAAATGGGTCAGCGAAACGAAAAAAAGACTGAAAGAAAAATATAGAGAAACGTCCATCGCGGCGCAGCGTAATATCGTTTGACCGACTCGCGGAACTCTCCGACGATTTGTCGAATTTTCCTAAAACGACCCGTATCTCTGACACAGTTTCGCTCCTGGCAGGGTTGCTGTCCCGTGGGAACTTGTTTATTCCGAGACTCGTAATTAAAAATGGTTGGCAAATATGTATTTTCCGTCGGCTGCGCACAGTTGGACAAACAACGCTACAAAAGCGAAAATTCAGTGTTCCTCGGATCGACAACTCTTAATTTTATATGCTTATTAGATAACTATGGACCAATAGTGTTCTTCAGTCTTTAAAAACCGAGCTTACAACCTGGTTCACTTCAACCAATTTGTAAAATTCATAAATTGGAAATGTACTCTTCATTGAAAGTACAGTGAAACTGCGAGGAAAAAAATCTGAAATCAACTCTTGTGATGTTATTGTAAAGAGGATACTCTCCTTTATACGATCAAATTGAAATAAGGGTGGAAACAAATTTTTTAAACTCTACAATAAAATTGGTTGAATTTGTCAAGTTTGAACGGGTAAAAAGCTATTTCTACTTTTAGTTCTGTTTTACGATAAAATAGAGTTTTTCAAAGAAGTGATCCAAAAATAACTTGCAGGGAATGGAAGTAGAGATTTCGCTTGCTATAATAACTATACAGGTGTCACTTCCGGTGGTTCTGCCATAGATAATAATTAATAACTCAATCATATGTAATTACCGATTCATTTTATATTGGTGGATCAAATGGCTTTACGCATCCTCTTGGTTATTTAGTCACCAGTTTATTGTTACTATTTTTCCATTCTTCAGTGATGAATAATTTCAACGGATGTTTAATTTAATTGATCGCTCGCGCATATTATATTTTGAATTATTTCATTTGTTTAAAATAGGTTTCTCTTAATTCTATCGCTCGCAATATAGTATAAAATACAATAATTCAAGTATTAATTATAATATTTGATGTTATAATTCGTTATAATTCTCGTGCAATATTAATGGAACAAATATGAAAAGAAAATCAGAAATTACATATGATTGAGTTTATTAATTATTATCTATGGCAGAACCACCGGACGTGACACAGGTATAATTTTGTATTATTGTTTGAAACGAAGTTACAGAAATTTTAAGATCAACAATTTTTAGTTTAGAAGTGATGCTTTCATTTTGTCGAGTGCATGCAGATCACATGATCGGGTAAAATCTAGCTATAGTATTTTGAAACTTTCCAAAAATTGTGATTTTTCTAATAAAACCAAATACATGTAATAATGTCAGATGTAGTAAGGTTGATTCGAGTATAATAAATCCCTGTTAATAAAGAATTACTATTTTTTAATGACATAATAGTTGACGGATATTATTTTTTACCGAGATCGTCGCGTTTTTATATCGTTCAGACCGATTCCAACTGCAAAAGAACAGATTGGTTTCTCCGGTTATTTTTTATTGTAAAATGTATATAGCTCGCTTGCTTTCTATTCAACCTACCATTAATTAATTATAAGCCGGGAATGTGTACGGTTTAATAGTTTTGTGCAACGTTGCGCATTTCGTGCAAACGCGAGCCATGTGTCACGACCATTATCCAATATTATTTATTGCCAGCGTAATATGATTTTAAACGTAAACGTTTCCGCAGATACGTATGTACATCTTTAACACTAAACCTACCGAGCCTTAAAAGTAACTGGTACATGTTATAAAAATGACAAGATTCATTTTATCTAGACTTTCTGTGGCTCCTATTACAATGCGTGTTCTACTAAAGATATCTATACAATCAATTCGTATAAATAAATCATTTTTATTATTTCCATAATTGTAAAATAATAAATCTGGAACCGGTGATTTCAACAAATAAATCGGCACAAAACCTTCAAACACAGAAATTCCGCATTCCATGTTCAGCATATGTATCAAGAAAATTTTATAGTTCATCCCCGAGCTAATTTTAACACATCACAATTCATCGCGCGCAGGGTTGTGCAGCATTTTGCCAACCCGTTGAAACAAAGCTTTCGAAAAATTCTTTTTTTTCTATTCTGATGCGAAATCTTCCTCGTTCGTTCGTTGTTAAATTCGCGTGTTATTTGATTTTCCTCGATAGATCGGGTTGTGCGAAGGACTCGACCACGAACACGTGGAAAAAGGAAAATGCGAAGACACAGAAGCCGCGAATCCTTTGAAGGCCCTGCGTGAAAGATTCTTTGAGCGTTTGATCAGGCCAGACGTGTGACAAACTTTTCAATGTGATGCAAACGGCACGCGAATCAGTGGGAACTTGGATTGAATTTTTAACGCGAGCCTTGAACCGCTGCTCGCTTTGCGTTCCGTTTATCCTGTTCCTTTACGAACAAAAATATTTCTGTTGTCAACTCTCGACATGTTTCTCCCCGATTCTGGATAAACTGCACGCTCCGCAATTCGTTTTATTAGTTGTCAACGACTTGAACAAAGAAGGAATTTACAAACCTTGATGTGCACTTTTTAAATCATATTATGTGTTTAAAATTTTTTAAAATTATACCACCACAACTTTTAATTCGCCTTTTCCTCCTCTGTCTAATACGGTTTTGTCGGTTTTAGATGACACGAATCCACCAGATGTATTTGAAAAATTTCAAAAATCTTTTTGCACGTTATCTAGTCAACTAATCTCTCTAGCATCTCAGTAAATTCCTTTTACTTCAATTGTACAGAAAACAGACTAATTTAGCGGGTGTGTTATTTCCTTTACGACCCATTGTCCGTCTTTAAACGTCCCCGCGTGTTGGAAATGGTTCAAACAATCGCAGTGAAAGACGCTCGAGTAGAAATTGATCCGGGAACGACGTTGATTCGCGACACTCGATTGGCAACGTTTACAAGAACCATTTCCCTGTTAAAATTACGGCAGCACGAGCGGATTTCGATCTCTTCGCATTACGAGGCGTCGCGGCCGACACCCTTGTACGATTTGCACGCGACACGAAACGGGGCGAAAGATTTGTCGTCGGCGTGCCGGGGCGAATCGAACCGGGGAAAAAGGGAGGAATTTGTCAAAGATTTGATATTTTGGCTCGATGGGCGGAACCATGGGTTCTGCCCGCGCTGCTCAGAGTATCGACCCGTGAAAGATAGCTTCCAGCGACCTCGCCCCTATCCGCTTTGGCTATCTTCGCGTTAACACGCCGAAATTCACGATCCAAAGACTGCTTCTTGCCAACGGTTCCCTACCTGTTGCCCTAACAGCCCGTTGCTCACACTTTACCCATCGCTGCTCGCAATGCTTCTCTAATATGTAGGTATTTTGATTAGATACGTTTAAAATTATGACAATGCATACCCGTCAAAAACACTCAACTTTAAGCGACTACAACATCTGAACCATTGATTCTACAGGATTAAAATTTCGATCTGCAGATTCCCCGGCTAGAAATCTACTGGATTACTAATTAAATACATAATAATTTATAGAAGATAGACGGGCCCACATTTGATCCAGCTGGAAAATTTATCCGCCAGAAAACACATTCTTCGTATAACGATCGACTATTCTCATATTTTTCCATGAGCTCGGATTCTCAGAAACGCAGAATTGAAGACAAACATCGGTAGTTTATTTATATTATAGTTGGACGTACGAATAGTTTTTTAGATGCACGAATGAATGTGCTGTTTGTTTGATTGCAGTGAAAAAATATCTATGTATAGAGTTGAAGTACGGGTGGTGAATGTGTGTATATTAACAAACAACCGTATGTATAACTAAATTCATAAAAATACAGAATCAGAGATACCAGAAGAATTGTGAAAATACGATCACCAACGAATTACAAAAAGAAGGCAGACCGAAACAAGCGCCCGCGACAAACACGTGCGTTGTTATCATTTGGTTATCCGTGTGCCCAAATACGTTAATAAACCTGCTTTTCCTTACGAATTTTCCGTACAATGACGAAGTAATATTAACATTAAATATTAAAATACTAATATTAAGAGAGACATTATGAAAGTGAGCATTCTTTGTAATTTAATAATTTTCAATGACAGTTACACAAGGATATGGCGGATCAACTACAAGAGCGAATTTAAACTTAAGGCCAACAAACCAAAAATCCGCTGACACTTTCCACCCGTACCTGGATCTTAAAGCAATAAATTCGTTGAAAAAGTACTAGAAGATCGTAGCATAAACACGAATTGAAGCTGGTGACGCAACAAAATATTTAATATTGCGTCCGTTGCGACCCGCGCGTAGTATTCGGTTTCCACTTTTGGCCCACGGGTTGCTCATCGCTCATCTAGCACATTAAAAAAGAATTTATATGTCTATGCCATCGCGTAAATGTAATTCTAAACAAAAAGTGTTATTTCAACATCCACTTTCGACATAATACGCTCACGACACCCTCCGCGAACATAACACAAATTTCCATTTGCCTTTACGTTGTTTGCTTCTCTGCGGAAGTGAAAAACCATGCTTGTATCATTTACCCTCGTTTACCTCCGCTTTTCGAGCCAAAGTTAGCAACCATAATTGTTTAAACACTATCACTTTCCTACGAAAATGATCCTCTAACTCCAATTCTAAGATGAATGCTTCAAGTATTTTATATTTTTTAGAATTTTTATGCAGATTATATTCATTCGTGAAAATATACGAGGTTAAGTAATTGTGAACCGCATTCTGTAAAATCGATACTCCTGGTTTATATCAAACGAAATTCTCGTCGTTTTTTAAACCAAATGTTACATGTTTTTTCACTGAGAGTTCGAAATGGTGTATTTATTAAAAATCCGTCGCTGTGAACTCGAGTTGAAACCTGCGACCAGGTTAATACGTTCTGGGAAATTATTTAAAATTTGGTCTTCTTTCATGGTTTAACGTGAAGCGGATATATTTACCTATGATATTAAAGTTTAAATAGGTCTATTAACGAGCACGTTTGTAAGTAAACCATACGTTGCTCGAAGCGGATTGCAATTACTAGACTGTGAATGTTTATGGTTACAGTTGAAAGTTCAAATGAGTGTATGAACGCGCACCTACATACATATGTATGTTTCCAAATGAAATATACCACACTGCTGATTTTTATAATCTGCATATATTGGTTTATGAAAATTGAAATCAAACGAAAATATTCCACTCTTTATCATGCATGTTGTAATGTTATAAAGATAGAAAACTCTTATAAACGCATAAATTCAATTCAATTTTATAAATTCCGTGCGACAAAGAGAACGTATCGTATTAAAGAAGAAACAAAGAAGACAGGAACAACGACTGAAATGTAAGTTAGCTGGCGGAAGATTGAAAGACGAACTATCTTATTGTTCAAGCTGAACTTTCCGCGAAAGACAGTATTTCGCGCGTGTGAGGAGAGGAACTGCGTCATTCGAGGAGGTTCCGGTGAAATGGCAATTTTTACGACTTTCCCTGGCCGTCGCGTCGCCGGCCAACTTGCACCATATTTCAGATTTTTCCGCGCAGTTTCCGCATGACGGTATAATGAATACAGATTACACAAACTTGCCACGGTAAACACGGCCATTATTAAGTTGTAACCACTTTTGTCTTCGGTACACTCGTTGAAACACGTACGGAGTGTCCGTGAATTCCTCCGGGTTAAGGAGAAACAATTATCGTGGAGGAGGTTTCATTTTCGCAAAGAGTTTCCTTGGAAAACGAACACAGCACGAACACGCACGAGGAAGCATTAAAGGGGTATACTGTTCTTTCATTTTCAAATAATCGATTTTCTTTTGCATCTTTACGTTCAAGTGTTATATTGTAGAATACGCGTGCAAAAAGATTTGTTCTAATTCGTAAAATGAACGTAGTTATATGCGGATTTTTATGCAAAATAAAATTTTTCTGCACTAATGTCATATACAGGAGCTACTTACACATTTATTTCTTTTAACTGATTTTGTGGTGTTGAAAACAATACAGCAGTAAGATTTTCAAATAAATGTCTTCGAAGTTTTGCATTTAATCTATTCAGTTTTGTTATAAATGAGAAAAATCCGCGGTCTAGTTATAATTCATGTAATTTTGACTTTTTTTACTCAAAAAAGACTCGTGTACTTCAAAAAAGCATAAATATTTGCGCAAAATCCCAATATAAAAGGTTTCATTATTTATCAAAATTTCTGAAAATTAGAGAAAACAATGACATTCGCAATCAGAATACTCCTTTAAATGCTGTGGCTTTTGCTTCTTTCGTCGACACCCTGTCCTTTGAAAAAGCTCCGGAGATCGTGACTTCTTTGCCGCCAGCTCGGCGATGTTTTAATTCAGCACGAATAAGGAGAAATTAGTATGCTTTATCATGCAAATTCTCGCGATGCTATGGACGCGACGCACGACGACGAGACAGTTTTAAATGACACGGTTCCGCGCGGAAAATGAGCCACTGTCGCGAGTATCAAAGAAGACCATCTGAAGGCGGACGACTTGTGAATTGCATGAATTTATACCACATCTGCATGTTAAAGGAACTACAATATAATGTTTTAATACAGAGTGGGCATCTTGATTTCACTTTTGCAAATCCGCAAGAACCTGAGCCGGTTCAATGATTTCATACCTGTGTAATTTAATAATGAATAAGCCGAGTGCAAGTTTGATCGATAAGGATGAAGAAACACGAATTTGAAGTTGCACAATGGTTTTAGATTTGCATAATTTATTGATGAGCAAGTTAAGTGTAGGTGTGATCAATAAAGAAGGCAGAAACAAGTCTTCGAAGTTGCACGCTGATTTCAGACCTGCATAATTTCGTAATGAACAATTGAAGTGCAACGATAATCGAAAAACGCGAAGAAACAACAATTCGAAGTTTGAAAGTAATTTCAAACCTGTGCAATTTAATAGTACAGAAGTTAAAAGTAAGTTCACTTTCAGTTTGATTTCAGACCTGTATAATGTATTAAATTTTTTTCCGGTATTGTTTGCATACAAATGTTTTTTATCTTTTTACTGTTTTATATTGCACTTATTCATTTTTGTCATAAATGCAATAAGTTTATTGATTAAGTTCGATCGATAAAGGACTAAGAAACTAAATTTTTACAATTTAATAACAAGCGAATTCAGCAGAATTTTAACGTTTTTAAAGCCGTACAATTTAATAATGGGAACGTAGTAAATAAAAGGTAGAAAAAATGATATTTGGTATTTCGATAACAAACTAGGAGAATTCCGAGCGAGTCTCGAGCGAGAAAACACGCATGGGATCAACGGAAAACGTGGGAATGAATATTTGATGTTTCATTATACCGAATCGACGGAAAACAAATAGAAAAGCACGCGAACGGTACACTGCAGGCTACGACAAAAATACACTGTTCTTTCGAGTAGCCGCCATTTTGTTTCTAGAACGTTGGGTGAATCGTGTTTCAGCAATCAAGTGGTTGGAAATTCATTATCGAGCGCATGCAGCCAGAAAAACCATTAAACTTCTACGGAACGTGTTTTCAAGTTGACTTGTGTTACTGCGTGGGAAAATATATTGAATAAATATCTATAAACGAAGATTAAATAGTATGTACATTCATTTCGAGTCAGTAACATTTACAAAATGATCCGAACCAGTCGAGATTGGCAAACGTGTGAGCAAATTGTGAGTACAGTTTATCGAATAAATGCCTCATAGATACATCTTATAATAATATTACATTAAACAATTTTTAACCCGCCCTATTGTGTTTGCAAAAATATAAGTACACTAAACGTGACTATCCCTTATCTAGTTCTACAGCGACTTTTATCTTAATATGTGTCCAAAGGAATATGTTTAGTGAATAAATTCCTTAGAAATGTATATTACAGTCTCAATAATCGTGAATTAAAACATTGCGACCCGCCATTTGGTCGGGTTTAATATTTTCAGCGATAATTACCATTCCATTCGAATATTTGGTTTGTTAGCTCCTTGAAAAATGTTATTCAACGGTAACGTTGTTCGGATTTCGAAGAAAATTAATCTTCCGGCCCCGTTTCTCTGCATTTTCACTTTTTTTTGCCGAGCTACGAGCGTTTCCACCCTCGAGCAGCCCTGTAAACGCCGTGCAAAATCGATATCTTCCGATTAATTCACATAATGGAGGGATTCCGTCGTGTGCGGATGCTTGCACACACGGGGTTTAAAAAATTTCAACTCTGCCGTGCGTCGGGGCCGGTCAAGATCCATTAAAGTCAATTAATTAAACGCGGCCAAGTGCTCGGCCATATTTTTTCGCGTTGCGCGCACAATGCCTCATTGGTTTTGTGCTCGCGGGAGAGTCGATGATGACTGATGTTGGCTAAAAGTACGATGGACCCAAGCTCCCCCCTGGTGATTTAGTTCGGGCGACCTCGTGTGGCGAAGTGTAGTTCGCTGTACCAATTGTTTCGTCAACTTATACTGGGTCAAACCCCGCTGACGTGGCGAGCGTACAGGATCTATCAAAACACCCGATGGCGGTGAAACCCGAAAAGAACAAACAGAAAAAAGTTTCATCTAAACCCGTGTCTTTGGCTTGGTGTTTTAGAATTATGGTTGTTCTCGCGCTTTCGGAGTATCGCTAGAATTTACACGATGGCTTCCGACTTGCATTATTTTTTATAAACAGAAAGAGACTTTGAAGTTCCACAATCATTGTATTTATACAATGATTTCAGACTAGCATAATTTAGAAACATGTAGGTTAAGCACAAGTTCGATCGGTCAAGAATGAAAAAACAAGACTTTTGAAGTTGCATAACGGTTTCAGACCCGCACAATTCAGTAACTAGCAGGTTAAGTGCAAGTTTCATCGATAAATTATGAGCTATAATGCAATAGTTTGCAACGATTCAACGTTGGACTTGAGAAAGATGTTTGGAAGGTTGTTTCTCACTTTAAAATTGTTATTTTGTGCTTTTGAAAATGTGAAAATTTCTACATTTAATTTATAAATTGTTGGAAGGATCCAGGAAGACGTATATTTGTGTGAATTCTGTATCATTTTTGCTGGTTCGGGATTGCGACCTCCTGTTTTGATACGTTCTCTAGAAGCTATCATGAAAATGGATCATTGGAAACCTCGTTTTCATCTCCAAACTACTATTGAAACGGGACATTCTTTAAAGCGCCGCCGCGACAGTACCGAGTCATGCTGAATCTCGAAAATCAAGATAGGTATATTTTTCAGATAGGATAAAACACTTCAATACCGTTCTATGTTTGCAGTCAGTATGATCTATCTGTTTGAAGTGTGTATACTACTGAATATTCCCTTTACCTATAATATACCTTTGTACATATGAAAATCCATATAGTTAAAGGTTACTATGGAAAACCGCCGAGAATAGCCAGCATTTGCGAAAGTTTCTGAGCATGAAAATTTACTCTTTCAATTCCCGAGAAGTTTAAATAAAGACCACTTACAGGAGAAGAGAAGAACCAAAGCATATATGCTGTAGTTTTCTACGTGTGCATGGATTTCGATGAAGTTCCTGTAAAATTAGGATGCACGTGCTTCGGTATCTTTACTTCGGCATCCTCGGAGATGCCATAGCTTGCATATAGATGCAACCAGCCTTTGTTGAAGTTAAAACGTTGCCTGACAAATACGAAATACAGGGGATGTTTTGTAATCAGAAGAGAAATTGCAAACTGAGCAATGAAATACAATGTACAAGTTGATGTGCATTGTACTCCTCATTGCAATGCGTCGTTGCATTTATAAGTATGTTAGTCAGTTCAGATTGCACAAACTGCAGAGTTATCTACTTTGATCATCTATGATTCAATGGATCTCTTCGAAACTTAAAGGATTCAGGAGCTAGGAGACTTAAGATGCAATAGATTGAAAATTCAATAGATTTAATAGATTCAAGATTCAATAGCTGCAAGATTCAAGAGATTCAAAATCCAAGGGGTCCAAGGTCTAAGAGATCTAAGAATCGAGAATCCTGGGACCCAAGATTCTAGACACAACAGACCCAACAGATTTTCTAAAGACTGAAAACAACAAAAAACTCCAACCCCAACAAACTCAAGAAGCAAGAGACTCAAGCTTCTAGATACCATTTGTCCAGAATGATTTGTGTTTAATATTAGACACTAAAAATCATATTTCGAGTGTGTGATTTCTATGATGGTCAGGATCGAGTTGCTTATCCAAGATCGTTTTTCTACATCTGGGAATACCAACATAGCGTGTCTCCATTCCATGGGAGTGATTATCGGGTTTCTTAGATCCATACGATCTGTTTCAACTTTCCTACCACCGAAATAACATCGAAATAAACTATAAATAGTATAAACTGAGCTCCTAGTTTCCTAGAAATTGTGCCTTGCAAGCTCGGAACACGTCGGTGCATTTAATACTCTGTTTCACTCGATCATTTTGACTTGTTAGTTCGTTACTTAGTTGAAAGCAATATTTTTCTCGGCGACAGCGACGACGACGACGAGGACGTCGTTAAGTAATGATTCGTTTTCTCCACCGCGTTAAAAGCGACTGCGAGAACCGAGTTTTCCGTCTTCGACGCAGCGTCCTTCAAAGCGGTCTCTAATATCCTCGAGTGCAAAACGCGTTAACTCCTTTTCCCTTTATGTGAGAAAATATCGGCGACTAATTCGCGAACGCAGGAAATCCTCGTCAAGGAAATGCGAAAAGAATGCGGAACGACTGCAATTGTTTTATGCCCGGCTCGTGGAAGTTTGTTCGATCCTTCAGATATTCGCGACGACAAATTTTGACTTTACTTAAGCGTCTTCGATGAGCATCCCCTCGCTCAAGTGTCTCGATCAGTATATTCTCTTTCTTTTATATTTTGAAGTAATTAAGACAATACGTTAGTCTTCAGAACTTCTTTATTAAGGTTTACGCAGTTGTGATAGGAATTAATAGGTAAAATGCAAAACTGTGAAGATATATGCATTTATTAAAATTTGTAGAAGAACAAGCACAATTTTAACTTCTCGGTTTTACTACTGATTAAAATAATTTTTATTTTGTATGGAGGTCTGCCGTCCGTTCATTAATGTTCAATAGTTCATTTTTTATGTGCACGTACTAGAACTTCATGTTCAACGAATGCTTCATTTAATTAGTGCATTTCACAATTCACAAAAATAATTTTTTATTTTATGTGTACGTTGAGTTGTTGCCTGTTCGTATATGTATATATCGATAGTTTATTCTGTTCTCCTTACTTGTAGAAACTTGACAAATGTCTAATGTGTTTGTGCTTCATTTGTCAAGTTTCATACTTATCGACCTGATACGTATTAACAGGTAACTTCGTGTTTAATGAATTCTTTCCCAGCCATGTTTCTCAAAGATTGTTTTTGTTGGTTCTCGGGTTGTTCCCAAGAACTTGTATCCATTTTTCGATGTGAGTATCACAGTCTTTTAAATTTTGTTCTTTGCACTCCTAACAAGAGTGAATACACCGTAAGAATCTAGTTTTTAAGGGAACGGATTATGTGCAGTTTTAAGGGGATAGCCGCTTTATGCGATTCACGTTTCACCGGTGGCATATTTTATTTTCGCTCGACGGAATAACTTCGTTTCTCACTCAACCATTAACGGGTATTCGCGAAGAATTAATATCAAGGCTAGTTCTGTGACACTTCCAGTGACCCAAACGCGACAGTGTAAAATATTCCTTGCAACTGAAATTTATTAAATAAATCTCATCGGAATCCTGTATGCCACTAACTTGTATAAATTACATTTGTACTTTGTCGTGTTTCCAAAACTTGTGAGAACGATGTAACAGAAGAAATGTATAATAATTGTACGAATAAGTGGACGATCTTTTTTATTTAATAATTGTTGAAGTTACAAAGATGTTGTCATGTGGGAAATTATTAATCATTTAATAATTTCCCACATGACAATATCTTTATAATTTCAACAATTATCAAATAAAAAACATCATTAACTGAAAGAACATATTATATTATACTGAATAAAAATAGTGAAAAATCGTAATGGAATCTTTTAATTTTAATTTTAAAGCGACATTATTGTTGAAAGAAAATGATCGCACTCCGTTTCGCTAGTGAATAAACGTACATTTTCCAGATAGTTGGCAACCATTTTAACCGGCCGCAATATTTTGTTTATCCGTATTTAACCTCATTTCGTCGCACCCGCTACAGAATTTTGATGTAATCGCTCGACCGAATCGATTTGGACGCAGAAATTTATTAAACGGAACCGCAAACGAAAGTTCGATATTTTCGATAATATTAATAACAGAATATTTCGGGAGTCATTAACATACTTGTGGATCGGCCTGATATTGGATATTGAACGTACAGCAAGATGGATATAATCAATTGAACGGATCGTCGAATAATTATAACTAACGAGAATAAAAGAAGATCTTACCGGTAAGTGTGAAGTGCATTAAATCGTCTTGTCGAAGACGAATCAGTGTGGAACATTGTGCACGAGCGAGAGCTAGTTGAGTGCATGTATGCCTTGTGTACTAGAGCGCCTTGGGAATGCAATTTCCATCATTATCTCGCGTAACGTACCGCCATTTAGGGAACTTGAAAGCCCTTGCTCCATTCTGAGTCTAGACCCTAGAGCAATTAGCAGCGACAATGATTGTGATTGTCTTAGGCGAATTCTTGGTTCGATTATTAAGAAAACCGAGTAGAATTAACATAAACTTAATTTTCATTTAGAATCTCTTGGCTTCAGAATATTTGTTAAATTTCTCCGAAATTGAATTCTACAGGATCAATATATGTTTCCTGATAGCATCTCTATTGTTCAATAACGTTTGAAGTATCTATTATTAATCGTAACTGCAGTATTAATACTACCCATTTGCAACAATAATATCAATTGACCGCAGAATAACGACCAGGATACAGTAAACAGTGACAATAAACAGATCATTTCGACAATAACGGTAATATGTACCAGTAATATGGACCTAATACGGCTTGTTTGTATTAATTCGAATTAATATCAGCATAGATTGCGTGCTTCACGAGTAAAATGGAAGAAAAATGTTTAAAATCCGTTGTTTCTTTCTTATCTTTTTAAAAGTGACCTTAATCACCTTAATTGTACCATTGACGTGCTACGTTTCTTGATCAAATACGGCATTGATCAAAAGAATACAATCGTTGGGACGAACTACGAACTTTTCTTAGGCAAAGCGAAATGAATATGAAGCGCTGAATCTTTTTGCATCTGCAAACCAAAGCACAAGCTTGTTCTTTCTTCTTGTTCTCTGAACTGTGCATTGCAAACGATCTATTTTTAATCGTTAACATAGAATTACCATATCGAAGAAAGTTCGACGATCTAATAATGAAACTGCGGATTGTTATGAAATTTTAAATACAGTAGGACCTCGATTATCCTCTGACGTCTGAAGTTTTTAATATCGTAACATGCTGGAAATTTAAATAGGTCGGTCTATAATGATCCAAAAGCGACGCTATTCATTGTACAAATCAGTGAACATTTCATTTGGCATTGTAATTGAGTAACTGTTCCATTATACAAAGTCTTGGCCCCCAATTCAATCTGGAAATGTACCTGCAGTAGAATTAGACGGCATGGGCCAGACATCGTATATTGAAATTAATTTACACGTGTGTTGCAACCAGAGTCGCCAAATCAGAGGAGGGAGCACGAATTGAGGGAAAAAGTTACCCCCACTCTGCCAGTACCGAACACATGTACGACAAGGACAAAAAGTGTCACATGAGCCGCGGTGGCGTGTGGGGAATAGTGTCATAGAAGAGGAAGGTAGAGTGAGGATAAAAGTCTTAATCTGAGTTTGATTAAAAGACTTTGATTTTCAATGTTAAAATGAATTATAAAACACAACGCACCATTTTACGAAAAATTAAAACAATTGAACAGAAGAGAGTATCACGTCTTTAAGGGGGTAGATTTGTTTTTCCAGGATTGCAAGGGTCCGGGATGTGCAGTCTCATTTCGTAATAATGCAAATATGGTGTTTCTCAGTAATCAAAAGTCCTAGATAAAAGATCAATCTAGGCAGTGATCGCCCTCAAAAGTCCTATTTTTATGTTTACGAAGTTTAATTTGCATTATTCGGTACCGTAATTTGCATTATTCGAAAGCACACGGCTGTTCATGTAGCTATTTTCATAAAGCTGCAACAGCTACATGCTGACCAATAATGGAAATTAAAATTAGGATTTTTTTTAGGGTGATCGAGGCCTCGATTAATCTTTTATCTAACGCTTTTACGAGGTTTCACGAAACGAGTCTAGCCCTTTAAATTGCAAAAAGTGTACAACATTAATTTGGCTATGTTCATGTAAATTGCAACAGTGGAAACATAACAGCAATGACCGAAACAAGGTCCATCATTGAAGGATTGTCTAATCCCGAAGATATTGGCTGGGAATTATCGGTAGAACGGCGACGGTAAACCTGATGTAGGTTGTTTGGTCCAGTTACGTCACAACACGGATTTTCCGGCTTACCGGTCGTAACCTAAAGTCTACTAAAACTTCATGAACAACCCTAATTCCACGCAGGCCACAGGGGATCGTCGTAACCTGGCACGAGGGATCCGTTCGAACATCGTACAGCGTTTTGATTATGCGCCCGTCAGTGAACCGTTTCTTACTAATTAACAGATAGTGGGGTCGCATAAATGGTGCATGATAACGGGTGGTGGGTGCTGGGGGGGGGGACAAGATGGTAATATTGTTACAGGGAATCCAGGCCAGAGGTGGAGACAACTAAATTTCGGGATCAACGGCCGTGTCCACGGTCGCCGGGCGCAGTTTCGCGCCCTGCCCCAGGCCTACAATAGTAACGATGCTTTCAGCAAGCCTAATTGGGAGGGTCAATAAATTTTCCTGTGTAATAATGGAAATTACGTTGCGTCAAGTCCGCCTTGAGAAGAGCAACCCTAAATACGTGGCTACTTCGAGTTCTGACACCGAGGAGTCGTTGCACTCGATGGTCCCACCCTGCAGCGATGAACAGGGTCAGTCAAATATTAGGACTTTGTACGGTGTGGCAGCATAGTTAACCGTTAAAGTCATTCTTCTCTGGACAATTTCGAACGGTTTGTAAAATTCACGTATTTTCCTTCATACTAGAAGGTTGTTGCTCATGAAATGTTCGATTTCAGAATGCGAATGTTATGAAACGCTTTGATCAAGAAATACTATTACAATCTTCAAGTTTAATATACGTAGAGCCATTGGTGTGGGGGTACATAAGCATAAGATAAATACAAACTTCTTTTTTCTTCTAAGAAATTATGAACGAGAAAGGAATTCAAATTAGTATAACCATGAAGTGTCAATAGAAAATTCTGCAGAGGGTCCTGACGATTATCCTAATGATAAAAGTCTTCCTTTACCTTTACTTACCGAAACAAACGTCCCAATGACCTAAAATTTTTTATTTATTTCCACTAGTGTTGCAGTAGTTAGTGCGCCAGAATAACCAAAGCCAAGTTCACAAACGTGTCGTCCCTCTGGAACGTGCAAAAAGGAGATGATCAAACTGCGATTGAATTAAAAAAAAAAAACGTTCGGCTTGAATAGCGTCCTATAAGAAAAGTCTGTTTAGATGCTATAAATGCTGGACAGCCAGGGAACGAACTTGGCAGTAATAATGGGAAAAAAGTTTCGCGGACGCTGGGTAGAGCCTCGTTTTCCGAGGCGGAGTCTAACTGCTGATAATCGAAGTTAAGTAAACTCGGTGTTGTGAAAGTTCGAAAACACCTATTAGAGAGCCTCCGGAGCACTTATTCCGCCATTGTAACAGTCCAAGAGTTGCTCTACGCAGAAAGCAATTATTTGGAAAAGTTTAACCTGTCCAGGTTCAAAGGGGTGGGTGGCGACAGGATCCGGTAAATAATCAAGCCGACCTGGAACACGCTTGTACTACGATGACCTATTCCCCTAGGGAATCCGTTAGCTACGTGGTGGTTTCTGGAACGACCAGGATCCAGGTGATGGCAAGCGAAACGGTGCATTTAAACGAGTTCACAATTTCCACTAATTTTCTTTGATTTTATGGTTCAATTGAACCCTTGTTTTTATGATTTTGTGTTCGTTATTGATTTTGGAATGGTGTATACAAATTATGTAGTTCAAATGTTTCATATATTTTACGTTTACAATAAGAATTGGACAGCACGAATACAAAGTAAGCTTTAATGTTCTGATGTAAATTAACTGTTCATTTTTCTGCAGTTTTGTGAGGTATCAACTGTTTGTCTCTATGAGATACGTGAAAAGATTGCTTATTTATTTGCTGTAGACAGTGATAGAAACAAGATTGTTTAAGTACCCGTACAGATTATCTTAGGTTGAACTAACTAAAAATTGTCTGAATTAATGAAGCATATGTATGTTGAATGTATTAGATTGCTATTACGGTCGCTTTTTAATCGCTCAATTAATGCAATGTATAATACTGAAAGTTAAATTGACCACATAATGTACCAGTGTACGCAGTGTACGTCAACGTTTTATAAAGTTGTTCACAGTTACCAGAAAGTGTGAAATATGGAAATACATGTAAGAAGAATGGAAATTTTAATGAACAGAATCGAATAATTGTAATTTCGATCGGAAACACAGCACGATGTTATCAGTAAACAAACTCGCAATAAATCGGACAAGTATTACCGAACGACAGGGAGAAGATTACCAGTTGCATCAGTGTTAAATGTACACGCAAATCGAATTCGCATTTCGGTGTATTATGTTTCCCATTTGGGCTGGTTTTACGCATACATATACACCAAGAATCGTATTACAGGGAACCGTAAACTTTACGAATCGTAAATAGTGATTCCGCTCGTTCGCTACACCATTTTCCGAACGATAAACGCGGTTCGCGTGAACATAGGAGACGCTTTAACAGTTAACACCTTCCCACGGTTGGAAAAAGAGAATGATTGTACCCGACGAAACTTTCGCGAACGTAAAAATTATTGCGGCCGTAACATCCAGCCGATTTTACCTAATTAACATATAATTTACACGAAAATGTTCTGACCACTGTTAAACCTTAACTTAATTTTTCTTATAGGGTTTGATAATTCATTATACTATGAGGTGATGATAAAAATTATTGTACCCTATATTTGAGACGTTTTTCACGTCATTGAAGTTTGTATTTACAAATTGCTAAAAATATTTGTACGTGTGCCTAAGAGTTTTCTTTTTTCTAGAACGCTATTAGATTTCGAACTTCTGCAGTACAATTAGCTTCAAAAGATTGATTTACAACGTTAGAAATAGTTCTTGTTCTACTTTGAACATTTCGAAGCTCCGCTTCATCGATGAAGTAACTCGACAAAAGACTATGTGCCAAGAAATTCAATTAATAATTAACCTGTATTCCTTTTTATATGTTTCTGTGACGAGGTCAGAGTTTAATTACGGTCCGAACATTACAATATTCCGATAACCGCGGACAATGTACGCTTCATTAATTCCATTCCAGGCGCTGAGCTCTAGGCTCCCTGGACACTATGACATCTGATCCCGTGACTGTTTCGGGTGACCTTAACCGGCAGATTGCGCAATTAACACGTCACTTCCTGATCTTCATAATCAGATTATCCGTCGGACACGTAGGAGTTCGAATTGGATGCCAGGTGTCTAGGTCAGTCGACTCCTGTGTGACCAGTGGGCGTGCTGCCACGTGTTGATCGCCGGGAAAACTCTACTCTTGAGAATAGACCCGCTTTCAACTGCTTATTTTTTCTCTCCGTAGTAGTGACACACTCCAACTTGAGTTTCAGTCGTCGGATCAGAATTCTCAAGTGTACACAGATCTGACAGTAACTTTCCGACAGCTCATTCTACGATATTGCATGTCGATTTGAGTTACACTCCGGGGAATAGCCAATCTGGCGGTACTGAGAACTGCTTTCAGAAAGCTTATTTTGTAACGTTACATGCGACAAATCTGAGAGCAATGTTGTCGCACTGCGAATCCTTATGCCAAAACAAGTTTCTCCAATTAATGAAAGACCCTTCTAAAAGTTGGGACACATTTCGTTTTTTAGCTTTATGATTTCATAGAATGATAATTACGCTTAAATGGTAGATGACAAATTGTCAGTTGGAAACGAGTCAATAAGAAACACTCTAAAACTTTGTAGAATATACTTTTAGCCTTTGCTTTTGGCAAAGCTACGCTGAACACGACTGTTGCTCATGAAAAGTTTGTTTATAAACAGAAATAAAGTTGGCAACCATGACATTGATATTACCAGTGCGTTAATGTGGAAAAAAGAGCTGCTCCAACTTATACGGAGGTTTGTTTCGTCTGTCAATGATTATAGTAGCTCAGCATTAGATTGCAAACAATATTAACTATGTACACTTGCAAATCTTTCGTAAAATTCATTCCAAAAATTAAACTGTTAGATCTGAGAATAATATTACTATACTCCAAGACTTTATGAAGAAGCAAATTTTTTTAGTCATTATTGATGAAGCCTGAAGTTTCAGGAAGATTTGCCTCATCTGTCAATGATTCCAGTAACTCACAAGAAGAGTTCACATTTGTGGATTTGCCGATTTGATCAAAATTTTTTGTCGTTATTTTAGAGACAAAATAAGCAGATACGTGACTGAGCTTTTTTGCCAATGCTTATTTTTTAAAACGATATTTAACATTTCTGTTTCATGCTCGGCTCGAGTATCAAACGATAGATCACGGATTCTTTTGATATCATTCCAATGAAGTTGAGCTGTTTTGATTGAACAATAAAACGGATGTCGTGGTCGGAGCCGAATCGCTGACTGACGTCAATGGTGAATGCGTAAGTCGGCCAGTAATGGCCTACTTTTTTCAAAAATATCAGTACATTGTAAATTTCATCGACAACCAGAACCAAACAATATGTTTATAATACTAAATATCAGTGAAATTATCAATATAAAATTAGACAATCATAAACTTATTCAAGTATCCAACGCATTGAACAGTTTATCATGTTTTAAATCTTGTCTAATTGTATAAGATTATCTAATTTTTAAGAACATTTTGTTACTCCTGATATTACACAAGGGAAGTTAATAAACTAAACACTCCAGCAGAGTTTGCCTAATTTTTCAATTGAAATCAAAAGCTCTTAAACAGTGTCTAATATGCTGTGTATGTACCTGAAGCAGAAAATTGGAATTTGATTTTCTGAGACCAAGACTTAAACGTAATGTGTATCTTTGAAAAAATTAATTTTTCGACGAAAGAAACGTTTTGCAGAATCTCAAAAGAGGAGAATGGTTGTATTTAAAATCTCGTGGTGTTCCAGAGAAATGTGTTCGCACAGGAAAAAAGCGAAGTTGTCCGTGAAAAAAGGAAAAGCGAATTCAGCTGCCCATGGGGATACGAAACCGAACAGTGAACGATGGAAACCATCAGAAAAGCTATTATCTCGATCGGGTCAGGGTCGCGTGTTCGTTATCAGTCAAGGCCGCTTTCTCCATAACATTGAAGCTTCTACGATTCCGAAAGTACTCTAATCGGATAACAAACTTCCATCTATGCTCTCACGGCGTGTGTATGTTAAGGCGATTAAATTCCAGAAAAATGAGATCACCCAATCGGACGGCTTAATCCAATCTGCGAATTCCCGCGGACCTTGAGACAATGATTTCGTGGAACACGGTGGGGGGGAGGGCTTAATGACTCGGACAATTATAGAGATGCTCGGGGAAGATCAACGAACGTGGTAAATGTTGATATAGTGCTGGAATGATGTTTATTCGAAATGAAAGCGATACGTGAGATTCAAAGTATTCCCTTTGAGTCTCAAAGGGAAAATAGAAACAACTGATTCAATGGCAGCCAATCGGGTTGAAACATAGTGCGCGAATTTGTGAGCTTTTCAGTGGAGATGCGTATTGTACATCGGATTGAAAATATTGTGCACTGCATCTCTGGGAAGAAATCTATTCAATTCGAAATAACATTAAAGCAGTTGATTTTTATGTGAAAGTCTAGACACATTTTCGATTCTTGTTATTTTTATAAAGTAGCTTACATTTAACAACGCTATAGGCAATATTAGATGACACATGGGTGATAAATATATGGTTTACACTGTGGGTTTCAATATTTCTATCACTCACTGTAAGTATCGAATGTAACTTGCTTTTTATTTTGTCGTCGAAGCCCGGAAGGAGAAATAAATATGAGAGAAAAAAATCTGCTTCTTCGATCGCCTGAGTGAGCCGTAGTTTGCCAACGTGGGCGCCGCGCCGAGCCGGGTAGATCCGGATGGCATTAAAATTTCCTTTTCTACACAGTTACATTATTTTCCCCATCCTCAAACTGACTTTTTAAAATTCAAGCACTAAATGCACAACGACGCTGCGAAATACCAGAGGCAGGTTCCCCGGAGCGTTGAATAAAAGAGCTTTGAGAAGAGTCGAACCATTTTGCTCTCATACGCTCGTCAGAGGTATTTGCATAATGGCGACTGTGAGGCGCCATTGAAAATTACCATTATTGGAAACAATTCTTGAAAAATTAAACTCTTTGCACTCGAAGGAACGTAACCAAAAAATCATGTATTCTGGACCTGTGTATTAAAGGATTGCTATCTTTCAGAGCGATTATGAGATTATGAAAATTGTGATAGGAATTCTAATTTTCTTGTGGCTAATATATGTATTGTATTAAATTATAATACTATATAAGACGTATACAGAAGTCAGGAGATGATTAATGTAACAATGATGGCAAAAACTAATAAGAATGGATGTGTGGATGTGACATGTGTGTACATAAAATAAAAAGGGAAGACTTAACAAGAACGAATGAATGATAATTAGATCTTTAAGCCTCGTAGAGACCTGAACATTTCGCATTTTTTAAATAAATAAATAAATACTATTGCTCTTATTAACGTTGATCCCAGAAAAGGGTTCAGGAATATCACAACGGGAAAATATACCTAAGGATTTGCGTGAATACACCTGTTAAAGAAAATCGGTAAACAAAAATTGCTGTGTAAGGAATTCAGATGGTCCATCCCCAGAATCCCCGAAACCGTGAAAAGTACCTCGTCCTCAGGTTAATCCCCGTTTCCACCGGTTTCACCGGTCATCCGTTTCCCCTATCGATTCCACTGTTAGGCTGACCTCCTTTCACGGGTTCTTTTGTGTATTCAGCTTTCAACGGAGCCGCACGAGGTGATAAGCAATCGGCGCGACGCCTGGCGCGTAGCTACTCTTTGTTGTTGCGCATTGTTGTGCCACTTTATGGGGGAACTGCATTTGCGTTTCTACTATTGGCGGTCTCTCAATGGTGTCGCAAAGGCAACGACTGTGTGCGACAGCATTGAGTCAGGACACACATTTATTTTTCCTCGGGGATTCGACGAGGGTCTGGAAACGGGTAATTGATACGGAACACGACCCGCAACGTTTTACCAAGGCGACGAATCGACGGATGTTTACTCAAGACGAGACCACGCGGCGCCTTCGTTTCCATAGATCTTTCACGGATAGATTTTTTACGCAGAGGAGACACGGTTGTTCGGGGAAGCTGCCACGTTAATTAGCGAACGACGCGCGAATTCCCGGAAGTCGGGTAAACAAGGAGACAATAGATTTGCAGGTCTTTCAGATGGTTTCAAACTGTTGAATGTCTAGACATTGGACGATTAGAAAAAAAAACTAGTTTTATCAGCGACACTTGTATATTTATGCAAATATTTAACACTTTGAGTGCCGCGTCTCTCAGAAATGGGAATTCAAATGAATTCGATGCACAAGGTTACATGTATTTAAAAATAATATTCGTCCACGTAGATGATAGTACTGCATGATTAATCAGGTAAATTTTGTATATTCTACTCCGAACAAGAAATGTAGTCAAGAAATTGATAATTAAGTTTCTAATCCAAATAAATGTGTTGGATTCTTGCATGAGTCAATAGTTTATATTTTGAATATATTTAAAACTCTCTCTACTTCGCTGGTCCTTTCGCTGTGTAAATTCCGGGAATTTTCTATTAACTATTACGTGCGTCCGCAGACGTTTCGGCTATTATGAGGGTCAGCGTCATAAAACCTTTTTTTCTTGCACTCTTTTATCAGTAACCTAGGAACGGCTGGCTTTTCCCTAAAAAGCATTCAGGTATGTTCTCCCCCATATACTGGCTTTTCCCTAAAAAGCATTCAGGTATGTCCTCCCCTATATACTGACTTTTGCCAATCAGAAGTCCGTAGCTCAGTTCTGTACGAACACTCCTAGCAAACGGTTGTTGCGTTGACAGCACAGAGCAAGTTACATTTATACTTTGTTTTTCTTCAATAAATATTCTTTCTCGCTTTGGAAGCAAACTCTGTTAATTTTTCAACAAAATGAAATTAATCACTTGTTTCGTTGACTCAATCTTTTTTTGTCATTCTACATGACGTAGACTAATTGTTTATCTCCCCGTTACACCGACGGAAAAATATCGCAAATTTCTGCGGAATTTCAAGCATGCTGGAATTTGTTTTTTTCTCGTTGCCACTGCGAGGAGTTTACGTATTAATATAACGTCGAACGAAATGTAGTTTAATTGATATATAGAAGCGGAGAGCGAACAAATAACAAAACGCTTCATGATGCTGCATTCAACACGCTTTCGATTGTTCAAGGCGTGAGTGGATTTTCCGGGAGGCGGCTTCGGCTTGCATTTTAAACGAGACGATGGCTGATAAAAAATGAAATCGCAAAAAGAAATGGACCGAGCGAGCCGAGCACGAACCGGCTTTTCTATATTCCCGATGAAAGCATCCGATCGTGCGTGGAAATACACTTGGAATGTGCACAGCTATCCTCCAGCTACAAGCAAAATTTTGCGATCAAAAAAATTAAAACATAGTCTTCGAATATTACACGAAATATCCTAAAAATTTCGGAAAGAACAACCTCGCGGTTTCTTCCAAATAAAATCGTGAAACTTCCCCGAACACTCGAAGAGATTCGAATGCGTTTCACGATCCTGACAAAATCGAACGTTTGTTTTCAAACTAAATGCGTCTAATGTCTCGGGGTTTTACATACCAGCTCCGAACTTTGAAAACTGATCGATCACAGCTCGAATTCTGTGTTTGAATGCTGTTGATCGCGTGCACTGTACTTTTTGAAACGTTTTTGCTATTATTCTCTCTGAGATATGTTGAAGAATTGGAGGATTCGAATTGACCCGGTTTCACTTTTTGTCAAACTGCAGTTCGTCTGCGAAACTTATTCATGAAAGTAATGCTTATAATCGAGTTTAGGTTCTCGCCCATTATTAGAGCACTTCAATATGTAGAGCAGGATCAGCTGAAAGTTTCTGGGGACTTTAATAACGTTACTGTGTTACTTTGATTTAAATGGAATACTCGACGAGAGGGTCGTATCTCTGGTTACTTATTAACACTGTGGCGGAGCCCAAGAACATATAAAATAAAATGTTTTTCTTTGGGTACGTACTTTGGTTCTTGATTACTGAATCTATCTTTTTGTTTGTCGTTAAAAGTTTGTCGTTTAGTAGAATAGCATACACATAGGGTAAATGTACGTATTACTGCGATATTTTCTCTCAATGAGATTAAAATACGTACAAATAAATATTTTGCCCAGAATAAATTTATACTATTCAATGAAACTGTATTCTCGTTGACGAGGCAGACAAAATTGTCAATCATCCTCATATTTTTATAATTTCAGAATATGAAAAAGCATTCTTCATAAAATGCTTAAACATATTATTATTTTACGATAAACTAGAAATAATATTAAAATAAAATACGATCGAGGCATGATACCGCAGTAATTGGTAAAGTTACCCTATAAAGGCAATTCCAACATTAATTGTATCGAAATTGGACGGATCGATGGATCAGGTAGCGATAAAAGACGTTGAAAAGAATGTCTCTCCTCGATTGGCCGAAAGTCGGTGACTTAAGAATGACAGGCAATAATCATCACCCTTGCGCCCGATTAATTAAAGTCCACCGAGCAGCTGCCTAGCCGATGCACTCGGCATTCGTGTTCCCGGATCGATGCTTTCCACTCGGTGAGAAACGGAAGAGCGGTTAATTGACGTTGAAGTAGCTGACAGAAACACGATCGTCGACTGTACGTTTATGATCGAGCCGGTTACCCGACGTGCATCCGTTCATCTTCCTCTTCCCGGATCCCCGATCGCCGATACTTTTGATACCGGAGAGATTCGGCGCACGAACATGATTTTCTGCTTACTACACCGAGTGCTCGACGCGCAAAATAACCACGCGTGGGAGGAAATTGTACTGAACATGTCTGACAGAAATGTATACTTTTGTTCTTGCTGCTTGCAGAATTTTTGAATAGGAAATATTCTGGTGTAGACACATCACTCTTGGAATTATTGCAGATTATTTAGATTGATAGAAATTGGGTTTTGAAGTTTAGTCTTTAAACACCTATGTGAAGTGTTTAATTCTGAATATTGCTAATTTTGTACATTTTGGGAAGAGATTAAAAATTGAACGCTTGGCTTATACATTTAAACAAAACTAGCATTCACATGCTAAATACTATTTACCATTCTTTTACCCACCCTTTATCCATCTAAATATTCTGAAGCACTAAATTTCGTTGTGAAATTGCTTGGGTTAATACGTACAAAGTAAAAATGGATTGTTTGAAGATTTTTGGTGAAACTATTTTTATGAATTGTAAAATGTTGAACAAGAACTTAGGTGTTGAAGGTTGGTATCACAGCAGTGTGCTACCGAACCTGGCAATCCAAAGTACCAACAGTGTACAAAGTGTTAAAGAAATCAATACTCTCGAAGACATGGTAGTCATCAGGGTCTTTAGCGTTCAATATGATGGACGTCTACTCTTCTGCGTAGTATACGGTGTGTCTCGAAGCCAGTTTAGTATAGTACATACAAGTATGTGTTCTGAGAACAAGGAACAAGATAATACTGTGCTTATAACAGGCGCCTATACAGAGAATTCTGTTTACTAGGCACAATCTGACAATGATGTCATCACATTGTAGTTCGAACGTAACTCATGGATTATGTGAACAGTATAGGTACAGAATACTATCCTAGAAACTGGCTTAGTATCATTAATAAATGTGATTTCTGTTAAATATGATTTCTGGAGTATAACTTTCTAGCGAGCCAGATTACATGAATATTTTTCTGTGTGAAGGTATAATGACATAGATATTTTCTCGGATATTGCGGCTTAGCGATTCCATCTAAATTTGAATTTCCCAAGAGACAGTTTAATTTAATGGCTATTTATTCCAAAGCTTGTAAGAGGATCACGTTGATCTCGAAGATATAGGTTTTCAAATATGTAGAAGAAGATTAATACTTCCGACGATTTATGACAGGACTTACCAGTCCTCCCGGTAAGAATCGATTGGTAGATTTTATAATATCATCTGAAAAGCCTAAATTCTTGTAAAATCTAGTAAAGTATATCTAAAAGATTGGTACAGTCTATTACTTTTTTTTTTTAACACATTGAATGCCTCACCAGGGTCCATAAAAATCACACACAATGCAATACAATTTATTTAACGATATAGAAACGAAAAGGACAAGATTCTTACACCTCATCGTTTTTCACAGACATTGACTTTCACCAAAGATTGTAATGAAAATTGGTCTCCAAAAGTTGTACTGTCTGAACACAATTGACGTCGCAACCACAGCGTTGATGGAACGATCTCGATTGAAGAACCCCGATCTGTTTCCAGGATTTTCGTTCAGTCATCGAGAAGCCTCGGTGTCTGATCACTTTTCTGTAGTAATTCTGAGTTAATTGACTCGATCGGCATCGATGAGAATGCATCCAGGTGTAACGAGGTCGCGGTCCGCAGCAATGGTCCACGATTTACGGTTCGAAACAGTTACGTGTGCCCGGAAAATTGAAAGCTGCTGTGTGTCGTCAAACATGGGGCTCCCTGTAATTTGCGAGATCGCGTGAAATGGACTGTAATGTGCGTCACCCAGCTAATTGAAGAACGTGTCCCGCCGGGAGATGTCTTCTGTCGATCGTTCGGAATTATCTGCTTTCACAGTCTGTTGTGTCTGACGTGTATAAACCTGTATGGTTTATATTCCATCTAGTTGCAGATAAATCGTTTCCGTTCGGATTCGGCCGTCTAAATTAATCTTTGAGGAATAGCAATAGCAGTGTACCCTATCAGCTGTTACGATCAGGCTTCGCGAGCTACGAGAGCCATTAATGTGACTCAGCTTCTAGCATGACTTCTGTTCAATCGAGATTGAGGCTTAATTATGCCATATGTACACCTGGCGTTTCGGTTAGCACCAGTATTCCACATATTTCTGCCAACCATTCGTAGTATCAAAGAGAAACCAATTAGGTTCGCAAATCTTGACAGTGGTTCTTAATTTTTTTTCCGTAAAATTGTTTGAACAGTTTTAGTTTATCTCATGGGATTGATTAATCATGCACTGTGTGTATTTTCCCTTTTTACTGAATGGCAAAAAATTATGTAAAATTTTACACAGTGTCATAACTACATTAAATCCGCGATCTAATAATTAATTCTTATAAATTTTGCCACCCATATGATCATGATTAATATTGCAGTCGATGAGTTAATGATGCGAAAGAAGAAATAATTGACAAGCAAGTTGTTTAGACCGAGATTGTAGTTTTTCATTAATATTGGAGGAATACAATTTTTTAATACACAGAACGATCGTTTGTTAACAATCAGACTGACAACAAGAAAAACAAGGTCGTCACTGGTCCACACAACAAAGCTTATTTCAAACATTTCAAGCATCATTTATTGGCCAGTTAATTGAATATTTGTTTGCACACGCATTCGCGCGGTTTCAAAATAGATTTTCTTCTAAAGAGATCAACCTTTTGAAATATTCCGCAATTTCTCTGTGAAAAGGGCATGCAATTAGTCTCGGTTATACAAAACATCGTGCACAAACTTAAAATTAGTTACGTGCATTCCTTCGTAACATAATTTTCATCTCATCGAAGTTACAGTTTAATTTTAGCCACCAGACACTCTTCAAAAACAGTTACACCAAATATTTTGTCATTTTATTTTATTGAAGGGTTGAAAATAATTAATTGTTTGCGGAGTGTGGTTTGCAAGCAACCCTTTAATTGACACCTACCAAAAAATTCAAGAACCATGTTCTGTTACCTATCTACCATATCTGAAAGTTTCAAGATGGTCGAATTGCGTGAACATAGTTAAACAATTGAAAAACAAATGAAATTATGCCATTATAATATTATGACAAATAGTGCAGTGTTTCGTACGACCTTAATTAATGATTCTTATCAGGAAATTAAATCTTAACTCTAATCAGTTTTGCTTCGACGCGACGGTCAGTCTTTCAGATCTCTGCAACCAATGGATTTTACATGTGTGAGAAAATTTATTATATTAAACAGAGTGTCCCACAAATGTTGTACTTCTTTGGAAGGGATGTTTCTTGATGTTATTCATCATTTGACGTCCCGAAATTTCCGGGTACCCGAGTATCACGAATTATCAGGTCCCGACCCGACCCGTTTTCGAGTACCTGTCCACCCCTACTAATTGGTCGTGTAGGTTTGCTTGAGTGAGATTGACACTGTGGCTCAATCGCGGCAAAAACGTGTCATCGCGGAAACCATTGTGCACGGTATATAACGTCGGGTAATGACGCATTGAAATCGGGATTATATTGTTTGGGCCCAGCAGACGGGATCGATTTGCTGGGTGGCTCTAATTGTTGAACTCTGACCCACTTTTCGGTCAAGAGTAACAACCACTCGACATTGATCTCGGCCATGCCAATCAGGACCGAAGGTGCAGAAAAAAATGTTGAACCGAGATTAATCGCTGTAAGATGCACGCAAGAGATAATTTGGAACAGCTGGGATTCGCCACGACAGTCACGACATTGCTGCCATTTCTTCCGGTCTCGCCAATGCCGTTTGCGCGTTTATCACTCTGTGCAACAATAAACACAACTTCTGTCAAACCATTTTTCAATCGTGTAAATCTTGTTCGTTTTGTAAAGTTACATTTTTTCTTTAACCCTTTGAGGATGAATGTTCGCATACAGCAATGTCTTAAAAATTTTGTACTTCCTCGAAAAAGGCGATATCTAACGCCATTTCAAGTAACTTTTTCTTTTGCGAAAATGTTCTCCGTGGTTTCGTTCAAGAGTTATGATTGGCCAATGCTAAGTCACGCACGGCGAGACCTATTGCCGAGCCGGAATTCGTCGGCTGTAACCGTGCTCTGATTGGTCCGCGTTTTTCGTTGATAACTCGTTAACAAAACCGTGGAGAACATATTTTCGCAAAAGAAAAAATTACTTCAAATAAGCTCAGGGATCATGAAAAGCTTCAAGGAAGTACAGCATTTTTGATATGATCTAATTCTTTCAAAAACATGTTCTTTGGATTTTAAGGTTGAAGTAGTATGATATACTGTAATAATAAAGTATTATTTGAGTAAAAATTCAAGAATTGTTTTTAAAATTCATCTTTCTTGATTAAAAATTGGTTTTGAATAATAAAGTAAAACTTGGGATAAAATTATAGATGGACAATATGGATATGTGTTTTGTGAGAGATCGTTCGTAATTTCACGTTGACCCGTTAATTAGTGCGAGACAGATTAGTAAGGTTTGTAACCATAAATATATCTATGGATTAAGCTCATCTTTTAAATTTACACTGTTTTTCATATTTTCCTTTCATTACGTCGACGAACGTCATAAAATAATTCGGCGAAATGTGGGGAACACCGTAAGCAATGTTAATTAATACATAATGCGCAAACGAGAGCAATTAATTTCTCTTTTTTCGATAAATTTATATCGGACATTGCCAACCTGCGTGCACGATTGTGCAAAATACCGGCCGGAGACCAGTTCAGTTAATGTTGTTCAAAAGTAAACGTTACATCGCTTGCCCGGCCTACAACGAAGACGGCTAATTGAAAGTGGACTAATTAACATTCGCCTCGTCCACTGAGTGTGTGACGTTCGTATCGGACACTCTCCATTTTCTCAATCAAAATTTCCTATTCATATTCATTCAATAAAAATATACGATAAAAGTACTTGTCAAATATAAATATCTTTTACATACTTTTATAGCGCGTTTCAAATTAATCTTTGTGTTATTATAAACAATTATCGGGAACATATGTATGTATATTTGCTTGTACATATTTGCAGAGACAATTAATCACCTCACAAGTAATTATCAACAAACAAGTAATCTTTCAATATTTACCAAATTCCATGCCTGCTTCGCGTAAATATGCATAATGTTTATGCTGCTCAGAAAATGGGACGGGACTTGAAGGATGTAAATAATCAGTTACTGAATTCACAGCTGCATAGAATTAGATCATGAGATAGGGCTAAAACATTGAAATGTTATGCTAAATTCTAGAAATAAAATGAAACAGGACTAGAAGGGTGGAAACAACAAAATGTATCAGTTCAAAGTTGTACAGAGTATTAAACTCTTAGAAGTTATTACAGTAAAGTATCCATAAGAGTCTGAAAAGTGTAGCCTTTAAAAGTCCCGAAGTTATCCCCACTACTGCGGGGTGTACCCCCTTGAGGGGCCACGAAACTCTAGAAGCCTCGGTCGCCGAGAAGTATGACATCATGCGGCTCGGGTGTCTCGGTGAGACCGCCTAATCCAAATTGCTAACTTCCTTATTTTTCATTATTTTTTGATGGAACTTTCACCAACATATTCCTGGCATTTTTCTAATACAAAATCATACCAAACATGATATAATTCCGATAATATTTACTTGAATAATGGAAATTAAAGTTTCGAGCGCAAGGAAGGATAGCGTATGGAAAAGAAAGAGACGTCGAGAGTCGGAGTCGGCGGCACAGTTCAAAGGCTCAAGCGTCAACACAATGCAATACCAAGGGATTACTTTTTTTATTATTACTTATTTTTTTATAGGACTTTTTTTAATGGATTTGTGACATTTTTTCTGATTAAAATGATACCAAACACGATATAATTCGGATCATATACAGGTGTATGGACATATAAGGATCAGGTACATATGTACATCGGTGAGGTAACAGTAATGCAATGATGACACTTTTTTATTTTTAATTAATTTTTTATGAGACTTCTACCGTCATATTTATAATATTTCTCTGATGAAAATTTTTCTGATTGTACATATATATCTATTTTTTTATTGACGACGGAGTAAGTGCTAAGCTTTAGCCTAAGTGCTAAAATTTAGATTCATGTTCCGTCGCGCGGATCCGTGTTTCATTGCAAAGAGAACAGACCCAAGGTACCGAGACACTTTCTTTCTGCCACCAACACTTACTCCGTCGTCAATAAAAAAAATAGATATATATGTACAATCAGAAAAATTTTCATCAGAGAAATATTATAAATATGACGGTAGAAGTCTCATAAAAAATTAATTAAAAATAAAAAAGTGTCATCATTGCATTACTGTTACCTCACCGATGTACATATGTACCTGATCCTTATATGTCCATACACCTGTATATGATCCGAATTATATCGTGTTTGGTATCATTTTAATCAGAAAAAATGTCACAAATCCATTAAAAAAAGTCCTATAAAAAAATAAGTAATAATAAAAAAAGTAATCCCTTGGTATTGCATTGTGTTGACGCTTGAGCCTTTGAACTGTGCCGCCGACTCCGACTCTCGACGTCTCTTTCTTTTCCATACGCTATCCTTCCTTGCGCTCGAAACTTTAATTTCCATTATTCAAGTAAATATTATCGGAATTATATCATGTTTGGTATGGTTTTGCATTAGAAAAATGCCAGGAATATGTTGGTGAAAGTTCCATCAAAAAATAATGAAAAATAAGGAAGTTAGCAATTTGGATTAGCTATGTTTACATTTCTCGGCGACGGACGCCTCTCGAGCTCGGCTGTCCTTTTCTATGTTCGGCAACATTCAAAGAATAGTGACTGTGGTGCATAAATGTCCCTTGGCAGACCCGTGCTCGGGACTTATATGGATAATTTACTGTATTTCTGAAACGGTGGCAGATAAATGAATAAAAAGAGAACAATCATAAAGGACGAGTTAACTCGCCCTTCCCTGGTTAATCACGCCGCTCCCATCTTTAATCTTCCATCCCCTAGATAGCAAAACACGCGTGCATGTTTCCTCGTATTATTGGACAGCCCTTCGCCGAGGAAGAATGAACGGTAATCCGGGGATGGTAGATCGATGGCGTGCCGAGTGGAAGAGCGGGCAGCAATGGGGGTCAATTAAAAAGCAATTTCGGCGTTGTCGTAAAAATATTGGATCAAGCTAATTTCGGCTTCGTTATCCCGGATATAACCTTTGTCAGAACGGCTCGACGTAATTTCCATGAATATGAGGGGTTTCGGCGTTCAATTACACCGACGTGTACCGCTTGTTCTTTTAAAGCGCAGCACACACTCGAATGTCGACTAATCGATACATTTAAACATCCTGTTCGGTGTTACGCGCTGTCGACAGTATATTTTAACCTACCAACTGGAAACTCGTTTATCCGAATCAATTAACCTCTTGTCTGCAACCTTATTTTTATCGACGCTATTTGCATTCTTGGTCGTTTATGTTCATGACTAATTTTTTACTTTAAAAAAATCTAAAAATATTCTGGAGCATGTATCGATGTCCCCTTATTTTACTATATCCTTGCGGGTTGTACTATCCGAACGGTAACATCCTGTATAATCGTAGGAATGTCAAAAGTTCAATGCGTTCATAAGAAAAGATAAATATTGGACAGAACAAGATTTGTTCACCGGTTGGAACGTCTTTTTTTCATTGCCGGTCGTTTCACTTGTCGACGTTGTTGAACGGCTCGTTATTCCAATGACGCGGCACGGTGGTGAAAACGTTGACGTCGACACCGAGGCGAAATAAATCATATTGTCGGCTTCGTTATCGTCATCGCGAGGCCCTGCCTCTCGGGTTCTCTCATTATCGGGATATGATTTACGACCGGGGATCTCGTTCGTCTCGGGGAGAGGATTCGACGAGAGAATTCTGAGGTTCGCGAGGATGCCCTTTCAAAAGGGCTGGAGCTGTCGCTTCTCTGGTGAACGATAAGAAGTCTAGCTCACAGGGAACAAGCCTCTCCGATTGGAACATGGAAAAGGATCGCGTTATCAAGGAGACATTCTTTTATTATTACGTAAACAACGTTCCTCAAGCTATGATCCTTCGACAGGCTTTAGTTCTTTCCTATTCCTATTGATTCAATTTTTCTGTTTAGATAACTTCATGATACAATACTAAAACGTGATTTTATACGTTTATGATAAAATATTAAAACGTGATTTTATACATTCATGATAAGGAAGAATTGATGCCGTTTGAAACAGTAGAAATATTATTAAAAGAATCTCGAAATATCAATACATTGTCTTGCACTTATTAAGGTTTTTAAAGAAGAAAAGAAAGTTTTACGTGGCTATGGTTTCTTGCAATTGATGTTGACTATTGGTTATCTCCCATGAAGATCCTCTCTGTACTAACTGTAAAGCTACGTTCACACATTAAGCAACTTTTTACCGCTCCTTGTTGCCTTATTCTTCTTCTTCCATTAAGTAAAAAAGTCGAAGGCAAGAAAAAGTTTTTCGATATTGCTTCAGTGTCGACAAAGCTTAACATGATTTGTGTTTACATTATACATTTGTCAACTTCGTTTTTTTTTCTGACGTGTTCACTGGATTCGCAGTTCTACGGGGTGGGGAATCGCGTTAACCATGACCGTACCTTAAAACGGAGAAGTATTCAAGGTTGGCCAATTCAATTAGCAAGGAACATCGATTTTCATCGTCCTTAACGACAGAAAGGCCTTCTCGGTGTCGATAACACTCGGCCAGACACGGCCTTGTCAATTCTTATCTTGGATACCATTCCGAATGCGGTTGTAATCGTCGGCCTACATGACGCGAGGTGACATCAAAGCGGAAAAGGAGAATGGCAAGGGTGAATTGTGGTCGTAGGAACCGCGTGACAAGTTCAGCATTTCAGTTGACTCATCGCGTGCCCGGCAACTGCATCAATTAATTCATTTTTCGCGAACCTTCGTCGACGCAGATTCGATGTCGCGACTGGTGCTCGTCATCGATGTCGTTTCTTTCAAACCTGACAAGATATTCATTGATAGTGATCGTTCATGCACAGAGTCGATCCAAAATTCATAATAAAATACATTTTATTAAATTTTTATAAGAAGCACTTATTACCATTTTTTCTTGATTTAATATTTTGTCTATTCTTGAGTTTCTAATTTGATGTTCGTTTTTGATTCAATTTTTATGCAAAAGGACACTCAACTTGTGTAAGTATGGAACACATTGTAATATTTAGCAGGTACAAAAAAATTCACGAACACTATCAAAATTCTTGGATATTCAAGAACGAGGTTGTTTTGCATAAAAAAATAAAGCGAATAATTTCCGTAAAAATTCATTGACTACGAGCGAGCTTGAATACTGCTAATTAATATGTCTGACCATTACCGGTTGCTTCTACTGGCTCGGACAAGCGCACTGTTCCGATTAACAATGAAAGCGTATTATTTGTGCCGTATTGATCAAGCTGCTGCGCAGAACGATGCATTATTGAATCCACCGGCAGCAGCAATTCCAAACAGTTTTGAACAAAAGATTTGTATTAGAAAAAGTTTTATAACTTTTGACAAGTTGGATGCTGGGATAATCACCGGTATAACCTTATCACTACCGAATTGCTTAAAAACAATTCACATAAAATGCTATCACAGTTACTTTTAACACTGATTTTTACCCGGAGCAGATCCAATTTCTTCCGCAGTTTGAAACCGCTTGTCTCGGTAACTCAACCGGCTGGTGAGTGTCTCAAACAGCTATTACGACGCACTGTTTGACTCCATTATAATATCGAATTGCTTTTCAATTTTCTCTCGAGAGAGGAGAGTGCGACAGAGTGGACGCAGCTGCCGGCGCACCGTACTGGCAAGCCAGCTAACGAGAAAGAAATTTCTCGTGAAGAGAATAACTATCGGGTCCGTATCGACGTTCAAACAATTAAAGAGAAACATTTCTCGCAGTAATCTCTCGCGGAGATCGTCCTCGCTCCAGTCCCGGTGGTGCCAGCAAAAACATCCCCCTGTACATCATTTATGCATCCCATGACCGCAGTGCCTGATTCCCGAGTCAAAATCGAGGAATCAAATTGTATATTCCTGCTAAGAAATTCAATGCCAGCAGAGAAGAATCGATTCCCTCGAATCTTCCATACAGATCAATCTGTTTTCCGTTTGATTGCGCGCCGTGGAATGAATGATGATCGTGGAACATCCGAGCACGGATGTTCGGGACGGATGTTCTGCTCTCCGGGCGGACTGAGTGGCTCGAGACACTTGCAAATGTGAGAAAATAAAATGCTGTCAGGTCGTCTCCGTTGTGTCGTTAATAAAAAGACATGCGAAATATTTCGTCCACAGCGTCATACGAACAATATACATACGTATATTGGTCATTTAGAATTGTTCATAAAAAAAACAGATGAATCAATCGATTTGAAAATTTATACATAGCTTTACTATATTTTTAGCTTGTAATTTAATTTTTTTCAGTTTTATTCATTTGAAACTACAGACTGCATGATAATGATTATATAACAAAGTCTGTAGAACTCAGTCTAGACAATGTAGGTCGTACAATGATTTTTATTCATGTTTCATAAATAAAGAAATGAATCAATAGATCTGAAAATTTATAAATATATTCACTATAGTTTTAGCATGTTGCATAAACTTTCCAGTTACATTTGTTTACAAAACATTGCAATGACTTTTATTTGAAAATCAAGTGCACGTTTGCAAGACGCCCGGTCAAAAGTGATGCCTGAACAGCTTTCGCGAGCAGATGCAGCTTCTCAAGGAAGAAAGGCTCCGTTGGAAATCTGAACGCACTTGTTGCATTGATCTTACCGCGGCGGCTGTTGCATTTGCATATCGCACGTGCGCTTTCGGTGCAGCGACGCGACAGGGACAGAGAGGGAGCTGCGTTCGATGGCCGGCACTGCACACCGGCCGCGTTTAAAGGTAAACTAATATCGCTGTTGTTTCGAATCCACCGGCGGACGGCCGGTGCATTTGATTTTATTGTGCTCGGACCACTATCTGTCGCATTCAAGCTCGCTTCTCGTTCTGCATCGCGATATCGGATCGCTGAATTCAGAGTTCGACGGTCCGCGTATGCATTGTTATCGATATCTCAGATGGAAATGATCAAAACATCACAATTCAGCACAATACATTACATCTCCTCTATCGTCTTTTTCTCTTGAACTTTACATTAAATTACATTCTGCAAACATTCAGAAAATTTATTAAAACGTTTTTCAAGAATTAAGTGATAGAATTACAACGTTGAAATAATGAATTATGGAATATTCCGAGGATTTTATAAATAAAAAATATGCATACTGGCATGTACTTTACAAGTTTGAAAAATATATAACATAATTAGAGTTTAATATTAATAGTTAATTTGTAACTTCATTTGTGACTGTAACAATTATATTTGGACTTCGAACAGACTAAAATGATTAAGTAAGGAAATATGTGTCAATGTAGCTCCTCTTGCAATTAAGACAATTTTTGTCTTGCATAAAAATCCACACTGTCACATTTGTAGTTTGTATTCATTAATTGCTTAACTTCATACTGCCAGAAAGACTTTATTACAATTTATTACACAAAAATTAGACAAGTTTCTTTTGTAATTGTTTGACTTCCACAATCGTTATACAACAAACTTATTTTCCCCTTGCCTTCTTCGTTAACACTAAACCAAAATCAAAAATGACTAAAGTGTGTGGTATTATAAAAATAACAAGATTAAACTTATTTATATTTTGTGCGATTTTTGCAATGATATATACTGGAGTCAAAAAATGTATTCGATCAATTTCCATGGAAACACCTTTACAATCTCAATCATTGTCAAATAAATAATCTAATATGGATCATTTGACCCCTCGTGGTAGGTTTAGTGTTAACTAACATTTTTGGTTGCGCGATGCGTTCATTTGGGCCCGAGCGTATCGCACCAGGTCTGCATTTTCTGTCGACTACGTTGCATACCTATTGAGCAATTTGTTACGTGCTTTGCCGTGATTGGTTCTCCCCGTTTGCATAGGTATGACGATGTTTGTTCTTCTTTTAACCCCAGGGATTCCCGAGAATCATGTGATGAAAAATCGATAGGGTTATCTAGCTATCCAAAAAAAGAGAGGTACTGCCTTCCATTGTATTGCGCGATATTGCATATAAAGTTTTCATGCAATTTCACCGAGCTGTCTGTGCTATTTATTAAAAAGAATGTTACGTCCATGTAGCCACGTTATTAATTTACGTTTTCCGAGCGTAGAAGTTGGAAAAATGATTGATTAAATCTTTCAAGGAGAGGGACTCCTCGTTCCAGAAAAAAAGAACCACTTGACAATTTCCGTATCTCGTTATTTGCCGTCGTTATACTAAGGTCTTCGAGTCAGTATAATTAAAGGTACACTTTAGAAGACTCACGGGAACAATTCACGATTCCTTTTCCGTCGTTAGTGGCCAGTGCGGTAAACGCGTTTCCATTGTCAGGAAGACGCTCTTTGAAAAGACAATACCGTGAGCACACGGGTTTTACATACCATGTATGTTTGCTCTAACAGCCGGATGACAAATTATGACAGAGCCAGTACTCTGTTATCCGATCCGAAGCTTGTTATCGGGAAACGTAATAGGATAGTTTTATGTTTCTCCCTTTTTTCCCCCGGAACCACTTCCACGCTTCCTATTCTTTTTTTCATTTTTCAGGAAAATTGTGAGGCTCAATACTCGGCAAAGGGTCCGACATCATCCGATATTTTGAAAGGGGATATTTAAACAGATGCTCCATTTCGACCCGCTAACGACCGACGGACAAAATCGATGTAAACGTGGCCGGTTCTTCGGAAGCCGCAAATTAAAGAAATTGAATAATCTGCGGTCTTCCAGAACACTCTGTCTCTTTAATCTTCGCACAAAAAATTCGTTCTTATTTATTTATTGTAGTTCGTTGTAAATGAACACGGTTGGTCGAATGAAAATGTAAAACGACAATTGGTGAATATTGGCTCCGGTGAAAATTATTTGATCGACCAAATCAAATGCCCATCTTTGTATTACAATGTATTTTTTACAATGTAAAGGGTGAGTAAATTAGACACTGATTTAAGGGAGGGTTTTATCATCCTCAAGCATTCGGATCATTTTTGTGGAGATGCCTATTATTATCTGCACCGTTCGAAATATTAGAAAGTCTTCTTTGTTAAGCTACTTTCTTTATAATTTTCTGACACAGGAAAACATTTTATTATTTAATATTTGGTAAAAAACAAATCATCATTTCATTAATATATTTTTCTAAAACATTTTATAACGTATTTGTTTAATATAGTGTACACACTACACTATTAGTAATATTCGAATTAATAATTCGTTCACCAATTCATAATCATGATCGAATATTTTTTGCCAGGGGTAGTATTAGCATACTCTAGTACTATCTTTGATTGGGAACGGTGCATATCTATAACGCGAGCAGTTCCAGTATCACGATCCGCGTTAATTACATGAAAATTGGTCGAAATATCAAATTTTCTGGCATTGCATACCGATACAAATTAAACAAAAAATACAACTGAAGCTGCGCAATTAGAAAGATGCAAATTTCAAACGGAATTTTTCAAGCACTCCATGAATTCGTTTCTTTCACTGTGTCCAGTCACAGATGTAGGAATTTCACGGGTGTCACTTGAAATTGAAATATTTCGCTCTAACTGTGTTTGTATAAAATTTTCACTTGATATTCTCTCACCATGGTGACGGGATAATTTATTTCTGTAGAAATGAAAGGATCGTGATACACTGGCAAGATATTGAAAACGCTTTGACTTTGTCGCAGTTAATTAATGGATGATTAAAGGGAGCGATACGAACGTTTTCCTCGATCATTAATGTCCTTAAGGACAGATTGCTACCTGATTCCCGAACAAATATCAATTTCGTACGGCTTACCGGCGATGAGTTGTGCTCAATACACTTATATACGTTCCCTGTGGATAATATTTTCCGCATCACAGAAATATTTCAAACGCGTATTGATCAGCCGCTGTCGTTCTTCCATATTGTATAATTGAGAAAAGCAACAACCGCGAAATACGCGTGATCGAAAAGAAATCTTGTTTCTGACGTGGGAGAAAATGACGCGTGACAATTTATATATTTAACACTAGGTTCACAAAATTCCTCAAAGCGACGATTTCTAATATTTTTCATTTATGATTATCGAGATTGTGAAGCAAAATTCATCAGGAATTATTCAACTTTATTTCTTTGAAAATTTGAAACAGTCACTTTTAGTACCCCGCAGAGTTGGGCAAAAATTTTATTTAAATAAAAATTACGAATCCTTATATAAATGTCTATAAAATAATTGCTCGAAGGATTTTCCACTGTTGTTTTACTGTGTGATTCTTAATTAATACTAACATGTGGTCACGTTATAAAAGCAATTTTTAGAACATTTTAATATTTCACGTTGACCTAAAGTAATATTCTACACATAAAAACCTGCATAATGTCTCTGCTCTGTCCTTCAAAAGACAATAAAACTTCTCCACAAATAAAAATCTGTGTGGACACAGGAAAGAATATCTCCAGAGTCTTTTTTCAAAAGCTATACTGTAATAAGCAGGATTGCTCGATTTATCTCGCTCACTAACCTCCGAGCTGGTCGAGGTGGTGCTGTCAGCGCTGTCAGTGTTCGCCACGGACGATAATGGTGATCTGCGACCCCTCTGAGCCCATTTGTCCCTTATGGTCGCCACTCCTGTCATAACACCGATCCTGCTGGCCGCGTTGCCAATTGCATTTTCGGGTTTTGCGGTAGCTTCATTGCTACCGCCCCTGCTGACGGATCCTCCGCCGCCTCCTCCGCCGCATGCTAGCTCCAGCACATCGCCCAGGACCTCGGACAACTTGCTCGGCACTTTGACGAAGGTGTCCAAGACCTCTTCTCAATTGAACCTTCCTCGCAGGGTCCACAGGGACCCTGGTTCCGCTATTCAGCTTTTGGTAGTAGCGTTGACTTTTCGACGACGATGGCCAACTTCAGCGTTGACAGACTAGAGGATCAGTTTCGATCTCTTGATGAGATGATCCGTCACTTTAGTACGACCGACGGCCACCTAGACTAATGTCAAGGATCGTTAACTCTGCCATCGGGATTTTTGGGAGTCGAGGACCGAATTGATCAGTTTCTTTCATTGGGGTAGTGATTGGATTGCCATTCAGAACTTTTGTTTATAGAAATGACGTAATTTAAAATATACTATGATTTATTTTTCTAAAGACACCAAGTCGTAATAGTTGCCCTGCTTGTTTCCTAGGTTGCAAGTCTGAAATAATAGGTATGGAATATGCATGATTTTAACTAATGTTCAATCGGAGGTAGTATTAATTGAATATTAGTGCACCAGTCTTCTTGAAAATGTTTGTGAGATTAAAAATCTAATTTATGCAGACTGTTTGACGTCAATTCTTCATTAAGATTGAAGGTCTGAATGGTTGGCAAGAAATTGGCTGTGATGTATAATAGAGACAGGTTCGCTCCACTTAACATTTCTAGAAAACTCATGATGTCGTTGTCCAAATAAAGATGATTACTTGACAGACCCGAAATAGCCTACTAACGGACTGCCGAGTGGTTAAGCGTTAAGGTCACCACAATGATTACTCGCAGACGTTCTCTCGCTTTCTTTTTCTCATCGTCGTGCCTCTATATTGCGGTGTGATGCGACATTTTCAGGAAAAATGTCAAACTCGCGGCTAATGGTTGCTATAGCTAGAACACCGGTAGATATTTTCCACGACAATAAGAAGAGACACCAAACAAATGCGTGCAGTTTTATCCTTATTGCTGTGTATGACAGAAAAATTTGTGTCCTCTACCTAATGCCATAAATTTAAACAACGTTACTTCTTATCATTTTTTCGACAATTCTGCACTCCAACTAAGTAAAGTCCAAACTCAAAGGTTCAGTATAAAAGGATCAATTTTGAGATTCTATACTCCAACTCAATTTATAAAAACTCAAAGGTTCAGCAAAAACTCGGGATCAATTTTTTGCACTTTAAAAATGTGCTCAACTTCCCTTCATTTAGAACAAATATTTCTAAGAAAAATTTTCTGGGTCTTTTTAGTGGAACTCCCACGAGATAGTTCGAAGGTAGAAACATTGCCAGCGGAAGGTAATTGTGGAGAAGAAGGATAGTCACGGGGGTGTTCGTTGAAAAGCAGCATCGAGACGCTTAGTCTAGCGATTCAAATGGTTCACAGGGGGATGTTGAGCTCTGAACGTCCCGGTTTTATTGATCGACCTGTCGAGTACAGGGGAAACAATTTCGCTAGACGAGAGGAGCACCGGAACACGGAAAGATGCAAAGTTCGAAGACGATTCTGCTCGGATGAATGCCGAGGGGAAGTTCTATCGGGATCTTACCGGAAACGCCACGGATAAAACTGTCGGAAACCCTAGATCCGAAACAGGTTCTCACTGGTTTCAATATCTCACTAAACTCAACTAGAAAGTGTCCTAACGAATACCGAAATGTCTCATTCCTTATCCTTCGCTACAACCAAACAACATAGTGTTTTACTTCGATAGTGTTTCGAAAATGTTTCTAAAAGTGGTACAAATAGTTTGTATCCATTTTTATTATGGGATACAAGTGAGTTTTGTGAAAATGTTGTTGAGTGATGTCTGGGTCTAGAATAACAAGCCATTCACAGTCTTGTACAATTCATCATACAATTTTGTTACATATCGTTAACATGTTGCATTTACTGAGTCTGTCAAATTGACTTACTCCGGATTTCTTCTCTCACATATGTGACACTTTAAAAATGTTTCCACGAGAAAATTTTTAGTAGAAAATCATGTTTTTGGAACTCTAACACACCTTCCCTGCATGTTGCCATGTTTGTCGTCAAGTCTGAGGCTTTGAATGTCCCACTGATGTCTATCTGATGAATTGAAACGGAATGGCAGCGTTATGGCAGCGGAATGGCAACGTTATGGCAGAAGATTATGGCAGCGAAATCCCGTAGAAATGGATCGAGCCCTAGCCCCGTACACTTATTCGGCTCGTTTCGAATCTCCGGAAAAATGTACCGCCGGCTAATTAGGTTAACTGACGAAATGAAGGACGAAACACCCGCAGTCTGCCCGCCCCTTGGATTTTCATTAACATTTTTATTTAACTGAATGTTGTTAAATCTTTGTAATAAATTTTGCGGAATTACTAGCGAAGCAGAAACGCCGGTAAACAACGGGCCCGGCACTATAAACAAAGGAACAAAGCATGTTTTATACGCGTTACGTTCACTGGGCAGAGTGGTTTTATTCGATGTTTGCGCGCATACGTAGACACACGCTTATTGCTTCAATAAATAATATACAGGGTGATTCCTCTAACGCAACGCACGATTTTTCATCCACTTGCAGGCATCTGACAAAAAAAAGTTTACAACAAGAGTTGCAGTGTATAGAAAACATAATTGATACCAGTAAAAAAATTTCAAATACAGTTTATTTTCATAGTGAAATCTAGGCCACCTTTTTTACAAATAGGAACACATAATTTTTTTTACTATATTTAGAGGGCATCGAGAGGAATTCAAAACACATATCACATGATATTTTTACTAACATATTACTCGATTTACAGTACGGGAAATGTGGAATATTTCGCTTTAGTAATCTCTTCTCTATCAAATTACACTGACATACACGACGGAAAGCTAAATATTTTACATTTCCACTACTGTAAATCGAGTAATATGTTAGTAAAAATAACATGTAATATGTGTTTTGAATTTGTCTTGATGTCTTCAAAATATGGTAAAAAATATGTGTTCGTATTTGTAAAACCCAAGGTGACCTGGAGTTCGTCATAAAAACAAACTGTTTTCGAAATTTTTTTTAGTCTTATCTATTATACACTCCATATCCTGCGCCTCTTCTGAACTTTTTTTTGTTAAATGGCTGCAAGAGGGTGAGAAACCGTGTGTCGCGTGAAAGGGAACACCCTGTAAACTACGACGAACTTTAAAATTACATGACGTCGGCCACCGCAACAATGCTCGGGTGAGAACTTTGTTTCGAAAATATTTGATCCCCTCGAACTTTATCGTTCTTGTCAGTTTGGAGTTGATTCCTAGGTTTTGTGGTAACGCGGAATTATCAGAATCGCTTGTCTGAAATAAATATTCAGGATACAGTAACTATATTTCCGATACGCCATCTGTTTCACTTTATTAAGAACCTGCGATATTTCTTAATGCAAGCTGTTCGCAGAAGGCACAACAAAGAGAAAATGGTTATTACGAGATTACGAAGCACAGGATAAAAAAATTGTTTTGTTTAATTTGCACCTTTAATAGCTACGGGCTTGTAATTGTTTTAAAATATCTTTAAGAGAATTTACAAAGGAAACTTTCAACTGAAAAACTTCAATACTACTTTAGTGAGGCTAGGTAATTATGAATATTTTTGAAAAATTTTCAAGACAGTTTACAAGCTGAAGTTTCCATTGAGAAGATTTACTTCAACAATAAGGGCGAGAATTTCTAAGGAAAATTCCAATTGAAAAATAAAATGATACTTTAGAGATGCAGGTGGTAGGTATTATAAACATTATTTTTCACTTCAAATAGGAGTTCTCAAAGCAAAGTTTTAGCTGAAAAAATTCAATTCCGCTTCAATGGAGCAGATGGCAGTAATTATGAACATTATTTTTCACTTCAAATTGGAATTTTAAAAGCAGTGTTTCAGCTGAACAATTTCTACACCATTTCAACAAAACGCATGAAATTAACTGTGAATATTATTTTTTACTTCGGAAAGGAATTTTTAAAATTAAGTTTTAACTTCAAAAAATGCAATACCATTTCAACGAACCGGGTGTAAAAAATTCTGTACAGTATTGTACACTTCAAATAGGAATTTTTCAGCAAAGTTTCCACTGAAATAAATGCAATGCAGCTTCAATGAATAAATCGTTTTGCGATTTTCGCAACGATTCGATAAAAAAGGAGCAGATGAAAGCAAGAAAAGAATTGTTCGAATTGTCGAAAGGGTGTAGCACGAGGTTCGAATAGAATTATTAAAGTTCCATTGAATGTGTTCAATGAACACGATCAGCTATAGAGTACCGTGTAGGTATTATATTCGTGATTCTTTTCGCGCCACCAAAATACGAAGGAATATTGAATTACGTCGAGGAGCTTTGTTCCCGTCTCGTAGAAAATGTACAATCCCCTGCGATTTCTCCGCGTGCCACTAAAATGGCGAAACTATCTTGAAACGACGCGACGTTCAGCCGATTACAATGGTTTCGTCTGTTCCTTCGAAAATATAATTGCTTCGTGAATAATCGATTGTTAAGTCATTAATCCGTTCATTGTCGAATCATCAAAAGATGGACGCTGGAATCTAACAAAACTGAAGTACTTTCGTAAACGAGCAAAGCGAGGTATACAGTTAAAATTTATCATAACAATTGCTTTTTCAATCTTTCAGATCCCACAAATTTTAACGAATACATATCGCAATAAACTATTAATTTCTAAACATAAATAAAAATGAAATTGATGTTAACGATTTGATACTAACTTTGTAATTCCGTTACTATGAAACTATGAGACTTTTATGGACACTTTCGTTAATGTTTTAAGAAGACCCAAAAATTTTTACCGTTCGCAAACCAAAGTATCCAAACAGCTGTCATGATTTTAGTAACTTTGTTTAGCAGATCTGGAAAAAAGGAGTTTTATTTCTAATTTAATGTAAATAAATAATTCAATTTTTCGCAAATACTGATATGTGAGATCGTAACAAGTCTTGAAAATGTGAATAAAATAATAGAGAAGCACTTTACTTGCACGAATAAATTTTCAAAGCACAATGGAAGAATCAAGCTCATTTCAATAAAATTAGGTTAATTACAATTGTTTAGAAGCTGGACCAGTTCTCGTGACACGGAAATGAACTTTCTACTTAGCCCGATAATTCCGACAGTTTTCTGATTTTTCTCGGGCAACGACAATTTCTGTCTAAACTACTCTGAATTTAATTTATTCCAACCCTTCCTCTACTTCAATGCAATCTAATCTTTCAGATTAGAACATCTACAAATTCCCAATTTTCTAAAACAAGCCATGTTTTTACTCGATTAATGGTACAACGTAGCGCTCTAGATTTCAACGATAATATTACTCCTTCATTAGCGTCTTATAACAATAAACATATCAACCAGGTGCAAAGGACTACACCGAGTTTCATGGAACAGCAATAAAAGTATCCATTTCCTTCATTTTCCAGGATTTTTCTGCCCAAGCGAGAATTTCGAAGCCTACGATGAAACTCGCTCGGGAATTTGCAATGTCTATCTGTTATTAGTTGTGCGAGACACTTCAAGACTGATACAGGTTTCAAGTGGAGCGTAAGAGAATTTTCGGAATTCACTGCAACCAGCGAGTCTTTCAAACGAAATATCTTAATTAGCTTAATGACGTGACGCGATGCGACGAGACGCGACGGGGTCATGGTTAAATCGCAAAGGACATGCGACAGGAAGATCCTGTTGCTCCTACCTAGCAAAGCGTAATATAACTTGTCCTTGCCGAGTTTCCATTTCGACGCGATAATCCAAACTATGAATACGCGGAATGCACGCGGCGAAATTATTGCGTTTAATGAGAACGCTGAATTGAAATCTTCATCTAGCACATTGAGGAAGCAGAAAAATCGACAATGCTTGAAGTCTTCATTGAAAAAATATGACAATGGTCCTATTCCATAGACTGGATAGATTAATGGAATTACTTGCATGTGCAGTAAACATTAAGAACGGTTTGTGTCTCGAAAGAGCAGAAAGATCGACAATACTTGAAAGCTTTATTGAAAACACTTGCCAATGGTTCTATTTATTTAAAAAAAATTATTCAGGTGTAAATTGAAGGATTTACTTGCTTATGCATTAAACATGAAGACTGATTTCTACGTTAAACAAGTAGAAAAATTGACGATGTTTGAAGAATTTATTGAAAACACTTGTTGGTCTTGTTTCTCTGAAAAAGTGATTAAAATCTCGACTGAACTGGTTAAACTGAGTTTGTTTTGTTTAAAGAATCATCGTGGAACAGTTTTGTATTTCAATGGCTGTATTATTTAAAAAATGCAGTATAAAAATAACTTTACTTTCGGTTAAATTGAGCTGTGAATTCATCGCGTACACGCGTGTCCAATGATTATCAATTGTTAGCTCGCGTGCCGGTGCATCGCCGATTAATTCTACTTATGACCATTCATAATCGATAGAACGCACACGGTGTCGCGTTATGATCAATGTTTACTCACATCGAAAATGTTATTCTACAGTCCGGAGTCGTGAAACGTGCGTTCATTGAGAGCTACTCAAGTGAGAATAAGGTGAGAATAAATGCTGAATACTTTCCTTTTAAATAATAATTAGGTTGCAAGTCTTTGAGCAAAATAAAAATTGTCTAGGTCAATTTTAAGAAACCACAGTTCATCTCTTTCAATCATTTTAATAAGTCGAAGACAATGGAACATTGTCCTAAAATGCTTTCAATTCTACGTGAAATATATAAAACTGAAGAGTTTTTGACACACATAAATGCATGAAATCCACAGTCCAGTAATAACTAACTCCTTGATGCACGAATAAAATTTTTATCACCATTTAACAACTGATCAGCAATTTCTCTATTCTATTTGATCTTCTACTTTTAACTACCAAGTAATTCGATCTAGCTAAAGTGTTAAATATCAAAGCGAATCGAATTCGACAAGAAAAGTTTCTTCTATCCCATCACGTAGTTCCGACAAACCAAAAATCGAGTTCCAGTAAGAATTAGGAGTCGACCTTGATCCTCACTCACGCTTTTCGAGAGATCGGCCGGACAGGATTCAATTAGTTTGCAGGATTTATCCAGGAGACCGTGTTTCGGTTCCTTTTCATCCCGACGCGTTCGATCATGTCGAAGGGGGAAGATAACCGGCGAGGAAAATTCTTTTTCCCCGCTCGTGGAAATCTCCTCCTTTTTGTGTTTCTTTCTCCCCGGCAAGAGAAAAGTTCTGTTCGATCGGGGAGGACCCTTCTTTCGACGACGTCGGACCCTTCCCGCAATAAAACGGACAAATTTCGCAGTCGCTGGAACGTTTCATATCCCTACGAACCTACAAACTTCCAGGAAGACATCTAGCACGCAACCTCGCCTTTGCGAGGAGCAACTTCGCAATGGAATTTCTTAATTAGCTGAGGAAACGTAACCGAGTTTCAAGGGGCACAGCTGATGGTTCCTTATGGGTTTCGGTTTCTTCTACCGAAAAGTCAGGCGAGTATTTTAATATCTTGAAGTGATATACAGAACTAAATATAACACTTATACTATTGCATTACAATTCCTGTTCGATTCCAGTGACTCTGAATTAGATCATGTACATTTATATTTGCACAAACATAGTTTATAATAAACTGTTTATTATAATAGTTTATAATAAAAATCACTTGCTCAGTAAATGAAAGGTTAGAATGTTTTGAAACAATTCATAATATTTTGGCGAGGCAGATCCTCGAAATATATTTGTAAATAAATATTGATTTTTTAATTTATATTAAAAGTCTAACATATTAGATCGCATATTGACGAAAGAAGTAGAACAAACATGTAGTATACCATTATTGAATAATGAATAGCCTCTATGTACTTTACTGAGCGCCGTTTGGCCATTATCGGTGATTTCTACTAGCACTAGTGCTCATAAATGTTGTCGACAGTATCGTCCACCTTAATTTGATCTAAACTGATAGAAAATGGATGGAAGCGATACACGCAGTTTATATGTAGAATAATCAATATCTATTGCAAGTAGAACTAGTCGATAATGGTCAGACATATCGTATATTCTCAGGCAGATGTGTTAAATAAATGTTTTTCCGCGATTCTTTCAAGGACGTCGGCCATTATCCTGTAATTATAATTAATTAATCCAAAAAATTGCGTTGTGTCTATTCTGTTCTCTGTTTGGGGGGGCTTAGTGTGTTTATGTTGTGAAGAAGGCTGTAGGTATGTCTACGATTCGTTTCAATTTTCTCGTAAGCCACTGCGAGCATCGTAGGTGTATAAAAATAGGTTATGAATGATCGAACGCCGTCAGAAATCGAGCGAGAAGAATTCATTCCCTCGCAAAGGCTAATACGAAATGGAAACATCAAAGGCACGCACCTCAAACAATGGCCGATTGTTTTCCTACGGGAATGTAAGTGTAGAGAGTGGCTAGGTCGATCAGACCGTTAGGTCGAAATCGATATTTACCCTAATTGTTGCCCCTGTTCTCTGCTACATTCTCTGACAAAGTAACACCCTTCCCCCTTGCCCTTCTCGTCATTCTTCGATTCGAATCGCAACTGTGTTAGCCTGTTCCTTATCACGTTGGTTGCCACACGAATTTTCGTGCCTGTTGCATGACTATCGTTCATTTTCCATTCCTTATGAACGAATCCGAACAATATAGCGTGCACCTTAATGAATCTACTGGTTATTTTGCGAAACACGCTACAGCAACTAGTAGAAATTAGCAAATTTTCATCCAATTCTCTTTGTTTGCCAATTATTTTTTTCGTGTGTTGGCTAGATTATCCTCTGGTTTATATTGTTAAGTGCCTTAATTTTTATAAAATGCAAATATAGTTGCTTTTATTAAAACACAATATTCTCTCCCATTTTTTTTTTATTCTGTTCAGAATATTTATTTTTGCCACTCAACAGAAACTGGATTTAGAAAATAGAACTATAGCTCGGTAGTTAATAGTAATTTCTAATTTTTTCATGCTCCAGTATTAACTTTATAATATTTTCTACATATTTACTAGAATATCTTTTTCTTAAACAGTTTGGTGACGTTTAAATAGAATTCATGATCTACTGGGTCTTTGACTTTGTAATTAATATTGCAGCTAACACGTTGCAAATGAACATTTATTGTAACCTTGACAGCTTAAAATGCACTGTAATGAAGCACAATGTAATGTTTAATTACCCACAATTTTTCTAAAACAAAGTACTCGCATACAGATTCCCCAGTTAATACGTGCATTATCATTAACATTATTACTGTAATTGTATAAACTGGCGAGCGAACATACGAGTCCTGTCATCATTACAACGATAATTGACAGCGAAAAGTGCACACGTAGAGCGAGGTTCAGCAATGCTGTTTCATACCTAACCGTGTTAGCAGTACAATCAATTATTAAATTATAGTGTCAGATTTAACCAGCAGCCACAATGCTCTCCCTAATTGTGGATGAACAAATGAATAAAAAAAGAGAAATTAGCGGGTTAGCGATCCACAAAGATTCGGAAAGTCGGAACGTCCAGAACGTGAACATTAAACGGTCCCGGAGGACAATGGTAATGAAAAAGGGAATATCTGACGTCCGTAAGAGCTGTGCTCTTCCACAAGTGGCTCGATTAGCAATTAATTAATTAACCTATATGTCTGCGGACAATACTGCTTTTCATTCCGGCGAAGAATAGCAGAACTTTCGCCGAGAAGTTCGCTACAGAAGTCGACGACATTGAGAAAGAACGTCTGCGAGCTCAGAAAGAAATTCATACGGCCCCCTTTTTTCCATTGAACGGCGAATTAATATTTGGCTGGTGCATACGAGATTGCTGATACCGCTACATTCAAGCTCCGTTGAAAAAAACGCAGATTAGGCAAGCACGAAGACACATTCAAATAAAAATTTCTCATTGTCCACATTATTTCTCGATCAGAATTTTGTGAGGAACAGAGTTCAAACATTGACACTAATAAGAACGTGAATAAATTTTAAAGATTGTTTTCATCAATAGACTGTCGATCTTCATCCATTTATCATGTTTGTAAATATTTCAAATACAATGAAATTTGTATAGTAACAATTTTCTTAAGGGAACTTGTCTTGATAATTTTCTTGTTAACTGGGAGTGATTTACTGTTTTCTTCTAAAAATTCTTAACTATGAGTCATGCGAGACATTTTGAAATCACTAAATAATTGCAATTGGGTATTTATTTGATTACAAATAAATTATTTTGAAAGAACCTTTTCTTTAAAAAAAGGCTGTTTAAAATGTTCAGAAGATCGCAAAGAATATTTACTTAATTTTTAATGTTTATTTCATGTTTTAATGTTTATACCTTGCATTTGTGAAAATGGAAATTTGGAGATCCACAGTGTACTGAAATCAGGAATATTGATTTCTGGACAAAAGCTACATTAGCAATAATTTAATTGTTTGCAGAGAATTATACACGCAAATGGAAACTGTTTTGGTTAAACGAATTAGTTACAGTGCCAGCAGATATTTTCATACAAACCCCCCTGTACGCGGAACAGCTATTTCATATGCATCAATTTAATAGTTTGCCAAGCGCGAGCCGAGTTTCATGGACTCAAGTGATTAGTACAGCGTCACATTTGTACCTGCGGTGTGCATCTTCTGGTTAGTGTAGGGACAGCTTACGACATACAGCATGAAATAGTCGGGCGAAACACTGTCCAAGTTTGTGATACCTTCTGGAGCATGAGGACAAATAAAATTTATCCTCATAGAGTACGAGAGAACCGAATAATCATCATTATACGCAACTAAAACTACAAACAACTTCGTATACATACTATCTGGAATCATTCATCAATCATTCATACACGCAAACATAAATCAAAAACAATTTACCATGTAAAAACTATACTAATCAAAAAAGAAAATGTTTTCGTACCCTTTTTAGGTTTAAAGATGTATTAGCGTTTATGTTGCACAGAAAATTCAAATTAAAAATATATCAAATAATTTTCTTCTTCAATTTACTACAGGATTGGGTACACTTCCTTAAAAACTAAAATCATTTGCTAATCTTGAGAGTTAAAATTTCTTATTAAATGCAACGTATGAACGAAGTCATAAACTCTCTACATGTTATGCTGTGTACCATGCCATGAAACAACAAAGCGTATCAAAATTAATTTGACTCTCTAACTAAATTGCGAGACCGTGGACGTCGTTGAACGGCGGTGGCGAACGTTATAAATAATTTCTCTCTGATGTTTCATAGAGCTATTTCAAAAATAATTTTTTTTATTCTTTTTGGTTCTGGAAACATAAAATTGTTCTAACGATGTCACGAGATTAAAGATCGTTCTAATCCTTGGATTCGGTCATCATTTTTATTTTTTCGATTTAGACAAACGTCAACATAAAAATACAGTGAATATACTGTTAAATATTGGTTCTAGAGCAATGCGAAGCGCAAATACGATTAAAATCAGCGTGCACGGGTTTGGGTCGGTCCCGTTGTCAGACGGAACACATTTCGATCGTTTACTTCCGGCGAACCAGCTTCATCTATGTACTATTTCGCGGATGAATGACCAGTGCGTTCCTTTGACCCGAGTCCGCCGAGTGGAGGTCACAATTAATTCGTGCCGTCGAGCATGATCAGGCGAAGCATTACGTTCTATGATTATAATGGATCTCGGTGATGGGATCGACCTACTGACGCGGCGGAATATCTTCGATTAACCAAAAGTTATTGACACCCTCGCAAAATCGATGTAACATTATCGATAGAAAAATTGTGAGATCCAATAAATATTGTGTTTTTTAAAAGGGTGGAACGCAGAAGTTTATCAAGATAGGCTGACCTAGTCATCTAAGTCAGTCAATTTTTGCATTTAGAAGTAGGAAGAAAATGTAGCTATATGTATTGTAATAGGTGTAAAACAGTAATGTAGCAATTTTTTCTCTGATTTAATTAAATTTCTGTATATGAAATTTGTCTGTGGGAGGAATTGGAAAAAGTATTTTCTCTAAACTGGTTCTTTTCCTTTTTTAGCACGCCGCAGGTGATGTAAGCAATTTTTTGCGAGTCATGTCACCGGCAGAATTATCTCTGAAAGCTGGTTCGATCATACGCAATTTCCAGCTGCGACTTCGCACTGATGGCAAATTTTTTCCAGTCGTGAGTGTTCAACGTTTTCCGGACACGCATGATTTTTTGTTATACTCTATCGACGTGCACGGCGTTACTACGAAAACAATATCATGAAAACACATTTCCGAACCACGAAGCAACAGGATACCGACAATATTCTCCGAATAAAATTCGTTCCTGTTTCAATATGAAGTTTAACAAACTTTTCTCTCTTACAAAAGAAGAAAATTATTTGTTCGAAGAAGAAGTTCCGAGAAATTTCAAATCGTGACCAATAATTATAATAGCGGGAGAGCATTTCTCTATGTCAATCTACTGATTGATCGATACTGAAACTCATAATAACTGGACATTGTTATCGAAAGCATTCTTCAAGCGCTTATGAAAGTGCACGAAGAAACGATAAATTAATTCTAGCATGAACGTTACTATGTACATACATTTATCACGATCTCCATCGATTCTCCATTACGAAACACAAAGTAAATTTCCGAAGTGGATCGAATTCATTATTAATAATACCCATTCTCACGAATCATTTTTCACTCAAGATCTCCCATCAATTATTCCCTTCAAATATGCTATAGTAAAAAACCCTACTCAAACCTCGTAAATCAGTAATCATAGTACTTCGAACCAATTAAGAAAAAGTAACAGAGACAATATTCATAAAATTACAGAACAATATTTTGATCCACAAAACCATCACACACCTCCACAATCGTCTCCCACACTCTCAAATGGAGTCAAATCAAACTTCTAACAAACCTGACATCTTAACACTAACCGAACCGGGTATAAAATATATCGTATTTTTGTTTTATAAAAATTATAAAAATGAATCTCAACAATTAAAAAATAAACAATGTGTAAGTGGTCATTTGACCGGTCGCGGTACGGTTAGTGTTAAACGTTGTTAAAAGAACATACAGGAACGAAATCAACAATACACAGAAAGCCACAGCGAGCCACAAACCCTCACAATAATTTTCCACGCCCTAAACAGGGTCAAATTAAATTCCAGACAAATCCAGAACCTCAAACGTATCGAGAAACCTACAGAAAAATAGTCAACAGAACAATAAGAAGACACAAGAAAACCACACAGCAACTCAGCGAGCCGAAAACCACATTATAAACTCCCACAATAATTATCCATGCATAAACGGGGTCGAATTAAATTCCAAACAAATGTGAAACATCAAACGTATTAAGAAACGAAATCAACAAGGCCACAGAGCATCTAAACTACTCACAAACTATAACACACCCTCACGATTCACGGTTCTAAAATCTCAACTCGAACTGGGAATAAATCCAATGGCTGAACCAGTGCTCACATCTCGCAGGCACGACGTTGGGCCGTCCCGTGTGACCACCGTCGGACTAATATTACTAGTCCACGCATTCTGGAAACTCGACTCGCGTCTAATCAAGATGACAAATTATGGTTTACCGAGGGAGATCGGGCCGGCCGGTGCGCGAACCAGCTGGGTACCAGGATCAACAGGAGGCGGTCTCGATCTTCTATCGAGCGGACATCAGCATGTCCGTGATTCTGCTCGTGTTTCCCGGCGAATGGGGATCAGCTCTCTCTCTTTCAGCAGCCTGGCTCCGACTAAACTACTCTCGAGCCGTGTTCACGGTGTCTACGTTGGGGTTCGTGTGCCCACCAGTAAACGCCGATTCGTGGATCGTGTCCTGGTTGAGGGTGGTGGTTGGTTCGTTGGTAGGGTGAACCAGAAAAGAGAGTGACCGAGAGAGACTGAGACTTGGCACGTTTAATCGGACAAAGACAGAGAACGACGAACGCTGGCGGACGTGTGTTTGCCAAGGCTCGATGTGCGCGTTCTCGCGTGTACGTGCGGCGACTGGTGAATCGAACAAGGACAGCAGACCAGAATGCGTGCGCCGCAACAGGTTACTCTCCCCTTCTATACGCTCCTGGAATCCTCCCCGAGCCATCCCCTACCATACCGTCTACACCTCTCACACCTTCTCAACCTTCCCCCATTTATTCCTCGATCGTCCTTCTTCTCCGTGAGCTAGTTTCAACCACCTACTTTCCTCTATTTATTTCTTGCTTGCTTTCTTCCTTTCGCTGGTTGGATCCTTTGGCTTTCTCTTTGGTTTTAGGGGTTGCTTTACACTCTTTGTGGGGCTGACCACCCCGTTCGCAGGTGGATTATTGCTACGGAGATTCGTGAAAGGATACGTTTTCTGTAGGATTTTGGATTCTGGCCAGTCTAAAACTTTTCGACCTTCCCATTTATTCCTTGATGATCCTTCTTCTCTGCAAGCTAGTTTCAATCCCACTTTCCTTCCTTTATTCATTTCTTCTTCTCGTTTGATCTGTTCGTCTTTTCTTCAGTTTTAGGGGTTGATTTACAGTCTTTGTGGGGCTGCTGATGGTTTACAGGAGGATATTGATACGGGCATTCGTGGGAGGATGGTTCTGTTTATTTGTGGAAGGATGGTTCTCGTTATTTGTGCGATGATAATTCTTGTTAGTTCTGTGAGGATTGTTATTTGAGGGGGAAAGAGTATTTCTTATGGAGGGTTTGCGTGGAGTTGTCAGGAGAATGATGGGTATTTGACCAATGCCAAATTTCTTCAATGCCTTCTTCTTGTCAAGCTAGTTTCAACCCCACTTTTCCTTGTTCATTTCTTGGATTCTTTGGTTCGTCTTTCTCCTTTTTTATTTTTGAGATTGAGAAAATTAACAATTTTCTGATATTGCAACTGGTGCAGATTTTGTAGTTTCAGAAAGAGTTTGTGTAGGCTTTGGAAAGAAACTGGTGGCCGAATTTTTCAGTAGAAGTATACATAATAATTTACGAGGTCCAGAATATCAATCTGTGGATTTTGTAATACCTAGGGAAAATTGATGTTTGAGTATGGAAGAGAAAGAAAAAGGTTAAAAAGTGGAGGAGAAAAAGAGAGAGAGATAGAGAGAGAGAGAAAGAGAGAGAAGCAACAGATAAATGGGCTCGTATTTTGATTATTAAGTAGAGAAGGGTATGGAAATAAAAGAAAACGGGTGAAAGATAATGAGGAAAGGAAGGAGTAGTTTACGGTTAAAGGAATCTACGGTAGAACCTTGTGCAATATAAGGACGACGTAAAACGTAACTTAAGAAAATTGTACTCCGGTAGAAGGAAAGAATAATGCAGTTCTATTATCTTTTCATTCCTTAATCTTTCACTATATTTGCTATACTTACGATACATTAACCCATGAAAGATTAATTAATGCAATTCTTTTCGAGCAATTTATTTGACTGGATTCAACTTTTTAATGCTGTAATCATTTCCTCTACTTGAATCCTTCAATCTTGTAAATTTGATAAAGTATAATTAGTTTTACTCGTAAAAAATTATACTATTTAGTTAGTTACGGTTTCATTCCTCATGGATTTTTTAAAAGGCTGAAAAGACTTGTTTGTTTGGCCATTTTATCGCACACACGTGTATAAAATAGAATCAGGAATTCTTCCTTGGGAAGGATCTATTATATGTTTTTGTAATAATTTGTAAAACTTTAACGTACGTCAAATTTTAGAACATTCAATCAACTGAATTCTTAATCTCTCAAAAAGCAATTCTCAACCCCTGAATAAATATTAAATTCCCGTCGATTAATTTATAAAATATAATTCATAACTTAACGATGTGAAGGATGTCAGCAGTTAACAGTGAGCTTGAACACTACTCCTTCTTGCACCCACTCTCAGATTCCTACATTCCACAATTTCTTCGGATTCATTACTTCTTACGCACCTGTAGAACTGTCTTGTCTCCAATGAGATACCAAAAGGAATTATCTACTGCATGAGTGCAGCACTGACCTGTCAAGTTCATGATTCTAAACCTTCCAAAGGTCGTGAAGCGTGTCACAGAAATCTCCAATTTATCGCACAGTATATCCCCAGCATATAAGTTTGAATTTTTCTCAGTGTCGATGAACATTTTTCGAATCCTTCTCGCTCGAGTTTGAAAAGAAGCGATATCCTCAACGCGTCCCAGAAACTCGAAGGACAGAAATCCATCGAGACCTGCGGTCGAGGACCCGTTACGGTCGATGTAAATAAATGCCGAGACGCCGATGCACTCGGGGATTGAGAGATCTTGAAAAGTGTTCGGATGATCGCCGCAATCTGCTTGAATTTCCGTCCCGAGCGAGAAAGGGAGATCCCGGAACCGGAAATGGGCGAATCGGCTCCTTTTGTCGGCTACCAGTGAACAGATCATGCACCAGAAATTTTACAAAATTTCTCAAATTATGACAGAAAATCTCTGTTCAGAGATTCGTCAACGGTTGAAAAATCTCATTTTGCTATACGTTTCATTCTGTACACATTTAACATAAGGTTTACGGGACACTAAGAGCAACTATGTTACATTACTTTATAAAAATAACTTCCCTATAAATCGGGAAGTTAATAACAAACATGTACTTATCCAAAGTTTTCGTCATTTTTTAATAATATACACCCAAGGAAATTTTATTGAATTATCGTGCATGCGTGTTTACAATCTCAACAGTCGTAAATTCAAAATATCAGAGTCGTAATATTGATAGATAGCAATTCTACTTCCTGCGTATACTAATTAAAGCACGTGAACGCAATGGATTTTTAAAGTCGATTTTGTTGAAAAAGAGGCCTCAAACGAGAAAATGTTGGTCCTCTTTTTCGACTTATTTTTACATGTAGAATCATCCCTTGCCCGGTTGTGACACCCTTCCGGCAAAAACCCTGTATTGTATACAGAGAAAGCCAAACGTAAACAAAGCAAACTAATTTCATACTCAAAATATGGTTGAATTTCTTGAATAGTGCACGAGGATTAATTTCAGTATCTATAAATAATAGTTAGGAGGATAATAATAGGCAGAGAAATCCAAAAATTATATGTTAAATATCTTCGTGAAAAATGAGCACTGGCATAAAAGCTCGGACACGTGTCTCCTTATTTTGTCTCTAGCATCAACACAAAAAGTTTTGTTAGACTTTGTCTTGTAAGTTGGACTTCGATTATCAGCTCTCCTAATTGATGAAGTCCGTGAAGAACAGTATTTAGTTTTTGCAAAGTGTAATTTACCCGATGAAATGTTGCAAGTCCGTAGGGTGGTATGGATACTGGTGTACATCTTGTGAGCAGGATTTCCCTTAATTCTCGACTGAATATCCAAGAAGATATTATCGATTTTCCTGCCCCAGCAGACTCGACTGTCGAGGGACCGAGGTCGTTTCTGCGAATGTTTATCGTTCCGTGTAATCTGCTTAAGTAGGAATGTAAATGTGAAACGTGGCTCGTTTACAACGACTCAGTGTGAATTTGCCGCGCAGAGAACCTCCGGGCACCAGTCCATTAACGGTCTGATTGCAAGGCTGGGTCAATTATGACCCGGCTTTCGAATTTACAATAATACACATCAGGAATTTCCCAACACCCCTAAACATCTAGAGAGCTTAAATCATACGTATTGAATAATATAAAAAGTTCAATTGTTAGATACCAGTGTTCATTTGGTGTAATGGTTTTGATAGTTGCAATTTAAATGGAAACAGTTATACATTTTTATGAAGATGGGAATTTGCAAAGCATCGAAGAGAAAACGTGTATGTTAATAAACATTTAAGGCCTTTGCACACTAGACCGCCGCGGCGCCGCTCCGCCAGCGCAAGCACAGTGCCGCCTCGCCGAGCTGGTGGAGAGAAAGAGAAAACAAAATTTTCTCTACTCTTTCTCTCTTTCTCTCCACCAGCGCGGCAAGGCGGCACTGTGCTGAGCTGGCGGAGCGGCGGTCTATTGTGCAAAGGCCTTTATAGTACTAACCCCGTATTTCATTTATCTAGAATCTTTTAGTGAACGATTGGAATTTCTTTCGTATTTTAGATTCTGAGAAATTAAACACGATACTTGAAATTTTCAAAGTGTAAAAACGTGTATAATATAGAGAATACGAATATTTGCCAGTACGTTTTCTCGGAAAAGATCCTTTTATGAAAAAGGAATTCTCTTCTTATTTCACTTTTCATGGAAGGAAATGTGGAAATAAAATTTTTTTGTAATTTATAATACAATATTAATTAATTATATTGCTGCGGTATATTTCTAATAAAAGGAATATCTTTCTTATTCCCGTTTCCACGAACTTACGTTTGCAAATAAGAATTTGTAAGAGAATGGAAGAACGTGCATATTCACGAAAGTTAGTAAAATTTCTATCGAATTTTATTTATATCAAGAACCTTTCAGTGAATGATAGGAATTTATTCTGTCAAACTAAAATAATAAGATACTTATATATAATAAATATTATATTTTATCCTCTTCCAATTTCACATTATGAAAACATTCATAATAAACAGCTTTCACTTTCATATCAAGAAAGTCTGCAACAATATAAAATACTGCAAAATTGTTACATCCACTGAAATAAAAATCCAAATGAAAGAACGAATAGGTTATTTGTCTTCGTTCCCTATAGGAAAAAGATTTCTGCCCATCTTCCAGGTTCATATGCGACCAGAGAAAAATAAAATATGGTCGCGTCGACGCACTTCGACGCAACGAGTGCAAAAGTTGCGGAGTTTGTTCCCTGAGTACATGTCCTTAAACTTTTTCGCGTAGCTACGCGTACCCGTCTTCTATTTGCGCGTGTTTTCCATGAACCACTCCGGCGAACGGGTGGCAATAGAGTGAATCCCTTTCAGGATTACGAACGGCGAAGCATGCTGAACGATCCGAGGGCTGGCAAGTAAAAGTTTGTTCGTTCGCTTGATCTTCTTCTGGTAACCTTGCGTTACGGGAAATTTAATTTCTCGCTGAGGGTCGACGTCAAGACTCCGTCATCATCCGTCATTAACTCGCGATAAAGTATGCGGCAAGGTCGCGTTTTCAACTCGTACCGCCGTTTCACTGCGACGAGGATAAATTTATTAAATTCCGACTGGTAAATTTCCATGGACTTCTTGCTTATTTTGCGACCAAGTTTACCATCCGCCGTCTCTCTTAAACTAGCAGATCCACTGGCTGACCTTCGCCGGCTTATTCCACTGGAAAAACTCAGAATTAAAGGGTCACGCTAACTACTCAGCAACAATGTGTCCTTAAGCTATTTTTTCTGAACAAATTAACAAACTTCCTTCCACAACAAGTATCTTGTATAAGATAGAATGTTTGTATTCTAGAAACTTCAGTAATTTTTTTATTGCCAAATCTTTCCGGATGCCTGAATAACAGCTTTTTTCCTCAGAAGCTGTCACGCCTAACTATTTACAGACAAGGTGGCATTTAGGATTTTTGTTTTAACAAAGTAATAGACTCCCCTCTTCAATAAGCAGCTTATCTATAAATTCATATATTCGGCAATCTTCAGTAATTCGGGTTGACTGAGTTCTGTATAGATTTACCTAATTCGAGGTCGCAAAGTGGAATGTTAATTAATATTATTTAAAGCAAAGTTAAATTCTTTGAAGTGTCTGAGCTACTCACATTATGTTTGCTTCACTATATTTTAACACAAAAGCACCACCATTTTGCGAGAGATCAATTTTTTAAAAGTCCGTTTGGTCATTTACTCAAAAAATCACCGACTTCAGGTGATTTCAGGTGATCCAGCTTTGTGATATCATGAATTTTTAACTATATATGCATTGCGTGCATGTTAAAAACGGTTACTCGTTTATAAAAAGACTTGTTTGGTTATTTTCAGAAAAATTTTGTTTCGAGATTGTTTATTAGGCTTCTTAAAATAGCTTCGCTTCAACCAGTGTTTTTGCATTCCACTCGGAATCAGTAATTAAATAATAGCGGGATATGGGGAAACTCAGCTCGCGTTGTTTCGTAATTCCTGGAAATTAATCGAGTGTTGTTAAACTTTGCTAGAACGTTACAGTGGACAGCAAAGAACGGGAAATGTGCGTTGATTAAAACGAAATCGATTCCTGAAACCTTTCCGTTACTGCGGTGTTTTATTTCGACGGTAATTGATGTTCGTCGTTGTTTCGCTGCAGAAAATTATACATTGCAAGCTTTTAACAATAAGACTTTCAACCAGACCCTCTTTTCGATTCGTAGGCTCACAATACATAGAATTTAATAAAAACCATTAGCAGATTGCAAATATCAGTACAAAATAAAAATGTTATACATGAATTGCAGAGTACTGGAACCAAATAAAAGTGTCTTTTAATAATTTTAATACCTTTGAATGGATATTCTCAAATTCTTCATTTCTGTCATAAATGCATATGAATTGTAGTTTGATAAAACTACAAAAAATAATTCACATGTTTATTTTGTGAGTGAATAATATTTTAATAAATGGGGATCAATGTATGGTTTGGGTTAGGGTAATTGGTATTGTTAATTAGTGGTTAACTGGGTTAATTAGTATTTCACACTCAGTAACTAGATCCTTTCTTCAATTCCCGGTATCTACTATGTAATCAATCAAAGCTTCCTAGTTAACCGCATGAATATTTTACGGCAATTTATCGCGTGTCACACCTGAGCGTTCGGATTGATTCTAAACGAGTTGTAAATTACGTGATTATTCCAACAGTGTCACGGCTATAGCATGTGTTTCTCTGTGCCATTACAGTTGCCTCGAAGCGATTGCGAGTGTCATTTTCTCACCAAAAGCGTCGTCATAAGATTACGTAACAACAAGCATATAAAAAGTAAACAAACAGTATTTATTGTATTCATATAAAAATTCTTTTCAGAAATTTGAAGCTGGTGTCACTGAGGCTCCACATTACCTTACGAAGGTTAAGTAAGTGCATAACTTGCTGGAGAACTTTAACCCCTTCATTATTACTCTAATTTTCACTTTGTTGGCTCCCACCGAGTTTACCCGAATGACGTTTCACTTCGCAGCGTGACGGATACGATTCGTTCATTGTAGAAGGAAAACAATTTCTGATTTTTCAAATGATCTATGACAATTAATGATAAACCATGATCAAATGTGTACGGCACGATAATCGAATTTCGTAGACAAACTCGATGACAGTTGCCAACAAAAGAAGTAATGCCAGTGACTATAGCCGACGTGTACCTTCGTGACGATAGTTGCTTCCAACCCGGAAACGGATGAGGTCGACTCGTTGGCGTTTTAGAATTCCCGTGGAGCGGAATAAAAGCATCTAATTGGTTCCTACAAAGGGTTCGTTCCATCAATAAACGAGGAGAATCGCAAAACTCTCGTATCGATCGAATCGGCGATACTTTTTGTTGGTTGTCATTGATCGTTCAAGCCGCGAGTACAATGTTACGAGTCTATGATGGTTCTGTTCAAATAGAACCACAATTAACGGGATTATCCAAAGGATTACGATAATAGAAATATAAAGAAAGAGGATGTTCACGCTTTATTACGCTCGTGTGTCAACGGCTAACAAACAGCTACTGAGACGCGTCTCGAACGCCCCAATCGTCAGGCGCTCACACTCATACAGACGCGTACACACAAGTCCCCTCGGAGACACCTGCATCGAGAAAAAACGTAAACAAACGCTCTCGCCCAGTCCTCCGACTTCGGGGAAACACACACACACAATTTAACATCCTCCCACCATTGAGATGAGCGATAATTTACTCATCTCAATAAACAAAAGTAAAAAAACCTACTTCTCTTACAATTTTAACCGATCCGGTCTAACTACTTTCCTACCACTTCTAGTTACATAGCTTTGTTCCTTATTTGCATTGTTAACATCATGTTTAACACTCTTTTCACATACGTCACTCAACGGTTCATTTCTCGGCGCTCGCTTGTATCTCTCAATCAAAACATCGTTAACATTCGTCATATTTTCCTTACATTTTATTTCGAGTGGATAAATTCGCTGGATTGGTCTCGTCATTTCACCTTCCGCTGTAATCAAGCGAACAACGCGCACTTTATTGTCTTTTCCTATAAACACTTCTTTTACACGTGCCAAAGGCCAATCTAAGCGCTTCACATTCTCCTTCTCCACGAACACTATATCACCGACGCTCACACTGAAATTATCACTCGCTTTACGCTTTTTATATGTTAGAGCACCTAAATATTCGCTACGGAATCGTTGACGTAGAGTTTCTTTTAATTTTTGACGGTAACGGAATCTTTTATCTAACCGACAATTTGCAATATGATCGAGGTCTAGAACTCCTATTTCTTTCACCTCCTGCAAAAACATCGATGGGCTTAGCGGAACCACATCAGGGCTATCATCGGACATGAATGTAATCGGTCTTGAATTAACAACCGCTTCGCAATCTAACAAAACCGTGAGCATTTCTTCATAACTCAGACACGATTTTTTAAGCGTTCTTCGCAGCAATCGTTTTAAAACGCCGATAAGCCGTTCCCAAAATCCACCCCACCAAGCCGCGGTAGGAGGGTTAAATTTCCACTCGATCCTCTCCATCAACGCTATATTAGATATTTTCTTAAAATCTATCTTTTTCAACAAATTTGCCGTCCCTACGAAATTTGTACCGTTGTCGCTGTAAACAACACTCGGTCTACCTCTACGCGCTATGTGGCGTCTCAATGCCATCAAGAACGACGCTGTAGACAATGACGTCACCAACTCCAAATGAATTGCTCGATACACGGCGCACGTAAATAAACATATCCAGGCCTTTTGATCTCCTTTCAGGTAGATCGGCCCCGCGAAATCTACGCCGACGACTTCGAAGACGGACGCATCCTTAACTCTATCTAACGGAAGCGGCACCGGTACCGTTTCTAGTGGCTTCGCGTCATATCTGCGACAGCTAACACATTTCTTAATGATTGATTTAATCGTTTTACGTCCCCTTAAAATCCAATACTTTTCTCTCAGTACATTCATCGTAATCTCGACACCTGCATGTTTAAGCTGAATATGCTTTTCATTTATAATGAGATTAACTATATGATGACTATTTGGTAAAACAATTGGACATCGAAAATTATACGAATCCTCGCGGAATACGATCTTTGTATTTATGCGCATCACACCGTCTTTATCATTAAAAGGTTGCAAATGTTTGATGCGCAAATCATTCAACCCGTCAATGAAAACTTCCGATTGAACTAGTTTCAATAGCGTAGTCTCTGCATGTTCTATTTCTTCAATATTTAAGTTACCATTTCTACGCGTCTCTAGTCTATTTTTTATATTAAACTGAAACCTTTTAATCCATCCAAGAACACGCACACCTCTGCTATACTCTGAAAATCTTTCTGTGAATCGCAACTTGTCACCTATTGTACTGTTCTCGTTCCTTGCCAACAAAATTGTACGATTTATATCTTTCGCAGCGCCTTTTTTCAACTCCTTATACACTTCTTCCTCATTACATTCGTACACGTTATTCGGCCAGTTTTCAGATTTCATGCGCAACCATTTAGGCCCCTCCCACCATCTGGAAACTAACAACTGATCTGTCGTACACCCCCTCGAAGGCAGATCGGCGGGATTTAGGTCACCAGGCACATGTCTCCACTGTTCGGAGTTCGAAAATTCGCGAATTTCTTTCACTCTATTGTAAACAAAAGTTGTCCAGTTACTATTTTTACGGATCCACGTTATTACTGTCGACGAATCACTCCAATAAAAAACATCACGACAGTCTAATTTTAACGCATCCAGAATTGTAGCAGTCAAACGAACTGCTATTGTTGCTGCTAATAATTCTAAGCGCGGAATGCTCTGCCGCGCATCAGTCGCGTCTTTATTCATCGGTGCAACTCTATTTTTTGCTTGAACAAAATTTACTCTCACATCAGATTCGCTTTCAATACGCAAAAAAACAACAGCCGCGTACGCGATTTTGCTAGCGTCGCAGAACGTGTGTACACTTACGCGATCCTCGCTTAAGATATTTCCAATCATACATCGCGGTATTTCAATTCTATTTAAATTTTTCAAGCTTGTCAGCCACTTTCGAAATTTGTCCTTTAACTTTTCGTCAACTTCTTCATCCCATGACAAGTTTCTTGTCCATGTTTCCTGTAATAGAAGTCGCGGACAAAGCACTACTGGACTCGCGAAACCGAGAGGATCATAAATACGGTGCGCGATTGAAAGAATGCTTCTTTTGGTAATTTTATCGTCCCGAAATGTTTCGAAATCTGGGATTTTTAGAGATAACGTATCTTGTTTTTTATCCCACGACAGACCCAATACTGTAGTACGGTTCTCGCGAGAGTCATCTTCGCTATACTCCCACCCTCGAAGTTCAAATCCTGCTGACTGCATTATCTTTTTCGCGTCACCGATGAAACTATACAATTGATCGACAGTGTTTACACTCGTTACGCAATTATCAACGTAGAAACTCTCGGAGAGCTTCTTCACATTTTCGCTCATATTTTTCGCTTTTGGATCACAACTTAAAGAATTCACTACATTGTCCAAATGCATGGCGATAACAGCGCCCAAAATAAAAGGACTGGACGTTACCCCGAATACAACACGACAATGACGTAACATTACTATATCATCCCTCTCATTGACCCACAAAAATCTTAAGAAATTCCTATCATTACAATCAAGAGATATTTGTAGAAACGCTTTTTTAATGTCGGAAATGACACCCATATTACCTTTTCTGAAGCGCAACAGAATTGACGGAACCTGTTCGATTAAATTCTCACCCTTCTCCAAGCACTCATTCAAAGATGGAAAGGGATGATTCTTCGCTGATGCATCGAAGACAGGTCTCACTCTTGTCGTGCTGTTTTCTTTGACGACGTGCCGGTGCGGTAGGTAATTGCCCCAGTTGTCCTTTTCTTCTTCAGGAACATATTCCACGATACCATCGTTGAGCCACTCGTTGAGTATGGCAGCATATTCTTTGAATAATCCATCCGTTTTGAGCTTCTTAATTGTAGATTGCAGCCGTCGCATAGCCATAGCTTTATTGTCATTCAGAGCTGGGTGGCTCTTCAACCATGGTAACTTCACTTCATAGCGATCTTCAGCGTTCCTGCACACAGTTTTCAGAAAATCTTGTTTCACTTCCCTCTGGTGATCCTTTTGCGATTTATTTTCCATTGGATCCTTTATACCAAGAGCGTCTAGAGACCATAAATCTGCTGCTTTTTGACTGTTTATAAACATCGAGTGTGCCGTGATGACTGGGTCGTCTCGTTTTTCTGTTTGTTCAATTGCACCCATCACGGTCCAACCCAGGTAGGTTTCAACGGCCACTAATCCGCACTTCAAAATATGCCGTTTTCCTGTCATCAACTTGCCTGCGACATCTGCCCCCACAAGCACTGAGATAGCTTCATCACCTTTGTCTATATCGGAGATTTTAATATTCAACGCCTCAAGTTCTTTTTTCCACGGTCCACTTTTAATGGCGGGTATGGCTTCACAAATCACGTTCTGGTCGAAAGCGTTGAAATTGCATTTAAAATCTTCGTTTAAATTGCTTGCACGAATCAAATATCTATTGTGTTTCACTGTCCCTGATTTTTCACCGCCGAAAAGTGAATGGTTCATTAATTGTTCGTCAATCGGTTGATAACCCAACCGAGCCGCTGCTGCTTTTGTAATGTACGATCTTTGTGATCCGTCGTCAATAAGCATTCTCACTGTTTTCTTACACTCCCCATTATACAATATTACTCGCAATGTCTTTAAATAAACTTCGGGATCACTAGCTACATTCGCGAGGTTTTTCTCTTCTGTCACCTTTACAACACTGTTATTGACAGACTGTGTTTTCTGCACAAACGGGCACATCAAAAGCACGTGCCGTCGGGAGCACCATGCGCACTTCACATTTGCCCTGCACTTTTTATAACTATGACCAATGTTAAGGCAGTTGAAACAGGCGTTCTTCTGTTTGACGGAATTTTGCCTTTCGACAAGGTTCATCCTCGTTGCCTGTTTACAATCAGCACTTTCATGGTCACTAGCCGCACAGAATACACATATTTTGGCTTTACTCTTGGTGGTCAACAAACCGGTGGCTGTTGGAACGTCTTTAGCCGCACTGGACTTTTCTTTCTTCTGTTTTCCGCATCCCGTTCTTTCTTCCGTCGCGAAATTGAAGCCTTCAACTGCCATAGTAATTCTCATTTCATTCCGGACTTCTCCTTCCAAAAATTTGATCAGTTGAATCAGCTCCGTCTTTGAATCATCCGTCTCCTCTGCATCTTGCTGCGACAAGGTATTCAACGGACTGCGTTGCCAAACACGTAATAAATCTTCCGGGAGCGACGATTCCACGAGAGGGACCAGCATGGCCGCGCATTTATCCGTCGTCACACCGAGAGATTCTAACGCTCTTAAATGAGATTCTATTTTGTCATATAGACTCGATATCTCCACATTCTTTCCTCGAGACAGAGCGTTGTTCAGCATCAACTGTAAAAATTCGCGCACGTAGACTTTTATTTGTAAATTTTCGCGACCGAAACGATTTTTCAGACCAGTTATTGCTTTGTCGTAATTACTGGCCGTCGGAGGAAAACTTCTCACGAGCTCGTCCGCGCGCGAACTCGGAACCATAGCTTGTAACAAATATTGAAACTTGTCTTCCTTCACAATTTCTTTGTCGTCGTGAATTTTCTTGAAGACACTCCAGAACGGTAACCACTCGCGTACACTTCCATCAAATTTACGCAATTCGATCCTCGGCAATTTGAAGGTTTTCTTATTTTCGGTAGATTCACTAGGCATATTTATTACCGACGGCGGCATCGTTATCTGTACATCAGATAAAGCTGCCGATAATTCTTCCATTTCTATTCTAGCGCCGATGAATCTATTCTTATATTCATCCTCTTCTTTGTATTCTTGCTCGATGATCTCGTCGGTTGCTTCCGCTGACTCGAACAGCAGTTCCTTCATTTGATTGTCGGTTTCTTCCAAATCTCTCATTTTTAATTCTAACATTTGGAAGGCGACTCTGGTAGCCCTTTTGTCGGAAGCTGCACCTAACGTATCCTGGAATGCTTTCAGGGCTCTGGTAAAACCCGCACGATTTACAGCCCTCTTCCTTTTCACTTTATCCATTGCACTGATAATTCGTAATCCAGTCAATTGTACACTACACTAAATACTATAACCCCGTCCTGTCACGGTCGCCAATTGTTCAAATAGAACCACAATTAACGGGATTATCCAAAGGATTACGATAATAGAAATATAAAGAAAGAGGATGTTCACGCTTTATTACGCTCGTGTGTCAACGGCTAACAAACAGCTACTGAGACGCGTCTCGAACGCCCCAATCGTCAGGCGCTCACACTCATACAGACGCGTACACACAAGTCCCCTCGGAGACACCTGCATCGAGAAAAAACGTAAACAAACGCTCTCGCCCAGTCCTCCGACTTCGGGGAAACACACACACACAATTTAACAGGTTCCTTCGCTAACGGTTTTGCATTATAGATCACCATGTTGCGCTCAACTTGCCGCCGGATAGAATTTTAAACGACAGAAACTTCCCGCGATCTATATTTCCACCCCGATGGAATCGATTGCTTGGAAAACCAGTTCCCCGAACCACCCCTTATCTAACCGGCCACCCCCAACAGCCCCTGATCCTCTCGCTTATCGATTCGACCGAAGACACTTGTTTCCTGCGTGCCGGTAACTAATGTAACCCCCCTGGTGCTGCGGCTCGCTCAATATCAATAACGAGCGTCTTCCACGATTCTTCATAGATGACCGAGTTGCAGGCACGTTATGCTCCCCGGTTCACCGTTGCATCGTGCCGGCGCGGCGTTGCACCTTTACGTAACTTTGGGAAATTGCATTACTTTCGAGGGAAGACCGCTTTTCTAGCCCCCGATCACTTGCGACGACGATGCCATGATTTCTTCGCAGAAGATCTTATGTAAGTCTCCTACGTTCTTACGGGATGGTTCGATTAAAGTACATGTTCTTTATAATCTCATTGAAAAATCGAGGGAATGAAAATTAGTAATTGAAATCCTCGAGGGATCGCTCTAGTTCGATGACGTCATTGCTAGCTCATGTTCGGGAATTTTTTCAGAGAAAGGTACTGAGTGCTGTAAATTCAAACTTGGCACACTTGTTAACCAACACTTGGACAGTCTATTATAATTTTTTCAAACAATAATAACAAGTTTCTTCGATTCCATAACGATATCGGTAAGAACTGTTCCAAGAAGCTTTTATTCCAAGCGAACATGATTGTGACTGTTATAGTTTTCTGTCGGGAATTTTTTACAGAATATAGTGCTGTACATATAAAGTTTTTCAAACAATATTAACAAATTTCTTCGATGCTACAGGGATACTAGTGAAAGTGTGTTGCAGAGACAGTTTATCCTTGATGAATGTGATTTTAACAGTTCTGATCATCTCACCGCAATTTTGTAATTTATACAATGTGTGGCCAGACAAAAAGAAGGAGTAATATTTCTTCGTTTGATGCCACGTTTTCGAAGAAAAAAAAATGGAGTTTGAAAATGCAACGAACACGCATGCTATTACAGTAAATGTTGAATCTAAGAAAAACTAATATCCCTTCTTTAGAGGGTTTTTTTTTTACATCGAAACTTCGCTGTAGACAGCAATGGTCTGACGCCTCTGATCATGACCAACCAATTCTTTCTACGTATGTATATCTTCAAACTTGATTTTTTCGAAGACGAAGCGTCAATCGAGAAAATTTTCTTTCTTTTCTTCGACTTACCTCTACATCTAGAATAATTATTGTACTTCCCGTCCAGGCCACACCCTGTAGAAGTTTAGGTTCGTAGTTAGAATATTTTATTTCTTATCATGCTTCGCATTATAAATAACTACGTACACAAAATTAATTCGATTTTCCTCGTGTGATATTCAAAACCGTGATCGTTATAGATAATATTATGTGACGCTGGTCGCGAACTTGTTTAGGGTTACGCGTAAGTCTCGGAGCTCGCGTTCGATACACGATTTTAACGAAACTCGTTATCTCCGTTATCGGTTACCGCTGTACGCGCGCAGTTAGAGAAATTTCATATTCCGACCGGGGATATAAAATCTGGAATTTGGATCGATACAGCGTTTCGCAGTGTGCGATAGATATCGCGCACAGGATCGCACGCCGCGTATACACAATCGCGAATCCCGAACAGATGGAACGTCGAGAGAGCATTGTGGAACCGAGAGATACGCAGATATTTTCTTCCCGTTTTTCGGCTTTCTCTCAGTTTCCACGATTTTCCCATCCGTTTATCACCAGCGGCCAGAAACGTTACTTCTCGGAACACTGCCAGCGCGGCGACGGACAATTTGTAATTTGTTTCTTTCGTTCGGGAACGTTTGTTGCGATAGAACAATGGAATATACTATTCCGAGCGTTTCTAAATATCGCGGAATTGTTGAGGAAAATGGGGAAATAGCGACAGAAGATAGAAGTTTAGTGGAGCGGTTAATTAATGCAATTTCTTGCAGTTTGAATAATTGTATCTTTAGTGAGTTCTAGTGAGTTCGTACAGTAGAACACTTTGTTAACAATATCGAATCTTGAATTGAATAGTAGAATTACCTATTTGTGAACACTACTGTGGTATGATCGCAGAGAATTATTTACCATGATTATTATATAAGCTGCTTTGAAAAATATCACGTTGTTATTTCTTCGAAAGTTCCCAAATAACATTGTAGAATATAAACATTTAATAAGAAATTTTTAATTAGAATTATTGCAAGGTTTGATTATGTTTTTTCTAACACTTTCATCATAGTATCCAGTGAATACTAGAGTTACAGGAGACAATTTCACTTTCTTAGGTACTTCGAAGACGCACTTTTGTATTCCGGCTGCGTAAGTGGCGATATTTTCGAGCCTTAATAAATAATGGAGCATAGAGACAGCGTTTTCGTATGTAAATACACGAAGGTGGAAGTTTATCCGGCGTAACTTTTTTACTGGGACACGATTCGGATCGTAAACCCGTTTTTATAGTGATACATTTACGGTATCCTGATAGCGGTCGCCATTTTTACGCTTCCCTTTCACGGATCGTGAAGAATAATTGAAGGATCGTCCCAAAGTTTTCATAAATATTTCGTGCGCTCTTTCTACACATAGTATGCTCAGAACATCGTGAAATTTGTTGTACCGAACAATACGAACTTTCGCACGAAGTGCTTTATTTATTCATTTGTGCATAATGATACATTTCAATTTAGTTTGGCTGATATTTCAAGAATGTGATAACGACAAAATTTTAATTGATATTTCGCATGTAATATCTGCGAATTAAATGTACATTGGTGTGCAAACGTTGAAAAAAGTTCAATCGACAAATAGCGTTGCTACGTGTACAGGAAATTTTCTATTTTCGCGAGCTTTGGAAAATCAATTTCTTTGTTCGATGTCGATAGTGTCAATACGTAGGCTTGTTTCGTTCGTTGTTTGGTTCCAAAATTAGTTTGTCAACGAAAGGCGATTTGACGTTTTGACAGTTTAAAAATAGTCCGCTGATCAGTAACATAACAAATAATGTCAAAAAATTTAATAATTCTCTATGTAAGGAGTACTCATCTTTACATATCTAACATTTTAAGACAAACTTTCATTATGTGCGAGAAAATCAATTTGTTAGACATTCTTTAAAAAGTGTTTAGATGAAGCTCACAATACTTATGAATATTAAACGTAATACTCACTGTTATAAAAATTGATTTACTATGTTATAAATATGAGGAAGAAAACATTTTGAAAACTCTCCAATGTAAACAGTGAGTTAAGTTGTTCTAACAATATATTTTGTATTTTGTTACGTCGTTCCGTGCATTTGGCTGTCTTGAAATTTATAAATAAATAATATACAAGGTAAAAAAAAGGCCTGATACTTATATGTAGTACACACTAAGGAGGTGTGAATGTCAAATTCACATAGCTCCTAAAAGCAATCCTTTTCCTATAAAATCGACTTTTATTATTTATTCGTGTTCCATTTCATAATCATATGAGTTAGCTTCTGCCTCAAAGAAATCGTAGTAGGAGAAATCTGCACTCAGATCGATGAAGTTTATACATTCGATGTGTTGTGAAGAGAACCAGTTATGATGCAGAACCGTAATAAATGAGGAAAGTTGATTTTACAGGAAAATGACTGCTTTTATGACCTATGTGAATTAGAAGTTTTTACTTCTTACTGTGAGTTAGTACTGTAAGAAGTTTATAATCATGGATCCTTTTTCATCACCCTGTATATACCGAGTGAATGATTCGTTCCGATTTTTCCATAAGGTTTAATGCAAATAGCGTCAAGAATCGTTTATTTCGTAAAATCTGAAAATAGCGCCATACTGTTAGACAAATTTACCGACAGAGTCAAAAAGACACTGTTGCACCGACGAGATAGTATCTCGTCGGTGGTAATAGTAGGGCTCCAACTTATAGTGCATCCTTTACTCAGGAGAGCAGTTACCGTCAAACAAAAATTCATTGATTTATAAAATCGATGAGCTATGTCCAACCGTAGGTTCAACCACTGTTAAAGACTGCCAGCCTGACAGGAGATCGTGTCACTCGAATAATTCAGTGTTTTCTTACGCCCTCTAGGATATACTCCGGCTGGAGTAAAAAACAGAAGGCTACCGACGTGATCTCGTCGGTACAGAACGTCACTAAGGAGATTCTCGTCGGTCAGAAGGGAAATTGTCACGCAACCATGTTGACACCAACGAGAGACTGTTAGTATTGTTACATTCTGCACCGAACGTATTCCACGTTAAGCGGATATTTCAGACGATGTTTTAGTGTTGGTTATTTAAGATTTACAATATTAAAAGCAAAAATCAAGGACAAAAGAGTCCTAGAAATATTAAGAAAGCGTTGAAGCATAATTTTCGGAAAATCACCGATTCCGACTTTAAATTTTATATGAGATACCTCAATTTGTACTTTCAAAGTATTTCATAACGAGAATTATTACCTTATATTTTTTCTTACATAAATGTTCGAAGAACGAACTGTGGAAAAGGAAATATGTTGAAGAACAGAGTAAGGGAGAGTTTACTGTAAACAATTAAAATAGCAAAAGAATTATTATAGACATTGAACAGATAGAATCAATAAATCTATCGTAGTATTTATGTTGAATAAATTAATGCGAATGTGGATGGTTTAAAAGTTATTCTGTATTTCGAGTTCTGTTGCCTATTTTGACTAAAAAATTAGATAGTCAAGGGAGTGATTGTGGGCATCGTTGGCGAAAGGAATTATTGTAAACATTGAACAGCGAGAAATAATAAATTTATCTGTGAATTGTATCGAATAAATTAACGCGCGCGAATATTCATGTTATAAATGTTATTCTGTCTCTCGAGTTCTATTGCCTAGTTTGACCAAAAAATTAGATGGTCAGATAGTCAAGGGAGTGATTGTGGGCATCGTTAGCGAAAGGAATTATTGTAAACATCGAACAGCGAGAAATAATAAATTTATCTGTGAATTGTATCGAATAAATTAACGCGCGCGAATATTCATGTTATAAATGTTATTCTGTCTCTCGAGTTCTATTGCATATTTTTAGAAAAAAATTAGGTGGTCAGATGGTCAAGGGAGTGGTTGTGGGCATCGTTGGCACAAGGAATTGTTATAAACATTGAACAGCGAGAAATAACAAATTTATCAATAACTACTAACTCGGCGATCGAATCGATCGATGATAGAGGAGTGGGGGGAGACAGCTAAGCGAGAGCGTTCAGTCAGTCAGTCAGTCAGTCGGGACGGCGGAGTCGGCAGGGGCGGACGCGTTGCGGTAACGAGGGTGCCAGGAGGTCCTTGGAGACCAGGGTTGGACCAGGAGTGACCAGAGGTTCCCTGGTGAGTTTTAATTCAAATATTCTTGTTGCTTTGTCTACTTTCAACTGTTTTCACTGAATAATCATTATCAATGTTCTTATTGCTCTTATTCTCCAATATTCTTATTGCAATTTCCATCGGAGAAGAAACTTTCACAGTTCAGTGTTCGATACATATTTATATTTCTGATGTTGGACTTGTGTTTTTCTTCCTGCTTCTGTTTGTCAAATTCGCACTTTTGCCTATCTAATTTCTCGATAATTACTCGACGTACTTGCGTAACTTGGTAGTTCGGTGTTGTACGAAAGGGAGCCAGAAGGAATATCGCATTCGTTCTGACTCCCTCTCCGGGTCTCTTGTGCAGCAACCTCCTCGTGGTGAGACCTGGGCAATCGACATTATCCTCTATTCGTAAGAACTTCAAGTATCTCACGAATAAAGGATAATGCCGAGCTAATAGCTGCACGTGTACAATTTTTGATAGAGTTTAATAAAACTTGCAAAATGTAAAAACATATTTCATTACATTCAATATGAATTTACTTCCAACTAGCTTGCAGTCGGCCAAGGGTACATCGATGCTTTATTCGTTTACCCTTGGCCCACATCTAGTTCGCTATTTCGAAGAACTTGTTCAGTTAGTGAACATTCCCATTTTAATTTCTGATTTCCTAAATGTTCACATCGGAACTTTCAGAAGTTCCTCTTCGAAAAATTTTCACATCTTGATGAAAATTGGTATTCCTCCGATCGGAGTTCCCTCAGGGGCTCACTCACGGATGGGGACCGTGAGTGAGTACGGGGAGTCGCGTCCCTGGGGCTACCCGAATCGCCTATAGGTCGGTCGAGTCGCACTCGTGTGCGGGTTTGGTTTGGCTCTCATGAGCTCGTTTTCTGGTTCGCTCACGTGAGCTCTTTTTCTGGTTTACTCTCGAGAGCTCGTTTTCTGGTTTTGTTCTGGTTGTTATGTTGGAATTCGTATTTGTGTTGCGTCTAAATACGATTAGTCTGTTTCAGTTACGCTACAACAGCCAACGTCTTTCATCATCAACGAAGAGGACAAACCAAGAAGAGGAGGACACACACCATAGAAGACAGCAGCCTGTAGTTAAGTTGCGTTATTGAATAAGAATTTATTGTATGCGATAGTTATTAAGATTATATATCGTCGTTGTAAACACGTCGAGTAATTATCGCCGTAAATTCACTTTGTTCGTTTTTTTTTTTACTCCGACACAGTCTTCTACTGTGTCGGACGCCTTTGCTCGCAAGTAGTATGTACCAGATTTATTGTGGTACGGGAGTTCGCGGTAGTTTATATTAATGGGGGGGTCGAGACGCGTTGTGTCCGCTCTTTACCACTCATCGGTAAAATTTTTCCACCCATGTCCGTCACTGGCGGCAGGTGGTTGATGCAGTTGGTATCGGTGTCGGAACTCCTCTCGACCATTGCTCGCGTCACCCTCAAACCAGAGCCTTCTGCTCTGGTTTGCTTAGTTTTTCTTTTTGAAAGAATCAGAACCTTCTGCTCTGGTTTGTTTATTTTTCTCTATTGTTGAAAGAATCAGAGCCTTCTGCCTGATTCGCTTTTTGTCCCCCGTGAATCGGGGACTTCTTCTCCGATTCACACCCTTTTGCTCCGCGATAATTACTCGACGTACTTGCGTAACTAAGTATAAGTTCGGCGTTGTAAGAAAGGGAGCCAGAAGGAATATCTCATTCGTTCTGACTCCCTTTCCGGGTCTCTTGTACAGCAACCTCCTCGTGGTGAGACCTGGGCAATCGACATTATCCTCTATTCGTAAGAACTTACAGTATCTTACGAATAAAGGGTAATGTCGAGCTAATAGCTGTACGTTTACAATTTTTGATAACAATATGTAATAAAGTTTAAAACTTACAAATAATGATTCATATTGCATTACATTGGATCTGAATTTACTTTCTGCTAGCTCACTGTCGGCCAAGGGTACATCAATGCTTTTTTGGTTTACCATTGGCCACCTTCAGTTCGTTATTTCGAAGTACTTGTTCAGTCAGTGAACAAGACAATTTAAATTTCTGATTTTCCAAGTGTTCACTTTGGAACTTTAATAACTTCTTCTTGGAAGAATTTTCATATATTTTTTTTGAAAATTGTTATTGCTCTGATCGGAGTTCCCTCAGGGGCTCACTCACGGAGGAGGCCGTGAGTGAGTACGGGGAGTCGCGTCCCTGGGGCTACCCGAATCGCCTATAGGTCGGTCAGGTCGCACTCTTGTGCGGGGTTGGTGTGCTCTCATGAGCTCTTTTTCTGATTTGCTCACGATAGCTCGTTTTCTGGTTTGCTCACGAGAGCTCGTTTTCTGGTTTGCTCACGAGAGCTCTTTTTCTGGTTTGCTCACGAGAGCTCTTTTTCTGGTTTGCTCACGAGAGCTTTTTTTCTGGTTTGTTCTCGTCAGCTGGTTGTTCGTTTGGTCTCGTGTGAGGATTGTTGTTTTGTCTCGGTGGTCATGCTGGTATTCGTACTCATGTGCGAGATTTTGTGTTGGGTCTAAATACGATTTGTCTGTTTCAGTTAGTATACAACAGCCGGACATCTTTAATCGTCGACGAAGAGGACAAACCAAGAAGAGGAGGACACACACCATAGAAGACAGCAGCCTGTAGTTAAGTTGCGTTATTGAATAAGAATTTATTGTATGCGATAGTTATTAAGATTATATATCGTCGTTGTAAACACGTCGAGTAATTATCGCCGTAAATTCACTTTGTTCGTTTTTTTTTTTACTCCGACACAGTCTTCTACTGTGTCGGACGCCTTTGCTCGCAAGTAGTATGTACCAGATTTATTGTGGTACGGGAGTTCGCGGTAGTTTATATTAATGGGGGGGTCGAGACGCGTTGTGTCCGCTCTTTACCACTCATCGGTAAAATTTTTCCACCCATGTCCGTCACTGGCGGCAGGTGGTTGATGCAGTTGGTATCGGTGTCGGAACTCCTCTCGACCATTGCTCGCGTCACCCTCAAACCAGAGCCTTCTGCTCTGGTTTGCTTAGTTTTTCTTTTTGAAAGAATCAGAACCTTCTGCTCTGGTTTGTTTATTTTTCTCTATTGTTGAAAGAATCAGAGCCTTCTGCCTGATTCGCTTTTTGTCCCCCGTGAATCGGGGACTTCTTCTCCGATTCACACCCTTTTGCTCCGCGATAATTACTCGACGTACTTGCGTAACTAAGTATAAGTTCGGCGTTGTAAGAAAGGGAGCCAGAAGGAATATCTCATTCGTTCTGACTCCCTTTCCGGGTCTCTTGTACAGCAACCTCCTCGTGGTGAGACCTGGGCAATCGACATTATCCTCTATTCGTAAGAACTTACAGTATCTTACGAATAAAGGGTAATGTCGAGCTAATAGCTGTACGTTTACAATTTTTGATAACAATATGTAATAAAGTTTAAAACTTACAAATAATGATTCATATTGCATTACATTGAATCTGAATTTACTTTCTGCTAGCTCACTGTCGGCCAAGGGTACATCAATGCTTTTTTGGTTTACCATTGGCCACCTTCAGTTCGTTATTTCGAAGTACTTGTTCAGTCAGTGAACAAGACAATTTAAATTTCTGATTTTCCAAGTGTTCACTTTGGAACTTTAATAACTTCTTCTTGGAAGAATTTTCATATATTTTTGAAAATTGTTATTGCTCTGATCGGAGTTCCCTCAGGGGCTCACTCACGGAGGGGACCGTGAGTGAGTACGGGGAGTCGCGTCCCTGGGGCTACCCGAATCGCCTATAGGTCGGTCAGGTCGCACTCTTGTGCGGGGTTGGTGTGCTCTCATGAGCTCTTTTTCTGATTTGCTCACGATAGCTCGTTTTCTGGTTTGCTCACGAGAGCTCGTTTTCTGGTTTGCTCACGAAAGCTCTTTTTCTGGTTTGTTCTCGTCAGCTGGTTGTTCGTTTGGTCTCGTGTGAGGATTGTTGTTTTGTCTCGGTGGTCATGTTGGAATTCGCACTCGTGTGCGGGATTTTGTGTTGGGTCTAAATACGATTAGTCTGTTTCAGTTAGTATACAACAGCCGGACATCTTTAATCGTCGACGAAGAGGACAAACCAAGAAGAGGAGGACACACACCATAGAAGACAGCAGCCTGTAGTTAAGTTGCGTTATTGAATAAGAATTTATTGTGTGCGATAGTTATTAAGATTATATATCGTCGTTGTAAACACGTCGAGTAATTATCGCCGTAAATTCACTTTGTTCGTTTTTTTTTTACTCCGACACAGTCTTCTACTGTGTCGGACGCCTTTGCTCGCAAGTAGTATGTACCAGATTTATTGTGGTACGGGAGTTCGCGGTAGTTTATATTAATGGGGGGGGTCGAGACGCGTTGTGTCCGCTCTTTACCACTCATCGGTAAAATTTTTCCACCCATGTCCGTCATTGGCGGCAGGTGGTTGATGCAGTTGGTATCGGTGTCGGAACTCCTCTCGACCATTGCTCGCGTCACCCTCAAACCAGAGCCTTCTGCTCTGGTTTGCTTAGTTTTTCTTTTTGAAAGAATCAGAGCCTTCTGCCTGATTCGCTTTTTGTCCCCCGTGAATCGGGGACTTCTTCTCCGATTCACACCCATTGCTCCGCGATAATTACTCGACGTACTTGCGTAACTAAGTATAAGTTCGGCGTGTTAAGAAAGGGAGCCAGAAGGAATATCGCATTCGTTCTGACTCCCTTTCCGGGTCTCTTGTGCAGCAACCTCCTCGTGGTGAGACCTGGGCAATCGGCATTATCCTTTATTCTTAAGAACTTTCAGTATCTTACGAATAAAGGATAATGTCGAGCTAATAGCTGCACACTTTGAATTATCGCTAATATTGCATACAAGAGTGTAAATTAATATCCACGATTATTTCAAACCTATTCCCTTCCATGACATTTTGCAAGGGCACGCTTCATCAGAACAAAATATATTATTCAAGCTTATTCATTTAGTTTTTTTATTAATGCGCCTGTCAATTATTACTACATGTTACATGCTCCGCCATATTTCAAAGGATGTTTTGGAACTATTTTAATACTATTCTTGTCGCTGGTGGACCTTTTACCGATGTGGTCTTTTAGATGACTGTAATTTCCACGTTATCACCGCGCCCATTTCGCCCATTTACCGTCCCGCGGAATAGCATGGGCGCTGGCAGTCTTCAACAGTATCCCGTCGGTGCGGTGGTTCAACAGTGTCTGGTTAGTTACCGACATTCTACTGTCGGTATAATCATTGACATGTTTCACTTTCCAGCTCTATTTTATCTCTTTCGTACCATTACCATCTCTGGACCGAAGTTTTCGTTATTAATCTAGGTTTTGCAACCAGACGTCAAGCATTCAGTCGTGTACGATACTGTACACAGAGTATAAAATTCAAGAACGTTGCAAAAGTTACAGCATTCGGGTAAAATCATTTCAGCACATCAGTGCCGAAACCTTTTAGTCGTGTGACACGATGATGGATTGAGTCCTGATATTTGTTTCGTGGATGTCGTACACAAAACGTTCGCTCGCAAGTAGATTGACTAGATTAAGTAGCTAACATATGAATAACTGACACATTTGTAGCACGCATACTTGGCTTTGATCGATCTAAAAACTATTATCAATGATTCTTTTCTTTGGTGGATCTTCACATGAAAATATTCAATTCTTGATTTACATTGATACCCAAACTATAAAAGCAATGTGTATATCTGGCGTGTTTAGTCAACGGTACGTCCGGTGTTAACAGATTGCAATGATTCAATTACATAATTATTGATTATACAAATTACAAAGTGGGTTTCGATCATTCGAATGGGAATAAGTGCAAAGCATAATTTCCAGAGAAATTTTTCAAAATATTAGATTAACGAGTTCCAGTTACCTCGCCGATGGAGTGTATGCACACGATGTCGTGTGTGTTCCGTGTAAAGAATAGGGGTAATTAACTGGGTAAAACAAACGCTGAATGCTATTAACCCTAATACAAATAGCCGGATAATTACCTGCCGGTTTAGAATGTTCAACGTATATGTTGACAGCAGTTCTTTGATAGCGAGTAGCTCAATAATTGATGGCTAGTCTTTTATGCCACCCGCGATGCATGTGTATTTACCAAAAAGTATTAACAAACCTATAATATAAAACATACGCGTACACACTTACACAGAAATGAAATATAATTAACCCTGGAAAAACTTAGTCTCGGAGGTGAGGCTCAACATATTTTCAGTCTTTCAGCTATTTACGATATAATTATTACAGTGAGGATCATTAAGCGAGAAATAAAATTTGTCTGCATCAATTACAAGGAAAGAAATTGAATCCTTCTCTTAATAATTTTAATAGGTTGTAAATAATTTACCAGTAACACTAAATTCATCTAACGTTCCTTCTATTGTATATCTTGTGCTTTACCTACTAATTTTTGTCACGGATACATAAAACTTACTGTCTGATAATTATTAAGAAAAAATTGTTCCGAACTGGTACCAATCAGGGAGCAGTCTCTTAATGTACATTTGAACTGATAGGAAAATTGTTCGTAAAAAAAATCGGAAAGGAATTCGCGGTGCAATGTGCTAATATTTTGGGGACTCATAGCCATTATCTCAGTTTCTCCAGGGTTAATGGAATAAGTTCGATTCACTTACCCCGGACTGCACCGCATAGTAATTCTTTTGCTGGTTCTTCCAGCAGTTGAGTACGTGGGAGGAGGTAGCGTCCTCTGACAGCTGGAACGAATTTTCCGGTCTAGTATCCGGTCTTCTGGTCGTGGGTGGATCAGGCCAACGATCGAGGTTGCTCCAGTAGGTTCCCTTGCGTTTCACAGAATAGTATCGGTACACCACGATAGTGACAGCGACCACCAAGGCCAACCCTGTGCCGGCAGCTGCCCCGAAGATCGCCGAGGAAACCATTCCTCCTCGACTTCTTCTATTCTGTCACTGTCGGTGCTGGTTAACTTCTGCCCCGCGGTGTCTGAAAAAAAGCCACCGATCCATTAGAAAGGGGAAAGAAACGCAAGAAGCCTCGATTAGATTAGGTTGCTTCCGCTTATTTCCTCTCGGGAAATTAGCCGGAGTTATGGTCGCTAAAAGCTAGCCTGTAGAAAACGCGACTGCGCTAAATGTGATTCGTTGTTCGATCATATTCGAACACTGTTGTCTTTTCTGTTACGATTCCGCTTAATCAGAGATGATTGAATGGTGTCTGCAGATAAATTCTGGGAAAGGGTAGTTGAGGGAGGTTGTTGTTCAATGATCGTTATTCTGTGTAAACTGTGTAAAATGTAAGTGAGAATAAATAAAAAGAAAATCATTAAAGAAATAATATAATAATAAATTCTTCTCTTATTTTTCTTTTTAACAGTTTCATAATAGCTTACAACAATTTGGGGGGATTTGTACGAGGATCCAATTTTGAAAATTTATTATATCACTATTCAAAATTCAATTCACTTAATTTAATTAGTGTATTAAATATGAATAAATTTAATACTGTAAGAATATTTGTTGGGTAATGATACAGTAATTTTTCGAGTTTTAAAGGTTAACTTCGTAGGATGACTAGATTCTTGATCAATCCCCATTTTCGTTCATCATGAGTTTCGCATGTTTAAAATGAAAAATCTCATCTAAAATGGAGAGATTCTAAGTTGGAAGAAATGTTCGATTTTCGAATGACAACCAAAGAGTTAATAAGTTCGCTATGTTCTTCAATATTTCGTGCTGATGTTTTATCGGGTAATGTACTGTTGGCAAGTAACAATAACGAAGCGTCTGCAGATACCGCTGGAATTCCTAGGCGCTGAAACGGGTTGCTATTGAATTTTGACATGCATCGTGCAATTTCTCGGGAAAGTAAGACCGGCTCCCTTTATCCCTTGCGAATCCAACAGAGCCCATTGAAATTCGAACGTCTCTGGATTTGTGTGATTGGCAGTTCGTCGCGGATTAATCTATTCAGTTGCTATGGCAATCGCTCACACGTGATTTTCATTCTCTGCCGAGGCAATAGGCGTGACCATAAAAAACGGGTACGAGAGCTATCTTCCCGTTGACGAACGAACATAAACGTGCGAATTGTTAGAAACACGAATAGAGAGAACCCAACAACCATACTCGTTCCTTCTCCCATTGATTAAACGATGAACAGGGAAAGGGTGTTATCATCCGATCCCTCGGAAGGTCAACCGTTAATGGACCTTTTGATATTAACCCTTCAGTGGCCACTAAAACCAGAAAATATAGTGGGGAGATTGTTCTCTTCTTATATGACTCATATTCACGTTATGTTCGTGTTATATAAATGTCACTTAAATAGTATTACTTGTACTTATATTGTGTTCATATTTTAAGTAGTATAAAAATCATAGTATGTAAACATTTTTATAAATATTATGAATAGACACCAGAACTATCGAGTCCTAAACTTATACTAATAACAGGATTGAATTTATCCGTATTTCAAAAAATTTATAGAACTTTACGAGTTGTAAAAAAAATCTGAAATCCGTCATTTTGACGGGCTCGGTAGTGCTAGTGGACACACTGTGAACTAAACATGAAGAAGGCTTATGTCTGAAATGCATTTATTTATACTTCAGACGTTGCAGTACTATTTTAGACAAATATGATCGAAGAATTATTAATATTGTAGAATATTTAATTTCAGAATATTCAGAAATATAGACACACGAGATAACTGCGAGCATAAACGAAACATCATGAAGGATATCTCTCGCGGTCCAGTTATTGGACAATGTCACACAACGTATGTATGTGGCTGCTATTGTTTATTTGGTCATCTGTAAGAATACGAGGTTCAGCATCGCAGGAACTTTATTTCACAACTACAAACCTGACATCCCTAGGATTCTTTGTTTTATGGGTGTGTGCAGGCGTGGGCGTACCCGCCATTGCATTCGAGGAAATACTCCTGCCTACTAATTTCCAGTGAATCTGCATCATACGATACATCGTGAAAGTAATCTTTACGTGTAATCTTTACTACCAAATATTTGCTGCTATTTAAAAAAAAAATTAATCTTGCAATTGTACACTATTTCTACAAATTATAGAAAAAATTATCAAAATTTTGGTGCACAGTTATTTAAAAATACTTTCAAGTACATAGTTCGAGACTTCAATTTTTGAACGCTTGAAAAAAATGAAGGATATTTCATATTTGGAATTAGTTTATAGCGAGGCAGAGGAAATGGATCCAGTTCAGTCATTTATATTCAAAATCGACACGAAATTCTAAATCGGTACGCATATTGCACACTTTTATCAATTTTATCCGTCCTTCATAACAAATTTAATAGTATCCCCGTTCAAGAGCTGATGGTTTTCATTATTCAATTGAATTCTATCCCTTGACATACGAACGTTTTCTACAATTGAATTTTCGTCGAAAACAAGATTTGTCCATCATCCAAAATTGTACTTTGGAACTGATCCTGTCAGCTTTCAATTACGCGGTCGATTACGTAGGTATCGAACCGGACTGGTCAATGCGAACTGGTCACCGACGACAGGTTTACACGAGATTCGATCCTGTGAGCGAAAACGGGGATAAAGTGCAATTTATGTTGTCTTAAAAGGGCACTACCATTGGGAGTTGTCCATTTTGAACAATTTATGAGATCAATTTTTGCATGGATATAGGGTTTTGAAATTTTTTGTGTATGTTCGTTCATGTTTCAAGGTAATGCAGTAGAATTTTTGTGCAACTATCTTCACTATTACATAAATTATTATATGCTCTCTACGGTGTAACATTTTAAAAAGAAAAGGTGATTAAATCTGTACGTGGTTATTTTAAAAATAAAATTTGTATGGTTCTGAAGTTTAGAACGAATCTTTGCAGCACTAAAACTTTTAAATTAAATAAAAACGTAACCCTCGAGGATTGAAAGTTTATTCGTGACCACAATCAAGGCCAATTAATCTCGCCATTTGCATAACTGTACTCGTAGTCTGTTTTATAGGTCAATGTCGACGGGATTAAAAATTCCAGCGAATGTTCCGCTTCCACCAAAAATGCAAACAAATCTGATGGACTAAATAGATCCTTAAACTTCGAATCAACCAACTTTTGCCATTCGATATAAACTAATTAAATGCAAACTTTTACATCACGATCTCCAACAGAAACGCAATAATTAAGAAAAACATAACGTGATCTTCTCTTTTTGCAACTGTAAAATGATTTTTTAGCAAGCTTCTGGAAATCCTTCTTCCTATACTTCTTAAAATGTTCGCGGTTGCTATACTTCCGTTTACATTATCTAAAGTGTCAGCGAAACGAGAATGCGATCCGTTCGTTTGAATAAAACGATACGATTTCGAGCATATAGCACGAACGACAGAACGAGAGAATTATTTCTAGTAATTTCACAATCGAGGTCGAATCGATTATACGTTCGAATCGTTTCGAAAACGTGTTCTACAAGGCAACAACGAAAAGCCTGAGTAACGGTGACTGGACTGCAAGAATTAGAGAAGTCGGGTGGACTTATATTGAAAGTAGCTCGAATCGCCTCTTGAATTCCGTAATGCTATTCACCAACTTCTATCAACAAGAGCAATTTATGCCTGTGCTGAATGCTCGTGTCCGCGAAATAAAATTATTGAATAAATTCTTGGCATTGCAATTTTTTTCCCTTCAAACTTTGGGATTCTGTTCGGAAGATGAAACTGAAATGCTTCGTGTGAATTTACTGAGTTTTGTATGTGAGAATAAAATGTTTGAAGGATGTATGAAGGATGTTCGAAAACGTTCGAACACGTTTTGAGATGTTTGAGGATGAACGCCGATATAAGATGATAGCTTCAGAACTTCTGAAGTCTATTTCCAAAGTTACAAATATGTAATTTAATTATGTACAGACCAAAGGATCAGTACTGCAATATAAAAACTAAGTTAAACATCACGTGATGAAACCAGAAAATTTTAACTTTTTTTATATATAATTCTGTAGATTTGGACGAGAAAATGCCGAAAACCTAAATTTTAATCTTAGATATCCGCTGGTTCAAAAGTTATGTGTGTTTAGAGTTTGGCGATTTTCACCGTTTTTTACAACTATGGGCGCTGCCATGTTACTGTTTGATGGCAGTTGGTTCCAGAATAAAGGGTACATATCAAAGATACCGCTCTACATTATCAACATCAACGCATGCTTGTGATGCCACCTAGCGACTGCACTCATTAGACGACGCGCGACGTTCACTACTTACCAACATAGCGGCGGCCTTACCTGTCAAAAACAGCGAAAATCAATGAACTTTAAACACGTGTAACTTTTGAACCAGTGGATTCCTAAGATCAAGACTTGGATTTTCGGTATTGTCTGGTCAAAATCTGCAGGATTAAATACAAAAAATTAATAATCTCTTGTTTCCTCGGGTCAAGTTCAGCCAAACACTGCATTAAATTGCGAGATACAGGAGCTACACAAACATATATTTCTTTTCTTCATAATTATAATGAAAATAATTCAACAGTATTTTTAAATTCATTAAATTTTCTACTGTTTTCCATTTGATCCAGAGCCTAATGATAACGAATTTAGTTGCGAATCAATAAGAGATAGTAGTTTCTTTTAATTGGCTCACGAATGATAGACATTGGCATTAAAAACATTGATCAGTCGACTCTTGGCTGGTTGTATATTAAAATCTGACTTCCTCTGTACGTTGTCTAATATTTTAATGACAGACGTGAAATTTTTATGATGTCTGAATAATGTGGCCGCTTGCGACTGACAGAACATCGGGGAAGCGTTGAATAATGGAATAACAAACGTCGGTCGATTTAGTATTATTCGAGGAAGACGCGAGCTTTATTATCCCTCAAAGTTTCACCGTCCAGTAAACTCCTTCGAACACCGCGATAACACTCTGCCAGCTCGTGAAATCCTCTTATCTTCGTATCTCTCGATCACTATCCCTCCTGCTCGAGAGTTTTCTTATCCTACATTCGGTTTTTCAGTCACGCAACGTTTCGATCCTTCTTATCAAGCCGCCCCCGGAGTGCAGAGTTTTGTTGTGCGTGGCAACACGTCAGTTTCGTAATTATATTCACCGGTGACACGTCCGCGGCATACTAATTTCCATCGACGACGGGTAATCTTGGTATCTTCGTCCCGGAGAAATTCGTCGAAACTATCTCTACCTTTCGTCGACAGCTCGCACGAATTGCAGCAGACACGTTCTGTGAATACGTGTTGGCGGAAATTTGATATTGAAAGCAATGTGTTTCTTATCTTCAGCTTGCGCGTGTACGATTCAGCTGAGAGGGTGGATCATCATCCGAGTTCAATTTAAACTTTGTTGCATTAATTGATCAGTTGCGTGCAACATGTTTGTGACACTTTTGCTGATTAAAATGACACCAAACATGACATAGTTCGCAACATATTCGAACAGTCATACTTGTCTGATTACTTCGGATAATTGATGTATCGTGAATTACAAATTGTGTTGTGTTTGATGTCATTTTAATCTGGCAAATGTCAGGAATAAGCTCAAAGTTTCATAAAAAAATAATTAAAGGCAACAAAGTTTTACCATAGGATCAGTAGTCTCTCATATTGAACATCTTTCCACATTTTCAAATACGAAATTGCCGAACCAGAAATATGCAATGAGTGTTCACACTTATGAAATATACAGCCGGATGTTTAACGATGTCCACGTCTCATTCGGATTCTAATGAAAGAAACTTCAGAACTAACGAAGCAAATTTTCCTCCGAATTTAACCTGAAAATCATTAATGAAATTTTACTATACCCTATGATACGCTGAAGCTGCCCCAGTGAATATGGCACGCTTCATACGTGGTACAAACGCTGTAACGAGCTCGTCTAAGCGATACAGACGCCCCTAACGCAAAACTAAACGGCAGACTTAGTTAGCGTACTCCTTTTTATGCAAACTATTCCCTCATGAAGCGAAGGCAATGAAACATAATTGAGTCCATCAAAACTTGCCTCCGTTCGATTAAACTGTTCTCCGAGTTCATCTCTTGTACAGAGGTTGCATAGGAGGTCACCGCGGAACTTGGACTCTATGGGATAAATGAAGTTCAAGGAAATTTTGAAAGTGCGAGCCCGAGTGCAAGCTTAAGTGACACGTACTCGTGTGTGTCGCCTTTGGGTGATGCTTGGCACCTTTGCGATATGAAATTTCACACGTGACATTTGTTTATCAAATATGAAACACTGTCGACCATTAGTCTGGACACAGTTAGAAACTTGAAGCCTCCATGCATGATGTACCGGGAAGCTGAAAATCCACTTTTCCTCCAAAATCTCAATACTTTCAAACATTTCCAGAGAGATCGGCGGCGCGGCGTTAGACTTTCCGTTTGGGCCCGCTAGTCCTCAATGGGTCCTCAACGGGTTTGGTGTGGGCCTGAAGGGAGCGGCAAGCAAAACGGGCTGGGTGCTTAACGTGTTAAACGTTTGGGCAAAGTTTGTTTACGTGTCACTGAGTGGCACCGTATAAGTAGTATAAAGTTTGATTTCATTAATAAAGCTGAGAATATCCCATTACGTAAGCATTCACAGTGAATTTATATTTTTTATCCTTTCTTACAATTCTGAAATTGTCTCGGGAAGGGCTGCAAACGTAGAAGTTCAGAAATATGTGGTTCTACTTTAATATTTCTTATTTTGAAATATGGAAACATTTCTTCCTATCTCAAAACATGGAGAAGTTATTCAGGTGGGTTGCCTTAGGTGACTCACCCTATATACACTCCTAATCTCCTCAACCTCCTCCTACACTCCACAGGAGTTTAGTGATGATGATCCAGGAGTAGGGACAGAAGTTGTCTGTGGCTTGTCATATAGCAGAAGTAGCAAATACTACGGGCCCCTTTTGTTTGTAATAGTTGTGTTTTATTTTGTTATTATACAAAACCTAGAGCCCCCTGGTAACATTTGCTACAGCCCTCCGCGCTTGCTTAATCCGCCTCTGGTCCAGTTCTGAGGTATAGCGATTAGTATTTACCGACAATGACATTCAAGATGTACCATAGATTTTTCCGATCACGACATGCTTTCCGCTTCAACGCTTTTTCAAAGCGAAGACAATATCGAGGAAAGTAGGTTAGTATGAAAAGGCGAGATGCGCACTCAGGGGATTAAATAAAACGATCGACTCTGATATTGCCAGTGGATAAAATATGCAAACGGAGTGTATCATAACAAATCTTGAAAAAATAACTTCAACTAACTTGGACATTATTAATATGTTAAAGAATCATTCATTAGCTTCTTTGATCGACGAAGTGAATATTTCGTTGAAAGAATAATTTATCGACTCGGGCATTGTTAATATGCTAAAAGACATTGTCCAATTTTTTTTCGCAAAAGAATCGAGTCCTTCGTTAAAGGAATAAGAAGATTTAAGTCAACTGAGGTTGAATCTATAGAACTATTGTTTCTGTAAGTACTGAGCATGTCTCTCCTAAATGAACAGCAAGTTTCCTTCTTTTTGTATCTAAAGGTCCCGGTACCGTTCAAGCACTTCGAAGATATCGTTAAGGAATCTATAAAATCTTGTTGGGTGCTCGTTATAAAACTTTTATTCCATTTCGAGTTACGATCGCTGCGCTGGAGATAGATAAAAGCAATCGTTATCCTTTCGTTCAGAAACGATTCCCTGTAGTCTGTTGTGTTAGTAGCCTTTCAAAGAACACGCTAGTATACTATGTTTGCCGAAGAAACGTTTACAGATCTAGTATCCATAACATTCCCACCGTACGTCGATTTTTATTGCCCCATAAGAATGCCATAAGAATTTCACTCTGCATCCTTTTTTAGCTGGCAACACTTCGACATTTTTCAGGAGATAAAACTTTCGAACTCGTTCAGTCCAGAGGATCCACAATTGATTTGTATGCGAACTAAAAACCTTCCCAATAGTAAAACCTTTAATCAGTCGAACACAATATAATAATTAGACTGTGGATTTTATGCGTTTATGATAAAAATAAGTAGATTAAATATAAACAATAACTTCCCTATAAATCGGGAAGTTAAAAAATGCAAAAATGCTGGTATGTTATTGTGATCTGTTTGCAATTGTTCAGCAAACAAAAAATTGTCCACGTAGTTTGTCTGTGTTTTGTGATTAATATATATATATATATATATATATATATATATATATATATATATATATGTTTTATACTACTATTTACATTATTTGAAACCACTTAAAATTAACAAGAGAATAAATTAATTTGTATGCAATTTCCTGTGCTTGTAATTGATGCAGACAATTGTATTTCACACGAAAGTTTTTTTTTACTTTTTCCGCGACAGTTCTCTACCCTGGTTTTCCTATAAAAGACTGAAAAGGTGTTTTACTACTACGGTCAACAGGATCACTATCACTTAACATAATTTCTGACGGCAAGTGTAGATGTAATTCAAGTGACGAAACCTTAAACCACATCATCTGGCAGTGCGAAATGTAATAACTATATGTAATAACTATAATTAAATGTAATAATAATGTGAATCTTTATGTAAAATGGGCTACCAATTGCCCTTAAATATCGACATGATTATAGTGGAACCTAATATTAAGATTTGCATTTATATCCATCCCCATTTCAAAGATTGTAAGTTATCTATTTAAATGATATCTTATACCACCTTGTAACCTTATAACACCTTGTAACACCAAATTGTAAATAGAAATTGACATTTAAATTTAAAATGGCCTTTTTAGGATCTGAAGAGGTTTAATAAAAGCAAGTGTTTTCGCAGTTTGTGTAGCGGAATTCGCTTGAGTGATGATAACTTTATGATCAATGTTTACATTGAGCGGAAGCCGAGCCTAGTCACGTCGGGTATCCACCCACGTAATCGTCCCCGTTCGTAGGCAATCGACAGCACCTGGGCAAACAACCGCTCAGCTAATGACACGTCTGTGTTGCCAAGCTGCATTAATTGATTTAGCATTTACGTGAAACAATTTCACGTAGCCGTGGCTTCCTAGACAGGTTCAATAGTTACCGAAACGGAGGTTAATTCGATTTTTCGCCCGATTGTGATCAATAATCGTCTTCATTAAGTCCTATTCGACTGCCACCGCGGTTCTGTGTAGCACAACCGACACTGATACGTGATCCTTTCATCTAATTAATGTATTGTTCGTTGCAGCTTGTTCGGTGCATCGTCCCGTTCAGATTGGGTTCGCTGGTAACATCAGAAGAAGAGAGGCAAGACCTTTTTGTTTCTAATGATTTTTTAATGAAACCTTATACCAACATATTCTTGATATTCTTCTTATTCAAATGAGTCCAAACACGATACAATTTCGACCATATTTACTCGTGTAATTCCCAATACAGTAAAATCTCGGTTATCCGAGCTAACCACTGGGGCATGAGCGTCTAAGTAATACAGTAAATCTTCTATAGTCGCAAGAGCTTCGAGGAGGTTCGTTTGCACAGCTCATTGACAGACAATATTTTTTTGAGCTTTAAAGACCGAGCAGACTCTCCGCGTCTCTTTCTTTCCCATACGTTGTCCTTCCTTGCGTCTGAAATTTTCACTGTCAATTAAACTACTAAATACAGTTGAAATTATATCGTGTTTAGCGTCATTTTAATCAGAAAAATGCCACAAATAAGTTGGCGAAAGTCCTATAAAAAAATTATAATAAACAAAGAAATTTTGTAATTGGATTAGTAGCTCACACTGATATACGATTTTGCGACTATAGAAGAAACACTGTAGTGCGGATACCTAATTATGTACTAATTTGTATAACGAATTGCTTTAGAACAAATTCTTTATACATGAAATTCGCATGTATTTGAACAATGAAAAGCTCGGTCATCATTGGTTTGGATAATGGAGGTTATACTGATATCACTCCGAATGATACCGTGTGTGGTATCATTTAAATCAGTAAAACGTCACGAGTATATTGGTAAACGTTACATAGGAAAAATAATTATAAACAACAAAGGTTTTGTCATTAGATTAATATTAGTGGGAGCCAAGCAGTTAGGTTCATTACCTGAACGATTCGTCCTCGTGCTATCGACAGGAAGGGTCAGCCTCGTGCCGCAGACAAGTATAACAAACAAGATCATGTAATGGAAGAAAGAAAAGGCTGGTACCGGGTTTCGCAATCGTGCAAATTGACTCACTGACAAACGAACATGGTCGGAACGGGCTTGCTCGCGCGCAATCAAATGAGGAGAAAGTTCGAAAGCTTCGAAGCTTCGTAAATCTGGTGATCGTAATTGGCTACCTGCAGGTTGAAATTAGAAGTTAGAGCTGTCACTTAACATTATTAGCCACGGGGCAGACATAGAGAAAGGGAGAGTTCAGCTATCATTGGCTAAGATCGCGATTCATTGAGAATGCGCAAAACACCGAGTTAATTGAAAGAAAAGGAACAACAGGACACCTGGGCTCGTTAATATTATTCTGCCGTGTTTTGTGCTTCAAGGGTTGCATAAAATGCTGCATTTTATTTCCTACGATAAAAGGACCTGACACGTTCGAAGTACAGTTTGTTATATAAATAGACTATTTATGTTCATGGGAACACTACTTTTTTCGTGTAATTTATAGAAGTTTGTATTAAACAGGAATTAACGTTTTGTTTCGGCAATAGTGGTATACATTGGCGAATTGCCATTGTCACTAAATTTCAACAACATTCAGAAGGGACAGTTGCATAATGTAGTTTCCAATTTTTATTCTACAACTCAACTAAGCTTGGATTAAATTAGTTCACTCTATCAAAGCCTGGTTTCAACGCTTCCAGCGAACATCTTCAGCATCCTTAGCAGCTAAATCAAAGTACAGCACGTTTCATCGATCCCTATTAAAGTAGGAATAAAATAATTTGATGAACCTTGGTCCGTTTTCTTAAATTAATAGCCAATTTAGCTGATGTCTTATAGTTTTATCGGTACAAAGAGGCATTTATTTTTATTTAGACAAAAACTCACAATATTACGACACTTCGACCGAGTGCTCCAGTAATACGAGCGTCTCAGATATTACTAGAAGCGTTACCATAGTGAAATATGTCAGGAGTATGAAAACGATATTTCATTCGAGTTTCCTTTTTTACCCGCGAAAACGTTGAATAGAAAGCCATCAAAACTTCGCTTAGATTCTTTCCATCTAGAGTAGTTTAACTTCGCGGAACCTATTTGCGAGTTATTCTGTTGAAATTCTTCTTGTTTCGCGGAGGAGAGATTTATGCACCAGTTGACAACAAATTAACTGCAATTATGGACATCAAACGATTAAAGCACGTTTGCGACGAAATAAACCGAATAAATTCTTCGACGTTGTCGTCGCGGCAGAGCTTTTACGTTTAATTACTGCTTTAATGTGAAATATACGGCACGTTCCCGTGAATTTATTCCAAATCCGCGCCTTGAGTGTACATGCTCGAATAACATCGCAGATATTGGGTCTCGCGTGTATCCGGCACATAGAAATCTGGTAATGCCGTTGTTGTGCTACGTGCACACCTCCGAAACGGAATAATTCGCTATAATATTGCCACCGGAGGTGCTGCACGTGGTGCATAAGTTGCGACACGCTTGAAATGTATCGCATTAAATAATCGTCGGTTGTTGCAACTTTGTTTGACGATTGTGAACGGACTCGATTTAAAGTCAACCACGGAAATAATTTGACTAGCAAAGTTGCGGATTAATATTAACACAGTATACAATATGTATACTTTCCATATTTTTTTCCACGGTTTCATAATGTTCGATAATGGACAGGTAATTCCCGTTCATTATTTCGATTTCACCCAGCAGTCTTCTTCTTTTAACTGCAATTCTTCTTGCTGGATTGTACAAATGAATTTGACATTAGCAATTCGTCAAAATTGCAGTCGAAAATTAAATTTTGATCGCAAACAAGAATTTAAGGATCACATTTTATTTCGAAAACTTTTCTTGAATTCTCTTGTATATTTAAAACAAATTTTTTGTTTTTAGTGACGCACTGTACCTGCTGCTATCGTTGATGTTTACTCGTGAAAATCAGCGCCGCAGCCGGAACAATCACAAGCGACACAAGGATCGATAATGTAATTAATAATATATTCGCAACAGTCGCTCGCAATCATGTATAAACAGCTTCGCGTAAGTCCCGCAATTAGCATAATTAACACGTTCACCACGGGGCCTATTTCGACTGATTTTCTCTTATGAAGGATTATATGTATTAACAAATTGCGTGGCGATACACCCAAATATAATCACTTCATTATCTTCGTTGAAGGTCATTTTAATCATCAGTTCCTTGTGTTCGTTTGTTAGTTATTATAATACTCTTACATAATAAAATTAGCCTGTGTATCTTTGAACAAATTGTCGACTGTTATACATAATTATATGTGTAAAGAGCAGGATAAGTTACAAATTAATCCCATTGACTAAGCGACTCCTCGCGATAAAAGTAAAATAAAAATGTCAATATTTGTTATGTACAACGTTTGCAATAAATACATAAATATGTGCAATCTAGTTATAGCTATAATTCTCATTGTAATGAGAAGAGACAAAATAATAAGAAGAGACGAAATAAAAATTTCTTTCTTGGATAATTTTCATCAGATGAAGAGATTGGTAATTTTTCTTTTCTTTTAAAATTGCAATTTTAAATATCATGTACTCAATTTTGCTACAAATGCAAAATCAAAATTCGTTTGTGTGTAGTTGGCGTGAAGACAAACGTGTCGAACAGGAAATTGTAGAATCGACCATGCAACGCGATCGATAGAAACAATTGTCTCCCGGGCTATATTGACCATCAATAGTTATTTCCGTCATGTCCGCTAATTCGTCAAATGATCTCCTAAGTGGCTCGGAACAAGATATCGTAGACAGATCAGCTGGCTACAGATTAATTAAACCAGTTAACCAGTTAGTTCGATAACAGCTTAGCTGCCATAGAATTTGCGATACAGGCGTATCCGGTGATCGATACTTGTCGGCGTATTCCCTTTGGCGATTTGTCAAGACCACTGTCGCCACGATTCAATCCATTATACCTGATTTGACCTTATCAATTATACTTCCCGCAATGGTCCGAGCGGCCGAAAAGGCAGTTTGTTTCCTAAAAAATGACACGTTTCATATCGGTGCATTTACACAACTTTCTAAATGATTAGCAATACCGAAGATGTTGATATTAATGAATTTTAATAAAAATTACAATTAGAACAAGCATTTAAAAATGAACATTTTGTGAATATGATTATCGATCGAAAAAATTACTAATTTTCTTTTGTGAACCCTGCCGAACCTATTTAATAATTCCAAAAACTTTTTTTTAAGATCGGCCGCCGAAGCACTGTGCGTCCAATGCATTCAGTGCATAAAAATTAACTTAACCTTAACTTTAATCACTTCTCACAACTTTTTCATCTAGTTAACATTTAGTTAGAATTCACAAAAATTGATATATCGTCTCATATCTGACAGACTTAATATTTATTTCTGAAAGGAGAATAGTTGCACCGAGAGATAAGATTTTAGTGTCAGAGATTGTTTGTATAGTTGAATTCGAACAGAGAAGACCTCCGATCGAGAGATTGTTTCAGTACATCTGATTCCACGAGCATAACGAACCGAATAATCGAAAAATTAGAGTGTCGCAAGGACGCAATCTTTGTTCCTGACACGAAATAAGTGACATTAATTCCCGAGGGAATGTACCTGGCGACATTCCCCTCAACAGTTCCCTCGACGACTACCCCTGAATAACAATGAACCCTCAAGGCAAACCGCAACGATTCGGAGAAGAAACACGAGCCATGTAAATCAGCAATTCCGCTTCAAGTTTCAATTATGTTGATTTGTGAGTGAAATTGTAGAAAAAGGCTCGTTCGAAAGATAAATATTCCGACAAGCAACATGATTGATTTTATCTGTATACAAGGGGAACCTAAATCTCAATATTTGGGAATTCGAATCCGAATTTCCCAATTCTTCGAAAGCTCCGAGAAATTTTCTCCCGATTTCCCAGAAATTTTAATTAGAACTTTTCAAGATTTGGTAGCTGGTTTGCAAACTTTTGAGATTCTATGGTGATTTTTGACGAACCAAAAATTCCTGTCTTTGGAATTGTACTTCTCGAAGTTCCATTTTATTGAATAGCTATTTTAGGAACTATTTTATATAATGACTTATGACATACCAAAATTCCTGTTTTTGGAGTCGTCGAATTGTCGAAGATCTGGAGTTTCCGTTTTATTCGATAGCTGTACTGTACACACGTAAGTTCTCGGCAACACTATCGATAATAAATAAACTTGGGTTTTGTGTCACACGAATACAAGTTCAACAGGATTAACGGTGTCCCGAAAGGATTGCAATCGAACTGGTTATAAGTATTGATGCACTAGAAATAGCTAAGCGTGCTCCACTCTGGGAAAAGTTTGTGGGAATTGGATCAAGTCCACAGTGAAGATTCACAAAAAGTAAAATGAACGAGAGAGCTTCGACTAGAGTTTTACAAATACCTAAAGCTTACAGTGGAAATAAAATAAAAGTTGTTTTTGTCGAGGATTTTTATCAACAAGTTCGCTAATAGGTTTTGTCTCGGCAATAATCTACATGTTTGTAAATTTCTATTAAATGTAGCATATCACCGTACAAAATATTTTTTAGTTAACTTACTTCCCATAAGATTAAGTAGGTCGTAAATGTTATTTATATTGTAATGGGGTAAAATTAATTTCATTATGGAAATACTAAATTATGACGTCACGCAAACTTGTTAAAGGAAATGTTTTTTCCTACATATTGTTTACAAAGTGTATGCATGGGTATTATCAGCGTTAATTAATGCTAGATAGACCAAATATTTTTATTAAAGCGTCGATAATGTCAAAGAAGACGTAAACCAAGCTAAAATTGCGATAAAAGAACCGTGTCAAATAGCGGCTCACAATTTCCTGGATATAAACTAAATTACAATTACCGAGCGCTCACATCACCAGAAAAAACGTGTAATAAATATTACGGATATTATTGGCAAACAATAACGTTCTTCAGCGAAATATTCCACAACTTCAGTCACTTTATTTTCCTGTTATTGGTTTTCATGCAACACCAGGATAAAACCGTGCGAAACTGTTTTAATAAAATGAGACTCTCCATTGTTATTTTTACCACGTAAAATGTTTCCCATAGAAAACAGAATTTAAGTGAATTTACCTTCTCCGGAATTCGAAACTTCAAACTTTAAAAAACTGGAGTTGTGTACACTTTACAAGACCACAAACAATCCAGTTCTGTAATTTAATCTTTATTAATTGGAGAATTTATTACCTACAATTCAAACAGAATAAAGTCTTTCTATTTTTCTACTTTCAAATTCGAACAATTCAATATTAATACATGTATTTTCTCAAAGCAAATATAATCGCGTTTTAATGTTTTAATTATCGTGTACGACTTCACTATCATCTACAGAAATAAATAACCTCCAAATGCTTGCATAGAACAAACCTATAAAACGAGGGAATGTTGACTAATCGATCGATTATTAATTGAAGCCAGAGCAGAATAAATCGGTAAACGTGGAAGCTTTTAAACTGGATATCGATTCCTGAAGTCAATAATGCTTGCGTTAACATCGTAATCCCTATTAAAACGTCTTCGAGCCTCCGTCTGACGGTGAAAATACAATCCGACCATTTACCGCTTGCTAATCATATTACTGAGATATTGCATCAGGCTGGAATTTATTCCGTATTTGATCGTTTCTGGGAAACGTTCGGAAGTCAAAAAGTAACAATAGTGATCATGTCAGATCATTCATAAATCAACTATAAGTCTAGAATATAGTTTCATCATTTTTCTATTGAGCTTGTCATTTAGAAAAATATTATTAAGCTTCCAGTGACTCCAAGAAGTATCTCAACAGTAAATTTCAGAGTTTAGAAAAATTGCCGATAGAACAGCTAACAAAAATCATACATCAAGCTTTATGGGGTCGTTGTGGGTGGGAACTTCCAATCTTCAAATTTATAGCAAATTCAGCCACGAAAAAAATATTATCCAACATTTTTAAAGATGTTTCAGTGTACAGTATTTTTTTAAAAGAAGTATTGCTTTCCTTTCCAACCTGTTGTATTATACAGGAGCTTCTTAAAAATAAATGAAGCTTTAAAACAAGTTAAAATTTATTGCTGTATTATTGTCTTCTATGAAATTATCATAGAAAAAAGATCGAACTTTGCGATAGTTAAGACTTATAATTTCCAGCTTTTAAATTAATTCCGGTTTAAAATTTTATTTTTTCAATTTAAAAAAATATAACACTTTCAATATCGAAAATTTTTCTAGAATTCGTCAATTTAGTGGTCCGAATATTTTTTCTCCAACAAATTAAAAATATATTTGATTGTCCCGAAGATTTTCAGTCACGTTTGTAAATATGTACTCGCACATAAAATTCGAGTGGTTTGAGGTTGCAGCAAGAGTGTTGTTATAGTTACAAGATAATCTTTAGGAAATTGATCGATGGAATAAAAAGCTCCACGTGCCGCAGCCATAGTTCTTTTCCGTTCACGCAGCAAGCTCCAACCAATCAATTATATTTGGCCCAGGAAATATTAAAGACGTGCAAGAGACGCGGTCGATCGATAATCGATTCGACGTTTACAGGAAGTTTAACGACAGAAATGTGGCGGCGACGTAAAAACCATCCGTCCACGTGTGGTGCGTCCATTGTCTGCCGCCAATGACACGCCGCGGTGCTAGTTTCCAATTTTTCGAGCAGACAACGATATTACCTAGTCGGAAATTAACGTAGTGCACGAATTGATCGGTGGACGCTTTCGAAAACAAATTTACATTCGAGCACGGCGGTTGCAAGGTTTGTCGCATCCCATACGAAACATTTAATTAATTTGAAATGTCAGTCAACTAGAGAATGTTTATTTCATTTTACTAAAATAATATTTTACAAATTGAAAGGTTTTATAATCTTAACACATTGGTCGCCACGTCATCCATATCTGGGTGACGGGTATGCTTCCGTGGGGACCCCGTCACCCAAACATGGGTGACACTCTTCTTGTCCGAGTTAATTAAATATAGGATATACAACATAAAAATATTAAAAACACATTATACCGTTCTGCGTACCGACGGTCGAATTTGGGCCCCGCGGGAAACTTATCCGAATTACGCTGGGCGACCAACGCAACGTGTTAACAAGCGACTCAACATTTTCAAATAAATTCACATAGTAGAGCTAAGATGTACGTATTATTCACATTTCTTACGTAGTTATCGAGAAACACAATCATGAAGTTAGGGGTTTCTGATGACACAATGCAGAAAGAAGTGATGTTATGTCCTAGAAAAATAATTTTTTTTTATCCTCAACAAGTATCGTAAATTTTTGAGAAAAATTACTGATATACAGCAAAAGTTTATTTATTATTTGCTCTTTGTTTCATTCCGATACCTTATATAGTCACCAAGAAAGGCAATTATAGAGTGACGGGTTTCCTCCCACGCACCAGCGTCGCATAACGGAGTCGTATTACGTTTTCCATTATAAACGTGCATTGATGGAATTAATATTAGGTAAATCATATCATTCAATGCAATTTTATATTCTCGAAATTTATTTGTAAAAGCGAGAATTCGTACAAACACTTACGATATGGAAATTAAAATTCATGTGTCAATTATTCAACGTACGGCTGCCATTGTTGGCCCGATCGTTTTCCTTGAATTGCACTTAACGAGTTTCTGTACGACCGGTTAATCACAACCGCTGAGATCCTCTATGTAGTCGTATGTACACGCGAAAATAACGCCCACCTGTCTTTCACAGCACGCCCCTCACTCGATACTAACATGTTTGTAATTACTGGCAAACGGTGTTACAGAGAACTAGACCATCCTACCTATCTTTCTCTCTGTCATGTCACCCCTTGGTCCAAGTTTCAGTTATACTCTGCGTTATAAACTCTCGACGCGATAGTCGCGAGCTGATTCGAGTTGCAAACACGAACAGAAGTTAAACTCGCGCGTTAGGCGAAATGTAGCTGATTGAGCAGCAATGCTGCCAGGCTAAACGAAATTTCTCGTTCTGACGTTTTTGAATTACTGTGTTGATTCGAATTGCGCTATTAAAATGCCCATGCTACTGTTTGGTACGATGGTCGACATGAATTTTGAGAACACTATTTGCAAATTGGAAATCGAAGTATTACTCCTGGTAGAAAGTATTTCATCAATAATTTTGTAAATTATAAATAATTAATGTTGCGTGTATATAAGACAATTACCGTTACATTGTATATTAAACGATATTTTAAAAACTAATTTATTGTCTACGTACAAAATTATAAAAATATTCAACTATTATTTATAAGAAACAATTTGTACCCCTTTGTCTGAAAATGACTACACACAAGGGACATTACTCATCTGTAATACAGTGTAGTACACCGGTGTTAATCATACAGGATTTATACAGTTTGTTGGAAAATATTTGACGCGTACTTGTTTTTTAGCTGCTGACATTCGTGTTAAGGGGGTGAAAATACTCGCCCCTATGGGGTCAGAAAATGTTATATATTTAGTCATTACTGTTAAATGACAAAAATAAAAGGTACATAGATCACATACACAAAGTTACATAAATATCGATAAACAATTAATAAGAGATATTGCAAACAAAAGATGAATTTTTCAAATACTGTTTGAACAAATAAATTTTTCTGAAATCTTTTTATATAGTACATTTCTTGCTCCAACACACGCCAGTTTTTAAAAGATCATTATCCTAGACTCTCTAGTTCTCGAGATATTAGCAGAAATTGGGTTCTCACCCTAACTTCGAGTGCTATTTTCACCTCGTCATTTTCACCATGTCAGCAGCTAAAGACAAATACATATCAAATATTTTTCATTTCATTAAAAATCTCATTAAAATCGGCGTGTTACACTTGAGTAATGTCCCTTGTTAGGGACAACATCAAAATAGTCTGCTTTAATTACAGGATAAAGAAGGTACATAGATATTTATTTCTTTTCTCAATAATTTTAATCTGTTGAAGCTAGAATAATCACATATGCCAGAATTCTCAGGAAACTTGTTAGCCGGAGTCATAACGTTAAGCACACATTTGCTCTTCTTAATATGAAGGTACGTTGAATCCTGTTATCCGAAATGTACTTATGCGCATGAAGCATGCAAAATGCAAGTCAGAGTGCCGCACGTAAGCTGGTTTTCATGCTGCGGACTCCAGTTTGCGAATAGATTTCTATGGGGAACGGATATGGGCATAAAATTCGTCGGTTCACAATGAACCATGATAGAAGGTATCGATCAATCGTAAATCCGAGGGCGTAACGTAGTTTTTTCAAAACCACGAGCAATCAATAATTTACAATGCTGTGGAGAGCTGATGCGCGTGTGCCGCGTATCGGAAACCCGAACGCACCCATTTAGCTTCTCATGATCTATTTAAAACAGATAATTGATATTTTATTTAAACGTAGCGCCACCATACTTTTCCAAATACTACAATATTCTAGTAACAATGTGCTATTGGCAGAAATTGTATTCATGCACAAAAATGATGGCTGTATATTTTTGGAAAAAAAGTGTCGAGAATATGGGTGGTTTTATGGAAATTTTGGTGAGTGAATATTCATGCATGCATGTTACAAAATGTGTAGGAGATAGGAAAAATAAAATATTTTTAGAAGATGAAACACACGTTTACCTTGTTTTTGGTTTTGTGAATAGGTTGATAAAAGTGGAGGATCTTTAATCAGAAAAATCTTCGATCTAATTATAGGTAAGTATTTTGTATTATCCCACAGGTACGCTTTTCAAACACCGTCGGATTTAATCGACTTTCAATTAACTACGCTAGGATTCAATATTTCCTGGTCGGGCAGGCCTGTCCCGGTTTATCCAATATCGAGCTCCGCCAAGTGGTTCTTATTAAAACCGCTCGAAATTGCTCTAGCCACCGATCGCATACCCTAACCTCCGTCAAAATTCTTTTTCCCTTAAATTGAATTTAATTCAGCGATTTTCGAGTTTCCAATGGCGTCGATGGAACCAATAAAGCATCTTTCAGTATAGTGACTATATTTCATGAATTTATAATGTTTAGGTAGTTGTTCTTTATGAAAATTCGTTTAAAAAAATTAAAAATAAAGGTACAATTTCTTTTATCGACTATAAAGTTTCTTCTAATAAAATCAAGGTGTTTCTAGTTCAATCGATCATGTCTGTGAAACAGTAGAGGTGTGCGAGAATATTCGGGAATTCCCGGGGGTATTCACGTTTTCCGTGAATTTTTTCGGGATTTCTGATACTGTACGGAATACGTCCCGTACTGCCGTCTCGTCCCGGTCTCGCACACCTTTACAAATAACTGATCCTTATGCACCATTATTCACATGTCATCTCATAAAAATAAAAGAATTCTTTCGGCGTCTGTATTGTTTCTTTCAGCAACAATAACAATAAAACAAGACCACTCTTAACTATTATGCCCCTTTTTTTTAGATCAGAGGGAAAAATGCATTTACGTACTACTGCTCCTCTTCTCTAGTTCCTTAACACTAGAACTACCGAGCACTAAACGCAGTTGGCATACATTGCCTTCTAATAATGACAATATGGCATTTATTTAGATTTCGTACAGGCGATATTTAAATATGTACTTCAATAGGGAAGTCCACTAAAAAAATTTCACAAATAAACATATTTATACTTTTAATATTTCTAATCGATAAGAATTCGCATCAGTCATTTTGACTGGTCCGGTAGTTCTAGTGTTAAAAAAGGCGGTTGAGGGGAAAAGTGTGGGCCTCGGCTCCGCTTAAGATGACATGTGCCGGATACGGGACTAACTCCTTGCCCATACCCACTAAAAACAACCTCTGATCAGGGGTCAATCTTGGTCCCTTTTTGGCCCATTAGAGTGCCGAAGATGGAACGCATTTGACCCGTTTTTCACATTTAACAATTCGTTCCCCCTTTGGCTCTCCACCACTCCTGTTCTTTGCTCAGAATTATTATGATCCCCTGGACCGTGTGTTATTGGCAAAAGGTGGTTCGGAACCCACCGTGCTAAACAGTAGGTCCTGTTGAAAATTAGGTTGAAATTAGGCAATAGTGAGAGTGGAAGAAGGGGAAAGTGGTAAATGGATTTGAAACCCTGAGGGGACCAAATATCATTACTTTACACTCTTAACTATTATTATAAGACACATTTCCTTGCATTTAAATCACAAAGATCCATACACATTATTTTAATTATTTACGAGTTCATCGAGCGATGTTTGACAAATGCGGCCAGCTATCAAAAAGTTCAAACGAACAGCAGTCCATTCGAATCGGGTGCTTTAATTAAATCCGGCGCGAACCAATCAGCGTTCGAACGGAACTCCGGGCTTGTTTACTTGTCGCCTTTGCCAAACGAACAACCAGAGAACTTAAGAGAGCACTGAAAAAGCAGGAATAGTTCGTGCGCGCGTGATTCATTCTTTATCCGAATTTAATGCGAATCATTGTTACTGTTGATGGAAGTACAAAGGCAATGTTTAACGAGTAGCAAAAAAAGATGGAACAGCTTTTCTCTTTCGCAATGCTTTCAGACCAGCTCTCGACAGCTCTGGCTGTGACGCGTGTCCATTAAAGAGTTCATTGCTCATACATGGCCGTCGACGAAACTCGGAATACTGTCACCGACGACAATGGGATAATTGGTTAATGGAGTTGAGCATTCAGTTGCAAAACAGTCTCTGCGATGTAGTGCAGTTTTAATCATGGATTTTTGGTTTTGTTTCTGCGGAAACAATTCGACAAAAGAAAGAAATCCATTCTTTGAATTACTAGGATTCGAATGCAAATTCGTAAAAAATGACGTTCGTGCAAATAGGAAAATAAATAGGAAAACCGATGCTTACGATCATTAAGGTTAGATGTACAAAGCACTAAACGTGATTACTTTATAGAAATACCTAGAATGTATTATTCAAATCCTTTAGTAATTTTTAAAACAATTCATGTTCCAAGAAATAAATTTATTGAATGCTTCTAAATGAAAAAGTTTAAAACCCGCCAAAATAAACGGAATTCTGCAGCTTTAACATAAAAAACATCAAGTGAACAGATCATAGTTCCTTAAAAAGTGATTTAACCACAGAATTTGATGTATTTAAAAAAGAAATTCATTTTTTAATATGTCCATGCAGTGTTAATCTCGTTTAAGTGTACATTTAAATTGTATGTGGATACATACAATGTACCTGAGCATAAATAACAGGGTTGTGGAAGTAATTTACATTGTTGTCTAAAACATTTCAGTAAAATTATTCAAGAGAGAAAAAACGTGATGTTTGCATCACATCTTGCCTGTGATCTAGGGACCTACGACATTTAAACGGAAAGTTTAATTTCGGTAGGCATCTCCAGGGAGCGATACGTGTTAAGTAGAAACAGTCAGCTAAGGTCAGACACATCAGCCAATCGTACTTTACAAGTCAAATAGAAATGTATTCCTCCTCCTAATGATTCTAATTAGCTGGAAATAATGTGACAGTGTTCTTAAATTCTTTTTGTGAATTTTTAGACCATCTTCTTCAATGTACAACACACTTATAAACAATAATTAAAATTTTACTGCAGCGCCTTATAAAAATTTCTACTTGAATGCGCTTTTTTCCCTCTCTCTCACTTTCAACTTCATGAAAATTAAAACGGGAAAATTTATGACAGTATTTAAACAATTAATAAATTTTAAGAAATAACAATATTATGCGCACTAAGGATCTTCGTCTAATTCTAATTACTAACCAACAGGGAATTAACAATCATCAATACCACTCTGAATTAATTCTAGCGGACATTGTATTTGCAATGGGAAAAGAACAAATATAATCCTCTCGGATTAGCAATCCTATCACGGCGCTAATGATTTCACAAACTCCACATTGAAATCGATACATGTTCGCCGCGCATTTACGGGGCAGAATTCCGTGAAATTGACAGAATCCAGATAATGCATAAATTCCTTTCTTCCGTTCTACATATCTAAATGCGCTTCGGTATTTCTGGGAAAAACATGTTCACGTGCTAGTGCACGCACCTGATGCATTTTAAACCGAAATGAGCAACACTAGCAGCTACACTAATTTCATCGCTCGTGAATAATACCGGCGACTTATTTATGCCCAGTGTGATAAATTGTATCATCATTTATTTACTGTGCAGTTGGACGCTGAGCGATATTTCATGTTGAATGTGAGATCTTTCCGCGAGAATCTCTTGGGCAGCATTGGGGAAGATAGTCTTCATGTATTCAACATCAGAAATGTATTTAAGATACATTTTTGAAAATATTGCAAATGTGTGAACTGCTATAATTTTTTAAAAATACGAGGAACTAGAACAACGAATAGAAAATGACTTTATAAAAATGAATGAAGTTAAACGAATTTAAAAAACCATTTCTTAAAAATGAATCTGAAGTATTTTTATTGTGTTCATTTGTTTTTAAAAATCGTTGTATAAACTCTACTATGATTAACATACACGTTTTAAAAGCATGAACAATATTCTCATATCGCTTGAAATGTCCCTTTGACAAAATTTTGATTTGATAAAATCATTTTGATAAAAAAATTGTAAAAAATACTGTTGTTTATAGTTTTACTGTAAAGTATATGATATTTTGTCCCCTCAGGGTTTCAAATCCATTTACCACTCTTCTCTTCTTTCCACACTCACTATCATCGCCTAATTTCCAGTAGGACCTACTGTCTATGCCAGTGCGTGGCGGGTTCCAAACCCCCTTTGACCAACTACGCGTGGCTCATACTCAGGTTACCTATCCAAGTACTGGTCGCGCCCAACGCTGTTTTAACTTCGGTAATCGGACGAGAACCGGATTTTGCAGCGCGGCAGTGGTTGTTGTGTTTATAGTTTCACTGAAAATATTCAATTTTACAAAGTATAGAAAAATGTATAACAGCAATTTAGTGCATCAATGAGTTTATGACTCGTTATATTATAAGCTTTTTAAAAGATGAATTTATCTTTGGCTAGAGCTACCGAATGCAAATAAATAATAGAAATGAAACTTTCAATGCGTGGTGCACTGTGATCAAGCGCTGCAACAATTTTGAAATTTCTGCAACTCTGCACACGTGCCACAAATTGCAGCTTCTTCATTTTTGTCGTAATGATGTTTCGCAGCGTTGCAACTGATATGGTGGAGCAGCTTTTTCTTCGGGACACTTGGACACGTTTGCTTCGTCTTCGTGTCACGACTTACCATGAGAAATGACCGCTGCGAATGACAAATCCTAGAAGACCTCCCGGCTATGAAAATAACAGTTGTTTCGTTTCGAAAACGTTGTAATTTTTAGCTGCTTTATGCAAATGGTTAGATTTACGGAACGTTTGCTTTCACAGCAGATCTGGGAAAAGGCGCGAGATTTAATCGAATTTAACGCGGCTGTGGTTTCACATTACTAAAATTGTTCATAAAGTTTCGTGTAATCGCAATTTGATTTATGAGAGAGTAAATTTACATGAACCTACGTAGCTGCTAATGGTAGGAAATTGCATCACCGATTATGTCAAGGAGTAATATTAATTTTGTTGGTTTTTTCACCATTCAAAGAAAGAAACTTTCTCTGCCTTTTAGAACGTGAAATTTAACAGAATTTAATGCAGCTGCATGTTTGAAAATGTTCATGAGGTTTCATATAATTGCAACATGCAAAAGTATATTTTCTACAACGAGCGTGGATAATGGAGAAATAATATAATTTATATTTACAGTATTTCTAACATTTTGCGAAAAGTTTTCACTGTTTTTTAGAACGTGAAATTTAATAGAATTTGACGCAGTTTCATTTTTACTTCAGGAGGTTTCATTTAATTGCAACTTTATTTATGGGAATGTAAAATGTGTAAAATTGTTAAATTCATTCAGTAATTGTATTAACGTGTAATAAAATCTTTCGAGTACTTTTAACAATTTATAAAGAGAGCTATCTCTGTTCTATCCATTGTGAAATTTAATAGAATTGAATGCAGTTGTTTTCTTTTTAACCTAACTAAAGTGACCATGAGAAGAATATCCTTTTCAGCTTCAATGTGTTTAAATCTTCTTATGTAACAGCACATTTTCATAAAATTCCACGGTCTGTTATCGATAAAGAATATTACCGATTATTTCAAACAAAGCTAAATTCTCCCGAATGTTTGAAATATTTAAAAAAAAATTCCCCTTGTTTACCGATTCACTGGTCGTCATGTACGGTGAAAAACAGTAAAACTTTTGTTTCAGAAAACGGTAATGTATATTTAGTGGCGATGAAAATAACTCTGGCAGGTGAAGTCACAGTTTTATACGACGTGCTAAACAGGTAAAAAGTTTTACATGCGTTCGTTTAATATAAACAGGAAAGTACTTTGGTTTTCTTTCTTTGCTTTTATTGCGGCACGTCAGACATTTAGTACGACTACTAAAATACGATTATCACGGTTTTGTTTAATAATGACAAAAATCGTCCGTAACTTTAGTTTATTTGTTAATAAAGCGCAGACATTGAAGCTTTTATCAAAAGAAAATACTCTTAAAAGTAAACGATTACGTTAGCAACTACAATTTTGACAACTGAAATGACTCGTTGCATAAAAACAGATGAATGTAACAGTAACGACTAATTAAAATGTTTCAGAAGGAAATTGTAAAGACACTCTTAAATGGAAGAAGCAACTCAATACTGCTGTTCTCGACGAGTTCTCCAATTTACAGTTCCAAGACTCCTGTTTAACAAAATTCTCCTCCAAGTTTTTCAAGTACCATCCCCTAAGTAAATTAGGCAGAAGTTTCTTGGAAAAGTAAACCTGTTGTCGGACAACTTCAAATTCTAACGTAGAAAGGCTGTAACTGCTACAGGATCTCAAAACCTCTTTTCCAAATTCTACCATCTCGAACTCGTTACAAGACGATTGAGTTCGCGAGATTTATCTCGAAAATAAAATTCTTTAAATCCCGGTCGACTTCGCGAAAACGAATTTGCTCGGGGGACGATCGAAGAGATATCTTATTTCCTAGGTTTCCTTCTATTTTGGCGACTTTGCCGTTCGAATGCTGACGCAATTGCTTCTCCCAAGATTCAATATCCAATATCTACAATGATATTAAAGCACTTCAGAAACTGCAGGAGTTTAATTAATAGATGGTAAACTTTCGGAAATTTGGACAAGTCAAGTTTTCTGGAATGGATCAAACAAGTTATTAATAAATCTATGATATTCCATGTACAATGAACATGCACAATGAGCATGCACAATGGCATGCATGATGAACATGTGCAATGAATATCTGCAATGAACATATGCAATCTATTTTGGTAATTATGTTCTCCGTGCTTTTGAAAAAATGTTGAACTCCAAATTGAATTTTATAGACAAAAGGGGCTGCTCTGTAACTTGGGTAACCAGACATTTATGTCTTTTTTCTAATTGTAAGTAAGCCAGTAGATTTCGGCGAGAAAATGCCAAAAATCCATGTTTCCATCCTAAAAGATTTGTGGTTTAAAAATTGAGTGTTTAAAGTTCAGCAATTTACACTGCAATTGACAGGTAACAGTTCTGCCATATTGCCTATGTAGTGAGCGTCGCGCGCCGCTTACCGAGTGGGATCACTAGCGCTGATAATGTATAGAGGCTATCTTTGAGATGTACACTTTGTTCAACTTTGTAATTATAATATAATATAATGATGCAACTGTTTTTAAACAGTTATATAATGTATACAGTTTTCACAATTCTATCTCATTTTCCAACAAAGTGTTAATTCTCAGTTTATAAATACTCAATACTAACAATAATAATAATGTGGTTAGAAATCAACATTTCTTTTTCATCCACCCAATAAAATGAAAGGTTTAATAGATAACACAGGAGGAATCAATTCTTTTATAATATTAATTGTATTATTACAATTATTTTGATACCCTTCTATAAAATTGTACAAACAAGAAGTACCAATAAACCCAACACTTTTGTCTATCAATGTCCTCGTAACAAGCCAGATAGGAACGCGTAAAAATTACAAAAAAAACAGTACTCCTTGAATGGTCTTGCACCTCAAGCCGCGATATTTCGAAACAGGAGCACCGACATTTTTCCTTGAAAATGTTGCGCTTCAATTTCTCCTTTGTTCCTTTCTCTCCACAAGTTGGAAGAAATGTGGAGGACTTGGGAACAGATGCTTTCTCCCAACAAAAGAACGGCGAACGGGGATTCGGTAGATTGCTCGACTCGGGAAAGTACAACTACGACGCCGTTCGCAGGCTTCTGCTATCATCAGCACCTGCTGATGTCGCATTTCCGGTGATTTATTGCCACTTGGTTTTTATATTTATTTGTCTGTTAGGGTTCTTCTCTCCCTATCTTCCTAACCAACCCCGATTCATTTGATGATTATTGCCCGTTCAGCGGAACGGCAGCGAAAAAGCATCCTCTCCTCCAGGATTCGCCACAGAGAAAGGAAGAGAGACTCGGTACACCAATAATAATGCCGCGTAACGAAACGATGCTATAGTTAGAAAGGATCCTCGGTGGTGTGTCATTCTGCGGTGTATTCATTTTCCACCTGCCCGGTTTTGTTGCTTCCATATTCATGGAATTTAATATTCACCTCGAAAGCACTTTTCTCGCGCACTACGAAATTAAGAGAGCTAAAAATAAGGGGTCTTTCCCGATTATTTGATGTAGAAACCTGAAAGCGGATCTTTCTAGAAATTTTGAGGAGGGTTTAGCAAGTGCTCGAAACACGTGTACAATTCTTTTTTGTTCGTTGAAAAATCAGCGGTAGAAGTGGTTGCGTAGAAATATTTTTATAAGGCTTCGTGGGGGTAGTGTAATAAAGAGTATTGTGTAGTCTTCCATTTTTTTTTCAAAAACAACAACATTATGAGCCGAAAGAAATAGGAAAAACATACTAAATTGATAAATTGGTGGGCCTATGAATAAACGAATTTTCATATTGTTCTTTCAGGACAACATTGTTTGATTTACTTTACTCATAAGTGTTTTAAACGTTTTACATTCACCGATGACAGCTAGCTATTCTTTAAGTTACACCACGGTAACATCTCGATTAATTGAATAATTTTTTTCTGTATTATATCCACCAATTTTAAATAAATGTTTTTCCTACTAGCCGTTGACACATCAGTAACGTTTGTAATTTCATTATTTTTATACATTGAAGCGAATCTATTTACTTAAGTGAAACACAACACACAGAATCGATTTATCAATGTTGTACAGCATTGGTTTCCTGGAATCTCTTTTTCTCGAAAAACAATTTAAAAATGGTTCGACAAGTACCGGTTAAAAGGAATTGAGTAATTTGTTTGCTCAACATTGGTGACGGGTCGACGTTTCATTTCGTTCGGACGGATCGTGAAATCCGTCGCATCAGGAGCACGGATCACAGGTGTGCAAAGTTAATTAACTTACAATCGCATTTTTCTCTAGGAAATAAAATTTGATGCGAACGGACCCCACGTGTGTTCTGACCGTTTTGATCAACGACGAAAACAAGTCTGTCGTTTCTTTGAAACTTGCTTATGAATAGATTTAATTGAGGATGAAATGTTTGTTCTTTTAGCGTTTAGTAAAAATTGAATTTGTTGCAATGAAATCTAACACGAAGCTTCGTTCTATCGAATTGATACATTGATTCCATTGTAGTACTAGGTCAACATGGAGTGTTGAAAATATTTTATGCATGTAAATGTTTTATCTATAATTTTTATTCTAGAAAATTGACACCTCGTGGTATCTTGGTTTAGTTCTACATTGTCGAACTTAACGTGTCATTTGAGGTACAATAAAACAGTGTAAAGAGGAGATTTCTCTTTACAAGACCACATCGTTTCAATTGGTTAAATTCTAAAAGAAGATATCAATTTTCTCACTCTGTTCTATACTAAAAAAAAACGAGCTGTTGAAAAATCCAAGTTCCAGAGTGTGAAAGTAGAAACTTAGCTTTTTAAAATGAAGACAAAATATTTTATCGTTTATGGCCAGGAACTTATAATATAGTGATTCCTTCATTATGTGAAACAGAGTGCAACCACAAAGTTTATCCATTAATCTCTTCGTTCCAGTGTGTACCATGACAAAATGGCGCAAAATCTCATAGGTCAGCGCTCACTCGCCTTTAATAAGCCACTTTCAGTGCCCAGTATTTTTATTTTTAAGAGCTAATGAGTTTCACCGCAAGTAATTGTCATAAAAATGCTCGTATAACAAAACTGCACATCTCAGAGATTTTCAAGTTATAAAAGAAATTTATTAGAGGAGAATGTAATCCAGTGAATGATTCGAGACACCTTTGTGGTTTCGTTGTTTGGCACGTGACAATTTGCTCTATATGAAAATCGTGGATCCCGATTAGGACAGTTTACACAGTACGTTCGATAAGCGATATTGATTCGCTGTGAAAATTGTCCTGCTACGCAGTTTGTTATCAGAATATTGTCCCTCTGCATTGGATAACCTACTGGTTCTATATGCCTGGGTACGCAGCATGACAACGCGATGATCGAGAAAGGACGTTCCGTGAAAGGATTTTCGAGGAACAACGAAAACAAATAACTGTATTCGATCATAATTATTCGGCTGCAAGTTGATGCGTTTATAACAATGCGTAACTCGAAATATCTGCTGTATTCGAAACTTCGACGTTACTCAAAGCACATGAATGCTAACATGGGGACAATGCACCTCCTAAGCGGAAAATAAAACTATGTTACCCCTGCTATATTGTCTCTGTCAATAAATATTCGATCAGAATCGTGAATATGTTTCTTAGAAAAGTTATTTTGGCGTTCGAAAGATAGAGAAGTTAATAGCATCGTTAAAAAATGTTAATAAAGCGACATATACTCTGGTCGTTTTACTAAATACAAAATAAGGCACTATTCGTGGATATGTAAAGATTATAGTCTCCTGATGTGAAGATCATAATCATTGTTTTATAAAAGAATTTAATTAAAATATATGAGCATATTTTTAAATATTTCCAAGGATGCAGACGACGATCGAAATTGTTAATGAAACTTTTTTATGGAAATGATTGCACCGTTCCTCGAACTGATATCAGATATATGAATAATTACAGTAATAGACATTCAATTTGCTTCGTCGAATATTTTTTGCCAGTAAAAAGTGAAGTTGTGATTTATACATATCACATTTAAATTTTTAACGTTTCATTAAGTAAAGACAAATGTAATATGTGAAATTTTTTTCTTCTATTGATGGTCTTTTAATTTATAGTGGTACTTAAGGGTCAAACCAGTTAACTAATGACCTGGTGTATTAATTTGCGAAATTTTGTGAAATTTCATCAGTGACTAGAAAAAAACCAGGAGAAATGAAATTTTTATTTACTCGTAATACGGTTTCGAGAGAAACTGATTATACGAGCGATTTTGAAAAATTATATTTGCAGAGTTCAGTAAATAGGAATTATTATCTATCACTTTCAGCCGACACGTGCATAACGTTAATATAGTGAGAAGAAGGAGTTGCGAAACATGTTCCAGAAATATATATTTCCAACTCCGCCGAGCTGAAGTTCACAAAAAAATTTCCACTGGATTAACTTTTCGCTTCCGTCATGAAATTTTAGTTCTCGATTTGGGATTGAAATTTTTTTTTATGTACTGAACTGTGAGAGACAGCTGCCAGAAAAATGTTAAAATGTAATATGTACCCTATGAACCAAGCTTCACAATCCCTCAACAGCATGTTTTAAAACAGAGTTTCACATTTCATTCTAGAAATTATAAAATTCGATGTTGGTTCTAGAGTTCGTTACAGAAATTATAAAATTTTGTGTTGACAAATGATATAAAGTTTCTTCCGATTCAATAGATTTTTGATTAACGAAATGTGTTTTGAAAAAGTGAATTATGCAAGAGTCTACGCGAGGGAATTGCTTAAATGTTTAATGCTTCGCAATTTCAATTCCATTATTTTACATATTAAACAGACTTCGACGTTGTAAAGCTCGTTAATATGGTTTGAACGCGTTGCAGTTGAAGGTTAATATTTTCCTCATTAATTACGAAGGCAGATTCTATAATCTGCATCGATATTTTCGATTTCGATTCATGCAAAATCGATAATTAATAATTATTGGAAGAAATGTAAAGAAACATGTATTTCTCTCTTGCAATCAATAATGAAATACATATAGGATGAGAAAAAGGTATACACAAATATGTAAAAGACTTTTTCAGGGTGATATACAATAGATATAAATTTTCTTTGTTTTTGAGGAACTTATTAATCAATTTATTCGTTTTAATCCATATCAAATTTAGTTTTTTTAGTTAATTAAATATAGCATTAATCATGGATTCTATGTCCTGCGAGTTAAAACCTATGGTCTTAAAAAATTGTCTGTGGTTCTAAGATAGTTAATATGGCAAGGGTTCTTAATTTTAAAGGGTTTTAAAGGTTAAATTTTAAAGGGTTCTTAAAGGTTAAATTTTGCGTTTAAAATAAACACCTTGTTAGAACAATAGTGACAGTTTAACATTCAAAGTTAAATCGTATCGGCATGAACAAAACAGTCATTGATCTAAAAACTAAAACACAAACTACAAAATTACACAAACAATTTAGTTCGATTTAAAGAACTATTCTCGTCAACGAAGTTCCGACAATCAACTAATCAACACTAAAATTAAACAATCAAAAAACAAGTTACTTATTCAATCCACGTTGCGATCAAGGCTCAACCATCGATTCAACAGTGCAGAAGCGCCAGGAAATCGAATCTCTCTCGGACAGCTGTCAGCCTCGGGCCACCTTCCAATCGAATTTTTAAAGGAATCAAACACACTTCAAATAGTTGACAAATTTACAAGCTCATAGACAGAACACCATTTTCAACCGGAAAACAACATAAACCACGTAACTCGATATGAAAATCCCGTTCGGTAAATCAATGAAAAAAATCGATCGAGTTCATCTGCTGGACGCAGAGATTGTGGGATGATCGATTTAAGAAGCGGTTGGAGAGATCGTTGATCGATTTGATAGATGATGGTAACTTTCGATAGCGATCACTATGGAGAACGATAGTGGTTGCTCGCGTCGCGGCGCGCTGACAACTGAACGCGCTGGTTCTCCGCTTTGGTCGTCATGGCTCTTAGCCGGGCGACCGCGTGGGGTCGCATTGAAAAGGGTGAAAGTATCAACACGAGGCGAGTGAAAGGGCCAGAAGGGTCGGGGAGAGAGCCGGGGAACTGGGAAATAGAGAACAAGTCGGATTTCCATCCCCACAAACCTATACTACCTGTGACATTGAGGGGTTTTCTATTACTGTAATTATTTTGGAATCGGACAAGGACTCACTTTATCAATTTTTTTCTAAGCAACCAGGCAACATTTCTTCATGAAAGTTTGCAGACTTATTTGTGTCTGTAATTTTTTCTGATCGCTTAACCTCCTGCGAATTTTTTTGCAAATTTTTTTACATATGTACAAACAAGTCTGGAAAATTCCATGAATATACATTGATTAGTTCGTTAAGAAAAAGTGGTTAAAGTGTATTCTCAGTACGGGTATTGGTTCTACATATATTCTGATGGTTGAAGAACGATGTTTGCTAATTTTTTAAAACAGAACCAATGAACCCATTAATTAAAAAATTTTCGAATGCAATTTTCTTTATGTAGAAATATATATTTTATCTAAAGCTATGTGTCATTCAATCAGAGCACTTTATGAAAACCATATTCGTATACTAAAATAATTTTAACGAACATAAAAAGTTTATCAGTATCAATATTTATAGAGAATGTTAGTTTTGTCTATAATGCTTTATGCGACGTTATTAATGAGTACTATTGGGCTCGTTTCATTTCACACAGCATTTTTGAAACCCTAATTGAAGCTGACGCAGTGTTAGGCGATTATGGGTTAACCTAAAGATTGTCCATTCAGCACGTGCATCTACCCATCAAAACATCCGAGTGTTTTTTTTACAGTTCTTATCGCGATACGTTGCAGTGAGGATACCTTACCGTTGATTACACTTTCTAACACCAAAAATGTTTCCAAATTACTGTTGGGTGGATCTGATAGAGTTTTTGTGTTGATTCCGAATCTGCCCTTAATTTTTCGCCTACACGCACAGTTTTTGAGAAACATGACATATAAAAAAACGTATTTTTCAACTGTAAACAAATATTGTGATGTTATTACTAAAGATATTGAATTGTTCTTTACAGCAAAAAATTCTGTGAACTTTGCCGAATCCATTGATATCCAATAATAATACATTATGATTAAGCATGTTTAAACAATCATAATGATATTAGTATTGGATATCACTGGATTCGGGAAAGTCTAGAAAATCTTTTGCTGCAAAGAACAATTCAATATCTGTTAGGTATAATAACATTACAATATTCGTTTAATGTTAAAAAATACCTTTTTTTTTAAAAGTCATGCTTCTCAAAAGCTGTGCGCGTAGGCGAAAAATTAAGAGCAGATTCGGGATCAGCGTAAAAAACTCTATCAGATCCACCCAACAGTAATTTGGAAACATAAAAAAAATTGTTGTACAGTATTGTACTACACGGTAAAACACCAATGAATGTGTTTCTCGAGCTTAGATCGAAACTCCTGTTGCTCCGAACGACGCCAGTGGAACCTGAGTCAGTTGAATTCAACCTAATCCACTGGGTCACATATCTCCTTGATATTTGACCTTTGCCGGCGAACGTTTGTCGGCAAATGTCTGTCGGTCGATTCTTTATCGTTTCCGGCGAATCTAACGATTGATAACAGCACGGGCTTTAACGTGTTTCTGACCAATTGTTCTGTTGCGTGAGTCGCTATGGATACCGTGGAATTTATATTCGGGGAAAAGGTTGGTGTTACAATTGATCAATTAAATTGATTTTCGCTAGCATCAGTTAAAAAAAATATGGGAGACATTGTAGATGTTCGTTGAATAATAATTAAATGTTAACTAATCGATGCGAGGATAAGAACATGTCCGAATGAGTATAATTGATTTATTCGTGATGGATAGTTGACAATCAGAAAAATTAATGTGTAACTTTTTTGTAACTTACATAGATTGTTAAGAAATGTAATACATTTTTAAAACTCCTGTTTCTTGCAATCCAGGTAGGAAATTTTGATGTTGCATGGAGATTTACAATCCAATAATAATCAAGAAATTTATCATTTTTGTTTATGAAATTTCTCTCATAATCTTATTTTAATCTTACCTCGTCTTTTAACACAATTTTTTAGATTGTAAAGAAACAAATTTATCAACACTTTATTTCTCTATCACATTAAAGTTGTTAAAAGAATATACCATACGAATTCTACTGTCTGCTAATGGTGAGAAAAACAGAGACTTCGAGTCAGTCTAGTTGATTTTTTTTTGTTCTTACGACATCGTTTTAAGTTTAAGAATAAGATTGCTCAGATTTCGGCCCAGAAACATTCAGGATACTGTCTTGTACGAGCTCAATAAAGCGAGACTGCTTTTAATAAAGTAAAGAATGTCCTGCCCTGACAAGGCACAAGACCGACACTTCATTTTGTCTAATATGTCGTAATAGTTTAATAATCTAAAGTTAAAACTTAATATTAGCACCGTGAACTATACTGGAAAGTACTCACTTGCACAATTCGATCAAAATTAACTACAGATTTTCGCAGTTACAATATTTGATCAAAAGAGGGTAATTTAAGTTTTCAGATTATAATTGATTGCGGAGAAGTCCTGTTCAACATGAAACAAAGTTTAAGTGGCTTAATGTTGATCCTAAACAACGCGGATATTGTCTTTGGAAAATTCGGCGAACTTTCCAACACATGGCTCCTTATCGCTGCTTGTATCGTCGTTATCCCCGAGCAAGGTTCGTTTCCTTCTGTCTCTATCTGTTTTGCTCGTCGAGGACACGTACGCGTATCCTATCATGCGAGGATTTGGCTAGAGGACTGACAAAGTATTTATCTTTCTCCCTCAGGGACTCGCCAAGCGGAGCTGCCATTTTCAAGACAGGATAACAGGGGGGAGAACGGAATAATCTTGGACTACCCGGACTCATCCTGCCGACGTATTTTAAAACGTCTCGCGAGGCTAATTGTACCGAATACTGCTCCACGTGGTCTAGAAATTTTCCTGATTAACCCACATACATTTCTTAAAACGAAAATGCAACCACATTATTTTGCATTTATTTTCTTTCCATTTACATAACGTTCTTAAAAGACTTTTTCGTAAGATAATTTCCTCCAAGTATGACAAATTAATGTTTTTTATTGAAATGATTTCTGACTAATTTTTATTTCATCTTCATATTGTAATTTTACGTATATTTAACTTTATACACATATTTTTTTATCAATTAAATTTACGATGTACCGTTGGTTTATAAATACAACACGATCTGTTGATTTAAAGTTTAAAATATAAATGAGTAAGGTATTATGTTAGGACCTTTTACGAGGATTAAGAAGCGGTCTTTCGCAAAACAATTCTAAAATAAGAATTGGAACTTTAACCAAGTATTTCCTTATTTTGCTTTCAATGTCGAGGAACATTGCCTGGGAATTTCTCTTTAACTTATATTCGTCCCATGCGGACTATCAAAAGAATGATATAGAAAAGTTTTATGGTTCGAGGGAGGGAAGACTGCCATTGAAAGATGCACAGCCTCGACAAAACACAGCCACTGACAGTACAGCGAAATGTGGACTGCCTGTTTCAGACAGCTATGTCAGAATCTCTTTATCCTCGAGAAAAGAAGTTCACAAAGATAGAGAAATACTAGTAATAAATTGGCGTATTTATGCGTTTCATACGCAATTTATAAAGTGTTTTGTAATTGCAACAATTTATAAATGTAGTTTTTAAAGAAAAGAAGAATTTCTGTTACACGACAAACGGAGTAACAAGGAAAATGTTTGCAAGAGATACCACGTTATTCCGTATTAATTTGCGACGGTTGCTTTGTCCTCTCGTTGGTTGATGGCAATAATCTTTTAGGATGTAACGTACACCTATTAAAGTTAATCCGATTGCGAGCAGGGGAGAAGGGTTGCTAGATTGCACAAAGAAGAAAAAGAGTGATGCCGACAATCGAGTTTATGCGGAAAAGCATTATGTGGGACGAAGGAACCTTGTGCATGTCCAACTTGAAAGCATACAGAAACTGGTATACTTTCTATCCTTGGAATAAAATTTCCCAAGGAAGCTTTCTCTATTTTATGCGCGGTGTTCTCGCGCGGCAAAGGCCTCGAAAGGCGAAGGAAAAACTTTGATGTCAAGAATTTCCAGTTTCTTGTTTCGCTTAATTAGCTCTCATGCGAGCGATGCATCCCTGTTTCCCGACAATTATTTTTAATATAACCTCTCGACATCATTGGGAGCATTAAAAATCTTCTGAACTACTCGTGTCTTCCATTGAATCGTTTTAGAGTTGTCAAAGCATAAAGTTCAATACTTATTTAATTTTTGAATAACAATTATATAATTGAATTTTGTAAAGACAGATTTGTCCTTAGTAGCTTTAACAATCTTAATAGAATTTTTCAGTGGTAGGCAAAATTTGTGTTTAAGGATTCAATTTTTCTATTGTCTTAAACATTTCGAAATACTATTTGGATTGTTCTGCAGCAATAATTTTAATTTTAACTTCAGTAGGACAAATTAAGTCGGGCAAATAAAATGAATAAGCTGAATTGATTTTTACCAATACGCTGCCTCAACAGTTTAGCATATTTCGAAATATAACCTGGCTTATAGTACTAGTACAATTATACATAACTCGAACTACAATAGTGATAGACCAATATACTCAGTGGTTGCGTAAATCACTATAACTACCGTTACGAGATGTGCCGTTTATGTGCGTTACGATCCGAAGCTATTTACGAGTTGCGACTCCTAATTAATATTACGCCAATTATTAATATGAATGTTACCTTAGCGGTTATATAGTATAATTGAAATGAATTCGAACATAATTACAAACTCGATGATTGAAGTAGATCGTATGCACCGATAAGTACGAACAATAATGTTCGGATATCCTCATGATACTGAATTATTACAACTACAAAACGAGTCACGTATCGTGCGTATAATGACGTTACCTAACGAGGCACCGGCTTACAATCAGAAATCAATGCCACGTGCTGCTATATGCTGATGCAAGGGACGTTATTCGTTGATCTATGAAACTGTAATCTGACTCATTGATACGTGCAATCGATAATTGGAACAGAGTCGCTACAATTTAGTGCAAAGGAGATTATGAAATTTGACAGAAACAGATCCTTGGAATTCGACATGCAATTAGAGCGATCATTTATCACTGAGGAAGCGAGGCGTAATGCTCTTTAATGTTTAATTAGCAATTCATTAATGCATTGTGGGATCAATAGATAAAATAAGAAAGGAGACTAGGTATTGATTTCTACGTTGAACAGTCCATTAATGGTACTAATTGAAAATCTCTACATTCAATCATGTTCATAAATTGAAAATATTACATTTCAATTCTTACTATACTTATAATTTCTATTGATTTCAATTTCACCTTTTTATATCGTTTACAAATTCTTAACAAGCAATTGAATGGATCAATGTAATACAATATCGAAAAAATATAGAATAATGTTTGTTCATGAATCATTCATATACGAAAAATAATGTTTGTTATAACAGAGTAGATTTTTTATTAATTTTTCCACGGAATATCATATCCTATTAAATTACGGGATGCAGTATGTAAACGTGGCGGTAAGTCTAGTATCAATTCAATAATGACTAAAGTTTTATCAATTCGAGTTTCGTATTTTGATCACATAAAATGTACAAGAGCAATTTTGATTTATCTTACGGAGATATCCAGTTCGTAATGGTGCAACAACTGCACTCATAGGTGGCGCTTAATTCGTCCTTCACTTCATATGTATCACGGAGCATCATGACCATTTTATTTAACACCGCCACGTGCGTACCGTGCTTGATATACTGCGCATCCTGATGCTGATGCTTCACAATAGAATTCATAAGGAAGGATAAGAGACAGCAAGGTCAGTGAATATGGATATTTGGATATTCTTCGATAAGAATTACGTCTCTATCTTCCGAATCGATATTCTAATCCATATACTCGGCGATAAATGTTTCTTTCGATCAACAATGTTTTTCATATTTTATTGAAATTATTCAGGAATATAACACTCATTTGGCTTTTGTTTCTTTTAATCGGTGATTATTAGTTCGTTAAATGTTTCAGCATTAAAAATGTCAAACTGTAGAGACTATAAGAACCATATGCAGCGATTCGACAATCGCTGCTCTCGGTGTGGATGTTATCTTACACAAGACCATCATTGCCAACCGAGTACAATTGGTCGAAGCAGCAAAAGATCGAGGCCATCTTCCCGCAAAAACAATGAGTCGAAGGCTTTGAAAAAAGCATATAATCATAAGCCGATGACATTTAAATCTGCCGAGACCCAAACAGAAGAAATTACGATTCCTAAAGTAAATGTATTTTGCCAAACAGATAATTGTGATAGCGATGAAACAAATAGCGCGCCGGAACAAACTGAAAACTTAATCGAACGTGTGGTAGAACATATGGCTCGTTGTAGATTATTGTATTATCATTTACACAGTGAGATTTAATATGTAAATGTCATAATAACTCTATGATCATTAATCAATTTGAGCGTTGTGTTACGTAGAATTTTATTATTTATTTTTAAAAATTCATTTTCAGACACCTAACGCATTTTATTATTACTTTGTGAGAAACCGATCTATGAATATAGTCTTTAAAGAAGTTGATCGTTGATGCTCAATTACAATTAAATTTTGTTAGGGAATCGATACTGTGATATAAACATTTACTTTTATGTTTAATTATTTATTAATTTATGCCAGGGTATTATTGAAAAATCATTGATTGACATAAAATCAGATACCTAAGTTTAATGTAAAAATCATTGATTTACATAAAATCTGATACCTAATTTTAATGCAAAAATCATTGTGGAAAGTATAATTAATTTGTAAAAGATGTTTAACGTAGAAAAAGAAACATCATGGAATCAGGGACCATTTGCAATGATAGAAAATAATGTCATCTGTAACCTGTGCATATGGATTATTTGTTACATTAAGATGTGATATTATTAAAATATAAAGTTATATTTTGGTTTATGAAAATAAAGTAGAATTGTTTAATCAGTCGGTACATTTTTTCATTAAAAGCCATATGTTTCATTTTCAATTGCGGTTTCAGCATTATTCGCAATTTAAATGTTGGTAATTCCGTGCCGCAGAAAGACGATATCTCTTCGGTACTTGCTTACAGACATTACATCTTATGAGCTTTTCTATCTAGACTATTTCGGTGTTGCGCCCCATGTTACCGATAGTTCACAGATGTAGGTGCGTTAGCAAGAACTGTATGTTCTATATACTTCATTCTTACTACGGGTGCTAAATATGATATAGAGGCTATACATGTACATATGTTGCGCCAATTTTTGAACAATGTAAGTAATACTTATGTAGAATGTATTACAAAAAGACAAAATGTATCAAAATCAATTTTGGTTTATCACTTATGTCATTAAAGAAAGTATTGTATAGCAACAGTTTTATAGACTTTAATTTATATTATCGTAAATTATTTATTTATTTTATTTATATTCTCTCGCCTCTTTTAAAATCAAAATGCTCCTATCATAAAGTGCGATCCTCAACCTTTAATTCGAGCCCTCAAGTTTCTGTGCATACTCTGTAGCGCCAAGTATGAACAATGTTTACAGATTGCTTACATATACATATATGACAAGTTGAAACTAGAAAAGTGAAAGTTACCCTTTGCCCTATAATAACGTATGGCACTCGTGATACGAATTATGTTCCAAATATTGTAACGAACGTTGTTAAATATAATAATTAAAAGTGAAGAAAATGAAAAGTTGTAGAAATTTTCGATAACGGCAAATCTTCTGCATCTTTTGATTTTTTGCAATTATTGTATTAGTTAGATATTTCATGTTCTTATGTACAATTTCAAATAAATCATAAATCTGTAGTCTGAAAAAATCTAGGACGAGGGATTAAAGAAAATTAAAATTAGAGAAAATTAGAGAATATAAAAGAGAAATTGACTGAAATTGATTATTTACATTTTAAATTTACGATATTTATATTCCAATATCCATGGTGGCGATAGTGAAGGAGATGGTACGTAAATTCAGTAGTTCAACTCAACGGCAAGACACTCGGCCAAAAATACAATATCGAAAATTCAGAAGTATAACTCAACTGCATTCGTTTCAACACCAATAAGTGGAAATGTTGGAAACATTTCTTTGGCAGATCGTAGGAAATGTCTTAAAAATCGTGTTAACAATACTATTCTGCCGCAGGAATAACAAAAGTGCCAATACTAACATAAATAACATAAATACATAAGTAAAATCATTAATGTATTAATGTATATTATACAGATATGCATTATTTATAAATGTACATAAACTATAAAAATATATAAAATATAAATACAAATGATATAAACAATAACATGCAAGCGAACGCGTTCGGAACGCCTGAAACTCCCGGTGACTATTTATTACAATCGATGTACAACTAAAACGGGCAAACGAGGGCAGTTGAAACTTTATACACTATATTCAGAAATTTCTACAGTTTCTTATGTAAAAATTCCATTCGTGCCCATTTGTGCTGTTTTTGTAAAACTTTTCTCAAAGTTTACAGTGTTTAAACTTGTCACTATTTGCTTATGGATAAAAAGATGCTAATAACTGTATTACACACCTAAAATATACCTGCTGACACGTATGAAATTATCAATTAAACTTGTATTTTGATAATCTATGAAGACTATTTTAAACGTTTTATTTAATCTGTATTTTAAGAAAGTCTTCAAAACGTTATATCTCAGCACTCAATAATCTGAAATGAATAATAATTTGGATTTGAAAGCTTTGAAGGGTTCTTACTGTGTTCCAAAAAATTTTTTTAAAAAACATAATCTTGAAAAATTGACTTTTGGCTACGAAAAGCGGGTTTCCAGACCATAGTGCATCGCACAGCGAACGGAACGGAGAATCGACATGAACCCCTTGCCTTACGATTTAACCTTTTCGAGCCGAAAGAAGTACGGTGTACGTCTTCACGATCTATTAAATGTTACATTCTCCGCCATATTTCAGACGATGTTTTGGCACTATTTTGATACTATTCTTGTTGGTGGTGGAACTTGTAGCAATGTGGTATTTCAAATCACTGTAATTTCCACGTTATCTCCGCGCCCATTTCGCCCACTTACCGTCCCGCGGGATAGCACGGGGGCTGGCAGTCTTTAATATTATCTTGTCGGTAACCAACACTAAAACATCGTCTGAAATATCTGCTTAACTTGGAATATGTTCGGTGCAGAATGTATCAATTCATGATAATCGATTTCACCGAGAAGCCGGAGCCGGATCCCGAGCAGGAGCCGGAGCAGGAGCCGGAGCCCAGGGGCCAGAGCCGATTTCTCGATTTTCGAAAAATGGTAGTACTTAATTCGACATTCAAAAAATAGTAGTACTTAGTTCGATTTTCAAAAAATAGTAGTACTTAGTTCGATTTTCAAAAAATTTTCGGCCTTTTGGCTCGACGTCGAGTTGTACTACTGAATTTCGTATACCCCCTTCGCTATCATATTTTCTTTGTAGAAAGTCAAGAAATTTTCGAAAATTTTCCGAAAACCTCGAAAATTGAACTTTGTATTAGGAGATCATGTCATCGAAATAGGTGGCACGAAAATTCAGTAGTACAACTCAGCGTCGGCCAGACATTCGGGAAGAATTGATGGCGCAATAAATATATGCGGTTCTTTATGACATTGTGTTTATTTATTTATTGTATTTGCGTACATAAAATGTTGATATTGTACATGTACATAACTTATATTCTAACGCATACACATACATAAACATACTAGAATTTATCTGCACTTTTATACTAGTAGTGGAACTTTTACCGATGTGGTCTTTCAGATCACTGTAATTTCCATGTTATCCCCGCGTCCATTTCGCCTATTTACCGTACCGCGGAATAGCACGGGGCTGGCAGTCTTTAACAGTATCTCGTCGGTGCCACGACCCGTTACAGGCCGGTTTTGGACCAGTTCAGTTCAGCCCATTTGTCAATGTGGCAAAATAGCACAGGGGTTGACAGTCTTTAACAGTATCTGGTCGGTGCCCAAATATTGTTATAGTGATTGGTCTATTCCTATATCCCATCTGTGCTCCTATATCTCGCCTGTGTTACTATGAATAAACTATCGTCACAGACAAGATGTACACTTCCTTAGTCCTGATATCATTTATCAAATCCTACTTTATGAATAGCTGAAAATGTAGGAAACGTATACAATCGATAAGGTGACCGTGTACTGATATCAAATCTTCAATACAAATGTGAAACAATTATTTTTGTTGACATGCTAGACCCTTCAATAATGTGCATACGTAATAAGATGTATACAATATAACACTATGCAAAAGACATACGCATCCCTACTCATGCCACCGTTAAAAAATTGTTTTCGTAATTTTTACGCATGTTTATTCAGAATTAAGCAAACAGATGAGGACCAATTTGCATTCTCCTGAAAATTCGTGCCGCGAAGCTCTCATCGATGTGACTCGCTATTACACATATATGCCTTTAAGGGCAACTACTCGTTAAATTTACGTGTGTGATACGCGTAAACAAGTGTTCCGCAAAAGCGTTCCACGATTTCGCAAATAAAATGTCGAATGCATCGACCTACGTTCGCTGCCCGTTCCAAACGTAATGGCAGGGGGCGGTGCACCATAACAGTGTTTTTCAATTTCGATATGCGTGCTGAATAAAGCTTTTTTCATTGCGACTTTTATCAGATTTGTCTCTCGATTTAACGCGTAACCCCGGTCCGACCTGGCCCGAAAAACCAAGAGGAATCAAGAGAGGGGAAGAGAATATCCTATAGTTCCATTTCCCAAGTATGGCCGCCCCGTTTTCTATGTGTAGTTTAAAGCCCCGGACGAATAATGGGAACGTCAGTCAATGAAAACTCTGCTGGATTGATAGTTTTCGTAACTCTGGCGAACGGAACGCGTGTACCGTAACCACTATCAACTTTTTCATTACGAACGCTCCACCGAAATCAATTTTTCAAGTGTCTTTCACCTGTCGCAATGCTTGCGGTCCCTTTTCCTCATTTTTATTCTAATCACCAATGTGCGCTATTCTTGCAGAAAATCGATGTCTTACAACCATAGTGTTCGCTCTCGACATTGAATAGATCAAATATTGAAAATGATTGGTATTGTCTTATAAAATTGAGAAGCATTCATTTATTTAGATATTCTATGGTTTTGATACTAATGTATGATTGAACAATGAAATCTATTCAATCATTTCTCATGATAATATCTTCGTAATTTCAATAATAGTCAAACACAAAACCCGAGCATTTGTTCATAATATTATATATTTAGAACTACTAACATTGGAATAAATTATTACGAGATCAATAAATGTTAGGAAGAGCATTTTCCTTTCTTCTTGGTGAAAAAATATCGATTTCTATTGTTATACTTTCTCCATACTTAGACTGCTGACTTTCAGACATTGTGGAAGTAACGCAGAGGATGTACAGTACCAACAGAGGCGTTAGGAGCACACGAAAACCCATCATCCTTTGATGGATCGCTGAGAGAAGATTGATCCGTCCAAACCATGAAAGCTCCGCAAAAATAAATGGAAACTAACTTACTGGCTTTGGATACTAAGGTTCGCGGAGAAAGAGAGAGACGGCGATTTACTGCGCATCGATTTTCTATAAATATATCAAATGCTCGTTTTCGTAAGGAATGGCCGGCGATTAAGAAATCATTAGTTGTGCTTTTTTGGTAAATGCATCGCTATAAACGAAGATTTTTAATGTTTCACGTATATTCTTTATTTATTTCGTGGTGTTTTGAATGCGTTCCAAGATCAAACAGTTCAAGAATTTGTAAAAGATTTTTAATTCATAGTTATTTGTTCAATTTATTTATCTAGTGAAAAATTGAACACATTATTTTCTGATGAATATTCTATAATTTTTAAAAGTCTATATGACTACTATATGAATCGTATTTTTACAGGTTTCAATTAAAAGTTAGAAGATGGAACAATTTCGGTGGTAGGACGAGGAAAATTTGCAGAGCACAGATGGCGGAATTCGGTCATCGGTTTCGCGAGAAAGGAAAACGAAATAAAAGGGTTGATTGCGTCATCCTTTGACGGATCGTCTGGAGCGATTGGCGATCGAGTCGATCAGGTGAAGAGCGGAAAAGGCCGCCAAGGCTAAGTTTAAAGGGTCGATCGGGTAGAGGTGGGGTAGTTTGAAACGAGCGTCTGTCTCCTGGGGGGTTACAGGTGGTTGCTCCTGGAAGAAAGAGGAGAGAGAAAGGAACACGTCGAAGGAGGTGGACGAGCGAGACAGGGGAAACAGCTGCATTTTACTACAGGCAAGTTCTGTAACAAACTGGCGAATAAATCGCGGGAAATTTTTCCTGCATGATGTAGACAAAATGCAGTAGGGTGCATATTCGCGTGTGGTGTTATTGTTGTCAGGGTGGACAAGCTGCTTACGTTATGTATCAAAACGTGGTGGGACGGTTTTTTAGCTTTTGATAATTGAGTAATTTTAATATTAGTATTACAGTATTTTGTATTATTATAGTATTTTGTTGAGTATTGCAGGAAAATTGTAATGATGTTTTTAAAAACTATTTTAGAGGCGGAGCAAAAATGGCTGCATTTATTGGCTCAGTTAAGCCAACAACCGTAGTCCCGTTGAAAGCACCAGTTCTCGTTAGATCAGCGAAGTTAAACAATGTGGAACGTGAACGTCACTAGGATGGGTGACCGTCTGGTAAAAAACCGGAAAGTGACCCACCCGGGGTGTTTTTCACGTGTTGTTGGCAAAAGGTGGTTCGGAACCCACCATAAAAAGTACGTATGTACTTTTACTACAAGTAAGTATGTTACATACATATTGGCTCAGTTAATTACTTATTATATATTGTATAAAGACAGCAAAAGCCATATACATATATTTATACATATAATATTACTATAAGACGGAGGAATGGAAAGAAATTTGATTTCTTTGTACAAAATGTAAATCAGTCGACAAAGAACAATACATCAATACATGTAGAACAAAATGTAGGGAATGTCACAAACATATGCGTAAAATACTGACTAAATGAAACTAAATTAATGAATTCTATCTGCACATATTATTTTGTCTTGTATTATTCACGTTAGTTGTACTAGCAAAAGAAATTAGCTACTATGAACACAAAAAATTTTGCTTAGGTCCAAACGGACACAGACGCTACCGTCCAGTGTTAAAATATTACTTTACCCAGCTCTGACAATGAATTTCCCGACGTTCCTCAAACGCCCCTCTTTGATTAAAAAAATTAATTAATGCATATTTAAGTGTGCTAAGACGACCACCCTGAAGCAAGTATCAACAACCGCAGCATCGGAAGAAGAAGGAAGCAAAAACCTAGAAGAGGAAACACAAAACAGATCAGCGAGAGAGAGAGAGAGGGGGGGGCAGAAGACACAAAAGGCAGGTCGTAGATGAAGATTTCGCGAGAGCAAAATTAAAACCACCAAACCCCGACGAATCCGAAACGGTGGCTGGACGAGGTCTTGAAATGCCGGAGCTTAACCGCGCGCGCCATCCCGTACATAAGAGCTGGCGTTCAATGGCGGTAGCGGGCGAGTAGAAAGCGAAAGAGAGAAAGAGTGAGGGAGACAAAGAGGGGGTTGCTGGTGGGTTGCGATGGGGTAGGTTTGGTGGGGGCTCGGTTTTGCAAGCTCGTGGCGCCACTTAGGGGAGAGATGGGCCGCTAGGGGGAGGAGACGGTCGAGCAAGCAGGCAAGCAAGCTTCGGCTGCTCGGCTCTAGGTTTCGGCAGTCAGTCGTGCGAGGAGCGAGACTCGCAAGGGTCGAAGGCTCGTCTCCGACCCTGTGCTGGTCACCCTTCACCCTTCGGAAGAGGACTGTTCCTCCTCGCAGGGACACAGGGCTCTCCACCTGTTCAGCCGCGTTGCGGACTACTCCGCGTCAACTAACCGCAAAACGTATACAGACCGAGATAGACACACAACGCGTGTTCCGTGTTTCTTCGAAGAGGACTCCTGTTTCGTCTAAGGGAGAAAAATGTTGTTGCTGTTGCTGCTGCCGCGCAAGGAGACCGCAGGACCGATCGAACGATACACGAGATAATCGCGGGTGCCGTGAGGTCTGGAAACGCGTGCCGACAGCCGCCTGACCAGTGATTCCGTCGTGATTACCAGCTTAATTGATCAGGTGCGGTATAGTCTGTACGTAGTCGTCGATAGTCAAGATTACAGCTGCGGATTTCGATCCTTGTATTCGCGCGTTGCACCACTCTCGGTGCAATTAACCGCGTCTAATCTCTTTTCTCAGCTTTGTATTAGTGTCCTTCTTTACCCTGAACTTGCACTTCGTCCGTGATACCTACTGTGAATTTTGTGTGAGGTGTTTTCTATACGTAGTCGTTGATAGGCAAGATTACAGATGTAACTCTATCTAGTAGCTCTACATACTTTATACCCCGTTGGTGATAGTAAATTAACAGTGTTGGTGTTTTCTTCTTTCTTGAGTTTTCTATTGTTGTCCTCCTTTACTAGAGCCTTGCACTTTGTACATAGCTGTTGATCGACATGACTACAGGTATAGCTCTATCCCGCAGCTCGGCATGCTGTACCTCTTTGGCGATGGTAAAGTAACGAAGGAACGCGCTGCCTTCTTTCTTTTTTTCGAGCTTTCTATCGGTGTCCACCTTTACGTTTTTGTTGTACGTTGTCTACGATTCTGTGGATTTTTTTGAAGATTGAAGGTGTAGCTACCGATTATCGCCCACGATGCACCGCTTTAGTCACGGTAAAGTAAACCGTTGCTGCTTCTTTTCTTTTTTTGTATCTGTGTCCTCTTTTACGTTGCTCTTGTGGACTGTCCACGACCCTGCGGATTTCTGTGCGGTGTATTCTGTAGGTAGCCGTCGATATACAAGATTACAGATGCAGCTCGTAAAGCTTTGCATCCTCATGTTGTACCCCCTTTGGTGCTCGTAAACCAACCGCGTCGTGTTTTCTTTCTTTTTTCAGTTTTGTGTCGGTGCCCCCTTCTTCGCTACCCTTTGCACACTGTCCGCAATTTTGTGTATTTATTCGCTGTCGTTAGCCAAGATTACGAGTCTTCTTTTTTGAGTTCAGAATTGAACTTTGAGTATCGATCCTACGAATTTCTGTGCGGTGATTATGTATCTAGTTCTCGATAGTGAAGATCGCAGGTGCAGCTATCTACCTAACGTTTCCATGTAGCCACCACTTTGATGTTGTTACACTAACCTTTGTCGAGTCTTCTTCCTCTTTTTTGAGTTTTGTATCACTGTCCTCCTTTCCTCTGCCCTTGCACATTGTCCGCGATTCTCCGGTCTCTTTTTCCTTCTCTTTCTAGTTATTTGAGGTTGACGATACCCGTCACTCGGTCTCCCTCTTTCTTTCTTTCGTCTCGCCCAACCCCTTTCTGCTATCCTCCCTTCTACCGTTCTTCCGGCCTCTCGGCTGATTAACCGTGAAATAGGGTGATTACCAACGCGACATGACACCGCTCGTCACGATACGACGCGGAACGCGCACCTACGTAAATGCGCGTACATTGTTGCGGACCAGATACGGCTGTGCTCTGCAACCAGCGGCGGCCTGACCTCGTGGCGGATATATTCTTTTCTTTTCCGTTCGGTGCGCGAGAGAGACGCTCTCGTTAAAACCTCGCCAAACCGAGCGTTGCCAGGCTGATTTCTATCGCGGCCAACGACACTCCGGTATTTCGAGTTTTCGCTCACGGGCCAATAGATTTTCGTTTTTCTGCTGACCTTTGGATTCGATAGGCGATTGGAAATTTGTTGTGACGTTTGTGAAATTCTCAAGGATAATTAACCAATCAAAACCTACCGGTGATTATTCCCTAATTTTTATTTTAAGTCTATGGTCCATCAATTATGCAATCATAAACCAACAAATCACTCTCAATAACGTAATCTAATTATTTCGTTTGGGACTGTTGTGTAAAAGATTTTAAGGTTCCGTTGGAACAGCACAGCCATGGCACAGCGCAATTATCGAGAAGCCTTATATTTATAACAGAATTGCATTTATTCAGATTTCACAGGATTTTTATGATAGCACGTACTTGAATAAAGGAGTCTATTAAAAAATTTCTATAATTTCACGACTGTAAAAGGAAAGGAATTGTAATCTGGGCTCGGTAGTTCTAGTGTTAATAGCCTTCCGGTAGACACAGTATTGACACTAAACCTACTAAGAATTAAAATGGGCTAGTATTCATTGTCTTGTAAAAATAACAAATTCAGTTAGACTTTGTGTGATTTTTATTATAACATATGCTTGAACAAAGAAATCTATTGAATCAGTTTTCAGGAAGCCATTTTGTAATTTTGAATTTGTCATGGTTGGTTTAGTATTAATATTTCATACTATGTAGACTGAAGACATCGATTGACAAAGGCATCGTCTTTACGTTTGTTTACGTGCAATATTTCTAACATGTTATGATCAAGAAATGATGAATATTTTCCATGTATACATGAATTTATTTTTCAATTTGCGATAACATGCGGGGAATGAAGACCATGTGGGTATGATAACGTACCGTCCACAATGTTCTGATGGTGTACGTTAATGTTTATGTTGGAAGAATTGTCTACTGTTTATTTAGTTTTCTCTGGAGGAAAAGGGATGATTCTCTTCGTGGTTGTTGACGTTGTGGCAATTTTGAGGGCAACGTGTTCTGAAATTTCCGTGGAAGGGTGTGTTTTATCCTAGGAGAATTGTCTTCCGACTTTCCTGAAGTGTAAATTACAAAATTATATGAAATTCAACACCCCAGATGGAGATTTCAAGTCCAATAAGTTGTAAAATTTTATGAAAATTAATTCTTAATGACGCGCATATTTTCGATATTCCTGTTCTTGTTCCCCGTCACTCCTGAAGTAAAAAGGCGATTCTCTCCGTGGTTATTGATATTGTTTCTATTTTATGGAAAAGTAGCCAAGCTTTGAAACAGTTCGAAAGTTCCCGGTGACTCTGGCGGCGACTGTTATGAGCCCGAGTCATTGTCGAGAGTGAAGTTCAAGGTAAACATTAATAAGGCTAATGTATGTATCGATTCCTCGCGTCGAAATGAAAGGGGACAACCGGCGAAGGTCTGACCTCAGAAGTAAGAAGTTCGCCGGTGCTAATCGCTCCCTCCACTATTTTCGTTTCTGGAAGCAAATTCTCGGGTGAACAATATTTTTCCTCTTGCACAACACGGACAAACTCCGGAAGGATGTAATCGAACAAAAACAGAGAAGAAATACACGGTCTTCGAATAGACCAAGAATTTAATAGCGATTGCGTCGATCGGAACCACACAGGTGTTTGCTCGGAGCTAATATTGAAGAACAAGCGGTCTCTCGTATCTGAATCGAGCAACGAATGAACGAATACGATTTACAATTTCGAGTGTAAATTTGATAGTGGTCCGCGCACTGATTTCTCTTTCGTTCGACGTGGTTTTAAGTTTTCTCAGTTTTAGTAACCGACGAGATCTCTCGTCTATCTCGATCAATGAACTTGGAAACCGAGAGCCGAAAGGTAAGCACACGTCTCATGGAATGGCAGAGTTTACGAGCCACTGGGAGCAGATAGGATCGATATTTAGGCGAAAGAAAGGAGCTCGCGGAAAATTCGGACCTTAAAGCAGACGGATTCGCCACTAATTGCGATGCACGCGGAGATAGAAGATGCTTACGTTCCTTTTGTGATTAATTGCCCTCCCGCCAGACCTGGAAATGGCTGCATATGACTCGTCGCTTCAGTATCTTTATGCGCAGGGTGTCCTAAAAATGTGGATCCTTTTTTCTTTGTGAAAGTGTTCTCCGTGACTTTGTTGAGGAATTATTACCGGAAAACACGGACCAATCATAGCGCGGTTACAGCTACGCGTTCGTCAGCATTGGCAGAGCCGGACTCCGTCCGCAGTAGCCGCGCTGTGATTGTAACTCCTTAACAAAGACCCAAAGAACACTTTCACAAAGGAAAAGTTACTACAAATGACCTCAGCAATTACCTGTTTCAAGGGAGTCCCACATTTTTGGAATACGCATCGTGAGTAGATTCAAACAATGAGAAGATTAACAACATGAAAAAATCTACAAAGAAATTGAAATCAATATTTAGTTTCCATGGCTTGCAATTAATACAAACAATTTATTTTGCATAAAGATCCGCCGTTAATGGCATGGTGCTATGTACTTGGATTACCTTTTATAATCTCTGGAACTGCATTTAATGACGTACCACCGATTAAATAAATTTTACTTAACAGAAGTTACTTAATTTTTTTTCATTTCAAATAAAGGGACTTATATATAATCACAAAAATGTAATATAATATAATATAATTTATATTGTACACGAGATCAAGTCGCGTACAAGTTAAAGTCGTTTAATGTTTCTACTGTTTCGTATGTCACAGTGATGCATAGTTTAGCCACAAACGTTTCAAATCTGCGTCAATTCATCACCGAACCCGCACACACAGTTATTGCATTCTCTGCTTTCGTTTTCGACGCTTCAACGAACATGATTTATCGCGAAACACTTGAAACAGATTGCAAAATACCTACTCCTAAACGAAACAGGGTTTGAACATCGCGTTGAAATGATTCCAGCTAGTGAACATCCACGATTTTATTCAGCGTTAAGTAGAATAAGTCGTCGATGATCAGACGCATTAATCAGAGAAGCTGATGTCTTTTCGAATTTTTAACCAAAAGAAATTATGTAAAATTATGACAGCGTTTTCACATGGGAAATAAAAGTTTGAAGAACGTAGTGCACAGGTGGTTCGCGCTTGCTTCACCTGTTCAATGTATTCAACGGATTAAAGATTCAATCTAAAAACTTGGTGAAGTATTTAAATTGAACGACGCGTTTAGTCTATCAAAGTTTGACTAATGGCTCGACTAATGGTTTGACTAATGGTTCGGCTAAAGACTGGCAGAAGTTATACTTTTTAATCTCTTATCGAACAAATTAATGTGTTCCGTAGACGGTGATTTGTGAGAAGATTTTAATACACTTTATAGTACGCGTGTTTATGTCTCCTGATGTTGGTTTAACCCATTTGCATCGTTTGAAAAAGTGGAAAATTGGCCATATTTTGTGCATAAGCACAAAACACTAGCGCGTATATCTGCGCTTTGATGATAATGGTGAGGAAAATTCCGCGTGTATATACGTTTATGATGCAAATGGGTTAATTAAATCATAGTGTACAATCTGTCGTGCCTCTACGAATTCGACACGTTGAACGACACGATTAAGTTAACGTTTTAATAACTATTTTCAAAGATAAAGAGAACATCCTTAATGATCACTCAATCAATCTATTACAAATGAGTTTTGATGTCAAATAACTAAGTTCTACCAGAATCGAAGCAGACTACAGTAATATAGAAAATTATTTTCCTTTCTAATAGGTTCAAAATTTGGGTTTTTATTATGATCATGTTTGTTCAATTTTAAGCTGCCTGGTTTAACCAATTTCTGTATAATTTGCAACACAGGGTTGATAACGAAAATTTACTGTGAATAATTTTTTAAAGAACAACGAATATATATGTACACATTATGTATTTAGATTTATTTCAGTGTTTAAGCATTCGCATCACGCAAAATAAAATCGTATTTACATTCGAAACAAAGGAAAAGCAGATTCAACAATTTCAACGATTTAAGTTTATGTCAACAATTTTGTCCGGTGAACGCGAACATCAATTTCTCAATCGGTTATTTTCACCACCGAGTAGAATTTGCAATGAAAGCAGAAATATCCCCAGTCCATGGCGCACGACGTCCCTCACACAATCACCCGGCACGTGTCTCGATTCCTCGTAGAAAAACTAACGTGATCATCGTCGAACAATGGGGTTTACACTGCGGCGTGTAATAACGTTCCTCGAATTAAGGTTCGATTTAAATGTAAAACAACTGGACGCTATCAGGAGATGGATGTTTCTCGTGTCGCTGATTAAATTTCAAACTCGATCGGGCGTGGCATGAAGCTGATTCGTGAATCGAAAACCACTTTTTGTTTTCGCCTGTCCGTCGCGTGTACGCTCGTCAGTCGGATCGACGAACGTTTGTGCTTGAGGGTCGTTTAAACTCGATATCTCGTCAGCACAAGTACGCCGCTGTCAAGCCGCGACCTAAATGATTTTAAAAAGAAGAAAATCTGCCCAGTTTTCTCGTCCCAGGAGAGAGAGAGAAAGAGAGAGAGAGAGATGGAGAGAGAGAGAGAGAGAGAGAGAGAGAGAGAGAGAGAAAGAGGTGGGAGAAAGCCGTGTGACGTTTCGCGCAGCTCGCAGCTCACAAAAGAAGTGAAACACGGGGCTGCGACTCTCTGTCGACCGGAAATCGCGAAATACTCGAAAAATACCAGTCCTCGATGGTTCGTGAAACTCGAGAATTTTTTGGATCGGTCAATTAACTATTCCTGTGCAGAGGATCGTTTGAAAATGCTCCCACGACGACGGAATTGCAAATCGAACGCGAGGCTGAAAGTGAATCTGTGTTTTTTGGATTTGTGCTCGAGTTGGCTCGTTATCTTGATTATGGCTGTGTCCATTGATCATCGCTTTTTATCTCTGGCTAAGATACCCAACTTTATTTCATAGCTGAAACGGCTGATTAATAGGCTGCAGACTTTGCATAGATAACAAAATTCGTGTGTGAAATTTAAGGCAGGAGATGATTGACAGAGTTTGAGAACATCAATACATCATTTTCAACGGATTAGAATGATTGAAAAAGAAATGAATCTTGTATTCGATAAAGAACATTTTTATTTTGCATGTAGATTCGCACGTCTACTGATTAAAGGTAAACGTTTACTATATGTCCCCAGGTACTTCCCCGATTAAATATTGATAATAAAAAGGTGAAATGGTAATTATACAGAAGTTGGTCTTCCTCATCGATTTTGATGGCCGTAAAATATATTGTCGAGGTCATCATTCTGAATAACTTTTCCCTATGCATTTTATCGTCGCTTGGTTTTAGTTTTCAAGATATTCGCAAAAAACTATGGCTAATACTGTATTGAATTTTCTCTCTTGGATTTTCGTATATGAGCATAGGCGATCGCTTAACAATACTTTATATTAATAACTTACTCAATAACTACTCTTGGATTTTCGTATGCGTGGTCAGGCCGGCCCTCTCCGCACCTTCCACGACCTTCCACGACCACAACTCATTCTATTCGCATGATTTTTTCATTACTAGATCAAATTCTGGATGACAAAGAGTAGTCTTTCAAAATTGAAAGCTCACCTTATACAGGGTGTCCCAAAACTACCCTAGGAGCCGAAAATAGGAGGTTCCTTGGGTCATTTGAAGCGACATTTTCCTTTGCAAAAATGTTATCCGCGACTTTGTTTAGGAGTTATTAACGAAAAATACGGACCAATCAGAGCGCGACCTAGACGCGAGTCGGCACAGTCGGCCAATGGACAGTTGGCGCGCCGAGCCGATTTTACCAACTCGCGTCTAGGTCGCGCTCTGATTGGTCCGTGTTTTTCGTTAATAACTCCTAAACAAAGCAGCGGATAACATTATTGTTAAGGAAAATGTCGCTTCAAATGACCCAAGGAACCTCCCATTTTCGGCTCCTAGGGTAGTTTTGGGACACCCTGTATATGTATGACTAGAGTGGAATCCTGTTCTCTCTTTCATCTCCATAGCCTGTTTACAAAAAAAACAATGAACAGACGCCGCGCCGGAACTAGCTTACGTTGCCCCGGAGCGTGCAAAAATACGGAAAATTTAATACAGTATTAGCAATAGTTTTTTGCGAATATCTCGAAAACTAAAACCGAGCGGCGATAACATGTATAGGGAACAGTTGTTCAGAATAAAGATCTTAACAACATATTTCAAGGTCATCAAAATCGATGAGGAAAACTAACTTCTATATGTATATTTACCGATGAAATTTGATTTTGATATAAATGGACTGAGAATCAGAATCTTCATCTCGCGTTTTACTCATAGTAGGAAATTTTGTGTGTGTGCGTTAAAACAAAAATATATTTTCATCGAAACTGAAACGAATGGCGAAGAAAATGAAGCGTGTTCAATATATTAACAGTGCACATACGAGTTACTGGCTCGACTGTCGTCACACTCAATTTCACTGTCAGTCTCTATCGATGGGTATAAGCAAGACTTGAAATATTAATTCGACTCGAGAAACAATGTTTCACATGCGACGCTCCACTATTTTAGAAAATAATAAAAGGAAAGAATGGGTAACAAGCTTCGGTGAACCGCAGTGCTGCCTCGGGTATAATGTGTACATGTGTAAGTTCAGTGTGTTGTATTTTAATCGGTTAATACTGACGTCGCAGGGAGTACAAGGTTAAAAATGTTGGATGGCGGAATAAGTGTGTTCGAGCGAAATTTCGTTGAATGGAGACGTCAAGGTTATATCGTGTCAAGTTCTTCAGTGCTCTTCATGTAATAGGTCACACTTTACAAATGTGGAAGGTCTTAACGTTTCCTTGAACGAAAATATTATTTTATTCATATTGCGAAATACCCTAAATCAATGATGAGAAACCCGCGGACTATAGTGGGCCAATAATGAAGATCTAATACTGCGCATGGGTCGCAATAAAAGCAATATTAAATACGTACCGTGTTGCGTCGCCAGCTCAAATTCCAGTCTTTGTGTACAGTACCAGTTACGGTCTCCTAGTGCCTCTTTAACGAAATTATTGCTTTGAGACACAGGTACAGCTGGAAAGTGTCAGCGGATTTTCGATTTGGTGGCTTTAAATTTAAATTCGCTTGTATATAGTTGATCAGCTATATCCTTGCACATTATTAAATTTTAAAGAATGTTTACTTTCATGTCTCTTAATATTCTATTTCTTCAACACAGATATTTTTTCACTGCATATCAAACAAATAACACTATCATTTATACAAGTAAAGAAATAATCGTATGTAATAATAAACTGCTGATGTTCATTATCAATTTTTAGTATAAAATACGAAAAGCTCGATCGTTATACGACGAATGTGTTTTCTGACGCATGTTGGGCGACCAACTATTTACTTTATGAGAAACAGCGACTAAAATGTTTTCGACAGCGAACCTCGACCGGTCACTTACTCTTAGTCACACAACAATCAGCACTATGGCACATCATTGTAGTCATCTACACTCCTTCTCCCTTTAAAGGACTGTTATTTAAGTTCGCGCAAAAGACTGCAACCGAAATCTTAGAAGAAACCCCAACAATGACCTTAGATATTCGAATTCCTGTCTATCACAAATTGTCAGACTTTCGACGAATTATACCTTGTAACGCGCTTTTTTTACTTTGTGACCGAAGTTATAGTTGAAGAGTTTTATTAATAAACTAGTGTTTTATTTATCATAAACTTACAACGTTTATTAACCCCTCATCTGAAATACGACACGCAGTTCAACGAAAACTTGCGAATACTAGAAAAAATAGCCGGGATCCTAGCGGGCCGCAGGCAGTATGCTACAGGGCCAAATACGGCCGCCGCGTCGCGCTGGTTGCTCATCACTGCCCTAAACCATAGCTTACAATTTCACTTTTTTATCGTTCTATTTTTATCTTCAATCTGACATCAATAAATTAGAAGCAGAACTAAGTTTGTACTTTTTCATAATAGATATGAATGACAAGGGAGAAAGGCATAGATAGTCTAGTACAGTAGGACCTCGATTAACCGGATAAACAAGTATGCATTTAAATATGATTATGTTATGAAAGGGAATGTTATAAATTTTCAAAAATAAAAAATTTATTTTGGAATGTAATGTACATTTTAATTATGTCCCTCTGGTCTCGATTATATCTATCGGATCTTAATCTGTCCGGGCAGTTTGTCTTCAAATCAAGCCGGTTAATCGTGATTCTACGGTATATAATTTACGAAAACGTTAATTTGCTGAGAAGGAAGCTAAGAAAATCATGAAAAAAGTATGTGGATCGAAACAACTGAGAAATTCTGATCTGAGTGATATTAATTTTGTAAATGAGTTAATTTGAAAGTGTTAGTTTTGGCTCAAGAGTATCGAACACGATTTTTTCGTGATAGAATGTAGAATGTTTTACCGGGAGTCGTTTAATTATTAATGGAAGAATTTTCATTCATCAGATACAGTTAATAACTTCGATGTACACCGATGTCGATCTGTCACTTGCTCGGATCGATTAAATCGCGACACCCTGAATAAACTAATATACACTGGCCAAAATAATTAAAAGACCACCTGTTACATTAACTTTATCGATTAGCCGAACATTCATTACCTGCACAGTTTCGCGAACTACGCGAGCCAATAAACATTTCACCGCATTCAACGAACAGCATAACTTTCACTGTCGTGGGCGTCATTCACATATAATTCGCAGCTACAATTTTCAGTAGAATGCTCTCTCTCATCACGATTTTTTAATCGAACGTGAATTGGATATTACATCCTTTATCCGACATTTCCGACGAACGTGCTCGCAATTAAGATTCCCCTAAGTTCGGAAGAAGGGCAACTCATCTCTATCACCCTCAGAACGAACAAATATATTCTCCATCATATTTTCAGGAGAACGACCCTTCGTGACGCAATTTATCATCCACATTCAACCAATTTCGATTATCGGTACACCGAAACTCGCCGCGGGAAACCATCATCATCACCAAAGCGCTACCGACCAGCGAAAAATAAATCACGCGGAAACGCCAACATTCGGGACACTACAATCAATTAAAAAAATCAAAACAACAAAAACCAACCGACCCTCCATGTCGACAACGTGGCGAGACGAAAAAACTGTGCTCGGAGAGCTCTCTCGCTGCTGGTCGATCTGCGAAACCCTTCATCCGTTCAACTCGAAATTTCCGCGCATTTCTCTTCGCAAAATTAACTGCAAATCCACCGTTCGATCTACTCGCTACCTTTATTCTTTCAACTGTAATGAACGTCCGAAGTTCATCTCTTTCAGGGAAGAAACTCTCTTTTGGTAATTATTAAAAAATTACGCTATGTTCTGAATGTTTTGTTTTCGTTTGACACAAAAATTTTCTGATTTTTATATTCTTGTCATATAAAATCGATGTGATAAAAGACGAATATTTTGAAATGTGTTGTCTTATAAAAATGACATGATTGAACTTGTTTGATTTTTCTGCGACTTTTATTATAATTAGACTGCGGTTCTTTGTGCAAAATAAAAACTGTCGATTTCTGAACCAATCTTACAATTAGTAAATTGAAGACAATATATTAACATCCTAAAATTCTTTTTATATATCTACTTATTGTTCTAAATCGCATCAAATCGTTTTCATCATAAATGTGTAGAATTCGAAGTCTAATTATAATACGCGTGTTGAAATACAAAATTTTAATTTAATGTATCCCTTCAACCCATACAACTTTCCTAGAAAAAGTTTTTTCATACAATGCATACTTTGGAAATTATGTTATTGAGGGTAAACAAGTAGCGTGGATCACCTAGTATCATCGAGGTCGTATGACCGGCGGAGGTCCAGAGTTAAAAATGGTGGAGAAAGTGAAGGAAGAACGATGAAAAAGACAAAGTAAAATTGTTTCAAAAAATGATGCTTCTAGAGCTTGTCCAATAATTTTTGCTGGTCACAACACGCCCATAATTGATTCGCTGTTCGGTCCGTAAATAACAGAATGATGACACACTTTTACGGTTAGGTGTCGTGTTAACGCAGCGGCAGTGACCCTAAAGCGAAACCGTCGTGTCCCCTTGATCGACCTGGTGTAGATCGTCGATCGTCGGAGCCAGCAACGTAAAAAGGAGGAACAGAGAGGGAAAAAGAGGGACAACAGAGTTTGGCATGGAACATTCTTACGGGCCGCTACTTAACCCCGTTGTCCATGTATGTATGTATATCTCGATGCGCGCTGGGCTTGGTTGCAGTTACAACGCGGTGCAGTACACCGAGAGCTTATGACGCGCGGCACGTTTTAGGTGTGCAACCTTGTACCGGCTGTACACCTACAAATCTATATACACATACACGTATATGTCTATACACCGTAATACGTATACACAGAGAAAGAGAGAGAGACGAATAGATACGAAATGGGCGCAGCTGGCTTAACAAAGGAGTGCACGGATAATATCGTTTGCGCTGCTTTGCACCGGGACACGACGTTCGTCAGAGTTAGCTGATACATTTTCGTGGAAATCACAACCTCTGCGTTTTTCTTTCCCCCCTTTTGTCACCATTGTCGTCGATACCTTCCCATCATCTATCTGCTGGTGACATCAGCTCTTTCCCTTTCAGCGGGCTCGCTTCCGACAAGAAAAATATTCTCATTTCTCAAGAACACACCAGGTTGTCTTTCTAAGAGAGAACAGCCTCAAAATATACATGTAGGGTGAGTCACCTAAGACGAGCCACCTGAATAACTTCTACATTTCTTTAGATAGGAAGAAATGATTCAGACAAAAATTGTTTGGTTTCAGGGGGCCCAGTACACGATGTACATAACTTTTTTTCAGGTGGAGATGCTTAGGAGATGTGAAAGTCAACTACTGTTTGTAGCTCAACGTGAGACAATTTTAACGACATAGTCATTCAAGGTCATCCCAAAACAAAACAACTTTTGTCTGAAATGTTTCTTGCTACCTGAAAAAAATGTAAAAGTTATTCAGGTAGCTTGTCTTAGGTAGCACGCTCTGTATAACAAACTTCGGAATACGTTTGCAATACTGCACTTGGTGTGTACAGTACCTCGTCTTAAAATTTGCAATATTCAAAGGAGGGTGTACATTAGTTGTTTTTTTTTTAAAGTGAAAAATCAAGGGGAAGATTTTTTCGTCTATTTGTAATTGATGAAAGACGATAATGTTTATAGAAAATGTTGAGCAACGTCGGAACTCTAACGTTTTGCTTGTTGGTCTTTCTAAGAAATAAAAATTGTCTGCGCCAATTGCAAGACGAAGCCAAATAACGAGGCGAAGATTTTTTTGCAAATTTCGGAATAATATTGTATTAATTTAATTATTCAAGTTTCTAATATCGACACACTCTGACACATAATGTAACTGTCTGAATTCGAATCTCGAGAAGAGGTGAACATTCCGTTGACGAAAAAGTATGTGTAAAGCGAATGTATAACAGACTTTCAGAAGTTAAATCCTAGCGATGAAATTTGACGTCACTCAAGCCTTAAAAGATTCTTAATTAGGTGAAATCTTGAAAGCCATAGAAGTGGAGGTCAATAAATTGAACTTCAGTCTTTCAATTAAAACTTTATTTAAATTACGAGATCTCGAATTCTGCTATCTTAATAAAAAGAAAACAGCAACTATGTAATTTCAGATTTTTTCGAACTGTGGAAGAAACATGCTCAAAGCAGCCGTGTGAAAAATCGTCTAACTATGAGAGAGCCGTGTTAAAAAATCCCGTAGCTATAAAAGAACCGTGTTAATAAATCACGTGGCTATAAAAGGAACGTATTAAAAAATCCTGTACCTATAAAAGAACCGTGTTAAAAAGTCGAGCACCATGAAAGGAAACATATTAAAGGAACCGTATAAACGCAACACTTTGAAAAATGGCGCCGTGTAAGAAGAGCCGCAGGTGCATGCAGCTAAAAAGAGGGAAGCAGACTTCATGAAATCGACAACAATCGACGAGCAAACTCGTCCGGTCGGCTCGATAGACGGAAACTGGCAAAGTTCGTGGGCTAGGGAAAATTCATCGACGTCGGCCGATGTAAGTTTTTCACGGATGGCGTAGGTGTCGACGGCGAGTTATTAAATAAATAAAGAGGGATGAGGCGGCCAGCGTCGATACGAAGAATTCCAATAACGCAGGCGCCAAAATTCGTGGTAATATCGGCAGAGTCCATTCTAGACGTGCACAGGTAAATAAAGCTATCGATACTTTTCCGGAAGCACGCGGGGGTGGAGGGATGTAATTCCTGTAAAATAAACTTAGCCGAACCCAATATATCCATCTCTCCCTTTCTCTCTATCTTTCTCTCTCTCTCTCTCTCTCTCTCTCTCTCTCTCTCTCTCTGTCCCTCTCTGTATCTGTCTCTCATTCTCTCGTTTTTTTGTGGAAAATCGACGAACAGCGACTAAGCGGCTGAGCTGCTAATCAATATAATCCCCGATAGCGCCCTGGAGTTGTGTAATAAAATTCACGCGCGTGTTTGTAGTCCGATATTTACACGCGTACCGCTTGATCGTCTAATCTGTACAGATATTCTGCAACGCCGAAAATCGAAGATACATTTTTGACGACGACGACTACACGTGGCAATCCTCATCTAGCCAGTTTCCTTTCTATTCTATTTACTCTTGATTTTCACGATTTTATTCGAGATTTGTTTGAACTGCTTTGTGCTACGTTGTATTTAGTTTTATAACATTTTCCTGGAATATCGAGACTGGTCCTATGAAATATTTCGGTGTCTACAAACTGTATCGGAATCTGAGAGATTAACAATTACCGGGATTTTATGTCGGAATAAAAAAAATAGTTCCATATTCAATTGTATACAAAACAGTGTAAAACAATGATCCAACATCATATGTACAGTGTCTTCAGAAGCTACACAGAAAAATCGTTGGTAACTCAGAGAAGACTTGTTCCTTAATACTAGATTTACTGGCCATGAAAGTATACCTATTTCTACCGAAAACAGTAAAAATGACTGGTTTTTAGAAAAAATGCTTAGTTACATATACAGGGTGTCTCAAAATTCCTTCAACACCTTGCATTACACCATTAGTTACCGCTGTAAAAATCGTCACATCATTGCATAAAAAAAGAAAAATGTAACATGAAGTAGGAATTTCAGAATGAAATTGTTAAACCAGTCATTTTGACTGGCGTGGTAGATCTAGTGTTAAAAAATGTTTAGCAGTGTGAAGCAATAAAAACATAGTACCATACTGATTCGACAGTAGCGGATAAGCACGTAACATTGTGACACGTGACCGGGCAGTGACGGAAGCATGGAGGAATAGCGTCGTAGAAGGGGAAAGTAGATTGGTGACACATAACTTTCCAGAAAAAATCTTGATGTGTCTGAACCAATATAAAAAGAGACCCATAATTGTACACAAACCGTATCAAATAATTATGTTTCACTATCGACGTCTCGAAAAGTAGTTCGGGAAAATCGTTGGTACGAGATAGTGTTCCTTAAAAAATCAATCGGAAACGAACGATTGTGTATGGAAGTAGGTTGCTAGAAAGGGGTAGACAGGGTACGTCACGCGAATTAACAGTGGGCCAAGTTTGCCAGTGGAAGGTGGAGCTGGCTCGATATCGCGTACAGTCCTCGGAAACGTGGATTTACATCGGCGATAGACGCTCCTCGACCGGCCACCGATTGAGGCCACGTATCTCGGTATTAGAACGTGAATATCCCGGTGGCGGGCAACGATATCGGACGTTTCCTGATTCTACTTTCGCAAACGAACGGAATCGACGGCCATTAACGGGCCGTGCACATATGTGTCGCGTGTGCACACGGGGATCTATGCACACGTCCCTATGATGTATGCACTCTGTGCTCGACCTGGGATACACCGCTGATACGTGGACAACGGAACAGCTCCTATACACCGAATTAAAAATCCTACCGCGATCATTTCTTTTCCCTTGTCTCGACCCCCTTTATTCTTTTCCCTTTATCCCTTTTTCCTTTTTTCTTCGTTCTCACCTTCTGTAAGTGACTTCCATTTATTTCAAGCCTTTCACGTGTCGCTCTTTTCTTCTGGCAGACTCGGACACATTTTTCACACTTAACCGGCAAAGGGATACTCATGGAATTTTTATACTGGCGGTGAGTTAGGCTTGTTGGTCGCAAATGAAATTTTATCGGTTAGGTATGGAATCGTAGAAGACGGAGAATCTTTACAGGTGGTTAGAATTCGTAAGCTGCAGGTGTAGTTGTAATGAAGGAAATTCATGAGTTTCGAACGTCCTGAAGAAGACGTTTTCAAAATGTCTTATTTTGGACGTAAAACGAAAGTCCTGAAAAAACATCTTCAAGACGTTGTTAAGACGTCCTTCCGGGATGTAGGACGTTCAGACCTAAAATGGACGTGAAATGGACATCTTAAGGACGTCCTGTGCTATCTGGGAGTGTATCACAATATTTTTTAAAAACAGTGCAGTGACGTTTGTTTTACGAATGAAACTAAGCAAAAATTACAATTCATTCATTCACAAGCAGTTTATGAAGAACATGTGTTTTATATGTAAACAATTTTTTTTAAACAGAAGGAAGAGTCGCTGGGGACTTTTTTTGCGTCAGTAGTCTCGAAAAATTCAAAATAAATCGATCACACACTCGGTCGTGCACTCAAAACTTTCACAAAATAGCACTACTTTCAAAAGAGTTTTACTTCCAAAAGAAAAGATATGCAACTCGGTGCAAGCGCTCTTTTTTTCACCCTACAAAAAATATTCGTTGTTGAAAGTTGCAATGTCGCAAAGGGAACATTCTCCAGAGGGGAAGTTTATCACTGACCGAAGTTTGTTTCGAACTTGTAAACCACTCTGCATAAAAAGGTTTTAACGAGTAGCGAGTGCGACAATACATACGTTGGGGCGATGTTAAAAATGTAACTTCAAGCCTGATATAAACGAAAGAATTTCAACTCGTAAATGTTTATGTGCTCGAAATAATTCTGTTAGCAGCAGCTAATTTGTTTACCGCAGCTAATTAACAATTCTCTACCTCGGCGAAATTGATTACAATATACATATTGAGAACACTCGCGCGTTCACTGGACCGACACTACCCCGTACCTGTTCCCGGAGTCATGGCAAAATTTCGCGCATATACAATAAACTCAAGATCGGGTGTTCACGGTGTAATCAAGCACTCGTGCTTTTTGGTTGTAATCATCGAAATTGAAATTCTGTTGAAACATTTTCATGGCAATTTTAAAGTTGAAAAGAGATCGGGGCACATGTAAAAAACAATGGCCAGTTCAATTGTTTGTACAACACATTTTAAAGAAAGCAACAACAACTACGGTCAACTTACTTTTCCGTGCATTATTCATTTTTAATGAACTGTGTATATGTATCACTTATTTCAAATATACTGTATTAAATTTAAATTAATCTGTTTGCAAAATAGGTGTATTAAAACAGAATTTGTAAAAAAGAGTTACTTGTGTTACTTTCGTTCCGAGAAGTTGGTTCCGTTCTGTTCCGGCTTCTTCAAACAGCTCGATGTTTTGTCAAACGAAGAACACGTTTTTTCACAAACGCAAAACACATGGAAGTGCACATGGTATCTGCATAGCACGTTATACAAAGGGGAATTTCCTTGTAGCGTTTATGCACTCGTGTACAAACAACGAGAAACGCGCACGGCCGCGCAATGCCTGTGTAAACGAAAATAATATAATATTACGGTTTTTGATTTTTAGCGGACCGGCGATTCCGCTGTGTTTAACCCGCGGAAGCATGGACACAAAGTGCTCTTTCCGTGACCCTTTTTATTTGCAGTTTCCGTTTCGACGATAGTCGGATCCTTTGATCTATTCGAATCTCTTGCGTGGACCGCGCTTCGAAATCGTGCTTGTCTTTTTTATTGCCTTTCCTCTGTGCCTTTTTTACCATGGTATGGCAGTATTGAAACTCCAAAAAACAATTTCCTTTATTGCTGAGTTTCGAAGCGTTCTTCTTTGTGAATATTTATGAAAATTCGGCTTTTTTTATCCTGTTCTCTCCGTTTTTTTAAAGATTGTTAATGAAAAATATCGATGTATTTTATTGCTGATTCTAGAAGTATGATTCTTTTGAAATATTTAAGAAAATAAATTTTTTAAAATTTCCCTTTAGAGCAATATTTAATCTCTAAAAAATTTATTTCTTTTATTACTAATTTTAGAAGAATCGTTCTTTATAAATATTTAAGAAATTTCGTTATTTTTATACCCACTCATTTTTATACCCATTTTCTATACAATTTTTAAGCGAAACAGAGCAATATCGAGTCTCGAATCTCCAACAATCGATTTCTTTCATTGCTGATTCTAAAAGTATCATTCTTTGAGAATACTAAACAAACTTCGTGTAAATATTTTCATAATTACAGAAGTTTGTCGTAAATAAAAGAAGGGAAAGTGGAATTAACAAGTTTCATTCAAAAAAGATTTTAAAGTTAAAGGTTTAAATTTACAAGTGACAATATTAAAGTGCGATATAATTCTAAAAGTGATTAAAATTCCCTCAGTCCATTGTTTATTATTTCATCGTGTCGTGCGCTTTCTTACAGTTGTTCGATCCTCGATAGTCGAAGACATATTATGGCGGATATGTGCAATAAAGTCCTGGCCAGAAACGTAAATATCGGATTGGAACGGTCTCGGTGCAAGTTAAGCGAACTATTTATACAATCTTGGTGATCCATTTGTCTATGTTTTATGCGGGCGAAGGATGTTTTATGAGAACGAGATACCAAAAAAGATAAAATAAAATAAAGGATTACTTATTGTTGCTTGTCTGCAACAGTGTTGTTGAACTCTGTAGTTCACTGAGGATGTATTATTTCACAGAAAGAACAGTGGAACTGAATAGTGCATTCAGGTAAGCTGCTTATTGTTAGCTTGGAGCTCACTGTTAATGTCACCTAACCCTAAAGGGCAAAGGTGAAATGCCTTAAATCCACCAGTTATAAAATACTGAAAAGATCTGTGATATCCTCTCGACGGTACTCGGAAGAAATCTGTCATTTTCAATATTGAAAAATTATTTGTAGTGTGTCGATGATATTTCTTAAGAAAAGAAAAAGAAAAATATGTACACAGATAATTTGTTCTGAAGCTGTTCTGAAGATTATGATTTCTGTCAGTCTTGAAAAATGGAATAGTATTTTATGCAAAATAAGATTTGTGTACATTAATTGCAAGCTACTTTCCTCATTAACTCTTAGCAATCGATTGGTGACTCAGAGTCACCAAAAAAAAAATCGCTGTACCATTCAAAATGTTGTTTATATTACTAATAAGTTCATATCTAATCAATTACTAAACATTTTTAACTATTGTATGAGGTGTTATATCAATTACATGTCCAATCAAAAAGAAATCATATAGAATGGAATTATTCTGGTTGGAAGAAATGTTTAATTTTCGAATTAAATTAGCGCCGAGTGCAAAGGGTAATTAATTTCAAATTGTTAAAAATAGTAGATTTACATTTTCATATCATCAGAATCACTTTACCATTTTAAATTGCATCTGTTCATTTTTGCTATAAATGCATAAAAATTCGCAGTGTATATGACATAGTCACTTGTGTAACAATAAATGAACTGGTCTCGAATGATTTTTTCTTTTTGATTGTATGATCTCTTTATGAATATAAGTAAATTAGAACTAATCGATGCAGCATTGCGAATTCAGTAATACAAGATGATGCGATGGAACTCTAAAAGAAAATTTGACCAACGATCGACGATCAGGATTGAGTTGCGGTAACTTTTATTGCGTTCTACTTTATTTCTCCGGTGTCATGAGAGAAGAACCCGAATAACCAGCTTGCGGGGAACTGCCGGGGGCGCCACTTTCGCGAACTTTCATGAACTTAACGGTATGCGAGCATTGTTCAACCCGTCCCATAGCCCCGCCGGGTATTAACCCATTAACATCCCCGGCCTACATTAACTTCGGTTGCCAACTATAATTGGCATTATATATCCTAGTCTGTTTCATCCGGCCGCTGCATCGGGCAAGCAGAAATTTAGTACACCAATTAACGACCAATTACCACGTTGATAATCTTACATTGCCAGGAAAATCGAGGAGAATCAGTGGTGAGCCGACCGAGCTCGTGTAACCACTGTTGCTAGATAAACCCACAAAACACCGACAAACGCTTAAAACACTATTAATATTGAAACAGTTCTCTTGAACCTTTACATTCCGAGATAAGATGGTCCGCGTTCTCAAACTGTAATGAACATCTTTTTGTCTCGTTTACAAAAACGGCTTTTGTTACTCGATAGACGAAACAGAAAAAATTTTACATAAAAGAATTTAAAGATACCGTCAGGTTAACATTAGAAAGGAAATTTGTTGTAATTGTGGTGGGAAACGGTCTAATAGTGATACGTGTCGAAAAATACCAAGCATTGTGTTTTTAATAATTACTCAATTCCATGAAAAATATTTCGGGTTTCTGAGTAACAACATTTTGTGCATTAAGAGATTTATATTTTGTAGAATTTAACGTGGGTTTTTACAAACAAATTCATGTAAATTGCAGCTCGATGGTTTACAACGATCGTCGGCATCAGGCTGTTTAAATTAATGTTAAATACACTTTTGTAAGGCTAACCTAAAAACGATGGAGATTTTGTTGAAGCTGACTCTGCAAGCTTCAAATTAAAAATACACACGAGTTATAAATACTGCGAATGCTTTTCGAAATGTCTATTTTGAAAGCGCAACAGCTGAAAGTATTAATTCAGCAGATTTTTGATATGTTTTTCATGGAACAGTTATCAACTATATATTAAAGTATGACACGATCTACATACGTATTAAAATAGTAGAAGGTCTCGTTTGTTAAATGAGAATTTCTATGGTGCATACATCGAAAGTGTATTGTAGGGAAGGCATGTCTTGTTAGTAACAACAATAACGAGATATCGCAGAATTCGGTTTTGATCAACAGTGAATGTGGGTGGTCGGTGGATTTCCATTCTTCCTTGCAACAGTATTCAATTTTCCTCTACGCAGCAAACATATCACCCCTTTCCTGGCAGGGAAATCATGATTTTTTGGGAAGATTGTTTTGGGGCTCGGGATTGTACATACGCTACGCGAAATACAAAATCAATAGATGTAATACATTAAGTTAAATACATCGGTCTGTATGTAGCTTATTATAGCTGCATTATAGTTTCTTTTCCACCACTGTTATCAAAGCGTCATCTTCAGTCTAACAAAAAATGATCCTAAACCCGGAAAATAGAAAAAATTATGAAGGGTCTTGTGTTGACAAGCGAAAGGAGCGGACGTGTAATCGTGAGATCCATTATATTGAGTTTCTGTTTGCGGTCATGCAAGAACATTGCTAAGTGAGCGAGTGAGTAAGATTATTTTTATATGAACGTTACAAACCCATATAACGGGATTTCTGAGAAGATTTCTGTGAAAAACTTTCAGTAGGTACTGAAAAAGAAAAAACCAAACGAAAATGCAATCATACGCAGTAGCAGCAACGACCCCTTCCCCCGAAACGACCAGGCAATACTATTAGAATCAGATGAAGGAATACCTATGAAGGACTACGCGTGTTCGATTTCTAAAATAACCGAACCGAAGTAAATTATTTGCATCTTAAGAATATCAAATGGTAGAATGTGTATAAAAATTCAAGGAATTAACAATTAATAATCACAAGATCCACTTGAGACCTCTAATAGTCCCTTCTCAGCAAATTATGCTATCAAACGTCTACCTCATGATGTTATCGAAAACATCTTCAAACAAAACAACATCCGCACTACCTCAAGACTGGCCTTCATCAAAGCGGGCTTCAAATAACTAGAACTTGCACACATTACAAGTTTTAGACGTTTAATCAACGTAAACTCGGAAGACGCCTGCAAAATCCCCCAATCTTTTCTAATTTCATACGATAACACGCAATATAGAATCTTTGCAAGTTCAGATAAATTAAAATGTTTTCTCTGTGGCCTCGAAGGACATGTTGCCGAACAGTGTCCTAGTAATGTCAAAACTCATCCAAACAGTGACGTACAAAGCAGCAAAGAAGATACAACGCCAACAACGAAAAACAACCCAACAAGGATAGAAATCCTACGCACTAAATACCACAACAATAGACAAATACTACGTCGAACCGACGTCTTCTCCCAACAAGATTTCCAAATTTCTAGGAAAGATCAGCTCGCAATTACTCGCATTCGAACAGGACACTAAAGATATTCCCATGACTTCCTCATAGCGAAGCAAACCCTTCAGAGCCAAGATTCTTAAACTGTCGTCCGAGGACCTGGGGGTCCGCAAAACAATTTTGACATTAACTTTACATCCCCCAACTTTTCGCTTTTATTCAAATAAATAAAATGCCTAGGGTTGGGATAGAGACTGAAAAAAATGTTGTTTAAGTGGGGGGCCTTGGACTACCTAAGTTTAAGAATCCCTGCCCCAGAGTATACTACATGTGGCGTGACCATTAGTATCCAACATGCACTACTCGAATGTCCCAGATTGTCTTTCGAACAATCCAGATTCTGTATTGAAAATGACCTGAAGTCTACCAAAACAGCCTCAAAAGTTCCATAAAATCAAAGTAATATATTAGACAAAATAAAAATTTAAAAAATGTAACGTATGGTACTGCGCACTAGTAGCGTTCAATCTCCTAACTATTTAACCCTTCGAAGACCGTGCCAAAGTCATTTTAGACTCATCGCAGCGCACTCCTCGAGAGATTGACCTTGGTACGGACAGCTGTGCCTCGGTACACCGAGGGTTAGGAGAACTTTCGACGGCGGTGCCCGGGTCTGTTTTGACCCAGAGTATTAAAATTGTCATCTGATAACTCAATTTCTGAGGATTCCGTCCGTGGGTTGAACCAAAGATGGTACAATGAATATATTAGTATAAAAATTCATTTGTTAATCTGGACAAACAATTCTTATAGAATGCTGACGTGGTAGTGAACGGGTTAAACGTCTCAATAGAAGGCCTTACGATCCAAGTGTAAACCTGACCTTGCCAGAGCAAGGTGTCCACGAAGCACGCCTAACGAGTACTGATTGCAGCTAGCACCTGAGCTCTCGGCGTGCAGAAATTTCGTCGGGTTTCATAGAATAATTAATTACGAGGGCTACGTTACACGGTAACCAGATAACCGAGAGAATCGGGGCCTTCCACCTGTAAAATTAACGTTCCGGCGGCGCGTGGGTCAGCGGTAAATGTCAGCCTCAAATACGGAAACCGTGATCTTTTCCATACCAGGAACGAAAGTTCCCGGATTCTTCGCATAGTTTCTGACCCTTGTCGTTGCGGAGGAAGAAGCGCAGGTTGCATGCACCGCGAGAAACGTAATGACGTTATCGTCGCGCTGCAGCCAATCCTGAAGTTCCTCTGCGGGGAACGCAGTTTCGCATGGAAACCGAGTCGCCGTTTGATGTCGCTCACCGACGTGCATACACACTATTGCATCCGGCGTATGTCACTGATTCTATCCAATAGCATCGTGAGGGAAAAATTTGTAACCCCGCGTTCGGAAAGTCGGCGGCTGATGCTCGTAAGTCGTTTCGCGTGTTCTTCAAACGAATTTCGTATATAACTGCGTTAAGCTTGTTAATTTGAATTTAATTTACTTTTCATCTAAACAGCATTGAAAAAATTCGCGCGTACTGGCTCAATTGCACGGTTCAAATGTTCATGTCCTCATTTTTGCGAAAGTAGTCTAGTAATAGGGAGGGAATATTTTTTAAGAATGGACGCCCGTGCGCGGCTCGCCTTAGAATTTGCGAAAGTTGCTAATGCGTTGGGAGGTGTTTTTAATTAGTGGTTCCATTTCGCGTAACAGCATTGCAACACTGAAATATTGTTTACAGAGTTGCCTCTATATTTACACCAGCTCTCAGGAAAGTTTCACTTTGTTCCAGTCAACGTGTATGCAGATTTGTTGCTTTTACAGCGCTCACGAGTCAGATATGATAGAATTAAAATCTTCAGAGGAAGTTTAATATGCTAATCCTTAATAGAATATAGAAATCTGTTTCGCCTCGTCTTGACTATTATATTTCAATTCTCGTGTTCCGCACATACTCTTTGTAACCAGCATCCACGTCAATGTGACGTCAGGTCCGTTTGCCCTCTCCACGTATGTAAAGACCAATTTCTGTTTCTATTACAACGCTAATAAAACTACACAGATTTGAATACAGACAATAAGTTGTTTCGTTCGGCCGCGATATTTGTTATTAATATGTTTTTATGGACGTGCATTGGTAATCCCGTAAACCGGAATTTATCTCTGCGGCGTTGAAACATTTCGAACGTATTTTCCTCGCAATTTATTAGTCGCTTTTTTATCGCGACACGTCGCGTTACTGTTGGAACTTATTATACGCGGTATATTGCACCTGGAAACGCGATTCTGCGAACGTCGGGTAGAGTAACGTTATCTCCGCGTTGCAGCCAATCTCGAGGCCCCTGCAGTGACACGAGTACTTTCGGTGCTCGATGCAGGTGCATTGTTCCCAGGTAGTTTTGTCTAACTAAACGTAAACTGTTCACTGTTGCCCTATTCTCCGCCTCTAATTCGTACGGGAGATTGCTATACAACGGAAACCGGTCTTGTTATGCGGCATTTGTTACTTAACTGTTCCATAAAGAATGTTATAATCGAGATATCGATGTTTATGCGATCTACAATCTCCGAGAACGCATTTTCTACGACCAATGTGTTCCAAATAATATGCACACTCTCTGACAGGTCTCTTCTTGAAAATGTTATTCTTGTAATAAAATTGTCACTTTCACGTATGAATAAAATTTATCAGATATAAACCATTCAAAAAAAGCATATTGGGATGAATATGAAAAAATCGACACTTATTCTTGCTGTCTAAGAGAAGCGTAATACCATGAACATTTTAATAAAAGTATCAGTACAACTTCTCAGATGTGAACGTTCTGAAGAACGTACATTCGGATGAACATGAAAAAATCAATACACTTAAACTCGTTGTCCGAGAAGCATGTAATAGAATCAGCATTTTAATAAGGTATCGGCGCAATTTCTCAGAAATATACGTTTCAAAGACAGAATGTGTGAATGGACAATACAAAAATCGATATTTAAGTTTGCTGTTCAAGAAAAACATAATGAAATCGTCGCTTCAAAAAGGTCTAAAAAAATGCAATGCCTTAACACTGCGAATGCGGATAGTTTCCATACTTGAATTGGTGGCTCGAGTAACGGTGGACCTGAAATTTTCGTAAGATCTATATTTTAGTTTTTATTTATATAACAATTTATTCAATAATTAAATTGTTAGCTGGATCAACGTTGGATGCTGTAAAGTGCAAATTGTACAGGGTAGCAGGATTTGATGGGAGAACAATAAAATCTAAAATGGATCTTAAGGAAATCTTATATCCAACGTTACTCCAGCCACCAATTCAATTGTATGTACAAGTAACCAATGTTTTACAGCACTGAAGTAGCTGTCCATCAATTTTATATCTGAACCCATAATTAATTTTACGTTGAATGATGCCTTTGAAACACTGGGTCAATATAGACTAAAGCAGAAGCGTTTAAACATTGAAGAACACATATAAATACTTCTCTAAATACGAAGTTCGATCATGCGCCCTAGAAGCGCATAAATCCGTCTATTAACTAGCGAGGCATAAAGCTGTTCTCCCAATAAACCGCATAGCGTCAGTCAATAAATCAAAGTTGTACCGACTCTCAAAGTATTATACGCGCGGATATCAAATAGTCTGTCATTATGGTTAGTGGGAACCGGCTTTGATAATACATTCTAACGCGCCGAAAGCACGTACGCGGTGGCCCCCGCGCGTTTAGGTTTATCACTGACCAATCGGCGCAGGGTGTACCGCATAACTTCGCCGAGCTACGATGGCACGTTAATTACCAAGACAGCGTTAATTTACTCGCGGGAACCGTGTACCCGCCCCTCTACATAATATAGGCCGGCTCGGCCCATTTCTATCGTGACGATAATAATTACGGTAATAATAGAAATGGTAATTGCGTTATCTATTTAGCGCGAGCAATCCGGCCGAGCCTTTCGGCCCTTTACCTTCGACCCGTCACTTCTCTTTCTGTCCTGTTTTCTTTCGACTTTTCTCGCTCATTGTTTTCTCTCACTCTCTCTTTATCTGTGACACTCGAGGCTCCCCAGTTCGCTCACTTCTGAAATTTCTCAATTTACAAATTTTTGCACCTTAACACTCTCAGTTCTTAAAATTTTCATTCTGCGACTCTCTTATGCCTTACTTCTCTCAGTACCAACATTTCTGTCGACCAAATTCTCATTCCCCAAATTTCTCAGCCTCCAAATTTCATAGTCCCCAAATTTTTCAGCCCCCCAATTTTCACACTCTCCAATTCTCTCAGTCCTTAAATTTCTCATTCCCCAAATTTCTCATACCCCAAATTTCTCAGCCGCCAAATTTCATAGTCCCCAAATTTCTCATTCCTCAAATTTTTCAGCCCCCTAATTTCACACTCTCCAATTCTCTCAGTCCTTAAATTTCTCATTCCCCAAATTTTACACACTCCAATTCTTCCAGTCCTCAAATTTCTCAGTTCCCAAATTTTTCATTCCCCAAATTTTACACACTCCAATTCTCTCAGTTCCCAAATTTTTCATTCCCCAAATTTTACACACTCCAATTCTCTCAGTTCCCAAATTTTTCATTCCCCAAAATCTATAGTCTCCAAATCTCTAACGCTGTCATTCTTTCTATTATGTTTCTTGCTCTTTGTTTCTGTATATAATTTTCGCCCATTTGCCCTGCATCTCTCTCTTTCTCTCTTCTCTCACCCTGGAAGTGGACGCATACGACCACAATCGCGGTCGCATTGTCGGCGACCTGGCTTTGCGTGACGCGATACAGCCAATTCCGAAAGATCTCGATTGACGAGCCGGGCTTCGTGCGATCAAGCTCCTCATGATTACAATCGAGTGACCGTTCACAGTTCCGGATTAAGCCAGCACAGCGCCCGTAGCATATGTTACCAGGGGACTCTAGATTTTTCACGATAATATAATAAAACACAATGAATGATCTTTGTTTTGGCAAAAATATCTGCAAAATTAATGACCTTCTTTTTAGAAGGCCCGGTTCGTCGATTCACTTGCCGCCATCTTGTCCGAGGTGGACCACAACCTGTTCTTGGCTTAACCGTGGGTAAAACCCTAGAAGTAGAGTGATTTCTACGATTTTTTCCCAGAGAAACTATGAAACGGAGCGGTTCAAAATTTTCAGGATAATATGTCTCGTATTTGAGAAATATGTACTAATTTTATCGTTAAAAAAGATTTGTTAGAAATGGATATAGGAATCTATATGTATGAGGTACATTAGAAAAGTAATGAGACTGATTGTTTTATTACCATGAATCGTATTCTTTTCACACCTTTTTTTTACGAATGAGGGGGAAAATGCCTTACACACACCCCAGAAGGGGGTAGTGTGGGACTCAGGCCACGAATGTTCGGCGTGCCCATACCCACTAAAAACTTCAGCCTCGGGACGATCAATGGACCGCCACTCTACTATCTTTGCCCGATCCAAACCGAGACATGAGGTCTGGTTATCCACATTGCTCTTATGCCTCGGAGATCGGGTCAAACCACGCCTGTCCTTTGCGCTATATGATTTACTAATCGACTCAAACCATGCCTGTTCTTTGCACTACTATTCTTTTTTCACATGAAGGTTGTCAATTTCAAAATAATTCCTTTAAGCAGTTATACACCGATGAAGGCGTTGTTTCCAGTCTTCGTAGCACTTATGGAAGGCTTCTGCTGGAATACCTTTCAGCTCGTCGGTTACGCCCTTCTGGATATTATTCAAAGTGCTAAAACGACGCTCTTTCAAGTGGTTTTTGATCCGGGGAAATAAAAAGAAGTCCCAGGGACAGAGATCCGGTAGATAGGCAGCCTGAAGAACCACAGGAATGTTATTTTTTGCCTTGTTGCTCCATGTGTGTAACGCACTTGATAGTCACTACTTCACTTCAGACGTTCTCGACACTCTTCTAGCAACAGTAACAACGTGAAACAAGTATGGACAACGAAGTTACTATTTAACCTAACTGCTTTCCGAAGTAGACGGCAATAGCGATGTCGATTGATGGTCAGTGTTGCCAGTCTCATTACTTTTCTTACTCACCTCGTATAGGTAGCTGATGAGTTGGTGTGTCTGACCATGACTTGTCTATTCTACTTACCAACGATGACTACTTAAGTAGTCATCTTGGCTTACGGATGTTAAATCATTAATAGTTTAAAAGCAAAGGTATTTTCTAGTGAATATATAAACAATGGTGTTCTTGTTTTTTTGACGCGGCAGATTAATGTTTATCCTGATTTTCGAAGTTAAAAAGTAGACTTTTTAGGACTTGTTTTATTGATTAAATTCTTCCGATTTTATCTACCGTTTTTGTTGAATTGGTGATAAAATCGTTGAGCTATGTAGGAACACAGGTAATTGAACACCCAGTACACGCCTTCCAGAAATACAAACCACTAAATAGATATAGTGATCACGTTCGGAAGAAACCCCGTTGGATTTATTGCGATCCGACGAGGATCGAATTAGCCGTTCCCAGTGTTCTGTCTCCTTTAGCTTCTTCTCCGTCGCCTTTTTATAACCTAACCAACATCGACTATTTGTTGGCCGTTATCCGCGATATATCATGGCACGTGCCACCTACGCAGCACAGATTGCTAATGAAAACGCGCGCGCGCGAGAGAGTGAGAGAGAGAGAGAGAGAGAGAGAGAGAGAGAGAGAGAGAGAGGTCGCGCAAGGATTAATCCGAAGATCCTGGAAACTCGAATCATAGAATCTTGGAATCTCTATATCCCTTCTAAGCGGCTTGTCTGTAAATATAATTAGTTATTTCTAGTGTTCTAGTATTCTAGTGTTCTTCTCGCAAATTCCTTCGTGAAATCCAACGTTTTCATTTCGAATTTTTGATGGACGATTATAAATAATTTTAATATTCCAGACAAGAGAAAGTAAGAAAATTGATCATCTTTTTAGATACTGCAAAATTTCTGATAGATTTTCGATATTTTTACATTTTTGGAGTTGAAAATCCTACCCTGTATCTTTTTAGGATTTATTATTTCCAGTTGCAAGATTGATTATCGAGGTGGGATTCGTATCGCCATTAGACCATAACTAGCGGAATGACCAGTCTCTCTGGTGACACGTACGCTTCCAGATTCGCGAATGTAAATTATTAACAGAGGTCGCAGCGTACATGTTAAATTGATGCGGGAATTTCATGGCGCTATTGTCATGGCAATCAAGTTAATTGAATTTTGTATTATACTGACTGCATGCGAATTATAGACCTCGATCTACTAATTCGACGTATTTTTCACGTAGAAACGTGGACGTGCTAATTCTAATGTGTGATCCACTTTGCATTATGAATTCGAGTCACGGATCTTCATGGAAATAATTCTACAAAGAATATTCACTATGTGTTATACGCAGATTTCAAAATCTGCACTTGAAACGTACAGTGTACACAAATCTAGTATTTCGTGTTTCATAAAATAACGAATACAAAATAGAAGAAAACTACACTTAAAACATTCAGCTTAAATATTTGATAATAGTCTAATATTTCATATTTTATAAAGAATATTTTATGCGGAATGACGCACAGAGATTTATAACAATGCATTTCAAATAATAATTAAATATAAAATATGAAATGGAGAAGTGCAGAATATTTGTAAAACGGTATATAGATTAATAAAATTACACTACAAATATCCGCTACGCTTAAAATTAAATATAGAACATTTAATCTAAATACATAATTCTATTTTATATTCTCGAGAGTATCGAACACAAAGGTGGAATAATAAAGTATTTCACGTTCGATGAAATATGCTGGGCGATTTATTACTGTACCAAGCAGGAGATCGTTGTCTCGTAACTCGTAACCGAATCTTCAAAACCATCGAATTCGAAGATTATTTATCTGCACGGGGCAAAGATCAAACCGCAATCTGAGCAGCTCGTGTTACTGAAACGACGGAAACTCGAACACCCGTGGATTCGCAAGCGAATTGAGCCGTCTGACCTTTCACATGAACATTTAACGATCAATGTCGACGAGCATACGCGGATAGTTACAAAAGTGTTCATAACATGCATGCCAGAATAACGCGAGTTCGCCAATGTAATCAGAAAAAACAAATTAATAATATTTCGCAGTGCGAATTAATATAAAACACGTGGAAACGAGAATATGTATTTCGCTGTTCCCGTCGTTCACCAAATTCAGGAATATTCGCGAGCCAGCATCGTTAGCATGAATTAACTTGGAAATGTATAAACACCGAAAATTCGAAACTGGCAAAAAGTTGATCGCGTGCTATCGGCTATGTGCTCAGAAAAAGCTGATTTCGTTTCGAAAACCTCGGATACGGGATCGATCTTGTTCAATCTCCGTCGAGGCAGATGTTTATCAATTTTTCCGGAAAAGAACTGAGTAATTTTTTTGTATCGTCGCTGCATAAATCCATATTAATCGAAGCGTTTAATAGTAAATTTATTTTCCAGCGTTGGAAAAATAATGTTTCGGCGGAAACAAATGGTGGTATCGATCTTGTGTAATTGGCTTCTTACCTTTTTCGCGAAATCGGTATTTGTTTAAGAGTAATTCTTTAATGCGGGCAGAGATTTTTATCAACGACAATAATAGGAGGATTCAATTAAGCTATAAAAACATCTTGCAAAAATTTCATGTGTTTTTTCTTGTATATTATTAATGTACAAGAAATATAAATTACAAAAATGTAGATTTAATTTCATCTTCGCAGAAAAGTACATTTTTCAGGATTTTATTTAATACGTGGGTGATCATAATATTTAATATATCAATATTTCAAGCTATTACTAAAATAAAATCAAGATTTAATTTTGTATAGACAGGAACGTGTACATTCTCTGCTTTTTGTAGAATCTATCAATGCCTGATGCTGCTATTGAAATAAATCTCATTGATTAAAATTTAATCTCACTTTCGCAGAGAAATGTTTTCTGCATTTTATTTAATATATCAATGGATAAAATAAATTCTACTAATTTCAATTTAATCTTCCATAATCAGGATGTACAAAGTGCGCATTAATCTTTACAATATTAATATTCGATGGAATTAACACCAGATGACAGCTGTACTTTGGCAACATTGCATATTTACGGGCTGAACGTTAACACGTGTATAATTAACCGCAAATAGCACACAATATGTTTAACAAAGTTAATTCCCGATCGAACGAGTCGAAAACGCGATGGCAGACGAGCAGCTTTCGTCACGCGTGTACACGCAAATTACAAATTTAATTGAATTATTCGAACGCGAGATATTGCGAATTAAAAGCCGCGTATTGTGGAAACCGGGAGTCAGTCATGTATCTTGATAGAAAATAATATTACATGTAGCATAGTCCTCCCATAGTGCTCTGAATTCTGTGTATGTGTGTATGTGGAGGGGGGAGTGTAATGTTGCTCGCCCCCATAGAATTGCGATGATAATGAAATTTGCATTACTAACAGCTAGTAACAATATGGAGCAAGAAGCCATGCATGCTGCGTTGTATATTGTTATGCACCTGCTCTTTAACCTATCCTTTAATTGTAGTGATAGCGATCGAATTTGGATACATGTGGCCTGTCACGGATACTAGCTGGACATTTTGTATAAAAAGTATATAGAAAAATATAGAATCACTGAGTCCTCTATCGTATTTGTCTATAATATATGCACTATCATTTTTTCATTTTTAAGTCACGCTAACATCATTCATCCAAGAATGTAAAATTTTAATCGAATATTTTGTACTGTGGTTAAATTGCAATAGCGGTACACTGGGTCACCAATGACCTATACATGGCTAGAATAATTTTCCATCCGACTTTTGCGCTTCGCTTTCTGTAAAATAAATATGTACTGACGCTCACAAAGAACTTTCTCGGTCCAGGAGACAATTCGCACGACAATTCACACTGCTCGAAAGAAGTATACTAAAAGCACATGGCACTCGACGCTTTTGTAATGATTCTGCCATCAGGCATCCCCCCACCCCTAAAACCGTGTCGGTACTTCCAAGGACCTTTTTTCGGTGAAAATCCCGTTCGCACCAGTAGTTTCTACTCAAAAACTCGAGTTTGTACTCCACACTCTCTCTGTTCTTCCCCATACTGCACCCTTTAAAAATGTGAATATAACGTACACCTGACTGGTATATGTATGTATAACCCACCTGAGAACCCAACTGAAACGCTTTTACTTACACTTGCAAGTTTGCATGAATTTTCCAAACGAGTCGCGCACACAATAAACACTTTTTAAGGTTTGCATTAATTTTTCAATTGGGCTTCATACACAATAAAAGATCACGGTTTGACGAAAGATGCGAAACGTGATCACAAGAATTTAATTAACAAGTGATATCGAGCGGCCAATAAATCCACACTAGTGCATTATACTCTCATTGCATTTAACTGATACCCTGTCGCAGGTTTTCAGATAGGATTAACGGTAACGTCCGATTGAATAACACTATGGACGCATTCGACCCATTTTGGGCATTTGTTTCAACTGTCGAGTGATCGCTCGATACGTATTAATTAATACAAACTATCGTTATTGTTTGCTGCTAACCGGAGCCCTGCTAATGGGATTCACTACGCTCCGTCAAAAACGAATTTAATCAGTTTCCTTCCGGCAATAATCAAGGAAGAATGCTTTATCAAATCATCCTCCTCAGTGATTCCAATAACTACTAAAAAGATGGCAAGAAAACTACAAAGTCGGCTGTTCATTATTGAATTTAACACGTTTATTCACACACATGCAGACAACAATTGTTGAAGATAGCTTCATTGCATCGTCCTCCTCGAGAAATCAACGATAGCCACATATTAAAAAATTGACTTAGAAACTGAAAAGGTGGCTGCTGATTTTATACATTTATAACAAGAATGAATCGGATAAATGCTACACAGTGATAGCTTAACAATAGCAACGCTACTGAATTCTCCTCAATTCATCAAAATGATTAAGAAAAGAAATACATTTATTTTAGACATTACAAATCCAAACAAATTCATATATGTTGTTAATTGAATTGTATGATGTTGTAGCAAGTTACAAAATAAAAGAGAGCCAATCTTACACAATCAACAGCGTGAAAATGGAGTCTGTTTAGAGTGAGAACAATCTTGTGTTACAAATTGCATGATACAATAAACGTCCATTTCTCCAATGCACTGAAAAAACTAACGTTTACAACCCCACGCAACAAACTTCACAAGTTTCTGAGTTTCCACCTTTTACGTTCTGCTAGTGAAAGAACGATCGCTCTAACACTGAGTTAATTTTTAAGAAGATCGTGATGGAGGCGTTAAGTTAGTTTCCGAGACAAAGTGCACGAGAGTCGCGAAATAAACGGCGAGCTCGGTATGATTACATCGGATGTCCCATAAAAAAAACTGCAAAGGCGTTCTCTGCAAGGGGTAGTAAAAGGGAACAGAGGTGGAGATAAAACTTTTCTAATAATACGGGGGATGAACGACAAGGGATAAAATAAAATCAATCTTTCCTCCCTTTGCGTTCTCGAGCAAAATTCGCAAACGTAAATCACATTCACGGCCAGTTAAATATCCGACAAATTTTCATCGCAACTCGTTGACGGTTAGAAGTCGATGTTTCGTGGGGAGTGGGAGGGAGGGAGGTAGGGAGAGACAGAGAGAGAGAGAGAGAGAGAGAGAGAGAGAGAGAGAGAGTGCGAGAGAGGCTGGATCGCCCAAAGCTAGGAAACGTAAAATAACAAGCATCGTCTGGCTACGATAACGTTTTATGGTTTCACGATACTACGGTGGAGAAAGTTTTCCAGTGAGGAAAATATCTTCGTCCGTTTTGCACGTCTCTGTTCCGTTACGCCGCGCTTATCAGCTCGTGTTCAAACTGTCTCGCGATAATGACAGTGCAAATGCACCGGGTGGTCTGTTAGTATCGTCGTATAGCAGATGATTATCCTGAGGAAGTTTGAAGCGAAATCGACTCGGGCTCCGGTTTCAAGTCTTGAAGAAGTTTTAGTGTTTTGGAGGCTACATTTTTTTCTCAGATCATTTGCATAATAATTTATTTAATATCTTCAACATTGTGATAATACGTGATAATAGAGCCATCTGCAATTTTATTTGTCAATTATTTTTAGTATAATTTCGGAAATATCTTTTCTAGATGAGTTCTGAAAGTACCATTTGTTTCCATGGTGATTTATGTAATACTTTTAACATTGGAATTTTACAAGGAACGTCTTTGAGTATTATACTTGTGATAATACAGCCGTCAGCAATTTTATTTGTCATTTATTTTTAGTGTATTTTTGCTATTAAAGTACCATTTGGTTCTATGGCACTTGGTATAGCTGCGATATCGTATTAAATATTTTTAACGTTAAAGATGTAATAGTGGACATTGTGACAACTGTAAATGATGATAGAGGTGTGTGCTACTTTAGTTGTGAATTATTTTTATGGTATTTGTGGACGATATCAATCAAAACGCAGGAGCGTTTTCAGGAGCGGTCGCGTCTATGATAAATGAGCTGGCGGAACGCGTGCTCTAAATGATGAATCGTAAAAGATTTGCCGTGGAGGTGTGCAATTTTGTAACAGCTAAGTGAGAGAACTTAACATAGTCGTGTCAAACACACGTCGGGGCTTGCCCGAGGTGTCTTGCACACTGCTGTAACATGCAACTAATGCGTCATGCATCGGAACACCCTAACTTCACGTTTTGATCCTGTTTCTTGCAGCTAATAGAACTCCGTATGATCGTGGATAGATTGCGCTTGCTTTTATGTCATGCAACATTTTCTGTTAAATGGAAATCCACATCGTTTGCAATTCGTTCATTAATATTTATGCGAACTCAAATTTTGCTACACAGCTCTACACTAAAATTCAACTGAAACTGTTACTCTCTACTGTAAGTTTGCTACACTTGAAAATCTTTTTACGTATTTTACATTTTTAGACGTGTTGCTGGTTTTCTAATAAATGGTTTTACCTTTCTGTCCATTTTACAACTGATGAAAAATTATTTGCGAATACTACTGTCTCTATCAAAGTACACTATATATGTTCTATTTTTTGAGATATTTCCAGACGAGTTGATAATTTTTTAATAGACACTCGTATTAGGTCATCCTATAAGTTCGTGCCGTTTTTCGAGCGGTTGCATATGTTAATTTTGTAAACATACCTTTAATTTTGTTTTAGGTATTTTCAGAATATCTGACAACTTCGTGATTTCGGTATAAAGTCTCAAATTTTATATTCGTCTGTCTGAGGAGGATGCCCGGAACGTTCCTCGTCTTCTAAACAAAAATTTCTATCTTTAAAACCTTAAAAACCACTTCCTACTTTCTCCGTAAACAGCATATATGTTGTTTGTGGCGATTGTTACTGAACTTCCTTTCCGAAATTCATATAACACGAGATGTCAGAAATGGATATGTATTTGGCTCATGCTTTTTCACTGCTACGAATCACTGTGTTCACTATTTCACGATCTTATACTCACGAATACTTCTCTAGACTGTTCCCGAATAGCTACACGTAAGTGCATTGGTCCCGTATCGCCGTAAAATTTATTAATCGACGCGTGAAATGTATACACAATAGTCGACATGAACGTATGGGATAACCTAATCTTAATACTTTTCTGGCCATCATAGTACTGATAAAAAAAGTAGTTGAAAATACCACTGTCTCTATCAAAGTACAGATATAATCTTTGTACTATTGATTGAATGTTCATTCTGAAAATTACGAGAAAACGATAAGAATGTTCGTTTTAAACGTTTTATGTAAAGGTTTCTCGTTGCACAAAGTAAAATGCGACACGGTAACACGTAATTGCAACATTTATTAAACAATTACCAGCGACTTCCGTCTGAATCGTTCAATGGCAATTAATCTCGGCGAAATGGCCACTTCAGTTAGTTGGACTTGCGGAGAGAAAGAGGGCTTTCAAACGCGCAAGAACTCCAGTTCCGCGAAATACCATGGCGAAAGCCACGAGCATAATTAATGCGCGCGGAAAAACACCGAGGATGGAGAGAATACTTGCAAGAACCGACTTCAGATTTATATCCGTGAGGTTCTTCAACTGTCTGGCTCACTAAAGAATAAACGTGCTCGCATTTTCTATTTTTAGCCATTGAAATAAGCATAACTTAGTTCTACCTTAGAAAGATTCTAACAGTCTAAACATATTTTACTTTATATATTTTTGGGAATCTGTGTTTTCAAAACTGGAGAATTTAGTTCGGAAAATGTTTTCGTATTTAAATCGGCAAACATTAGAGAGTACTCTAACGGCTGAAAATGCTCTCACTACGTTGGCATTGCTTGCAAGAATCAAGAATGAAATCATTCACAGTACAAACGATTAAAGCGACGTGTGAGTTTATCTTATAAAACGAATGTAATTAACTGCCATCAACAATTTTTCACCCTCCAACATCTCTTTTTTCTCTCATTCCTGTTTCTTCTCCGGTTGTTATTCCATCCCATTAGAGTTTAATGCAAAAGTCGATTAAACTACGCTTCCATTCTGCGATTTAATTAATTCCGCACCAGCGAGACAATTATCAGATAATTACTAGGGAGTTTTTAATAATTTAATTCGGCGCGTGTGCCAGTTTATTTTCCTGTATCTTTCGGTCCGGCTGTGAACTTCGTATAAATAATTTCCGATGATTTCGGTTGAATAATTCACGACCTCTTTAATCCTTGTGCAGTTTTCGACTCCATTTTAGTTCAAAGCAGACCTTTCCTCTCTTAATTGCAATTTTTCCTGCTGAAATACAATTTGTACGAACTGTTGTTGTTATATATGTTAATATACAACAATCGACCACGAGTTATGGAATAGATTCTTTCAGAATTGGTAATTATAGAATTGATCAGATTCAAATTTGATCTGTAATTTAATTTTAGAAATTAAATGTATTACTTTCCTCTACGGTGTGCATTAAAGCAAACAATTAATCGTGTTTGTTCACACATTTGATCACAAAATGAACGATTCTGTGATCCTGTACGAGGAAGTTCAATCGTACAGCCACAATTTCCGTAAATAGGATGCCCTAGAAGACAGCTGTAATCATAACTCTATCTCTTCACCTTGTCCACTGCAATGTAACCTCGTTTATGGTTCGTAATTTTATAACGGGACACTGTCCGCTCTCATTCGAGAACGCAAGAACGTTCCTCGCAGAGGAAAAGAGAAAATAAAAAAATTTCGAAGACTATCCGACGGTAAGGCAGTAGACTCGTTTCTAGGATTACAAAGATGCGGGATTCGCGTTCTCATTTCTCAATAATACAAAAATGGGGGCTTTCAGTACTCAAAATCGGTAGATAAAAGATCGATCAAGGGCGCTATCGCCCTCAACAGTCTTATTTTTTCGTTTACCAGTCGTAATTTGCATTATTCGATAGGATGTAGCTACGAAAATAGCTACCTCCAAATAATGCAAATTACGCTGCCGAATAATGCAAATTAAGCCTCGTAAACGAACAAATAAGAAGAAATTTTATCTAGCGTTTTTGACTACTGAAAACGCTTGCAAACCCGGAAAAAGCAATCTTCTCCCTTAAATGATCTATTTTGCTGAAAAAATTATCCGCACCTTTCGTTTCAAAAATATTATGAATTATAGCATACTGCGATTTTACAGAGGTATTTCTAAAGAGTTGGATTACGGGATTCTGTAAAAAGAAGGTGTTTTATCGAAAAGGGAAATTTCATTCTCATGGAGAAGCTACGGGAGCAGATTTAATAACAATGAAGTAAGCGTCCACGATTCGAGAAATGCGCGGCAAATAAACTCGAGCTCGCCAAGAAATAACTCCGCTCTCCGCGATCGTAAAATAATATAGCCGAACCCCCATTATATCACTTGCCACCATCATATCCTGTGGTAATTGACAGAGAGCTTCTCCTCGGTATGTGAAGTGTTTGTACTAGCGATCGAAAGAGTTATGAAACTTTTTAATATGTTCTATTTAAACCATGGACGGTGGAAATTGTTTTTTAAAAAACGTCCTCACATCGTAAGTTCCGCGGAAAATCAATAAAGAAAAGCTCCTAAAAGAAAAAGTTCCAGTTTGAATACAACCTACGAAAGATAATGCAAAAAATTTGTCCTTAACAGGAACCGAAAAATCATCGATATTTGAAAAGTTGAATACCACTGATGAATATTGAATATTATTATTTATACCAGTTAATTTAATATTCTGAACATGCTATTTACGTGCAACGTTGATTCATATAACTAACATTTGAAAGCTCTCATTTGTGTCTCTTTTACAGAACCTTCTGAAATATTTTGCCAACGCATAAAATGAAACTGATAAAATGCACACAATTCAGGTTGAAAATTTCTTTGACATCTTTGACTTTGACATTTTTATAGTTGAACACGATTTTCCGCATTTATTAACGACCCGTTGTAATTTCCATAAGTAACGATAATGCAAATTGATGATCGGATTAAGCGACATTTCGAGTAAACTGAAATAATGAACGTGTGAAGCTTACAGTCAGTGAAAAAGACGTAGATGATTACATTCTAGGGGATATTAAAACGGCAATAAAATTCCACCATTTAATTAAGATTTTCGACAATTTGTATTATGAATGAATCTATAAATAAATGTTTAATTTAATGTATAAATGAATAACAAATAAATAAATAAATTCATAAAGAATAGAGTGTACGTCAATTCATCCAGGAAATTATTAAAAGCAAAGCAGATTTAATCGTTTCACTAATTCCTCATAACTCCGTCTATTACAATCTCAATAGTTATAAATTAAAACTGTGGAATCCTTTAGACGTAGCTTTAATGTTAAATGGAAGAACAATGGTGTAATCAACATCGAAGCATCGTAATCAATGTACACATACATCGAATAAATTCATGTAGAATAAACAACAAGACTAAACACATAGATATAGAAAATATAGAATAAACACACTGATTCGCCTAGGAAAATATTAAAGGCGAAGAAAGCTTTCTAATCGTTTCAGCAGAACAAAACCGTGCAACAAGAGTCGAAAAACAAACCCAGAAGACTTATTCCAGTGTTAGGAAGGCAATTCCGCGGAACAAACGGCGAGGTGAACGTGCCGTTCCATTAATTTCGAGTGTCTCCGTTATTCTGGATTTTCATAAGCGACTGCGACGACGACAATCTATTTACGACAAGCGTTGTTTGCGAAGGCGATTCGACGGGAAACAATTGCTGCCGCGGGATCACTTGCGAGCCGGTGCATTCAACCGGCACTTTCACTCGGAAACAGGGATTCTCGTCGCGAGGCTGTCTCGGTGGTTTTCAAATGGGGAACAGAGAGAGAGAGAGAGAAATGAAAAAGGGTTCTCTCCCTCTCTAAGTGTTGAAATCGTTCGTTAATTAAATCTTCTTCGACTCGATGACTTCGCGACTTAACACGCGCCCGTTCTTGCAGCTGTTTTCGCTTTATGCGAGATCCCAGTCGCATGCTTGAACGATACTGTTCCTGATCGGAGCCATGAGCTTGGGAAACCTTTAGGCTTTATTCTTCTCAATTCTCGTGGAAATCGCGATTGCCCTAATTACCGCAGACGTCTCATTCGTTTACGTTCTAACAAGGAACTGCGATTTTTATGAAACTGGAACACGGAAATTCATGTTTTCGACCGGGTAAGAAAGAACTGTGATTTTGTGACTGTTGTCTTATCCGGTTAGATTATACTGTTGTAAAATGTTGTATGTACACTGAAAGTTTTATTTGCACACTGTTTTGTTCATTAAACACAGCATATTTGTCCTTAATTCAGTTTCTCTCTCATCTTGTATTTAAGTTTCAAGAATATAAATTTGTTTTATAGAGAAGTCTTCATAGAGAAGTATATTCGGTTCATCAAGGAATATTATAGAAAATGTTCTTATAAAACAAATATTCGAGCCACATATTCAATCTTTACGAAGGATTTTCAAATTGGTATACAATTTGAATTTTCTAATTTTCACGCTCTTTGAACAGTGACCACTAAAAATAAATTTTCAATGTCCACTTAACCCTTTGCAGTAGGAGCTACTTTAACTCAAAAATTAAACATTTCTTCCTACCTTTCTTCCATTTTATATAATTTATTTTCATTTTATGGATATGAAATTGATATAATACCTCGTACAATACTTAAATGTTTAGTAATCGGTTAGATACCAGCATATTTAATATGGTAAACAATATTGTAAATAATGGTACAGCAATTTTTAATGGTGCCTCATAGTCACCCCGTTTCCATCCAGACAGACTTAAAGAGGCTGTATCATCAAGTTCGTTAAATGAAATTCCAGACAAAAGCCTCAAAATGTAAAGAAAGACACAAAGAGATAGGGACGCGAGGTAAAGCGCGAGTTGTTTCTCAATAGACACTTCAATCCTCCTCATTCTTCATTGGATAAACAGTTGTCTGTGCATTAACCTGATATTGTTTGCCTCCGGGCGTCTAAGACACTCTACTATGTTGGATAGTAATACTATCTTTTCGACGTGAAAATGAAGCGAAAACAGTGAAAGCATCCGATGAAGTCGGTTGCAGACTGTTACTTCAGCTTCGACGCTGCTCGCTTTTATATTGTGTTTGGAGGAACACTGGGAAATTGAACGTATCGAATTTGTTAGTATCCTGGAGATAAATAAATAATTAACCCTTTGCAATCGCATTTATTTTAACTTGAAAATCAAACATTTCTTCTGACCTAGAATATTTCCATTCTCTATGATTTTTTAAATTTGGTAGATATGAAATTGATATAATACCTCATACAATACTTAAATGTTGAGGAATTGGTTAGACACCGTCATATTCAATACTGTAAACAATATTTTAAATAACGATACAGCAATTTTTAGTGACGCCTCACAGGTGCCACATGTAAAAATATAAATGAATATGTAAATAAATACACAAATGAATATACAAATGAGCATACATATAAATGAATGCAAACATGAATATATAAATATTTAAATAAAGATATAAATTCATAAAGAAATTATTATCAGAAAATTATTAAAGCAAGGAAGTTCTACTCGTTTTAATATTTCCTTTTAAATTCGTCTATTATAATTGTAGTAGTTTTAAATTAAGAAACGTGGAATCATTTTGACGTAGTTCTGGTATTAAATGGAACCAATTATGTACAATAATCAATATTTAAGCATTCTGATTAATGTAGACATACAATGAATAAATTCATATCGAATAGACTACACACTAATTCGTCCAGGAAATTAATAAGGTGTAATACAGAAGTTCAAGAAAAATGTGTGTTCTTCTTTTAAAATAAGGTGAACTGTTCTATATTTCACTTGCATATTATAAATCGATAAGATCTACAGTCTAATTGTAATTTAAGTAGATTCATTATTGTTCGTTTTTTCCACGTGTAGAATTTGTATATTTTAATTGCACAGAATGTAATTAATTCCCGACAGTCTCAAAAGCGTTTTACCGCAGTTGAGATTTGAATAAAATATTTAGAGACACATTTACGCTCTAAAAACGATGAATAAATATTATATTGTTGGAAAGGGTTTCTCTTCAGATTTTCTCTTTGAGATTTTGATGCAGGGACCACCTATAGAAAAATGTCGCTAATTACGAAATCACACCTGCTCCGTTGGATGAAAATATTTGCGAAAATTTGAAAGAAGGATGCGGGAAGAAAATATAATACTGTTCATCAGAAGGTCAAGGGTTTTCTGAAGAAACTTCGCGAGCCCCAGTCGCGATTCAGATCAATTGGCCAATGAAATTCGTCGAACTAACGATAACGACTTGTTACACGGCTGATCGCGAGCGAAAGAGAAACAACGCGTTTGTGTTAAGAGGAAAGCCAATAAACGAAACCAGAACCGCGTTTCGAATCGAGGTACAATTAGTTCGGAATTTATTTACCTTGAACAAAAGGTTCTCGGGGCTGCGGTGCACGTAACCGACGTCGCGCGTCATTCCTTTCATCGTGCTCGTTAGAAACTCTAACAACGGTCATAATTAACCGTTTAATTTAGTGGGAACAGTAGGGAGGCAAGGGTCACTGATATCCACAGTGAAAACCATCGCCTCGACCGACGATTCGAGGCTCCTTTAATATTCATTTTCCATTCGCTCAGGCGCCAAAATTTAATCATAACGAGTGCTCCAAGTGTTCGACATGCTACTAGGAATATTTATGGGATGCACCGTAAAGTTATTTTATTCGATCGATGCAAAATTAGCTTGAAGTGATGGAAGTAATTACTAGATTGTGGATCTTGAAATAGATTCACAATAATTGTATTGCTTTCAGACTGACTCGAAATTAATACCGTGTGAGAATGAAAATGATTTAAGAGAGGAGGACTTTTTTTATTCGATGTAAAATTAATTTCGGAATGAATTAGTAGATTATGGATCTTGAAAGCTTGAAGTAGAATCCCATTTTCGTTAATTATTTTATGCATAAATCAAGACGTTAAAATGTATCTTGGTATAATAATAGATTTTGAGGAAGTCAATTATTTATGGAAAACAGACTTCAAACAGTGAAATATTCATGATGATTTTAAGATTGAGAATTATTTAATACGTGTGGTATTTGAGCGATTCGTAGCAGTGAAATGTTAATATGAACAAAGTCAGCAAAATTATACGATTTTGACTTATGCTGTTCCGCATTCGATTCTTAAAAGACACATGACTTTGTACTTTTCTCTTTAGAAACAAGTAGAAAAACAACAAATTACTCAAACTTATTCAGAAATTCTTAGAAACTGAACGTCAATATATATTTTAAGATGGAGTGACATTTATAAACAAGTATGAAATCTTGAAAATTTCTACGAAATCTACAAATAAAATTTGTCTTATAGAGAAAATGCAACTAGTTGATAAATACTCAGGTCTATATTTTCATGTTATGCACAGAGTGTATCAGAACACTGTAACATTTCTCAATGATGTATCAGATGTTGATTTAGTCTTTAAAGCAAAAGAATTTATCCAAATTAAAGTATAGATAAAAAATGAGGGAGAACAGCGAGGAAGACATGTTGCAGAATTATTTCCGAGTACGGTACGATCGTTAAACGGCTCCATATTTTCAAATCCGTTCGGAACGTCTCGGAACAGTCGTTCTTTTTGCAGTATTTATCAGGCCACGTAGAAGAAAGGTTTCTTTGTCCCGGTTTTTTATGCAAATGCGTCGGCGGGCACGTTTCGTTACAAACGAGTCTGCTACCCGGTGAGAAATGGCGCGATAAATATAAAAGATCCTTTACGCGGATAGATTTGTTGCTCGGAACGACGCGACGGAAGAAACTCGGAAGAACTTCTCCGAGGAGAGCGAACTAACATTTAACTTCCGCGAAAAGTTTCGAAACTTAATCGACTCGGCGTAACCGACTTATCACGATGGGGGCACGTGATGATCTTTCCGAATGCCGAGAAACGGAGAGGTTCGACAGAAATTCTTGTTATCCTGCACACAAGATGTGTTTTATTTTCGGTCGCGTTGGGCCGGCCAGCCTCGTCTTAGAAAATTAGTTCGTTCCCGTACGGTCCTCGAATTTCACGCTCGACGGGCAGAACGCTGCGAGTTTGAAGCTACGAGTTCACTTGAAAACGGATCGTGCACGTGACAGTCTGTTAATCATCGACATTTTTATTTCGGAAAATGATTTCAGACAATTCCGCTGATTTCTTCGGTAATTTAGTTTGAAATTGCGAGGTCGATTTTTAGAACTTAAATTAATGATGGCAGATTGTGAATATTTTTATTGCATTGTACGAGAATCTTTAGGAAATTATAAAATATACGATTTAGGGGAATTTGGTAGTGTTATATTTTATTTTCCATTTTACGAGAACCATCGTGAAATACGTTTTCTTTTTGCTTTCTTTACGTCCGTCGTTTTGTTTCTTTGAAAATAAAAAATGTTTGCATTGATTTTAAGACACTTCTTAGTTTGCCCGCTGCTGTAAAATTGTTTCGTACCTATCCCCATTAATTTTATTCCTGTTACGTTTCAGTTCCTTTAAATCGAAGTACTCAATTCATGAAGATTAAGATTGCTGCGTATAGATTCGAAAGAGGAAAAACTGGAACACGAAGGCCGTGAATGCGTCGGGTTCAAAAGTCCCAGTTTCCCTGACATTTCCAGCAGACAAAGTGTTTATACGGTCCAGATCAACATTGTATTTTCGCGTCGGGTTTCATCGTTTCGGCGCGGTGACAAACAATTCGATTATACGGGGAGGGACGATTCTCTTTCGCTTCTATTAACGAGCCAATTCAATTCGCCGGGGCGCAAGACGGAAACTATTTTCTTCGAGTCGACGCAGGACGACTGTTATTCCCGAGTCTCGGCATCGTTGCAGTCCACAAAGCAGTTATTGAATCTTTCATGAACGACACTCCGTCCTGGCTACGGGGCTGATTAAATTTGGAAAAACCTCCGGGCCGTCTAGAAGAAGTTCACGGTTCCTGCCTTTCACTCTCCTCGGGGGTAGAACTCGATGGCTACCAGGGGCTAAGTTGTCGGCAAGTTCCTATCAGTTAGGGAGAGTTTTGCCCTCGAAGGTAACCATCAAGAGTTATCTATCCTTCTAGGGAGTGTGTGGTTGTTGTGTCTGGGTCGACTTCAGAGCGAGACACGGTGAGTTAGGCTCTCGGGACCGAACTTATGCTCCTCGGGGTCTGTTGAGTAGCTCGACTAATTCTACCGAGTTTCTGTCTGCGTGCGAAAGCGAAACTGACCTCGCGAATATGTTTGGTGTCTGAATAACGCTTGTTCATTCATTGTTTAAGTCTCGTACGCTCAAAAATAGTTGCACGAAAGAGCCTAAACATTTCACCGATTTTTGCTTTACACCGTAATCCTCCGACGGTAGATCCTGGGTTCATTTTGACTCGAAGTATCAAAATCGTCCTTTAAAAATCGTACATTAGGAACAATGAAAACATGACTGCAAGAAGTATCTTAAAAACATATTTTTTTAAATCAACAAGCTACGTTTAATTTATGACCTATTTCACTAAATTCTCGAGATACAATCAAACGAATCAATTCTAAATTAATTATTATGATCTAGACACTGAATAATTAGAAACATGAATGCGTAGTGTCTGATCAATGTAGGACTATTTCACTGAATCGCCGTCACTGTTTTTATAATTATACTTTCATGAATAGATTGTGGATTTTTTGCATTTCTAAGAAAAATGTATGATAAAACAATGAAATCTTCAGAATAATTTAAGGATACTACTATTTTCTTCACTACTAATTGAACATTCTTAGATGAAAAATAAATGTTTGTCTTTCGTTGGAAGTCGATTAGAAATGCACAGTGCAATGGTCCCTAATGAAACAGACAATAAACTGTGGTCACTGGAGCAACAAATACCGAAGTAATAATTCAGATTGCACGTAAAAGCAGTCCATTATGTTATATGACGCAATTAATGGTGCCATAATAAAACCGTATCTCGGCGAGCGTCGCGCAGCGAATTATAAAAACGTTGAAATTGGCGCAGGCAATCCGTCGGGAATGTAAACAGGGCCGAATAAAATGAAATAATAACGTGCACGTGTCCTGGCAATGCGTTCCGTTTGCTTTTCATTATCGCTGATACGTTTTGTCCCGTAGTGGTTGTAACGCAGCCGAACGTTATCACAATTCGTCGTTCTATTGAATTAGACGATTCATCGTTCGATCAAACAACCTGCCCAACGATTCAGTGATGTTCAAAGAGTGTTTACAGTCTGGTCTCTCCCGGTCATGATATCCGCTATCGCCGTTTTTTTTCACTTTTTTTTCTCCTGTTTGTTTCTGAATTCGTTTTCACCGCGCGTACAAAACTCATCTCCCCGGATATTCCCAGTGAGAAGGGTACAGAGACACGGTTTATCGATCACGGCAATCTGAATTGCGACTTCCTCCCCCGCGATTCCCAAACGTAAATCGCGGGCGACGATCGCGATTACGTATTCATAACGATAACTCGGATGAAAGCTTGACGGGGAGTCACTTTAATGGATTTTGCGTTAATTAAAGCTCGAGAGTTTCCTCGGGCGACGACTTTGCTGATAATTTTCACTCTTTCAGCTGACTCTGATCCTTAATTTCCCATCGCACCCGTCGAGAATGTAGCCGATCGCGGAAACTGCATATATTCGACAAATACGCGAACGGGGAAAAAAATCGGGAGTTTGGACATTTTTCTCGAGAAAAAAACAACCGGGATTTTTTACCAGTTAACGCGGAATCAATGAATTAGTCCTCGAAAATCTTGGTCTTTTGCTTTGATCGTTCTTCTCACTTTTTAAACTCGGTGAATACATTATAAATTGTAGCACTTCTTGTAAAAATTTTGTTTTGTTTTTAATATTTTAGATACAATATTTACATTTATTTACAAATACGGATACCATACATTTTCTATATTTAGTCTTTTTAGTACAGTCATTGCGAAAAACCATTCTCACATTTTGCTAAACGATTTCACACTGTCCGGCTACATCTCAAGAATTCAGTGAAACAGTCAAGTATTGATCAGACTTCCATATGTTTCCAATTTACTGCTCGATTCAATCAGTAATCTCATAGATCTTCAAATGAAATAGAAAAATTTTAGTGTAACATATACACTTTTCAAAAATAATTGACAATATCGATAACACATTGCAACAACAATTACTTCACTCAATTCATTGAGGTTCACGTATTGTTAATATTATTACGCACATCATAACGTTGCAATTATTATTTAGAGCTGGATTATCAATATTAATATCGGGCAATATTAATTATTACATACTAATGAGCAGATTGTGGATCTCCGTGCATTTTTGATATTTCCATTAACGAACGTGCATAATACTTTTGCTTCATTTCTGCCACAAAAATCTTTATCTCGGGCGGAATAAATTTTCAATCTTCCTGTCGAGTATTTACATTATGGAATGCAGATGCTGATGCATTTTTAACATTTATAAAATACGTGGTATTTTCTAAACAATGTACATATAATGTAACATACAATGAAATAATATTAGTAGATGGCGAATATTTATTACAGTTTACTGTGAAACTTTACAAAGGAATTGCAAAGATGAGGAACCAAACGTTTGATTCAGTTTTTAATAATTGCATTGAGCAAAAATAAAACGTCGGTATTTTCAAAATTCTTTTATGCGTTCTATTCGCTATTATTTAAACTTCTCATTTTTTTGATATCTTAAAAATTTTTGATTTTACACAGTGGGCTGGATTTTGACATTTTACTACGACTCTTGAAATCGGGATGAAATTTCCACTAAAAATCGTTAAAAACTGATTTTCATGTTCTGATAATTATCGTAATAAATATATATTTTTTGTAAACATTTTTTAAACTAATTGTTTCAATTTTGTTATCTTAAAATAGAATTTTAAATTATTCATTTGTTACTTATCTTTGGCTATTCTATGTATTTCTTGACATTTACTCTTCATATTATGAATATTTCTTGAAATACAATAACCAAAGACATCGATGATTTAAATTATCTGAGAAATGACTAAACAGGAACTCGTATAAACATTCGCAGCCCGTTGATGAGTCCGCCAGGAGTCTCGAACGCAGTAGAATGCGTTCCCCGTTCTGTACGGAGGGTTTACCGACGCAACGTGCGAGCAGAATGACCAACGATCTTGATACTGAAATGAAACCGGCCTGCTCACGACGCGACGCGCCCCACGAGAAATTGAAAAAGAAATTGGAAAACCCAGAAATGTGTAAATCGTAAATGTAACATTCTGCCCTATCTTTGCGGATGCGTTCAGAGCCATTCATCTTGCCGGCGAACGGCATGGAACTGAAACAGCAATCCAGATTACTGCAGCTAATAAATTCCCTGCCTGGCTGCCGCGCACTGCAGTGGCCCGACGTTCGAATTCAACCGATGAAAATACAAAAGAAAACCAACGAGAATGCATTGGTGTACTTATCGCCGTTCCGGGATTATCGTAAGTTTTTGCTGCTTTCGCAATCTTGCCGGTAGCAGCGATTTTTTCGGTGAAAAATCCCTGCAACATTACAAATTCAGAACATTGGTCACAGAACATGAGCATATATCATATGTAATCATTTATGAACGCTGCTTATAGACAATGGGGTAGAGCCTGGGTATTTTTAAATGATTCTTTAACAGTTTTAGAACCTCGGTTGGTTACTTAACCCATTTAGTGCCAAATAACGACGCTTATATGATGGCTGCGTTGGCTACACTTTTGAAAAGATTAGAATCTTATATTATACTATTCTAATTGATGGAGTCTTCTTATCATTAATTTGGGTCTGCATTTTTCCTTCAAGTGTAATTTTTCTAGTCAGCACTAAAAATTTATTGATTATTGAAATAAGAATAGTGAAGATGGGTCTTTTAAACGTTGTTTGTGAGAATTACTTATCTCTCATGAGTGCCAGAATGGTAGATCAAGATTGAAATCAGTTGATCAGCTGGAAATTAGTTTATCACCTTGAACCAGAGAAAGATGGAAACCTGCCTTTATTATACGAGGACAGGATCAATAAGTCTCTTGGTCCGACCATGTACCGACTCATTTCACTCGACGAAGTATAAGCGAGGAATTAAAATGCATCTTGTACGAATTTCACAGCTGTATGGCTGCTGTCGTTGACAAATAATCAGGGTGCAGAACTTTGCACTTGACGGTATTCTCTCAGAAGGGATTGGCACTCATTCTTTAATAAGTACCTCGTTTTTTATGAAACACGGAAGTGTTGGGGATGCTAATTGAATAGACAGCTTTGTGTAAATACTGTACGTATAGCGTGCCTGTTATTAGCCCTGGATTACATTGTTCTTTAACAAGGTATTTATCCAACTATAAGAGATCGATGCTGATATAGTAAAATAGTTCATTCATTTGCTCGATATTTAGACATACCTATATTTAAAATAACTCGGTAACAGTACCAGAACGCCCAAATTAAAAATAATTTGTCTGATTATACCGCGACAATTCAGCATGGTACAGACAATACAGCCTCTAGGAAAGCATTTTTGTCCACTCGAGCTCGTCTAAATGAAAAACAGCGCATTGTTGCGCGAAAACAGAGAACGACAATGTCGAAATACTTTGCCACGGGGCTCGGCACATATTATATTTCACCGTGCGAGTGTCCAGTGATTTACGGCGAGTAATATGGACACCAATTTGCCGCATATTTTCGGTGTGCAGGTGCCATGCCGGTCGCACAAACGTCCACGCCGGAAAACGAAGAGGAAATTGCCGTCCGGTGCGGCAACAGGACAGGGCCCTTGCAAGTCTTGTAAACTCTTCAGAAATTGGCCGCGTTGTTTCGCGATCGATACGCTCTTTGAGAGACAAAAGCGCGGAAAATTCGACGATGGTGTAATGCACGTAACAAGGTGGACCGAGCAACATGCGACCGTGTCCACTTTCCTGCCCACGTGAATATTTCATCTGGTCCCGGAAACACCGGCAGACAACAAAAATACATATCTAGAGCACGGTGTACACGTGGAGCGCAAACACCCACATTCTGGCCAGTTAAATCTCATTTCGCTCAAGCGAAAACCTTCTCCACGTTTCCCTTTCTAACTGTCCGTTATAGCTCGCGTAAAACCAACAGGACTTAATACTGTGAAATGAGAACAGCTTCGTGAGAGCGTGCAAAGGGAACAATATTCTAGGAATTCATAGGGATTCGTCTTTGTGCCAAGAAAAGGGTCTCGTAGTTTGGAGAACCGTGGCTGTGCTCAGTTTTAAAATTTTTCCTACGTTCACTTTGTTTTGTATTTCACAGATAAAATCCACAACCTATTTATCGAGCTGTGATTAAACGAAGTTCGGTGGCGACAAAGTGAAATAGTCAATTATTAGGAAGACATACTTCAAGTTCTAGCTATCTGCCATACCTCAAGTCAAACCTGACGGGGATATTGCGGGATTTAATACTGTGGAGTGAGGGAAACTTCCTGAAAGTGTGCCGAGAAAAAAAGATCCTAGGGATTCGTAGTCTTTGTGCTGAGAAAAGGGTTTCACAGTTAGAGGATCGTGATCATCGTTGTTGGATGAATATGGAATCTCGAAAGATTAAATTATTGTGAACTTTTCTCTTTCCCAATTTAGTAACAGCCGCTTGTGCAAATTGACTTTTCCAAGGTACTACTAATAATTACAAGATCCTCTTGCATGTCACAATGGCTAGGGGTAGAGTTCAGTGAAATTTATTGTGTCAAAGTGAACTTCGTCAAAGAAAAAGTCTTTGATCGAAAAATACACTCTCGATAGTAAAATTGTACTTAGTTGGAAAAAGTTAAATTCAGAAAAGAATCTATGTACTTTTATTATGGTCTATTAGAGTTCATGAACAATTAAACACGAGTAGGTAACCAGTTGTACTTTACGGGATTTAATTTTTCTGTTTAAGAAGTGTCGAGCAGTGCACCTTCAATAATATCGATTCCCGTTCTGCAACACCCTCCGTCTTTTTAAAAAAAGAAAAGGGTGCAAAAAGTTCTGCATCATTTATCGGCACGTTTAACGAGCAACAAAATCCTTTAAATTAAAACATTGTCCGCGTCGAAAATTCCACGGTGTCCTCTATTAAACAATACGTTTCTAATTCGAAGTGGTTAAATCACATTATCAGAAGTCATTTGCTCAGTTTCGATTAATGTTTTGCAACAGCCTTCACAACCACAATGTTTAATTAATTGCAGGACATCCTTCTGTAAAATGTGAAGGAGAATAATGTCACTGGAATATTTAAAAGTCGATCTTATTAAAAAATCTTCACCAAAAAATTGCACATTTTCTGAAGCAATGAAACGATAATCAACAGTAGACCATGGATTTTATGCATTTATGACAAAAATAAATTGCAGTTTGAGACCACAGGAAGATTAAAAGAATTGAAGAGTTTCAATATATCACTTTTGTTGGATTATCAATAAGTTAAAAAAACAATGAGCTTATTGTTCGTTGTTACAGTAAATCAATAATCTCAGACTGGCATTCCAAACAGAGATTTCGAAGTATTTCGAAGTATTTTAAATATTTATGAAACGGTTTCAGAATCGTATTCTAAACAGAGATTACGAAGTATTGAATCTTTGTTTCAAAAGCCGGACTGTGGGTCTAATCTAAATAGTCTGGAGATACGAGTTTCCTTTCGTGATTCCAAAGATTTGCCTTTCGGAATCAGTCGCAGCTAAGAATTCGTAGAGTAAAGAGCTTCCCCCCGCATCATATAATATAGAACAGTTTTATATTAAAAGTGTCGGTATACATTTCTTAAAACCATTTACCAATAACTTTCAATGTACTAGAGTCATTGAACAAAGAAAGAAATTCCTAATTTTTATTTCACATAATGATCCGCAGTCTAAGGTACCGTGCTGAAATAAACGAGATATAAAAATCTCCATAGCAACGCTCAGAAGATACATAGAGAAAAATGCAAATCGAAGGCAGGAAGCGATGTTCAATGACACGGAAGCCGAGATTCGCGAAAGAATCCTGTCGCCATTAAATCTGCGCGGGACTATAGCCTTCAGAGGGAATGGTCCCGTCATAAAAGTGGCTCGTAATATTTCCAAGCGCCGATGAAGCTCTTTTTAACCTAAACAGAGCCTGTATTCCCGGGCGTGGTGCATGGTGTCTGGCTGTCGGACAGGAAAGTTTTCAGGGCTCGGTCACATATATCTTGAAGGTAATCGTCGGGAACGGCACGGAGGTCTATAGCGGCCGGCCATCGTCTGGCAGGAAGACCATAGCCGCCGCCACCTTTTCACGAACCCAATTTTCATTTAACGACCGTCACTTCGGAGGACTCTTCCCCCTGGTTCCTGTTCCCTCTGTTCCACGTTGCTTTCTGGACAGAGGAAGAGGGCGAAACGAGGCGGAAATCAATGGAGGAGGCAAACCTCCGAAGCACCGAATTCGATTTTCGAGACGACCCTAGTAGCACGACTGCCTTTGGCTAACCGGGTTGCTGGTGTTCACACTCGCACCTGCTCGTTTCTGTAGACCTGATAGAAGTGATTTTTATTCGAGGCGGTTCCATTCGGACCCCTCTTCATCAACGGGGACATGAGTGTCTCTGTTTCCGAGCGATTTTGATTTAACGAGATCAAGGGAGAGAACCGGTCTGTCTCCTGCACGATTCGTCTTGGTTCAATCTACTTTGAAGAGAGATCGTAACAACGACATGTTGAAAGCGATTTTTATTTATTGAGACTTAATTCAGGCTCATGTTAAGTGTGAATCTTTCGTGATTTGTATTCATCTAGGTTCAGAAAGGAGAACCTGTTCGTTTCTCGCATGCTTCATTTTGATGAAAGAGTGCTGAAGTGACTAGTTGAACTTACTCTTACTTACACGAATAATAATAATAATAACTCTGGACGAATGTGTGAAAATATTCGAGAAAAATAGAACGAATTCTCCGAAATTTCTCACGATTATCACAAAAGTCTAGCAATCCTGTCCACGTATTCGAAAAATCCGTCTCAATCCACCCAAAAGCTAAATCAACCCGATCCAGTGGATCCAGCAGTCTAACGATCGAATTCTCATTGAACTGTTCCAGGGTAAGCAGTATTGCGATTATCTCGCTGAAAAGAAGAATATCCAACTTGTGCGTGACCGTGTGGAATATTACTTAGCTGGCAGTCGGAATTCTAGAGAGTCCGGTGTGTCCGTCTAGGAGAGATCGAGAGAGTGACTTGTATTTTAACCGATCGGACAAGAATTACTTCCGGACACTGTACGCCCACGCACAGAGAGCTGCAATATCCGTGCAAGCTGTCCGTGGGGCGAGGGTGAACGGGGGCCACACGGGCAGAACTGCCGGCGAAGGTAATCAGATTTGCGAGAGAGTGATGGGCTCGACGTTCCATCAGCGTTTACAACGTTTCTGTCTCCTTCCTGCCGTAACCTGTCTGTATCCTACGGCCTCTACGCGTCCTCTATCGCGTTACTCTTGCGATCCTATATCGGAGCGAATGCTCACGCGTGTGCACACACGTCAAGGACGTCGACGACGGCCACCTTCCTGCTACCACATTTTACCGGGCCTCTCTGTCTCTCTTCATCCTTCTGTCTCTCTTTGTCTTCTCATCTCCTCCCATCAATTCATTGTCCATTTAATTACCCTGTACTTTCGCAAAGAGGATTGTCACCCGTTCTTTAACCCTTGCTAGGCAGATTTTCACGATTTTGGTTGCAACCATGGATAGATCTAACTTCTACTCAACAATTATATTTTTTATTTTTCTGAATTTATTTTCTCGGAAAAGGGAATGATATGAATTGACTACGAGAAAATGAAAAAGTCGTGTTTGTTTAACGTTGCTGTTTCAAATCGGACTTTTCATATAGAATAATAATTACCCTGCGTTCTTATATAACGAGACAAGCTCACAGTAAATATGCTATGCTTATTGATAAAAGAAATTGCACAAGGATGTCGTCGACGAAGGCCACCTTCTGTGTAACCACATTTTACGGGGGCTCTTTGCTTCTCTTTCCCTCTCCCTCCCTCTCTATATTACTCTCTCTCTCTACCTCCCTCCTTGTCACCATGACTCTCTCTCTTTCTTCGTCTCTCTTTGTCTCCTTCTCCCATTCCATTGCCCATTTAATTACCCTGAAAGCCGACCGCTACGGCCGTCTGTCGTCGACTACGTCGACAGAGACCAGGCTGCTCTCGTCGGACGTTAATAATTCACTCGAATGCATCGTCGTCGTCTTCGCTGATGCACCAGAGACACCCGGGGATCCCACCCTGTCTCGTCTTTCACCCGGTAATTTTGTTTCCCGGTCGTTCTTTGACGAGCGAGCGAGAGAGAGAGAGAGAGAGAGAGAGAGAGAGAGAGAGAGAGAGAGAGAGAGAGAGAGAGAGAGAGAGAAAGCAGCACGTCGCCAAATAGTTGTTCCAGACCACCCCGAGCGATCCGCACCGAAACGTCCTTCTCCTCTATTACCAGGGGAAGTTAATACCCGCCGCATGATTCTTCGTCGAGCATAATAATGATAATGCTACTGCGGGACCAGCTATTATCGGAATTAATTGCAGGACCGTGCGCCCTGCGCGTTGCGAGAACTCTTTGCTGCTCTCGATTCGAGCTGGACAATGTTTCTTAGGATTCTTATGCGAGATTTTCTGATTTTGTCTTCGAAGACGATTAGAGCCACGAATTTCGTGCAGATTTATAACTAGGGTTTCTTATTCTATAAAGGATTCGTACAATGTTAGAAACAATCGTGTAAAACGGGTAGTAGATAATTTAATTTCTTCAAACTGAAATTGATTTTTTTTGCCTTGAAGGTGACTTCAAGATCACGGTGTGTTGTTCATTGAACTGATCTTGACGCCGCCTACCACGTCGTGTCATAAAAGAATACATGTCAATATCCAAAAAGATTCGATGACCTTGAAAAACCATTAAAATGATCTTCACAGAATGTATGTTACGACTTAACCCTCATACGTCCCTCGTGTCAATTTGACACGGTTTTCCCGAAATAAGTTATACCGTTTGGTAATTTGTAAGTAAAGTCCGAAACTTGGGGACTTTTATTTTTTAAATGAGAAACATGTAACCGCAAAAACCTAACATGTGAATGTTAACTCATCAATTTGAATGAAAAAAACATCGAAAAGTAACTGTTTGACTTGTTATTTTATCGTTTTTGTTTTATCACTGTGTCAATTTGATACCGAGGGACCAATTCAGTTCGCGAAATGAGGGACGGATGAGGGTTAATATATACCCGATGGTGTATTGTTGGATTATGAGCAAAATGACGGTTAAAATTAACCATATAGGTACGCAATGTGTCAAGTAAATGAAATAAATATTTCCTGAAATAATGATCGTACGAATGAACAGAAAATATTTTTCAAACGTTCCTGCATCAGATGGAATAAAATTTCTGAAACCGCTATTTAACTGAATCAAAAGCACGAACCGCTGATGGTAAAACAGCTTAAAAGCTAAACAGCATACTGAGGCTCAAATTTTCACGGATTTCGAGCTTCGAGTCACCCACTTAATTCTCACAATTATTTCGCGTTGAAACTTCTTAAATTGCGTTAACGAAGCAGCAGAACCTCTGCCCGGCTCGAGCAAGCAACTTTTTTCTATGAAAATCGAATGGAACGAAACTAAAACGAAGAGAAAAGTGCTGCCTCGATTTACGCCGCTCGGTTAATTGACTTCATCGGGTAAGGGTTTAACGAACGAGTATTTAATGGAGCATCTTCGTCGCTTTGCTTCGCAGCAATCGAATTACAAGGGGGGATGGAGGGAGACGAGAAAATTTGTTTGACGTAACGAATTTATTAAATAACCGGCGAGAAGTCGGCCAATCATTTTTACAGCTCGGAAACTCTATATTTCCCATCGGTATCGGCCAAAGATAAAACTTGCTTAAAACCCCGTTCCTTTAGTTGGAAGTTTCCGTTTCCGTTCGTCGCGTCGAGACAACCAAAAGTGAACCTCCCTCGTGATTCATACTCGTCGAACTTACTCTAATTTTGTAATAGCACGTACCAGCTTAACCCAGATTTTTTGTGCAACTAAAAGAACCACGAGCGAACCGTTTACACACTCAACAGCCTGCAAACGAAACGACTAAAGCCGACTTCTTAGCGCATAAATACGAAGCTTTCAGACGTTTCTTTGCCGCGCGGGATGATGAACTTATCAGTTTCTCATTTCTGATTCCGTGCAAGTAAACTGAATAATTTAGAAAAAAAGTTGGAAATAAAGATCGCGAGCGTAATCGCGACCACATTTCCTTGAATTCAACTTCAGCGCAACAAAAGCGCCCCGGAAGTCCGTGAGCATTTTCGCAATCGAGCGATCGGCTGTCCGATCCATTGTTCTCTTTCTCGAAAAGTTAAGCTTGAATTTTTATTACGAGCCTGTTATCCGGATCGGGAACAAAAAGTTAAAAAGTAAAAGTTGAAAGAGAATTATTGAAATGGATCATTCCATGCGAAATGGAACACTTTTTGCAGTAGTGTTTCGTAGTTTGTTCAAATTTGAATAATCTTTCGTGACCTATGATGGATTTTTCGATATCTTCAAAATCGTTGATTTTACAGACGTGTAAAAAAAGTGTCCATATGTCGCGGTACAAGAAGTAATGTGAAAGCCGTAATGGCACATTTTAGCAGCCAATTCTTTTTGCATTTTACATTGTCAACAGAAACTTTTACAGTTTCGAATAGCACGAAAAAGAACATCGGGACTCACTTGGAAACCTAAAAATTTTTTTCTTGAAAATTCTACAAATGCGAAATATCGTAATAAGTAATAGGTAATCTTCAAACCTGAATTTTTTTAAACAGACAAACAAAAAGGAAGTTAAAATGGCTGAAAACTATAACATATACGGGTCCAAAAAGTGTCTTTATTGAAAAATATAACACAACACCTTCGTCACATATAAACGATCCTAATAGCTGAGCGGTTTACAGAAACGGGTTTACAGAAAAATGAGTACTTACTTTGAAGTTCTTTACTTTTAGTGCATAACAACGCTACATGAATAAATGAATAAAAAAAAAAAACAATAAAATTAGTACACTGTTGTTCATATATTGTAATAGCTCAGATACCACCAGAAGTGTATAGCATTTATTAAATAGTGGGAGAACGAACTAAGTTAGGGACAAAAGTAGGCAATAATCATTTTTATTTAACCAATTGCTTCCAGAATGTTTATATGCCTAAAATATTTAAAAATAGTTCATAGAAGCAAAACCAATTATTTCTTATAACTGAAATTAATTTTTCATGTGACGTTCGGAACTATTTTTCATGAAACATGGTTGTGTTAGACAACAATAAGAGTCGTTAATAATCATTTTTAGTTGATCAGTTAATCCTAAATTACGCGAGTCTAGAGGATAATTACGACACAGATGCACGACTGTTGTCTAACCACGTATCCAGGTTTGATGAATTTTTTATTTCGTCGGTGTCGTACCGGGAAACAGTCTCATGCAGTGAACCGGCAGTTACTTAGCATTTGTCCACTTTCTTGAGCATCTCCAGCCTCTTATCACAATCCTTTCTGGCAATGTTTTTAACAAAGCAAACGAGGCATGGTTATAACAACGAAATATTCGAAATTTGAACAATAATTTTGCTACTTGCAGACCTTGAATTCGTAGATTAATTAATGAACGCGTTGAAAACAAAGAAACACGCATAAAGAACGTAAAAGATTAGAAAAGAGCAGAATGAAGGAAACTGAAACCGAGACAGTAAATGAAATGAAGCAGGAGCATCAAAATAAATGAAAAGTCATAATGCCCCTCGGGGAGCGAATAATTGCATTAAATTAAATCCAATGGTACGTTTACAGTCGAATAAAAACAAACAATAAAACCTACTGCACTGTATAAATTCTTTTTTGTAGTCGGAGGATGAAATTCGCGCGATTAAAATATTGGTAAGCGAAATACATTTCCCATGCGAGCCCCGAAATCATTCGATAAATCCATTTCCCTTACGACTACGCGGAAACATTGATCCGTCCAACGAAATACGTCGAAATGACAGAATTACAGGACACTCGGTGGAAAAAAAGTATGTGCTTCGAAACGATTAAAAACAAAAATTTCCAGAGCCGTTATTTTTGCGCAAAGTTTCAAGTTGCGAAGTGGAAAACGCGGCTCGAAACACGAGCTCCCTTTCTGTTATTTTTCACCTTTTTTTTTAGTCTGTTTCGCCGATTCGTAATGTATCATATTGATTTATCGAGCCGCAGAACGCGCGGCGCAAAGTCAGAAACCGGATGGAAAACAAAATGTATGGATTGGTTAAAAGCTGCGTTTGACTTGGGCGCCGGCTTAATTGCAACTCAAACGCAAAACCAGGGAAGTAATCCAAATTAATTACGAACCATTGATCGGCATCCATAATTTCTATCAACAGCTATTTAACTCTGCTGGTACCGGAAACAATCCGACGACATTGTTATTTACCGCGTATCTTGTTTATATCAGTTTCAATTAGCACTAAGTGCGTCACCGTCATCGACACGCACGGTTGTTAGTGCGAACGCTGTCGAATCCGCGCAGCTTTGCGGACATTCAGGCGAAACAATTGATTAATTTGCATGTGGTGCATGTTTAAGAATTATCAAACCTTCTTTCCCGGAGCTTCCGTGCATTCGAATCTTCTGTTCCCGATGGAAATGGAATTTTCACGGAATTGTAATGTTTTATCCCACCCACACCAGATGCAAATGCAAAATGAAGAAAATGAATATCCAGAACGTCTGCAAATGTTTATGAAAACCAGAGGATAATCGCTGTGTTGCTCGTAAAGTCCCGGAGCTAAATTCGGTGAAATAGGTCCATTAATTAGAGACCGCAGATAACGCATCAACCAGGAATCCACCGCTGAAGTTTCAAACTCAAACTCAAGGTTTCCAGTTTTGAAACTCTCCGCGGAAACGTATAATCAGAAATTACCGGGAAATTGTTAAATTATTCAGCCGGCAATTCATTAACCGTCGCTGTTTACTGCCTTTTGTGTCGAAACATTGCGTTTTCAAAACTTCATTGCATGTGTTTGCATTGGATAAATAATGTGTCGTTGCAGGATAATGAATCTTTTCTTTGTTCGCATACAAACAGACATTTTAATGTTTCTGTTTTTGTTTATTTGAGGAAGAAGCTTAAAATTTTCATTCCAACAGTTTCCAACACTGAGAAAAAATACTTCAGGCTTTTCTGTGCTTCTTCTACGATTATTCGTGCGTCTCATTTTACATAACTCACGGAGGAAAACAGTTTCCATTGCAAAAACTGAAATTGATGAAACAGAATTGTTCAGGATCGTTTTTCCTGTAATGTTTTTCAACGTTAAAACATAATATAAGAACAAATCACCTCAATAACACATTTTACCTTATTTAAAATTATCAGGTGAATATTTGTCATAAATTAACAGAATTATCCAATCAACATGAAAATTCTCAAAAATGAAGGGATCGAAATCCGACATTAGCTTCTGAGGTATGAATACACGAATCAAGAATTCATCAAATAAGAATTCATCATTTGAACAACCCCTTTACCTTATTTAAAATCAGCAGGTGCATATACGTCATAAAGTAACAGAATTATCGAATCAACATGAAAATTCTCAAAAATGAAGGGATTGAAATATAACATTGGCTTCTGAGGTATGAATACACGAATCAAGAATTCATAATTTCAACAACCCATTTACCCCTGACTCACACTCGGCAGGTGGATATTTTTCGTAAAATAATCACAATCTAGCAATCAACGTGAAAATACTGAAAAACTAAAAAGTTAAAACCCAATAGGAGCTTCTAAGCAATTAATAAAATCAGTATTATATACAGAAGAAATTAATTAACAGTGAAATTCTCTAAAATCGTAATAGAATTGTGTGAAATGAGTATAAGAAAATAAAGTATTTCAAAAAGTAAGGATACAGAACATGGAAAGGAGACCAAATTCCAATAAAATCCTCGTGAATGAAAAAATTTGAAGTTGCATAATATCAAGTGTATAAGATAAAGATACAAAAATTAAGACTGAACTTCTGTAGATTTTGGCAAGAATATGCCAAAAATCCTAGTTTTAATGTTAGGAATTCTCTGGTTCGAAAGTTACACGTGTGTAAAGTTGAGCGATTTTAAGCGTTTTTGTCATGTAAAGGCACCGCCATACTAGTATGTACTCAGACATCGTCAAATGAAAGGAGCCGCGAGACGATTGGTCAAGGTTAGGTCTTGGGGTTAGAATCGTTAAACTTTTTATTGAACCGATGAATTCTTAACAATAAAACTTAGATTCTCGGCATTGTCCTGCCAAAATCGACAGGATTACATTTAGAAACGTTAAATATTTTTGGTTTCCGGAGGTGAAGTTTAACTGAATTAAAAATTGATGAAGTAAGAATACATCTGAAACCCCTATCGTCTTTTACACAATCATCAGCCGAATATTCGCCACAAACTCTGCGAAAGGAGGCAAATTCAAATAGAATGCTGAATCAGGAAGCAATTCGAAGGTACCGCGAAGCGTGCAAAGTAAAGATAGAAGAATCACGAGTTGATAAAACAAGAATACACTTGCCGGCGCGTAAACAGCCCTTTCTAGCCGGCGTCGTTGAACAAAAGCTTTGGTTTCGCTATTGTCGAGAATACGAATCGAATGGTGAAGTGTTTCTTCGGCCACCCTTCTCATACATGAGCCGTTTCGTCGTCGCCGAGAGTGGTGCGAAAAGGCACTACACGATACGTCTAACCGCAAAACGCGGCCGCTGGCCGATTTCAACCGCAGCCACGGGCTAGCACAATACCATGGTCCGAGATTTCCGAGTGTTCTTACACACACGTGCACACGCGTCGCCAGTAGTACCCAGCACATATATGTGCATACATACGTGCACGCATTCAGGTTTCGTCTTGGAGCGGGCAGACGTTTTCGTTTGTTGTACAAATTCGCCCTCTCGTCGCTTGAAGCAAGGAAAAACCGGAGAACATATGGTCGAACGTGCATGTGTTTGCAATTTTTCGCGATCTTCTATCCCCGGTGCATCGATAAATAATAGTCTATTGGAAACGTTACCGGAAATGCGAAATTCAGAAACGAGATACCACTTGGGAATATTAAAACGCGCGCCTGAATCTAAACTATACTTCGAACGAGCCTCTTAAGGCTCTTAAGTACCTTCATCACGTTTTTATTTTTCAAGGAATGAGGTCGCATAAACAAATGAATTGAAGACAAGGAAATATTAAGTAAAATTAATAGCATTTTCATTTGATGTAGACTCTAGACCATAAAGGGTTTTCTCGCCGAACGTAACAATTTTAAGGTTATTTACCTTATTGTTAGTTCTTCGCGGAAAAAAACGTAAAACAAATCGGTTTATTTTTAATCACGGTGCATCCAACCATAAAATTTGAAAAAAGTTATAACAATATATCAGTACTCTAAAAATATAAATGTGGTCACTCTAGTACTTTCATGTGAAATCTGCATTTTTTCGAGATTTTTGACTTTTTACAAGCAGAATTTTCAATTTAAAAATCTGGAACAAATTGTAGAGTATGTATTTGAGTGCTCGACATGTGTCAGATTTTTCTTAGAATTTCTAAACATAAGGGAAAACAGGAAAAATTAGGGAAAACAGGCCAAGACCTAGTTTTCCGATTTTACTTCGTAACTACTTTTTTCTTGATGTCCTATCGAATGACATCAGTCATACACAGGAGTCCCCTAATACGCTTTTGAAGAGATCTGTTAGTATGTTTAAAACACGTCGAAAAATGTCTGACGTGGGTTCGCGATGTAATATTGGCAGTTCCCAGATGCCAATCCAACCGGAAACGTGCGGACGAACAAGAAGCAAACGTTAAAGGAAAATATATTCACATCGTGAAAAGTTTAAGTTACCAAATAAGAAAGATATGGAGGTCACTATCATATGTTGAAAAATTGGCAGAAAATATGTCAAAACGTTGCGAAGCAACAATCGCTAACGCAGGAGGTTTTACCCACTATTAAGTAAGAGCGTAATAGTACTTTAAATATCCTGTTTAATTATCTATAAATCTTCTACACAAAGTTGGTTTCTTCGTAGACCTCGAGAGTACGCTCTTGTGAAACAGATTGAAATTCGACTCAAGGGAACTTTTGACCATTTTATTACCCTTTCTCCTTTGGTCTCATTTTACAAAGAATTCACAGAAACCTGCGAAAAGATACAACTGTCTGGTTGTTTCAAACGCATCGCTCTACGAAGGACGATGGTAGGATTAAAATGGTTTCCAGGAAATTACTATAATAATCTGCAGAAACTAAAATCGGTCATGAAGAGAGGTAATAAATAAACTTCATAATTGAGATAAATCTAGTTTCTAATGAATTGAAAATATTTCAAGCGCATAAAGGTTTGATTTAGAATAGTGGAAAATGTGGAGGATTGTTGTGGAACATGTTTAAAATGGTTGGAGAAGAATGAGGAAAATTCTGGTAAGCAATCGATTGGTATGTAGGTCTACTAAAATTGTGCAATTCTACAATTGCAGTTCTTTTCCATGTACAATGCAGCAGGATTATGAAACTACCCCATTTCCGCGATTGCGCCGCGATATATAAGTCGGCTTATATCCTGGACATTAATTATTGTCACGAACAAATGCATCGGTTGTAAGCCTTCGGAAAATGGAACTTTCCAACCGGAGCCCTAATCCTTCTCGCTGTTCTCAAGAAACTTTAAACTGGTTGTACGAACGTGATGTTTATGTACAATAAACTATATATATATATATATATATATATATATATATATATATATATACAAACTATATATATATATATATATATGATGTATAATTTGCAAATCATTGTTTCAACTTTTATCATATTTCGTTCAGCTGGATTTCATTTAGAATGCATGAAGGAGTTCAATGAAACATTTTTCGTGTAACAATGGTTTACCATATGAACATTCGGTAGTTGTGTGACTGAAGTGGAAGAACAATGGGTTCTTATTAATTTTTATGATTCGCGGTATTTTTCTCGACGCGTTCATTGTATTGCCATATAAATAAACGAATGAACCGTGCCAGCGCGACAAGCAGGATGCATTGCCTGCAGTTAAACGGAGCATAAAGGAAATTAAACGTCTTCGGAACTTGAGGAACAAAGATCTCCTTCAACCTCATCAGTGCTCGAGGATGCTTTCGACAAGGGAATAAAGTAAATTCACTCTCCACGTTTATAAGCGGCAGCAAACTTTCACAAAGCCATTATAAGAGCTTGGATCCGTAAAGATCTTTTGCCGCATCCGTAAATCAATAGGGCTGTACAGGGTGGCAGTATTTACATCATAAACTTTAAAAGAACATTCACCGAATTTCGGGAATTCAATCACTATTTTAACAAGATACTTCTTGTCGAACGTTTGATTCTCTTGCTATTTAATTTACCGAGTATACCGAGCTCGGTAAGCGATCGAGAATTGTTCGTTTATTGTTTCGTAATTTAGCGTTCTGTCCTGTGGGAATGTATATCCTTCTACGGCTGCTGCACGAAATGCAACTTACTCTCCTCGCTCGAGACCCGTTATAAATTATTAACATACCAGAAAGTGAATCAGAAACTAGACAAGACTTCGCAAGAGTTCCCCGGGCAAAATGCTACAACTTTCGAACAAAGATGCAGTTCCAAGCGATTCGCGGAGCACCGCGTGCAACCAACGAAAACGCGGTGGAAATTTCGATTCATTACTTGCTGAACAATGCAAAGGGAAACCTACCGAACTGGCCGACCCTGTTCCGTTGAGAAACTTTTGCCAGTTCCGTTTTAAATGCGTCCATCTTTTTTATTTTTTGAATAATATATTTGAACATGGCAAAATAATTTACCAAGAAGCCATATTAAATTTTATGAAATAACCCATATCATATTCCCTAGAAATTCGGTTCCAATATTGAGTGCCCACTAAAATATTCCGATATTCTTAATAGCTTCAAGCACATACTAAAATTAATCATTTACTATATCCTCGTAATGATTGGATAAAGTAAAGTAGTTGTATCAATAACATCAAAAAGCATGTATTGCCTTATAAAAGTGGCAAGAATTTATTTACTCAGAGTGTGTACAAATTTTTCTTGCAATACGGAGTAAGGAAATTTATTTAACGATTACCTACGAATGCATATTTATGATTTCAATAATAGTGAAATAAAAAATTTGAAGCCGGTATTGGTACCCACCAATAATATTAAAAAGAATAATTTCTGCAGGGAAGGGAAGAACGACAATGAAGGGAAAAGATCTACGAAAGGGTTTTAAAATAGGGAGGAAGGGGATCTATAATTCTTCTAAACGATAATCTAGTGTCAACGTTCTATAATTGATGGGAGATTATCAGACTGTATTTCCTAGGGCGGCAAGCGATTTTAATTTCATATTCTGAAACGGACAAACTCGTATCAAATACTAATTAACCTTCGAAAACGGTGTCTTTAAATTTTCAATAACGTTACGAACCTGCACACGAAAATTCCGTGGGTTGCGGGAGAATGTTCGTGAAATTCATTTCCAATGAAAATATCACTAGCTGTTGGAAATATAATATTCTGAAAAATTCCGCACGGTTTACTGATGCGTTCGGTATTGCATTGTGATCACTTGGCTCGCATTCATGCAAAGGCCACTCGTAACTTCAAAGCGATTCACAAAAATATAATGACGGAACTTTGCTTTCGGAAAAATCAGCCGGCACGGTTAACAACTAAATCGGCTTCATTAAACACTTCGTCTCTTCTATTGTGAATGGTTCTTGATAAAAAAAACCCTATATATCTAAGCTACTACTTTGATTAATACGAAATTAATTATCAGTCAATGTTTGCTTCAAATTAAGTAGTAGATTGCGGATTTTATGCAATTATGAGAAAAATGGGTACAGTTGCGAATTTAAAATAGCGAAAAAATTAAGAGAACTTAGAAGCATTAATAGGTTATTTTCAACTACTTAAAATTGTTAATGCAAGAAAGAATTTATTACTTATATATTACTTATGTATGATATACAGGGTGTTTCGTAACTGGTGGTAGAAACAAAAAGGAGGTGATACTACATGAAAAAATAAGTCGAAAAAAAGGAATAAAATTTTTTCTTGTGAGGCTTTCTTTCAAGAAAATCGAATTTGAATTTTCGCCGGGTACGTGCTATAGTATGTGCAAAAAGTAGAATTGGTTGATCATGGTCAAACGCGACAGACGATTCGTATGCACTGGCACGTGTATCCGCTGCATTTTCGAACTCGATTTTCTCGAAAACGAGTTGCCAAACGATAAAATGTTATTCCTTTTTCTCGACTTATTTTTCCATGTAGTATCATCCCCTGTTCGCTTGTAGCACCAGTTACAAAACACCCTCTATAATAATTAGACTGCGGATCTTTATGCAATTATGGCTCTTGAAAATTTACAAAAAATGCTAGGTCATAAAATATGACAGAGCGTTAAGTACAACAGAGATTAAGTACGATTTTAATTTATTTCAGATCTAGTAAGGCTACTACCACGAAAAATAAAGTTTTATTTGATTCCAGTTTCTTAAAATTCGTCTACGAAAGTTGCAGCATAATAATAATTACTATTTTCTGAAGATATATCCACTGATAGCACAAACTTAAATACAGATGGAAAAATGGTATTTTCTGCAGGATGAATGGAATGTTCAAAACCTTCGCTATTTTGTCTCGAGTAAGCAAATGTGTCGAATCTACGTGTTATAAATTTTTATAAATGATAGTAAACAGCTGCTAATTCGAGCAATCTTCTACAAAATTAGCAACGAGATATAACCCATACAATTTGGACTCAAAACAGCCCCGAATCACCTCGTTCCGAATTAAATCACGTTCAAACGTTCCTTGCACGCGCAACCGGTGGAAACTTTTAATAGGGCCACCAATTATCCTGCTGTAATCCTACAAATTGCAAATAAGTCTTCGAAGCTGCGAATTTTCCGAGATTATCAGAGCTCCTGTAAACCGTACGGCAGGCAACGTGTAAACATACGATAATCCCAGGGGAAAGAAGGAGAAGGCAGTGGCTACCCGGGTCCGTCGAGATACGATTACTAAATTACAAAGTTTAATTAAGGAACAATTTACCGTTGAATCCAAATAGACCGAGGCCGCATTCTCCCGGCCGTTCGGACCCGAAATGCAGCAATAACTTTGGCATCGTATCGAGCGGGTAGCTCAGCTCGGCTCGGCTCGGCTCGGCTCCGAGCAAATAAATTTATTTCAAAGATTCCTGCGGCACATGACGAGCCAACGGCCGATCATGCTCTGCCGCTGCCTACGATACACCGGTGTGGCCCGCCATGCTGTGTAGGCATATAGCCTAAAGCATGCCAGCTATTGGCATCTGAGTGGAAGACAAAGAGCTTTGGTTCTAGCCGGGTATTGGACTATTGGATTCTGATCCTCCTCTCTCGTATCTCCCTTCCTCGTTCTCTCTCTCTCTCTCTCTCTCTCTCTCTCTCTGTCTCCCCCCTTTTCTCTCCCAGTGTCCTCTGTCCTGCCATTACTGGTCCCTATCCCCTAACTCTCACACCCTATCTTCGGACACCTCCTTTTTTCCCTCTCGCAGTCACAGCGACATCGCAAAAGTCATTAACCCTTAACCCTCGAAAGCTAATTGTTTCTGACGATTTCATGGGAGTGTTGTAAATTTTGAGATTTACTTCTTTGAGGACGACTTCATTAGTTTTCGAATTAGTGGTCAAATTCATTAGTTGGCTGTGGATTTTTTGCATTTTTGACAAAATTGGATCATAATCCCAAAACTGTTTTACAAAATCAGAAAGTAAGTATTATTAAATTAATGAAACCAAAACTGGAAAGACAACATTTGTCCCTACTATCTTAAATAATTAATTTTATTTTACTATTTTAATAAATTTTATTTTGCATTCGTTATTCATTAGTTTGTCCCAAAAGTTCAATAAGGGTCGGAAATGAAGATCGACGTTAACTTCACAGAAGTGGGTATTAAAATATGCAACAAACAATTAATGAACGAGAATGAGATACAAAATTCCAAGAATAAAATCTATAATCATTCAGAAAATGGTCGCTCTTGTGAAAATCCGATTTTATTTATGATTAAAGCTCAGCGATCCGTGTTTATTGGCTCGAGATAGAAACGACCTCGAGGCAAGAATCGATGCTAACACCGCGTTAATTTCGTTTTTCTTTCTCAATTCCAGGATCCCGTCTCGCAGATAGAATCTTCGGAATATGGGATCGCACGGGTTTATTGTGCATAGCTTTCTCCTGTGAATTTCATTTTTACGAGATATTTTATTCGCAGGAATAAAATGTCAGCGTCTCTATTCATTATTCCATCGGTGTGGAGACACGAGACTCGTGTCCACGGGCGCGAAACGAAACCTTAAAAGCGAAAACGTAGCAAAAGGAAGAGGAAAAACTTACGACGACGATAAAATGTCCCATCCGTTTACCATATCTGACACATGGCTGACTTATACCACTTCCCATTCGGGACACGTTGTTTCTATCGGAGCACGGTTTCTCTTGCTGTATGGTGCACTAGCAGCAAAGCTGGTTTTCAGAGCGTTCGATTCTGGTTGAATTTCTGTTAGTCTGTTTTTGACAGGGTTAATTGCGTTTGGCAGTGTGTGCGTCGGCTAAGTGGCGATCTAGTGAACGATCGAGCGAATTAGAATCACTCTTCGGCGAACAATTGACGTGGACAGCGAATCGGCGAATGGGGACAACGATGTCACTCCTGCTCTAGTAGCGTTTGGTCATTTTTGGGACGAAAGAACTTTTGATAGAGTCAAGATTCAGCCGTGGGATTAGCCTTGAAATGAAGCTAAAATGTTGCAGAATGAGGGAAAACTATGCAAACAAAATAGAGGATAATCTTTGTGCTCAAAAATATTAATTAAAATTGACCTTTCTTCAGAGAGATTCGGTTTATCTATTATATCGTGTGGCTTTTTCATCATAACATATTGTACATTATTTCTTGTTCCAAAATGTACGTATCATTTTATGCACGGACGCAGCTTTGGGTCTGTCGAACCGGTCGATATTTGGCACGCAGATGTCCGAGTTATTTTGCAGCACGTTTTCAAAGGTTTTTCGAATACTTTCGACGTGTCATTAACCATAGCCTCGACGATTGATTCTAAAGAAGAAAGTAACGGTTTACAGTCACCGACAGACCTTCGACCTGGAGTCACTCGGCACGATTGCTTTTGCCATTCACCTCGTGCGGAAAAGGGGGCATTCCTCACTCCCACCCTTCCCGCAGATAAGAGCGCGAGGGTACGGGAACCTCTGAACAACTTGATTCTAAGCAGAAGACTAGCGGTGTCTCACAAGTCACTTGTGCAGTCACAAGATACTTGTTGTTCAAAAACTGTACAACTATTTATTAATAAATTTCTCGGAGTTCCAATCAATCACATAATTATTTCCAACATCGGTGTAGGTGGTCCCTAAAATGAACATTCGGTGCACATCACATGCTACACGCAGAGACGACCGTCGCGAGGCATGTACTCCGCAACACGTAGTAAGAAAAAGAAATTCAACCCCACATTACAATGAACAAAATAAAACATTTTTTAAGGACCGTCAACTTGAATAAATATTTGCAGGGTCAAAACATATTTGTCATATTTTGAAAAGGAAAAGGAAAATGTTGTTCAAAATGTCGAAATATATAACATATTTAAATTTCATCAAAATCGGAGGATAGTGGTACTTTCCGAATAATTACCGAATTGAAACTTTAACCCTGGAACTGTACTGTTGGGGTCTCAGAAACCCAGAGTTGTTATTTTTCACTTTCATGAATTATAACACTTTGTAAAATAACAAACCATGATTGAATTTTTTCTACGCATTCTATTAAGATTATTTATTCTCCAAAAGCCATTAAATATTCACATTTTCTGCTTTTTTTTTGTAAAACAGAACTTTACTGAAACCCGAGCGTGAAGTACATGTCTCAAAAAATAAGTGTGATGTTCTAGGGTTAATAACATAATTTCAGAATTTTCTGCAACAGAGCACCGAATATAAAGGAACATGATCGTGAAAAAATTGAAACGCACACGCACACGTTTTATTAATTGTCGCACACAAATTTCACACGAAATCACATTAAGCTAGTGGGGGCGCATCGGTGCAGACGAATATTTAAACCTTTCCGGAAATTGATTAACGCCGAGTGCTGGACTCGCTAATTAAAGTTCAGCTTAAATCATCCAGGATGTTATATATCAATATATTTCTTTGATGCGCCATCGTAGCTCCATTTGTGTTAATAATAATTTGGGATCAAATTGTTACGAGCATTTCGAAATTACCATTGATTTTAACTCTTCGCAGTCGGAACTATTTTAAGTTGAAAATTATAAACATTACTTCCGACCTAGAATAATTTCACTCTATATGATTTTTGTCATTTTATGGATATGAAATTGATGTAATACCTCATACAATACTTAAATGTACAGTAATTGATTAGATACCAACATATTTAATATGGTAAACAATATTGTAAATAATGGTACAGCAATTTTTTGTGGTGACTCTGAGTCACCCTTCGATTGCTAACGGTATACTTCCGTGGTATACTACCAATAACAATGTATCAATTGATCCACGATAAATTGAATCACGCTGAGAAGCACACAGAAACGGAGATGATAATTTTGCCACGAGTGGGCAAGATCGTTTAAAAATTAAGGGAAACCGCTAGGATAAAATTGTCCTGGTGATTTCGACATCTGTGCGGTGTTGGTTACAAACCTCGAACGACATCCTTCCGTTCACCGGTGACGTTGTATACATCCAGTGGGGATACGGGATAATGCAGGGGAACGGATAACGCAATCTCAAAAGTCAAATGATAGGAAGGTTAATGGATGAACGGTGTCGCCGGAATATCCAATCGTTTACGATATCGATTGTCTTTGTCCATTCTTCTCTCTCTCTCTCTCTCTCTCTCTCTCTCTCTCTCTAATCGTTTCTCTCTCTCTCACTCTTTCTTTCCTGTGCAGTCGAACGGAAGCAGTAAGTAACGTGCACCAATGAGAGACGGAAATAATGGGCAGAAGGCAGCTGTTGGCCACGACCCAGTTCACCTATTTTCCCTGGAATCTTTCTCCTAGCATTTCTTTCGTTCGTTCTCTCTCGTTCTCTCCTTTATTTTCCTTTCGCTGTTCCGTTCACCCTCTCCCAACCCCCCTACCATCCCCTTCTCTTCTCTGCCATGCTTTTTTCCTGGCGTGACCGTCGGAATGAAAAGATAACGGATAAGAATGTAAGGACGTCCGGACGTTTCTCCGTTCACTACCGGCAGGTCCTGGGGAAAATAAACCAAGCTAAGCCTGGATAAATAACCTCTCGCAAAATGACAATCGAAACATCTCAATCTTGCTGTCCACGAAGCATGCTCAATTTTAAAATCACACTATACAACTAGGTAGTTATAAAAACACTAATATTTATAAATAATAAAACTTATCAATAGACTGCAGATTGCAATTAAAAATGTTCTACATTCGTCGCAAGAAATAGAAACAAACTAAAAATTTCTACTTTATTTTAAATAGATAGATTGAGATAGTTTATATACAGGGTGGTTCACGCAACCTTCACACGTGTGTGGCTTCTAAGGCTTACGTTGCACGAAAAAGTTTTGCATATAGAAGTTGCATGGTCTGAAGGGATACATCATGTAGTGTATTTATATTTTTTACAGGTGGTAGTGTTTCGGAGATTTGAAGGTCGACTTTGTTTTTTTTTTTCAAATAGATAATATATTTTTTACACCAAAATATGGAAGAATGTCGAATTCTGAGTGAAAAAGTATTGACCTTCATTAGCCCTAAATCTAATAATTAACGAATAATTTTACTTTATTTATGTAAACATCCCGCTGTCCTGTGGGAATCTGTGATAAGGTTGAATATTACGCGAAGAAAAGTTTCAGGAAATAAAGTGCAAAATAAAAATTTTCTGATTTTATTCTAGTATATAGTAGCTGCTTATACATTTATTACTTGCTCTTAGTCATTTTCGCCGTGAATAAGTAACGTTTTATAGAAATTATAATCAGCATATTATATAAATCTTGTGATGTCTTTATTTGAACCATGTTATTTTAGCTAACAAAACTTCCGATCGAACCACTAATAACAGAATAATCTAGACTGATCACGTTTCGTCCTAACCCTGTATAAGATAAAGCATACCTGTTGTCAAATGAGACAAATTCGATTATCCTGTGCTTTTTAATTGATTACTTGCTTGTGTAGACTACACTATCATTGTCCAGAACGTTTGTATCAAGCTGTCTCGTATCGAGAACGTTAAAAATTCTTTCGTTCGCAAATCGGGTAACCGATAAACTGTCCACAGAGCATGATTTCCCGATCCATAAGAGATTCGAGGGCGCCACGAAAAACCCACCCCCATCCGCCGTGAAATTTTCTTCCGGAGGAAACTTTCAACCAGTCACTAATGCGATAAAGATGTGAAAGAAATGGGAAAGTGGTATAACCAGGCTGGAAATAGAGTTTCAGCATAACGGTTCGCGTCGTCGTCGACGTCGACGTCATCGTGGCCCGAGCCACCGAGAATTCGCGGAATAAAAATCATATTGCACCGAACCTTGCGAACAGCGATCCGCGGAATGTCCAAAAAATGTAGGTAGCCTGCATACCGATGCTTGTGCAGTGTTCAATTGCTTTTTGTGTCAACCGGTTCGTGTGCGGAATAAAGCAGAGGTGAAACGAAAAAAAAACTTGCAGTCTCCCTTCACACTCGGTTGGCAAAATTCTCCAAAAATGTGTTCACTTGACAACTTCTTCCAAATTGATTCACATAAAATCAAGGCAAACGTCAATGTGCAAAGAGGCAGATGGTTGAATTTCTAAACTGGATTATCGGAAACAATAAAATAACGAATCATGTGTGCTGGTTTTTAAGAAAAATGTATAAAAGTAACAAGAGGGAACAATGAGGATTAAATAACCCCTTTAAAAATCTCACGTTTGTATTTTTAAAAAGGTCACAAAATTTCATAATGACAAATAGTAATAGTGAAACGACGTGTATTTATTTTAAAAAATCGAAAAAAATTGTGTTAAATGAAAAGGAGGGGCCAATAAGAGATGAGCCAACCCTTCCAAATTCTGTGCTTTATTTTCAGAATGCCACGAAATATCTAATAGAATTTCTTGTCCGATTAATGGTCAAAGACTCTAACATTCTGCTCTAGGAGCACACTAAAGGCAATTAACCCAGGTCTCGAACGTTACTAATGGTCAGTTAACAGTGCTGCACTCGCCGGTAATCGAGTTAGAACGTGTTAAACGAGTTCTGTGGCCTCGTGCCGGCTATATTTATCGATTCGAGTCTCCACAAACAATTTTACAGTACATTATAGAAGATACAGCGCACGATCAAACGGGTTTTCCAATCGTTGCTTTGAAGTCCTTTAAATAAAACGTTCAAACCTTTCCAATAAGAATGCTCGAAACTCCCAATCATTTTATCCACTAGAAATCGACGGATATTCAACTCTGTCAATTCATTCCCAATAATTAACTCTACAGGAAAGAATAAATTCCGATAATATCTAATGGCAATCGCGTCAGGTCGACTTACCTCGGTTATTTCTGCAATCGGAAAGACACTTGTGTGCGAAGATTTCTTGTTCAATTTCTACCAGCCTGATAAATTGGAACTTCGAATGTTCACAGTTTCGATCCAGTAGATGGCGAATCGCTGGGGAGTTTGAAAAAGGTTTGGAATAACTTGAAAGCATAAAACTACGATATGCTATCGAACAGATTTTTTATGTCTGAAAGTGCCATTGCTGTAAGATTTCGACGATGGTAAGCATCTACTGCCAATTTGATGTGATTCACAGTTATCTAGATGCATCTATGTTCAGTTAGAATGATAAAGATCTTTTTACTCTGTGATGAATACAAGGGCGCACTAGAAAGACATAAAGTATCATTTGTATCAGTTGAATAAGTCTCCGATAATTTTTGTTAAATTTATAAACTTTAATTTTGCGAAATTTTTGAAGTTGCTTGTTCATTTTGTTGAAGAAATTACTGTCATTTTAAGTAACCGTTGAGGTTTTTAATTAATTCTATAGATTTCGCATTTTATGTGTTTGTACGAAAAATGAATTGATCTAGGTAAAAAGACAAGGAATTGAAAGATGTTGTTGCATTTTTTTCGACTTTTTAAGATGACTAAAAGAGAAAATATATTTCCATTCGACTTCGGTTTCTTACAATTGACTCAGACTCAATTTTAATGAATTACAACAAACAGAGAAGAGCTCGAAGCGCTTAATGGCACCATATAATCTTTTCAGTTTTAACTTCATTGAATGAATTACTTCGTTTTTATGAAATTTCGTGAAGCTCTCAGAATATATTCAACAAGGTTGCCTTGGAACGGTAAACACTGTCACGGACAGGACATTACTCTTGGTTGTCGTGACGTCAAAAGTGCTTCCGGGGTGGATTTTCGTTGACGGGAAAATTGGTACAAGCGTTTTCTGGTGTCCGCTCGAAAGCTCCTCCGATAAGAATGTGTTAAAGACAGGTTTTGTGCGGCGGCAACCTTCCCTATCGATCGCGGAACATCTCTGCTTTTGTGGAAACTAACCGCTCCAGAAGCCGGAACTGAGTTTGATTAACCCGGAAATCAATACATGCATCGGAAAATTCGTTGCCGGTCTCCATTGACGCGGCCTTGAAGCTCTTTCCAGGGATAGGACGACACCATGGGGATGTCAGGGTCATATTATCCTTGACTCGACACCTGATCTACCTCGTTTGCACTTCGGTACAACCTCCATACACGTGACAGCGGCTCCAATTTCACGATATATTAAAGGGCGACCGAATTATTTGTACTTCACAAATCAATTTTGCTGACTCACCCCGTAATATCGTATTGCTCGGCAAAATTTGGCCGTGGTATCAAATCATTCCTGAATACACTGGAAAAAGTTTTCCAGTGGTAGCTTAGTTTTTCTACTATAATAATAATTTGCTAGTCAAATGAAAATTCTTGTAGAAATCAATATTCGCATTCGTATAGGCCAAATGTAAAAAACAACTGAAGAAAACATTAAAAAACTCATTCGAGGGAATAGAGATTGCAGACAGCGTGATCGAGGAAACATTTGCCGAACATTTTTTCGACACAACGTAGATATGTATATCTTTGACAAAGTGAGATTGAGTAAGGTTATACATTGTTTCGAAGATGTTAGAAAAATCCATCAAAAGTTTCGCGGCTTGGCCGGTACCGTTGAGTGTTAAATTTCAATTAGAATCGAAATAGCTTCTCATCCCGGGGATCCCGCCCAATCTGGGATTTAAAGCAAACAATCTCCCCCCTACGAGCAATTTATTATCAGCATGAAGAGGACTTCGCCGCCGTAAATGGACTTCCGGCGAGCTGGGGAGGCGCGTAGGTGGAACGGTTTACGTCCATTGTTTCGTCCGGGAACCTGTTATCCGAGTTTTCCGCGATATTTTCTCACCAGGGACCTCTCCAATTCGACGCACCCCCGCAGATCCTTCTGTTAGCCAGTCTAGCCAAGATTTGCTGAACCTTGATTTGCCACGGTCAATTGTATCTTCCTCAAAAGTTCATCAGAAATGTCTTAGCAGTAGCGCTTTATGTATGAATTTTTTGAAAAATATTTTTCAAGGTACTTTTTGTAGATACGTTCATCTTTTTATTATTTCTGATGCAGCAGCTATTTATTAGTTAACCCTCGGAGTACCGAGGCACAGTGGTCCGTACCAGGGTCAATTTTGACCCCACATGTATATTTACAAATACATTTACTATCGCTCGAACTCCCCACCATAATTCACGCAATGCACACAGCGTGAAGACTCCTCTTGCTTTTGTGCCGTCCCGCACACATCAGCGGCTATCACATTTTGTCAATGTGTGCGGTACCGCTCTGGAGGAGTGCGCTGCGATAGGTCAAAAATGACTCCGACGCGGTCTTCAGAGGGTTCGTACAGGCTTGGACTACTTGCAGCTAGCGAGCCACAGACGACTCTTCTCCTTACTCTTAGGTCTTCCCCACCAAACTCCTGTGGAGTGGAAGTGAGGGGGGGTGATACACTGGTAGTGAGTGTCGTGAAGCTACAGCGGGGAAGACGTTATCCGGGGCTGAGTTAATTCGTTAGAAATCGAATAATTAAATAAAGATTTTAATATTATAGGCAAAAATTTTTAATGGTTCAATTTGATCAAACTAAATATTGTATTGTATTCTCCACATTCGGATCTAGCATAAACGCACAAGATCCGTTGCCGACGTCCAACGATCTCCAGTTTCGCGTGCATCCCGAACAGCAGAAATCTTTAATTCGCTGATTCTCTAACTGGAACAATGCCGTTCGCACGAGCAAATAAAATCAGCCCGCTAATTAGTGGCCTCGTTACGCGGATTCCCCGTTTAATTCCGCATTTATCGAACAGAACTGCGCGCTCCGTTTTAATTCCACGCCGCTCTCTCTCTCTCTCTCTCTCTCTCTTGTAAAAAGATGAAACGGAAATGACACAGGTACACAAACTGAAAAGCGGAGTTTCACGTTAATAAACGCGGAGTCCCTGGTGGCGGCTTACCGGGCCGCGACGACGGTTCGCAGAAAAACTAAAAAAAAAAAAAAGAAAAAGAAAAAATATCGGAATCACGGGCCGCTTTCGCGTGCACTCTCCCCGAGCTTTTTATTTCTATCGGCTCCGCTCCAGCATTTTCGAAAAACCGTGCGACTTGACGACACGGAAATCGTCGCGACGCATAGAATCGTCCGCCAACGTTTTCACATTCTTCTACACGGTAATATTTTAATTCTGTTCAATAGTTTTACTTGTACATGAATTCAACCGAACTCGTGTAAAAACCGTAACTTCAACGTATCGGGTGTTCATATTTTCACTAGATGACATATTTCTTCCACATGGGAACTGCCAGGAAGATAGAGGAAAATGTTTCACTGCTTTTCACGATTAATATACTGGCTCATATAAATTTTTCATACTTGCGTTATTTTTCGAGGGACGAAGGCGGTTTTACATGGATTAATTTATCTTGATACTTGTTCTCAGGAATGCAAGGAATCGAAGCATCACCGACCATTCATTGACAAAAATGGGAAATAATCTTTTTTAATGGCAACTCCGATAAAGTTTCGTAACCTGATCGAATCTTTAACGAAGTGAACAATTTACTAGTTGGTATCAGCTTTTATAAATTAATTGAGCCTGCGTTGCAATTATAAGAAACTTGGTGAAGCAATCTAACAAGTGGGAGTAGATATTGAATACTTTATATTTTCTACTCGGATATTATAGAAGAAACTAACAAGTTTCATCCAATTAGAAGTTCCTCGGTCGACTTTTCGAAACACTCGGGATTTTTGTGCCATCTACGCGCTTCTGTGCGCTCATTCATTTTTCAAAACTGTTGATACGGATATTAGAAAAGCAAACCTCAAATAATACAGCTTATTGGTTATATTCGTGTTGATATTCGTATATTATCGTGTTGCTGCAACACGATTTAAACCAAATTTGCCTGTAAGCTATATTTCGTATTTTATCAGCTCTTTGCGACGGAAGTGAATGCACGAGAGAGAACATTGGACCCACACGACCATAACGTTTGCGGAGTTATTATAGGTGATCGAGAGGAACGGATAATACAAATTCTATCCGGGCGGACAGACAGGCCGAATACCGATCCTTTTTGCTCAGGCTCATTTTCTCCATAAATCCTGGATGGGGGATGGTACAGGGGAGTAGAAGATATAATGGAGGTTCTAGTGGTCGCTTTTGTGCGAGCTTATTGTCTTATTGGCTCGCTTCGAAATCCATTTAGGAGGGCAAACGGCGTTAGACAATGGTTCGCATTCAACAAGTAATGAAGCTCACCGATTGGCAGTCTACTACTCCTTCGGTTACTGCTCGAAACTACTCGAGCGGCGCGGCGACCGGCTGATTCCGTATGCTTAGAAGTCGGATTTTCCGTCGGTGGCTCCGATGGATCAATCTGTCTAGACGAGCAAGTGCATCTCAATCATGGCGTTGTTACAACCAACCGATTATCCAACGACGGGCTATCTGTTTCAAGACTTAATCCAAGAACATCCTTCCTACAGCCCTTATTTTGATCTAGTCTCCTTCCACAGGTTACGCAATCGAATCCATTTCTTCTGATTGCTAGATCCTCTTAACGCATTGAAAGTGTCTTTCATCTTGTCCAAGTCAGATGGCAATATCATATAATTGAATAATCATATGAACACATTTTTCTGTAGTTAGAACAAGAATAAATCCTGCAATTTGCAATCAACCCTTAGCACTCGGATTGTAACTCCAGGCCGCACTGAAAATTACTACATTATTATTTAAGGGGATCCCTCGGCTCAATAAAGAAAAGAAAATCAAAAAATTGTTTTTATCTTAAAAAATTATTGAGTCTTCTCTGAAGAGATTGATAGCAATTCCCAAAAGTCATGTTTTTTTTATTTAGGCAGATTTTTTCGAAAACTAGAAAGCTAAATTATTTGAAATCTTTTCTATCCGTTCAGAACATCTATCTCAGTATTTAAACCGTTTTGTGAAACGAAAGGAGCACTAGGACAGGAGAAAAAATTCTAAAGTAGAAAAAAAAGAAAGATGTTGTTATTGTTGAAACTGTTAAACATTTCCCGTTGCCTATTTTTATTTGGAAACCTTTGAAAATACTCCCCAGTAGATGAGGAATGAGACGGAACTAATAGTATGTCTTTATCTCTTATAGTTCCTGAGAAAAACGTACGTAAAAAACTGCATTCCCACTCCCTTCCGTCTGTAACAACGCCTTCAATAGGAAATGACTGATTTGGCTTTTTCACTTGAGAACGGGGGGAAATATGAAGTGCCATTTTTATGCAGCATGTGCCATTACCTGGGTGCATTCATGTGCAGTTAGAGTAGAAAAATAACGTGTATTTCATAATGAACACTATAATACATTAAGAAAACAGAATGTATTATTTTTATGAAGCGTGCGCCATCGTTTGCACCGCACTGAATAGCCCAATAGCTTAAAAGGGGCCTAAAATGACCTGCAGTAGGGAAGTATCTTTATGAAACTCAGCGTTGTTGATTTTTGTAGAAGAAAATACGATTTGAAAGTGAAAGTGGTTTTGGGCGTAAAAGTTTTCCGAGAGCCGGTATCGCGTGGAAGTCTCGCCCAATAGACTAACGGGAATGTTTGAGATGGCAGACCGTGATTTTCGATGTTCTCTCAATTCGGGCTGGTGATGGCGAGGCGATTCGGATTCGAACCTGTAATTGCTCACGAAAGGTTTACTCACGTGGCTGGCTGCCAGCTCCTCTAAAGGTTATTGTCACAAAGAGAGAGAGACAGAGAGTGAGAAAAGTCGACCAGGTAGAGAAAGACGCGGGAGAGCCGGTAAATATGCCGAATCAGCGGGACGTTTCCTGCTTGATGCGTTCTCGACTCTGTGCCCATTATCGTACGTGATCGTTGCGAAAATGTCTTATCCTTTATATAGATACTACGTATACATACATATACACGTACCACCCATTTCATGTTCGCTAATCGATAATTTGATTACCGGAGAGAGCGAGCGAGTTGCGTTGCAATTGAACTTATCAAGTTATTCGCGAGAATTGCGCTGGGCACCCGGCTCGGATTAAAGGAAATTGAATTTATTCGCGAGCACGCGTTTCTCTGTGTGGGCGTATCCACGTAAATTATTGGAAAGCAAACTGCTCCTTAGGAAAGTGACATGGTTCTATACAAGGTGTCCGAAAGATATTCGAGTTTTTTGAAAGGGGTGGTTCCCGAGGTCATTTGAAGCGACATTTTCATTTATAGACCCGTCCGCTTCGACTTTGTCAAGAAATTATTGACGAAAAACACGGGGAGTGTCCGGCTCGCCGGTAAATACTACTGAGCGTAGCGTTGGTATCGCGCTGCGGTGAAGCAGTGAACAAGAGACGAAGCAGAAATTGATTGAATTAAACCTCAGTTATACATCCGTAAATGCATTTGTTGCTTCGAAATGTTTGTCACTGGGCTATTCGGCGCAGCTGACTTCACAAATACGGCAGTTCCGGAAGCCAAAGGATGTATGGTTAAGTCAACGAACTGCACAGCTGGTAGTAGATAACAACCGTGAACTTCGAATTGACATATCTTTAGAGATGTTCTCTCTACCGCAGTTCGAACGACACTGACTTTACTATTTTTAAAGAACTAATTTGTCTAATAAAATACTCCTTGACTAGCTCTTTGGTTCTATTGAACAATTGAAATTGACGTTTTGACTACAAACCTAGCAAACCTTGAAAATTCTGGAAAATCGAAGTAATTTGTTCAATACAATAAAAATTTTAAGGTTAAAACTTAGAAACATCAAAAGTTATATAAAATAAAAGTATTTGGTTGCATAAGAATAATAAGAATATAAATTGTATGTAGAAAAAATATATAAAAGATTGACAAAGTGATGATGTGCTCAGCAGCTTCAAATATTCCACAAAATGAAAGTATTTCATTCAATAAGGTGAATATTGAAATGTTAAATCCGAAATGTTAAAGTGTCTGGCAATACTCTCTCAACCTTCTAGCATTTATTAAATTCTAACCAGGGTTGGTATAGAGAATACATCAACGCTAGGATTCCTTTATAAATCAGTATAAATAATCCAAACTGTTTTAAAACAGTTAATAAAGCAACGAAATTGATTATCCGAAACTTCTCGTGGAGCATTTAACAAAAAGCACAATCCTCGTGAATTTCGCAGGCTTCAATCTCGGATTTGCAGAAGGTGAAAGTTGAAACGATTGATGGAAGCATGGAGAAAAGCATGGCGATGAATGCACGAATGAAAGAACGATGATGCATTAATTAATTAAAAACTCACATTGTCAGCGGAATAAACGGTGGATTTTTTCATGAATAATAAAGGCAGCTCAAGGGACGCGTGTACATTGGAACTAATGAAAAATGAGATTTCTATTGGAATTGCCAGCGTTATTATCTCCGGTTACGCAGATCTCTCCCACGTGTCGCGTAATATTCGAAAGAGAGTAAGAAATTTTATACCAGAGCCGGCGCATGCAACTAATTAATAGTATTTACTGTCCGTTTGCAACGAGGTTGACCCCCATTGATTTACGTGTTGTAATTATTATTTCAATCAATTTATCTTCTCTCTCGCTCTCCCTCTCTCTGTCTCTTTCTCTTTTCGCTACTCTCAACCGTCCATTCAATAAGTCCGTTTCATCTTTCGACTTGATTTGATTCGTCGAGAAAATTAAAGCGAAACAGCTTTCTAGAAAAAATTAATTCATTTACATACAGTGTAATATCAAAGTTCGAACGTGATGCGCCACGTTCGACGTTATTACCGATAGCGATGACGATGTTAAACGAAACATGTGTATATCCGCGGCACCGTCACTAATTACTAAGTGACTGCGAATCCCCGAACAGCGAGGCGAACCAAGATAATTGTTTCACGACAAAGGTTTATCGAATCTTGCCACCGCGCCGACGGGATGTAATCCCGCTGCTGCTTCTGCAAACTTGCCGCCGCGCCATGAGCAAACGTAGAACAACTGGACCATGGTAGAACACTGGGGCTGCAATATTGCTGTGCGATTTTGCTTGCAAAGAGAGCCCGACGCATTATTGATCTGCCGCAATGATGCTTCTGCAGTCGCTAATGGCATTGAATGTAGAACCAAGTTTGTTCTTCTTCGTTGCACTGTCGATCTGTTACTGTTTGACGCGTCCAACAATCAACATCATCAGCAATCAGAAATAATAGCTATACAAATTAACTCATTGAGTACCAAATGGTTATTTTTAAATTTTAAACTACAGGACTAACTAACCTAAAATTTCATACAGAATTCCAGTGCAACTAATGCCAGATTCAAAATAAATATACTGCACAATCGATTAATCATTAATCTATTCTCTGCGTGTGGGTGTGTAAACACGCCCCAGGCTCATCAAAACGTACATGAAAAGTTACCGAATGAAAAATTTCAAATAAAAAAAAATAGAGATTATTAAATTTACTATTTTCATTTATAAAGAATTTTTATATTATTACGTATGCGTACGTAAATTTCCAAAGAATTGAAATTATTTTTACTTATTAATTTTATTTATAGAGAATTTTTCGATGTTATTTTCAATTTTTTCATCTTTTCATATCCACCGCCATGAAAATTACTAAAATACTACAAATACTTACGCAGTCAAAGTTCTTTCTTTACATTTTGCACTGACAACATGCAGGAATGTGATTACACTTCAGTACAAGGTTAACATTAGAATATATCGCTCATGCACAAGAGGAACGTCACAAATATAAAAATACAAATTTTACAGGAGAGCGCTTTGAATAAGTACTTTGATAATTTAAAGAAGTACTTTGAAGATGTACTTTGATCATTTAACTAGCTGTAGCTGCTCCAGAAAAAAAAAACAAATAAAATCCAATAGTACTATCTATAGGGTTAGTGTTATAAGTCTGTATTAACATAAAAATGCATTTATTAATACTCTGGCGAGTACTTTAATGAAATAAGACGAAAAGTGAAAAGTTTTGAGTTCTGACATTTTTCTTGTGGATGTGCGATGTGTACTTAATGTACGCAGAGTGAAGGTTAAACATCGAGAGATGGCAGAAGTTGCAAATCTCTAATCATAGAATTTCGACACCTCTGTTCTAGAAGTAACAGACCGTGATAAACTCACTCGAGAGACAAACCACTCAAAATCCCATACACTCTGCAGAGAATATGTCGGATATAAACGAAATGGTGAATGAACCACCTGATCCGTATGAATCGATCCATACAGACTGCACACATACAATTCCAGACTGACGAGAAACGATACAAACCACTTCAGAGCCCAAGTGATCCGTCGTAGATTCCGCGAACTCAATAAATCCAACATAAACCGTCACAAACACAACAAACCCCGATCAATCCAAGCAGAAAGATACAGTTCGTCATGGATCCTAGGGATCCACAGGTTCTCTTGTGTGAGGAATAGTGGTTATGCTGGGTCAGTATGTTGGGTCTATTGACTTCACAAAAGTCTGCATTCTGTTCCTCTAGTCGAAATTATCTGCTTCGTTTAGTGGACAATTGTCTTTCATACAAAAATTGCATCCGAAACATTCGGGGACTGCAGCTTAGAAAGTTTTATAATACTAAACAGAATTTATAAAAATCAAATTAATCGAATAGACCATTGACAAATGGCACGTGTCTAAATAAATGCACTGAAAATTGGGACAAAATGTCAAGCACCATTTGTGACAACGAACTGGACAATTCAGTAAAAGTGAGCAGTATCAAAATCTTCTTTCCTTGTTACTATTTCACAATACCACAACCTATGAATTTAAGACTTCAGCTTTTCTACTGTTTGCTTATCGCTCGTCACACCATCCGACAGTTTAATCTGTAGCGAGAAAAATTTCCATGACTCGATGCGTCAAGTTGACTGATTGGCAAGCAGGAAGAAGTCGTAGAAACTCGAACACGCTGCCTTCGATACAATTCAATCTCTCCGGAGGTCTAAAAAGTTGATCTCGGCTGCAAAAGTCGTAGCAGACATTCCAGAAGTTCTTTTACACGTCGCAGAGGGAGCGCGCGAGAGAGAAAGAGAGAGAGAGAGAGAGAGAGAGAGAGAGAGAGAGAGAGAGAGAGAGGGAGTTGAGACTCGACGGTGTTCTTCGTGACAAAAGGTTCCTCTTGTGTCGCTAATGCAAATTCCGATAGCCGGCCGTACGTACGGGTGCGCGTCAGGTTCAGTCCTTTGAGGTTGCGAAACTTCCGAGAAGTTGCACGGAGGAGCAATAAATTTTTGTTCTATTAAAACCCCTCGGCGAAACAACGCGTCGATGATGTTCCGAGGCTCCCAGTTATTTCCAACAGTGTCACTAAAGGAGTCGTTCTCTCGCGCCAGTTACGGAGGCTGCGGTTGATGCACTCGAGAGATATCTCTCCTCTCCTCTCAATCTCTTTCTCTCTCATAGACCATGTACAAGGGTGCACACTGTCTTTATGCACACACCAGTTTACAAACACACCAATCCCGGAAGATGAAGCAATGGGCAGAAAGGGGAAAAGGGGAACGACGCTCGCTCTTTCTTCCTTTCTTCTTTGTACAAAGTGTGTTCAGAAAGTTCTGGCGCTTTGTTTAGGCCTACGGTAATGTTTCGATGTTTGTTCAGGAGTATGCGCACGATATCTGTGCAAAATGTATGACCACCACTGCTAGGTTTACCTTCTAAAGGGCCTCTGAGTTGAAATGTTGGAAGATGCAATATACTGGTTTCAATAGAACTTTTTCGTTTTTTTATTTATTAACTTCCCGATTTATAGGGAAGTTACTGTAATTTTTTGTTGAACTTGCGTCAAAGTATGCGCGACACTTTTGTGATTAAAACGAGTCCAAGCACGATACGATTCTGATCACATTTCCTTGTTTACTGAACGTTATAGTAGAACCTCTGTTATCCTAATTATTTATCCAATGTCTCATATCTGACAAAAAAATTCGCTGTTGACAAACAAATTTTATCAATTATGTTTAAAGATCACCGAAGAGATGGGACGCCAGTCGGATATAAGAACGATAACTCAATCAAACGAACAGCTTAGTTGATACTACTTCGTAAATCCAATGTTTACACATTAAATAATCCCCTCTTCGTACCCAGATCCTATAGTATTGTTACGGAGGCTTCGGCCCCGTCTTGCCGGCGAACACATTGTAGTTAACAACACTAAATAGTTATTAACCGTACAACAGTTAACAGCGGACAATAGCGGAACAGTCCAATCGCAGGTGCGTGTACTCGCTTCAACGACTCGAAAGAATCTGTCGTCTTTCTTCTTGCTATCAACAACCTCGTTGTCCGGATACCGCAATGTCGATCCGACAGACGACTTCTCTCGATCTCTGCGATATCTACAGAATATCATAGGGGTATCTACAGAACTTCATCTCATGCCGTCGTAACAGTATCATCGATCGCGATTTCAAGTTTCTGAACTTTTTGAACACAGTTTACGTTTCCCCGCGCAATTTTCCTCTTTCGCTCTCACAGCGCACCAGGGCACTTTCTCCACGCACACCGGTTTATAAACAGCGTTGGAAGATGAAGCAATAGTAAAAAAGAAGAAAAGGGCTCAGTAACGGCACCATCCTTCTTTCCCTTATCTTCCTGTTTCGCCGTTTCTCCGTCTTCCTTTCTTCTTTGTATTTCCCCCGCGCAATTTCCTCCCTCTTTCCCAGAAGCAGCAGCCTTTACCTTCGGCTACCAGAAGAAAGGGAAGAACGGGGGGAACGATGCTCAGGGGAGGGTGAGTCGAGAATGCGGCTGGCATTCCACGCATCTCTCCTCTAAGCCATATTAAATCCATCTAACGGGTGACCTACTACCGACACCGCACGCTACTTTAGGGGTTGGCTTATGTTAGAGCTGCGACAGTCATCGGAGCACACAGTTCACTATGGAACGGTATGAAAACTTTTATCATCGAGATTTGCAGATTTTTATGGTATAGAAAAATTTAATCAATTGCAAATACAGGAGCTAAATAAGCATCTCTATGTTTTGAACAATTTTAATATCTTATCGTACGAATTATTTTACTACTTCTTTGAACAAAATAGATTTTTTAAATGTTGTATACAAACGTGAAGATCTTCAGTCGTGTGGTCAGTCTATTGATTGATGCAATTTGAGAGATGGTTTTCTAGGAACGTGACACCATGAACTTGAATAAATTAAATTGCATATCCGTCGTTCTTCTCTAAGTAATTATTAATTTGCAATGAGATTAAAATCTTCAACAGTACAGAAGTTGGAGAAAATTTTGTAATGAAACGTGTAAAGGGAAATTAGATTTCTGACACCGCAGGACACAGTTCCTATAAAATATTCACGCGGCCCTTTAAGTTTGAAAGCCACGATGGCGTGCGCGTTGCGAAATACTATCAGGGATCAATAGCAATCCTTCGATGACCGTTGTCGGTTCCAGCAGTTTGGGTCACGTAGTTTGCGCGGTTGGCACTATACGTCACTCTCCACTGGAAATAGCTATGAATTCCCATAGCAATCTACGCAGCGAATGAGAAATAATGGCTGGCTGACAGTCTATCGGGTGATCAAGATCTTGACCTGTTCCTGAACAGCCTTTCTCGATCGAGCGATCCTAGAATGGTTCTCCTGGGGATCAGGAATCATTTTTTCCCATCCACCACTGTCTGAAACTATCATAGAATTGATTGACCCAGAGCCCAGTACTCGTTCTCTGCGAGAAAATAATCAAATTTTTCACGAGTTCATCTTCATCTGTGCCACTGCGGGATGGAGGAACGGTTGAAACGCGAGCATCTTGATTCTCGCGTTATCAGGCTCGAACTCGACTCGCGGGAAATAAAAACTCCTTTGAATCGCGGCGGGATTCGATTTAGAATGCAAAGTGCTTTGCGCGATCTCCGACGAGCCTGTTTACGAGCGAAATAAACGAAAGCGTGAATCGTATTCCACTGCAAGAAACATGAGGACGGGACCTTGGGGTTACAGGACTCGTTCCCAGAAAGATTGATCAGAGCCGTGTACACGAGCATTCGATATCCGACACCTACGGCCGTGAATCGAATTAAAAATTCCTCTCGCGAAGTAAAAATTCAGACATATTCAAAAACATCATGCAAGTTTAACTTTCTCCGGGTGGTGTATTTAACCATTTTCACTCGATCGTCTGTAAATCTCATTGTGTGTAATAAATTGTTGAACGTTCACGTGTGGTACGAGTAGCATGTTGTATTAGGTACAAGTAGAGTGCGGATTTTATGCATTTACAACAAAAACAGGCTGAACCTCACCTCAGAAAATCAAATTTTTTTAACTGTTTTTAACGTGATCCTGTAGATTTTGTCAAGAAAGCTTTGAAAATCGATGCTTTAATGTTAGGAATTCGCTGGTTCAAACATTATGCGCGTGTAAAGTTGAGCGATTTCACGCATTTTCGAGAGGTCATCATGGACGATCTCAGGATACATAAAAAAATCGCTAATTAAATTTCCCATTGGGTAGAACAAGCAGTAACTACGATCAAATCCGTCACTGTTAAATAAACGTTACTATTTCCTCAATATCTGTGAAAACCCAGAAGAAGCGTTGACTAAAATGGTAGTTTTTCAACCTGCTGGTAAAATACCCAGAGGAATGGGCTCTTTGATCGGATCAACGATTTCGAGAAACGTTTTGCACAGTTCTGGCATGGAAACTGGCTGTCAAACAGCAAAGGAGTCGAATGGATCCGGGAATAGAGTGGGCGTAATGAAGCCTGCGAAATGTAGCCTGTAGAAATATGTTATTGAAATTAGACGTCTGGTTATAACGGCGAGTGTGTCAAAGCCTTTCTATTAAATAGTTCCAGCTTTGTTCGGGATAAGCATTGATAGAGAACGTGCCTCTCTGTACTATAAAGGCTGGTGTGGATGTATGTAGTGCGTAGAACATGCTAATTTTGCGACCCGAGAATTAAATCCTCATTCGAACTTTGTAATGAGGAGCACGTGCATCCCCGGTTTGGCGATAACGTTAAATTTGCCGCGCAGCACCGCACTCCGCTTCGTACGCTTGGAAATCAATAGCAAGCAAAGAATCGTAGACACGTGGAGCCACTTCCTTCCTGCATTAACCCATTACGCCCAGTTGCACACTCTAATTTCTCGCAAACCAAGCAGACAATTCAGATAATCGCTCTAGAGAGACATAAAGATATTAATGACGACTTTCGATAAATATATCTATCGGAATATTTTATAATTATTTTTCTGAGACTGAAAGTGTGCAAACTCTCTCTCTCTCTCTCTCTCTTTCTTTCTTCTTTATACTTGACCGAACATGAGAAATGTATTATAAATCTATTAAACAATTCAAATATTCCCTCTGGAGACACACAAAGAAATGATTGGCGATTGTGTAAAACACCAAACAAAGCACAGTGTTCTGCCAACATATTTATAAAAATGTTTTACAATTATATCACTCGGGCGTGGAAGTTTGTTATTAACTCTGGAATTTACAATCGGATACCATGGAATAGTCAATTGAACGTAAGAAGTTTCAGATTGAAACACCCACGTCCCATAGAAAGTTCGCAATGCTTTTGATCGATCAATTGAAAACTGATTTTCAAGAATTACGTCCTTTCACATCCGTTTCAGACAATAGACTGTGTAGTAAATGATTTATTATTCATGCGGAAGAGTCAAAGGGAACTATTCTCTGTGTTCATATTCAAAAACTTGGGGTAAAAGATGATAAAGAAATTATTATTGTGTTATTTTGTCCAACAAACCTGTACTACGCATCGACGACTATTCCAAAGGTTATACGAAAAATTCAAGATGTTGGAATTTCAATTTTCGATTGTAAATGAATGTTAGGAGATTCGATGGAAAATATTATATGAATAAAAGAGCTTGTTCCAAATATTCAATTCGTCACGATTTATTTCCCACCATTTCGGAAGCAGTCTTCCAAAAATTGAATAAACAGAGAACGTTAACAGAGTTCTAGTTCTAGAACGCTAACTGTACGATAACAACTCGAAGTATACTACTCCGTTTATCTTTTTCCAACGAGCAAATGCGCGACACCTCTACTGCCTCATTATACTATGTATACTTCACTGACGCACGGAAAACTTCAAAGCGCGATTGTCATTACTTCCAAGGACTTAAGTTCCCGTATCATAAACCGTAAGACTTCTTCGATTAGTTCAACCACAGCGTAGTTCCTACGATTCTATGCAAATGTTTATAGGTCAATGTTATTGGAGTGTTAGCTATAGGCTATTGTTAGGATAGCTGTTAGGTACAACTTCGTTTGGCGTGAAGTAAACTGGAATTAGTACCTATTGACAGTACTTCACACAATTGTACACAAAGATTTGCAGAACAATGTTACTATTGTGTCAACCGTAACTCTAAACCATTGTGTTATGTTAGGTAATTGAACACCAAGGAAATTATATATTTGCATATTCTTTTTAATTCTTGACTATCCTTTGGTTGTCCTTTGCGATGATTTGGAACATTTTCTTCTGACTCAAAATATTATTATTATTATTACTTACAACTACAATTTTAAATTTAAAAATAATTATTTAAAAAAAAATTTTTTTAGTAATTTAAACATAATTACATTTTTGAATTTCATCTACTCAATTTTGCTTTAAATGCATACAATCCACAATCTAATCATAAAACAGTCACAATAGAAAAAATATGCATAACTTGTCGTAAATAATCTATGCAGCCAGGACAATGTTAAAACGTTTTGATCAAAACATTCCATCCTCAAGATTAAAGAACAAACTGAAGAACATTCAAGATTTAATTCTGTGGTAATTAACACAGCGTCTTGCTCTCAGTACAAAAATCTTTGTAATTGTTTGTGTCGATACTCTCTCTGGAGACGTAGCCTCGCATCCTGGATACACAGTGATTTACAAAATATCCAGACCAAAGTAGTCTCAGCTTAGGACACAGACCAAGGTGTCGTTGATCGGAGCTTCGCCGAAATTTAGGGCTTCGAGCTTGGCTAGCATTAGTGGCCCGGATTTTGGGGGAAAACCGTGAAATCCCGCTTTTGTCGAAGGGGATGGAAAATATGACGAAGCAAAGAGAAAAAGAGAAGTGTAGAGAGAGAGAGAGAGAGAGAGAAATCTAGAGAATGGAGGAGAGAAGGCAGAGAGTAGGGAGAAATTTCGGTGTTTGGCAGCAAACGTTAGAAACTCGAGGTTCTGGGGCGCAATGCGCCATCTGGCAGCTGCCCAGAATATCCACCCCTCTCCGGAAGGTTGCTATCTCTTTCTGGTGCAACACCCACCTTCACTTTTCTCCCTCTTCCTTTCTTCCAGCCTGTTCCCACCGCCCCGAAGTCCGCCAGCTCGCATGCAGAAAAGGACACGAGGGGAGAAACAAAGAAAAACTAGGGGATGCAGGGGTATTCTCCTAAGACAAAGAGAAGAGAATGAAACAGGCACACGCACGGGCACACCGTTGCACCGAGTCCCTTTCTCGTACCAGCCGGTTTTATTTCGCCTGTTTTTTTCGTATAGTCGTCGAGAGATAGCAGCTATCTCTCCTACCCTATCGCGAACCCCACTTTTCCTCTTGTTGCTTCCTTCCGTTTCCTTATGCCAACGTTCTCGGCCACCTTCGCGGCAGACTCACCCCCCTTTTTTTCACCCTTTGCCTACCCTCGTTTTAGCCTCTTTTCTTCATTCTCGTTTCTCGGACCCTCTTCCTCCGATTCTATCTTGTACCAGGAAACCTTGGATTCACCGGGTGTTTTTTGTTTGCATTTTAATCGACCTCGGGCTATGCACCTCAGGATTTTGGCCGGCCCCATCGTCAACCAGCTCTTCGTTCCGGTTCTTGCCTCCTGGACCTACCCCAACACGCGCCATCAGCATGAATACACAGGGGAAAATTGGTACCGCGTGATTCCGTTCATTGTTTTCGCCCGTTTTATGGACCTCTGCCTTTCGGAGCCCTAAGGCGTCCTGTCGACGCACTGCCAAATGGAAAGTCGATGATCGCAGGGATAACGGTGACGGTGCTCAGGAGTTTCGAATGGGGTTGAAACTGGCGTGTGGGGATTTCGTTTCCTAACACGTTCAGCATAACGCATTTTCGTAGAACGCAGTCAAACGATTATTTCAAAAGACTTTAGTTATATGTATATTTTATGTGACAGTGAATGTACAATATTTTTTAGATATGAGATGAAACATCTTCAGAAATGATTTAAACCATCTCCAGCAATGATTTTTTTTAATTTCTTTGGAATTATCTAGAAATGGCAGAGTGCAGAAACATCTCAGAAAGAAGTAAGCATTGTATTGACAAAGTAGAAGCTTCGAGATTTTTAAATTGAGTGCACTTTTACTCTTGTACGATTGCTTTTTGTAAAATCACAAAAGTTTGTGTGTAGGCAATTTTACGAAAGTTGGACATTTAGTGTACAAATACTTTCATCGAGTCACCGTAATTCCGACTCTACTTTTCTATCTTCAGTTGAGGCGCATTGAGTCAAAGAACTTCCCCGAACGTGCACAGCAGAAGAAAATTCTGACGTTGCTTTGGGAATAACTTCTTTTCTGCGGCCTTTGACGACGCGTTGGGAAAGAAGCTTCAATTTACTGCAATGTGAACAATATTAAGACGATTGAATGGAGTTTTTAGTTTCTTGGCCTCACTCAAGCATGTACAACAAGCATGTACAAGCATGTACAAGCATTTCTTATTAATACTATAATTTAACTTGAAAGACGATGCTCAATATTAATGCCTTGTAAATCTTGAGGAATGCCAGTATAATGCATAAAATGTCGACATCTTTCTTTAGATAATCTCTCTTACAATTAGTTTAAATAATTTGATTAGGTATATTGCATTTAAATCCCGAGGTGATTTTTGTCATCTAGATGAATAATAATCATCAATTTCTATTCAACGAATCGGAGATATTCTATTTTAAAAATGATATAATCAAGCTTTAGCTTTTTATGCATTTATAACACCTGCAAAATTGAAAAATACGAATAGGAATGTAGACGCTAACAAAGAGGTGGAAGCGTTTCCCTTCTAATTTTGCCGGAGGAAACCTTCCACTTAGCAAATCTTTCCATCATTTTAATTCCCACAAAACTATCTACAAAACTTGAAATTTTCATGAAGATCCACAGATTAAATATAGTTGTAATTTAATTTTTATTTAAAGTACCTAACTAAAAGAAAATGTTTGATCAGTATTTATGTAATTTTTATGAAATTTTCAGTAACCCTCCGTTTGCCCTGAGCGATGCACCATTTAATCAAAACTGCATTCCGCATAAAAGCGCCGAGGACGAAAATTGCATTAACATAGTAACGCTATTTTACAATATCGCGAAGGTTGGATAGTTCCCGTCCATTTTGCAATGCGACGTATTATCGCGTGTGATACATTCCGGATTATTTTAACGCCATGACGATCGAACCGGTAGAACGAAATTCAATTATCGCGGCGTGCTTCGCGGAGGGAACGAGAGATCCGATGGTGCAGTGGCATGCAGTTTTACGAATGCGGCCGAAAGTGCAACGAACCTGCAGCACTCCTGCAGCCGCGTATACCGACCGACGGGACCCCGATCGATCGAGACCACTCGATTACCGGTGCAGACGACGAACTTCTTCTGGCTATGCTAATCATTCTTTAGGGCCATTTCCGCACCGGGGAAAACCACTGTGCGTGAAACACTGTGCAATTAATCAGAAAACTGTACGTCGAACCACTAGAAAAATTCGACAGGGAATCTCTTCATCGGGACCGACAAAATGTCACCCTCCCAGATTTTACCATTTATATTTTAAGTCAAAATATGGGAGGCATTAAGCATTTCTGAAGTAGTTTAGAAATTTCGACATAGACCTACTAGTTGCAGGATCAATAAAATATCATTTTTAAGAATTTTGGTTCGCTCGCTCTTATTTTTTTAATGAAAAATGGTAAGCCAAGTTACCATTTCTCTGTAACATTGAAGTCACTGTCTTTTTTACAAGGCATTATTACTTTTTTAACAGTAAGATCGGCAAAGTGCCATTTGCTTTAATGATTATGAATAAGAAGTAGCAGCTGGCCTTACCATTTCTAATTACGTAAAACTATACACTGTCCTTTCACGAGACACTAAGTATTTTTATACTAAAGTGATTTGAGGGGTGTCTACAATATATGAAAACAAATGATGAATTCGGATTCAGATAACTAAAAAATTCGTTCAAAGTGTCAATAAAATAAATTTGATTGGACAAATGCATTTCAATTAAACACGCCCACAAATATCGAAGTTCAATCAACGCAGTTCCCATGGAAAATGAGCGAAGTTTACATAACAATCTGGCGCATGTAAGTACTCAAGTTAGAACACCGGAATTCATATGAAATAGAATATCCATTCAAGTTTAACATTTCATATTCGCCGATTTAATAACTCGATCAACAGCAAGGCCGATTGCACCTTAATTAAATCTTCGAGCAAGTAGACTGTGTGGACTTTCCGGGAGATTGAAATTTTCGCAAATTAATTGACCGAGGAATAAGGAACGCCTGAACGTTTCAGATTTTCTCGATTCCCCAGATTCTGCGGGGATCAAGCAAAAGTTCTCGGAGCAGCTTGTGTTTGTACAAACGGCTGATATCGCGACAACGGTATCGTCGCCTGCTCTAAATCCGCATCCGAGCTTGCAGTTTCGGTGCAATTGCAACGAGCGGCGACTCTGGTGCGAGCAATTCGCGGGACTCGCACTGTTTTAAACGGAAAGTTTTCCGCAAATGCTTTCGACAGTCGCGAAAATCGCCGAAATCTTGGCCGAAATTAATGCTTTCAATTCCGGAAGCGAACTTTTAAGACGCGTGTAATTAGACTGTGGATCTTTATGCACCGCGCGAATTTCCCGCGGTGATTGCCACCTGCTGCAACCAAAGCAACATTCGTTTGGGATTTTAATATCAAAATCAATTGTTCCACATATATGAATATGCATAAAACGTACTAATACTCTGTATACAGAGTGGTCCTTTTAAGTAAGGTTACCTAAATCTGTGATTGCCAGGAAGAACGCCCATGTCACATATTTTCACTTTCGAGATATTTCTGTTTTAAGTTTTGATCACTAATGCATTGCCATAGGACATCGGTTAAATTGCATTATTATATTAAGCCTTTCGAATTTGTTTTCATGACCTTTTTTTCTGGTAAATACGTAATTCCTATACTATAACACTCAATTAATGCATAAACTCAAATTTTTTGAAATTGTGACATGCGGCATTTTTTCTTGCAACCACAGAAATATCACTTCAGGTTATTATGATGCAAAAAATATTTGTTTCATAATGTGCATGGTATCAATGGACAAAAATATCGGGCAAAAATATTTTCTTCTGAAGGTCATTTTTTCGCTATCAGGGACATCGCTGGTGTTTGACACGTAACTACATTTTTTATTGCATCGTGTAACTGATTGAAAAATACATTAGATATGTATAATAGCATGACGTTGAGTAACTTAAGACAAGCCACCTGAATAACTTCTTGAGATACGCAGAAATGGTTCAGACAAAAATTATTTGTTTTCGAGGGCCCCATTACTTGGTGTACATCATCTTCAATTTTATATTTCGGCCAGAATTCCGTGGTTTCTTGCGACAGCGGGTCGCAGCCATCACCCAGGTTATGACTACCGGAAGTTAAATCGCCGAAAGAAGGTTTCGGCGGGCTAGTTTATTGTGTAATATGCCGGGGTTCTATCCGTCGACTTTTCCGGCTTGAAATAGAACGTAAATACCGGCTGTAAGAGAAATTAAACATTCAAATGTTCCGCGTAGCCGACCGAAATGCAATTTGCTGCGCAACCCCCGGGTCTCCGGGGCCGCAGAAAATTCTGCGTTTAACAACGTTATGGCCGCAATCCCGTGAATTGCAGCCACTTCGCGCGATAGAACGTTTTACCCAACGCAACGGCCGTGTATGTGATACCGTTCGCGGCGGACGTGAGTGCTGAATTATTCAGTGGCTGGATTCTTAAACACGTGGCGGAATCTGTCGATTGTAAAGTCGACTTCGAGCTGCGAAAAATAGAAACTAAAAACAAGGGAGCCGAGTGCCATTAAAATTGGAAATTAAATCACTAACCGCGGCTCCTTTGCAGGTGTTTCATTCTACCGCGAGATGAAAGCGCTTTAACGGCTCCAACTGTGTTTCATCCGACTGGAAAATTTAACAGCTCTGCAAAAATTGTGAACGATTTTGTATATTCTATTGTGACAGAGAGTATGTAGTATGTGGTAGTAAAGAGCCAATTTGTATGGGGGAAAGTTGAAATTGATTAACTCGAGCCACTTTTCATGTAGACTGACTCCACATATTTTAATTTTCGAAAAACTTGGATGTACGATTGAGACTATTTTTTTACCAAGCATGAAAATCAATTTTCAATGCAATCTATTAAATAAATCACATCTTATTATGGTCTACGAAGTGTGAGAATATTTTACAAAAATGATTGTCGTAGTTAGTGGATTTTTATGCAAACTGAAAATTGTTTGCATTAATTTGCAAGATACAGAAGCTACAGACATTTATTTCTATTTTTAATCTTTTTATCAAGCTTAAAGTAATCCAACTCTATTTTCAAGGTGTTTAAATGTTTTTATCATTTTGTATTTGATCTACTCATTTTTGTTATAAATGTATAAAACTGGCAGTCTAATCATAATGAACTTCCTTTTCGTTGAAGGATAGCAGAATAAATGTATAATTTCTCGGGAAATTATGAATAAGCTCGTATTTACCATATGCAAATATACACTAAAACTACAAACGTCTACAATGTTAATAAAAATCATAGAACAATTCAAGTATTAACATAATTAACATATAATTTGGCGTTTCCATCGAGAAGGTGGAAACTGCAAAGAGAATTTCTCTGGTACGTCCAGGTGGCGAAGCGCAGAAGGTAACACATCGACGAGATGTATCTTCAGATGATTCTATTTGTGTAGCGAGCTGTGTAAAGTGCACGGGAAAAGAATTCGCAAGGAATGAACCACGCGAATTAAATATTCACCGTGTCTTTCTTCTTTTTGCAGTACTAGCCAAGTCCCCTTGCCAAGACAGGTGATTCATTTCTCTGATTAAATGTCGCATTTGACAACGATCCTGTCCGTGGATCCGACTCGAAAAACCGAGAAAATATCCATCGGAAAAATATGTCACCATCGCCGGGGCACTTCGCGGAACACAAACTCAGCTACGGTCATTGCATTATGATTGACAATTTTCTGTCAGTTAATAGCCGGCGGAGCTACCCCGTCCTTTATATTTTTCATCTTAGCAAACTGTTTCCTATTTTTGAGAGCTGCTTGAAAGCCGTCCTTCCGTAAAATGTCGTGGATTAAATGCGACGTACGGAATCAGCTCCCTGCGTAGTCTGTGGACGTTCAAAATGCATTTTCTGTTTTCCCTGGTTTATCATCAATGCACTATTATAAACTGAGAATATTATATATAGATCGATTAATTTTTCTTTTTAATGATTTTAATTATTCTGTTGAATTTTTTAGCGTCGACTGTCAAGGAGAGGCCATAGTGGCGGGTGGGTTCGTCGATTTAAATGAAACTGTTTCTGGCGAATTTAGAGCAAAAATAAGCAGGCCTATGTCCGACCGTGTATGACATTACTCATTATTTATAAAGATAATTAACATTTAAGTTTATGACAATCACAAAATATTTTATCATTTAGAAATGAAGTGTATGTATTAAGATATTTTCTGGATATAAAATGCAATTATGTATAAATTATATTTATAAATAATGAGTATTGTCAAAAACGGTCGGACATAGGCCTGCTTATTTGTGCTCTAAATTCACGAAAAAAAGTTTCATTAAAATCGACGAACCCATCACAGTAACCTCTCCTTGTGAGTCTAATCAAGCTGAGAACATTTAATTATTTAGTTTTTTTATATTTTTTATTTTAAACACCTTTTATATTTCTTGAGAATTTTCGTGACTTTTAATCTTAGTTCGTACATGAATAAATTAACTTCCTTAGTCGTGGCCTACGAAAGAGTTGTCGTGGTGTTTAATAATTGAGTTGTTCACAGGCCAAGCCCATCAACCAACTTTCTTAGTTTTTGCTGCCAAAACGGTTGATCGATGCTTTATATTTCTCACTGAAAACAAATTTCCTTTAAAACTAAGAGATGCTATGCATTTATGAGTGGAATAACTGCAGAGTAGTAAAACGAATTTGATGAATTTAGGAATGATGTTCAACTCATTGAGATTACTTAAACGAGGAAAACAATATTTATGTACCCTTTGTATTTTACAACGAATACAGATGATTTATGTTTTACATCAAAATGCACATTCTAGGAATTTTTTATTTTCTACAGACGATCGATGTGCCAAATTTTTGGTTGCTCGATGCCAGAATAAAAAGTTTGCAGTGGGTCATTTTAAGCCAGCGTCGATGCATATCTTTCTGACTATTCCGAGGGAGGTTGAAATAATTTTTTGTGCAAGCAAATTTCGCTTGCGATGAGGAGATAGATAAAATCTGGAAACGAACAATAAATGTCTCGGTTAAAATACCCGTATCGATATTTCCCGACCATGACCGGATCCCTTAGCGTGTGCAACGTCGTCTCTTATTATTCACGGCTGCAATTCGCCGCAACGAATTTTAATAAGACGCCGTGCCGGGCCGGTGCGAACTTCGCTAAACATGCTTGATCTTGGCACTCATAAATATGTAGAACAGGAACATTTGTTTAACCGAGTAATTCCATCTACAAATCGTCTCGCGATAATCTACAAACAACGTTCAAAACAGAACGATGAAAACTAAAAAATCCGAGTATCAGGGACAGTAAAAATCAATATTGGAGCAAAAGAGCGGAGGAAGCAATTTTCGCGGAAAATATTTACGCGAAATATTTCTGGGGGAAAAATGCGCGGGTGCTGTGCGCTCAGCTTAGAGAAACGAGCGTTTTCATTTTAACGATGTACCGGCCCAAGAATAATAATAATAAAAGCAATTTATGGTCACGGCAGACGGCACGAATAATGCCGAACCGAGTTATCGTACTCGTCGAACATGCTTCAACGTTACCGGGTGCCGGAAACGTGAAAATCGCAGAAAACCTCGGATATACCAGTTGGCTATTATTCTGCGAACCAGTGTTAGCTCAATGCTATTTGAAATGGTCATAACTTTACAAAAAAGTCGACGGAATATCCGTTTTTACAATATTCATACAATAAACTTCACTATTTCATTGTTTTTAACATTACAAGAAAATGACGGAGGAAAAAATGTTTGCTTTTAATGAGGTAGTTACTGAGACAGAAGATTATTTCCTCAAGTTGTGTTTTTCGATATTTCATAGTCATCTCCGTTTTTTTAAGGGGATGATGTATTTTGGTCACTACAGGCTAAAACGGACGTAAAAAAAAATAATTGTACCTATTGGAAATATTAAATGTCCTTCGAAGGAGTAACTTCATATTTGTTGTATACTGTGTTATATACATTGTAATTTCATTATTTTGTACATTCAATCATGTACACTGTTATTTCATTTTTATTATGCAGTGTAATATTCACGTTTGTTGCTCACTGTACTATGCACACTGTAATTTTATTTTTTGTTGTATGCTCTACCAAAAAATGGTACTATGCTGTAGTACTATAGAGATGGTGCTGCATCGATGGACTCGTTCATAGCACAGTATATCAAACGAATCGAAACCCGTACAGGGTGCACCAACAACCGGCCGACTCCGACGTGTGAATTATTCATGACCACTCAAGAATTCCGATCTCGTAACTTTGCGAATTAGCGATAAACGAACTCGAGTCAATTTTCTGCCAGTTACCGCCTCCCATTGTCGAAAGTAATAATACCTTGGTTGCGCAGATGTCGGTCTGGAAACGCGTTGCATCGTTAATACGATACGTGACAACGGCCGAGAGCAACAATTCTCGGTAGTGGCGATAAAAAGTTGCCGGTTATTACTGTGTCGTCAAAAATTTCATCGCTCGCGAAAACTAGAAGCCATTATCACACCAGTACCCATTAAGCTAAATGCATTGATCAATAAGGAGCCAATGGTACAGGTTCGTGGAACCTTTGGAATAGTAGAAAAACAATAATGCTGAGGAATGCTCGCAATGGTAGATCCACTTCGGGGACCAAAAATGACTTAATTATTACTAATGATATCCTAATCATCCATGTGCTTCGGTGGAGCTGTATCATTTTTTAAGAAATTCTATGTACATTTGGAATCGATTTTATATGTTGTAACAAACACACACTTGTTCCAATCTTCCTACATTTAATTACCAGTTTAGAGCAAAATTGATTTCTATTTGGTTATTATTGAAAATTTTTCAATATTTTGTTCACCGTTCTCTATTTGAAAATGAAAGATGTAATGTACTTTTTAGCCACGTTTCAGACATTGCGACTGACGAACAAAGACTAGTTTAAAGCGAGAGCTGAGAGATTAAAGAAAAGGTTTCACTGTCTTGTTCAAGAGGGACTGCAACGTCTCGATTCATTTCAAACGGCCCAGTGGTTCGCATGCAGAGACGAATCAATTTTTGGAATATTCTGCACTCAAATTTTCCAATACAATTTCGTATAAGGAAAGTTAAAGTATCACAGTAAATACAAATTTTCTGTTCTCATTAATTACAAGGAAATCGTAAAATGAAAGTGGAACTTTTAATATAGAAATATTTTTAAAAAATCAATTTTGTAATTTGATTATGTTCAGAATGAACAATTATATCACATGAATACATTCAATGAACGTTTTATTCATCCCAGTAGAGCATAAATTGAATAACTAGATGCTCCAAGTAGTAGAATTGAAGTTTAACGAGACTTACTTGCTTACTTAAAGATTATTAACTTAGAACATATTTCAGTTTAATAATTTAATATTGATATTCATACATCTTGCAAAATAATATTTCATATTATAAATAGAATTTCATATTATCGTCTCATTAATTTCAAAGCATTCTTTAATTTTTCTGTTTCTAACGTAATCCATATTTTCATCTTCAATCAGTCTTATCGTTTTCAATAATTCTTCAAACTCGTAAATTCTAACCAAAAGAAACCAAGGAAATAGTTTTACACAATCAATTTCTCGCTCCCTTTTTTTCATCGACCATTGGAAATTGTCGAACCACAGTACGGCCTGACGAATTTAAGAGTAGTTGGGCGCCGTTATAGGTAATCTTACATTCTCTTTGTGATAAATTCATCAGAGTCCATTGTGACGTTTGAGAATCACAGATGCACCGAACCAGCGAGAGAGAGAGAGAGAGAGAGAGAGAGAGAGAGAGAGAGAGAGAGAGAGAGAGAGAGGGAGAGATAGAGAGGGAGAGAGAGAGGGAGAGAGAGAGAGGGAGAGCGCGCGCGGAAAGGTAAAATAAAGACCGGTAAGTAGAGGATATTAAAACTGGGTCAGCCCAGAGCGGTTGTAGCTGCTCTTATATTTGTGCCACTGTGTCAAGGTAACGGATGTTAGATATACACACGTCAAGAGCAGGTGATTAGGGACGAAAAAATTCGGCGGTTGCGTCTGTCGTCGCGCATCCGCGTTCTCGCGTAATCGATATCTCGCCGAACCAATTTATTCACGACTTTATGTACGATAACCTCCCCGTTTCTCGCAATCATACCGAGCATGCTCTATCAAACATTCCTGCGCTTTTTCTACCTGGTTACTGACTTTGTGTAATGGATAAAATGCACTGATTAATTTCTAATAATTAGACTCCAGGTTTCCTATATTTATAGCTCACAAATGAGCTCAGAAATCGCCACATTCAAGGAAGTACAGCATTTTTCAGACACCTTGTATAAATACCAACCATTCAGAGCAAAAATTAAAAAATAAAAATTTGGCGCTTATTAGGTCGAACAAATGGAGATGCAATATCCTAAAAAAAGACCACAGAAGAGCACAGCGGGATTAAAGAAGCACGCCATGTATCTCAGTTTATCGAACACGTAGTTCGGGTTGGGGATAGGCCAGCAAAAACCAGCGCACTGTCAACGAAGCGGGTCTTTTCTCGCGTGTTGAATTTGTTGTCTCGTTTCGCCCGTCGCGCCGTAGCCGGGGATTGATCGATGAGTCGAATTCTGTGCGCTGGAGGCACGGTTATCCGTGCAGGAAACTGAGATTTTCGACGGGGAACGGATAGACGAAGACGAGGACGAGAGGACGAAGACGAGGACGAGAGGACGAAGACGAGGACGAGAGGACGAAGACGAACGAGGCGGGGATAAGATTTAACGGCAGTAAGACGAAGAGTTGTTTCGAGCTTCGGTGCTTCGCTGCCTCTCCCATCGGGGACAATGCTAGCAATTAGTGACGTGTAAGATTTTTGCCCGGAGCTACACAGGCTTAGAGAGAACTGGGAAGATCTCTCTCTCTCTCTCTCTCTCTCTCTCTCTCTCTCTCTCTCTCTCTCTTCCTCTCTCTCTCCACTCTTGATGCTCGAATATATATTCAGTCAGCGGCTAGTCTCTTTTTCGCTGTGCCGGCTAGGAAAAAAACGGGTCACAAACGTTACTTCGGCCCAGGTACGTTCAATTGGCCTGTCGAAGATTCATCGATCTACTTTCGGCTCCTCGAATCCCACTCCTGTCAAGGTCCTGTCAGAAGCAACAGATGTCGAGTGCCCGTAAGACGCTCGTTAACTGCCTCGAGCGGACCTAATCAATTTATTAGCCGCCGGAAAATATCCCAGCCGTATTACTGCACGATATCCGACCGATCATATTTCTATCGACACCTGCTTCCCCAGGTCGTTTTCGACCCGGAAACGCCCTGTTTTTCAAAACAGTCTCGCGACGTTTCTTTTTGGAGAAATTGCCATGAAATAATAATATGTGTAAGCTATTTATGGAACAACGACGTGTTCTGAATATAAGAAAAAGTGGTGGCCCTCAAAACCTAATACAACACAACAATAAAAAACAATTAAAAACAATATCGATAACATTTTGTACATATTACTGTAACATAAATTATAGTAACATGTATATACGTCATTTTAATGGGCTCATAAATCGTTCTCGAAATTATCCTGCAAGATCGTGAGTTATCTCTGACTTAAATTATCACTGAAGGTTATGTTATTTAATATTTCGCCGAGAAGCATTTTCTGTCAGGGAGAAAGAGAAGGGATTTAATAATAAGCGTAATCGGTTTGCCCTCCAACCTTTCAGATTTATCAGCGAATTAGAATCGTGCTGCTAAAAATACCGACCTAAAATACATCTATAAAACCTACAGTTACTTTGAATAACTTCATAACTTATGTTGAAGCTGATTTCATTTTATTGCATGAGCTACTTCAATACTACTCGACTATGTATGTTTCAAAAGTATTTTGAGTCCCACCAAAAATTGAGTCACGTGGCATTCCGTCGTTTTAAATAGGACGATATCGCTCGAAAATTGTTTGCACGGTGTCCGTGCTACAAGAACAATAAGAGACGCTGGTGAAACCTTTTCCTTTAGTTATTGCCACTCATTGTTCCGCACTCCTTCTTTAACATAATACGTCTGTTGTTCTCGTCTCTTTCGTTGCACGGCTCCTTTCAGCCAAGGCTCCGTGAACGGATCTTTTATTCACCGTGTACTCTCTGTTTTAATCTTATCTGATGTACTCCAATTTTTATTCCGTGACTGTTTCGTCTTACCTCGCAAAATTTTTATCGCTATTAAATTATGTACATTTGAAGATACAAATAAGGGAACGTCAAGCTCTGCTTTTTATTAAACAACCTCTACCCATTTTTTAATATTAACCGTGAAAATAAAGGTTACTTTACTTAACACGGTAATCGCCTATTCAGCGACTATAGAAATTAAAGCAAAAATTAGAGCACTCCATTTCATAACACAGAAACTGAAAAGCTAAAATTTATGATATTAATTATTTTTTCAATGCTGTTATACTTCCTGTTATACGCTGCTGAAATATATTTTCATCCTTCACTATTGCAATCAACCTGTTAAACAGTGGAAGAAGCAGAATTAAAAATTTCTCCGAAATATAATTGTAAAAATAGGATTGAGAGTAATTGTAAAAATGTAAGAAATGATTCTCGTTGAAAGTTAGCTAGCTGAAATTGAGGTAATAGGTGGAGGCGACTAAAAGATAGAAGTAGTGACACAAAATATTTGTAGATCGTACGCGGCACGTCCGCTCCACTTTGAAAGCGGATTATTTTCTCAAAGAAAAAACCATTCGGATTCCTGACGTTCGTTGAATGCCGGTCAAAGTATCTGCGCAAAGTTCACCGACTCCGCTGGCTTGGCCTATTTTTTCAGACACACGCTGAGGTGTGCTTTCTTCCACCCCCACCCCCACCCCTCTTTTTTTTAAAGGAGCTGAGTGCATCAGTACACGGGAGCGTAAGCCACACGTACTTTGTACCAAAATGTCTGAGATAAAAGGGGGAGCATTACCCTGTTCGTGAATACTCCCCTATTCCGTGAATACTTATTTTTATTCGAACCTAAAAACAGAAACCTTATTCCAGTCTGCTGAAAAACGGTATCAATATTGACTGTTGCTGGGTGCTCCCCTGAAATTGGTTCTAAAATTGTTGCGTCCAATATATTAACATAAAAATCGAAATGTTGAGAAAAAATTTCAACATTCACTGTTGTTCGAGAGCATCTTAAAATTGTTTCTAAAACTATTGCCTCCAATATATTAACATAAAAATAGAAGCGTTATTCATACTTTTAGAAAAAATTTCAATATTGACTGCGGCTAGAGACCCCCTAAAATTGGTTCTCAATTGTTAGTTTTAATGTATTAGCATAAAAATAGAAATCTTATTTCATACCTTTAGAAGAAAATTTCAATATTGATTGCTACTAGCGACCATCCTCAATTAGATTCTAAAATTGTTTCTTTCAATGTATCAGCATATAAATTATTATTCGAGTTTGACTTTCTATTTTCAAGTTAAAAAAGAAACCTTATTTCTTATATTTAGATCACAAAATCAATATTAATACCCTGTTATCCTCAACGACCATTCGTTCAGCCCTCTTGCATGCCACAGATCTGACCTTTTAATGCAATTTAATGTATCAGCATGAAAATCAATTTCTGATTTTGAATTTCTATTCGCAACCTTAGAAAACTAACTTCGTTCCACAAACTTGCGAAACAAAATCAATATTAATACTTTGCTACCCTTAACAACTATACTTCCAACCCCCTTAAATTATTGAAATGATAAAGTTGCTTTCACGGAAAATGATTGAATAAATTTTGTTCATGCAAGAGCACATTACTATAAAAATTCCACAAAAGAGCACATTACTATAAAAATAAGTTCAAATACTTCCTGGTAAGAGACCGAGAAAATTCAAGAAAAATCAGATGACAGGAAACTTTGAGATCGTTTGAGGGATTGTCGTTTCGAGCGATTGTCGCGGAAAGCGTTTCGCGCAGGGACGTAACGATAACTAGCCGGTAGAATTTGTCGAGGGGTGTCGGGTGGTGGATATTCATCGTGAACGTCGATGGAAGTTAAGGAGGCAGTGCCCACCGCGAGCGATAAAATCTCCCCTGCGCGAAAGTTCTTAGGCAAATCGTGCTCTCTGGTGCTGGGGACATAAAAAGATTTCCACGATTCGCAAGAAACTCCGCCGCTAAAATTAGACTTTCCATTCGCCGACGGTTTCATCTCTGGCTACGTCGCGATAGATCCTCGATCTCGCCATTCGATGTCGCTGCTTCTTCGCGTGCATGCACAAACCTGTGTACTACCACTCCTCGAGTTGTGTATCGACGTGTGTTTGCGGCTGTATGCGCGTTTTCTGTCGAATAGATCGTGTTACGAATACATGCGTTATGTACCACGGCCGACTATATATATATATACGTATGTATGCTAGCGGGGAGTACATGGACGGCGTAGCAAAGAAGAGTGAAGAACCCTCAGAAACTGCCCTTATCGTCGCATAGGCAGTCTGTCACGAGCCAGAATACGTGCTTCCACCGCGACATATTTCGAATATTTAGATACTGGTCCATCGGATGTCTACATGATCTTTCGTGATTCTTCCAAAATGGTCTCTTGCCTGATCTATCTGTAGGAACAGAGTTGTTTTTTATACCATATAGGATCATCGAGCTCATTCAATTTTGTTGGGTTAATTTCAAGTAACATCATTTTAAAAAGTCAATTTTAATGTAATAAAGTAAGTATTTAATAGTCTAAATCCACAACAAGCAACATAACAAGTCATAGGTAGTGGCTGATTAAGAGTGATAAGGATTCAGTCGGAATTGGGAGACCAAAGTATTGTTCCAAAATAAATGAACTTTGACGTTGTTATATTGAGGGTAGCGAATTGAATTAAAACCTGTAAAATGCAGGAAGATTGAGAGAGTATTTTCAGTATGACACATCTTAATATTCCAATTTTTATTTCGATAAATAAATTACGTTTCCGGCATTCGAAATATTAAACGAACCTTGGTATTCCTTCTAAAATGATTTGATGCCGCGTTTGAAAGTGGATACGACGGTCCATAAGGTTGATTTTAACGGAACAAACGGAATGTTTGGTGGTGAAAGATTCCAGTAAACAGGAATCGATTGCTGTTCACCGGATTGATCGTTTCGTAATGGTATGACGAGTGGCTCCCAGTGTTATCCGGTCTGATATCAGTGTACAAACTGAAATATACAAGCCGCGCCCGTATAGAATGGAACAAACTAACGGCGCATGGTGTATCCGTAAGGATTGTTAATCCCGGGGTAATCTTGGTTCTGTAACTGTAATCGGATCATGCTCCCCATGGATTTACTCCGTGTGTTTCAGGCTCGGCGGTTTGATTGGATTTGCGGTTGAGCCCAGATTTGGTTTTAAGAAGGATGGGCTGGACACTCACCGGTCTTGGGGTGGCTTTGGTCATTGTCGTCGTGGCCGGTGCAGCGCTGGCTCTCTGCAGAAGGTGATTACACATACGCCATTTTAACAATTCCGCATTCCAATCGACAACCTGCAACTTACTAAACGCGATAACCTCGTGCTAATCCTTTACTGTTACCTTCAACCCTTTCGGTGAAATGTATTATACGTTATTAACTGCAAAATTCCTTTGAGATTTAGTCAGTCAAATTATTTGTAAATTAAACCGTTTCCCTATTGCCGCATCCAAAATAATCTAAAGTGGTCAATATACGGGATTCTATGATAATCGAATAGGATTCGTGTTCCCTCCGCTTATCAAGTACCGTTAACATGTTCTTATCGACGTATTACAGGGTATCGATTTCATATCAAATGTATCACTTACCGCATAGTTAAAAAAACGTCCGGAAGAAATAAAGAGACTGTTACTCGAACAGTATCCATCATCGAGTTTCGTCCAATACATTTTTCTCCTCGTCGAGGCGATTTTCTCGATGAAGTCAGGTACTGGAGTTTCGAGAATATCGACTCACGATTACCATTATTACCATTTCTCAGGCACGGACGAATCCGTGATAGTTTAATGAATCTGACAACGACGATCGTTTGCAGGCAGAATTTCACATTCTGTGCTGCTGTGTATTCTGTACTGAACGTTCCTCCGTGAGAGAAGAGAGAAAAATAAACTCCAGCCACACAGAGAAAAGGATAGATAAGAAGGCTCTGATACAATTGGTGGCATGAATGACCCTTTAACCTGTTGCATGTATAGCGTTTACCAGTCCTCGTACACCGTTGTGTAACGCGAGAAAATGCCGGGAAACACGGGAACCTTCGCAAAATGTAATTCGAGAATTATTCGCCGTTGTGCAACGCGAGGAAAGGCTGCTTCGGGTGACTCGCGTGCAGTTTCGGCGGTATCGGCGAACACAAGTAGTGCATTTTCATAGAATACAAATTTCGGGATACAACTCTATCCGGTATACTTGGTGGAACGATGTTACACCTGCCGGAAAGAATTTCTGGTCTAGATCTAGGCGAGAAAGATGAAAATTACTGAATTAATTGATCTTTTTACGATGTAGTAATTTTTGGTTCGTAACAATTATCTTTTTTTAAATTTTAATATTGAGTGAATGCTCGGTAAACATTTTAAATGTCTGTGACTTACTGGGCAGGGGTTTGTTCGGAAATGTTTTTTGACGGAAACAATTTGTATTTCGTATAAATAGCCCTTCATGTACGATCATTGCACGAAACACATTTAAAAAAAAAACAATACAATCCGCAATCTACAAGAAGCTAATTTCTTTTTACACAGAAAAAAGATTCCATTTTTCACTAACACAAAATGCACAACAAAAAGAAACGTAGTAAAAATGAAGCTGAAACCTTATTGCCATTTTATGAAACTCTTCAATTTACAGCGTCGCGATATCGCGAGATTAATATCGAATTGTTCGCGCATTAATTTCCGTCGCAATTTCTGCGGCAATAAAAGTCGACAATTATGATCCGGCCTGCATAAAAATGAGGGTGGAAATAAGCGTTAGATGCGCACCGCAACATCTCAAACGGCTCGATATATCGACGTTTAACCGTGGACTCGTATCAAGCATCGTATAGTATATGTATATACATGTATACGTGTGCGCCGTGAAATTCCCTTAGCGTTAGGCTTCGTCCAGATAGTCCAATCGCCAGGTACTTTTACCTGGAAAGTATTCCGAACTTGATGAAATTTTGACACATCATTTAGGGGTACTCGGAATCAGCACTAAAAACTGTATAAGATACACCCAACAGTTATATCGAAACATTTTTGTTGTTGGACAGTGTAATTTCCTTTGTCTTTCCCTATATTCGTCAGTTGCCACTTAATTTCCTAATTTTGAACGCCTGTCTCTCGGTGCCTATTGGGTCAAAAAAAAGATTGACCAATGAAATTTGAAGGAAATTTAATGCTCTTAGCCAAAAATGGAAAACAAAAGTTCTTAGGACCCACAGTATTTGAGTAATAGGCGAAAAACCAAAAGCAAGGTAATAAAAATCGTGGTTTTTTGCCCCCTCCCCAAGTTAGCACAGGGTCCTCGAGGTTGAAAACTGAGATTCGACACTCCAGAGTACCCCTAAATGATGTGTCGAAATTTCATTAAGTTTGGAATACTTTCCAGGTAGACGCCTTTTTTTCGACCTGCCGACTGGACTAACAATAAGACCTAAACACCGCGCCAAACCGCGCATTTCGACGAACATTTCGCCGCGCCAAACGGCGAACGGAACGGGTTTTTGCTATGTCCAGAATTTCTTGCGAACAACTATGGAAGCTGCAGCGGCGTATACTACACAAAGATATACAGAAAATGTGTTGCGTTCGTGCGCGTCCAAACGTTCGTCGAAATGCGCGGTTTGGCGTTCTGTTTAGGTCTGTACGAAGCCTAAAAGACAGCTAGGCAAGAATTAGAATTTATACCTTTATCGGGCGTTCCCATCCTAACGCCGGGCGATAAAATAAATATCGGCCGACGACGGGGCGTAAAAGTTTCAGCAGAAAGCGAGATGGGGTGTTACTCGGGGGCGGAGGTGAAAATTTTATTTTACCCCCGCTTTAGTGCCGCGCTAACTCAAATTGATTTTCCCTGTGACCCCTTTGACATCATCGCATCTCTTTTCACTTAATAATAGCATACTACCATGTGCGTGCCATTAGGCTCTCGCGATACTCGAAAGGTCCACGTGATTGAACATCTCTCAACATGGAAAAATGGAGTCGCCTAACAACCCTTTGATGATGATTTTGATGACATTATGACGGATACTGTTGGCCCATTGTCTAACGCAATAATTCTTTTATTTTGAAACGCTCGTCTTTAAACTCGATACGTAGCTGATTATTTAAACTGACTGCTATGAAATAGAGTTCAGATGGTTCTGGGTCAAAATGTACCCAACTTCATTCTATAAAATCGAAGTTTGCGCGGACTGATCCAGTAATCCAATTCCCACGCCGTTGTCCCGAAAGTTTTACTAGGAAAACATGATTATCGGCCGCAGAATCTAACATAACAACTCGCACCATCTCTAAAAGCCCCCGCCCAAGGCCCCCGAGCTGTCGAACGGAAAGGCCTTAACGTAATAATACTTTGTGTATTACACCGCCTCAGGTATCGCATTGGATGGCAATGTGGACCTAGGAACGTGTGGAACGTCTGCGAGGAATGGCGACAAAGGCTGTCTTGGCTATGGGCACCTCGGGAAGAGAAGGTACATATCTACGAAATCGATTGTTATACCACAAACTACATCAACAACAATTTAGAGATGTAGTTTCACTTAGCAAGTACAATTTCTAGTACCCTCGTATGACAAGGTCAATTTCTAGCTTCCTCGCATGATAAAGAATCAATTTGCTTTTTATACTAGACAAAAATAGCGAGATTGTTATAAGGTTTTCAACGCCGAATCAAAATGGACCTAAGTTCCATCATCCCGGAAGTTAATGATTATCGGCGTATACTACGGCATTGATTTTCCTGAGCTATTCAGTTTTTTTAGTGCCAATTTCACTTCGTTAATGTACAATGACCCCTCTGTGTACTCTTGGAGACAAAATAATGATGTTAAATAATTTGCAGAAGTTTTTTTTGTGATATTTCCATTAAAACTAGAAGTACTGAACAGTCAATCTTTTGTTGCAAAGATCACTTGTAATGTTTGACGTCATCTCATTATAATACGGTACTTGTTAATGTTTGACGTCGCTCTTATTACAATATGTACATTAATGAAACCAATTATTCAATAATTTCCTACCTTCACGATATCGCTATTAACGTTAGAAGCACCAAACAATCAATTCATCTATCTTTAGTGTGTTACAAAAATTGGAAAAGTGTACTCGTCAAGATTTAACATCACTCCTGTGTAGCAATACACACAAAAGTTAATAAAATTGTATATCAATTTTCCACTAGTTGAACCAATGTAAATTAAGAAATCTAGGATGAGTCATTTCATATGTATATTCATACTACTTTTTTTATCAAATAATTCAATACTCACTATCAGTTGCGACCTCATCAGTTTGTCGAAGTTTTGCATCTGTGCCAGTCGAACGAGGCTCTCTCGTTGCCGATTCGTCCTTGACATTTACACGCGGAGATTACAAAAGGCTGTAGAAGTAGGCGAATCGTGAGAAAAAAACTGTGGCAATCGTTCCGTCATGCCGATTTGCAGGTTAGCCTGGTGAAAGCACAATGTCCAACGGCGCAGACAATTCCTGGCTTGTATCGACAAACCGGAAACACGTCTCAGCATCTGTTTCACAGCGACAGCGACCTCAGGCTCGACGCGCAGGGAGCTTATAGAAGGTAACGGGGCCGATTGCTGCGTTCTTTAACAATGGCCGCGGATTACACGTATATTTATATCGTCAGTACAAACCGAAGACGTTCGAACGGAATGTTGTCATTAATCTGGAAACAGGTCGACCGGTGTTCGGTCACTTTATGTCGGTTAAGGACAGCAATACTTTCGCAAGGAAAGTTTGAATCGACGTATAAGAACCTGTAACTAGTAAATTCAATATAACAGAATCACAATCTTCATCGTTTCTTACATTCGGATCAACCCCTTGCACTATAACATGCAGCTTCGAACAAAATAAAATTCTGCTTTGTTGTTGTCGATACATACATGGTCGACATAGGCATACAATAATATAAACTTTCTTCGTCTTCTTCTTCTGAGAAGTTACGAAGTTCTAATCACTGCTTCCGTCAAATAAAACGTGGTGCGAGGGATTAATGTGAAAGCATGTGTCCGTTGAGCGTTTTGCGTTCTTGTTTTCATAAACACGTGAACAATGATTTTTCTGGAGAACTGGTTCCATTGATTCAATTCTGCTTCACAGTGAATATGATGCTATAATATCAAACATTATTGATATTTAAATTCCAAAAACGATATGGCTTACACGCGAAAGTCACAGTAAAAGAAATCGGAAAGGGTGGTTTCCAGGTTATTCGCGAAAGCGAAGAGCGGTGACAGGTGAGATGATTGCATATCGAAGGGAGTCGATGCTTGCAGATTCGAGTTGGTGGACAGGGATCTGCCTCGGAGCACCGCCGACAGCAAAATACCGCCGCAGCCTTTGAGACCGGCGCCCGAACCAAGGGCAACCGCTCGACCAAGGCTGTCTCCAATTCAGACCTCGAGCACCAGACTGAGAATGCACGATACTGGCACGGGTCCATTAACTCCGCCTCCATCGATGCAAAGACCCTCTGTTCCCCTGAGACCAGCCGAGCCGCCCGTCTTCCTTTTCCAGACTCCGACGATGTCGACCTACAACGTCCACGAAGCATCGAACGAGACTGCGTTTAGGTACGAGGAGGTCGGCCCGACCCCCGAATCCTTTCACATGAACGCTCGGCTGATGTACGAGCTCGAGGAAGAACGCAGGCAGCAGGACAGCTTGTGCAGTCCCTACAGGTAGCGATCAAACCGTTCACAACCTACAAACCTACTGAAATCACGACCCAAACATACGGGTATCAACCTAACGAAACGAAAACGCTTCATCCCTTCCTACTCCTTCAGACAATATCAGACACGCCTACAAACCACCTCTCGAACTCGTAAACACTATTCAGTCAGAATCGACAGACTCGATCGACAATTAGTTTGTGAAAGATTTTAGGATGTTCGGATTGATTGGAAAACAGGAAGTTGGGTATCTAATTTCAAAGATTGATTGGCGTTGGTATACAAAACAAGTTACTGTTGGATTGAATGGAACTGATTGATTTGATCCGGATCGGTCGGCTTAAATTGAATCTATCGTTCAAACAAGCCAGTCTTCCTTTAACTTGTTCCGACGCGATCAGAGTCGAAGTTCGAAGCGATCGACTAACTCGAACCAAACCAAACATACTAGAAGATACATTGTGTTTACAGACAGTTCGACACCGGCATGGAGTCTTCTATGGGCCATTACGGTATGCACGGGACTATGGGCACCATGAACGGCAACATGGAAGAGGACAGGAACAGCAGCTACGGCAGCTACGATATGCTCCAAAGGAATCACATGGTGACCATAAGCCAGTCGGTGATGGAGCCAGTCTACGAGCCTGGTTCATTACCGAAGATGCTGCAGAGTACCCAGAACCTCGGGAATGATCTAGATCGTACGAACAACGAGATGCAGAGCATGGAGATGAAACAGTTCAGGAGCTGCAGCCTGCAAGACGACATCGACTCGTCTTACCTGTTCAGAGAGTCCCAGGGCTTGCAGAAGGTCTCTCAGTGCATACGCAGCTTGCCGGATCTTCCTGTTTACGAAACGATGACCGAGCTCGATCAGGATCACGGTCTCTTCGAAGACACGATCCCAGAGCCGATCAATATGATGAACTTCACTAGCGACTCGACGCCCAGCCCGGTCCCACCGCCGCCTGCTCCGCCGGATCCGCTGCAAGATGTGCCAAAGAAGAACGGGAAGATCACCGGCGAGAGAATATTCAACGCTCTCAGACTGTTTACGATGGGCAATTCCATCGACAAGTTGAAGTTTTACAAGTACGTTCCGTTCGATCGTCCTGTAAAAGCTTCAACGTTAGATATGTCACAGTAAAGACAGTATCGGCGAGACGATGCTAACCCGATGATAACACTTTTATTTCCAACGATTCTTTTGTGTAACATTTACCGACTACACTGTACTCGGGACATTTCTCTGATTAAAGTGATACCCAACATGACACAGTTTGGGTAATATTAACTTGTTTAATCCACATTATTATTGAACCTCGATCATCCAAACTGATGAGTGAAATCCGTGTATTCGGATAATAAAACACTTGTTCAGTTACAATGTTAGATTAAATCTTTACAATCTTTAGATTGTATTGTTTATAATTGGATAATGGAGAATTCAGATGACATCGGTTTGGATGGTAGAGGTTCTACTGAATATTGTGAATTTAACAAGTAAATATGGTCTGCATTGTGTCGGGTTTTGGCTCGTTATAATCAGAAAAATGTCAAGAACATGTTCATCGAGGTTTCATTAAAATTATTAGATATTAGACATTGAACGTTATTATTATGTTAATATTGATTTTTCCTGTGATCGTAGTTGGATCCATTCCCCGCCGCAGCAAACAGAACAATACTCTTCTCCGTCAAGATTTCCGTCATTAATAGAGGATAATATCCCTAGTCCGCTGCAGAGGGACATGCAAGACCTTTACGCAGAGAATGATTCCGACGTGCTAAGCGTCGATGGTTCTAAACGTAGCTCCGATCTTTATAGTCCCGAGCTGAACATGGAAGCTCAAAGAACTGCGCAAGAGGTAGGGTTACCCGTACAAAATTTGTTGACTCTCTATTGTGAAATCATATAAATTATTAGACGGTGTTGCTTCGACAGGTATTCAATAGTTTACAAAACCCTCCACCGTCGCCATTATTACTCAAAGAACACAATCATGAGATCTACGCCTACGAGACAGATCCTAGCTTTACGAGGACATCAGAGGTATATTTGTAAACTTCTCATATTTTTCTGAACATTTCATAAGTTGACTTCTTGACAGTAACAAGAATGTTGTTTTACACAATTTTATCAGCTTGTTCTTCGAATTTGTTTCGGTTAAAGATAATTGGCGATCGAAACGAAGTTATTTCCAATGATCAGATTGCATGCATTAAATTAAGGTGAATTCGAACTGCACTTAACGAGGATTGTTTCTAGGACATTCTGAATAGTATCGAACAAAGGAGGAAAAGTATGGAGAGACAGAACGGTATATTCAACGAGTTGAACGAGCTTGAGGACAAGAGCATGTTCAGGTAAGCATCTCCGAATGGCCGACTCCGTTTTATCCACTGTGCTCTTGAAAGAAAACGACTAACACTGTGATCGATTAGCATGTTTTGCCGAATGCGGGACAGCCAGGAGTTCGGCAGTGTGCTAGACGACATGCCGATGCAACACAGACCATCTCAGGTACCATCCAGCTCCGCATTCGACATACTCGTATTCATGACATTTATTATGCCTAGCACGCACTCGGAACAACTCACTACGGAATTTTTCATTTAATTCTTAATGAAACTTGTTACTGGTTAAGTCGATCAGACGTTCATATTTCTACTATTCGAGTTTCTACTTATATAAATGAAAAATAGTTTTCGTCAGTTCCCAAGTGCTTACTGGGCGTCAGGAATGATAGTCGTGTTCGCTTAATAGACGCAGGTTTATTAAGCAGGCACCACTATACTATTCACTCTCATATGCTCCTCAGAACTTTTGCTGTGCACTCTCGAGCAACGGTATTGCTGCAGATATTGATCAAAATTTCAATGTTCCAATCAATCCAGCAATCAATAGACTATTTAAAAAGATAGTTATACTATACTCAGTGAATGTTCAAACAATTGTTGAAAACGACTGAACACTTACTGCGTCCGAATATATTGTACATGTACGGTAGTCTTTTTAAACAATTTTTTGATCGTGTCGTATAGGAGTCTGCATACATCTTTCGTATGTATTAATGGCCCTGCGAGAGCGTGTAAATATACAGTTTGCAGACTAGAGGTTAAAGAAATGTTCCTTGCAATACAAACATAAACGAAACATTTTGCATTATCTATGAGAAGATGAATTGATTTTTGGGCTGAGGAGCGCGCGAGGGTTGGAGAAGCAACCGGAGACGCTCGTGTCATGAGGAATAATTATCGAACAAATTTAATTTATGGGAGGAGGCGTTCATGGCGAATTATACAATGAACGATTACACTGGACTCAGTCCCTGCAATCGTCGCGGGCCCCAGGCACCAGAGCCGGAACCACCGCCGGATGAATCAACCCTGAAGAGAGCAATGAGCGTCGAAAGCATGTGCTCGGATACCAGTGTTCTCATCAGTGACCTCGAAGAACCGCCTAACGTCGGGCAAGTCAGTATAGGCATTCAGTATATCGACCATGGGGCTGACAACAGATTTAATCTTTATGTCATGATCCTCGAGGCAAAGGACCTCATCACCCTCGACGGTGAACCTGCACAAAACACGTATGCCAAGTAAGATTCTACTCTTGGCAACCTAATATAGCATTAGTATCATATCATTTCGCACAGTTCAGAGACATTAACCCTCTGTGAACCCTTAATTGGCAGTCGTTCAAACAATTTTATTGTTTCGCGACAGCGAATAAGTTTTATAGAAATTATTACTCGCAAGAAATGTGAAACAAATCTTTACTGAACACAATACTTTCTCCTTCGTTTCGTTTTTTATTCTTAGCTGTTCAATGCACAATTCCGTTTCACTGAAAATAATTTATTAAGCAAAAGGTTAATGCTCTAAGTGCTGAATATCTACCGGAAAACTGTCTAAAAAGTCAAAGTAACTTAAATAGTGAGATCGAAATAAAAAATCTTGAAATATTTGTTCAAATATATCACGATAGAAATGCATTTAACGATATGACTATCGATACGTCATTACCAGTATTATCCTTTGATCTATCATGACGACAACACTTGCTAAACGGAAATTAAATAAGATATATTTCCCGGAAATATATCCAATAACCATAAAATATTTGTCAATTCCTGGGACATCTGTTCCAATTGAAGGAATATTTTCAAAAACATATATTGATAAATGTTTTGTTGATCATATCACTGAACCTAATGGAAACTTAGTGTCGCTCGTATGTACATGAAACAGAATTAATATTTTATGAGATTAGGGATGAAGATTTGATTTTACATACAAATTGTATGTAATGTATGAATGTGTCAAATCTGAGGTTTGTTTATGAAAATGTTCTGAATTGAAACGTCGAAGAATTTTCGAAAGAAATTGTTAAGACTGGTTTCGTAACGCGCGAGATAATTGAAGGGTTCGCGAGACAGTTTGAAGCCTGTCACTAGTTGAACCAGGCTATACATAGTTCGAGCATAATTAACAAGAACGCTTCACTTTGCAGAGTATCCCTGTTATCAGGCACAATTTACACGAACAAGGACCTAAGAACGAGATTATATAAAGGGAATTCATCGCCCAGTTATCATCATAATTTTTTTATCCCCCTTCCAGGACCTCCTACTGGCAGGCTGCTTATTGAAGTAAGTATTCGTCAAACTGACTATAACTGTCTGAAATAAACGACGAATTGTCTAAAATATTCTACAGCCTATGCAGTTCACAATAATTGTATAAAATATATGAGGAATTATCTAAATTATTGAACAACCAGCTGGATTATGAACAACCATAAATATCTACAATAAATTTGCTTACAGTAAAGCTGACAATGATTGTCTAAAATAACTGATGTTCAAAACATTGTACAGTCATTAAAGTTGACAGTAAAAGTCTAAAAATAAATGAAGAATTGTCTGAAATATACAGTGAACCACGAAAGTATTTAAACGCACTTTAAAACAGTATAACTTTTTTATGATCGAACCAAACGACTTGACTTTTTTTGAGCAATTAGAAGAACTGATTTACCAAATGACATGCAAAAAAGATTTTGAAAAAATTGCAATTGCTAAGAATTACATGAAAAAATAAAAGAGGCATCATTTATAACTTTTTTAATTAAAGCCCGTAATGAAAATTTAAACTATGCGTTTTGTAGATGCATGTTAGTTATGCACATGCTGAAAATTTCATCGAAATCGGTTGAAAAACTGTCAGAAAAAAACGACACACATCGAAAGATGTAAGAATCTGAATTTTAAGCAGAAACTGTCCAAAAGTCGGGAAAAACTATGACTTTCACCACTTATAGCTCCTGGGTATGTGAATCGATTTTGATTGTTGATGAAATTTTCAGCATGTGTATAACTAACATAAATCTACGAAGCATATATTTTAAATTTTCATTAAGAGTCCAAATGAAAATGTCTTAAAAAATGCTTTTTTTATTTTTGCATAAAACCTTGTAAATTGTAATTCTTAGAAAATCTTTTTTTCAGATCATTTAGTAAACCAATGCTTCTAATTGCTTACAAAACATCAGGTCGTTTGGTACAATTATAAAAAAGTTATACTGTTTTAAAGTACGTTCAAAATCTGCGTAAATGCGGCCAGCAAAGTTGACATCGTTGAAATAATTGAATGTTGAAGGTGTACTCCAGTGAAGATGACAACGACACCCTAATAGGTGTAGCAACCTTTCAACTAGAGCCACCACCAAGGCCGCCGTCGACCACCTGGCTAAACCTCACAGGGCCCCTACCGCGGTTAGGAGAATTATTCTTCTCTTTGACCTACTTGCCGACTGCTGAACGACTCACCTTAGTTGTCGTGCAGGCGAGGAATTTACGCGGCAATAGTGTGCCAGGGAGTTTCTTCGTTAAGGTATTTCCGCAGAATACTCTATATTCAGGAGATTAGGCCTGTATTACACCGACTAGCGCAAGAATGCATTAATAGAAATAAGTCTATTTATAATCGTAGCAATAAGCTCCTGAAGACTGAATACAAACTCATGAAAAAGAAGTTCAATAAAACTTTCGATCAATCAATCTCAATTTATGTATATTCAATTTTCTATAAACTTCTACAATGTGTTTAATTTCGTCTTGTTTCTTAAAATCTCGTTTGCGTGTTGTGTTCTGAAGGTGTACCTGCTGCAACAAGGGAAGAAGATCCACAAAAAGAAGACGTCCATAAAGAAAGCAGAGAACAGTCCAATTTTCAACGAGTCGATTACTTTTAACGTTCCCACCAATATTCTCGGGGTATGGGTTACGTAAATTATTTTCATGTGGCCAGTGTAACCAAAGAAATCAACTCTTCTGTAGTGCAAACAAAATTGGAAAATGTCTACACGAATTTTTTCAATTGTATCAAGCGTCTGTAACCGTAGTTATTCATATACTCAATGGGGACAATGAACACAATTTCGTTACTAAAAAGGCGTGATCATGATAAAATACGTTATGTATGAATTCAATATTTAAAAAAAAAGAGAATATTTTATTTACAAAATTTTCATCATTCTACTGTAGAAGAGTTGATCGTGTTCTCGATCACGAAGTCGATCATTCCATCAATCATGACCAGAAGAGAATACACGTATTTATTCGTTTTGCTTTCAGAACATCCAGCTGAGACTGACCGTAGCAGAGGTATGCGGAGACCAGAGCATAAGCTCGAAGCCATACTCAGTGGGTCATATTATAGTTGGTCGCACGTCAACCGGAAAGGCACTGCAGCACTGGACCCTGATGCTGACGAACATCAGACATCCGATCGCCAAATGGCATCATCTAAGAAAGTGAATTCTGTTGATCGAAAACCGACGAGAAATGTAGGGACGATTAATATGTCCATTACGGTCGTGAAGTATACTTGGAGAACGGTAATTTTGTCCGACTTTCCGCATAGAATACACTAGTTTTTTTCCGTGGCGTAGCCAAAGTGACGTAGACAAGCTTTAGTCGTTGCGTTCGCTGTCGTAAGATTGACAAAGAGCGTTCGTCCATTTCGTTGAGACGCATCACATGGCGAATTACATACATACATACATACATGGTGAATTTACAGCGTGCTGAACATGTTAAGGCCTCAAAATCCTCATAAATTTTTCCATTAGTGTTGTAATTAACTATGTCAGCGACTTACCCGGGCCTCCGGCGCTACACCGTTCTCCTCTATACTCTAACAAGTAGCAAGGACGTGCAACCGCTTAATTTCAATTGATTATATCTGTTAGATATTGAAGTAGTTATGGCGTTTGCGAAATTAATTGAGGAAGCTGCTAGATGGCCTGGTTTCCCGAGGATTGTGGTTGGAGGATGAGCACTGTGAGAACTGAGATAGAATGAAGATAGTAGTAGAGTTCATCGAAGATATCTAAAGTTACATTTCTATCTAAAATATAGTCCATAAAATAGCTCCAAAATTAACGAAAAACTAATAGTATCGGCAGATGTAGATGACAATTGGTGATTCAGTAAGATGCGAAAATTACAAGTTTAATTGTTCATCTGTATAAATTAGGTTGGGAAGATGAAGAACATATTAGGGTCAAAGGAATTTACATCCTGATGAATAAAAAATCCCCAAAAAGAGAGCTTTACCGTGATTTATTGAAAAGATCATAGCATTTTAGTCAAAACTTCAAAGATTGAAAATTATAGAACATTGTTACATAGTATTATTGAAACAACACTGATCTGGATAGACAGAGTTTGGGAAAATTAAAGAGGAATGCAGAGTCAAATTGCAGATCTTGGAAGTTTGATAAAAAATAATTACGGTTCTACTATCTTTACTTTATCTCACTGCACTAGATTATCCATTTGCATATGCAAGAAATTTTAATTAAAAAGCATGGAACGCGAAATAATTCTTGTTTCTCAAAAATTAAGTTTTGCACGTCCCTGCGAGTACTCCTACACAATACAATCGATACGTTGGAGCTAGCCAAAAAAACCAAAGAAAAGATAACAAGACACACACATACACAAAATGATAATTGAACAATTTAAGATCCATCATCATTTCCGAATAAGTGGTATTATCAATGTCAAAGCTCGTATCCTATCGTACGTATAACTAAATGGAAATGCATGATATGTTGTGTTGCTTAAATGTAAGATTCCAAAACGATAAAAAACGAAAAAACCAAAAAATAGAACAACAACTCTGTGATCATGAACTCGCTCGGACCGTGTCCGCGTCGATGGAATTAAGGCAATTAGGGTAAGAGACGAACGAAAACGGAATTAAAACGAGGAGGATAATCGACGCAGATGCACGGGCTACTGAGTTATTGATCGTTTTCAGACTGATATATCGATATCAAAAAGATAAAGAAAATGAAAAACAAAAAAATAATCATCGTGAGGCACAAAATCGCTATAGGCTCTAAACGGATCTACATCGTCGCTCGCCATTGCGCGTCCTTCCAAGGTTCACAAGAACCTTCACAGCGACTACAAGGTACCCTATACGAGGCTCAAATATTTATATTAATATTTTATATATGGCCGATGCACGTCAAGGCCAGTGAAGACGACATTCTGATCGCTATTTGTTCCGCATTTTTCGAAAACTCCATATTCTTCACGCACCGATCGACAAATCTACTAAAATTTACTTTTCTCGCATTTTATTTGATCAAATTAGACAAGTGGATCACTTCTCATACCTTCTGGAACAATTACCAATTGTTTCCATCTTGCTTAAACAATTACAAGTCACAAGGAATCGTTATAGATCCACACAACAGCTATAAACGCTCCTGTATCAACACTAAACAGGAAAACACTTATTTACTTATTTGATGTTGCGTTCTTTTAATTCTTGTTTATTACTAGACTGCGGATCTTTATGCAAAAATGTTCTAAATCAGTTGCGAGGAACAGAAATAAGATAAAAACAATTGTTTTCTTTGAAACATTTTGTAATTAGCAAATAATGTAACGATGTTCTTAACACGAAACCTACAGAGCACGATAAGTGACTGGCAGGTGGTGCTTTACAATGTTTACAAGAATGACAATGCTATTTTTATTATAGTATATGTTTGATTTGAGAAATTGATTTAATCGGCTCCTACGATAGAGTCTTCATAATTCCAACAATTCTAAAATAAATAATCTGGAATCGATCAATTTGACCGGGCTTGGTAGGTTCAATGTTAACCTCTTCTAATGTCTTCGTAGTTTTGTATTTCATCTACTAATTTTTGTAATAAATGCATATAATCCGCAGTCTATTCATTGAACATAGTATTCTTTCACTTCAACATATCAAAACGTCGCTATTCGTTCCTAGAGCCTTTGATTAAAAAGAAAAGGATTTGAAAAAATAAAACCAAAAGAGAGAGAGAGAGAGAGAGAGAGAGAGAGAAGCGTTTCGACGATTCGCGCGAATGAAAGTGATCACGCGCGATTCTCGCTGTATTTATGAATGATAGAAGCTCTAATTCAGGGTTTTATCGAAATGTAAACTATCGAAATGTTGTTCTCAAATGGACTGTTAATGTTTGTACAGAGTTTATTAACGACGTGCTATCATATGGAGAACACTCACCTCGAGACGTGGACGATCGGTCTCGATTCCCGTTCGTGTTCTCTATCCTGAAAAAAAGAAAACGATTCGCAAGATCGTTTATTCCCTCTCACCATCGGTATACTATATACCTTCGACTTCTTCTTCTTCGTCTTCTTGTTCCCTCATCGACATACATGCACGATCTGCCTTCGTGATTCCCACATACTCTCGTGTCGCCGAGATCGTCGGGGAGTTTCATTCTTCATTCATTCCCATAAAACAAAACTGTGACCGGCGCTCGGCCGAACTATACAATCTTCTAACGATGCAGGGTCGATTGCGAAACCGCTGCCGGTTGTTTGTAATGAAAGGTAGTGTTTTATGAAATTCTCGCGTCGACTTGATCCTAGCATTCGCTCGGTTGTGGTCCCGTTGGATATTTGTTTGCACAAACACTGGAAGATGACACTGATGAGTGGTATGTTACTGTTGTTTGAATGAGTTTACTTTTCGGCTCGTAAAATGGGAAAATTGACCCTCTGAATTCGAGGATGTTTAAATTACAAAACGAAGACATTTGACACTTTCATTCCGTATAATTTTTGTCACTTTGTATAAATACATGACATTGGTAGCATATTTGCGATACTCAACGTTTTCTTCTCTTCTTCTGTTGAAAAATAGTAGATCATACAATATTACCATTCTGTATTTTTTGTATCATTTATTCACATACAACTCTTAAATAGTTATATAAATAATCCTAGAACAATACGTTACTAATTTCGTAAAAGAATTGGATTATGCTGGCTTAATCAATATTCTTTAAATAATTGTATATTTAAATATTTTTAAGTAAGTTCACAATTTTAGATTATTGAGATTGTAAATAATAAATTTACATACATTTACATTTAAATTTTCATGAATTTAACTCATGTTATATTATTTATCATAAATTACTACCATAAATTTATTTCTTCAAACACAGATAAAATTATAATAAAAATCGGGTAAAATTTGGATAAAATCAACATTGTGATTTTTCCAAATAACGTCACTGTCGAATATTATTATCAACAACACTCGGTATACTTGCGATTTATAAATTCCAGAGGTAGATTTTGAAAACGACGCGTCGAAAAGTAAATTGATTTGTTAGAAAGAACCTGAGGGGGTATATTGAAGTTTATAATAAACGATTCATTGAAAAAGGGCGGATTTCGAATGAATCGCTGCCAACGGGATCGTCTGCGCGAATCGAATGAATTAGATAGCCCTTCGGACCTCATAGCCTATTCTATACCTATAAATTTTGTACCTCTTCGTACACGATTATACTTAACTTAAAAATCGATCCTTCGTATACACACGTATACACAGACATACCACAGAAATTCTTGCACGTAAATGCATACACGGACAGACAGACACACATTACTCAGATACCATGTATATACATATACATCTATACATTACGATGATATATTATAGATACCATTACGAGAGAATTTTACACTCTATACTATACATTTTTTGTCATAAACGCAGACTATTTGAAATCCATACTTATGAACTTATTCAGGTTTTTTCTATCGCCAACTTACTATGGGACTAATATCGCTGAATTCTCACTAACTCCGTAAATATATTTGTAAATGATCCATCGTGGACGATATGTATCTTTACATCAGCGATGGGCCAGTTTGTCCGTCGTGGACAAGAAGGATCCGTCGAGCTTCCCCCACCAACCTCTCTTTCGTATAGCTCGCACCTTCGTTGTGCATGAAGATGGAAACGAAGGCACGAGTTACTGCAGGGCAGCGAAGGTGCGCACTGCATGAAAGAGCGGGTGGTGGGAGAAGCCGACAACTGAGGGGCCCGTACCGTGCCCATCGCTGCATTACATCGTTGCGCGCGCAAAGTGATCCGCGGGGATCGTTCAGATAAATCGTGATCTATGCGGGCGATCGAAGCCGTACATAATTTTAAAAGACTGCGGCTTCGACGGTGTTCTAATCAAAGAGATAAAAATTTTTGTAAAAATCGATTTTTGAGATCCAAACTTGGTCAGATTATTTTATCCTATTTTATCCTACCCGATCGAGAAAATAATCATCGTTGTTTCGAATAAAGTTGTATCACTTTCACTTTGGAATACGATTATGCAAGAACTGATGTTGTGTTCACAACAAAAATTCTTGTGCTTAATCACCCTACGAATAAGCCCGATAATTTTAATTAGCAATTAAGGGGGTGTTCTGGTTGAGAAGCTCTTCTCATTTTCAGACATATTTTCGGAAGATTCCTTCTAATTCTTTGACTATCCGAAAGACCAAAGAGGCTAAGAAATCAAAACTAGAGCTTCAGAGTGCCAGCATTTCTTTCAACAATAAAATAACCTATTCATTTTTGTCCACATCATGGTAATATTTATGCCAATAAAAGTCCTACTTCATTTTTTGTTTCAAATCATCAAAACGATTACAGTCGTGCCATTAATGAAACGCTTCTTTTTCTAAACAGATCTTGTTACAAAAATTGCAGCTTGTACAATTTTAAGTATTTTGGCTGAAAAATATATATAATTGTATGCTCCAGATGATAGTAAACAAGTATACAACAAATCAATGTAGAACAGTCTTTTGATTTTTTTCTAAAAAAAAATCCCAAATTGCCTAAAGACGACAGTCTAAACCAGAATGCTCCCAAAGCGAGATTAGAATCTTTGAATTATTGTTAAGAACTTCGAACTATTCCCGGTGAGACTCGCGACGATGGGAATGGCCTTGAATGGACAAGTAATATCGATCCGACTGTATCTATAATATCTGTTACATGCCGGTGATAATGCGATATTCTGTATTTAGTGACCTATAATTTTAGGCGAGTCGCCAACCGCACCTCGAACCTATAGATTGTTACCCGAAAATTTTGGTCACAGATCCTATGCTAACAACGCATCGATCGAAATTTAATGGGTGACAGTAATTAATGTAATAACGTGACTATTTTTCCACAGCGTGTCCCCAAAACTACGGATACAGAACTCAAATCAGAAAAGATTAAATAAACATATGCTCTTAAACATTTGTCTTCTAAAATTATTGTGAAAAATTGTGTACATCTTTCACCCATTATACGTATATCATTTTGAGCGTTTATGTTTAAAATTTATGGAACATATGTGATTCGTACATTAGAAGCGATCAATTTCTTAAAATGAAAATTAATTTGGTGCGATCCCCATATGATGCTTGAGAATAGTTGTATAAAAGATTCTAGTATAATAGTTTGCGCATTTTAGATTATGTTACAGTTTAAAAAAATACTGTATTTTCAATTTCACTCTTTTTAAAGAAAGCAAATGCATCAACTTTTATTCTAAGGAACATGGAAGTGCAGAATATAAAAAAATATCACAGTAACTGAAACAAGGAAATGGGTGAATTTTGCATCCTACAAATCGTATGGGGGTATAAAGCGTCATATTTCGTTAATTTTTTAACATTAAATTTTTTAAACATTTTCAAAAAACATTTTAAAAATTGCATATTTCGTCGTATCTCGTTTTTGGGGCAACCCTGTAAACGACCTTTGATCAGAGCCACGTGCCTAATTGAGGCATCGATAGCTATCCCGGGGAAAAATGGCCGCCGTGAGCCACAACTAATTAAGTTGACCCCGCGGTGCACTCTGCGCTGGTAAAATCGTACGTAGTACGTAATGTATAATCTGTATACATGTAAGTCGAACGATTATTTAACACTGTTGTAAATCAGCACAAAATTAATCTTTTATTCTTAATACTTATGAGGTGCTCGCACGCACGCCCACACTCACGCCTTGACCCATTAATTAATTAAACAGTTAACAAGGTCAGCAGCATGGTTGTGCGTGTCGCGTGTGCACGTGTTACGATACATACTAAGTTTACTGTTAAACTGAAAAATATTACATACGGCGCATACGAAGACAGGGAGAGAACAATATTGATGGCGTTCAATAGCTTGCTTCTCGTTTACCGAAATTTAGTTTTGTCAGAGGCTAGCTATAGATGAAATTAAGAAACAGAGAGCGAGAGAGAGAGAGAAAGAGAGAGAGAAAGAAAGGTAGAGGCAGGAGAGAAAGAGAGAAAATGTGTGTGTAATAAGAGGATGAGTGTGTAGATGGATGAGAGGAAAAGAAAACGAATTATTAGAGTGAACGGGAGTGAATGGAACGATGACTATGATAGAGTGCGAGGAATTGTATGAAAGATTGTAAGAAGTGGGATAAAGAGAAAAAACAGAGCAGGAGAACCGAGTGATGATGACAATAATAATGCTAAGCGATTCGCACCAGAATGGACATCATTGCTAACCATTGTTACGGAGATTATCATGCACAAATATGATTGTTGATTTTATAGGAATATAATTTTTCTATGCGTTTCGTGTATATGTATTGTGCAGGACCCGCTGCAGCGGTAGACTCGGGTCTCAAAATCGATACAGGAAGTTCATAGAAATGTGCGCCCTATTTGGCCTTGTTCCCAAATTATAACCATACTTGTGCTACAGTGATTGTTGACTGCGCGTGATTATGCAGACGTCGATTCTTATGGATTAATTTATGAGACTCGCTGGTGAACATCGATTTCCTTAAAGTTTACCAAGGCCCTTGGTCCAAGGGCTACAAACAAAATAGTCATTTTATGTTTAAACTATTATAAATCTATTGCTAGCTTACGATTGTTTATGCAAAATGAAAATTTTCAGCATTGATTGCAACTTGCAAGAATCAGTAAACGATAACTTCCGTCTTTAGTAAGTTTAATTGTTTCATAAGTTGCAAATGTATGGATATCCTAAAATTTTGATTTTTTTACATTTTCAACCATTTAGCGTAAGAGGATTTATAAAACTATTAAAAATATTTTGCTTGGTAAACTAGACCATGTACCATAATATTTAATAATGGAACTTGGTACTTAAGTAGTTAAACTGTTACAGCTACATCTGCGTGTACCGTCAAAACGGCGACAGTCGTGCTAAAAGCATTAGATTTTCATTAATTTATTTTTATTGTAAACGTATAAAATCTACTTTTAGAGGATTGATGACGTAAATGGATTAACTATAAATATGATATATTTTATATAGAAAGTCAGATGAATGTAATTAGAGTATGAATATGGCCGCAGACTAGAAACGGGGTCAAATAAAAGGACCCGTGTTTGCTTGAACTTTCTTCGTCTCGATTTTATACCTACGTACAATTATGAAACAAACTTTATTTCATTTCCAAAAACAATTCATACATTACAAGTTTAGAGTTAAATGCATATGTGAAAGATTAAAAACACAATCGATACGTTAAGATGTTCCGCAGGTTTTGTATTTTTATTCTTCACTGCCGGGTTCTATCAAAAAAATAACACATTTTATTTCGAACATAGTATCTTTTAAACACAATATTTATGTAAATGTTATTAACGAAAAGTGACAATTTACTTGGAAATTCTTTTCTTCATTAATCATTTTGTTTGAAAAAGAATAAAATTTTGAAAGTTTGAAAAAGAAAAAAAAGAAAAAGACATTAACCAGTTTTTTTTTAATAATATTTCGAATCATAGGTTTTGAAAGGCTATTAAATCACTGCTGGTAGTTATCGTGTTGTAACATTTTATAGTTTATTCAATCACGGCTAGTCATTCTGGTACGAATCGCAATGCGTAGCCGTTGCATGAGTGTACGATTCATACAAAAAGTACTATATAAGTTTAAATTGTTTTATATTTTTGTTACGCCTCTCTGTGATATGATAAGGGCACATTCACCTCACCCTGTATATGCATTAATCTTTGTATCTTATTGATTAAGGTGAAACTTTTCGAAGAACAATCCTTGCCAAGCCCTTTCTAATTACATTATCGGGTTATTGCTCGTGCGTACCATGGTATTGCGATGATCAGACTGTTGGAATTCGTTCGAGAATCTCAAAGTGTACATTCGAAAGTCGCAACACACCTATTGTACATTGAACGGACTTAAGGGAATTGTTAAAGCGTTTATAGATGACAATGCTACACGGACTGAATCCATTGAATCACAATCTTCTTCGGAAAACAGTAACATTTTGTAATTATGCTACTATTTTACACGTTGACTGCCAAATCAACCCTTCAAAAATCCCACTAAGTCAAAACAATAATTAATTACACCGAAAGTGTGGAAATATAAATATTGTGACTATTCCTTTAATTCTCGTGATTTAATGTTTCTTTATTGTGGTACAAATTAATTATATATATTAATTATGTATTAATTATATATATATATATATATATATATAAATTATATATAAATAATTACTATATGTAGTAATATATTACTAAATAATAACTATATATAAATTAGTACATATTCCTCGAATATGAGATAAATGGCCGTAAAAGTTTAAAAAAGATCTGCTTCGTAGTTTCTTCAAGAAAAAATCGCAACGATTATCTTATTTTGAGCGTTCTAAACTGGGCTAATAAAATATGGTCTACTCGATTATATCGCAATGAAAATAATTAATTACGAAATGTAGCAGTGAACGTGTTAAATAGAAACTGAAAATGCTAAAGAAATTAAATCGTCTATTGTAAAGAAAGAACTATATGTTTAAAAGGATGTATTGACGTTAAGATCGTACGTTCTTTTTGCAAAGAATAGATGAAAGGTAAATATTAGTTACTATGAAAGGAAAACAGATTTCCAACGATAGTTTTAATTGATTCAGTCTGTGGAATACTTTTTTCTAAAGAGAACTGTCAGGGTGAATTATCTGTATACCATCGAGGAGTGTTCATCGTGTGTGTACTTCTACTCCTTCAGTTTCCTGATCTTGGTGTTATGTGTCTATATTTAAAAAATCTAGATTTATTGAATGGGAAAAAACTGAAGAACTACACGGGAAGATTCGTCTAGATTTAAATATTGATTTAGCAATAGTAACATATCCCTTAAGATAAGGTACGTTCGAGCTTGTGCTTGTGGAAGATATAAAGGTGTATCGTTACACATTAACATTGTATTGTATTTAATTATAAACCAATCCAACAAAAAAAACAAGAACAACAACCACCTTACATTAATACTGAGAAGAAAATATATTACAAATGACAAACGTTAATCGCTATACACACGTGTGATAAACACACGGAAGATCGCGTTCTAATGATCATTGTTAATCATGATTGCGGTTCTATTTACACGTACGATTCGTTTACTGAATAAATTCGAAACACATATATATTTGAAGTAAGAACTAATGCTTTCAATTTTCTACTATTCGTAAACCTGGATCCTTATCGTCCTAAAATTACAAAAGAATAATCAATCATATCTCTTTTCTCAAATTATTTATTGTGTACCTATTTTTTTTCCAAGTAGGAAATTTTTCACAAGATGCCATTTTGATAATTTTATAAACCTGGTTATCAACCGGTCTTACAATTTCATAAATATTCTATACAATAAAATTTATTCGAAATATTTTACGAATAAAGATTATTTATCTTTTTGCAATAATCTAGAGAGAAATTATAACAATGAAAATTGATATCAGCAAAATGCCGGTGGTGATCACTGGTGATGAGTCAGTACGACATGGTACTCATCCAATCTCGTATCGCTGCTTTGTTCCATTAAAAATTGTGAGAATCGAACAAAGATAAAACTTCGAATTATGCGGTCAGTGTTCAAAGAAAAATAGATCAATAAACAATTTTAGATCCCTAGATTGTCGTGATACTATAGAATTGATGGTGGTTCCACCCACATCGCGTGATTTCTTCGAGAATCGTTGAAACGAACACCTTGACTCTGCCATAACCTCCAAGCACAATGAACAGGTTCGAATACGTCGAGGCACGGTTTCATCCGTGTGAAACTCATGTTCGTCGTGACATCGGTGTACGAGTATACGACGGTGACAACAAGGTATTTAAAATTAATTATATATATTTAGTATTTGAATGAAACGAAACATAACCTATATCTGTTGACAGACAAGCTTTGAAGGCGGTGAGCTTATACTCACAAGTCACAGGATTCTCTGGGCGAAACCTGGTGATATATCTCGTGGCCATACGTGTCTTTCACTGTCCCTTCATCATATTATTTTCTATGAAGAAGAAGTTCCTAGTCCATTCTCCTTTGGACGTAGTAAAAAACTCATCATGCACCTCTCCGAAGCCCCAAGCAGTATGTTTTACTTATATTTCATATTTAAATATTTGATTGTATTCTTATAATCTTTTATCTTGCAGATAAACTGCCAGGCCCATTGGACAATAGTATTCACAATCACATAAAATTCTCATTTAAAGAAGGTTTGGATTCTACCTTCATTGTCCATTTGTCTGATACTATTTCGAAACAAGCTTGGGTATTCACACCTATTACACCAGCCAATTATTACAATGTTAACACTCAGAATAGCAGGGACACTGCTAAACCACTTCCACAAATAAAAACCAGAACTGGAATCATAGGAATAGAGAGAAGCCTTCAAGAGCAACAGAAAGCGACAGACGACAGTATATCAATGGCTTTTCAAGATCTCAGGAAGCTCATGGAGAAGGCCAAAGACATGGTTTCCATTTCGAAAACCATCTCAGCGAAAATACGGGTGACTCTCGACAGCTACCTTATAAAATTGACATTCATAATCAAAGACCATTGCAGGAGAGGCAAGGGGACATCACAGAGGATGAAACAGTCAGATTTAAGTCTTACTTAATGAGCCTTGGCATTGACGACCCTGTGACTAGAGACGCGTACAGAAGCAGTAACGAATACTTCAAACAGCTGGCTAAACAATTAGCTGATATCTTGGAAGAACCTATTAAAGTCAATATACTTAATAATTACTGTTGATGATAGTCGACGAATGTATAGTACGATTAATGAAGTCTACTTTGTAGGAAGTTGGAGGGATGATGACGTTAACAGACGTTTATTGTCGTGTGAACAGAGCCAGAGGCTTGGAACTTTTGTCACCAGAAGATTTACTAAATGCCAGTAGACAATTAGCGCCTTTAGGTTTGCCTGTGGTACTGAGAATTTTCGATAGCGGAGTTATGGTTCTCCAGATTCGATCTCATAACGATAGCGCCATAGTTGACCTCATAGCAGACTTAGTAAGTAAATTGAGAAGAACTTTTATAGAAGTTTCTATTTTTCAATTCATCGTTTTGTACAGATAAAAGAAAGAGGATCGCTCACCGCAGAAGAGCTTGCTCAATCAGATGGTATATCAGTCCTCTTAGCTCGTGAACGATTACTAGTCACGGAAAAATATGGAAAAGCATGCAGAGACGATACGATCGAAGCTTTAAGATTCTACCCGAATTTATTTTTAGAAGGAGACGAATAACAACAGTTCCCTCGTTATTGCATAGTTATAGAAACGTGTTACTTCTTAAGCAGATGTACTTTGTCCACAACATAGAATTCATTATGAAATGTTCATATATTTTTTGTGCCTTTACATTTTACATACATAAAAGAAAGAAAAATATTTTAAAAAATATAAATAATGCATTGATTTACAGATAGAAAATTGATTGTCCATAATTTTAGATTAACATTTATTGCAATCGTCTTATGATCATCTTTCAGATTACAATGAATTCGCAACAAATGGATTGCAGTTGTTTATGAAGATGTAATTGTTCGATTTATTACAATCAAAATAAAGCATGAATCTTGAAAATGTTTGACAAATTTTTTAATCAGGCGAATTGTAGAAAATCGCTATGAACACAGAATTCGCAGTCCGGTAATAAACAACAAAATTTCATAAATGCATAGGAGATTGCTTTCGAATGATGGTTGTACTAACGTAAGGTTACCAATATATAATTGCTGAATATTCTACAAAAATATCTGTGTATCAATAATTATGTATAAACATTTGTAAATAAACAATGTTACAAATTTCGCTTATACACCCCTGTTTTATTATAGTTTTCATCGCTTACCATTTTTTTATAAATAAGAAAGCTCCTGTATATCGACATTAACTTTTTGTATCGCTTAAAATTTTTTTCGAAAGATTGATATAAAATGACTTGTATTGTTGGTATTTTTACCAAGATTGGTTTTATTTTATACATGTCATGTAAACATTGAAATAAACATAATGGTAGATGTGATTTTCTTAAACCTATTTGAAGTTCTCGATGATTAGTATGTATTATGTGTAGTTATTCATAACCATTACATTTAGAAAATTACAATTAATCTATTAGTTTTGTATTAACACTTCGTAATCCCTGCAAGGGACTTCTCTTCCTTCATAGGGAATATAAAGTACGCCGTGAGATCGTTGTATCTGAAATTAACAAGATCAATGTTTACCGATACCTTTACTACTACTTAACAAATACTTAATATTCTATGCACGCAAAAAACAATTACATGGATTCACTTAGTACACTTAGTCGTAGAAAATGCTTTTAAATGACAATAATGATTAGATTGGTTTCCATCAACTACCCAGATAGCCAAATGTCTCGTTTCTGCCGAAGGCCGATATTTCACTGAGGGCTCGTAACGTACCCTCGGTAGAAACGCGGTAGGGGCTACCCTCGGCACGGAGAGGGTAGATATATAAAATAATGTGCACATTAATGGGACCGTGCTGCCCTCTTACAATCTGGGACCTACTTAAAACTTGGCAGAAACGAGGAACGACGGGCCGAGGGTAGCCCCTACCGCGTTTCTACCGAGGGTACGTTACGAGCCCTCAGTGAAATATCGGCCTTCGGTAGAAACGCGGTAGGGGCTACCCTCGGCACGTCCAAGCGACGTTCAACCCGTATAATTCCCTATACCTGACCTCGGTACGCCCTACCCTATTTCTACCCGAGTTAGGTTTGGCTATCTGGGTAGTCTCTATTACGGAAATGCATGCGATTCATCGAGTGCGATTGAGTGATTCAAACTCGCTGAAATCGTTTAACGCTAATTATTTGAAGATTCTTTTATTAATTACTTGAATATATGAACTATTAAAAGAAATGTAGACTTCGAATGAAATATATAAGTCACCAGCTTGTCGAAGTGTTTTCTTTGGAATTATATAATTCCATCTGTCTCTAATTGTTCTTAAATAAAACAAGTTGACTGTTGTGTATAATGTCCAAAACATATACTGAATAATATTAACACGTTGAACGCGGCGTCGCGTCTAGTGCGGGTTCGCGATAGTGAAGTTTCCGTTTGGCCGACGTCGCTCCTTTGAGACTGACAGTGAACTTTTCGTTTGGGCAACGTAGGTCCCTGGGACCAACTGTATCAACGTTAAAAAATAAATGTTGTAATTTTAATGAAATTTATTAAAACATTCTATGCGAAAATATGGTTTGGGTTTCGTCAAGTGCTACCTCGCTGCCGGCTGAACAGAAAGGACAGCAAAATTGGCGGCGCGCTCAACGTGTTAATGCAAAAATTGTAGATTTAAAAATTCTGTTTGTAGATTAAAAAAATATGTTAGTCGTGGTGATGCATTTTTTAAAATCTGTTTTGAAAGGTGGGACGTTTAAGGGTTAAAATCAAAGCTGTAAAAACAATAAAAAATAAAAAGCTATAACCACTATTGGTGGCTGACCTTTCCACCACATGGAACCCCCATGTGGATTGTACGACCAACATAAAGCATCTCTCCATCCATTGTCCTTCCACCCTCAACTGCACCTTCTGGGACGTAACCATTTGATGCATGAACCCATTTAAAGTCGGCTGGCATCAGAATCTACTCAAGAAAGAAAACTGTCTAGTCAAGACCGTAAATTAGAGCGCTATGCGATAGGATCGATTAATCCTGGAACGATCAAGAATTCCGCAAATTAATCGAAAGAGAATTAGAGAAAAAAATGCGCGAGCAGACTGTTAAAATTGATCGTGTTTCCACTTTGGAAACAGCAGAAATTACGTAATGAATTATTGGTTTTTACTTCAAAATCATGTTTCATATGCTCCTGTCCAGCATGACAAACGTAGGCAACGCCATGTTCCGGCTTCACCTTCGCTGGTAACATGTCGCCGTGATGAAAAGCACGGCCAACAACAAGATTTCTTCCATCTAAATCAGTGCCAATAGAGATCATTCCTGGCACCGTGTAACGGGCCCCCGTATATTTCATCCATCTGTATCCTACAATAAAGATTAACACAATCATTAGATCCTCGATAGTTAATCAGTAGACTGTCTCTCTTGTAATTCAATAAATCTTCTCATAAATAAAACAATTTATTTGTGATCATATATTGGTTAAAGTCGTTTATATTTCTTGATTTAGATTTTTTAGTTTTATTTATAGGAAATGAAAAGTACGTTAAAGTATATAAAGTGATCAATTGGTGTTCTTGTTCGAACAGTTCTACATTTTAGAAAGGAACACACGCCTATTGCGATAAGATTAATATAAAAGCCAAGATAACGATAACCGCAATTAACGCACTTCTAAAATCAAAAAATTCCCTTCTTATCGCGGGTGCATTTTCCTATATTTCATAATTGTAGAGTTTAAAAATCTATAACACTATACTTCGATATCCTTAAGAGATAGAAATATTTATAAGAATATTTTATCAGGTATTAGATAATGCTGTTTAATATTTCAATCTTTTCTATATAATTTATCTATTTACAGCCATTGTGCGACATCGCGTTATCAATTGGATTAAATAGCGAAGTCAACAGGTAACATATGTTATCACGTTACATTGAAAATAATAAAGCAGCATTCATAGATTCTTGCACTCATTTTTGTCGTAAATGCAAGAGATTTATAGTCTAATAATAAAAATGAAGTATTTGGCAGTTTTCCAAAATTGATTATACGAAGAAAAGTAATTCGATAAAAAATGTTAATCGTAATGTTATAGTCACGTCACAAATTAAAGTGCTCACCTGTCATACTTATATTTGAAGTAAATTAACTAACAATATCCGAACGCACGTCTGTTCAGTTGGACGATCCAAACGAGAATCTATTGCGATGAGCCACAAATGCAATTATATGTACCTATAAGAACACTATAGTGTTCTCCCTTCCATAAAGTAATATCTTATCATTGGGAAAGATTCCTGATAGCGTTCGTGTTCAACATACAATTTTCGTTACTGAATTCGCGTAATCGTATTACTATTAAAAAATATTTGATTGGATGCAGCATTTGCAGATTGATGATTATTTTATCACTTCTGTTCCGATAAACAAATGAACTTCATCCATCCAATAGCAAGTTCGTTGTTCATTAAAACGCATTTGATAAATCGCAAAGATATATGTTCACATCGTGTGAAGGAAATAATAAATACTTTGTTATCATAGAATCTTGTTAAAAAATTGCATAAACAAACGACAAAAATTCTATTTCTACGATTTCTCTTTCTAAGATTCCCCTATTTTTTATTACGAGATTTATATATACATATATTATATATACCATAGATACAATTGAAAAAATTATATATACAATAAGGTGCACAATGTTTAGTGTGTATTGAAATTGTTCAACAAATTCAAATATAAATCACTGATAAAAACGAGTGAAAGAGAATGAGTCATCTGACTTACGAGAAAATTCGTATCGTGATAAGTTAAGAGCTCACGAAAAGATGATTCAGTAAATATATATTAAAGAAAACTTATTGATTGTCAAATCGAAGCTCCAATCTTAGATCCACTATACAATATACATACGTAGAAATGTACATTTCTGCGAACGTATAAAATCATAAAATCTTCATGAGAATCATTGCAGTATATTACTTAAATTCAATATTTTCGTACATCTGGCAAAGTTTTCGTTTCTGATTCCCAGGATTTCGGTATCAGATAGTATTCTGCCGCGATAATGTTAATCTCATTTTTCCTTTGACGGTTGAAATCTTCTCATATCTCGTCAAACCTGAGAAATTCTCACAGAATGTGTTCACCTTGCGACACAATTTTGAATTTTAAAGGAAAGTATCTCTATCGCAATTTTCTGCTGCAATTTGCATTTCCAAAAATGATTAAAAAATGATTAAACCATATGTCATGCATGAATGCATTTCAAAATCGATTTGGAGTAATCCAGTCATTTTATTTCGAGTTACCGACTGAGATTTATCAATTTTTCGACATAATCTCTAACATTCTGTATTTATATACATGATTATATGTTATTATTATATTATTAATATACTAAATATTATTTTACAACATCAAGTGTAATACGAATATTTATATTCTTTAACATTAATATTATTTTATTAGACATTAAAATATCTATATTAAATGTTAGATATATTACATCTATTACTATATGTATTAAATACTTATAATGAGATACAGTCTGCTACATATGTTATGTACATATATATATGTTTATGTCATCATATAATACAGTATCATTCTAATCCGTATAACTCGTGCAATTGTAACAGATATACATAACTTTTTTAGCAAAAACTTATCATAAACAATCGACGTCTATTTCACCGACCACTTTCGGCACATTTTCACAAGTTTTCTTCAATTTTTTAAATAAAATTGACGAAACATTCAACCACTATCACTGCATGCGCACCATTTAAAATGCACACTAGCGTCACAGAGACAGAAGTGCCCTCTGTTTTTCATTTCTACAGTTCAATATAATAATAATCTGTGTGTGTTTATCCAAAAATCTGTGACATAAATTCATGATCATTTCTTGTAACTTAATAAAATTATATTTAAATTGTTATTCGGGTGTTCGTGTTGTGAATTGCATAGCGATGGCAATGACGTCTTATAGCAATGATGGTAAGAATAGTAATCTCTATATAAATAGGCAATCTTCTATATTTTTGAGGTTAAAGCCTAACCTCACAGAACTGATCTATTTATGTATATAACATTGTGCTTTATAAAATTGAAGGTTCGGTTAAGAAGAAATGTCCTTACATGGAAAAATGTTACCGAAAAAATCCGATTCACTTCAACGAGATGTCACATCCACATCGTGAGTAATACTTATATTTCGTATTTCTGTCCATTTTCTATTCAATCAAGGTAAGCAAGAAAAACAGTTAGCCTTTTATTTCAGTGGAGAAACTTGTAATAAATCAATTAAATGGAGAGATCAATATTCCTGACGATCCAGGTTTTGAATGTTCGGATCGGTCCCTCTTAATAGATCAATTAAAAGTACTGCAAATGGTATTAAAAAAGCAAAAGAGTAATGATCAAAGTAGCGCACAATCTGTAACAAAAGTTTACACTAGTACAAGCAAAACTCAGGGGTCCAATCAGAGTTTAAAGGACAAGATAGAGAAGCACAAGCAAACAACGATGGAAAGAAGGGATAATAAATTAAAAGAAATGGATGAAGTGGCTGGAGCACTTTTCAAAGCTTCTAGCAGCAGTAGTAAAAGCAGCGTACACACTAACAAAGTGAATGTAATGAAGGAGGAGTTGACTAAACTAAAACTGGTTGAGGAAAGAATGCAAGAAGAGGAGCCTAGCCAAGGAAAAAAGAGGAACAGTAATTTTAACAATGATGAGAATGAAAAGAAAAAGTCGAAGTCAAATCACGATGATGATATAATATGTATTCAGAGTTCAATTAGAAGTTCAGAAAGTAGTCATAGTTCTTCTTCCAAGAGCACATCTCTGATAGAATCTTTCCAGCAATGTAAAACAACAAAGTCAAGAGCAGAGTTAAGAGAGAAAGCTATTAAAATGATGATGCATCATGGTCTGAAGGTGTCTGTAGTTGAGCCAGGAAACTTTGCCTTGAAGTACGCTCTTTCAGCACCATACCATCTATTCTTCACAAGGATACAAAACGCAAAAGAAACATATGATCAACAGTTCTCAATAACATTTCCCGAAATTCTAGACATCAGCTTGGGAGAAATAGATTCTAGTTTACAAATTAATTTCATGGTCGATGTCGGGTGGTTGTGTTTACAATACTTGCTGGCTGGTCAGCGAACAGACATGCTAATTTTATACGGTGAAAGAGTAGACGACGAGAAAGTGGGTCTGAACATTACCATGCTTCCCATCCAAATGCCGAGCAAGTTCGGCTGTCATCATACCAAGGTCATGATCCTAAAGTACAAAGACGAAGGTATAAGAGTGGTAGTATCTACTGCGAACTTGTACTCAGATGACTGGGAGAACAGGACTCAAGGGTCTGTGAAATACTGTTCAAAGTGACTTACAAGAAGATGCACAGTTCTGGAAATTGCTTTTTGGTGGAGATCATGTAGACTTTGTAGTATACAGGGTGTCTCCAAAAAGGTTGTACTTGCTTAAAAGAAGTGATCCTTGAAATCATTTAAGCTATTACAGTTTCTCAGTACTGGGTATGTACCATAAAATCTATGTGATCTTATCCAAAACGCGATTTCTGGAACCACGCGTCTCCTAGTTAATATTTGTTTCCTTCGAAGAATGAACTTTAGACGATAAACAATTAGTTCTATTCCGTCCTGATCAGACTCTGGATATCGCCGCACCTGCCTCCGCTGCCAGAGTCCGCGAATCCTGGTGATGGAGAGTCACCAACGGATTTCAAGAAGGATTTGGAGCGTTACCTAAACTCGTACAGACTGCCAGCTTTGGCAGAGTGGATGTCTACCGTCCGCAGAGCCGACTTCTCGTCGGTGAACGTATTCTTCATAGCTTCCGTCCCTGGAAGCCACAAAAACCGCGACACAGAGCTATGGGGGCACAAGAAGCTAGCTTCTGTGCTCTCAAAGCATGCTACTTTGCCCCCGGATGCTCCTCAGTGGCCAATCGTGGCTCAGAGCTCCAGCATAGGCAGTTTAGGCCCTAACTATGAGAGTTGGCTCTTGAAGGAGATAGTACCTTCAATGTCCAGAGAGACGGCGAAGGGTTTAAAGAGCCACCCCAATTTTCACTTCATTTATCCCTCGATTAAAAATTATAAGGACAGCTTTGACTGTCGCGTTGCGTCCTGTTGCTTGCCTTACAGCCTCCAGACGCATTCTAAGCAGGAGTGGATAGAGTCCTATCTATAGTAAGTGAAACATCAGGGCACATTTCCTCTGTAACGTCTCCTGCCACTTGGGAGGCGGTAAGACGATCGGAAGCAGTGAAAGATATTTTTCCTGTAGTCTAATTGGCTAACAATTTAGTGTTAACTCACCGCTGAGTCAACGTTGCAATCTCATTGGTGCGTTGTGAGGTGGAGGGGATAGGAGTGCGACGCTAAGGAGATTTTAGCATACGACGCAACAGAGAATGAAATTTTTTGTTATTCAAATTGAAATTTATATATTTTGTTATGGGAAATCCTAGAATTTGATGGTAGAGGGAACATCGTGTTTCTCAACACGGGGGACTTTACGGAGGAAATACGGTATTTAGCAATTTTGTCTATGTAACGAGACGTTCGATTGACATTCTCAGCCAGTGGAAGGCTTCGCACACAGCCAGAGACAAAGCCATGCCTCACATTAAGTCGTACACGAGATTCTCGCCGGATTTGAAGAGGATTTCGTGGTTCGTCCTTACTAGCGCTAACTTGAGCAAAGCCGCCTGGGGTACATTCCGAAATAGTCACTTCATCATGAGCTACGAAGCTGGCGTTATATTTATTCCAAAGTTTATTGTACGTACGAATTACAGTTCGTCAGACTGCGGATTTTTACATTTTTATAAATCAGAGATCGCACGACGAAAATTCAATTGTAGGGTTAAAATGGCCAACTGTTGTTCGTGTGTTAATCCATAAAAATTGTAATTGCAATAGTTTGCAACATTTTACTGTATCGCTGAAATTTCTATGAACACTGGACTGAGGATCGTTACTTAAATCCACATTCTTATGTCCTAGTTCATAAAAATTGCAACTGGAACAATATCTTAATTTTTTAAAAGGGTTCTATCACAAACTACAGCAAATAATAATCCTTATTGAACATTTTTTAAACTTTTTCCTGGACCGAAAAACGGTGCTACAATCCCAAAATCCGCAGTCTAATGATTATCGTTCTCCGTTCCCGCAAGACAGGAAATAAGCATCCATCTTTACAGACTGGATCAACGACATTTCCGGTTCACGAAGAAGAGAAGAACGTACCTGTGTTCCCCATTCCGTACGATAGGCCTCTACAGAAGTACGAAGCAGGAGACAAGCCATTTGTGACGGAATTCTTCTGCGGCCGTGATTGAGCGGACCTTGAGAACTGTACAAAGTATGCTGAAATCTTTTCTGCGGAACCTTATTTTTTAACTTATTATGTTGTACGAGACAATTTTTTAAATAAACGGATCGATTATTGCTTTTGTAGTAAACACCATTAATATTTCAGTGAAAAAGACCTACACACTGTTTCCTATACGCTGTTGCATATCCGGTCTGTTAGGGAACAAATGTAGGTCGGTAACGTTCAGACAAAGATTCCTCCAGACATGTAAAGGCCAAAAGCTAGCTATACATGTATCGGATTTAATCGGCTTCGCTGTATAGCACCCATTGACATTTAAATCCTATAAGAATCCTTTGGTGAACGAAACTGTATCGCTTCTGTTCCACGCGTGACCCGATGGTACAAATCGACCTTTTACTTTCTTGATGACGCTTGGTAGAAACACAAAGTTTTAACCGGATAGTTTATGTAATATCCAACGTTCTATCACCCTAACAATTGATACAAATTATGTTAATAAGGATTACCTGGGTCCACGGATATTCACTTTCAATTTTTCCTAATTTGCTGTATGTTCATATCTGCAAATAGCAGAGTTTCTACAGATTTCTTCTTTCTTAGGTGATTATAAATTGATTTATCGTTTTATGATATAAAAAACTGATCCGAAATTGTGAAGTTTATCTATTTGACTACAACATCATTGAGCATCTTGGACAATATTGTTCAAATTATTAACACACGGGTTAAAATGAGGTAAACATTAGAACGACGATGGTTCGAAAGAATGCCAATAAATATTCTCTCGCTGTTTATTTGATAGTGCGAAGAGCTACCTATAGTAATTCCCATGACGCAGCTAGATTCTCGATCAGTTCCGCGTCGATTTCGTGGTCGATGGTGCCACGCGTTTTCCATAAAACATCAGCAGGAAAGTGTTTCCTGCGCCTCGAAGCATGCTTCGCCTTCGAACAACGTTTAACGAACCTTGCGCTTGTTCTTCCTGCCGTTCAGCAACAATTACATTATACTTACACGGCGCAACTTTCGCAAGACCACCGGGACAAATCAGATCATCAGTTTCTGGGTGTCCTCGCGATGTAGGAGCGGTGGCAGACGAAAATTTCCACTATGGTCCCAAGATGTCGAACGACCGAGTCAAATGCAAATTTACAGAAAGAACCGCGCCTTTTACAAGCTCATAAATTGATCCGGTGTAATGCGTAACATCGCTGTTTCCCACAGAGCCATCTATTCCGAATCCCTTCTAACGAAATTTATTAATTGTATCTCACAGACGATTTATCTACTTTCTCCAGTGGCATCTTCTCGGAAATATTGGATTACAACCGAGTTTCGTCTGATTATAGTTGTACAATCAAGATTCTGGTAAAATATAGCCACTAGACCTCAAAAATAGCTGGTATTCTTAGCGATCTTTCACCATCCTTATTATAGCAAGTTATGTTTACCAACATGATCGAAATTCCATAACTTTGTACCAGGAATCGAAAGATTATGGAACTTCTTAAAACCTGCACAGTGGAAAGTTTTTAAAGCAACGTTTTCTCTCATTTTAATGCTTTATTTACTGAAAATCTATTGTGATAAGATTTTTTATAATAATACTATACCAAAAGAAACTTAAAAAAATTTCTTTTACATAATAATTAATCGAAGAGAATTGATGTTTTCACCTAATTATTACAGTACTTTGGGAAGAGTTTGGCTATATCAGTCGCTGGCGAATCTTATCTGAATGTATCCACTCGAAAAATAGTGTAACGTAAACAGTGCTTTCCGTTAGTTCAACAGACGTATTTCCGCTTTGTAGAAATCCATTTCGTGTATTTTTCGTCCGATGTTTTGTTATCCACGTTTTTTGCACTTCCGTTTCCTACCATTTCATCGATGAATGCCCAAAGCTCGTTGGAATTTTTCAAAACAGCTTTTTCATTTTTCCTTCTCAATTTATATCAATTGTGACGCAATGATGGTGTAGCGGGACGTTTTTTACGCCGTAATAACACGCTGGTTTATTAATAGATATCGAAGAAATTGACGTTAAATCTTTTATAAATAATCCATGTGATCTCTCGGTGAATGTAAAAGCTGACGTTGCGTGTGTTTCATGCATCAATCAGCAAGTACCTAAAGGCCGAGGACGCACGTGCCTAATTATGATTCAAAGACTTTTTAAGTGCAATTGCGGTTTTTCGTTTCGGGATTTACGATGTTATCGTTGGAAAATGATTTCCAGTTGATCACTATTCATGGTCCGTTTTTTAAATCATTCTACCCGTAAGAATTCTGTCTCTAAAAGTTTTTTTTTCATTTCTGTCGAGCCAAAGATGCAATTTTTATTTGTTAGACCCCGATGCATTAGTGAAACGGTCGATGCGTGCTGACAGAGATAAGAGAGTTCGTGCAATCCTGACATTGTAAGCATTTTTACAAAAATGCAAATGTTATCTAATAGCACTAAAAATGTATGAGTACGTTCAGCGAACTGTAACTATAAAACTTTGAATAAATATGTCATTATGATTCTTTTAATTTGAACAAAAATGAGGTACGATAAAGAACAGTATAATAAGTTTCTTGGTTGAAGTGTAGAATAATCAGAGCAATGGTGGTGTAATTAATTAAAATTCAGCGCGTTTTAGCAGCGTCGTCATTGAAGTTAAAATGAAGATTTTTTATGAAGTTATGTATAGTGTGTTTTTACATGAACAGGTGAGCCTTTTTGAAATTGGAAAGTGTGGATTATTATGCAGATGCAGCATGGAAAATTCTACAAAAGGTTATAAAAAGAGATAAGACAACCGTATCTAATCAAATTTTATTTTATCATGAATTTACTAGAAACATCGATATAAAGATATGAAAAGTTTCATTTAATCTTTTATTGAACACGTTCTATCTTTGTTGCACGATATTTCCGGAAATAAATGCATTAAGATTTATTATTTTAATTCATCGCTTTCTATAATTATTAATTCATATCTTTAACGATTTCTTTTTATATACAATATAGAATTTGAAATCAAAATAGTGCTCGTATTTTCGCGTTTCGTATACTCGTTTTAAAGTTCCGATCAGATAGATAGAGTATATAGTAAACACTTCCTAATATCTCGCCATATGCATGTCTCACTTTATCAGCCTTTTTATAAGTTTCCCATCATGTGCCTGCTAAACAATTCAGCTTTTTTATAGTGGCTCAATATAGCCAGATGACCAAATCAGGCTATACTTCTTTCCCATAATCACTAAAATAAAGTACTGAAACTTCAAAACTTTTTCTACCACGCAATCCACACTTAACATATTATTTACCAGCGATTGTCACACAATTTTCCAATGTCCATAGTTCATGGCTGAGAATTTTTTAATAGCTGCTTTATCAGCAACATCATTTTCAAACACGAACCAATAGTTCACCTTCAGTAAGGCAATGTAAGCATTTGAAATTATTACATAAAAGACGATTCCTAAGTTTTTTTTTTTGATACAGCACAATTTCCAAAAAACTTCTTAAAAATCGTCAGTCATCAAGCCGTGATAAGAATCGTTAGGCCTACGTGTATCTTAAAATTCAAATGTCGAAACGCAGATAGAATCTCATCGCACAAATCTGTGAACCGGCACTAGAAAAATAGAAACCTTTATTCGGAAGTGCCCGAAAACGTGCGAATAATCGCATATACAATCGTCCAAGTTTCACAAGCCGATCTAGAAATGGTCAGATCGTCTCTGTTGATCAGCCACCTACAAACAACAACTGGGCGCCGTGTTCGGTTGCCATAATCGCAGACGGTGAAGGATTCTGACGTCAAGGTTCGGTGAGGCTTCGTCTCCCACCTGGTCAACCGCCGCGCCGGCTTGATGGTTGGATGTCCTCGGCGCAGATGCGACATCAGAAAAGGGACGTCCCGGCACCGAGGGTGACGACGAACCCGCGAAGACGCCGAACCGCCAGTCCGTAAGATGTCGTCGCCAGGAACAGACAGATTTTAGAGTATATGTGTGTGTGTGTGTGTGCAAGAGAGAGAAAGAGAGAGTTTTCGAGATCGGTGGTGTGCGCGCGGTTCGAGGAGAGCATGTGCGTGCACTGAAGCCCGGAGATTGCAAGGGTTGCAGCGGATACAAGGGGTGCGTTTCCACCAGCTGGTCTTGTCATCGTCGCGTACGGCCATCGATTGCAGTGTCTGGAAATTAAACGGCGAAGAGATTAAAGAGCTGATAGAAGACCTGATAACGGAGCTTCGAGTGGCGCATCGCCGATCCGTAAATTTCGGACTGTCAGTTTTCTCGACTTTTGGAATCGCGAGGGGGAACGCGAGGAGACTGATAAGCACCGACATTCCGAGGAAAAAGTGGTGAAAGTAGGTTTTGTTTGAAGTTTTCTGTTGTTCTTGATAGTGTTATGTTAAATGTTTTTCTTAAATATTATTTTTGAAATATTTTTCTATTGCTTTTTTGTTTTCAACACTCATCACTCCGGGGAGCTACTAAAAATTGCTATATCATTATTTGAAATATTTGCTTACATTCTTAAATTTGTTTGTATTTAATGAATTACTAAATCACTAACAACGTAGAACCCTGGATAGACTTTTAATTATATAGCTTATCCCTCTAAAATTAAAATTTTCTTTGAAATTATTTAATTTATAATTATTAATATATGCATCGTAACATATGAAATTAATCATAATTAAACCCCTCTGAAACTCCACAATTATGCTTATATACGTATATCAGATAAACCCCTCCGAAATTTAATTTCATTAACATACTGTAACCAATTTAATTATATATTCATATGCATAAAATGAGCAAAATTTCATACATGTAGAATGGAAACATTCTAGTGACACGTGAAACATCCTCGCTCTTGTGAGAAGTTTGAGCACGTTCTGACATGTAGACTGAGGATGTCAGCGAGGACCATTGTCTATGGAACTTTGTGAAAGTATAAATTGTTAGATAGGGATGTATGAATAGTGCTATAGAAAGACATTTTGTCTCGTTGTTTGAATGCTAAATGTGCTCGATGGTTCAATGATAGTTCAATGGTTTTGGATTGCTGTTTTATAGTTTATTAAATTGTAATAATGCTTTTATGGGGAATTATTTGGCAACTTTCATTATACAAACGTGTAATCAAAATTGTGCAGAGTGTAAATACATTCAATCTTGTAATTTATAGAAACTTGTATGTACCATTAATTTTAATGTTTGACGTACTTATTGTTGAAACTTCGAGAAATGATCTTTCTACACACACACTTCTATAATATTGTAATAGTACCATTTCAACCCTCCTATAACTTTGAACACACAAAGCAAAATGTGAGACTGTTCTTTTGAAAATTTACTCCTCCCTCGTTTTGAAATCCTGTTTGTTCTGTTTGTGCCCTAAATTGTACAATAGGACGTGAGACACATTGTGTCTTTATTAAAATATCGAGCGTTCATGCAGACGCTTTCATTCTAGATTCGTTGAAATTGTCCTCCTGAAAGTTCACTTATTTCTTGTCTCTAAATCTTGTACAGTGTTTTATCTTTTTCTGTTTCCGTCGTAAATTGTATAATAGAACATCCGTTATAATTTGACTACGGATTTGAATTAATATCAAGATACAGGAACTACATAAACATACCTTTTTTTCTTTTGCAATTTTAATGAGTTGTAAGTAACGCAACAGTATTTTTACATTCTGTGAATATTTGTACTTCTGCGAATTTAATTTAATTAGTTTTGTTATAAATGTATAAAATCCGCAGCCATAATAAAAGAACTGGCCAGATACATTTGTACTAACATTTACGGGATAATTTTTGTGTGGAGTTATGGTTATTTCGCATCTTCCCCTTAATTACCTTAGATCGTTTGGGATTGAACTGTTTATATATAGATGAATCATATTCAGATAATAGAGAATTCAAACATTTTAAGCTTGGGTGTTCGAATTCCTTCAATGTTTCTTTAAAATGTGAATTTAATTAAATTCATGCAGTAGTGCACTCAGGATTTAATCTCGGGGGGGGGGGGGGGCGAGTTAAACAGATAAAATTTGTGGCCTGGTGCAAGAATTGCCAATGTACTCTGTACATATGTACATAATGTTGAGTTTTACATATAACATATCCAAAAATCATTGAAATACGAGAGGAAGCAGCAGTTCTACAGGTTGACAAATTTTCCAGTGTTTTATTTCGTTTTTCTTGCGTGGGAGGGACGGGGGCAAGGCACCCCGGCCCCCTCCCCCTAAGTGCGCCACTGTTTTCACGCAACTATTTTTAAACAGCGTACGAGGGTTAATAAACTTGAACAACCCTTATGTAGCACGTATGTTTTCATCACAGGTTTTAGGTGACACAGATTTTGCTCGTCACGTTTTATGAAAGGGTTGCCTCTGTACACAGTGATTTTAAAGAGTGTTTGATCACTAAATTTCGAATTTTCGAAGAATTGTCAATGTTTAAACTGTTAAGGCTTCGAAATAAGTCCAGATTTTTACGAAATTATAACAGTTTAAACATTGACAATTGACAAAACAGTCTCTACTTTTTCATGGAATAAAAAATGATGTATAATTTTTGTTTAGTTCGTTTCATAAAACTCCCCAGTTTTTCTTTCATAAAACTGCGAAAAAATATCGTACGTCAATTGTTAAGACTTCGTTGCAAAGATGAATCTTCAATCTTCAAAATTATGGTAGATTCAATTCTGAAAAAAATTTTCCAGCGATTCCAGAGATATTTGAATCTACATGTACACGATGAATCTACACGAATACCAACTCTTATTGGTCATATTCTAACAATTTAAACATCAACAATTCTTTGCAAATCAGAAATCAAACTTTACATACCTTCCGAAACCACTACCTGCATATCACTTACAACTCCAACATACGCTCGCTACTGACAATATTAAACTTTGTACTGGAGTGACGATCCTAAGGCGTCATTAAAAATTGTTTTGTGAATATTTAAAATAATATGACGGGCGATAGTGACAAGCTTCATACGTGTAAAAGGAAGTAACTGATGTACAGTGGAAATATTCTAGATCAGAAGAAGTGTGTTGGTTTTTGGGTTAACACAGCTTTAAGTGCAAAGGTTAACATTCTCACGAGAAAAATGCTTCCAAAACCGAATCGTTACTCTTCTCCTTACAACAACCGTTTATTTTTCCTGTCACCACCACCAAATCCCACGCATATTAACGAATCTCTATTCCACTGACAGTGGTCCGAAGCGTGACTCGCGACACCTATTTCCATTGCCTCGATCATTGCCAGCTGGCAGCGCGTCCTCCACGTGACGGTATCTAATAACTAAAGCAACTCTCGAATGTTTGCCAATCGAATGGAGTGTCCTGTCGTCTTTAGACTTCCGGTGCACAAGCATCGGAGATATCCTGCGATCGTTATCCGTCCGCTGTCGAGCGCACGCTTCGTGTCGGTTAGCAAAGGTGGAGCCCTCCGCGCGCGCAACGTTTTCTGAAAAACGCAATCCGTATGCTGTCGCGATTACACGTCGGCACGTTTCTCACATTGCAGGTGTTCTCGAGGTGTTCTCCGAGGTATTCTGGTCTCGGTTCAACGCGAGTTTGGTTGGTGAAGAGCTTGGTGCACCGGAGATATGGGATTGGGATTCGGTCCCCTAAGACGAGTGTCCTGGTCTCCTAAAGCCGATGAGCTTCTGTCATGCTAGTCGAGCAGCGCAGCGCTTCGTCGGCGAGAAACCAGCCAGGAAACGCCGTCAGCGAATCAATAAAGTGGTGCTCGGTTTCCCGGTGGCGGAATTCCAAAGCCTGACTAACATTTAGTCAGTTTCCACGGCTGTTTTCTGGGCTCGAAGACAGGAAGAGGTTGTCGAGGAAGATCCACTCAGCCTGTCAACATGATCACTTGTTGGGTGCTGACCGGCGTGTTCCTCGCCATCGTCGCCATCTATGGCCTAATCGAGATACACTACTTCCTCAGGATGTTCTTCACTGTGTTCTTCGCGCGGTTCTGCAAGAAACGCGTCAACATCCTTGACGAGACCACTGTCTACGGTAGGTTCTTCTTGATGGGATGAGAGACTGCAGTGTGTATTGCTCATGTTCATCAGGGTTGTCTTGACGAGGGCTGCCTTGTCAGTGCAATTCTTGACTTGGGTTTGTGTGTGTGTTTCATGTAGTACTCACAGGTGGCTGTTTAACCCTTTAGGAATGACAGCATTTTTTGCTGTTAAACACTGTTGAACCGATAAGCTTAGGAACGTAATCATTTCTTCGGTAGTTGTTTTTTTACCTAGTGCAGTCATTGAAATAATAGTAATGATACATTGGCTTCTCACTGTAACTATTAATTGTTATAACTACTTTGTGCTAATACGGTGGACACTATAATACAATGTAATGAACAAAGAGTTGTTTATTGAATTAAGAGGTAAATAAAAAGGGTTAAAAGGTTGACGAAAAATAAAGATAATTGCTAATATACAAGTCATACATAAAGTGATTATAAAAACTAGATAGATTGTTTTCGACTAGAATAGATAAGTGATATACAAGAAATAAAAAAGAGTATCTAGTGATGACTCAGGGTGGGGATTATAACCACAGTCATCAATTTGTCGCAATGGAAGGTTGATGGAGAGACGATTAAGCGTTGGCAGAAACTGACTTGACTGGGTAGGTACGTGTTGTACGCGAATTACCGGAGCTACGTAATCGAATACATAAGAAACACAAAGATTCCGTGAAAATGCATCTCATTCTCGTACCGGTTGATACGTAAGCCTATGGAATCCTTACAATTCGACGACTTACCGTGGTCCCGTTCTTGTGGAACCTTGACCTACCACACGCGGATCAGTTGACCGGCCGGCTGCTTGTGTCGCAAATCCAACCGAGTATTGATTCGGAAACGAACGCGGCGAAATTCTGCGAAACTGGACCAAACGGGGAATGTAAACACGACTCTTCTGGTGATAAGGGATGTAGATGTCTTATGCGGGAGGAACCGTTTGAGGAGCTTCGAGGATCTATAATCTTATTCAATATGGCTCTGCACACTGTCTCATTGTCAGTGGGCTAACGGAGAACTTTTCTAGCGTGGCAACGTAAGCCTATCCCGGCGCGGCGTTTCTTTCCATTTTGCTTCAAAACACGTTGTGTAAATGAGAGAGAAAACAGGGTCTCATTGTGGTCATACATATATAGGGTGAGCTTTCAATTTTGAAAGACTATTCCTTGATTTTCGTATGCGTGGTCGGGCCGGCCTGACGGCCGACCCTTTCCGCCCCTTCTACGGCCTAACCACAACTCATTCTGAACGCATAATTTTTGCATTACAACTGTAATCCGGAATTTGAACTAGTAAGGGAAAAATCATACGAATAGAATGAGTTGTGGTAAGATCGTGGAGGGGGCGGAGAGCGTACACGCATACGAAAATCCTTCTGTATATATATATATATATCGTATATTGTATACTTGTATTATTAATTTCGTGTTTGGTTAGAAACGCTTTTAAGCGATCGCCTATGCTGATATACGAAAATCCAAAAGAGAAAATTCAATACAGTATTAGCGATAGTTTTTTGCGAATATTTCGAAAACTAAAATCGAGCGGCGGTAACATGTATAGGAAAAAGTTGTTCAGAATGATGACCTTGACAACATATTTCAAGGTCATCCAAACCGGTGAGGAAGGCCCTAATGTAAATAATTACCGAATTATTTAATACTCGAACAAATATTTAAGACAGAATTCTGTTTCACTCCATTTAGACGTTAAGATCTAATGAACAGTGTAAATCTTATTCAAATACTTCCGCAATTTCAAACTTACCATAAAAACTTACCAAAAAAAAAGCACCATAAAATGAAAATATGTATATTTTATTAGCTTAAAATGTAGCTAATTTTATAATGAATTCATTATTTAATATCATACTAGTTATTGCGAATCGCCGAAGGTTGATTATAATCATTTAAGCTCGTCAAACACACTCCATATATACCCTATCTCTGGGACGTACAATCGATTTGCTATAAAAATTGTAGATAAAAAAAAGAAAAATAGTGAAACATTGCATCATGTAAGTAATTGCACTTGCTGCAACACTGTTTTCAGAAAATCGATTATATTTCTTAAAAAAAGTTTCCAAAGAACTCCATTCGACGTAACCATTTGCCAAATCCCCAAACAGAATACTATGTATATAACCTTGCATAAAAATGTTGATTCTTTTGACAGAACTGGTACAATTTAATAAGATAAAAATACATAACATATAACAAACCGCAAAACCAAGGTTTCATGATGAACAACCGCAGGAATCAATCAAACGACAACAACGATATTTTAACTTTTAACCATACATACATATATTATCATTCAGCTGACATCTTTTTGTACCTCTGAATGGGAAATAAGGAAATGTTTAAAAAATGTTAATCATTTCCGTACATCAGACTAGAAACTAATTAACAAGTGTGAAAAACTCAGAGGAAAATCCCTGAGAAAACAATTTAAAATCCGTAGGTACTTACAATTAGATCGTACATAGCACTTAGCACACTCCAAATCGACATAAAAGTTGATACGCTAATGCTAGAAGTAGACGCATTGGTTCTCAACTAAAGAAAAACGTTGGTGGTCGAACCATTTGCAACATATTAACTTTTGTCGATGCATATGATTACTATTATCCTTTCGAACAGCCAGGTGTTCGAAACACATTGGTACACACACGCGTCTTTGTTACGCCGTGCGACTACTACGACGAATAATAATAAATCCTCGAAACGCTTAGTATGCCACAATATTCTGACGGATGCTAATCTTTTATTTATTAGTCCTTGCGACGAACGAGGAAACCGATTTGCGCCAAGAGCCGTCGCGAATTCTCGTAGTCTGTTTTTCGATTTCGCGATAGCGAATTGTTCAGATTTATCAGGAACGGTTACGTGTGTAAAGTCGCCCTCAATTCTCCTTATTCACTATTTTCGAGCAAATAAAAATCTGTTGCCAAATTTTCAAGGGGATTTGTAGCGATTTTACTTTTGGCTCTCGAATTTTTAATCTTCCTTGAATGTTGAAAACTTGTAATTTGCGATTTCAGGACCTTGAAGTGACAAATAATAAGAATTTTTCAACATCTTCTTGGTGGTTGAGGGTTTCTAATTTGTAGCTTTGGGGTTTTAGAATAAAATATGATACATAACATTGTCCGAATACTCCATAATATAAAAACGTGGTCCTCTTAATCATTCTCTGTCGTCTAGGACTTTTACTTTGCGGTTTCAGAGTCTTGAAGTAAGAAATAAGCGTCTGAGTCGTAGAGTCTGGATCTTGGAATGAAAATATGATTATGAATGCAACGTGTGTTGCCTGTTATACTAACATTTGGTTTCGATAGGTATTTGCGCTACCACTGACGTGGACACGCTCCTCTATCACATGAACAACGCGAGGTATCTTCGCGAGCTGGACTTCGCAAGGGCGGACTTCTATGAAAGGACGAACCTATATCGCGAGATCTGCTCGCAAGGGTCGGGTGTTGTACAGGGGGCTGCGACGATTCGCTATCGACGATTTGTCAAGCCGCTTTCCATCTTCAAAATTACGTCCAAGGTATGCTGAAGACTATTATACCTCTATTGTAGTTTATACGACTGCATTCCGCATGTGCTCATAATATTAATTAATGCAGCGGATGTTACGACAAACTTTTACATTTTTATAGATGCTAATTAATACAGCAACCGTTCTCGCGATTCAGCATCCTCTTTATTCTTCAGAAAGGAAATCAACAGTTTTTACTATGAACTGTATTAGCAATTTTAGATTTAAAAAATCATTCAATGCACACATTTAACTTTTTAATAACGGTACTAACAGATTTTGTCTTCACTATAAACTATTTCACCAATTTGAAATTGAAGACAATTTACCAAAGACATTTGTATTTTGTTAATAAAGAAACCATTAGATTGCAGTGTCTATTATGAACTATACGTATTAGCAATTTTTAATTTAATGATGATGCTGCAGGTCTCGTAACTGTAGCAACTATAAAAATAACTGGTTTTTGAAAAATTGAACAATACAATCCATTTGCCAAGAGTTCATGCAATACACATGAGCTGCGAATTCCACCTTTCAGATTCACAAAAACAAACACACAATGCTACTGCGTTCGGTTTCGGTTACGCTCGGTTTTCTTTGAGAAGTGTTTACGACGCGTTCTTGTAGACAGGTTACAATATTGGTGACATCGTAAGAGTCATTGTTAGTTCCATCTTAGCAGCTACGTCACGCGCGACTGGACTCTGACCGATTGTCTCGGGGATTCTTCGAGGATTTTTTAGTGCTCCTTTGTCAGGTGATTATCTTCGTCCAGGTACACACGAGAAGTATCAACATTTGTTTTCGATAACTTCTTGGAACACCTATAAACTCTTCCTCTCTTTTACGTAGGTAAAGTTTCAACAAAGAGACACATACAATGACTCCGCTTTGTCGTCGAACAACCATTAAAAGAGACCTGTTTGAAGGTCGGAATACTTGTTTAAAAGTTCACCAGAATACTTGAATGTTCTTTTGAGGAAGTTCTTACATGTTTCGATGCTGATTATTCGCGTCTCAAGCATCCGATGTTAATGTTTCAGAATGTGTAAAAAAATAATAAAAAGCAATTTTTAGCATTTGAAATGATACAGCAAAGAGTTGAAGAGTGTTAGAATATTATTCAGACTCACTGTAGGTGAACGAACAAATAAAATCGTCATCTTTCCTGTCTGGTTGCCGAAGTCGATTCTCGATCATTCATTATGGTTTCGTATGCATTCGACGGACGCATGACGCACCGCAGTGGAGGATATACATATCCTATCCTCCTCGCAATCAATTTTATAGCTGTGTACGCGGAATATAGAATCGAAGCCAATTAAATAGATTGTCATAAAACGAAGAGTTGATTATCCCATTGTTCACGGACTCGGTGGTTGAGCTTGCCTTTATAGAACGAGTCGCGCGACAGCACCTGCTTCAAAAGCTCTCGAACATGCCATATGCAATATTGATATTCGCAAATCAATGGCGCAGCAAATGGTTTCTGATAAAAGAAGATTTTCACAAAAAATTCACCCAACTGTTTTACGCTCAATCAATTGCTACACTCACAAATGAATTTTTATATTGTTGACGCAACAGCTGAAGTATCAATAAATCTCAGAACATATCAAGAATGTGATGAAAATGAATTTTGACTAATATTTTAACGTCCAGTGTATTGTCACTCCTCTGTACGCTAAACTAGACATGTTGAATCGAAGGGATTGACAATAAGACATGAAAATAGATCAATTTAATTAATTTATTTAACACTAAACATACCGAAATTTAAAAGTAGCCGATTTATGTTGCCTTACAAAAATAATAAGATTATGTTTATTTGAACTTTGTGCGGTTCATATTATAATATCTTATATATAAATACATTTATTCAATCATTTACCACGAAAGCAACGTTATAATTTCAATAATTGTGAAATAAAATATCTGGAACCGGTCGTTTCACCGGTGGTGGTAGGTTTAATGTTAATCAATGACATTGTTTTTCAGATTATATACTGGGACGAGAGATCGGTGTTTATGGAGCACCGGTTCATCACTCCAAACGACGGATTCATACGCGCTATAGCAATTTGTAGACAGAGACTGTTAGACTGTAGTGCAGAGGCTGTGATCGGATCCCTAATGGAACGAGGAGTGAAGCAGACTGCAGACGTCGAGGCTGGCGTCACTCAGGTATAATTGGATCCTTTGATTACCTGTAGGATAAATGCAGATAATATGGAACAACGTGTATTTTAGTTTCCCGGAACCAATAATCTTCCTAACAATTAAGTGTCATTCTAGCATCCGTTGAAAAGGAAATCTTGTTGATTTTATAGCGTGCTAACAAGACTGTTCAAAGACAGTGTAACATGTAAAATTAGTTGACAGAATCTAAACCTACAAACTATACACTATGTGTGACTTAGTAACAGATTACATCTACTATATCCATGATAACCAATTATGTTCCATTATGTCTCCGTGACAAAAATCGTGGGATAATGATTTTACGCTCATTTTAAAAAGTGCGAAGCATCTACTCTCAGAATCCTGAAGAAATTCTTCTCAATCATGCTTCTACAATATTCTACATTGTATAGAAGAGTCGAAAGACAGAGTTGATATTTATCGAAACTGTTTCAAATTCAAACAACTCTGCAGATTTCGAAAATTTTTTTTTAAGAGTCAAACCACCACAGATTCGGAATTTCTGCCGTGTTATTTGACTTTGTTGCATAGTCAGACTCCTTCCAATTCCCTCATCCCCTCATGTAGGATTTACTCTAGCTTTGGCAAGCCTTCGAAATTATGGTTCCATATTACCGAATCTTTAACCTAAGGGGATGTTATGATAGTTTGATAACTCGGGGGATGTCTCTCTCTCTCTCTCTCTCTCTCTCTCTCTGTTTATTGGGAAAGATCGACGCAGATAAATCGGGACGCACATTGCAGATGCCACACGTGAGACCGGAGATGCCACCGGAAGTCGCCAAGTGGCTCGAGAGCAACGAGATCTCTTCGGCGCACCTGAGACAGGCTGCGGCGGCGGCGACCACCAATTGCTGACAAACGGAGGATACGCCTTCCAGCACGAATGGCGTCGTTTCCGCTTCCGTCTACGCGACCACGACAGTATAGATGTCGAACGTGTTCCAAGGATTCTCGAGGGCGTCGGTCTTTCTCGAACTATTTTTCGGCGGATCACAGCTCCTCGAGTTAATAAATAACTCAACTGGCGACAGGACTACGAACGATTGTTAAGCTTCAAGCTTCTACAAATCGTGATCTTCGTCGCCCGCCACGGTATCGATTCTATACGTTGTTGCAACGCGATATACATGTGTGTATTTACAATGTGTTTCAGAAAGTACCTTACGATCGATGGGAAACAAAAATGTGTATATACGTTTGCACAGGGTGCGGCACTCGACTAAGAACGCTTCGACTGTTAAGCAATGATTCCGAAGTCAGAAATTTAAAAACTTATTAAACTTCGGGGATATGTATGTCCAAAGTTACTTGAACGGGTGAGATCGACCCTTGAAAATTCGGTTACTTTTAGATATGTTTCTAATTATATAAATAACTGATAAATGTTTTGCCAGGCGATAGTTCTCATTAAAAAAAACAGTTTTTGCCGGGAAACTTTTCCCCTATATCTTATATGTAGGTTGCCAGTTATAAGGCAAAATCAGAAAATAGCCGAATTTTCAAGAGTCGATTTAAACCTCTTAACGTGAATTTGGGCAGCAAAAAATTTTGTAATATGTGTCTACATATCCCCAGTTTTATAATTTTTTAACTTTCCGAGTTCGGTATCATTCCTTGTGAAAATACTTAAATTTTTTTGGTTTCTAAGGCGCTCTATTGAAAATATCTTATTATATTTGTTATTTAGGTAACTTGATTGGAATTGTCTAAATATGCTTGTTTTCTAAGGCACTCGATTGAGAATAACTGAACATATGTTCAATTTCTGGGGTTGCAGTTAAAGAACGCTTAAGTATCTGTTCTTTTTAGCATTGCAGTCAGAGATAAGCAATTTTTTATGGAGAATTATTCTTGACCAGAGACTTAAAATTCATCATGCAAATGTTCATTTTAAATAGGATCGTAATTTTTAATGTACGCATCGTCGATGCAGCTTGCTGTGTCACGTTAGACAAGAATGTAATTGTTTATGTTAACTGTTATCAAAGAGAATTATTAGCAAGAGTCATACTATCGTTTTGGAATTATTTAGCTTAAAAAGTTATTAGTATTACGTGCGAGATGAAAATTGAAAAATGTCCTCTGTGAGTAACTTTTAACATGAACGATAGATTCTGTATGAATTGCATCAATTATCGTATTGAGACTCACATGATTTTGTTTGTGGGATTTTATCTGGATTATTATGACTTTCAGTGTGGTTCTAGTGTCGAGTGTTGCATATCGTATGCATAGAAAGCGAAAGAGTACAAAAAAGAGATAGACGCGACTCTATTTTGCTAGACAACGCGATGGTGTGGTTTCCGACCGTGAGAATGCCTCTAAATAATTATTTGTTAACTCTTTGCACTCGGAGCTATTTTCATTCCAAAACTAAAAATTTCTTCCGACTCAGAATATTTCCATTCTATAGATATGTATATGAGTTCTTTTATTTTATAGATTGTAATTTATTAAATACAAACAAATTTAATCATGTAAATAATATTTTGAATAATGGTATGACAAATTTTAGTGGTCCCTCAGAGTCGCTACTCGAGTGCTAAGGGTTAAAAGATATAACCTTCTCATCTTGATGATTTTTTAATTGTCACTATATATCGACAACATATTAACACTAGATAATTACTAAGCTATCTTGCGTGGAAATGGCAACGCTGAATAAAACTACGAATTCAATTGAACCCTTTCCTCTTAAATAAGAGAGCAAAAATGTTTTACGTATATTATAAAGAAGCAGAACACATAAAATGAAAACAGTCAAGCTATGTTCATACTGAAGCAACATCTATGTTACCTGTTTTTTTACTAAATAAAATAAAAAGCTGCAGTATGGATATAGCTTAATATTTACTATTGAATTTGTGAATTCTGATATCACAAGGCTCAAATGTTCTAATTGAAATTTTTGCAGAAAATTGCCTAGAGTTAAAAAATCATAGTGATGAAAGAGCGGTAGCATTTTGAAAATGCTTACCAAAACGTCGGTGTGCTCGGTCGGATCGATGTATCAATAGATTTCGTTATCGAATTCTGTATGTATGTATGCATGCATGCATGTATGTATGTATGTATGTATGTATGTATGTAATTTACAAAAGGCTGCCGGCGACACCGTGGAACGGTGCGCCACGGTGACTTCAAAGAAGATTCCACCGAGGTCGAGAAATCCACTTTAATGGCGCTTCCGAGGTTTGAAGAGTCGCCTTTGTTGAATATTCTTTGTTGAGAATAATCGCGACTCGCGCGACGTTATTTACATTTTTTTATTATAACGCGTGACTGGCGTCGGTAAACGATTCTTTCGGGATAAAAAGAACGAAAGAAAGAGAGTGAGAGCGAGCGAGAGAGAGAGAGAGAGAGAGAGAGAGAGAGAGAAGTTTGAATCGCAAGAACGGCAGAAATGCAACAATCTATTTTACAAACGAGCTAACAAAAGAGGTGTTTATATTTCTACGATGCACTTGACGTGCCTTCGCGCGATACAGATCGCGTTTCCGGTTTCTACTTTCTGATCTATTTTCGGTGTCTCTTCTGCAGGGCTGGGTATACATTAAAAAACTGTATTATAAATAGTAATTGAAATACTGTAATTTATCTAAGATAGTTTTTCAAGATGTAGTTCTCAGTGTTACTTACAAGAGTATTCAAAAATACATATTTATTTATCTATGAATTGGAATTATTAACTTTTCTCGGACATACTCTGTGAGAAACAGTAACTCATTGTATTAGCATTGTTGTCCGACTGCGGATTATATGTATGTGTGACAAAGTTGGTCAGTTAACATTCAAAACAGTGGCAATGACAAAAAAACTTCGAAACGCTGTTCTACTATTTTCGACTTATTAAAATAGTCAAGAAAATGAAATGAATTGTTTCTATAGCTCCTGCGTCTCGCAAGTAATACAGACAATTTTGATTTTGCATAAGAATCACCAGTCATACTTACCTATTAAATGATAAAAATGATAAAAATTAAATTATTTTTAAATTAAATGATAAAAACAGTAAAATGTACTGTTGCAATTATTTTCAGCCCATTAAAATATTAAAAAAAAGAAACGATGTCTATTTAGCTATCGTATGTACAATAAATGGAGGGCATTTTTATTTTGTATAAAAATCTACAGTGTAATAATTATCAAGATATAGTAACAGCTATTTTAAAGAGAGAGAAAGAGAAAGAGAGGGAACTTCATCCATATATAAAAATATTTCTTACAAGTTCTTGCTAAAATGTACATAATAATGCTTTTGTCTATCAAATAAATATTTTGGATAGTATTTCCTCGAATCCGAAAGTAAACGATTTTTCAAATCGACCAATGTAGTGACAGTCAAGGGAATATTTCTCAGAGAATATTTTTATAACTTAATTTCATGTTCTATTTAACCCAGCACTGCTCTTCAGTGAGTAGGATAATAATCAGTCGGATCCGAGTTGTTTATCACAATCGATCCTCGAGGTTTTCGAGGATTTTTATTACCGGCGCCGTTTCAGAGAAATCCGTGAAGTGTCCTCAACCGAATTTCCAATTAAAAGTCCGCATCGTAGTTTATTAATATAGCCGTGGATTTTAGCGAACCTCGACAACTCTAGCATTCTGCACGTTGTACGTATATATGCGGAGAGGTGTTATTATACCTCTAGATAATAATAATTGTCACTGTGTCGGATAAATATAGTGTTGATAATCATGTCGTCAACACACCACTGTCCAAAAGAAGAAAACAAATAAATATTCTTTAGATAGTTCAGGTGTTTCCGTTTCAGTGTCCGTTTGGAGTTATTTGCCTTGCAAGTTTATTCGATGAAGCAACCGATCGAATTTGCAAGTTGACGTTTTAAAGTTTCAGTTCACAATACAATGGGCTTGACGTGTTTACGTGATAGATACTTTCATTACTCATGTATGGTGCGCAACTTTGAACTTATGGGACTGTCTATTTATTTCATAATCTTGAGTATTAGCAATTTTCCTAAGCCCTTGGATAAAGTGAGTTTAAAGTAATCAATTTAACAATGAACGTATCGATTTTTAATAGCAACGTAATTATAATACAATTTTACAAAAATTGTAAGTATTCGTTTGTTGAAAATTCCAATTGCATTGTAGAAAAGAATCCAGTAAAATTACTAAAAAAAATGTATTTCAAATTTTTAAGAGATAAGTGTAAAGAGGAAGATTCAATTTTTAATCTACGATAGTTTTAGTAACCCAAACAATTTGTAGACACAGATGTATGATGGATTCATGTATGAAGTCAAAGTAGAGACTTCAAGCTTTAAAATGAGTCCAAGTTTATTGTCGTACGATTCTTTCTCACGAAATTATAACAGTTTAATGATTAATCAATTTGACTGACGATCTAGCAACCTAAAAAAATTTGATAAAATCAAATCACCATTTAAATAAATAAAAACGGATGTTTACTGAATTACCATTTAATTTCCTTGTATTTTGCAAATTCTACACAAATGTCACCACAAAAATCCAATTTTAAAACTGTGTAAACAATTCCATCTCCGATTTTTGGGAGACGTCGTATTCGAAGCATTGAATATTAACAATATCCCAAGAACTATTAATAATTCTAATAAGTAGACTGCAGATTTTTATGCATTTATGAAGAAATTGCCTAGGTGAAATACAAAACAGTGAAAAATTAGAAAATCTAAAAACAGTGTTATGTTGTTTTCAGGTGTAAGAAACTATTAGGGGTTGTAATGAATTTATATTTAACTCCTGCTGCCCACAATTGCTGCTGAACATTTTTAGTTTGCGTAAAGATCCGCAGTCTACTAATGAGCACAAAATGTAAAAACTCGGTAAGATCCTTACGAATTAATTTTATCCTTTAATATCTCCAGGGGTAGATCGGTATTCCTCAGCCGATAATTAAAATCGTGATGCAAAGTCCTATAAAAGAACGACCTGAAGAGACCCACATACAATCGAGTCATCCCTGATAGAGTCCCAGGTATCGTTGCCGTTGTCCGAGGACTAAGAAATTTGTGTTACTTATTTAGTGACCTAGTACTTTGACCGCGACGCAGCGCTTGGCGAGCGCAACGGACAAACACCGTTGGATAATGGGACTTGGCTGGATCAGAAACCGGTTACGTCTTCTTCGTAAGGTCTTACTGTTCGGTATTTCATAGTCAGCTCGCAGTCTTCCGTGAACCGTTGCCGCGTAAACATCTGCGTCTATAGTTTTTGCTCAATTTTTGTTCTTTACCTCAAATTTAGAAAAATGGTTTGCGCCTGTACATTAGTACTTGTGCTGCTCCTCTTCATGTTCTTTGATGTCAACTACTTCCTCAGGATCATTTTCACCATTGGTACTGGCAGGATCTTCTGCAGAAAGAGGAAGAGTCTGCTAGAAACCACTACCACTTATGGTTTGTAAAATTTATTGTCAAATTTATGTTATTTCTTGATAAGGTACCTACATGTTTCAAGCATTCTGATAATGCTAGATACTTGTTGGTGGTTTATGTTGACGTAGTGTCTTCCTGATCGTGATAGCCAGTCATTAATATTGACCTATTCTGCCGGCTCAGTCGGTCTCGAGGTTTGGATTGAATTGCGCAAACTCGAGTATGCCACGTGATACGGTAGATTTGATATCTAACAATAAGTTTATTATTTGGACATTGGAATTTCTCTTTCTTGTCGATATGCGATGTTGATCACGACGAAGGAGAAACGGATTGTATATAAATGTTACACTGCTCATTCTATATTTTCAATTGTTCATGTCCTCCATTCATTTTTTGATATTTCTTCTAGATTCCGTTCATGGTGCAAATACCACACACTGAATGTGAATAACATTTGACAGCCATTGAGTAAATGACATTGAGTAAATGCAAATAAGTATATTTAAAATTCAATTATTTTTAGTTATCTTTTTAAAATATAAGCATATTTAATGAACAGCAGTATATATTAACTGTTGTGGTGCTTGATCGTATCTCTTCATAGTCATTAACACTATATAAACCTACCTAACCGGGCAAAATGACGGGTTCCAAATATTTTATTTTACGATTATTCATACAATAAAAATAATTTTGTAAGCACATTTTGGAGCAATTTTGGAGCACATATTACAATAGGAGTCTAAATAAAATCAATTTTGTCATTTTTATAAGGGAACATATGTATAAAAGGTACCAGTCACTTTTAAGGCTCGATAGGTTTAGTGTTAATATAGTCTATTTACTTAATTCATTGCAGTAAATATTGCAACAGACAAGGAAGAATGCATAAAAAAATATTGCAAAATGAATTCTTAACGTTCTTTTAAAACAATGAAATTCGTTGAGTTTAACGTTATTCACCGAATATAATGTTCTTTACCTTTGTTCGACTAGAAGCGCTGTCTAAATTAAATCTGCCAATATTATTATATATAAAAATGTCATTAACAATACCAACACTTCCAAGAGACATTGCAGATTTGATCAAATCAGATGCCCGAAAGAACGAAATCCTTTCTTCTTTCGATTACTATTAAAAGTCAAAAGTCCACTGCATTATTCACAGGAAACGCATTTGAAAGATCAATATATTCAAAATATTTCGATCAATGTATCGTATAATTGCGTGTACAATTTACTGTTTCCTATTATTTACATTATCATGTACGTCACCTTCACAAAATCATTAATGCTGTCAATTAACATGCGATGACACAGACCAAACCGGAAGACATTTGACGTTATTAGGATGATGACTATAAGTTTCTTTCACTGCTGGTTACACTTTTTCTATTGCACTTAAATGTTAATGCAATTAAATCTCGGCAATGCAATTCACCTGCCTGTACTAGAATCCCAAAACTCCTCAGCCCATCATTAATGAGACAAAATACAAATACCTTACAAAAATTCGAAATTAAATTAATAAACATTCATGTCGTGATGAATCATCAAAATTGCACGTGCAATACGATTGCAGTGCAATCTCGGGTCGTGAATCTCGCTATGAATAAAACAACGCGCTACATGATTAGATTACAATGCGAGTAGATTACTCGCTAGTGATAATCGTATACAAAAGTATTATAATATACTTTCTCTCGTTGCGGTACGAATTGTTATTTTATTTTGTATCGATGGAATAATTTTTCTACAGGAATATGCACCACCCAGGATGTCGATTTAATTCTGAAGCATATGAACAATGCGAGGTACCTTCGAGAACTGGATTTCGCGAGGTTTTATTACTGGGACAGCACCGGTTTGTATGCTGCAATTTCGAAGACAGGTGGGGGCGCGGTACAAGGTGCATCGTCGACCCGGTACAGGCGAGCACTTCCCGTTTTCACACCTTTCAAGGTCACGACCAAGGTACTGTTCAAATTTCCATTGCAGAAATTGATTCACAATCTTCTATCCAAACTTGTATCTTTAGGTAAAAAATTGTAATACATCTTTGTAAAATCGATTCTAAACAAAACGCAAATCAATTTTGACGAAGTCTTGCACTTCGAGAGTAATAGGTACACAGTTCTAACATACATAAGATTGTTCTTTGAACTCTCCTGAATTAGATCATACGGTGTACTGTTGGTTCATTCATAGAGAAATACATTTAAAAAATAGTTACAGTGAAAAAAACACCTAAAATGTGCCAATTGCTGAGAATATTCTTCATTTCATTCAAAAAAAAGGTAATCAAAACGTACATTTCCAATTTTTATTATGACGCGTGGTTCACGAGTTTTTAATAAGCAGTTGTTACTTGCATAATACGATTCTGTAATGTGGTCGTATAATACAATACCACATTATGCGTGTCGAGTAACCCTGCTGACGTATCACGCCTTGCAAAACAATTTCGTATGTATTCCGAAAATGGAACATGATTCGGAACTTCTGCCACGGTCATCTGTAGGTCAATGTTTCACTCTATCACATGGAATAATTAGAATTCCTTCTACATATATTTGTTTGATTAAATGAATTGACAAATATCAGGATCATACCAATAATTTTACACATTTTAGGCGTTCTTTCCACATTACATATTATTGAAACATATTTTTGTGTTAAAAATGCAACATTATCATACATCATCTGATTCAGCACACAAAGAATTGTCAATTAGTAGCATTTACACAATACTACAAATCCAAATACGTGTCGAACAGTATGATTGCAATAGCGCACTTGACATTCGGACGACAAGGTTAATTCGCGAGCGAACAAGGCTTACTTGAGACGTCGTTTGAAACTGGTTTCACTTTCACAGCTGATCTACTGGGATGACAGGAACCTCTACTTGGAGCATCAATTCATTAGCATATCAGACGGCTTCGTCAGGGCTGTCGGCCTCAGTAAACAAACGACTTTTGGTCTCAAAGTTCCTCTGACCGATATTGTCAAGGAACTGGAGCCCAGTGCCGAACAGCCACAGATAACGAAGGAACTCCAGTTGTGGATGAACTCCATGGAGGAGTCCTCTCAAAAGCTGAAGAAACGTGACTGAATCCTGCCTTATAATTTTAGCATACTGTTTAAGGGCACTTTCGAAGCGCTCAGAAATATTTTTAGTAGAAAGAAATGGGGAATTTTTAAAGTTGAATGATTTACGATTTATTCGAAGTTTATTCGTACAACATTACATATGATAATTGATAATTTACAGATCTGAGAAATGCGGAAATGTTATTTTTTGAGATGAAAGCTTTGGTAGGTAGAGGTCGATCTAGTATATCAAAATTTGCAATACCGAATTTGATTTATTTTGCTGTTTTTAATGTTCACTTTTCCTTAGGTCAGTAGTCTAATTATAATATAATGGAATAACCATTTTATTTTGTTTATGGCACGTAAATACTATGATCACATATTTTTGAGCAATTGTTCATACTCCCCATGTGTCTTTCGTGTTGTTCAATGTACTATTTATTTTATTTTATATTTTTCTATGTCGTTGACTTTTTCACCGACATTATTCTTTGCAGTTTTGTTAAGTCGCTCTATATAAGTTCTTCTTTCTGAACTTTCAATTGGAAGACTCAATGATGAAAGGAAGTTGTATCACTTGCAACGACAGGTGCTAATGAAGTCGTGAATTTGTATACGTCAAACGTTCATAAATTATTCAATAGATACATAACAGTTCCATAATGCTCCAGAATAATCGCTGCTAATGAAATGCTAAAGAAGCATCGGAATATTTCCAGTAGATATAATACAAAATCACATTTCTTTTTATTATAATCTAATTGTTCAACTGTATCAAATCATTTTGCAATATTGTACCGCTGTAGAACAATGTCATAGAAGAAAATAATACTTTTTGTAATCTTTTATTAATATACAACAAGTCACATTACTGAGCCAGTAACAATTTGCGTTTCGATTCACATGAAAATAGAATAAAAAGACTTAATAAAAATGCTGTGTAAAAATATTTATTTATTATTTTTCTAACCATTTATATAAACAGTCTTCAATAACTAGAACTTAGCCATATCTTACAATGAAAATATACTCTCGAAACCAACGTTTTATTTTCACAATATCAATATTTTTCTTCCCGGAAAATACATAACTAACAAAACAAAATCCCACGAACGTAACGTTAGGTGAAATCCATCACTTCCCGAACTCACCCGTTCGTGACACCAGCCGACAGCGTATTCGCGCGTCTTCTTATAAATGATTCAGTATGATGCCCCCCAGGAGAATCCAAGGGGCGACAGTAACGGTGACAAGGCTGGATCAATGTGCGATGAACAAGACCGACCGTCGAAAAACGTCGTTTCTCCTAGTGATGCACAGTGACAGAACAGTTTCCGTATTAATCTGTCACGAGACGTGCCCTCACCATCACTATCTCGTCGGTGTCATCACCAGCCGTAGAGATGGACTTCTCCGTGGGCCGTCAGATGGCGACTTTCGTTTCGCACAGTGACTGATGGAGAACGGATGTGTGGGAGTTGTGCACGTTCCTCCCGTGCAGTCGATCCGGGCGCTCGGAACATATCGCGAACACGCGCGCCGACCTTTGACTCCGCTTTCCATGAACTTTCGTGGCTCGAGTAGTGTTGAAGAGCTCCTGTCAGCTCCCAGCGACCATCGTGCCCTGGACCACCCTTGTCCCAGCTGTAAGTGACAGTGTTTCGAACATCAACTTCCGGTTTCGCCCTCTTCCGAACCGTTTTTGAATATTCCGCGCACTCCAAATCTTCGTTTCAAACTATCCTCCAAAATTGTTCCGTCACTTCAAAAGTACTGAATTTTTCGTCTACGTTTCTTCTAAAAACCAGAAGCTCTTCATATTCTATATCACGATTGTTGTCATAATCTATAGAACTACTGCAAGCCCAGCAATTTTTAGAAAAATGTTTTGGATCGATTGAGCGAGAAGATTGACAGACTAGTCAATATTATTGTCAGTATCTATGTTGGCGAATATAGAATATTACTTTGAGTTTATCTGATTTCTGTTAACTCTGTGACGTTACGGTTGATTAATTTGCTCTGCTGGGTCAGAACAGACCCACCTCGCAAACTAATATTGTATTACTCGTTTTAAGTGCAAAATGATAATAATGGTTCAGTTGATCGATTTTTCAATGCATATTGTATGGTGATTCGCGTATACGTACGTGTCAGCAGAGTGTCATGTGACAGCTCGTTTTACGAAATTCCTCGTACGAAGCACAAATTACTGAGGATACAAGCCGATGAGCAATTAACTGTTCGTAATGTATATAGCGGTTTTGTCGTTCGCTTCTGATTGACATGATAGAGAAAGAAAAAGAGAGTATTACGCCGAAACGACTGCGCGTTTCCGGTAATGTTATGGAATCAATCGGTGCGTCAGCACGGAGGCGAATTTGCATGTGCGATACCTTTTGTGAAACACGTGTTGTATGCAATAACGCGGAGAAATGTATGCAATTACATCAGGAAAATTCCTACGCAATTAGATTCGCTATTGTCCCATGGTTTTCTCATAGCAAACGGTCAAACTTGATGACATGCTCGCTCGTCATTTCACGCTTCAATAGTCGTGATGAAAAATTAAATTCCATTGCTGTCTTTGACTGCGAACTTTCTCTTTGTTCATACTGAAATTAAATATCGAGGTATATCTCTCTCGATGAGAAATAATTATTACACTATGGATCTGTGTGCAAAATGGAAATGTAGTGCGTCATTCGTTTGCAGGATATTGGAGCTAAATAGAAATTTATTTTATTCATTAAGAATGTAACTATGGTGAAAAAAAGTGTATTAGAACTCTTAAATTCTTTTCGGTTTTAAATGTTACATGAACATTTAAAATGGTAGAAATCAAGACGCTTTCGAGACTGTATACATTCACTGATTCGCATGTAAAAATAGTTTTGTTACTTTTAGAAGACTTTTTCATGTCTTCAATCGTCAAGAATGTCTGACAAAAAGGTTCCATTAGCTTCCTGAATCTTGCACCACTCTTCATTGGTTCAGCTAAAAACTTCCATATAAGAAATCTGGCTTCCTTCTCACGCAAGCATTGAAGCATTGTAAACTATTACATAATTGTACAAATACCACTATCAGGGTGTGAGATCTCAATAAATGCTCTCCGCTAATCTCTGCAACAACTTCCAGTCTGTCTGACAGTGTTAATAATCAGATGGAACATTTCTGAATGCTTAAACAAATAATGGTTCTTGAATCTACAGATTACCTGTGACTTCTGCAAATTATTGTTGAAGTCGTTGGAAATTTATTAGATGTAGCAGTCAACTGTTGCTACAATTAAAAATCAAATCATTTCAATATTAAACCTTTCTTAACTATATTTACATGACTAGACTGCGAATCTTTATGCAATTATGGTTGATGGAAATTTTCCAAAAATGCTAGCAAAGACTGTTCTCATTACAAATAGGACTTTATTTTATTCCACATTCTTAAAATTTGTCTGTAAAAAAATGGAAATTGCATAAACATCTGTAGTCTAGTCATGACAAAGCTTCAATTCACTCAAGCATGCATTTTTTATATTTTTAGATACTTCTACAATGGTACAAATGGATCTTACAAATTGACAAAAGCAAAAACCATTTGCAAACTTTATTTCCATGTTAAACTCTGCTCTTTTTATAATGTTATAACGTATAACCTACGAATATATTCAAATAATAGTTTATTCTAAAATACAGTAAGCAAATTGATTATTAGTACGAAAACCTACATTTGACCATGCGACAATATGTCGTTTCAGTATTGCCAAAAAATATTTGCAATTCGCAAATATCAATAATAGGAAGATAATTCGGCGCAGATTTCATTCAAAAACTGATTGTTTCAATCGAAAGGTGTCAACTGTTAACCAATAAAAGTGACTCCAACAATTTGATCATCAGCAGCAGGTGGCAAGGATTAAACCGCAGAAAATTGCAATTATTTTAACACCGAGTTAATTATTTAGTATTGAGGTCTATAAGCGACATACTCAGAGTTTCTCCTAGTCTCGGAAACCGAGAGAATTATCCTCGCCGAGGCTCATAGCAATTTTACTTCAGAGACCTCGTTAACCTCGGCGAAACGCCTCGCGAATTAATTCGTTGCCAGCTAATAATCTAAATCGTTACGTCAGCTTGCACAGTTTCCGCGCAACAATTTGTTGCGACAACCGAACCATCTTCGTTCTGTTAAAATTGCAAAGGTTCGAAAATCGTCGTCGCAAAATGGACCTGGAACGATCCACGCATTCGGGTCACACAGTTTCGTACGTGGGACCGGTTCCGTAAGGCAATCGAGACCGCGTATTACATAATAATGATTATGAACGAATCTCATAATCAAGCTAATACGAATTGTTCAACGACACTGGTCTCGCTGCAGCCTCCGTTCCCCATGAGAAACAATCCCGACGCCGATCATAGCCGAATTATAGCTCGATCAGGTCTTCTTGGAACTGATGTTCTTTTTTGCTGGACACCGATCATTTTGTCATTGCATCAACGTACTATTGGTCCGGGATAGTCATCGCATTATGTCCAACCTCTAACAAGGCTAGCTAACATGTGCAAATAGTTGCGCACACATTGGAAGTCATTGAAGTCACTGAATTTCTAATAATAATGTATTTCAAGAAATATTTCTAAGATTTTTAATTCACGATTATTGAGATTATACAGACACATTCATAAGGAATTATTCAATTATTTCTTTGGGTATATATCATTAAACTAACACGTACAAATTGTTGGGCACGCATTTGAAGTAATTGAAAACACTTGATTTCCTATAATAATGAATTTCGAGAAATATTGTTAATTCACGATTATTGAGATTATAGAGATGTATCCATGAGAATTCAATTATTTCTTTGGGCATGTAAATTCAAACAAATGGTAATAAATGATTTCGACAGACACATTCTCATGCGACGCGTGAACGACGTCCTGTAGCAAACTCTAAAATTCATTTGAACAGTGCAAAGGATTCTAAACAATAATGAAGTTATTTTCCGTGGTGAACTAAATTTAAAAGTGCCGGCTGTTTTCACGTGTTGCTGGCCCCGCTTTTGGGAGCAAGTGGTTTAATAATCGTCGATTGGAACAGGTTTCTGGATCAAGGACCGTAATCCTCCCCTCGCGATGGGGATTAGGCACGTTAATTAAATGTCGCAGCGGGCCGCTGGGATAATCCGCGGCGCGATCGCGACGCCGAGGAAATTGATTGTGCGAACCAGCAGAACGTCGATTTCTCTTCCCATGCAGCTTCTCCTCGGGGAACAATCGTCAGACTGAATTTTTCTGCTGATACCTGCTACTATCTTCCGCTTTCTTCCGTGCTCGTGGGAAATCCCTTTCTCTCGAAATTGTCGAAACTTGACACCCCGGGGCAATAGAAACCATTTTGCATCGATTCAATTCAGACACGTGGAAAGCCAAGAAAACATGCGATGCTTCAATCTTGTATTTTCTATGTATAAAAGGAAACATTACTGGTCGATAGCGTGGAATCACTGTGTGAATTGGCAGAAACAGATACACGCTTGTTAACCCCTTAAGTGGAGAGAACGGATATATCCGTTGTAGTAGACAATTGTTTCGTTCATTTTGAATATTTCGTACCTTAAAAAACATATTCAAGTTCAATCATGCATTTCCGTACATACTATTGAACATAATTGAACATAATCTATGCAGTTCAGACAGCTGTAGAATAGTAGCGAACCTCGTGCAAGAATCTCTCATTGTGTGTAAGTTGCATCAAGTCAACAAATTTAGGTAATCACAAATTCATTCATTTTTCGTTTATTTATATTAGTAAAATAGTAAAAATGTTAGCTGCGAAAATCGTTTAAAAATACGAAATCGCTATAATACTGCTCACAAGAAAAAGTCAACCTGTTTATATAACTGAAAATTCATCCATTTTTCGATCATTCAAAAATGTGTTGATAATATCATAAAAATGTTAGCTTCGAAATTTACACTGTTTAAAAATCACTGTTAAAACAAGTATTGTAGTGCACGACATGCAAGACTCAATCCTTTCACATCTACAAAATTAATTCAACTTAAGCTGCGGCCAATTCGTGTACTTTCCATACACAAAGCATAAAAACTTTCATATGAACAGAAATTATCTAATGATATTACAGCTAAGTCAGAGAGAGGTCTTTAACAATGAAATAATGACTGGCAATAGGAAAATCGCAAAGTACAGTACAAGGCAGTGGGTTGAATAGATAAAAATCTGTGAATCGGTCATAATTTGATATAAGAGAAGCCAAATCACGCGCAGGTTGTCTGGCATTGAGAGATACGAAACCACGGCGCCAGTGTGCATACACGGCCCTTTTGTTCGATCATCTTTTCCGTCACGTGGGAGTATAAGCACACGCTGCCGCATATCGTCTCACGATTAACGAGCGCATTGTAATAAATTAGGAATTATGACGCTGTGCTCTCCCTCTTTGCCCTCAGATCCTTTCGCCCTGGTGCAATTGACGCGCGCTGCGTTTTCCTACGGCGACCCTCTTTGCCATCGACAATTTGATGATTACGCTTCGTGATGGATAATTGCGCACGAAGGATTCGAAACTCACCAAGATCCGTGGACGATCCTCTTTTGCCAACTCAACAAGTTTATCCTTAACAACCATGAACATTTTCAGTACACGCAGATTGCGGATTTTATTTAGCACTAAATATTTAACTAAATAGAAACATTTAACACTAGACCGAGCACCAAAAACAATTGAAATGTTTTAACTGATCAAAATGATAAAACTCTATCTATTTTCATTGCAATATGTGCTTGGATAGAGAGTACTTCTTCATTAGTTCACTTCATAATTTCAATAACTATAAAATTAAAAAATATAACACCGAATATTTGACCTACAGTGGTAGATTTAGTGTTAAAGAATTTAAAAATGTTGTAGTATTTTCATCAAAATAAATGTAGAATCGCGTGACATCCTTATTCATGAATTCTGTGCAGCGTCTGTGTCCTTTAATCAATGCAGACGATTTTTAATCAGCATAGAAATCCGCAGTGTAATCATAATTGATCAGCAGCGTTCACCACACATCGTTAATGTTTTCAACACTATATTAAAATTAAGTGAACAACCTGATACAATTTCATTGTTGTACTATGAGACTACGACCATAAAAACCACGAATATTCACGCACAAGGCTCATCGCGGAACAATTGGATTTGCGGAGATGAATAACCGCAGTCTCTCTGTGAAATGTGGGTAACCACGTTTATTGACATGTTTACCCACGCTATCGGTTCTCTTATGTATTATGCAAGAGCGCGCATCGTGTAGGCTGTGCTTTAACGAGCACCTGCACCAAATTGGGAAAAGTTTCTGCGCGGTTTAATTGGGCACTCTCGGACCGATTGTGTCGAGGTGTTAATAAGAGTTGCTCTAGCCTAGTTTATGGTGGAATAGATAATAACCTTTTCGAATTTTGTTTGGCGAGGCATGTGAACAATTGTACGGTAACAATCTGTGCCTATACTTGTGTGCATTTTGTGGTACGTTCTTCTATTCAACTAATTGCATCGCGCACTAACAAATGCATGACGCTATTAAATGAGCCAAAATGAAACGTGTTAGTTCATGAAAATGACACATAACTGTGTTCTCTTCTCTCTCTCTTTCTCTCTCTCTCTCTCTCTCTCTCTCTCTCTCTCTCACACACACACACACACACTCACTCTCTCTGTGAGCTCAAACACCATGAAGGCGAATCGACAAGCTCATACAATAAATTAATATCGGGACAGTTCGTACTATAAATGAATAACGTATCCTAAACACAATCGACTTACTTTCTGCACACTGAAAGACCATAAAAGTGTCAGGCGAACCGCAAAAGTTCGAAAAGAAAAGGCTTTCACCGATCGGTTTCCAAGTGAAATCTGCAGATTTTCATGCAAGCGACTGGATCACGATCGTTGAAATTGCCTTGGAAAGAGTAACAGTCCAGAGAGACGAGTTGGAAACCCGGTGCTTATGGTCGTTCCGTTCCTCGGTTACGTCACGTGGGAAGTTAGGCGCATAGGACGCGTTAATGCGCGGCTGCCGATGACACGTACTATAAAGCTAGAAAGAGCAACGCGTAAAGTGAGAAAAAGAGAGATAGAGACACATAGATAGGGGGAGAAAGAGAAAAAGAAGTGTGCCGCGTTAAACTCTTACGTTTAAGCCACGTCCACACTGAGGCGAGACGAGCGGGGAGATCATAGATGATCGCAAATTGTCCGCAATTGGCAGGAAGTCGTGGTAAGGGGGACCGTTTCTACGCCCCCTCGCACTCTTTTCGCCGTTCATTAGCCGCCGCGTTTGCGGTTCCATTTCGTTCGCCTCTACCGAATTGATTTCAAGTACGATTAACCCTGCTACGCGAATCCCTGACAAGGATCACAAACGACTTGTCGGCCACCTGTACCGGAATCTGATCGTCTAATCACTACCAGAACAGATGACACTTCCTCTCCGCGAAGAACAATCTACAAATTGTTTATTCTTTGTGGTCCTAACAGAATTTCCCAGTGGCAACAGGCTGGGTAAAGAGAGATGGGTTGAGGCAGTGGCCATTTTTGAAAACTCGCCTGCAGTTGTTAATTTTAAATTTGCCGAGCATCTAGTACCATCTTAGATGTGCATTTTAGCCGAAGGGATTCTTGGAAATTCGAATAGTACAAATTATATCATCCTATCACTAAATGTCTCTATGTGGACTATTTTGCAATGGTTACCTTCAACCTAGATGACGCTGCCAATTTGGCTGTAGAATGAATTCTTAGTAGCAAAATTCACACCAAATTTCAACTCGATTGGTAAATTCGTAAATTGTTTACTCAGAAAAAGAAACTTGAATTTGACTTGTTTTCCGTGTACCAACAAAATGGTCACTCCCCATAAGAAATTATGGTTTTGAATGCTGGATTGCTAGGTTACATGAGTTAATTTGTCATGTGGACAAAATAAAGATTTTCTGATAACGATGAGTTGACGATCTTTTTAGAACCGATGCAGTATGTGTAATGACGTCGCAGACCAAAAGATCGTATACATACCATATATATTAAATCGACATTAAAAAATTCTTATTTACACCGCCTTGTATATTGTTTCAAACTACGTGCACATGAACTCGAAATAAAGATGAAGAGTATAATGCGATAACAGAAATTCACCACTCCATTCCTGCAAGAGAAGGAAACGGAAAATGAGATAACCGACAAAGGCTACAGGTAAAGTTGACAAAGTAATTGATAATTCACGGTAATTGAAGTCTTGATTGTCTTGCAAAAATCGGATTCGACGCGTTTATTTCGTGCGAGAGTAAGGGTCAAGAAGCTGATATAGCTCTCGGTTGGTTATTGTGGAACGTCTGTGGGCATTATTATGGTTGATGAACGGTGCGATGTTAACTTATTGGGTTGGAAAGAAAGTTCGTAGCGATTTCAAGTTACGAAGACGATAAATTTAAGGTATTTATTGATATGTTTATTTAATAACACGAGAAGTTACCTCGAATATGGCAAAACGTAATAGAACAGAATGGAAAATATGTTGTTGAATAAATCTATGAATAAATATCTAAATTTTAGCTTTCAATTTTAATCTACAAACGCTACGAACTTTCGTTCCAACTCAATACTGATCCCAGAGATTGATAACTAAACTGCGGATCTTTCTGCAAAATAAAAATTGTCTGTATCGATTGCAAAGAATAGAAACCAAATAGGATGTTATTTCTTCCCTCAATAATTTTAATAGATGAGAAATCATATATTGATATTTTCAATTTTCATCAATAATTTTTTTTGCTTCCACCAGAGAAGATACACGATTGTTTATTTCTTAGCATGATTTGGTAGACTCTCCCAAACAAAATTATGTATTTTACTATAGCATTAAGATATACATTTACACATGTTTAAACAATATTTAAAGAGGGTTAAAGATTTTTAGGTGCCATTTTTTCTATTTGTAAAATTAAGTGTCTGAAGTAACCGTAAAAAGATATTCGAACCCAGATGTTTTTCATTGAAAACCTATTGAAATGACCCACTACCGAAACGCAAAAGAGAAAATAAATTTTGTTGGAGGGTGTTCTTAATGGAAAAAATATCTATTAAAAAAATTTGTTTCATTAATCTTTTATGTATCCTGCGTGATTGAAAGAGATGTAAAGCACTACCAAACTGCAATCTATAAGCTCCACGTGACAGCGTTAAGAATAGCAGTGAGTTTCAGGGAAAACGCGACGTGTCTTTTTAGAATTGTAAAGGCCTGGCGATGGAATCCATGGTGCACGGTCATGGTATCTTCAATGGGGATCTCTGCAAACAGTGTCGGCGTGTTCGACACACTTTTTTCATGCATTAAACATCATGCGCACGTGTAAATAATGGATCGGTCGGCGCTGGTCGATCCGCTGAATAAAAGATCCCCGCCGCGATTTTACTCTCGGTGCATCGTGGCTCGTTCTCATTAGAATCCGGGCCTCCATCTTCCTTTTAGCGGACTCCACTCGCTGTTAGATCGCGCGAGGATCCCATGTAATTAGGATCAACGGTTTCACTGAATTGTCAACCAGAGTCTAAGAACTTCTAGCCTCACTGTTCAGATACTATCGTACCCTCTAATGTCGGGAACGAAGTGCATTCATCGCGTGAAACTGAACTAATTTACTGAAAGCTTTTTCTTTAATCAGATGTCATCAATAGATTGTTGATTTCATTATGCTAATTTTTATTTTCACTGATTATTTTACGGCAGAGAAAGGAACGATTTGAATAAAAGATGGATAAAAAGAGTCATTAAGTTTTGTTGAGCATAGCGTGCGAAGAGTTCACAGACTCCATCTACTCTCTACGCGTCTATAGATTTAATAAAAAGTGCTGGGTTCTTCTGTTTAGAAAGTAAGCTGTTGGTCTATTCAATAGAATTATTGTAAATTAAATATGAATAAACGATCCATTTTTGTTTACTGTACAGTGTGCGAGAGGAGAGTGTAAGAACTCCATTTTTTGTCTCTAGATTTATTAAAATGTTTCTTTCTGTTTACTAGATAAACTATTGTTCTATCGATTAAAATGACTAGAAACCAGTAATTTTTTCATTGTTTGTTTTTCGTAAACACACTCACGAAATCTTAATATTGCTGTGAACAGCTATGTCTATATTTTCCAAGAAATAAAGTATTAATAGGAAAGCAGTTATCTTCATTTCATGAATTCGCAGATATTGTAAATGCATGGAGTTTTTCGCTCCAGTCAGCAGAAGGCGCGAATTGCGAGTTTAATGGCGTCACGAGGATGAATTTCTTTGCACAGGTGAGACGACGTCGACACGAACTAAGAAACGTGACACGATTATCGTGATCAGTCGACTGTAACGATGACTTTTGACGGTTCAGAGAGCCGTCATTTTACGCGGTTTTGAAACGCGCAGCTAATCATACAGGAACGATACCGTGTAATAAAATCGAAAGGAATGGATTCAATTTTTCATATGTGCAAACGGACGGTGTAAACACTTCTAGTCTGCTCTGACACAACAGAACATTACTCCATTTCCTAGGAATTGTGGTAGATCTACTTCTTTCGAAATTGAAGTTCTACTTTATTTATGCTTATTATATTATTCACTATAATAAGGATTGTGAGTACTGGTCTGGTATGTTAAAAATAGAAAAGCAACAGTGATGACCAGGAGGATCCAGAGATCATCAGAAAACTCTCGAGTGCTCGATAGATCAGTTGGTGAATTAAAAATACGCGTCGATCTCGAAAGAACGGCCAGAGAGTCGTGTCAGACAGTGATCCTAAATCAGGATTTCGCGGGATCAATAAAAAACCATTAGAAAATGATTCAGTCAAAAATATTCGAGTTTGGTAAAAGAATTGGTACGTTGAAATCCAAAGTGTTACAAAATCACAAAATAAAAATTTTGAAACCAGTCATTTAGGACTATTTCGTTAAAATTTAACTCGTCGTTTTTATATCGCGGACCATTGGGGGCAATTGTGGATCGCGATGTCAGATAAAATGCAATTCTTTCGAGAAGAAAACACGCTTCGAGATTTCCGGCGACCTTGAGGCCTCTCTCAGGTCTCAGCATGCGTTCGTAGGAAAGTGACGAGCTAGCGGATAGTCCCGTCGGCGATTCTCCTCCACCTTGAAGCGAGGACCCACGCGATCATGATCGTGATCGGGATCTCGTATAGGTGAGAGGCCCCTCTGTCGGCCTACGTGTCCCGTTAGGGGACCTAGAAGGCCCAGATGGGGCCAGGGAGCCAATCGCGTCGACCCGGTTTCCGAGCACACCGGAACGGATCCTCGACCGGCGAGGATCGCTCCATCGCTCGATCGCTCGATCAGTCAACCGGTACGAGCGGATCGACGAGTTTGCGCGCCGGAAAGTTGAGCCACTGCTCTTTTCCTACCAAAATGGGAGACATCTCGCTGAAAAGTTGATCTGTAAGTTCCTAAAAAATCGGAAAATCAACGGAGAAATAAAGTTCTATGACGATCGTGTTGGTTTCGTTTAATTAATTAAATGCAGGTGATCAAACTTCGTTAATTATAAGCTGTAGTTGTGTTTAAAAAAAAATGTAGTGTTCCTCTTCTGTGATGAGTGTGGATCTTATTTCTTGTTTAAGATACAGGGATATAGAGGAACAAGAATTTCGCATTTGCCTGTGGTGATTGTAAAAAACACGATTGTGTTAGAAGTTGCTATTTTTTTTACGAAGTCTGCACGAATAATATTCATGCTAGGTTTAGTTTGGTTCATTAATTGGTTCCTTTGGCAACATTTAAAAATACACACTCAGACTATGCACCACTTTCAGCAGATTCTTCTTCAATTCTCCGACTATAACAAAGCTAACAACAAGTTTTAGTGTAAAGATAGAGTGTTATACAAGAATTATGTGTACGTAATTGGTAATTATATTCTATACGTCTTTTTAGCGATTTTCATATATTTTAATACTTACCACATTGTATCAAATCACGTATCACGTTGCTTTACAGTTCTCTAATTACTACACTGCAGATTTTCCTGCAAGATAAAAATTGTCTGCATTAATTACAAAAGATACGAATCTGATAAATATGTTTATTTTTCTTCTCTTAACGATTTTAGTAACTCGAAGAACTGCGGTCTCCTCAAATTCTTTCGATGTTCTCGTTGCTTTTAAATCTACAGTTTACTAAAGACTATTTTTCTAAAGGAGACACCTACATCATGTGTCTTACATAAAAATCTTCTTTTTGAAAAATCAAATCAGAATCACGTTAGAGTAAATTTTAACAGCAACATTGATCTCTGGACCTTTAGACAAAAGTGAATAGTCGAAAATTTCGTCTATATAGATTGTATTTAATATAAACTGTGAAAACAACCGAACAATTTTCATCTATCTTCTGTCTCACATAATTGATTTAGAACATTTTTGTTCCGTATAGAGTTGCGCAGTCTAGTGATCTCGCACGATGTTTATCCGTACATAATTGCAGTCTATAAATTTAAATAACGATTTTTATAGATTCTGATGCGTTGCCAATAAATTTCGTCTTGTTCCGAAGCGAGCAGCGCGCGGGTGGCCACGCGTTGTCCCACAAATAGGTTTGTCAGCTAATCCGTCACCGTTTGCCACCGCGTTAATATTCATCCGCACACCTGTGATCATAGTTATGTTTACCGTGATTCCGTGAATCGGTAACGAGACGAAGTCGGAATGAAATAATCGCGGGCTTTGCTCGTTCAAGGCAGCACGCTCGAGCGGAATACGTAATCGTCGCGTGCCCGTCGTCGGTTCCGTGCCGCTTTATCTTCATCTTCGTCTGGCTCTGCTCTCTTCTTCTTTTCATCTTCTACTACCTCTCCTTCTGTCTCTGTTCATCTTACTCTGTTCAATTTCGTCGGTGGTCAACGCGTTTCTTGGTAATTTGGCGCGATGCGCAGTTCGCACGCGATTTTCTTTCTCCTTGACTGCATCGGCCAAGTCAAGATCATCCTATAATCTATCACGGCCTTCAAGAGTTGATTGATAGTTCGAAATAAAATTTAGATCACTTTAGATCATTTTCTTGACGCTTACTATGCGTAACGAGCTGATATAATTGGTAACGCGTTGGACAATTAAAATCGCCGCGGGAAGAGGTGGTGGAAAATTGCTTTTGAAAGTATGGTTGCAAGAAGGGAATTACAATGTTGCGCTTCCGGCGGTTCCAGGAAACACTGCCAGTCCTTTTGCTGGGAGGATCGGCCGAAGGAACGAGCCATGGGCCGCACAGGATACACGTGCATCAGGCACGTCTTCTGTTCCCTCAACGTTCTCATTTGGGTATGTTACATTCGCAATTTGCTTGGAAACACTGCAGTGCTACCTATTTATTAGTAGACTCTGGACCTTCATGTATTTATGGTATTTATACAGGTTTAAAATGCATGAGAACATGCATGGCAACACACATTATCGAGATCTAAATTGTTATGTTGAACTTTCTAACTGATTTTGTAATTGATATGCTGAACTTCTTCCTCGTTCTAGCTTTCTTTTTCATTCTTTTTGGAAGTTCACAAAAAATATGTATATTAGAGACTTTAAACCATGCTCAGTCTACCTGGAATCTCTCCTTTGGGAAAATTCAGTATGAAATATTTTATGATTTCATTGGCTTCTACAAGCGATCATTTCAGCATGCGTTACGTAATTTCCACCGGCTAGCATTTTACACAATATCATCTGAAGTGTCATCAAAACATGCGCGAATAAAAATTATACAAACACCTCACAAATACTTCATTTTATTGCACGACAAGGAAAAAACTGTGGTGTGTAATCCTCATTCTTGGACATTCAGCTACAAAATTTGCTGCAACTCGTAACGAAATTTCTATCTTATACACAGATAGTTCAGATTACGTATATTTCGATCATTTAAATCACCGCTTTACGAACGTGCAGAAAATGAAGAAATCAACGTTCAAACGCAGAATAATCAAATTAACCAGCGTAGCGTAAAGATGGCGGGTTCGCCGGCAGCCCGGCACGCCTAATCCCCGATTTCATAAAGCGTAAGATACGCGTCTACAGTTACATTTTTACGGTTTCGTGTTCGTTACAGCATCTCTCGCATATCGTCTCTCCAGGACAGCATAAAGCCGTATTTTCTGCACGGTTCATAAACGCCGCAATGTTTCCTTGGAACCTGTTGCGATCACCATTTATGAATAGCTACGTTTGTAAGACCATTAGCTAGTTCGAAGCGAGTTTTTCCGTAGTGGTAGCGCGCGTTACCGTTAATACTATCATCGTCCATAAAAGCGTCTTTCTAACCGGTTAAAAATAAATATGTGTACTTGCGATACTGCTGACGGTGCACGCGGATCGAAAACACGCGCTCCATGGCTCATAAAACAGTCACGGTCTCTCGAAGAGCGATTGGAGGGAACAATCGAGTTGATGTTTTTCTTTTTCTTCTTCTGGTCGAGCTTGCAATCTCGGTCTCGTACGAGAGAAGAAGACGCCGATCAGCACGAACGGAGCCCACGCACGCGCGATTTAAATCGACGAGCATATTGTCATTCCCGACACATTCCAGCGTCTGTCTTCTCGAATTTATTGTTCCACTTGAAATCGACCGTCCCCGCCGCGTGCAACGCTTAAATAGGACGTTGAACCGTGCTCTATGAGCTACGAACTTACGGTACCGACGAAGACGCGACTCGTACATGTTCGCGAACGCTCCTACACGATTACAAAGTGACTTTTCCTTGTCCAGGTGTCAACAGGTACACTTGTCCTCGCCTGGTGCCTTTCTTCCCGCGATTTATCGTCTCTCTGTGTTTCGAGGACGCGGAATCGCGGACAAAATCGCCTGAAAGACTCGTTTCTTCGGCTAATTCTTCGTTGTGCGACGTGTGATTTTTTGACACTTGTCAAAGACTCATTTCTGAAGTTGCTTTTTTTTTCGTATTCCGTGTTGCCATTTACTGACACTCGTTTGTGAATGGAGGATTGTGGACAAAATAGTCTAAAAGACTCGTGTTCTAGGTTGAATTTCTCGCACTATGTCTTAAAATTTATTGACACTCGTTTGCATTTTGAGAACGAGAGATTATACCTGACAAAATGGTCGAAAAGACTCGATTCTTTTGTTAGTTTCTTCGCTCTGTATCTTGCCATTTAGTGTCGCTCGTTTGAGATGGAGAATTGTAGACAAAATAGTCCAAAAAGACTCTGTGTTTTAGGTTGAATTCTTTGCACTATGTTTTACAATTTATCGGCACCCGTTTGCATTTTGAGACCGAGGGATTATAGCTGACAAAATGGTCGAAACGACTCGATGCTTTGGTTAGTTTCTTCGCACCGTATCTTGCAGTTTATTGCCGCTCGTTTGCATTCTGAAGACGAGGAGTCATAGCTGAAAAACGGTCTAAGAGACTCGTTTCTTTGGTTACTTGGAGACTACAAGAAGTATCGAAGTATAATGAATTGTTCTTTTAGTGTTAACATGCTTAGATGCACAGTTTCCTTATTGTGGTTGTGTAATTACGATGGTTATGTAGACAGACGATTAGTTTAGTCTTTTGTAACGCTAGTTGACATTCATAGCTACCAACTGCTTTAATTGTGTTTTGCTTCGATGGTAATGAGATGAAACATGTACCGACCTCTGAGGAAGAATATCAATTTTTGTGAATACTTTTAACGTACGTCAGGAATTACAAGTGGTATATCTTGAAAATTTGTTTTTATGCTGTATTCTTATCGTAGTTTGCCTGTAAACCATGTTTCTGTTAGGTTGGTGCATATTGAAGGTCTGATTTTCGAAAATTTATGCTGATTTCACTTTCAACAATCGGACATTGTGTATAAAACTACCTAACGGTATATTCTAAATTATATTCAGTCTGAATATTGAATCTCAAGTATCCATCGCAAAAGCGCCATTTGCTCCACCCCGAACCAGTCCGTCATTACTCTTCCATGTAATTTCCCAAATTCCTCGCTAAACACCACACGCCCTTAATTACACAGTGGCGACTATGATCGATGACGATTACGTGTATGCAATTTCACGCGACACGGGACCAGCCACTAATCAAAGGTAGTCAACGTCGTGTTTCCGGCCGTTATCCCGTCGAGATCCTTAACGGTACTCGTTTCACGAGCGGCGTAAATCGAGCATCGTTTGATCAGTCGATCGACGTTCATTGAGAGTTCGACCGATTGTGCTCGTTGATAAAACCGGTGCACCAGCAGCGTAGCAATCGTTGTCGAATCGGTCGAGCACCGTGCTTCCAGGTGATTCCGTTGTCGACGCATAAATTGGGTTCGAACTAGTCCGACCGGATCGGATAACCTGCCGTTATACCACAAAGATGCTAATTTACACCCAGTGTGTAACAGTGTCCGCTTGTTTAGGGTCAATATTCCTCGCGGCGGCCTCTTTGCGCCTGACAGTTGATTACACGCTGTCTTATCTGCTAGCGACTGTGCTGGTGAGGTATTGAGGCGCTTCGCGCTGCCATCGAGTTGACAAAGTTGATCGTGAACCACCTATGTACCCGGTGATGTAGTTTTTCTGGGTTCTGTTAGCTGTTTGTTTTGTGGAGTTGCTTCGTGAAAGAGTTGATAGAGAACAAGTAGCTTTATTATTTGTTGATAGAGTTGATAGAGAGGTGCTAGCTTTATTGCTTGGTGATAGAGTCAATAGAAATGTGGAACGGATGAGAGAATGATTAGAAGCTAAAGATTGTTAGAGTAAAATGTATGACTTTAAATGGTGTAATAATTCGACTGCGGGTCTTTATGAAACATATAAATGTTCTACGTCAAATACAAGGTACTAGAACCAAATAAAAATTTGTTTCTTAAAAAAAAGGATTAATTCAATAAAGTGGATCTTAACTTTGAAGACCTTTCGTTCACCAAAATAATTGTTCAGTTACTTTTCCGTTAGTTTTCCCCTGTAGCCATCCCTGGTCTCCATGTCCAGAGCAACAGTCTAGCACGTTCGTTGAATAATGCAATAAACGATGGTCAAAAGAAATGCTCGTGTACGACAGTTTCCGCGTGCGTTGGGAATCTTGATTATTCAGCAGCTGTGTAATCGGTAAAAAGTGGGTCGCCAACGCGGGAACCACGTAGTCAAGCACTGAAACATAAAATCGAGTCAACGCGAGACCAATGGGCGTCCACTTTTTAAACTGAAACGTGGTGGTTACTCATTTCTTTTTGAACTAGAATAACTTTTTTTGTAAATAGACCAAAACGATTTCAGTGTTTTGTTATGTATTACGAAAAAGGAATAGTAAATAAGTTGTAAAAAGAAAGTGTCACTATTTTCAACGGTCGTTTCGTTAAAGTATATGCCATCAATTACGCGACTGACTGTATACGTCGATATTTTCCAGTTGTTAGAAATGAAGGCTCGATTTACACGTTTCCGAGTCTTTTCGTTTCTCGCGGTCGCTGGCTATAGTTTCAGAGGAAACTATCGTGATCAATGGAACATTGTGGGTCTCTCCAAGAGAACCTGAGACATCTCAGTTGACAGAGAGATTATAAGGGATATTGACCTCTCCAGGAGATCTGCGGTTTAGCAATTTGCCATCAGATAGTACGAGACGACAGAAAATTAAAGCAATCATTGAACCGAGCGAGAGAAGCTATTTGCGATTTCTACCGTTCCTTTGTGCTTGATTTCTGGCTTTGACCTGATTCCGAGACTCTTGACTAGCGATTGGTAGAAGTGTACTCTACTTACCAAGTTAATTGCGAGCTTCAGAGTTGATTAGAAGAATCACGAGTAATTCAGTTTTGCAAGAAATTGTGATAAGTAACGTGGATGAGACATAGACTCAGCATTGTGAGGCGTCTATTTAAAAAAATGTAGATGTAATAAGGAGACAGAAGTAACTCTCTCGTGATCATTTTCTTTAATCTTTAAGGTCACAAGAGAAGTGTATGTTTTCTGACAAAATATGAACAATGCATTTATATGAACTGAAGTATATCAAACAAATGACAATAAAAACCATGAAGTCTCAAGATTATTTGTCAAGAATTAAAACATAATCGAACGACTTACACAGCATATTTTTCAATTTTATGAAAATCATCAATAGACTGCGGATTCTATGCAGTTATAACCAAACTGAATAGATGAGATATCATACTGTGGAGACATTAGAAGATTTTAAGAATATAATTACACTATCTTCAACTTATTGAAATTGTCAAACGAAAGAAAAATTAATTTTTATTCAATTTCTTACAAAAAGGCTTCGACAATTTGTAATTTATACATACAGGGTGTTTGCGAAATCATGGTACAACCGGCAAGGGGATGATTCCTCATATAAAATCTAGTCGAAAACAAGGAATACAGTTTTTTCATACGGGGTTTCATTTTCGAGAAAATCGAGTTTGAAAATTCATCAGGTACGCGTGTACTTAGACAGAGTCTGCTTTGTTCGTTCGGACTAGCACGCAATCTCCATTGCCGCTTGCATCTGTAAACCGTATCGTTTAGGATATGGTAAGCTATGGTAAACTTCATTAATTTATTTATTCTAGTAATGTATAAATGTTGAAAGTGTCTTCCTTGCTGGCAGACACTATCAAAGTACACGCGTACCTAACGAATTTACAAACTCGATTTTCTTGAAAATGAAGCGTATGAAAAAACTATATTCCTTATTTTCGACTAGATTTTATGTAACGAATCACCCCCTTGCCGGTCACACTGTATAGAAACCCGCTGTTTAATCAGCAATAAGAAATATCTAAAATTTTCGAAGTGTATAAAATAATTCAACAACCTGCACAACTTCTGCTTTCTCTGACACAACCTTAGCGGATCGCTTTACACATTTCACTTAAAATTAAGTCATATTTCACCAGTAACAAAAGTGCAATGATAATCATTTAACTGCTTTCGCAAACGACAGGAAACCTAAAGGTTTGACGTACGTTCGGTAATGATTTAGCAGTTAAAATTGACAGTAGATGCTGTCGATCATCGGCGACCGTCACGCAGAATCGCACAGCGCGGTCGGCCGGTTCCAGACCGCGACGTTTCCTGACCCGTGCAATTCTTCTGTTGCAGCTATGCGCTTGCGGAATTTTGGGTGCGGGCCTCTGGCTCCGATTGGCATACTCCGGCTACATGACCCTGATGCCGTATTACAGTTTCGCGTCAGCTGACTCTTTACTGTTGGCCGCCGGTTGCCTGACCTTCGTGATCGCCTTCTTCGGCTGCTGCGGTGCCTGGTTTCAATCCAGATGCATGCTGATCACGGTTCGTAGAGTTATGTTCTCTTCCGTTGCCGTGGCAGGTTCACCTTCGCTGCGGATTCAGATTCTCTGGTATCGATGATCATTGGCGTGCCTGACATGTCAATGCTTAATCAATGTAGATTTGTCTGCAAAATTAAAATTGTTTGTATTAATTGCAAGACACAGGAACCACATAGACATTTATTTCTTTTTCGAATCATGTTAACCCCTTGCACTACAATTTATTATAATTCTATTAGAATTTCCTAGAAAAAGAAGAAAATCTATGTCTATTGTATGCCTATAATGTTATCTAACATTGACAACAACAAAAAAATTTGTTATTATAAATAAAGGAAATTAATTATTTTTATATTTAGTAGATAGTGTCCAAAATTTTGATCACGTGTCTGACACGATATTATAGTGCAAAGTGGTTAATGAAGTGGAATCAATACTGTGGATTTTTAAGATTATTATTAGTAATATAATAATAATTTCTCAAGATTATTATTAATAATCTTCTTGCACGTCAACCCATTCCTGTTTTCCTTTGTCACAGTATTTCGGCCTAGTGATGCTGATGTTCCTCGCTGAGTTCATGCTAGGCACTTTAGCCTTCACCTTCAGGGCACACCTGTCTAGAAGCTTGAAGCAGGAGCTGTTATTTGGCATCGAGAAGCACTATAATGTCACCTATAACACAACAAAAGAGCCGGGAACCATCCCTGTCATTTGGGACCACATACACACGGAGGTGAGCAATTTATGGTTGTCAATTGGTACCCGATCTGTTAATAAATGACCTATGAAGATAGAAACTGGCATAAGGCAGATTCTTACAAAAGATACAGTGACTGAAAATGGGACTGTACGGATTCAATTTATTCAGAGTCGAATGAAATAAAGTTAATAGGATCCGGTGTGCAAGAATTTTAGACACAAGAGTTAGTTGAAGTGTTCGGTTTCTTCCATCAACCAGTTAAAGTATTAAAGAGCTTAAGTATCGCGTTCCGAGAGAGTAATCGGATGTAGCGAATTATACTTTGCCGTGTGTCTCATAGTGCGAATGAAGAACAAGGGTTTAGTTTCTCCTACTCTATACTTTCGTGTCGTTTGCATAGTTCTCTTTCAAGGTTCCCACCAACTATAATGGGTACCTTCGTTTCGAGGGTATCCATTAAACGAATCTGCAACATCGATTCGATGGAAAAATACACAGCTGGTTTAACGACAATATTGCGTTACATCCTGAACAATGTGGCCATAATTGGAAATGGCGGTAAACGAAAGCACACGCGACAATAAATTACAGATGCATGGCCAGCATTAAATCGAGATGCTTGCGTAATTGGAGGAAATGTGCATTCACTCGTTCACCGGCTGCACAAGTACGATGGGGACATTCTGCTGTAAATCTGCGACGAGAATCGGTTTACGAGTGCCATTCATTGATTCCTTACACTGTGTTTCAATGATGAATGATCGAGAAAACATCGCGTTGCATTCTACAACAGATGTATTCATCGTTGAGCACAATCGGAACATTTACAGACACTTGTCGTATAAAATGTAGTATATATTGTTTTATATTCTGTATATGTATTAGTTCTCTGTATTTATTATAAAATAGAAATATTAGTCTCGAGATGTAATTAGAGCTTTTATAGATATTTGTCTTATACATTAGAAATATTGTTTTATTATTATTCATGTTCATTCTCTTTAGTCATTCTAAAATAGAAATATCGTAGGTCTTGTGAATAATACATATACCAATTGGTTATAGTATGGAATATATTCATTTCAGTTATTCATATAGTTTCCACTAGCCCATTAATCAACAAACTTTGACTTCTTGAGTGCGGCTCTTCCACGAATGACGTGTTTAAAATAAATTTATTTTATTTTATTTCAATAGTATATTTTAATACAATTTTAATGATTGAAAGCAGGGTCCTTGTAAAGAAATCTATATCGTTGTACTACTGATATTTGGCTCATTTGACACACTGTTTTGAAATATCAGACTTTTCCGGGCAACAATTTTCAAATATCAGTTTGTAAATACCTGTACTTTATTCACCGTGTGCTTATTTAGGATAATATTCTACCGCAATTATATACCCTCATGACTAAAAGAACGAGCAATGACGAATAAGGTCATAACTGACAACACAATGTATTGAAATAATATGTTAGAAAGGGTCAAAATTCAAAACCGTGGAACGACTGACGCAATATTGAAGTTATCATATGCATAATAGAAAAATGTTTTCCATATCCCATGACGGGGTACTCACGTGGATAACCTAACATTTTGTTTGTTCAACTGAACGGTTTTCGCACGGGACAAAATTGTTATTCTGTAATAATTGTTTCAGTTCCACTGCTGCGGCGTGCGAGACTACACGGACTGGTTCCAAATCGACGCATGGCCTAAAGAGGATCGCGTTCCCGACTCTTGTTGCATACAAAGAAAACGATACTGTGGTCGGGCGGACCCTGAGGGCCTCAACAAAGAGAACTGGTACAAAGAAGGCTGCGTATCCGCCATTCAGATGTGGTTGGTGACCAGGCTCCACGTGGTCGGTACCGTTGGCCTGGTAGTCGCGTTTCTTCAGCTATTTGGTCAGGTGGCGAGTATGATACTGTTCTGCACGGTCAGGCACAAGAGGTCCTCCTACACGTACAAGAGCTACGACACCACGAACACCTAGAATTTCCGATGGATCTTAGACGAAACCGGCGTCTAGGGTCCATTCGGGTACGCTACTCGGAACGATCACGATCTTCTTCCACGATGAAGGAGATTCCGATCGTTCCAACGAGATCTGAACCCTTGTAAAGTTTCTCCGTTTACCATGACGAGACTCTTCTTCGTCAAACGATCTTGAGTTCGCGGATCGGTTTGCTCTTTGGGCAGGGCCGCCTTATTTGGAAGATTAGAGCGTAGAAGGTCTGTAGAAATGATTAGGATTGTTTTTAGATCGCCTTCAGGAAAGGCGGGGAAGTTTGTGCTGGAGTGTCTCTGTGTCCTTTATGATGTTTGGAAAAGGAGCAAGCAATTGAATTCAAGATTGTTTAGATGACACCAGGCTTATTTTTCTTGTCTGTCTATACGTTACAGTATTTTACAAAGAAGCAATGGTAGGGACACAAGATTGGGACATCTATAGTTAGGAATACCATTAGGGCCATTCTTGAAGCGAAACAAAGAATTCAACACATTAGATTGGCTAGAACCTAACAAGATCCATTGAGTTTATTGGAACTATTTTGGATTCCTTGTATTACTTGTTTTCCCTTTGTTGTCCTTCAAAGAGCAGCGTACATTCAAACTCGAGATTAATTAAGAGGTATGAACATTAAGTAAAAGACATTAGCACTATTGCTTTTGTCTGTTTTTTTTGTGGTACTTCAGGGCGATGTTTGGATAAGTATATCGGGAGGGAACATGACGTTTATATTTCTTGTCTACCTGCCCCTTGTGATATTTCAAAGAGATACACAGAATTGAGTACAAAATTGGCTTGGAAGAGGTTCATAGAATTCATTCGTGTCGATACTTGTTTCACCTTGCGGTTCTTCAAAACGATGTAGACAATTGAATTAGAGAATGGTTGAAGTCCACGAAGATTATAGGTCCTGTAAGGTGTCGCTAGGATTACTTTTCAAAAAGAGCTAGTCAGAAAGTACCTAAAACCTACCAAGACATATAGGGTTCATTTGATGTTTGTCCCTTATCCAGGCAAAATAGAGGATTGACCAAGAATAAGGTAGAGAATTGCCTAGGATTTGCAAAAATTATACTACATATCTAGAAAAATTCAATTGTATCGTCGAGTCTATTTTGTATGATTGTGTGTCCTTTATCAGAGTGAAACAGGGGATTGTCTAAAAGAAAGCCTGAAAAAATTGTACCGCTCAGAAAAATCCAATTGCATTATGCAACCTATTTTGTATGATTGAGCGTTCTTTATCAGACTGAAACAGATGATTGCCTAAAAGAGTGCCTAGGTCCTGCAAAAATTCTACCAGCTAGAAAAACTCAACTACATGACTAAGTAAGCATATTTTGTGTGATTGTGTGAATCTTTATCGGAGCGAATCAGAGATTTCCCCCAAACAGTACCACCCTCTACAAACATTTGGCAGCCCAGGAAAATCCAAGACCATTTCCGAATCGAAGTCAGTCACGACGCATCATTGCGTTTCTAGAAGTGCATAAGAAGATCAGACCGCGGCCCTGCCGTTAGGGACATTCGATTGGACAGCCAGTGAACAAGACGATCGTTGTCTCGGTCCTCGCGGACCCCGGCATCGCTGAGATTATCAACCAGGAAGCGGTTTGAAATGATCGACGAGTACAGCTCGAACTATACTGCGAGCCGGCCCATTAGTCCGACGGCTCGTTAGTTTTGATAAACGATTCCTCCTCGACTAGCCAGCACGAACAGCTTCTCGAGGAACACTGACTCCCTGGAATCGTAGTTACGAAGACCTCTTCCAGAGAAAAAGGTTTGCGCGAAACGGAAGTCGCCGTCATCACGGAGCCATTATCGCGAACGTTGGGAAATAGCGATCAAACGAAATTGTTCTGTAGAATGCGATCTTTTATGTTATCATGCATGTTTTATCTACTGCGTTACGTTATAAAGACTGCGAATGTTCATGCCGTTCTAGAAATTACATTTTTTAGTCCTACGTTCTTCGATGTGGGTCCACGTCTATTATTCTAGCAGTATTGCAATATTTTTTACTGTGTGTATATACTGTGTTATCATATGAAACATTATTAATACTAGGTTTACTTTTTTAATTTACAATTACTGAGATTGTCAAGTATGCTTCTGGAATTATTCAAGAAATTTATTTCTTTCGGTATATTGTACAAAAATAGTGGCTGAAGATTTGAATAAACACACTCTTGTTAGTTTTACAAAGCAAAATGAAGCTAGTGTTAATAATAAAACACACGAACTGACAAATAAAACCTTGCAACAATTTCTGGGAGGAGCGTATATGAAATACAAGAAACGCGCAACAACGATATTAAAAAGTTGTGCCCTCTACGAACAATTTTGATGTATCCTAAGTAAAATGGCCACAGCAGGAACATTAGCAGTCTGTTTATCAAGCATTGCGTATACCAAAATTGCTTTTCGACCGACCCGCCGTGCAACGATCTTTTCCCGTTTCGTTGGCTCGTCGGGTCGTGGCGATCGTGAAGTATGTCTATCGTTTAGAATCGCGTCGACGCACCCGTTGGATCCACAGTCGTCGAGATCGATCATTCGCCTAGCTTTAAAGCCACGGACGCGTTGATCAGTCGGTCTCCTAGCGTATTTATTTGATCCTGTACACCATCATACTGTAGTTGATAATTTAGCACTACTACTATAACTCGAGTACCGTCTGATAGAAGTTGCTGACCATCAAAGCGAGCATAGACGCGTTGTCTTGCGAGGAACAGTTCACAAAGTTGTGCGACGCGAACCTCGTTACGTTGTACGTGTATTGATCGAATAATAAATAATATATTTATGCGACAGCTCAGAGGTTTTCATTCACCAGACTGGCAAGAATTATACACGAGCGAGTACTCGGTTTTGTCGAAAACAAACAATTTATTAAACAAACAAAAAGTGTAACAATTTATCGAATTAGGGTATATTCGTCATTCGAGTCCTACTATACGTGCTCCAACATGATTCAACGCCTCTGTCAAACCTCTGGATGCCTTCCTGGCAGTGTTTCTGGGTATCTGAAGAGAATGTTTAAAGCGATTAGCGTAAGAGCATTTCAATATTTATAGACAAAGTAGAAAGTGCTCACTTCGATCACAGAATTCAGGAAATTGCTGAAACCTTCTAGACTGGAGACGAGAGCTCTGCCGATTCCAATGAACTTGTCACCGTTATTGCCATACTTCTCGCGCTCTTTGATATTATCCACCAATGGCGTGGGCTTGAAGAAGGTTTCCAACATTTCCATAAACGGCTTGGTGATAGGTCTCTCTAGGAGACCTTGTCCGCCTTCTGTGTACAATTTTACGGTGTCCTGAGAATTTGGCGCGGTTCCGATTATTGGTGGATTGGTGGCCAATTCGAGAGACCTTCGGGTTTCGTTGGAGGCGTCCGATTTGGCAGAGAGTATGGTCGTGAACTGATTTTGCGACTCGCTGGCTAGTGTCTGAGTAGATAATAGAAATGGTAAATGAAGATACGGTTCAAGGATTAGTTTATTAAGTTGCTGGTAAATTTTATTATCTCAAAATGGTTAGAACTTGGAATCCCCTGCAGTATAGTTTTTAGAAACAGGTTATTAATCATTAATAGACTGCGGATTTTACGGATTTAGGACAAAGATGTGTATGTGCAACTCGAAACAGTAGAAAGACTAAAGTAATTTGAAGGCATTAATATATTCTTTTCAATATATTAACATTATTCACATTTGTATTTAACTCCTGCATCTTGCAATTGGTGCACAAGCTTTTTATTTTATATAATGATCCGCAATCTAGTCATTAATTTGATACATTTTTTAAACACTGTAGAAGTAAACTAGTAAAGGAACAGTGACAGCAATGTTGATTATACGAAAAAGGAGGACACATAAGAAACATAAGAAAGCAGTGCATAAAATAAATGAAGGATAGCTTCAATTAAACGTTGAAATAATTTGAAATGATTCTGATTTTTCATTTGAAACTTATGAAATAAATGTATAAGATATACGTATGTATAGTGTATACTTGAAAAAAATGTGTAAAGGCATTGGTAAAAAATGCTTCAAGATTAAAGCCAGGGGTGTGAGATAGTGGATTCGAGAAATATTAAAAAATTATCATATCATAGAAAAAGGTGTAATAAAATGACAAAATTTCCACGAGGGAAAAATTTGAATTTCTGTGATAATATATGTTCCATGGATCAAAGATACGTCATTCACTGTTGAGTTCACAGGACCTCCTGTAGACACCATGAGATCAAGCCTGAAGGTTTGATCGAAGACTCCTCTTAGGGATTATGGATTCCTTTGGAGAATTTTCCCTAGAGGGTTCTGGGGTTTCTAGGTCCACTTAAGAGGCTAACGTAACCCCTGAATATTACTAGATTTAAGGGTAAAAACAGTGTTTGCGGGAAACAATTGTTTGTCCTTACACGAGCATGTTACGAGCTGTGTGAGGGCTCATTCTACAAAGGAAGGTTGATCGTAGTGCGCTCAGCTCATGATGACAATTGTTTCCCGCAAACAGTGGTTTTACCCTTAAATCTAGTAATATTCAGGGATTACGTTACCCCCTTAAAGAGTCCACTCCAAGGGACTTTAGGGGGCTGTGGAGGCCCTTGGAGACTCCGAGAGTGCTTGGGGAGCTTCCTCTATAGGAATCTGGGATTCCAAAGAGATTCTGGTAACGTCCTTTTGAGGGTTTGCTTCAGGAACTATGAAGGATTTTGTGTGGATGCTTTGGAGGATGAGCTCTAGGAACTCAAGAATCCTTAGAAGAATCTCGGGTCTCTTAGAGGCTGTAGGCCCCGTGGAAGGTTCTTTCATTATGCGGTATGCTAAACTTCTGGCAAAGTTCATGTTACAATGTTGCATTAGTATTACAAATTGGCGTTCAACATGAATATTTCGTTTCGGGTGAACGGCCGTGCCGGTACATTTATTGCATTGCTCAGTTTTTGCAAGTCCATAGGTGAACTGGTTGGACCCGGTGTTATTATGGTGACAGGTCTGATCTTTATGCAGTATTACCACATGCAACAGCAAAAAGGGTTAGCCTTGTAACAGATTATTGTGAAATACCGTCGGAGGATCATTCAGTGCTTCCTCTGGACCACTTATTTTTTTTTTCCATAATTAGTTGATCGAACGAGAATAAGCTATTGAACAGAATGAAACATAGAATGTGTGTCTGATTAGTGCGCCAATTACCTCCGCCTGATCGACTAGGATGTTTCTGGCCAACGTGACTGAATTGATAAACCTTCCCGCGCCGATTCTTATCGCGTCGGCTGCGCGGCCTAACAATTCCTACAAAAACCGAAATTGTAATTTTCGTGTAAACCAATTTGGTTCCGAATTCTAAATTTTCAATAATCCTCCTCCTGTCGATTATTCGGGACCTCGATCCTTTTCGAACAAATTGTTGTACCATTTACGTTGCAGTCTATTTAAGTGAAAACTGCATCATAAACGCAAGAGCTCTCTGCAATTTCAGCTCGTGAAAGCGATGTTACAGAAATCTGGAAAGTCACTCACTCGTCCTTGATCCAATCTCGACGTTGCCTGAGAAGGACGATTCGTCGTCGTTCCTGCGTCAACGGTGTTCAACGAAAATTTCGTTGGCTGCTCCGTGGGAAAACCGATCGATAGATCCAAACAGCACATCAGGACGATTGCACTTATCGTTAGAATGATCCTCACTCTTCCTGCTTCCCTCATTTTATTGATCCTTACTAATATATGACGCTAGTAACTAAAATCCAGAAATTGTTTGTAAACAGTTATTGTTTCTCTTAAATTATGATTATTGTCGTTTTTGAGCACTCATTTACATATTTGCAAGGAATTTTTGACTCACCTTTGCTCGAACAACTTTATCAATGCGCACTCCGCTCGGTAATGTTTATATAATATTGCGACGATCTGCAAACGATGTTCCACGTTTCGCAGTCAATTCACGACTAACAGATTTCATTCTGCCCCGCTATAATCTCACCGTGATACCTTACGACACGCTGTTACTTTCTCTTTCGATTTACTTCTCGATGTTAGTAATGCCACGTACGACACCGGCGAGGCTTGCCTCGATAGTTACGTGCTTCCTCGGAAGTCTGTTCGTGATCACAAATGTCATAAATTATTGGGAAATAGTTCCGCGACTTTAGCAGCAACAGCTAATTGCTGTTTTTCTAAAATTTTACGCTGATTGATCGCCGAGATCCACGCCTTTTCACTTTCGACGTCGCCTGCCTTCCACCGGCGTCGCTCAAGTGCGACAATTTCAATGATACATGATAATTCATTCATTTTTTCATACTGTCAAATGTCGCATTGTTAAATAGTGTGTTAGTCGAGTCATGTTTCAGTCCTTGAAAGACAGAGTTTCATTGTGAATCATCTCAATGCATCAAGACAACATGTCACTGTGTGAAGACTCTATCTGAGAAGCCATAAAAGAATTCAAGATTCTAGTTACAGTACTTGATAATTTATTAAAGTTATTAAGAGTAGAGATACATTTTTATTTAATTTCTGTTTCTGACAATTGACTTTGCTCGAAGATCTGTTGTTCAATGGTCACTATAAACTGCTTCAAATCCCTCTAAATTTCTTCTGCTAAACGTACAGTAATAATGCAACCGATTTTTATTAATTTGCACGTTTTCTTGTGAGCTTTAAATTTATATCTTTTTTAAACTGAATACTCCCAATACTAACGAAATTTTGTTCTATCTTAGACGCTAATAATATAAATGGAAGATGTAAAATGGAACTATTTTGAGGTTTTAAATTTTCAGTGAATTTGAATGGATATTTCAGGAGTTCCTGCATGAATAATAGTTTTCCTAGTAAAACGCACTGTGAAGGTTCATACGGTGAAGGTTAACGATAACGTGCACAGATAAATTACAGTACAACACGTTTCGTTGTCATTCGTTTTTATAGACTGATCATGCATTTTTTACCATTATTATAGAACAAGAAATAGGACAATCCAAATTACTTCTATTTAGATTATATTATTTATTAACGAATTTCGATGATGAAAATTGTGGAAGAAAAATGAAGACTGACAAAGATATCCAGTGGCAAAAAATTTTTTTTATTCGTTCACTACAATTGCTGTTTTCATATAATTGAGAATATTAAATTTTCGCATTACATATTTACTATAATTAAATCGGCCTGCTGAATATTTGAGCAACGCAGTGAAGTATCCAAAAAACAAACCGGATTATTGCTTGCGGTAATTCCAATGGCATCTGCAACGTGATAAAAATATGATTAGTGGAGAATAATGATTCATAGACTGTGGATCTTTTTGAAAAATAGTAATTTTCTGTATTAATTGTAAGAAATTTCTGTCTTTCTTTAACAATTGTAACACGTTAAGCTAAATATGTCAGTACTCGTTGTTTTAACGTTCAATCATATTGCATTTAATATTTCCAAATTTTATGTCTCACATTTAGACGAATTTACAATTATCCAAAACAGTTGAAGTCAGTTTTCCTATTTGCCATCAAGATCATTTCAACACTTTTTGCTTTTGTTTTTAAAAAATAAATTTGACTACTGAAAATGAATACTTACGAAAAGATGCAAAATTGGGAAGAATTGGAGAGCTGTGGACTGTAGGTATGCCAGGTAAGAAATTATAGCTTGCTGGAAGTTTGTAATATTTTTTAGGAACGGTTGGACTACTATGGTCCACACGAGATTGCCGAGAGGGTTACTCTCGATTAAATGAATTAGATCTACATAGCCATGAATGCTACTTAGCCCGAATATGTTTGCTACGATTTCCACAACGCGGTCCAATAATAGTTCCACTTGCTGGATATCTGAAATTCAAGGAAAGTGAACACGAGACAAAAAATTAACAAGCGCAATTAATCATGCGAGCGGCATTTTCGAATAATCATAACGGTAGTAGAACTTCGATGGTCGCTATTTATTAATTTATGTAAATTTAATTGTGCTCCCGTAGTGTCCTCAAAAAATTGTTTAAAAAGATTATAAGAAAGTCATATTATAATCCTTGTTTTGAATAGTACACGTACTGGGTTGCGGTAGTCCCGGAATCACCGCACCTCCGCCATCTTTCTTGCCGGATTCGTTGCTTGATTTACTGCCGGACTCTTCGCTTGATTCTTTCGATTCATTTGAGCCTAAAACGACAGACATGATTAGTGTTATCGTGTCGGAAGAGGTTGGATGATTAGTGTAGTCTAATGTTGGAGATGAAGGGACAAAGTGTTATTAGTAGAGTGTGGATCTTTATGCACAATAAAAATGTTCTTCACTTATAGTGGGTAGCAGAAATAAAATAAAAATTGATTTCACCACTTAATGACTTCGTTACATTAAAAACAACATTACAGTATTCTTAAATTTTTCTACTCTTTTACTGTTTTATATTTCACCCAATTAATTTCTTTATGAATGCATAAAGATCCGCAGTTTAGTTATTATACTTTGAGGCAGTTGGAAATACAAGTAGCCCCATGGGGCACTGCTCTGGCTCTGTCGAGTGCAAGAGCTAAACCACTCACACTCAGAACGTCGTCGACAGATGTTTTCTCTGACAATGAGAGGCTCTATCTAATCTTGATCTAGCCACGCATTAGGGCGACGCTCGTATCGGACTCGTATTTTCCAGGATTACAAGGATGCGGGATTCGCATTCTCCTTTTTCGATAAATCAAAAATGGGTTTTTTCAGTAGTCAAAAAACGCTAGATAAAAGATCGACTTAGGGCGCTATCGCCCTAAAAAATTGTATTTTTTCGTTTACGAAAATTAAAAAAGGCGAATAATGCAAATTACGCCTCGTTTTTGACTACTGAAAAATCTCATTTTTGTATTATCGAGAAATGAGAACGCACCTTTGCAATCCTGGAAACGAATCTACCACCTTTATGCGTTCTTTGGTGAGTGAATAGCTTTGTTAATAGTTTTGTAAATACACGGGGAGGAAGACTATCTCTATTATAAAAATATTCTAAGAGGTACAATTGTTTTGTTTTAGATTAAAAAAAATAAATAATATCAAATATTTTAAACTTTAGTTTTCCAAGTTCTGAAGTGGCCATGGGAATACACTGGGAAGCCAAACTGTTTTATCACTGCTGGTCGAGTTTGGTGTTGCACTGGCGATAGCACCTATGATTTGGTCACTCACTCAATTCAGGTAAAAGGTTTACAACAATTGAGAATTTGAAAAATCACCTTTTGAATTCTCCCCTGAAATCATAAACACTTTTTTACACTTGTGTACCTTATTGAGGAAAATTGTCAAAAAGATTAGAGTTTTTACGATATTTTAGTGAACTTGTAAAAGTTACAAACGCATAAATATTAAACATGCAAACACTGTCGCACTAACCTGAATGATTGATCTCCTTGGAGCTATGCTTTGGTGGTTTCGTAACTTCCTAAAATTTGAACAAAACAAATCACAATGGTAAAAAATAGTAGAGTTTTAAGCCAAAACTCGAAATTTCATTCAACGTTTTTTAAACTTGGTAACTAACAGGTTTGAATATAATAGAATTAGAAGTAGCAAGAGGTAACACTTAATCTTTGTTTGTTCTTTTAAAACATTTTTTAAAAATTCTTCTCAAAGTCTACATTGTTGCGACCACTGTATTGTTTCAGTGTAGATTAAGAAATGTTTATAGCATAATTAAATACATAAAATGTACCTGCTGACAAATATGACAGTGTGGCAATGTTCCACAATAAGCAGACTGCAGTTGTTCTGCTTTTATGACAGAAATGAATGAACGAACTACAAAATTGAATAGTTAAGAAGAATTCGAAAACACTGTTACATTCTTCATGACAGCCTAAAATGATTCAAAGACGAAATGCATTTTACAGGAGTTCGAAATATTTGGGTAACTTTGGGCTTTGCAAGTTTGTCTTCAGAAAATTATATCTGGCCACATAATTTTTAAAATGGACTGTATCTTTTGATGGCAAACCTTCAAAGTGTCGTCACTTTACAGAAAAAATCAATTCCCAAAATACAAAAACTCGCTTTCTAGATCGAAACAAAACTTTAGCGATTCACTCTTCAAAATTCTGTGGTTTCTCGCGATTTCCTGCCGAATTGTTACTCACCTTCGATCCGTCGGGTTTGGCGAGAACCACCGCACAACAGCAAACCAGCAAAAGAATTGCAAACTTCATTTTTCCGGTTGCAACGCCTACAAAGAGGAAATGGAAAGGGGAAGAACTGACGCTAATTTTGTGAACACACTTGCTCGAAGCCGCTAGAATTCTCTCCTGCTTTTTGCAAGCTCGTTTCTGTTTATATAGGTCACTGGCGAATAATGCGACAGCGATATGACGTTTATAATAAACGCTATGATATGTTCGTTTACGTTGAAGCAATTAGAAATGTTCAAAATGTCCTTGGCTCCAGCCGAATAGGTAGTTCTGACCTAATTTGAATACATCGCGTACCTGTGATTAACGACAGATACGTATATCAGCTGATTATGCAAACACGAGCTTCGACGTTGACCAGGGGTGTAATACATTTATGCCTGAAAAATTAGGGTAAATCGGTTGGATGTATAGTTTGGAGTATCTCATAGAAAGTCATGAGTAGTCAAGGACGATTATTGCCGAAAGTCTTCTGTCGAAAGTCTGAACTTGAACGTCACTTGTTTTTTCTCATCGTCGCATTTGAATTTATAATGGTACTTTTATCAACTGTGGTAACTATATAGCGAGTCAGTATGCAAAATAGAAATTACTTTCCTCTTTTAATGGTGTTTTTAAGTTAACAATAACAATCAATGTTCTTTGCAATGTCATTTGAAATATTTGAAATATTGCATTGATTAATAGTAGAAAAGGAGGAATTATGGTGCTCGTTTCTGACAAGTACAAATTTACATTCTGAATTATGCATTATACGTTTATTTTTAACATAATCTATTATTTTGTCATTTTTATTGCTTGCATTCGTCTTTTTCAAATTACCAAACCACGGACTTTAAGCATTTATATTAACAATGAGCAGGTAGAATTTAAAAATGGCAGAAAGGTTTAACGAAATTGTTGAAGAAAGAAAAACATTTCTGTCTGGCTCCTGCTCCTTGAAATCAATTAGAAAATTTTATTTTGCATAAAGATTTACATATCACTTGTTATTGACTGACTAGTCAATGAAATTACTCCAGAAAGTTGCTCAATTTTATTTAATTAATAATGTTGGAAATATTTTTCTCCAAGAACTAATCTATGTATCAAAGTCTAAAATACTGACGGAGGCAATAATGCATTGATGCTTTGATAGTTGAGTAATAATATGACTTTTTGCAACTTTAGGGATAGGATACATCAGCTCGATGCTAACAATATTTTTTTGTATTCTTCTGAGATTCCAGGTTGTTCCAAACAGCACAATCGTCTTTCTAAAAATGTTTTGTAAGTTTTAACTTATGCAAAACCAGTAATTATATAGCAAGAAATAACAAACTTTTAAGATAACCAAATACAGTTCAATTTTAATTGCTGTGGTGTCCAATGCGTAGAAATATGAATTTACGTAGAAGTTGCGTCAATGGAAATAAGACGAAAATGAAAGGAATTTTCAAGTCATTATGCAGTATAGATATCGATGATTATTATTATTCCTAAACCATAAGGAAAATAAAAGTATGTTGTATGGTCACAGTGTTACAGGTTCTGTTCGATGCTCCGGAGGGCTCGAGTTTGAATCCTCCTCAACTCAACCATAAGGAAAATAATAAGTCTGTATATTAAGTTAGATAATTTATTAACACACTTTCTGTAAAAATGTATACAAAATTGCACCTACGACTACTAACTTCCATTACCACAAAGCTACGCATAATGCACACGTTGACCGCGAAACGTTCCAAGTTCACGCAATACTGTCGGTCAACCAGCGTTATTGTTTAACAATCGATTGACAGCGTTCAGCGTCGATACCGGTATCTGGAAAACGTAACAGTAGTGGTAATTATTGTGTGACAATTCGCTAAACTCTTTCATTTGTAATCGTAAACTATTATTGAATATTACTCAGTAAGAGCATTTATTGTTCAGTGAGTCACACGACGGACGTGTTTATTCTTGGACTGCGAATTTTATGTATTTTCTAATAAGATGGGGTCTGGTAAGTTCGTAAACGGGGCAAGTGCACGTACTGGTTATTTTTATTATAATATGAGCGAAATTTCTCTAGTTTGTATTTATTAATGTACTATACTATATATAATGTACTATAATAGTTTAATATTAAATATTCGGTATAGATGTCGCCCAAAAATAAGGTATTTCCTCGCTTAAATCAACCAATGCTAAACAGTCACGTGAGAAGTACATATACAATTCTTTTGCTCTTGACCTGTAGCCATGAAACAAGGTCTGAAAGCATTTTTAACTTTAAGTTACGCTCGTGTTCCATTATCAGGGGAAAGTGCAGAGTAGTTGACATTTTGTACAATATTCTATGAAAATGAAAATTTTCAAGAAAAATTAGAATCCTACGTAATATTAATTCACCAGTAATAACTGTGCAAAGCGTTTGATACCGACAGCGTTAAGTATTTACATACCAGACTGAAAATACATAAGTTTAAAATCCAACTTTACAAAAACCAGTCTGTACATATCCCCACTTCATCTTATCTTATCTAATCCTCTGAGTTTTTAATTCTAGAAAGATTAAACTACTTCATTTTACACTTTCTTGAGAAATAGTGTTGTCGTAAATGAAATACGATTCAAATAATATTTTCCAATTTGTTCAAACGAAAGTTATAAATTGAATCATTTATGTATATATGTGTTCACTAATGGTCTGTAAAAGCCTTTCTCTTGATTTCTGTATAATTAACACGAAATTCATTGATCTTTGTGCAAAGATGTGAACACATTATTTTTACTATAGACGATCATTTACTCAATGAAATAACTTTTTCTCAGTATATTCTTCTTAATATTCATTATATTCTTTATAATGTTTGTAATATGTCATTGAATTTTTAATATATCTTTTACAATCTACGAAAATGAGAATTCAATACCTTTTCATTCAGTCAGTTACGAACCCATACTATTAGATATCAATATTTTTCTGCTACTTCGGTTTCGTATGTTGAAGTATTAACTACTTAACTACTAACTCAAACCAGACGAATCAACATATATGCACAAAAATTCGCAGTCTTCCTACCAAAAGAATTATAAAAAGTTTACATTAAAAATGTCGTCGTAGTATCTATCATTCTGATTCGGTTTCTGCTCTTGTTGTCTCGCTCCAGGCAAGAATGTGCTGAACACGTCTGAAGTCTGTCTACGAGCTATGTTTTGAGAATGTGCAGCTTCCGGTTCTTGAACCTCTGCCGGAATAGTGTAGATAATTTGTTTCCTGGGTGCCCAAAGCCTTTTTCTGAGCACTCGCTTTGGGTGTAGGACTGTCACTTCCTTAGTGAAAACTGAAAAAAGAGGATTCAGTTAGAAATTGCATGTTAGAAATTTTCTGAGATGGTCTTTTCTATTCAATGAGTGCTAGTGTGATGTACAAATTATTTTGGCAAAGCTTTTGGTACTCAACAGTGGCACTAGAGGTTCTACATATATTATCGAATAGTACACTTGTTTTCATTACATTTCATTACATTTCACAGACATGCAATTGTTGGTGACTCACCAGCTGGAGCGTTTTTCACTTGATCTGGTAAGGCAGGTAAAATAGGGACTGGTTCGATGGACAGAGTTCTGCTGATCGACGTCACTTTCCCAGCTACATCAGACACTGCAGCTAAAGGGTCTGTTAGAGCTGCACCTACTGTACTAGCTGGTGCTGGGTCTGGTTTATTTGTGTTTTGAACCTGATGCAATTACATTCATTAATTATTAATTATTAATAAGTTATTAACACAGGATTGTTTCTAACTCACGTCTTGCACAATTTACTAAAAAATATATTTGTATATACAGTATCGATCACGGAAGTTTGGTTAAGAAAGAAAATTTTTAAATATAATATTTCAAAACGTTTCGCTCGTTTCAAGAAAGTTTATATTATTACATAGTAATCTTAAATTTGCCAAACTTCAGTAAGCAGTAGTGTATGTGTGGACAGGTATGATTGCAAAATATAATTGCAATTTTATGCATCTCTTTTTTAGTAGACTGTGGATTTATATTCATTTCTTTTCTTAATCAATTTAATAAGGCCAAAATAATAAAACAGTATTTCTTGGAATATTTTTACTGTTTTCATTATAATCTATTCATTTCTGTTATAATTGCATGAACTCTCCAGTCTAATTATTATAAACATCGTTAAACAATATTTTATATTAGAACTCTACATATATTTAACGTGTGCCTAGTGCAAACATTAGACGTGAATGACGAAACAACCCAGTGTTCGGTCGACTGTTTCAAAAGATGAATGAACTGTGAATAATTTCGTGTATATACAGCATATTTTACAGTGCAAAATATAAATGAAAATGTACCGTGACAGATGGACATCGGATTTGAACGTACACATGAGATTCTGATGATTGAAACCGTGAGACATGAACGATAAGAAAATACACAACATAATTTCGTGTCACCAAAATATATATTTCTTCTTGTCAATTTTGATTATTTCCGTGGATTACAAGAAGATACTTAAGCGTTCATTTCGCTTAATTATAACTAAATAGATCGCAGTATAGTACAATAATTTTGATCGCTCAGCCTCCTAAAGTCCTAAATCATCTTTGACAGTCCTCCAGCTTACCGTCACGAGTTCAATGGCCTTACCATCTCGACCGTCGGCGGGTCCTTTTCTGCCAACGAATCTGCCTTTCCAGTCACCTCACGGGACTGTTGAAAAAGTTCAACCTTGAATTCTACGCCGAAAGGTTCCGGGTACATTAATTTCGTACACGATCTTGCCGATTCATGCGAAGCAAAAACAAGGGGAAGCGGATGTTTCAACGCAGGCGATGCGATACACAATTTTTTTAGCTACCAGAGACAGCTCGCGAATTTATGCGACAGCTTTACAGGCAGACGCGCATAAGTTACATATTGAATGGTAAAACATGCAGTCAGGCAGGCAGGCCATGCAGATTACTTTGGTTCGAAGGCAAGAGCTATTCTCGTTCGGACTTATGCAAAATGGCGAGTTTCTGTCGAGAAATATTGGAAAAGGGTACTGCATGCAGGTAGCTAGGTGTTGACAGGCAGTATTCTATTTATTATCGACCTGTTGCTGTGATGTAACCTTCTTTCGCGAGATAATCTGAATGTTTGATCGACCTCTTGTCGGGTTAGGGTTCGCGGGACCAGATCCTGCGTTTGTCGATGGCTCTGTGTTCGCAGATTGCGAACCCGTCGATGCACCCGCATATATACCACCCCTAATCGGTTCTGTTCCATTTCCGCCCAAAACGCCGCCCAATCCGGCTGCAGCAGACGGTCCTCCTTCGCTGAACCTTGCTCTTGCGTATAAACCTCCCCCTACACATTTGTTCGCATTAAAATCATTGCCATTTCATTCTTAACATTCTGATCGAGTACCAAAACTCATAAACCAGTTAGTGTCAATAGAAACTATTTAATTGAACGTTCATGGTAAATGAACCTCTTCTATGAGTTGCTCAGATTTTTATGCGAAATGAAAATTGTCTGCATTAATTTCAAAATACAGGAGCAACATAGAATTTCCTTTTTAATCAGTTTAATGACTGGATAATAATAGTATTATTAGATTCTCTAAATGTTTTTACTGTTTTACATTCGAACTACTGATGGTTGCCATCAAGGCGTAAAATCCGCCACAATAATGAAACACAAGTAGTTTATGTAGTGAGTTGGAATGAAAGTTCGTAGCGTTTTTAATTTATTATGAATAAAATCAAGATATTTATTCATAGGTTAATTTTGTTCTATTACTTTTTGCCATATTGAAGGCGACTTAGTATGATACTAAACAAAGCTCTGAATAAATATATTAATTTTAACTTTGAATTTTAATTTGGAAACGCTGCGAACTTTCATTCCAAGCCAATAGAATAGCGTTAGGATAGTAGACTTGTCGTATCTCAAAAATGTAATCTCAAAAACATGAAATTTCTAACTTATTTTTTAACTCGTTTGTAGTGAGCATTTATACATTATTTAAAGGTTGTTTTATAATCTTGTGGATTGTGACTTCAATATTATCTGATTGATGTTTTCACTGTGGAAAATCCAAAAAATAACTCAATTTTACTAAACAATGATACTTTACTACTGTACAAATCTAATAAATAAAATGAATTGGTAGATTCACTAAACAATTTTGTCTTCATTGTGGGAATCCAAGAAAATTGGAAGTTCCTCAATAAAGAATTTGATAGATCACATTCTAGACAACTGAAAAACAATTTTTAGAAATTACATAAATGCTGTCTTTATACAAAACTTCTATGTAATTTATTTTTCAGTTTTCTGCAATGTGAACTCAAATGAGGTACTCTAAAATTGAAGATCACAGTTAAGCTGGTTTATAAGAAGGATTTTACAGAGTGTACGAATGCTTTTTTTTATATCTGTTTATGCTTGTTGCAAGATGCGCTTAGTTGTCCCCATCTACCGCTAACTGTCCATGTAATTGTTTCGGTTACCCAACTGCAAGGTTAGGAAAGAATACACGGTACTAACTGGCAGTTGGATTATTGCCATCCAAGGCTCCACCCAAACCAGCTGCTGCACTAGCTCCCCATGGTGTTCCTGCGCTCGCATGAAGTCCACCACCTGTTTGTGATCCACCTAGGAGTCCACCTAATCCAGCTTGAGCATGGAAGCCGGCGAAATTCAGTCTGATGCCCCCATCGGTGAACTGAATCAATGGTGGCTGTTATAGGAGTCGAAATGGGGTGAGTTAGAGCATGATCCATTAATTTAGTACATGTTTTCTATGAATATTATTCACTACTAACACTTAAAACCTCTGTTTCCAATCATTATACTATCGTTTCCTTCTAATTATCTGAGATTCAAACTTTGCACAATGACATCTGGAAATTTTTATGGTGAAGGGATTATTAGAATGAGAAGCTGAACAGAAATTGTTTTAAAATTGCGCAATTAGACTCAAAGATCTTAATCTTATTACGTATATTTATAACTCTGATTTTAATTCGCCGATTAAGAAATGATCAGAGAGTTCTTCAAAAACGAAAATAAATCACTGCAAAATTATCCAACCACTAGTATATGTCAACAGCAACAATTGTTTAGGAGTAACATAAACAACATTTTAGTAAGAAATGATTATTAACAGACACTGGGTAGTTAGCACGAGATGAGCAAACAAAAATACAACATGGCGTCGCCGTCAGTAAAACAGTGAAAGAACCACTCCGTGATAATGCCGCTAAATAGTAAAGCACATAATTTCTATATGGCTTCTTTCGAGGAACGATCACTTCGATGACGTACAACACGGTGCGTACAATTTAATTGTTGCCTAGGTAGTAAACATAACGATCACGATCGACGAGCCAGACGCTTCCGCAATCCTTTCTCCAGCCGCGGCTGCGTTTCCAGATTATCTAACGCTGCTCGTTCGCCTAACTTTTCCTTTTGGTTGTTTCCTCGCGAACCAGTTTATCTGTTCGCTCTGTTTGTCGTTGTATTGATACGGCCGTGAGAATATACAGCAGTCATCGTATAATTAATGTCTGCGAAACGATTAGGTTCTCCGGCGCAGCTCGAGAAAACTCGTGGTTCATTTTAGATGAAACTGGAATTTTTTTGGCACGGAGATAGGCTATTTTGTTTAACTTGATCCTATAAGTGGTCAATTTGCATATTCGGTTATCCCGAAATATTCTAAATATAGCAATTATGCGAGTCGATTAGTCTCTTCCGCGTCATTGTCGCCCGAAGCGGCGAGTGAAATTTGCAAACTGCTGCTTCATGATTGGGTAAAATGAGAAACGGTGAACCTTTGCACTGTGAAGTATGTTACTACTACTTTTGCGCTATTGTTGTATAGATTAAAAAGATTTGCGCTTCTGTTGCGTGTTCTTCAGGTAGTTTAAAAGCAAATATACGTAAATAAAGTCATTTTTGTTCATCGTAGCTGTGTTTATTTTATATATTTACGTTCTGACTGTATAGATAATATGTGAATTAGCCATGGATATCTTTATGTACAATTTTGTTTTAATAGAAGAATAATTCAATTAAAGTAGGAATGTCACTCTCCAACTCAAAGTAAATCAGGTGGTGGTGTATTAAATTGAAAGAGATCTTCCAATTGTTCATTTTAAATGTATAAGGACTATGAGTTATTTGTTTTTAATATTCTGATCGAGAAAAACAATAAATTTTTATATTCTATATCTGAGAGAATTAAAAATATCATTAATCATTAACACTGCTGTTCTCCTCAATTTTTTTAACATAATTTTTCATTCATTAACAATCCCAAAGAAAAATTCTATTAAAACGTTCCACCAGTGAAATTTCGTCGATTAATAATTACAGAAAAATTGATTGAGAAACTGGAAAGATTGCTGGCGATTACTGACGTTCAAAACACTATTAAGCAACCACCAGTAAATGAACTATTAACAATATTTACTAAACGTACCAAGGACTAAAAGCGAGCTGCAAATGTTGCTCCATAAAGTTGCAAGCTCGAATTTACTTAAATGTGCCGACTATTAAAAGTGACCTGCACGTATTCTCTCGTAAAAATTACAATACTGAATTTACTTAAACGTACCGAACACTAAAAATAGCCTGTACAAGATTGAATTCACTGATACAATAGCTTTCACAATTTTAATAATAATATTTTACCATTTCATCGATGTTGGAGGTACGTTTCGTGTTAATACTATTTAATCTATTTGGATATTATAATGTAATATTTGGATATTGCGATGATCAGCTGATCCATCCATCACTGGTCAACCCTTAGGTCAATAAGTATAATTTTCTACGATATTCAATGCGGTTTCACTTTGTATTTTCGACGGAAATTATGGCTGATATATGAATTAATCTGTGACCACCCACGCACATAAAATTTTACATTTTGCTATTGGTTAATAAAAGCAAAGTTCTGAAAAGAAATTTAAAATTGGTGCTCAGGTACCCGGATATTGATATAAGGGTTGAGATAAAATATAATTATTTAATTTCGTGTATCCTGCACTTCTATAAAATGAAATATGATTAAATAAAATATACTAAAATAAAAAGAGTTTAATCAGAATTACGCTCATAATTTAAGTCGTCATTACCACGCATAGTTGCCTAGTGTAAAGATCACCAGTAATCATAATAAAAATTCTGTTTCAGATCGTAGAAAGAACAGCAGTATTAACGAACGAACAATCGCAACGTTCCTAATCAAATGGTGAGCTAAATCAGATCGAGGGCTCGAAGGGGTGTTAAATCTATAATCACTCACCGAGGTGGACGACTGTTGCCCAGCGACAGCGTTGTTTTGGGGCATCCCGCTGGCGAGAGCTGCCAAACAAAGAGCAAAGACCGTGACTACCTTTCCGCGCAGCATCTTTCTGTCAACTGAGTAGCGCTACCGGCTGCGAACCGAAAGTATCCTGGCGTTTTCTAAATAGGCATCGAAGGTATCTCGTACTCACCGGTCGGGAAGGGAGAAGGTCTGACTAACGGTCGGGGCTGAGGCAGGAGAATTAAGTTTATGCAGTTTATGGTTGCCCGACGCTCGCCGACTATCGATGCATGAAACTTCGCGCTAACTAGCACGAGTCGTACGTAGCTGGATTACACGGTAATCGCTTATACTGAACGCACCGTGATTACAGAGTTCAAGGACAAACCGTTGTATGCTGCACTCTGACAAATTATAACTTGATCCAGCCGTTTCCTTTATCGGCTTCTCACATTGAAGAAAATGTGCAACTTGCCCGGTAATTTATGCCAGAAGCAACGACGACTGCAGGTCGAGTGAAGTTGCATCGATTCGATCCGTGTTATACATCTACGAAGCTTCTGCGAACAAATTGCAAGAACAGCAACACGTGATCGTGTGAAAATTGAAATGATCACTATGTGCATACAGTTCTTCGCAAAAGTTTGACTGAAGAATAGTGTCCTCCGTAAAGCGAATAGTCTTGATTTTCATTGCAGTCTCTTATGCATCAATTGTCTTTTACACTTACTACGTACATAGTGGTTTAGACGAATTGTAATGTAATTTTTTATATTTAAACTACATTAAGTAATTAAGTGCATTCAGCAGTAGTTCTAATAATCTAATTACGTCAATTTTTGTTTGAAACTTTTTAGTTGACCGAATCTTACACGAATTCGGAGATTGAAGCAATAGATCTTCAAAGCTTGATCTACGATTTTTTTAGCTGTTCGAGAATTTGTCAAGTGGCAATTTGAATAGTGATTCGTAGATTTTTGTGGTTGACTGTATGTATTCATATACGTCAATTAGTACGTAATTGCATATGAAGTATTTATCGATGTTACAACTGTTAATAATGCTGATCGGTTAAAGAAATAATCACTTTTTACCGATGCGTCTTTGTATAATTCGTCCTACTTGAACTGCGCATTTCTGCGCATTTTATGCACATGCACTGCTGTTTGGGAATTTCTAGCGAATTACAAAGTATTGCAAAATTGTAATAAGATTTAACTTTTGAAGTAATCCAAAACAAAATTATTCTATGAAAGTTCATATTTCTGTAAAGATCCTAATACTAAAAATTTCAGTAAATGTACAAGTAAATATTTCATAGTGTAGTTAAAAGTATAAATTTCCTTGTATTATAGTTTTTTCAAAATTTACTGGATTCTATTACTTAGATAAAGATAAATGTGCATATAGAAAAGAAGAAAATTCAACATGTTAGTTTAAAACGGGTTTCTATCGCGGAAGAACCGCGAATTCCACAGAAACTGTTTACAACTTGCTCTCCTTGAGATGCTAGTCACATTATACCCATAAAAATTCCGACGTGGGTAAAATTTTCTTTTAAACAAAATGGACGCTGAAAGATTTCTTTGACCCGACGGAATGATTCATTTGATTGGATTTGATTCTTCGAAATGTGTTATTTAATCGCGATTGACACGCGGACCAATAACACGACGTATACTTTTTATCTGTAGTCTATCATTATGTACTAGTGACTTACAAGAATCTACAGAGAAGAACAAGATAAAAACGTCAACAAACGTCAGTCCCCTTTTCATCTTATACTAATGTCATCATTAATAAGTAATTACTTTTTTGCGTCTGTGTATCATTTAAAAAGAATTTATGCACTGCTCAGTTTGTTTAGAAATAGATTTTTAATTTGATATCAATCTGTGTATTGGACTAATTGTAACTTGGAGCAACTAAAAAATTCTGTATTATCCGTCTCGCAACATTTCCCAATAAATAATAAATTTCACATAATTATTCATTTTACAATTGATTTACTGACAGTTAATTGATTGTACTTCAAAAATCTGAAACAAATATATAATCTAGAATTCTTTCATATAATTTTCCGGCACAATGCATTACTTCTTCTGAGCCGTTAACAACGCAACTAACTCTCTATCAATAACTAAAGCGTCAACATTAAGCTTCCGGCTGCCACCACGTGACTTCTCCAAACACGCACAATGCACAATAGCCGCAACCTGCACAGTCACCTATAGACTCGTCAATTTGGCATGATGATGTCATACTCGCGAAGCCTAAAACTCTGCATTAATATCCTCCAGTTCCAAGAAGTCGATTATAATAAAATTCCAGCAAGAAACACCGATTACCAGTGTCGTAGGAAACGAGCAACTTTTTGCTCTCGATCTCGAGGGACGAAGTCCTCCAATCGAGCGTACGCAATACTCCTGGATCAAAGGTGAATTAAATATCGTTTCTAACTTCAGAATTTAGGCTAACGTTTCAGACCCTTCGCACAAGTGTTCCGGGGCCAAATTATTTTGGGCACAGCAAATAGCCCGAAAATGTACCGTTAGTACGAACATTATTTCCCTAATCTCGATAGTCGAACTCTCTAGCATTTTTGTTTACATGTGCTGGTAGGTTTTAAGTACGTCGAAATAGGAAATTTAAAAGCGTGTTTTCGTTTCCTGTGAAGCTACCGTTCGTTGAAGAAACGGCGAATATGATTCATCCAACCTTGCTCACCTGGTATTTTCCATACGATCACCAAGACGTTACGATAACCTGGATAATTTTCCATCTAATTACCTTTTCACAAACTGTCAGTGGGCATCCGTGTATTTGTGACGTTAAAGCGAGAAGAAAAAGGTAATGTGACATTTGTGAGAGAATTCCGCATCTTTGCTATGGTTAGAATACGTTAATTTGTCATCTAATTGATTGTTGACGGTAAGAGAGGATTAATAATTGAAGGTATTGATTATTTGTCAATCGTATCTAGCGAATTACACCTGCAATTTTCATGGTTTATGTATTTTCTAAAGTGTTTTAACAGTGTTTCTAATAACATTGTGGATTCAGAATATTGAAAGATTTAGTGTCCACCTCAAGTCCGGGCACTACCAGTGTACCAGTTCCCCCACTATCAACTATTTCATATTGTCCCTACCGTGCTTTGCCTCGCGTGACTGCAAGACTAATCTCCCCAACCTCCTCCTCCTCTAATCCACAGGAGTTTATTGCCGAGGTACCTGGAGTTATTTATACCTATACATGTACTGAAACAAAACTTTAAGCAGCCTAAAGTGACAATATCGCCTGTCTCAGGTATAGAGTCTTTACCCCTCAGACACCGTTAAGACCCTACCGTCGTCGTAACGGTTAAACGCACTAGGACAGCGGTTTTCAAACTTTTACTCCAATATTTACTATAATATTTAGAAAATAGTTTAGCCACATTAGTATTGAACAATAAACAAAATCAACTTGTACTTTGCGTTACAAAGTAATTTTGTCAACTATTTAGTAAAGTTGATAAATAAAACTATTTCTGTTGCCACAATTTTTTGTAAGCTGGCTCTGGTTTGCAAAATATGAACTGAAAACCACTTTCGCAAGGCGGAAGAACCTTGAGATAAGGGTACCGTATCTGCTAGCATGCTCTCCTGACGAGGGTTCCGCATCAGGATTTTACTTTTATTAAATCCTTATATAAATATGAGGAAATAGATAGAGACATTAGTCATGTAACGTTAGACAAATTTTGCAGACACTTGTGGTATTTGACACCAGAAAATGCTGCGTTATCACTCTTCGATAATCACATTTCGATAGAAATAAAGAAATTAAATGCTCCACGTGATTCTTTGATCCGATTGGTCTACAAATTTTATTCTCACCTAAAGGAGCAATTCTGGAGGAAATTAAGGTCCACCCTAATGAACACTTATTTGCAAAAAATTGAACAATCCAATAATAAAGAAACTGATAGCAGGCTACGGTTACATGAACATTTACTTCTAATCTTAATAAGAGTAAAAAATTGAAAACAATGCAACAATATATTTAAATTTCTTAGACAATTTCCATTTTATGTTTTCGATTTTATTAACAGTTGATATAATACTGACAGGGTTGAAAGCTATTGCTTGTAACATCGAGCATCGTTTGCAATTGTTATCTGTCGATTGTTCTAGGGTTAATAAGTTGGGTAAAGCTACGATCATACCATTCTGCGCCGAAGTATATTTGAATATTAAAATTCGAGTGTTTACCGAAACGGAAGTGCTAATGCGCATATCAACTACCTGTCGCTGAGTTCACGTTATCTATCGTGACGTATTCGCGCGCACGTGTTCAAAGGTGTTACGAACGAGTTCTTGCGGGTTCGAATGAGTCAGAACAATGCTATCTTACTCCCAAACGCGGCTCGCTGTTTGTTACTACAATAGACAAATTTCTCTGTAGAACAAGTTTTTTTTTTAGTTCAGGTTACGGGCTTTGGACGATTTGCTTCCTCCACACACAATGGCCATTTTTATCGATTGCGAAACGTAATCATTCATTCTGATGGTTCTATTAATTTGTATAGATTGTTGCACGAATGCTATATACAGGATGACACAGCAATCGTGGCTTGGACACGTCTTGGTTCGTATAAAAAAATTATGAATAAAAAGTATGAAAATACTTGCAAGATTTAAAACAAAAAACGTGGGGCGCAAGATAATAGGAAGGAGTGTATCATATCATTTGCAGTACGATAAAATTGTAAGTGATTTTGGCGTACTGTTCATGCATCAATTTTATCTATTGCATGCGCCCCACGATTTTCGTTTGAAATCTTATTATAGCTATTAAAAATTCACAATCACAAATTTTCAGAACTATCTGTATGGGACTAGAAAAAATTATTTTATACTCGATTTTTAAAAACGTGGTATTTTTTAAAAATATATTCTTATTTAAATAATTAAAAAAATTTTTATATATTGCATTATCATCCAGTTCCGAGCTATGTTGAACAGGAAGACAGATAGACAAGAAAGAGTGTTAATAAAAACGTGGTAAAAAGAATGGACATCGAAAATGGACATTTACCTGAATGTTCCCTGTCAAATTGAGCATAGCAATGTGTTTGTTCGTGACTTATCGTTTCCACATCCAGCAGTCATAAATTCAGAATGACATTGCAAATTGCACTACTTTATTTGTCCAACCTGAAATGATGTACGGTTCCCTGGACTGTGAAATATCACACTGGAATGTTCCTAAAACTACTGCACAAATTTACTGAAATTGTTTGAGCCATGTAATTTAAAATTACAAAATTCAAATATTCAAGAAATGTTATAACAACTTTTCAATATAGCCGCCTAAATTGATATCTAGAGAATCTTTTGAGGTCATGAGAAACTCCACAATAAAGGTAAAACCGTCAAATTATAGTTTAACTAGTTAATTTGCATTCGAGACATCTGACCACGACTTACTCACTCTGCTGATTACTAGACTGCGGATCTTTATGCAAAATAAAAATGTTCTGCATTGATTGTGGCAAAAATTGATTTTGTCCCCTAATGACTATCGTACATTCAAAATAACATAATGTTCTTAAATTTTTCTAATCGTTTATTGTTTTATACTATATTTAGTATATATACTATATATACTATATACTAAAATAATCTCAAGTGAATGTTCAATATGCGATCTATTGATGTGCCCGTGTATAGTTTTTTGTTTCTACTTAATTTCATCACAGGTAAAAGAATAAAAATAATTCAAAGTATATTAACAACTTATCCAACGAAACACGTGTGTGTATTTCGCAGAATGTTCTCGTTAGAAATTAAAACTTCATTTCTGAAGAAACCAATTTAATAATTGAATAAGACACGCTATTAAACAAGTCTGTCCAAAGTTGGCATATTCTATTTTCCGTCAAAAACAATACTAAAAATTCAATTATCTAGTAAAAGAATTCCTCTCAAGCGGAGAACTTAAATAAAATGTTTAAAATGATACTATAGTATGAGAATTTACAAGAAAACAGAATTTTTCTCATTCGACATTTTACTTCCCAGGTCCATTAACAAATCCTTTCATGGCTCACGGTTTCAACTTCTCGAAACCAATAAAGCAAGTATTCAAATAAACGTTTAAGTCGATTCTTCTCGGAAAGGAAATAATTACAAATTTTATTGCACACCTGTAACTTATTCTTTCATACAAAAATCTTTATTTTAATTCTACCCGACTGTTGGAGCATGCTGTACAAAATTTTTAATACTGCTTTCGTAAATCATACACAGTCTTCTACGAAACACGGTATAGTTAAAAATCAATTCTTTTTATATTATCTTCTTGTTTCACGACTTGAACGTTATTCTGTTGCTTTTCGGTGCAATTTTGTTTTGTATAGGACCATCCTCGTCGGATTGCAACCCGTTCTCTGCAATATTCGATGTAACTTTATTGTATAGACTATTCTCGTAGTTGTAGGTGATTGGTTTTCTGTCTTTGGGTGCTATTTTGTTCTGTATCGTTGTGACAGTGTTGGTGGGCCTCGATCCATAATAACTACCAATTCCAGCAGTGAGTCCGTGCCAAGTATAAGTCGTGTCTTCTTCTATGTTCTCGTGGACTTCATAAGTATGCTGACCATTGTTTGCTGGGTTTCCGTGGCCTCCGTGGATGCCTGAAAATATTTTTTATATGTTATTACTGTTTCCGAGACATCCTCGAGGCTGTTACAATTGCTTCATTAAGTCCCGGAAGAATAAATTGTGAAACAGAAATTTCCTGTAAAACGTGCTGGAGAATCGTGTGCATTCGTATTTATTTAAATGAAGCCGGCTGGCTCAGGGCGAGGAAAACTACGCAACAATTACTTCGCATTGCGAAATCGGTTATCCAAACAAAATTCAAAATTGGATTTGAAACTTTGACATTTAGAATTTTATTGCTTATGGTTCGACTAATCGTTCGATTTTATTGGCTCTGAATGGTTGAGCAAAGAGAATGATTGCTTCAAGTTTGGGTTGTGTATGTATAGAGATTTTGTCGTACTGAAACTTGAATGAATGAGATTTTGGAGTAGTATGATATCTTCAACCACTATTTGTTACGAACGAAAACTAATATTATACATATGACGGATAAGCTGCAATTTATGGTATTTAGAATTATCCTGAGATAAAACTTGGCATTCTGCTGAACTTGCAAATTGTAACATACCCGTAGACACTCTGAGTGGAATAATTTGAATCCGCTTGTGCAATAAAAAGGCGATAACGATTTTTCCTATATTGTAGAACATCGTTCAAATGTACAATCTTATTGATAAGCGTTACAAAATTGCTAGGAACAAAGTGCGTCTCTATTGAATTTTAATGATATTTACATTTAAGATATGAAGATACTAATGCACACAGTAAATGCACAGTATGTCTAAGTATTACAAATCAAGAAGAGTCCAATAATGAAAAATTGCATTGTCTTTACGGGGCTCATGATTTCTCCGCGTTGGGATTTTCGCACAAGTATTTAGCCAATATATAGGCAAACAGATGGGATAGTTACCATGATTTCCATTACCACCATGACCACCATGCCCACCAAGACCCATGTGCCCTCCATGACCACCGTGACCACCATAACTACCGAATAAACCATGATTACCAACCAGCAGGTTCGACAGCGCGTTCAACCCGAACGGGTCTTTATTGTGCAACTTGATGGTCCTTTTAATCTGCTGTTGTTTCAAACGTTGTTGTTGTAACTGTTCCCTCTGCTGTCTCTGTCTTTCCCTCTGTGCTGCCAACCTCTCCCTCCTTTCCTGTCTGATCCTTTGATATTCTTCTGCATTTTGAGATCTTTGTCCTGTTCTCGATTTAACCAGGTTTCCGACAGCCTCTAGCGTCGCTATCGGAATCTGGAAATATAATTTAATAAAATTACCACCAATTTCGTAAACTTAAATGAACTCTTAACAATTCGCAAGTACCTGCAACACATTGTCAATGGTCTGCGAGTTCTCCGGACTAAATGACTGTGCTGCTGCCGAAGTTTGCCTGATCGCTGTGATCGGGATCTAGAAGATGAGACACAAGTTTAATTATTATACTTGTAATTGCGCTCCATGTTAATTCGGTTTTCATGTAGAATTTTTCACTAAGGAAGTACAAAGCATACCTAAATATTAATATGTTTATAACTACTATGGGGAAATTAAATAACATACAACCTCAGCGTTTACTATAGAAGTATTTGTAACTAAATTTAGAGATATTTATGTAATTTCCTCCTTTCTGGACGAGTCTGGTGTGCTTCGAATTACGTAAACATTGATTTTCCATCGCAAAAGATATGTGTATTTTGTTTTTTAAAACAGTCTAATTACTTAATATTTATGTCCAAGAGGTGATGTACGAAATAGTCTGGCTATTAACTGAATTGAGTTGAAATGTAAATAAATATTGATTTTCCATCGGGGTAATTCCAGCGTTTTGTCTTTGTTAGAGTTTAATTATTTAATATTCATGCCCAAAAAGATAGTGAACGAAAGAACTTATGGAATACTCACATTGAAAATATTATCAATAACCTGTCCACCCTCTTCTGAGTCACTCTGGCGCCTTATCCTGAGGCACGTCTGCAACAGAAGCGTATCTGTGTCAATGTTCCATTGGTGCTTACAAGTCAGTTAAATCAACGCGCTCAGTATAATCCGCGAGGACATCTTTTCACAGAAAGAGGTTGCGATAAATTCGACCCACGCAGTCCAGCAAACCTGTTATTGTAAATTCGGTAGACATTCGTTTGAGACGATGGATACGATGATTCGCGATCAGTTTCTGTGGACATGTTCCTCGCAGCTTTCACTTTTCTACATATAAAGAGCGTCAAACGATTTTCTGTGTGCCTCATTATTCGAAAGGTCAGCGTGCCTTCTTAGTTCGCGTCATTCCTTCTTTTAAGCTGTTTGTGTTCTGTTTATCTTACGTGTTTTGTAAACAATTTGCCAATTTTCTTACTAAAAATCAACATTAAAAAAATACTAAATAGTTGCTGAATCTTGGAGATCAAGTAGGTTCTTTTAAGGGGATATGTCTAAACACTTAAGGAATTTTCTCTGAAAAATTAATGGTTGAACAAGTTACTCGTTTAAAAATTTAAAAATATATAATATATATTATATATTACAACAATAATTATATATGTATATTATAACACGTATAGGAACTTTTGTTGAAATATTTTCAGAAACAGGAAACAGAAAATATTTTTAAATAAATGTAATAGTTTTGCAGTCTTACTGTTTTTAATCAAACGTTGAGACCTCATATATGTAATAGTACTATTCTTATTACAGTAATTATTGCATAGATTAACTGTTTCCATTAAATTTTCTGACACTATAGAACTTCTATTAAGTATATTTTCCTGTAGGACTACTATTTTCATTAAATTTTTTAATCGAACTATCAAATAAAATTTTAACGATGTCACTTCTGTAGAACGTTCACTAAACTGCTTCGACCGTGCAAAACTATTTACCCATAAAATAATATCACCTACAGACGTAAATGGAACAATAGAGATTAGCATGAATGTAAAAACACTTACCCCAACAGAAACAATAAAGCATAGAGCGCCAACAACGACGAAACTTCTCCCGAACATGTTCGCTTCTCTCCGACGATCCAACCACGATTGTAACGAGCGATCTTCGTGATCGACGGACTGCAGAACAGGTCGACGATCCACGGATCTATAAGGGTGGCTGCAAGATCCCACGCCGAGCATCGACCAATCAGATCCCCGCGGATCTCCTTTTGACCAGTGGTCCTTTCTATTTCACATAATCTTCGTACGCACGACCCGGCCCCTTCTTTGTCCTCTCTCACCGACTAAACACGTGTTCGCGTCACTTTTTACATTTATACGACGGCGTAGGTGGTCACCGTGTCATACTGCACACAGGTAGGCGGTGGAAAAATGCGATCGGCGCATCAGAACTATTTTACCGCAGCTCGTGCATCAACAGTGGCGATACTAAGTGTACATTTTGTATGAAGATCCTATCTGTACTTTTCATATGAACTTCCTAAATATACACCATAAGACAGCTTCACATAAGTGAATCTCCTGATTGTATATTTTGTTTGAAGTTCCTAAGTGTACATTTTATCTGAAATTTCTAAGAGTATATTTTGTTTTAAATTCCAAAGTGCACATTTGATATAAAGTTCCTGAGTGTATATTTTATCTGAAGTTCCTAAGACTACATTTTATCTGAAGTTTCTATGTGCACATTTTATTTGAAGTTCCTTGCTGTGCATTTTATCTGAAGTTCCTAAGAATACATTTTATCTGATGTTTCTAAGTGCACATTTTATTTGAAGTTCCTGACTGTGCATTTTATATAAAGCTCCTGATTGTATGTTTGGCTGAAGTTCCTAAGTGTACGTTCCATCAGAAGTTCCTAAGTGTACATTTTATTTGAAGGTCCTAAGAATACATTTTAGGAGTGTATATTTTGTATGAAGTTCCTAAGTGTACGTTCCATCTGAAGTTCCTAATATAATGTAATCTTGTACACTTTATCTAAAGTTCCTAACTATATCGAACTCCACAAGTCCATCACTACCACACAATCTGCATACATTATGTAACAACCCTCTAACGAGAGAATCTACCTCACTACCTCATATCATCTGCTCCTCACACGATCACACACAACCTAACTAGATCCCTACAAGCAAATCAAGAAACCGAGCACAGCGATTTAATTCATTTTAAGACCCTACAAACCCGAATTGATCTAACTCTGTCGGGCACACCTCGAACCCTGGAAAGCTGTTTGCAGTGACACGATTGATCACTAGCGACGTGACACTCACCAGAAAAGGCAATCGGCTGAAGAAAGTAAAAAATCGGTCGCTCGACACGTCCCGACAGCGTTCACTGACGATCCATGGGACTCGGAGTGATCCACATATAAAGACCCGGGTCCGTAGATCCCACGCCGACGTTCGACCAATCGAAATCGTAAGGTGCTTTCTACTTACCGCAATCGGGTCTCCTCGAATTTGCGCGTTCCGCGATCCCGTCCCGTCCTCTTTCCTTGATTATTCTCGCCCGCAGGTGTTGCCGGCATGTGGGTCGACTCGGGGGCTAAGTTACATAAATATCGGACGATGATCTGCGCCGATGATGTAACAAGAGCGAACCTCTCCGGCTGTTCTGCGTTTTGCAACGACCTATTTAACGTGGCCTTCGAAAGACAAGTTTGTGGCTCTGACGTCCTGAGAATCGGTTTCTCGCGTGTCTGTTTCGGTAACTTTTAATTGGGTAAAATAGGATTGTACATTCTCAGTTGTGTTTATAAATAATAGATTCATTCAGTCTTTGGCTACTCAGCGTTAGCTCTAACGGGATTTGCACTGAAGGATCGCAAAGGAAGATGTCTACCAGATCCAAGGGGTTCTGAGGATCATCGGTATGCGTTGGGGTTGTCCTGCAGGTAGGTGCCTACCTGCTTGCCTAGATCCTTCTGGAATTGTCTCACGTTGATCTCCGATTGCTGGAAAAGATACGATTCTTCAGTCGTTTGAGGATTCTGAGGAACAGTTCTTGAAGAATAGATTTTACAGAGACGAGGATCGGGTACAGAGTTTTGGAATCTACAACCTGTAACCTTTCTTGATGTAACCTTTGATGTAAATTGTAACCTTTCTTGATCATTCATCGCGATTAAGATCAATTTTAGAAAGAGGATGATTAAGATGGTACCTTGGCAACCTAACTCGAAGCCCCCTGATATAGGTAAGATGAATCCTTATAAATGAACATCAATCTAAAGCCCCAGAACCATAAGTAGAACTCCTGAAGTCTGCTTAAAATTAATATTAGGAATAGACGATCTTTACATGTTTAAAGTAGATCCAAGAAACTACAGGTTAGTCTATAATTCCAGGACTATACGTAGGGTCGGAGTTTTCCTATCTTCTAACAAGCTTCTTCCAACGTGGACGATCGAGATAGCGTCCTATCTAGTTACAAGCTTCTGATTTTTCTTAGGCTTTTAAAGTTCGTGAGAGTCTATGAGATCTTACAATTAGTCTCGCGAAGAAAGAAAGAATTGGCTTACGTTTAAAGCTTCGTTCCACTCGAGATTGAACAGTTTAACCAGACCCAAGACGTTCCTCCTGATCAAACCTTGTATACTGCTCCTCGTCAGCACGAAGGGCGCCGCTGTGGTCGATGTTGGCTCTGTGGTTACTGTTTCTGTCTGATTTGTGGAACTCGTGTTCTTCGAAGAAGTTGAGGCAGCAGTAGCTGTCAAAGAACCCCTAGGCATTGAACCCTGAGTGGCTGAATCGGGTGCTATGTTGTTGTTGATCATGTCACTGATCTGCTGGAATGCTGATCTTGTGTCGTTGATAGTCTGGAATAATGCGAAAATTAGAGGGTTATTCATATGAGATTGTCTAGAAAGAATAGAGAATCTCGCAAGAGTAATTAATTATAGAGGACACCCAAGAATTTATTGAAAGTTGCTTTAGCTTTACTTACTTCGAAGGTGACTCTAGCAAGAGTCCAGAAGAACCCTGGCCGTTGCTTGCGAATCTGTCTAGCAACCCTCTTCGTCTCCTCAGACATAATCTTCTCATCCAATGAATTGTCAACCATCTCATCAGAATCCTCCGACAACAATCTATCAAGAACCTTCATATTCTCCACTATCCCCTTCTCCCTCGAACTGATCTCTGTATCATCCACTTCTTTCTCCTCATTATTTAATCCGTAAGTTTGATAATCATAATATCCTTCTTGTTGCTGGTAAGTCTGAGGCACTTTCACAGGATATCTTGAAGAATCGCTTCGAAATTGACTCGATTCATAAATTGGAAGAGCTTGGGGGACGTAGTTAGTTGCGTATGATTCCGACCTCTGAATACTTGGCGCGGCATAGTGATCTGGAAATACTTCTAGTGGTTGCGATCTATGATCTGTGGGTCGGGGCAGTGGGTAATTTGTCCAGTGTATTTGTTGAGGGTCGCTTTGCAAGGGACTAACGAAGAGTAGAAGGAATAGGCCACTCGACAGTGAATAGAGCGATGACATCTTCATCTGAAATTAGGTATGTACTAGTATCAATATATTTTTAGTTTCATCAGAAACATTCCATTATTGTTGGATGTCAAGAGTAAAATTCATTAGAGAAAGAATAATAGCGCAGACCAGAATACTATTTAATTTAATGCCGTTTTGCAAGGTGTACTGACCAGCAATGCTTGATTTTAGAGCAATTCTAAAGAATAATGTTTTCGGACAAAGTTTTAATTTTAGTACCCAACACACTCATTTGCAACGAAACAAATACATATCAACAGTGAATACCACACGATAATTTCCCAAAAATTAAAAAAAAAAGATTGATACTTGCTTTTCAAAAAAATTCCAGCAGAACCGGGTCCAAACCGAACAGTCCCGGTTAAGAACGAGAATCAGAGTAAGAAGAAGGCTTATGCTACCAGACCTCAATTTACCACCCGCTCGATAAGGAAGTATTAAAACACTTGTATCTTCGCTTCATATTCCCGTCGCGTATGCAGCTAGCGATGGTCCGGCCAGGAAAATGGGAAAAACGCGACTAACGTGACGATTTGTATTCCCCGGGAGAGCTTCTTCGATTTAAACGGTACTGATCGATTAGCCAATGGCCGGTTTGCATATACGGGAACGCGGAAAACCCTGGCAACCTCGTCACACCCACGGTATCATGCTCCGTGAATCACGCATGCATCGCGAAGACTATAACTCGCCTGGCACTGAATTTCAGAAACACCGTTTGGCCGTGGAACTTCGTTGCGCTTTCACTCGTTGCACTTTCCTGCACTTATGGAAATATCGGTCTACCCGCGGAAGTTGGTTCTCGTTAGAATTACGAGTTAGGATCGATGAAATTATAGCGTTGAAGGGTTCGAAGTGATCTAAACTTTCTGATAGAAGGAGCATGACTGTCCGAACGCGATCGAATTTCGGCTTTTCAGTGGACATCGATTGGACACCTTGCCTCGTGCTCCATTTTCACCTGCATACGACCTCGAGATTACGCGTGATGCGAATTCTATATCGATTTATTTCGACTGTGGCGAAATCGATCCATCGGACTACGAGTTTAGGGCTTGGCGCGACAGTCGCTGCATAGAAATAATGTTTACTGGGTTTTCGAGAAATGAATGCTTGTTTATGGCGATGAAGTATAGTTACTGTCAAAAAATAAACTAGCGTGAAAGTGTAAGAATATCGTTTATTCATTCTGTAGGTAAAATTTCTTTAAGTAAAGTTCAAGAAATAGACATTTCTTATTTGTATATTTCGGGATCATATTTTTCATACTATAGTAATCTTCAAACTTCCTATTAACACTAAATCTAGCAAGCACTAAAATCGATTAAAATGTTTTACTTTACAAAAATGATAAAACTGTATTTACTTGGATTGTGTATAATTGTTATTATAGTATGTGACGGAATAAAGAAATTTAGTGAAACATTTCTCATGGAAGTAGCTGTATAATTTTAATAGTTATAAAACAAAATATGAAACGGTCATTTATCCGGCAGTGGTAGGTCTTGTTTTATGTTTTTATTTTCCTCTGAGAAACTGAAAGTTGCAGAAATAGAAATTTGATACATCTCTAGGAAGGAAATGTGTTTAAAAGCAGAAATTAAAATAACAAATTCAATGTATATTTTGAAACTATTACAGACTCCTTTACTAGTCGTTCTGCCTAAGGTGTAATAAAGTGAGCGTCAACATTCTTGTCAACTGGGAGACTCGAGGCAATCCGCTTTTTTAGCATTGCATGCTGGAAACATTTTTCTAGCAAAATTCTGGAACTTCTTGTACGATTAAGATAGAGCAATGATACTTATCTTGAACTAAAGTGAAAATGTTGTAGACTACGGGCCAAATAGAAAAAATGAAGAAAAAATTTTGACCTTGAAAATGGTTGAAGGTGACCTTTCTTGGAAAAAGTTTCTGCCATGAAAGATCAACTTCGATAAATATTTTCAAGATGATAACATATCCGTCACTCGTTCTCCCTATTTTTCCTTATTTTGCAATGTTTTAACTTTAATATGAAACTAATTCCATCGCTCTATCTCATTTCTACGAAAAGTTGTACTACCTTGTACACGATCAGGATTCATTTTTAGCTCTACTCAAACATCGCTTTACGCTTTATCAATTTTTTCTACTCTATAAATGGACCCCTTAAACGAGTTACATAACAAACAATCATCACGTAACACTGCCAAATGAAGTGAAATCAGAGCTGCCTCAAGAACTGATACACACGGCAATTGCCATCTTATGAAACGTGAACGTCCCTGGTACAGAATTACGCAACCACCCAAGTAGATCGTTGATGCACTTTCCAAGTGCAATGAACGTTCCCCTTCCGCGTGCATTGTCAATGCAAGCGAGAGATTGTTGCGCCCCCGGGGGTCTGTCTATAAATTAAAAGCAAAGTTAAACGGTTTACACCATTAGAGATGCAAGACTATTGTCTTCACCATTTGTTTGTGAGATACTGAATAAACTGACAAGGAACGTGACTTTCTACGGAAGTGTGTCTCGATTACGCGATCATGCCAGAGGAACAATTCACGGACGCTTACGTTGTGGCTGCTGCATGACGATTCTGCTGTCTCTGCTTGATTTCATCTACTTGGAGAATTGAATCCTCGAGGAATTAATTTCTTGATGACATTTCTTAATAGTTGCACTGGGCGTTGCATTAATAACATCACTAGGGTATTTATTGTATGGATTTTTTCTTGGAGACTTGCACTTTTCTGACATCACGATGATAATAAATTTTTTATAAAACCAGAAGTTTGTTTCGGCCGAAGGAAGAATTGAATTTTCGTGAAATAAATTGAATCTTCGACATCAAAGGTTAATTTATGACAGAAAAGTTGCCAATTAAAAATGGATCTTGTCTGTAAAAATTAAAATAAGTATCAGTTTGAAGCTTCCGATAGTAAATTGTATTTCTTTGAAAATTTTTTAATATTGATTATATTCCCAGCGCGAGATTGAATTTGCCATAAAATAATTATGGAGTTCTCAAAGAAGAGGATGTAGAAATTTTTAAAAAATTCGAGCTTAACTAGTGTTCTGGACGTCGATGTGACTCACACAGATGAGCAACGATTATGCCAACCGTATTTTCGGCAACGACACTCAAACACTCGTTTTCACGGCGATTTTTCAGAAGCCATTACGAAACCTCGTTACGGGCACTCAATCGACCGACCGACCCGTCAGCAAACGTGTTGCCCGGAGTTCAGCGCAGTCGATACTTAGCCACGTTCCTGTGAAAAGCAACACCACGTGGACCACTATACAGCCATCTTTCACTTTCACTCCCGGCCGGGACCACGTGCTTGCTCGAACGTAAACCAAAAAGTGTGCACACCACTGCGTGCTACTTCATTTCGATTATGATCTACTTCCTCGAACCAGTTCCGATCAACATTAACAAAATTGTGCCACATTCTGCAAATCCATTCTGAACAGTAAGTTCTGAATATCATAGTAAGTTGTTCTCTTAGATTGTATTAAAGTAACATGGTTAGAAACGTAAAAAATTATCGGCGAGAATCTCTATCATTATATTAAATAAACGTCAGATTCTACAATAAAACATAATTTTCCTTTTTCAACCAAGCAAGATCAAGTAACAAGAAATTATAATCTTGCTGCACTGCCACAATTTGAAGCAGATTCGCAAATTGCTAATCAATAAAATTCATTTCTACAATATTGAATCGAATGGTCACGTTTCAAATTAAAACGTACTTTAACTAACACTGTCCAACAAAATTGTACAAGATCAGTGTAGTCATCCAGTACTTCAATTTATCTGGAGATGTACTTTTCATAAATAATTTCCTTTAATCCATACCACAATTGCAAACACTTTTCCTGCAAACATAACACGCTCTATTTCCCCACAATCCTTACGTCAATTTCGTGAAGTAACAAGCCTAGTGCGCGCAACATTAAAAAGACGAAAAACCTCTTTTCCATCGTGCATCGACCACAAATTTCTCTATTGCGAAGAAGGCAAATATTTGAGGCAGAAATACCGCGTCCACTCTAATTGCGTATTATAAGGTACGTTTTCGGTCACGCAACTCCGCGCTCACGGAACAATCAAAATATGTCACGCGATGCTTTCAGACATATGTGATTCAATTTGAAATTCTAGGACGTCCGTTTAAAATCGTTTACGATCGCGAGGAACGTTTACGTATGATAGTTGCGCAACGCGGGCGTCCACCTGTTGCGGGTCAGTGATTCTCATCGCGTGGGAAGTTAGGTGGAATTAGGGTAACGCGTTCTTTGACTCGTCATGCTAGTTGGTTGTTTGCGTTTTTCATTGCCCAATTTTGATCGATTATTGTCATCAGAATATTAGTAAGGTCTGCATAAAAATTGATTTTGGAACTCCAGTATTTTTACAAAAACCTATTTTTAAACAACCGATCAATTATGTTCAGTGTTCGATCGTTCACTAAACATGAGCGATTCGTCGTTTTGACACGTTTACGCCACATCCTGAATGTACCATTGAAATGAATCAATCGAATTAAATAGCATCAATTTTTGGCACAATGGGAAGCGCACAAAGTGGAATAGACAAACCGGAGCAGGCTCGTGTAGGGGAAAGGTGAAATGCGATCAAGTATCAAGGACGCTTCGATCGAACCCGATGCATTTGCAATTACTATTGCATCGGAAGCTACGGGATGCATAATAAACATTCCCATAGGAAAACCTAAGGTCGCCTTTAGAAATATTGTTCGCGGAGTTCCCCCAATCATTGGGAATTCCGATGTATATTTTGTTCGAAGAAATTATTTCTAGCACTTTAATAAATTTATTTATTGAAACTGGATTCGAGTAGAAACTTGAAAATGAACATGGATAAAATTATTTCCCGTTGCGTGGTGTCATTCATGACTCGTAAAATCAATTTTAGAATATAAAATATTAATTTTAGAAATAAGCTGAGCAACTTTGTGCAATCGTTTACAGAATGATACTAATGATCATTTTAAACCGAGGGAAAAGAGAGAGAAATTTATTTCCCCGTCTGTAAAGTTATTAAAGGTAGCAATAAAATAGAAAGACATCCTTAATCTTTGTTAACATAGACCTTTCTCTTGCGTTTTACAATTTCACAAGCGCTACAGAGTTAGCAAGATAAAAATCACCGTATGTTCCAATTCAGAAAATTGTTTACGAAATAAGATAGAAGCATCCGTAATCCTTGTTGACGTAAATCTCTGATTTCAAAGATGCCATAACTTTTAACAAAGATTATAAATGATTGCAACAACAGATAGATAATCAGAAAAGTAGTTGAATCCTGAAAGTTTCGAGTCCCAGAATAAAAATAGTATGATTAGGAAGAGGGTTCCTCCTAATGACTGTAGAAACCAATTTATAACCCACTCGGCCCCCTTTCGGGTGTATCGACCTCATCGGAATGACGTTCAAAAAATTCTCTCTTTCTCTCTCTCTCTCTCTCTCTCTCTAATTCGTCACTGTTTTCGTCACCATTCAAGCTAATATTATACCACAAACGCATAAGCATAATGCGATACTGTTCGACTGATATGAACGTGTCATTTCACAGTGTACTCACTTTTGCTTGTTCTCCACAAACACCTGTTGCGCAATCCTCGTTGACTTCTAATACGAAATCTTATGCAATTCCTCCCTATTATCCTGTCGTGGAGAATTGAATCTGGAGAGCTACTGGAATCGTGCAGGCAGTCTCTGGCAAATTGGAAACGTCCTGGACCGATTTACCAAGTCCTTAAAATTTTACGAAATTCTGAAACATCAAATTAAATTGAACTATTCGTTACGATCGTTAGACTGCAGGTTTTTGTACTTGTAACAAAACTTAGGAGATGAAATTTAAAACAGTGAGAAGACCAATAAAATCTCAGAATGACGATACAATATTTGCAATTTATTGAAATCATTAAGGAGAATTATTATTGAAAAGAAACACGAAATAGAAGAAACATTAGACGAGTTTAATATATTAGACGAAATTATTAAGAGCGGCAATACATTTTTGTATGTAACTCCCCTTTCTTATAATTGAGGCAGACAATTTTTATTTTACACATTGAATTCCTCTATAGTTTTCATGAATGAAGTTCAAATGTGAACACCAAATGCTCTAACAATTACTCAATTATTTTTCCTGATGAACTGATAGTACAGTCTGAAATTGTAACACTCAAACCATACCCTGCTTTTAAATGATAAAATAATTTTTTTAATTGAGGAACGTTGTTACGGACACTTTTAAGTCATTCTACAATAGAATCAATTCTGAACTCGACAAAGTCATGGAATATTCACCAGCGTATACAGTGCGAAGGATATTAATTTTTGTTGTAACTCGTGAACCTCGAAACACGAACTGCGACCAGCAAAACGCAGTCGCGTTCTCGAAGGTGCAGGAGAAAAAAAGGGAACTCGAAGGATGCAATTTACGGTGTCAATCACACGGCAATGAAGCCATGCGTTTTTCTAACAATCAACAAACCGCACTATTCATAGATTCTCTTGCATCATCTGTCTACTATTTCCAGAGGAAATCTAGAATCCACGATGCAAATCTACAAAATTTCGGCGCTGGATTGTCCAATAAAACGTGTCCTGTTACATCAGCGTCTCGTAACAGATTATGAAATAGTGACCGGCAGTTCTTCGGCCTCGATAAGAATTTTTGAACTCGGTTAGTGATCCTTGAGCTACATCCAGTAGATCGAATGGAAAATTAATCAGTATCGTTCGAAGTAAAATAGAAATTGATTCGAGGCTTGTCTACTCTTTGCGTCACCATGGGGAATTTATTATATATTATAATTATAAACAAATGACTATAAGGTCAGTGGGTTTGTCAACCTTATCGATTCGGAAGTGGATAATTACTAATTGTTAACAGATAAGCAATCGGTTATCGACAGTATTGAAGCACCAAGTATCTTGAAACTCGTGTGCAAGGCACTTACGTCTTATCAGCACTTTCCTGTGCATTTAAATACGGACATCCGTCTTCTTCATTGTGAGGAATACTTCACAATTGTTTAGTTATTTTAGAAAAGTTCGACGCTGAGCAATCAACTGGAAAATTACTCGTGGCGAGAATTTGGTGGCTTGAGAGTCTGAGTAGGACGCCGAGGATTACTATAATTAAAGTCTATTTTGTATACAAATTGCAGGAAACAAAATGATTCTATTGGACAGAGGACTTGGAGATCTCTCTGTGATCTTAGAAAATATTAATACTGTAAAATTCATAGAAGAATCACTGGTATCTCGCGTGTGATGGTTTGATAGTCTGTGTACGATGTCGAAGATTACTCTTCCCGGGGTATACATTGCATATAAATTGCAGACATCAAACTTTTCTATGAAACAGAGAACTTAGAAATGTTTTGACGATATTAAGAACGACCGACGCTGAAAAATTCACGTCCTATAGCTCTGGAACTTAAACGGAACATCAATGATCATTCTCTTCAGATCTCTTCAGGTTCTACTTCGGCAATAAAATGCAATACGCAATCTCTCCAATCAGATACACGATCGAACCATCTATTAACAAATTCAATAAAGTTCAATACTAAAAACTGGACTATGGTAAGAAATCAGACGTACTCTCTTCAGGGTGTACATTATGTACAAAACACCTATCCTTTCTATCAGACAAATGAACCAAAAAAAAATTAATTGCAGAAAACCTTGTACCTTGCATCGAACAGCTTTGAAATCTATGTAGGACGTCAATGATCGCTCTCTTTAGGTCTTTTTAGGTTCTACATCGCGCATAAAATTCAAACATCAATCTCTCCAGACAGACAAATGATTCAACCGTCGTTTAACAAGTTCAGGAAAGTTCAAGATTGAAAATAAGACTGCAAAATGATTCGTACCTCGCGTCTAACAGCTTCAAAGTTATACCCTGGACGCCGATGATCACTTTCTTCAGGTTCTACCTCGCAGACCAGCCTCTGCAGCGCAACAGACGACACACGCGTGCCAGACAAACCCGCAAGAACAAGTGCATCTTGCTGGACGGCGGGGCCGACACTAACGAGATGAGTTTCTCCGCCTCCCGATGCCTCGAATCAGCCTCGAAGGTCGTCCGTATTTTTACGAAAGACCTTGCGCACCGGGGACACCGAACAAATTTTACGAAATTTTAGTCTCCTAGCCCCTCTTCCCTTAGGGGTCTTGTCAGTGGCCTCTGAATCACCGTGCGCTGGAAAATCCATGGTGTGACATGAATCTCTCTTGTGGCTTTATGATCACTTTACTTGGAAAATTGAGCAACTGCTATGGAGAACTGATTTTGTAACAATGGTGGTGTGAGGTGATAGCTTGATATTTACTGTCACCCCATTCATTCATCAGCTGGCTACTCGTTTGTTGAAGTTTATTAAATGATGTATATATCCATATGTACTATTTATTTTTTATTTTATTTATTAAATTTTAAGTTTTATGCATTCATGATAAAATGAGTAGACTGGATATTAACTGATAAAGTCGTCTTAGAAATTCTAGAATGTATAGCATTCTTAAAGTCGAGGAATAAGTGTGTCATTTTTAATTTTTTTCAGTTGAATTCATTAAGAGAAACAATTTCCATTCGACTTTTGCTCCATGCAAATGATGCACTAAATATTTATATTGTATAGATTCTCGCAGTTTACTCATTACTATAATCTAGAATTAAATTACTCCGTAATATGTCTATGATATATCCGCAAGTCTACATGAATTACTAGAAAATAATATCTACGTAAAACTTTACGTTTGTAATGGAAATGATGAACTAATTTGGATGCATATGGTTCGTACATGAATGAAATTCAACGCCTGACGAATGGCAAACCATTCAACACTTCTGTACAGCGTGAAACAGTTCCTTAGGGGTCTATGAAACTACTGAAGAGTCTACTGTTCAATAATTATTACCTGTGCCTTCAGAAAATTAAGACAAAGATGAAGCAACGAGCAAACTCGTGGCTCCGCAAATTACGAAACTTGAAGATTTATGCGACTTTTTCAGTAAACAAGTGTCCCGATTACAACTATAAAAATCAACAAAAATTATGCATAGCACCTTGCCCCGTGGCGAGTAGAAACAGATACGCCTGCCAGTAAAGTGGAACATGCCTCGATTCATAATCATCGCAATTCATCTAGTCTATCGATGCCACGATGAATGTTGAACTAGGTCGGACGCATCGTTTTCTTCTTTTCAAAGGCGTCGCGACGTCCGACATAACATCCAACGACCTCCACTTGCATCATCCTACCATTTGCATTTCTATCTCGAACCAAAAGGTGCAAAGTTCGTCGAATTTTTCTGCCTAGATTCTCGAGAAGGTCGCGATGTACTAATCTATTCCAGACTTTTTGCCACCTTCTTGAAAACCCTTAATTGTGCAATCGTGTAAATCTATGACCACTTTTTTTTTTACAAATTGTGCACTTTCTAAATCGTTTAGACGAAAAAAAAATGACCGATCGAGATGAGATTACATTGCAGGAAGTTGATCGACGTTGGTACTTGATTGATTCGATAGGACTTGCACGAAATATCGGTCGAATTTACCGGTTTTTAATTGCTACATATATTACTTACCTGCTGCACCTGCGACAGAGTTGCAGTTGCCGCCGTTTGGGCAAGAAATTATTATCAAGCAAATTTTTCCAGAGTGAAAATTTTCTAGTTCGATTGTAGCAGACTCGTGTGGAATATAAATAGATTTACTTGCTTGAAAGTAATACAACTGTATTTGAAAGTTGTTCTGATTTTTTACTCTTTTGTGCTCGGCCCGTTTGTTTTTGCATTAAATGCGTGAAATGTGCAGTCTAATTACGATAATTTGCATGTTGTGTTGCCTCATAAGACTGTCCGTTGCTATTTTACATTTCATCTGCCCATTTCTGTTAATTATCATAGGTTCACAAGGTAGGTTACAAAATTGTCTTCTAAAAATTCATTGAATCTGAAAAAGTCATTGTGGCTTTCATTATTATTCAATATAAATTAATTATTAATTATGTATTCTAGCGTAGAAAGAACAGATAAAATTCTTCTAATACTTTTACTATTTTCTACTTTATCTGTAAATCTTTATTATAAATGCTTAAAATCCGATGGATATGTATTATAGATTTGCATGTTCCTTTACGAACATGTTCGAAGAATTTGCGGAATTTGAAAAGACCTTTCAGAATGATATTGAATGCCATTGTGGCATTTTTCTATTTATCCAGCGAAGAACAGGTAGAATTTCTTCGGCGACAGCAACGAGAACCTGAAATCCGCGTTACGACACTCACGGGGTGTCAGATCTATGCACTCGGACTTTATGCAAGAACGGTTGCATAATCGTGACGTTTCCTCGAGGTATAAATAATATAGAAACGATATTGTAGGAAGTTCGCATCGATGCTTGATCGCGTTCCTCTCCCTGCTCCCCGTGCTTTTCCTTTTAATCGAATGTTCAAATATTCCTTTCACCGGACACGGAAGTCTGCGGGGACTGATTAAGAGCGATTTCCTCGGGACGCTTTTGCAGTTACGAGTACGAATTAATAATCGTCGAAAGTTGCGCCTCAAAAACATACGACAAATGTAACCGGACAGCATCGAGACCCATAGAAACATTACAAAACAAGTTATCCAGTAAAAATAACTCGCGATTAAAAACAGGATACAGATGAAAGGATCATTCTGTGCACATTAGTAATCGTCGAAAGTTCTGCGAAAAACATTTCATAATTTTTACTGGTCAGAAGCTCGTGGAAACGGAAAGCATTACAAAACAAATTATTGAAAGATCTAACAAAAATAAAGACAGGTAATGGATCATTCGAAAAACATTTGATGACTTTTACCGGACCGCTCGAAACCCATAGAACCATTCGAAACCAAGTTATCGAACGAATCTACAGAAATAGTAACTCTAGATTAAAACAGGATGCAGATAAAGGATCATTCTCGGAGTAAGGAGGTAGGATTTAAAAAATTCCATTCACTTTATTCTACAGTCCAGGCAGACCGTTTTGAAAGTTCACAAAAACTGTCGCTAATCACAGGAGCGACAAAAAATTGCTATACACAGTGCTGCATGATAATTGCGAGACAGGTCCGATAAGTATCGGACATTGAGCAACCCGAAATAATCGGTAAAGAAGCTGTAGTTGCTCAATCGGTCCATGCAACGGTTCTAGGATTCTGTGATCTCAACTAACGCACCTAATCGACGCCCGGAGCTTCCGAAATTAAAACGCGAGATGCATTTTATCTAGAAAGTGCTCTTGAGCAAAATCGTTCACTGACAAGATAAATTGCATCGTTCGGTTTTTACGAGGCAACAAAACTGGCTTTGGAAAAATTGTTAACGCGCTTATCTAACACAAGTGGCGGTTTCTAAATTGTAGTGAGCACCTGTTGGTTCTTTCTGCGTGTATTTGGGACGCTTATCTGGCATTTTCTTATGAAGTAGGTATGTATAGTGAAATATTACAGGAGTTCTCTACCGGCACGCGACTCCTGAACTATAACTCTCATAAACACGTATATTTATGGCTGCGCGTCGAGCGAACGGAACGATAGTTCAGGTAGTTAATGAGCGATTCTAGTAGCCCATGAAAATGTACTCGATTGGTATCGTTGAGCATTTAATTTCTTCGTTGGGCTGTCTTATTCGCTCTACATGCAGTTGCTCTCATCAATACTTGTTTAATTATGGACTTGAGCGGTTTGATTCGAAAATTGTATCAGAATTTATTACATTGAGAGATTCAGAAGTTGTTCGTGCGCTTCGATGTCATTTCGATTGTAGGTTACTTATTAAACATTCATTGAAGCCACTCAGAGGTTAAGGGTACTGATGTCTCTCGAATTTTCGTATGATTTTCCATTTTACAAGATGCTTTTTGGAGTTTTAAGGTCTCATGACTCGCATAAAATTACTATTTTAAATATTTAATTTTTCTAGGTCCTATGACGCTGCTTTACCATTCATTGAAGTCTCCGTGATGCCAATCTACTGTGCACTGAGGTTTACCTAATTTTATGTTGCTATTTAACTATGCAATGCCAATTTTCTGTAATCTATAGTATTGTTCTATCATTTGTTCAAGGTTGCTAGAGCTTACTATACCTGCTCTATCACGCGTTGAAATCTTCTGAATTAGGTGATACCGCTTTACCATACATAAAAGTATCGAGAATCTTTTAATGCGATTCTATTATAAATTAGAATTCTATTAATTTCTGAACTACACAGGTCGGTCTATTCTAGTATTTATTTTAGAGATTCAAGTATCCTGAATTTTGCGACGTCATTTGATCACGCAATGAAATCTCCTAAGTCTTCTGACATTAATCTGTCAGTGAATTGAACTGACTAAATTTTCTGACGCTTCTGTACTTTCCATTGAAGTATCCTAAATATTCTGGCACTATTTCATTACGTATTGAAGTCTCCCAGATAAATTACGCTAGTCAGCTGCACAATCGTTTGTTTATGCTGACAGCACAACCCAATTACTCGTATTTTAAGTAATTATGATACAATTTTATCACTCATCGATTTTTCTCCTGAACATTAGATCAAATCTCATTATGCACTGAAGTACTTCACTGATGCAATTATGAAGATTGCATCAATTTCATTACATGAAAATGTACTCAATCACATAATTGAAGTATCAATGAGAGCAACACCACAAGGGTGTTCCGAACTAAATTACATAGAAAATCAACGTCTATAACAAATGTCTTAATAAATATCGCTACCTTGGATCTATCCTACTCACAATCATCCCCACTAGTTAACACAATCTAAAGTTCCTATATCTTTGTACCGCAGACTATGTTCACGGGTCTTTGGAATGTTCACTACGATCTCAATTGATCCCGTTTGGATCGGAGTCTACTTTAATAATCCCTGAATGATTCGTTGAGCTATTTTCCATTGTGGATCCTTCAGCAGATTCTTCTAATGAGGATTGTCGGACGGTAGACCCTTGATAGCGAACGCTCCACGGAAGAACGGCTTGAAGATCTCTAGGACTGTCTGTGTTCGGCGGGCTGAGTTCTGAAAAACGTCAAGAAAGATCGGTCTTCGTTACTGAATCGGTTTTACGCTACACTGATCCAGCAAATCAGCCGTGGATATTCGACACGCGAAGTTGCGGGTAATTGAGCGTTTAAAGTACGTGCTAAATAACGCCATTGCCGTGTCACGCACACAGTGACCCATAAAAATGTACGGTGAAATAGATTTTTCATTTTTATATTTTAGAAATGAGGTACAAAAAATTGTTCATCGAATGTATAGGACATATTTAACAATTTTGAAATTGCTTTTCTTTCTCTTAAAAATGAATTTAGACAGTGAAGAATTGATTTAACTGGAAAGTAGTCATTCAGATTTAGAAATTAAATTTTTGGGGTGCATTGTATGCACCAAAGTTTCTATGAAATACAAGAGGATTCAAAGATTATGTATACCTCAGAAACATTCCAGTATTGCAAACAAATAAAAAATCTATTTGAGTAGAAAAATTTGCCCAACAATGTACATGAATGAAATTAATTTTTGTGGTATACTGCTGATGCCATCAAAAGATCTTCAAATCAAAAACTCATTTTTTCATTAGTAAAACTCTCACTTCATTAAATCAATTACCCCCATCTATCAACTATTTTTTTGGATAGCTGGTTTGGCAGTCGCCTCGTTAAATATTAATGCACCACTACCAAACGATATAGTTCACTTGTCGTGACGGTAGCTTGTAGATTAGTATGCACAGAAACGCTTGAAGATTTTGCAACTATGTCGAGTGAAGGGTAACACGTTTCCGCCAATAAGTCGATCGATAATCTCGCCACAAAAAACTCGCTGACAGATTCTCAAGCAAGGTGTCGCCGGAAACCCCTTTGACGGTCCGCGAAACTTTCGAACGGGAAAAGCGATGCTGATGTGGATCGGGGTCTACAATAAGATCGCGGCCGAACTAATCAAACCCATAGAACGAATCTCGAAGTAGCACGATTAATTTCACTATGATTTATTGGCTCCATTGTCAATCTGATAATATTAGGTCATCCCAAAAATCGTGTCGCAAAAGAATCAAATTATGAACGTCTTTGAAAGATATTAATTTGTTTCACAAATTCAATGAAAATGCAGATAATATTTTTTCAACTTACAAGTATTAAGCTGTTCAAGATTTTGCTGACATTCGTGACTAGGCTGAAGCCAGTGCCAAACGCCGATGACGGCACGTCCAAGGATACTCGCTTCCTGTCAAACTCAGGGATGTCCTCCGTGGTGCTCACGATTTTTTCCTGAATGCAGATAAAATCACACCCAATGATAGATTTCGTTTGACAGTAGTAGCGGCTTATTGCTTGCGAACGCCGATCTCGATTTTTTACCTCGATCGAGAACGGGTTCGCTATCGAGCCGCCCGAGATCGCGGCTGCATAGCCTACGCGTTGACGCAATCGATTTTTATGCGACCACGATCTCGCTAACTTCGGTAACCGAGTGTACAAGGTATTGAGAAAATCAATAGCCAAAGTTTGGTAGTGTAGTAAAATTACTTTCGGACACTGGAGATAGGAAAAGGTAGGAAACACTATGCACAATCACAGAAACATCACGAGTAAGACTGTTAGCACAGATTTTCATTATGTTAATTGCAGCTGGACTAGTTGGAAATTTATGCAAAATAAAAATTGTCTGATTTGATTGCAAGATACGGGAGATACATAAACATTTATTTCTTCTCTTTATAATTTTTCTGAGTTGAAAATAATGGAACAACCATTTTTAAATTCTTCAAATGTTTTTATTGGTTTGTGTTTAATTTCGTCATTTTTATTATAAGTGGCACCAAAACGTCTTCAAAAATGAATTTCACGAAAAATCAGTGGTAGCAAAAAAAAAACGCTATAATAGATAAATGGTACCAGTGACGGTACCAATGTTCGGTCACCTATTTCTTCGACGTACTGTACATTTTCCTGTAAATCTGTTTCTCACTGCCTCGTTTAGCCATTCGAAGTAAAAACGATTTTAATTCAAGAGAACGTTCACTGAACCTAGCATATTCAATAGATAAATCACTCTAGCATGACATAGTATGCTTTTTTTCAATTAACACCCCATCTATCGATAATTATTTAATAGTTATTTGGACGCCTGAAGTCTTTTAAGAAACGTTTTAACGTCGGTAATTGCGGTCATGAATCGACAAAGAGTTTTGAAAGTAACATTGTATAATTACTAACACTTTCACCGTCTTGGAAACTCCCACACAATTAGCATAATGAATTAGATAAAACCGGAACGAATAGTTGATGTTCGAGTATATCAAAATTAAATTCTAAGTCTGATCACAGCGCTGTTTCATGCACAGATGATAAAAGTGGATCTATGCAAAATTAAATTATCTAGACATAAGTTACAAAGACCGAAGCTAAACAAACATAAACTGCCTGTATCATTAACTCTGATGCTGTAACGTTAAACGCCTCTAACTGTATTTAATTTCATGAAACTGCGAATACGTTCCTCGCATTCCTCACTATAAATCATTATACTAGACAGGTAATAAGAATTAGCGTCTGTTTAGAGGAACTTGTTTAAGAACGAAATAAAAAGCACTTTCTACGATGATGGTCCCTTATAATTCAAGAGTAAAGTAAAATTACTACTAATCGTTGTTAACGTACACATTTCGTTATAATTTTCAAATTTATGGATGCCACATGTGCGTAGATATCCACAATCTAGTCACGACATTTTATCCAGACTTTGAAATTAATTTTCATATCCTCCCTCTAAAAAACAAATCAACTCGAGATACATGGAAGATCATTATACTTGTCCAGCTTCCTGTAATGACTCTAAAATTTCAACAGATACAGATCACTATAGCTAAACAAATATTTCATCATCAACGTACCGCTCCCAAGAAGTAATCAACAATCAAATGAGCCCAATTTCGTTTCTTAAATTATCTTCGCTAATCAAATCTTTGGAACAAATTCAAACAGAAATCATGAAGCTGCTGCTGAACATCTCACAGACATTGATCATGCCAATTAATAAGCTCCCCAACACTGAATGGTTAAGATCGACGTCCCACAGATCATCGGAAAGGATCAATACAGGAAAGGATCAGGTGACGTTCGCAAAAAGGTTTGGAGTACACGGCTCGTACATAGAAAACATGATCATGCGTTTATTTGACAACATCATCACCATATCGTGGTCCTCCACAATCATCCTTATCTCGTCGTCGTTAATACTTAGAGCTTGTATAGATACTGTATTTACATCGATGACACAGCGTCGAGGTAATTCGAGCGAGGAAACATTCGCAATGCTCGTTCGTCGACTACTTCCTAATCCTATTTACACATTTTTGCTCATCGTTGGCGGATTCTCGTTGATTGCCAGCGTCGTACAGGTAAGAGGGTGGGGGTATACAGGTGGGAAAGGGCGATAAAAATGCTAAACAATAGACAATTTTGTGGGGTGGGCTTGTAACAGAGGGTGGGAGGGATTAGTAGTAGTGCCCTGGCAATTTATCGGCCGAGCTAGAAAGAAAAATCCATGTCGTCAAGTTTGCACTGTTTAGTAGTCACTGCTGGGAAGCTGCTGTTGCGGTTTCGTGAACGGATTTATTTTTGTGCAAATTGGTCGTGTAATTTGATGAATTGCTTTGCTTTTGATGCTTTGCTTTGGCGTTTTGTGATCCTCTGTCAAGCGGTGCTGCTCGGTGGCCCTTTTGGACGTGTCCACAGTCCAAGGTCCAACAGTCGCCATTTAAGCCGTATAATATGCCGCTTGCGGTGCTTCGTATTCGTACTGTTTGCGTACATAATACTGACTTTAATCGGCGGATCTAAGTCGGTTAGGACACTTGGACGAGGGTCCCAGACCCTCGTCAAAGCTTCTAGGACAAGCAGTGCATCGAGCGATTAGTGGCGAACCAGAGAGGACCTATGTCGTTAGGTTATTTCACGAACCGCGAGACACGGCCGAGCGACGATCATTTGGTGAATTATGGTCGTCATCCAACAGCACAATCCTTGAACCACGTCAGACCAGCAATGATAAATTTATTGCGGATTTTATGCATTCGTGAGAAACGTATGTATATAGGTTCCATTTATAACAGTAACAAGATAAGTATTCAGAAAACTATTCATTTTAATATTATCAAAATTATTAAAAAGAGAAAGGCATTTTTATCGTACTCTTGCCTCTTGCAATTCAGGCAGATCGTTTTTATTTCGCAATAATTGGTCAGTAGCATATCGCTTGTCCTCTCAAGTATCTTTTTAAACGAATAATGATGTACTTGTATTTACTATGAATAAAATATTAGTGGTGAATAGTAGTAGTGAATAAAGTGGACATACTTTTCTAACAACACTTTGATTGCCAACCGGTGTCAAATGCGGTCTGTTGGTTTGACTTTATGCTATTAGATGGACGATGATTTTTAGAATATGCTTATGTTGCCAATCGCTTACTGCAGTCCTAACATAAGCATGCTCACAGATGTATTCACGATGCGGCGCTGCCAGAAATCATTAATTAGACTGCGAATTTATGTGCAAAATAAAAATTGTCTGCATTCGTTGCAAAGAACTGGAACCACTTAGAAATTTCTTTATGTCCTCCATAATTTTAACGGGTTAAAGCTAGTGTATCAATATTATGCAATTCCTTTGATCTGTCTGTTGTTTTAACCCTCCTACGGCGGTGGCCGGGTCTTTTCTAACCCAGTGCGTAAAAATCGTCATTACTCAGTTTCTGACACGAAGTACCTCGGAAAATGTTTACAAAAATTGACAAATAAAGTAGCAAATAATCCTAAATTATATAGCGTTGTCCGAGGACTAAATTATAGTTAATTCGTTCTGTTCCAGATGCATAAAATCCGCAGTCCATTAATTACGGATGCATTGGGCAACGCGAGCGCCGTGTTAAAGGAGGCCATGCTGCCCGTTCTCGCTCTTATCTTCCACACAAACGGAATGCGGTTACACTGCATGCAACCAGATGCAGCTACCACTGTATGCTACTGTACACCGGACAGTCCACGCAGCGCCGTTACGAGAAAACGTTCAGAGAAACTATACTACAATGTACAATTGAAATTCATTCGCGTATAGAACACCTCTCTCGGGCACCGGGAGGATAGAAAGCGGAAGGGTAGAAGAGAGACTCGTTTTAAACTCGTGAGCAAGTTAATAAATTAAAAAGTGAGAACAATCGATCGTAGAAAGACTAGGTATCTATCTGTTGAACGATTTATTAGGATCCGTAACCGTTTATTATATTTCACATGCTGAAATAGTTGTGTCTGAAAAGTGGTGCATTCGATGAACGAAAAAATGAGTCATATGGATCGACCTTGAAGATGCTCGCGATAATGGATGATCTTTTTTAACATTAAATCTACCGAGCAATAAAAATGATAGTAACATATACTACTGTATAAAATGGCAAAAAGAAATTAATTTATTCAATAATCTTTCATGGAAAGTCTTTATAATTTTAATAATTGTCGGTGGTAGGTTTAATGTTAGTATTTTAGACGATGAAAACGACGGATTTTTAACACTAGAAGCACCGAGCGTCAAAATCGATTTTTTGAAAATGGTATAAGAGTTTCTATTGGAATATTATTCTGATTTTGACGCGACAGTATTTTTATAGTGTTAAGTAGAACAACAAGAACGAGGAATTTGGTGTTCGCAATTTCAGTAATCACAGAGTGAAGAATAAATTGATTAATTTAGTATTTATAATGGGAGTAATCAACAAGGAAAGAATACATAAATAATTTTGTTTTTGACCGAGCTTGACGTCTTGACGACTTCTAGTGTTAATAATGTATAATTGACGGGCACCGGGACCCTAGTCTTTCCAAGGCCAGCCCCAGCCAGAAGAAGAATATTCACGGAAGATCAGGTCTCAAGCAGTAGCGACAATCAGTTTGATAGAGAAACGTGAGAAGAAAGAAGAAACAGTTTTAATGTGATCCTACCCCTCCGCCTAGATTCGCAAACGCTCCAAGGTTTATTCCAGCGCCGGCATCGTGCGTGCCCGACTCACTATGTCCTCCGCCGGAACTTTGACTCAGAGAGGACAGGCTGCTGAGTTTCGAGCTAAGGATGCTTCCTAGGAGACCTGCGGAACTGCCTCCTCCGTGGCTGCTGTCTGTAACTCCCAAATTCCACAAATTAAATGCACTTCATTCATTAGTAGTTAGTTCTTGTGTTAGAACCTACAGTTACGTCAAGACATTGTACACTGATCTGTCACTATTGAAATACTAAAAGTTGAAAGCGAGTTTGAACTTCATTCGAAATTGTGATCATTAGACTGCGGATCTTTGGTGAATGTTCCACGACTCACTTTGTCTAATTTAAAATTGATTCTATTGTAGAATGGTTCAAATCTGCCTTCAGAAATGTTTCTCAATTTAAAAAATTATTTTATTATTTTACAGCCGGATATGGCTTGAGTGCTGCAATTCTAGACTGTATTATTAGTTCATCAGGAAAAATAATTCATTAATTGTCAGATCACTTGGTATTCTTATTTGAACTTCATTCTTGAAGACTACAGATTAATTCAATGTTCATTGTAGTAAACTATAGAAACTTTGCAAAATAAATTTTTGTTCATGAATTCCAAGATTCAGGAACTATATAGAAGTATATTCCTTCCGTTTACAATTTTACTGAGTTTCAAACAACGAGTTCTCCTGTTTCAAATAGCACCCACTCATTCTGTCAGGCTTTTGGATCATGTACTAGAATCCCAAGATTCTCCTAACAATCGTCTGCAGGCCCAACTCACTATAGACAACTGTTTCAAGACAAGTTTTTGAACTATTACAGACAGATCCTGGGACATATTATAGCCATCAAGACACAATACACTTTCATTTCATCCCCACTTCTGGCTTCGTTAAGAAGACTGAGAGCTTGTTTAGGACGTTTCATTCCAAAAATGGATTGCGAGGGCAGTTTCAGCCAACTTGTCAATTAGGTTTGTGAACAATACCTGAACCACCGGCCAATGATCCCTCAAGTTTCCCAGCGGTTCCAGCTGCGACTCCAGTCGCGATCGAGCTGAGAGGCGCCAATTTCGAAGCGAAAGCTCCAGCCAATCCAGTCTTTGCACTCGTAAGGAACGTGGATGCACTATTGACCACTGGACCGATGCTACCACTGGCAGCCTGGATCTTCGAGGCTATCAGTTCACTGATAAACTTGCTGGTAGCAGAGTGATGAGGATCGATTCCGAAGGCAGCGTTCTTCGCTTTGTTGGACTCGTCCAAAACCGCCAGTGCTTTGGTCTTCGAGTCGATGAAGGAATCTAGCTTCTAAAAACGGGACCTCTAGGTGAAGGAACGAGTCTATTTGGGTTAGATGATGCGATTAGGGTGATTCTTACGCCGAAGACGAAATTCAGGATCCCGTTCGAGACTCCCAGCTTCACCACTCCGATTTTTCGTTTGTCCCTGTCGGTCCTCTCATCGTCTGCTGCCTGGTCGCTGTCAGTTTCCACGATGTATACCTGACAGGTGGTTTGATTAATTGAAATAAGATACACACGGAGGATTTTGCTCCGGCGGGAAGATTGTCTCGAGGATTGAGTAACCGGAGAAAGGAGAGAAAGGGGGAGATAGAGGCAGTGTGTCTCGGGGCCGTGCAACGACTTCCGTGATTATTTGGAAATGTTGAGTCCATATAGAAATGTGTGGAATTGGTTGCTATGGAAGGAGGAAATGATCGATTATAATTGTTGTACGCGAGGAATCCTGCGGTCGACTTGGAGACGATTATATATGTACGCGTTTGTCGAAACGTTTTGGTAAGTGATTTTATAGGTAAGTGACAGGAAGAGGAAGGGTTCGAGTGTGTGGCAGACACGAGAGGACAAGGAAGATGAAATTGTAAGCGAAATTAAGAGATGGAGAAATAGAACTGCTTCCTATGTGCATAGGAAGAAAGAGTGGGATCTGGAAGTGGAGTAGGGGACTTTGAAACTAGAGAACACGAGATTTCCGATTTAGAAAAATGAGCTAAATACACAGAGAAAAATATAGCTAAGAAGAGAAAGAGCTAGAATAATAGACACAGCGCTAGAAAACTAGAGGACTGACAGGCTGGTGGATTAGAGAACTGGAAAACTAAAGAACTAGAGAACTAAAAAGTACTAGGGTACTACAGAATAGTATTATAGAACTATAGAACTAGAGAAATAGAGTACTAGAATATTAGTGAACTGAGAAAGTAGAGTGCTAGAGACATAGGATACTAAAAAGATAGAATACTAGTGAGATAAAGAATTTGAAAAATAGAGAACTTGAAGAGTGGATAACTGGACAATGTGAGAAGTGGGGTAGTAGGAGGGAGACAGGGAACTAAAGAAGTCGAGAAGTAGAAAAAGAGAATAACACCACAAAGAAAACTGGAAAATTGGTAAGATAGAGCCGGAGGTATAGCCGAAGATAGAGCCGGAGATAGAGCCGGGAAGGCTCCGGCCAGTGTCGACGAGTGGCAACGTGTCCGCGAAGTAACAAACTTCGAGTTAGTCAACCACTTTCTCTCTCCGCTTGTTCCTCGTGGTCGCGATTCTCTTTTTCTCTGTTCAACATCGGCTCGTCTTTCTCCGCCATCGATACGATATCGCCCCGTACCAAAAACGAACAACATCGGAACAATTGATTGTTTTAGACGCGTTCTCCCGTTTCCCTCTTCGTCTTCGCACGCAGGTGGCGGCAAAATAATAAAACTTTGAAATAGGCGCTTTCACTTTCACCATTCCCGACACGTACTGTTTATGAGTTATATTTCGATTTCGTTGACGCTCGCCGTCTTCGTTACGCGTAACGATTACCACGCGATGTAACTGGTGATTTTAATCAATATTTCGTTCTGTACGGCGCCATTAACGTTCACGGAGCCCGAGGGCAATCGTTCCGAGAACCTTATAGCCAACAGCTTTGATTTACTCGCACGTGCGTTGTCCTGCAAATAATATTTTATGAATGAGAACGTCGAGTTGATTGTAATTCGATTTCAATCTGTACGAACTTGCATTGTCTTCAGTTTCCAACCACAACCCATAAAAGTTAATGATACACACAAACAGAAGGAATCTTATCTCGTCAAGTAGGTTAGACATTTATACATTGGACGAGCTGTACCTTGCTCCTTGCACAACTGTCACTTTACACACACACACACACATACAGACAGAGTTCCTGTACACTCTATCTCATTCTCTAACGTGTATTTACTACGAAGATATGCACAAATTTAGAGACAAGAGGACGGAAGCTATATTAACGACACTGTTAGCAGACAATTTCACAAAATTACGACAGAACGAGTTACAAAGGACAACGACTTCAACTTTGAACAACACACAGACCATGATATACTACGGATGAAAGGATGTACGCCTCAGATAGTTGTGATTTCACAAATGCGAGGCATCCGATGAATCCATTACCGACGCGATTACGTCACAGAAGCTTCTAAACTTGATTACACTTTCGATTTCGCCGGGCCGCTTTCTAAGGAGCTGGCCAAGGTCGTGTCGATATCGATGATCGACCAAGGTGGTCTCGCGACCTAACCGCGTTATGCTTACCTCGTTCAGGGGGCTGAGGTCCTCGGACGCCGCTTCCCTTTTGACAATCGGGCTGGCGACAGCGATCGTAGCCAGCAACCCGCAGCCGAACAGCACGCAACTGATTCTCATTTTGTCCCCTCCTATTCCTCTTCCAGCGATTCAGTTTGTTTGCTCTGGGGAAATCAATGTGTCGTTGAGCAAGTGGTACTATTCTCGGTCTACCAGTGTAAATACAGGAGCCCCACGCGCATACGCGAGAACCCGCGAACCGAAATGTCAAGTGAAAGGATGGCCGATGGGGATTAACGAAAATTCGTGTTTCAACAACCGCGCCGAGCGCGCCTTTGTATTGAACCCGAGCACAAGGACCAGGTGACACGCCGCCAATTAACGCGTGTGCTACCCTTTCAAGTAGCAAAAGTAAAAGTCAGCCGGATTCAGAATCGTATAGACGGCGTTAGGATTCAGGGAACATGATCGACGGAACAGCTGACGCTGGTGAGTCGAACGTGACCGGGAAAATCCTAAAATCACGTGACGATAGTTTGGGAACAGTGATAACCAGCGTGGAGCAAGTTTCGTGATAATAGAATGCAGACTGTGAAAAGTATCTGTGATTTTAACCCATGGCCATTATTCCGAGCAATTTAAAATTAGAGTGAGCCTTCTATTTTGACCCCCCTATATTTCTCAAGTGAATCTTAAACCTAACTTTTGGCTATTATTCTGAGCAATTTAAAATGAGACTGAGCTTGTTGCGGGAACGGCCATATGCTCCTCAAGCTAAAGACTTATTTTCTATTTTAGTAAAATCTTTCGTTTCGGTGTTATTGTACTGTACTTTGATGGATTCGTATAGAAGATGAGAATGTGGATAAGACACGGTTGGCTGAACTGATATATTCAGTACCTGATAATTTAATTTTACTGTGTGAATTTGTGAATAATATTCAACAATCTAAGTTGTAATTCATTGACACTGTCAGTTTGTATACCACTGTGAATTTAAATAGAGAGAAGCTAATGCATTGACTCGTATGAAAGTTGTGGAAAGTGTTGAAACAAGAGATGACAGAGATGATTGAGCAGTTGTCACATAATTTTCATATCAATTCAATCCTTAAGTGAACTATTGAGGCCTGTACACCTTTAACACGTTGATTGATGACCCAACGACCAAAAAAATAAAAGGTTAACAACCAACAATTATATCAGCCAAATATGTATGATATGGCATGACGTATGTATGACATTTTGAGTCTGGATCCTCACAGGACAAGAGCCACAGTATTTCATTTGTGACGTGTATGTAAATGAATCTTTATATCATTTAGAACACGAGTATATATAAAACTAAAATATAATCCGAATGATGAATCCACTATAATAGAATTTTTGAAAGCCATACGAGTACCGCAAATGTACGTATTTCTTCAACTACACACGAAAAGGATGAAACACCTATCCAGCCAGCCCCTCGATTACCCCGCCGCATATCCAATCTACCAAATTCAAATCGACTTTCACTTGCCAATAGATAAGAATCAGCCTGAAATAAATCCACTTTCAAAGTCCACTTAAAATCTCCACAGAGTAACATTAAACCACGCGAGTCTAAATCTTCTAATTCACATCAGCGTCAGGCTTCGACAACTCGAGAATTCGAAAAGAAGTGTCTGTATCCGGCCAACTGTCAGAGTATCAGACTTGGCCACGTGGTGCCGGCGATCGAAAAAAGGAGGTGTGCGCGACGATGACAACGACGACGATACAGTCGGTAAACTTACTCAGAGCGTGAGCCGGTCGAGTGCGTGAGAGATGTGTGCCTGACGGAGCGCGAGCCTCGTTTGAGGACCACGGTGAAGGAGATCCCGATGTCTTTAGAGAGCCGAAGGGGAACGAAGGCGAGCATGTGTGCCCCTTCGAGAATCGAGGATCGAGCTTCGAGAATCGCAGCAGGCCTCACCTGCCTCGCCTGCCTCGCCAGAGTCCCCCTAGGTGGGGCGGGTTCCGATTTCCTCCGCGAATCCCGCGCTCCCTCGTTCTCTCGGCTCTCGAAATTCCCATACCCCCCGCAAGGGCCCAGTATTCGCGGGCATTATGCAATCGAACAGTACGAAGACACTCGGGGGAAAATGACACAAACTGGACGCGGATGCGACCGCGATGGGAAAGGCGGTTCGTTCAGGAGCAAATCTTCACGCCCATCGACACTTTATGGTGGGGAGCATGGTGAACTGAAAGTGACACTGATAGCGTGCATACATTGGTGCATTTGCGGAGTGGCGGAGTGGATGTCGGCCTGACTCGTTTGTCGCTGCCTAGAAATGTTAATATCGTTTCATCATCAGTTGGATCAATGGAGTTTATGTTTTTGCTAATTGTGAGGCAAGATATGTGGAGCAATGTGGGCTGTGGGAAATGTGGGTTGGTTTGAAGGATGGGTGGTGTATTCAGGTGATGGTTTTTCTAAACATAAAGTGTTAGTTTGTGAATTATCTGGATCTTGGGGATTTTGGTGGGTCAAGGGTAGGAAAGGTCAAGGAAACGGTGAGGATTTGTTTAGAAAATATTTTATTTAAAAATGTTTATTAGTTACAGAGTTATGGCTGATTTTTTGGAGGTCCTGTATAAGAACACAATTTATGGGGATCGTTGAATGAAAATCATTGAATCATCAAATGAAAAAGTCAATTAGATTTGTGAGGTTTTTTAAATATTTATATCAAATAAAATGTTGGGCGTCTTAAGTTAGTGAAATTGCGATTTTTAATGATAAGTTCATTTGTTTTTAATCAATAAAAAAACTACATTGAGAAAGACAATCTTTCTTTCAAGAACTAGATAATATACTACATTCTATAACTCTTATGGTATATTTATTTTCAGATGAACCAGTAACCAATAAGGATTGTCATTGGCTTATATGACAACACCTCTAGGAGATCAACCACAACTTTGAATTCGATAAGTATTTCTAAATAAACAAATTGCAAGAAACTCTCTAAAATAAGCCATCTTAGATACCAAAATAATTTTTGGATATAGTATCACAGTTTCTTAGGGAATAATTTCCAATGGCAATCTTCTTGGCCTCTTAATCTTTAATAATTCATTCATAGTTGATAACACCTAATGCTACGAAAACTGTGTAGTCATTTTGAGACTGGTACCTTTCCTTCTTCAAATTCATATTTGTTTCCAGACAGTGTTGAAGATGTTTTTAATAATAACTCTGCTTATTCGTTGTAGCCTTTCTTTACCTTATCATATATCAGGACTATTTCGAACCTACTTAAAAAGGAAAATAAACACGTTTTGTGACGTAAGTAGTATTTTCTCCCTAGAAGCACCAGTACAACTAAACATAATTAATTGCAACCATTATGGAAAGTTGCCACTTAAAATCACCAGCTAGCTATCGCAAGTACCACTTCGGAATTAAGAATATATGTACGTCTTAATACATCAGTGAAATCCAGGAAGCAATTCCTTTTAGTCTTCAACAAGGAAGCCCACAAGTCATTCTTCGATTTAAAAGATGACTAACTTTTATATATTCCTGAACAATTTATATTTATTTTCACCTGGATGTAGATGGACATGGGACACCAACGTGCCAACGACATGGCCTTGACAATATATACAAAATATTTTGTTCAACTGAGGAAGATATTTATTTAGCTACCATAAGATGAACTACGTCTGTTGTTAAAATTAGTTTTACTCGTTACAAGATTAAGCATTTTGCCACTAAAACTTTTCAAAGAACTCAAAATTGAGGAAGACATAGTGAGAAAAAGTTATGCAATTTCTTAAAGGTAAAATGAAGGAGCACAATCTCTCGTAAAATTAATTTCAAAAAAGATACGGTAAAAAGAAAGTTATACAACGTATTAACGAAAAAGTGACATGTCACCGAGCCAGAGAATTTACAAATACCAATCACCTTTGATCTTCGTCTATCGATATCCCATCCCATGGGTCCCATTCCCAAGATCTCTAACAACAAATAAGGAAAGCAAGAGGCCGTATAGTTGCAATAAATTATATAATCGTGCATTTGTAAGCTGCGCGTTCGCCCACAGGTGCACTTACGAAAACGGACGGGCTGTTCGACTGCGTGCAGTGTCCCTGCGATTTTAGGCTATCGGCCGACCATTATGATCGCGAACTATCGTTGCAAAACCATGTGCGTCGAGTGTCCGGCGAGGTGCAGCCACTTTCTCATAGCATTATCTCATATGACGCCGAACCATCGTAACGGCGATTACGCAACGTCAGTTTCTCCAAATTGGACCGTACACTCTTTCTCGCTTTACATATCGCGCGTTTGCTATACCGGCTCGTTAACGGGGATGCAACGAAACATATGGCGTCGTCCGCTGTATCCTCGCGATCTAATTGCCCTAATTAAACACAGTGACGAGCCTCGGCGCTGCACCGGGACGCTGTCATTGCAATTAAGCACAATTACTCTTAATGAGTCGCTTTAACACTGGACGCGGCCCGTGAAAAGCTGCAGTTTGCAGATTTCCTGTTTTATAATTGATCCGAGAGCTACTCCTGTCGGAAGATATTAAATTGTTTACACGTGGACCCAGAAATGCGACTGTTCGCTTTCTTTTTGGAGACGCGAGGGAAAGTTGCTTAATTTTAATCGAGTGGGCCGGACACGGTGTGTCACGTGTAAGTTAATTTACACTGTCGACAATAATTAGACAGCGGATTTTCCGTATTCATGACCAAAATGAGTAAGTGTAATTTAAAACAGTAAAAACATTAGATGAATTTAATAATACTGTTATATTATTTTTAACCCATTAAACGTATTAAAAAAGAAGATAGTTATATTAAGAAGTTCTATTTCACTCCAGTTCGTTGCACTGTAATAACAATGCAAACCGTTAATATCGTTAATAACGGAAATATTATTTTATTTATACACAACGTGCAACGTATGTTAGCAATCGATAACGAAGTTGGTTATGTACACATGTCGATACCAATTAACAATGGCACAAAAAAGCGAAAAATTATCACCATTATAATTATGAGACATTATGCATGAAGGATTGAAAAAGACTACAACTTCTACGTACACTTAAGGCTTTATAATTAGACAGCATATTTTTGTGCACCATACAAATCGTCAGCAACATAAAGTTTTTCGATTGAATAGAGATATATTTCTTCTGCGACAATTTTAATGAGATTAAAATGACACGGCAATATACTTCTTTTGGCGTTTTCACTGTCTTATGTTTCTTCTATTGATTTCTGCCATAAACGTATAAAGAAGGTAGCGCAATTTACAGCGCGTAGATAATTTACACTACCAGTATCGCAAGAAATATTTGATTTGATCCGAAGTTCCCAATTCAATTAATATTATAATCTTTCAGTATCTTTAGGAAAGTGTAAAATTGTGATTGAAAAAGTGGATTGGAGATTGATACGAATAAGATTAACCGTGACATGATAGCACTTCCTGCATTCAGGGCTGTATGAAAAACACAATTACAAAGGTAATAAACTGTTTCATCGATGATTCATAATTATAAAGTTACATAAGTGTATAAAATAAAATTGGGATCGATTAAATAAAAACAAAATTGATTAGAATACGGTTCATTGTGTTCTGTTGTGCCCGAGAATGTGTACAAATATATTCAATCTCCTAAAATTCAAAACAAAATCAACTATTTATACAGTATCCAAGAAAGAACAAAATACAAATGAAATAAAATATTCTGCTTTTCTTTAGTCAATATCGCTCCAATAATTAGCGAACGATTAAACCACTTATGTGAAAGGGCAATTGCAATAAAATATTTTGCTTTCCTTTACTTCGCCTTACATAAGTGTAAAAAGGCAATTGCGTTCAAATGTGGGATTTTCTATAACTAATTCTCCAAATGCTATGCTTACAAAAATCGTGGCAGGTCTCGAGAAACAGGGTCGCTATTTTCATTTAAAAGCCAGCGATTTGACACGGATTAGCGATAGTCAGCGATGCCGATGTTAAACCGCAATTACATAGTGAGAACGGTACTTTTTCTTGGCCACTGAAATGTTTTATTTCCGTCAGAGATCGCTCGACTATTTTTACGGCTACCTCGATTACAGTCTGAAACGGGATTCGCCGGTAATTATCGCTGCTCGCTGGCAACGATCCGCGAAGCTAATCGGGACGAACCGTACTTTCACCTTGACCATAATCTTGGAGGTGGTGTAAATTTTCAGGTCACCTTGCAATCACAAAAACGCTAAAGCTGTGATACATATTCGCGAGCTGCAATTTTCGCGAAGCAACGATGAAGATCAATGTAAATGGTGAACATTGGTTTGTAGATTGCAATCGGCGGAAATTAATACAAATTCTCTCGGACCATAAATTTTGAACGAGGAAGCAAAAATCTAATATCTAATATATGTGTGGATATGTGTGGTGATAATGAGAGAGAGGCAAAATATGTATATAGGAAGTGAATTTGGTTGAACGAGATAAAGTTTTGTTCGGAAAATTTGTCAGTCGTTAATTGAACATCGGTTGTGATACACGTAATATGTTTTATTAAATATATATGATTCATTTGTAAACATTGATAATTATATCCTCTACTTGTACAGTATGTTTGGACAGTGCTTAAATAATATATTCGTTCATTCAGAAGAAAAGTGATATAAGTCAACAAAAGGAAATTTTACAGGGGAGCCATTTTTGAGAATTACCTAAAATTACCAATTTTTTTTTATTGTATATATCTAACTTCGAAATGTAAAATAATTTGTTGTTACTTAGATACTGGGTTCTTTATCATGTACATTAGTTATAAAGTACACCACAATTTATTTGTATAATTATTATTATACTTGCTTTAGAAATATATTTTGAGTTAAACTCTGGTTGTGTGAATGCTTTCGCTTTAAATAAAAATGGTTTCGTTTTATTGTCTGAGCTCAATAGTTTTAGCATTTTAATGTGAATTGTTACTCCAGTGGGATAATTGCGCTGAATTTATATTCTGCGACGGTTTTAGCGCATAGTGACCGATTATGTGTTTTTATATTGCGTCGGTTGGAAAGTTAATTGCCGATCGCGATGGTCTAGATCGCAGGTGGTCTTTGCGGATGGTACGTGCACGTGTTGTTTTATTTGCAGCGGTTTTCGTCTTCGTCGTGGACACATAGAATTGCACAATGGTCACGATTCGTTTCCCCGCGATTTACATGCGTCACGAGCTGAGGAAGTCCTCGGCTTAGGGAGGAATTACGAAAACCACGATCACGAGAATTGCCTGATTTCGTTGTGTTTCAAACCCTCAAGGTGACTGGTCGATACACCTCGATCGAGGATTGCCAAGAACAAGAAGAAGGCGACTGAAATTGTGCAAAGTGCACAGGGGCGTCTGGGTTTTTGGCTGAGCTTGTTGCACAATGGTTCTCGTTTTTAGTATTCGTTATTATTAATACGCGTCACGTATCGAGGAAGAGGTCGATCTTATGGGAACACGTTACGAAAGCCGTTGGTCTTCACGGACGAGAACGGTGTTTGTTTTTTACATGAACAACCTCGGTTTAGAATAAATATTATGTTGGCGCAACGCGAGCGTAATAGTCTATTTTTTAATTACCGTTGTCAAGGCTTGATTCCGAGACGATCTACATACGAGATTATGTTAGATAAAATGTGAGTGAATGTTACTTTGAAATGGGAAGGGGGTTTAATGAGTGTTATTATGAAATGTAATTGCAGATTGTGCGCTTTTATACCGACATGGTGAAATAGAGTTTAAGTGTTTGTTCTGGAGTGTGCAATTATTTTTTTACGATTGATGGCTTTGTTTGGGGATCGTTATAAATGAGGAATTACTTCTTGTAGCAGTATCAATAATTGTGAGTATGCAATTGTTAGTTTAGATAAATGTTTTAAGTGGTTGAAAATGGCAATCAAGATATAATCTAGCAAATGGATATAATCTATATATACAATTAAATACGTGACTGTTCTCCAGGAGATCACTTTTACATTCATTTATTTCACCAACCATAAATAAAATTAGAAAGACACAAGAAATTTCAGGCAACATTTATTTAAATTGCCATTTTTATATCACATATAATACATTGTTTATTAATCGTTTGGTTTTTATTTTACGCATGAATTTACTATCATTTTATTACGTTGTAAATTAAATTGAGTTTTCAATGTTACAAAAGACATTTTCCAGGATTAAAATTTGAAGGAACAGTGACTAAATCGATGAATTAATAATGTTGGAAAACAGTCAGACGCAAATAAAGAAAAATAAAACAAAATATATGTCAACAACACGCGGTGTTCCCAAGCGGTCACCCATCCAAGTACTAACCGCGCCCACCGCTGCTTGACTTCGGTGATCGGACGAGAACCGGTATTTTGCAACGAGGTATGGTCGTTGACGGAGTATAACTAATATGAAACCCGACTAGACGTAAGCCAGTTTAAATCTAATAATGTAATTGAATTATTAACTCTAACACATAAATATATAAATTCATTTTTCCAAGTAGTTTCATATCAAACGAAATAAAGCGGGTTGCAATTTCCCATTTATCTTATAAGCAATGATATAAATATACGTAAATATACTTTGAAATATAAAAAGACGCTTTCTGCATATCCAAACAAAAAGCCCCATATGCTAAAATAAATTGACAATTTTCTTAGAATATCATTTAGAAGATCGAAAATATAATTTTCAGATTAAAAAAATTAGATAGTTGGTTTTTTGTGTTGAACAGTACACATGTGCTGGTAATTATAAATTTCGATTGTAATTTCTGCAAATAAAACATCATTTTTATGAAACATTTGAGCTTAAGAGTAGCTCTACTCAAATCAGTAGAAACGGCTCGCACTGGTCAGACTCAGACATCAACCATTATTATTCCACACTTCTCTCATTAAAATTAACACTAAAAATCGATTGTTGAAAAACATTGGTAGACTCTACACAGTCATTAAACATTTTCAAACTTGTAATTTCATAATTGTCAGACCTAGAAACGAGTTCGACGTCCTCATTGCACTATTCACCAGCTTATTACAATATTCTTGATCCAATCTTTCCATTAAGGACTAGAATGTCAATTCGACGGATTTCTACCAAGTGAAGTAACATTGTCAGATAATCGTCAACATCTCGAAAGTGCGAACACTGTTTAGAAAGGAGGTAGTGTGTCGTCGGTGGCGAACCACAGTCTCATTAACTATAGAATAGGGGACAATGCACCGGTCATAAAGGAAACTCAACAAGCGATGGTAATCATTCATGAACGCAAATTGTCGTTAAAGAACCAAGAAAACCACGGTCGTCGCGTCGGTAGGTAGGTAGTAGATAGTAGATGGTTGTCGGATCTGTAAGTAGTACAGTTATTATGTGGTCAGACCGTTCGCTCGTCTCGGATCGTCGTGTGGTGCCACACCACGACCGGATTCGTAAACGTGGAAGGTATTTTCGAGGCGAATCGACGCCGGGTAACTTTCCACCTCAAAGCAGAGAGAGAGAGAGAGAGAGAGGGAGGGAGAGAGAAAGAGAGAGTGTTTAGAAAAGAATGAGACTAATCAATAGATAGAGTGAGAAAGCAGCGAAACTAAGAAAGAGATAGAAAAATAAAATAGCGAGAGAGCTTATATGGTACAGAGAATGAACAAGGAGATTAAGAAAAATAAACTAGAAATTAAAAAAATAGAGGAACATAGTGAAATATAGAAATATTAAGAAATATAGAGTCTATAAATTAGAGAAATAGATGGACAAAATAAAACAGAGAAATATTAAGAAAAATAAAGCATGAATTACAGAAATAGAGAGACACAACAAAAAAAAAAATATTTTAAAAAGTAGTCAACAAATCAGAATGTTCAATAAATTACGAACATTTTAAAAATTGAGGAAACAAGATTCTACAGAACAGATAGTGCCGCAGAATGAGGAAGTTGAGCAGAGGATTGGAAGAAAAACATATAGAGATTGAAAAACAGGAATGCTGATAAAACCGGAGCTCTACGTAAGACATGGAAAGAAGTGAAAGAGCAAGAAAAAGAGCAACTACTATCAACGAAAAAGAGAATAAAATGAAAAAGAAGATTGAAATTGAGAAAGTCAAAGGAAGATAAATAGAGTGATAGTGTAAAACGGAAAACCTAAAGCGGAGAGTCAGCAAGATTCAGAAGGTAAAAAAGAAATGTCGCCTAAGAGGCGGGGAAAGAAAGGCGGAGAGGGGCCGATCGTGGAAGAGCGTGGAGAGTGCGGAAAGAGCTGATCAAGGACCCTAACAGAGGAAAAGTACCGAACGACGAAATATCAGTCGATCCTAACCCAGATCAAAAAATCGAGTTCATCGGAGAAGCCGGAAGCGCTGATGCTTATGTAAAAGATTGTTGGGTATCGTATTGGCCGGCAGGAAAACCGATAGCCTTCCTTTCAAGGAACAGGATGGTTTCGTGGATAAAATGCTCGTTTTTCAGTCGGCGCGGCGACCCACCGAAGAGAAGTGGACGCCGGCCGGCCCGAAACCGAGAATGCATGTCCAGCGACTGTAAGGTGGTATTATGCAACCGCACGGAAAAAGAAAGTGGATGCTCCGGTTCCTCCGATTCCGATCGAGTTGGCCAACCACAGGCAATGCGATACAGTTTTATGATTAATTATTTATCCGGGTTAACGAAAAATCGCCTTGAGTTCCCGTTAACGGGATATTTAATTTTAAGTGCTTCAATTCGATCCTCAAAGCTTCCGGATCATTCCCTTTTGATTTCTTTGCAATTTATTTATTGGTAATAATTTATGACTGTTATATTGAATGATTATTGGGTTTATGAGGCACGCATTTCATTTATTTCATCGAAGATGGATAATATAGGCGTTTATATATTTATCACTGAAATAATTGGTTATAATAATTGGCGGATTTTATGAGTTTTGGATATAAATGAGTTAAGTCGTAGATAGGGCGAGAGATTAAACATATTACATAAACTGCAATATTATTATGCTCTCAAGAAAACGTCATAAATTAGAATCTTTCTGTTTCTATGTCACAAATCAGGGAACTTTTAGGAAGAACCATTACCTCGTATACAGACATTTTTACACGCAGCTTCTTTTCAATATTCTCATATTATCGCATGCTTTTGTCAAACATCTTGCATTCTATCTATCTATCACAATAATTTCCCAACACGCAGATTGCCATGTCAGCGAGCATCATCGAGAAAGTCCGTACACCAGCTTTCTACCAACAGCGAATTCCTCGTCTCTAGTTTGCGAAAACACGGTAAAACAAACGTCCGACATACGCGTTTACTTACCCCCGTGTCGACGTCCTCGATCCTTTTTAATAACGATCAGCAAACACCGTGGGGGGTTTACTCTGCCGTACACTTTCGAGACACGTGGTGGTCGAGCCCGAACGACTTCTGCATCACCGACACACCATGCCCGGTGGTAACAGGTTTCGCGAAAATCAACGGAGTTCACTCTCACTCGGATATTGCAAAACAATCGATGATCCTCGGGAACGTGCACGAGGGAAAAACAGGAACATATGCATGTACGAATAAAAAATCTCTTAACGCACTTAACACGATCGAATGGAAAGAGATGAACGTTAGTTGTCCGTTCGGTGTCGATGAGCACACCGGAAGATGAGTTGGGCTTCCACTGACGAAGAAGAACTGTCTCCTCTGGGTGTGTTTCCTCTTATAACGTTAGCAGCGGTTCTCAATGGACACTATCGACGGTTCTGATTTCTTCATGCTACCAGGCGATGGCCACTACGTTTTCGAGGAGATCCTGGAGGAAAGCGACGCGATCGACACGATCGACACCTCGAATAGAGCTGAAGAGCCGCGCTGCCGAACGAGGAGGAAAGCCGTCACGGGGAAATTGGCCGCACGAAACGCACGCTGCTTTGCCGGTCGCGACGAAGGTGGGCGAAATTTATGGCGTAATTCCAACGCCGCGTGACTCGAGCCGCTCCAACATTTTTCTACCGCACTTCCTACGACGCCGGATTGACGGCACTGCTAATCAGGAAACCCAGTTACTCAGCTAATTAATGGGAGACGCGGTCCCGATCAGAGAACGTCAATGACGCTTGACAGCTCCAGCTACACCGTTCCAACGTTGCGAAATATTCAAATGACTAGAACTTTATGGAAAATAATATTTTTTTTTAGAACAGAGTTCTAAATATTTGTTTCTGTCTAGTAATTTTAATTCTGTCCAATGACATTTGGAAAGTTGATCTGCAATTCTCGTCACTGTTTTATTGCATTTGAAATGGAAAATAGAGTCATTTGAATTGGTGCGATTTTGAAAAGAAGGAAACATTCCACTCTGTTTAATAACAAAAATGGGACTTTCGGAGAATAAGTTGAAGAGTGTAAAAGTTGAAACTCCACTCTTTACAACGAACACAGACAGAACATTTTAATATTGAAGTTACAGAAATTCCAAAAATTGATAATTCTACAGCAATAATCCAATGTTCCTTTAACTCTGCGGAGTTGTACAAAAAGACCAACAAGTCTAAAGTAAAGTATACTTTAACATATATGAATAAATCAGTGAACAGGCCTTGTGTACTAACTCAATTCAATTAACAAGAGAGTAAGATTGAAAATAGAGAATGACCGAAAACATGGAAGAAAATGAAACAAATAATTATAGCCGCAAGAAGTAATTATTCGTGTTTCCACTCGTTGTACACATCTTGTGGATTACATCTCCTCACATTACTGTCGCCACGGTATTACATTCCGCACTTTGGCCACGTAACAGTTCCATTAATTGCGTGTCGGTTTTGTAACGCACTTTCACGCATTTTAGATGAACGTGTTGATTCATTGTTCTGACGTTCGTTATGTTGTCGTTTGTATCTATCTATTGGTAGCAGGTGTCAACGATTTTCTGAGGAAATTGATAGTGGAATGTATTCTCCGGGATTCGTTTGGTCGATCGAGTTCACGGGGATTGTCACTTTCGCTTTCACGATCGCATGGTCACGACAAAGACCGCGGCGAACTAGAAAGGCCAACGAGTTTCTTCCTCCGTCGATTGAGCCGAATGCGTTTATGTAACAGCATCCTGAGCACGCGGGCCTACGTGTTGCACGTATCCTTTTACTCGCTTTGAAGCCGTGTGTTATAACTAAACAGTGTGTCCTTTCTTTATTAAGTGATAGCTACGACCGACGATCAATTTAATATTTTATAGTAGGAAGGAAAGGAAAGCTTTCTGGGAAGAGAGAATTTATTGGACTGTAGATCGTCAAACGAAAGTCATTCGTGATGCTGCTAAGGCTGCAGAAACAGGAATATTCAAAGGACCTCAAAGGTTCTACAGAACTCCATGAAAATGTTCTTTAAAGTATTCTCTAAGGTACCACAAAAATTCTTGGAACGATTTTCTGCAGGATCCGAAAGGTCCTTGGAGAGATTCACAAAGGAACTTTAAAATCTAATATAAGGATTCTCAGGAGATCCAAAATAAATTCCATAGGTGCCTAAACGGATCCACAAGGATGCCCCAAAAATTCCCTAATAGATACAAGAATTTTGAAAAAGGGTCCTTCAAAAAATTTAGAGGTTTGAAATTGAAAGGATTCACCTTTAAGGTTTCAGGAGGATCTTCAAAGAAACCCCAAAGGACTTTGACTAGCTTTTCTAAAACGTCCTTGAAGTTATGCTTTACGGGATCTAATCTTGATCTCGGATCTCCAGAAAAAGGTACAAGCCCTCAGGGTCGACAGACAATGACGAAATTTGGTTACGCCACTCCACAAAGTGCGTACAAGCTTTTATACATGTACTAATCAGTAGATTAAGATCTTGTAGTCAGACCGTCTTACTAATCTATTTTAAACTGATTTTGAAACATTGTACTATTATGATTGCATGGTAATAAAGATCACAATTTGCATTTTACACAATGTCTTTATTATTTTTATACCAATTGTTTCTTTCGCAAGAGGAAAAATAAAATTTTAGGAATTATTCCTATCGATCCTATTAAAATGAGAAATATTGTTTTACGTTTTCATTAATCAATCATGATCCTTATCTTTGAATCGTGACTCTGTATCATAGAAAAATGCAGATTTGAATCTATATTTTGACGTTCTGTTTTTTAATATTGTTTGTTTGTGTTGTTTGCTGGCTTGAACCCATCGCTAAGTGTATGCATACCAGTCCGCAGGCCGAATAAATATATCTTCTTTACTTTCTCCGGTTAGCTCGGCCACGGAACTTCCGACACTCTCGTTATATGTTCGGACCATGGCGACCATCTGTTTATAAACAGCCATCCCTGCGACGCGTGGTCGAGTTACGTTAGCAAGGTGCTTTATTTTTGCAAAAGGACAATGGTTACGACATCGGCGCGAGCTTTTTCCGACAGGAGAAAGTCGTCGATCTTAACGATCCTCTTGTGAAAACGATCGGATCGGCTGATAAAATAGAACGTTTGGTAATTTTCCGTCGGACAAAACGAAATATATTTCCCTGCATGAAAGTGTGGATTCCGACTTTACACGTTATGTCATGCAGTGGTGATCAAAAGCCTGTTTAAAAACTGAACGACCGTGTTAATTACCCATGTAATGTGACGAAATAATATTCTGTAGCGGCAGTTAATCCTGTTTTCGAATTGAAAAAATTATGCAATTTTGTATCATGCGGGGAAAATCTATTACAAATTGGCAGAAACTGACAGAAACGTTACTGATCGATAAATATTACTCAAATATACTGTAATAAATCATACAATCATATGTTACTGTGCTCAGGATCTATTTAAATTAATACCCAAGACAAGTAGTTTGTTTCCCTACGCTCATCTATTTCGAATTCTTTCGTCCGCTGTAATACGTACAAAATGATATCGATTTTATTTTTTAATATTTTCTAATGTTATATTAGGTTTTGAAGGCAACCAGTCTTATTGTATTCAGAACACATCATTCTTCCATAAAATGCTTACACATATTGTTATTTCAGGATAAATAAGGAATAATATAAAATAAAGTACGATCGAAGCATGATACCGCAGTAATCGGTATACATATAGTTCCCATAAGTTACCATAGGTGTCGAGAATACCAGCCAAGAGAGTGAACGCGACATATCAAGTCGACAGTAGAAAATCGAATAGGCTAATTGACTCAATTAAGTTGCAGGAGGCTTGAATCGTTAATTCCATGCTCGCACGGTTGTTGTGCAAAAAATGTTTTCTCGCGTTGATTGCCGAAGTGGAATCCCCGGTGGAATGAGTCAATTTGACGCGTTCTAGATTGCGCAGAGATTGCGATGCACTCTTTCTCGTGTACGTACATCACGAGGGATGCAACCGAGCGAAGCTGTCCACATTTCGCAACAGTATGATTAACAGTGGTAGCACTGTTTTCCCTATCCGGAGATCGCTCATCTGACACCTGAGTGTTAATTCCTGTATTAAACGTTGACCCACGACATTCAACACTTATCTATGACGTCCTCGAGCAGGTGGAACACTTTTTACCACCTTGCAATATTTCTGCATTGATTGGACATAGGCGAGTGAAGGTGGTCAATTAAAATCAGTGGTTCTCATGCTTCCTCATGTTTATTAACGTTTTAATAAATACAGTTGGGCATACCTAATATCCTTATTATGTAAGCCGAGAGATAAAACAGCAAGGTAAAAGCGAGAATTGCGGTAAACGCGCCGCCACATACTTGAAATGCCAGCAACGAAAATGACGACGCTTAGGAGTTTGCATGAAGTGTGCCGGTAAAAGTGTAGATTTTGCTGGTGGCTACGAATATTATGCGTTCCGGTACCATTCATTGACAGAATGCGGCGCATAGAACCTGTCAGGAAAAACTGTCCTCGGGTTACGCTTTTTTGCACTATGCTAATTTGCGAGCGCAACAAGAAGTAAGAGATAAAATCACAAGAACGATGAGAACGCATTACGTAACCCAAAAAGTTCTTTTCACGTTTGTAATAACCATTATTCATTTAACTTATCGATCGTCTGTAAGGAAATTGTTGGAGCTCAATTGGGACGTTTTAAATTGCTAGAATCAATCTTCGAGTTTTGATTTTCCTGATTATTACATGTTTGTTCCTTTACAATATTCTGTTAACTATAAAACATTCAGATCTCTGACACTATCAGGCTAGAAACACTATTGTACCTGGAATTATTAGGTATACACACGATTTTAATGATCTTGTACAAAGCATTTATTCTCAAGCAATTTATTAAATAGCATTAAATCTTTCATCAATTATTCACTTTCCATTGAAGTATTAAAACCACGGAAATTCAAAATTACCCCGTTGGAGAGTAATGTTCCCATAAAACGTTTCCGAACGCAATCTCATTGAAGACAATTTTATCAATTCATTATATAAACGGTAGTAGGATCATGTAATTATTATACAAATATTTATACCGAATACACATCTTCTCTAGAGAAAATGAACTTTGGGAAAACATTGAACCAATTATCAAATTTTTGTCAAATGAAAACAAAATTTACATTCTAACTTTTCTTGACAGTTAAGAATCACTTGCATACATATTAAAGATGAAGCAGGAAAAATTCTTAAAGACGAATCTGTGTCTTCTATTGTTTCTTCCTTTATTTCAAGTTAGAAAAAAATAATTAACATTTTTTTGACATCGTTATAGTTCGATATTTGTTGTTTACCGTTGTACCGAGGACTCGCGTGACTGTGCAAGGTTTGAAAGCGATCACTATGGCCGTGGGAGTGAGAGGGAGTCGGCGTCCTTCGGATCGCTCTGTTGCGCAACTCGCGAACTTGTGAAATTTCCGGATGAAAGGGTACACAGTCCAAGACCTTAAACTTTGCAGCTGCCGTTCCCACTTAGGCTTCTCGAAAGATGAATCACCGATCACACGGGAACCTCCGTTGGTGTGGAAAGCTGATTGCCGACCGGATATATAGGTGAACATCTTTTGTGGATTCAGCGATTAACAACCGCGAAAGTGTTAATGCATTTCAACCGATAGCGATCCTAATGTATTGAGGCTTTTCGAATAACAAACATGGCTATTGATACTTCTCGGCTTTTATGAACCGTTTGCGTAAACACAAACATTCGTGCGAATTTCCGGTTTGGATGCACGTTTCTAAGTATGGAAAAATTTCGTTCTTTTCTGTGTATTGAAGGTCTTACTATACAGTAAACCATGAAAGTATTTGAGCGTACTTTAAAACAGTATAACTTTTTTTTGAGCAATTAGAAGAATTGAGTTACCAAATGATATGGAAAAAAGATTTTGCAAAAATTACATGAGACAGTAAAAGAGAGACCATTTATAACATTTTTATTAGAGCCCGTAATGAAAATTTATAATATGTATTTTGTAGATGCATGTTAGTTATAAACATGCTGAAAATATCATCAAAATCGGTTGATGCAGAAAAAAAAACGAACGCATCAAAAGATGTAAGAATCTGTGGATTTTAAGCAGAAACTGACGAAAAGTCGCAAAACTATGATTTTCATCACATTTAACCCCTTGCTCTTGGGAGTGTAAATCGATTTTGTTGAAATTTTCAGCATGTATATAACTAACATAGATCTACAAAACATATATTCTAAATTTTCATTAAGGGCCCAAATAAAAATGTTTTAAAAAATGTTTAACCTATTTTTGCATGCAACCTTGTAAATTGTAATTTTTAGAAGATCTTTTCTGCAGATCTTTTAGTAAACCAATGCTTCTAATTGCTTACAATACATCAGGTCGTTCGGTACAATTATAAAAAAGTTATACTGTTCTAAAATGCAGTCAAATGCTTTCGTGGTTCACTGTATGTACGTAAACTGAGAATCTTAATGAGTTAGATACTTTTTTGCGTTGATTCATTCATTGTGAAAGATACCCTTTTAAAATGTTAGGTACATTTTTCTTGGAAAAGCGAATCAGAGTCATGGATTTTGTGTTGACAAATTTTGATGTCGTAAAATTCTAACATTCATCTGCAAAAATCTGATCATTTTGAAAGTCTGCTGTCACTGCAGATTGATAGCGAGTCGGTAGAACGAGAAGCATCAGTAACTGTGAATAATTGTAACAATTAACAAGAGTTAACATATAAATATTAACATAAACTTAACTGAAAAATACTGAAACTTAACTTGAAATCCTTAAAACTTAATTTGAAGTGATTAACATTTCAACAAAACAAGTAACAAACTATCAATAGAAGAATAATAACGATAACAGTGAAACTTAAATCTAAAAATATAATTAGTCTCTGTTGTTTATGCCATACAAACTGTTGTCTATTCCAAACTTAATTGTAAAAATGCGACTTCGACTTGCAAGAGCTATGTATTTAAAAAATTATTTTAATTTCCTGGAACTTTCGTAAGATTCTTGCCTCAATAAAAGTGGAGAAAAATATATGGATTTCTCTAAAAAATGTTAGCCCAAAGAAATGATAAAAAATTGATTTCAATTTTCAAGAGCTTTTTCGAACATTCTCCAGTGAACAAAAACTAAAGAAAATTGCATTACATTCTGGAAGGCGTCTTAATCGAACGTTCAACGCACTCAATGCATCCGTTTGCAGGGAAAAAATAGGAATGAGGCCGCGTTTGCAGTTTCCACACTTAATCACTATCTCGAGACACGGAGTCGACTAAATAAAACAGTGGGAATATTAGTTTCTGACACGTAATTGCCCGGTTCGAGTCACGAACGTCTAATTAACGGGATCTTCTTCGAGCGGTGTTTAAGGATTGAAGGTACACGTGGCGATCACTTTCTCCTGTGATTAATGCGACGAATATTACAGTTCCCCTCGCCTTTCTTAATTCACGAAACAGGATACGAGCGAGTGGGTCTCGCATAAACGTCGGGATCCACGTCACTCGAATCCGCTTGAGGAATTGGCTGAATCAGTGTCTCGAAAGTTCGTGTGTGACCATCCTGCGGAAACTTATCGATCGTCGTAAAGAGACAGTTTATTAGTGAAAGTACTCGATTCCAGATTGTTACAAAGTCTGCTATCTTGTGTAACACTGGCTCGATCTATAAATTATTCGACTCTTATCGAAGTTATAGTTTTCGACTAAACTTTATTGTCAACCGATCGCGATTCAAGTATAATCACTTTGCAGATAAATCATTATCAGTTTGATCCACGCTCTGTGAGGTGGTATTATTGTGATTTGGAAATTAGTAGTTCCTTGAAGTAATCGGTGGCTGTTTTAGCTTCCATTATCGGTGAAAGATAGTGAAGTTTCGAAACGGTAAAGTTTTTGCGTGAATTCCGGGTCGCCACCTTGCGGGATCGAAGGATCCCCTGCGTTCGATCGACGTCTCGTGATCTAGCGAGACTGCAAAAGAGGACGTCAGCCTTCGTGCTCTATTTATCTTGATCTGTTGCATCAATGTCGCGTTTGTCCGACGATTATAATTAACGGCCGAACTGAAACCGCTGGTTGGTGGGAGGCTGGAACAAAAATTTAATCATTATTGATCTGTGTGAACAATTACCAAATATCCTTATCATGTATAAAATAGAAAAGACAGAAGAATTGCAGGGTACTGCTATACTATATATATTTTTAATATTTTAAGGCGTTTGAAAGGGATCATACTTTTTCATTAACTTTTTTATTCTGTATAAAAGTCCGCAGTGTAGTGTGCAATAATTGATTACTAGATTGCGGATCTTTATTCAAAATAAAATTTTCACTCGCCTATTACGATGTATAGAAGCTAAGTAACAATTTATTTCCCTCATTAATAATTTTTATATCCTAAAATCAGTGTTAAACTCACATAATCTTTTTACTGTTTCGAATTACATCTACTCATGTTTGTCAGAAATGTTTAAAATCCGTAGTGTGCTTATTTCTATGCCATTAATGTAAACACAAACGTGTACAACTCACGTCCACCGTGATTCAATGAGTCCCGCCATTAAATCACAGATAATTACAGAGTATGAATGATATTCCACAGAAAAAGAGGAATAACGAATTAATGAAACAAGTTTATCGTGGACTTAGGGTCGATGCGTTGTTCGAATAATTAACAATTTTTCAATGATCCACTGACACGATGCACTAAATAGAAAAACCTATTCTGAATAGTTTTTCTTACTCCAGCAAGAATAGATATAAAAGACGAGCTCGTGAGATGTTCACCATTGACTGAGAACGACAGGCGAGAGAGTATGAATTATTTACACTGTAAATCTAAGAATTCAATCTCCATTTGGATGCTCGAAATTTCTTCTGAAGTGTTACACAAGGTTTCTATAATTGAATTTTAAAGACACATGATTCATATGCAAGATTAGATCCGCATTCTTTCCGAGAGTCATCAAGATGAACCAAAAACCCACAGAGACACGAGAAGCAATGCTTCTTGCGACGGTAACTGAATAAAACATGTTAAAAATGATTTTAATATTTCTGTGCATGTTGGTAACATGAATTTATTGTTTCGCATAGAAAGTTCAGATTTTTATTCGGAGTGAGTACCATAAATGCTCTGTGTTACGAAATGGTTCTCCTAAAACTCGAGTTCCTGAGAGAACTGCTAAGTGTACTAATTAATCATCCACCATTTACAGCTATATTTAATATTTATATGATTGGTTTTACCGCTTTGAGTCGACAGGTACACCTACGACTGCGTTCATAAACGGAAAATGAGTACACTTTATGTTTCTATAGCATTGCGAAAGCAAAGGATTACTCATGCACTAGATGTTTCGATTTCAACTTTATCGAAACCAAAGCGCTCGGTTTAAAACGCTTCATCCTACGATTACTTTGCGACTACTTTTATTCCACTTTGCGAAACGATATGCAGTGGCAAAAAGGGTATAAATATTCATCGTGGTGACGGTTAAACGATCGCGAAATCGGATGAAAAATCGACGTCTATGTGTCGCAACGCGCGAATAATTGCTTTTCACGAATACGAGTATGAATTTTTGAAAGGTGAGGTGACTGAATCAGTACGAAGCCTGACTGGTTCGAAAGGATACAGATGCGAGCAGGTGACTAGAAATTTCGCAAATGCCGTCCAAGGGTCAAACAACGTCTAAACGCTGCAAAAACCCCGGCTTTCTTTCACGAATGGAAAGTGAATGGCCTTCGAAACCGGCGCCTGATTGTCGAGCGACATTTTTATTGAAAAAAAACATGTAAAATACCGTTTAACCAGTTATCTGGCACGGTTTAGAACGACTCATGCGCTGCGCTGCTCACTAGCCACTCGGGTTTACGATTCAAACTGGAATCTTTGACAGACAACTCTATTCGGAAATTTCAAATGCAAACAATTCGAGAAAAAACGAACTGTGTGTAATGCTGATAAAATTGATAAACTAATAAGACATTATGCGAAAGAAATTAATTTTATGGAGGTATAGTTTCGGCGACGTTTCTTGATCGTGCATCGAAGTCACCGAGAGTCGCGCCTTATCCGTCGTTGAGGTCTCCGGAGCTAATGGTTTTAAATTGATTTTGTAAGGTTAGTGATGCGAGGTAGGGTGATGAAAATGATCTGTGGTAATTCTGGAGGTTTGTAGTTCTCATCTAGAGCAATACAAAATATTTAGTTAATGTAGGTTCTAAAATAAATTATTTCTTTTTCCGCAAAGATTTTGTTAAGAATAATTCCAGTACAACAGTTAGTTAAAAATTCTCCTCTCTACATGTACATTACTGTCACCCTATACTAACATTCCCAGCAACAGGAATCTTTTAATTACCCACAGAAATTCTTCCGCAATTTTTCTATTTAATAAATACGTCGTCAAAATGGGAAATTCTGCGGAAATATATGTAGATTTTTTCTACTGTTGACGAGAGACTGTTGAATGTTCACGGTGTTTTGTCGCTTTTCCAGCTTTTTCATGGGAACCGCAAACTCTTCCGCGACAATTTGGCACGCTCACTGCACCCGTTTTGAGAAATGAAATCGGGGAAAACAGAATGATTGATCCTGAAGTTCCTCGATCGCTTAAATCGCCGATTAGCAGTGACTACCGGTAATTCGCGGGTATCACCGTGACTTTCACGGTTCGATAACGATTATTGCCAAGTGTACGGGCAAGGAACCGGCTGGGCATTGCGCTGGCGTGTGTGGGTGGTACTGCTCGAACGGAAGAACGCGATCTTCCGCGGTTATTGATAGGTCAAACTGTGAAATGTACTTTCACCTTCGAATACCGGAGACAGCTACACACTGCGGGAAATACGACGAGAGCTCGCGCGATTCACTAATGAGGAAGATTCTCGCGGAAACGGACTCGATCCACGATTCACTGGCGATTTAATATAAATTCCAACTGCACTATTATGTAATCCAATCCGGTAATCAGTAAATGCTGTGTGACAGTGATATAGTACTCCAGGGAGATCAATCAGAAGTCGATCTTGATCGAGCAGGAATTAATCCTATCTCACCGCATTAAATTTGAATTACTTTCACTTTGAATGAAATGCTGTCCTTGGAACTTTCGACACGCCATCGTCTTCTAACTTTTACATCTTCAACCCAAAAATTACCTCATATGTACATATTACAGTCTCTAGAATACAATGGATGTTTTTCAGATTTTATGTATGCGATTTGAGATAAAATTTTTGCATAAAACCTTCCTTCTGACCAAAACGAATGTCCAATTCTCTTTTAGAACCATCGACAGGTAAAAACACAGGAACTTGTTAATCTTGCAATCTAAAAATCGGGGGAAATTCCCTAATATACATACATATGTATTACGGTTCCCATCATATGCCTGATTTCTTCAGAATTTTCACACGCCATTACACCGAGAAAATCAATTAAATAGTTTGCCAATTCGATTTTCCTCTGTAACGGCCATTCCGGGAATGATCTAAACTCAACTCCTAATATACATACATCTCCATTTTCATAGTGATCTGAAAAATGCCCAGGGAGACTGATCACTTTTGCTGGTTTATGCTTGCACCAATAAAATCGAGCCGATTATATTGGGTAACAGGAAGAAGGTTTCTCGTAATGACGTCAATGCTTGGGTTTTTTTTGCATGAATTCCGTAGGAACCACCGATCCAGGGATTAAATGCAGATCGTGCGAGCTCCATAGGCGGAGAGAGTCGATCAACGACCCAATCCTCTCCTTTTCGGGGCGGGTTGCGATCGTTACGTCACGCGCGATACCGCATCTCGCTCGCGGAGTTGAACGACAGCGGAGCCCGACATTATTTTCTCCCTTCCTTTCCCCTCGATCACGTAATCGGCGATCTCATAACGCGTCACGCACCGGCTGTCCACTCATGTACACGCGCCGTCACTTACGCACCGTGTCGCGGAATATTTTCGCCACGTAGCATTTCTGGGAACATTTCCGATCTCTTCCGTAACGGAAAGGTGGGGAATCGAGAGCCTAGAGGATCGAAAGTGAGCGTATTTTGGGAAGTTCATACCTCACGACCGATTTTTTCATTCTTTTGGAGCAAAGATCCATTAATGAACGAATTTTACAATCTTGTTGGATTCGCAGCCCTATGTTCTATAGCAAGCTTTATTGTTCGCTGTGGGCCGTATACTTCGAAATATTAGACAGATTTGTGTTGTGTTTGTAAACTATTTAACACAATGGTACGTACTTTTACACAGATATAAACATTGGTTGTACTGATGGAACTGCAAAAGGATCCTTTAAATTTTTTAATATAGTATATCTTGTCTTTTATCCATGCATATTTGCAATGTTTAAAATGGAGTAAAACGATCATAAACGTGACTCGTTTTACTTGAGGGCCGCAGAAAGGGAAACGATTTTAGATCACATCGCCCGGTTTTATTTATTTGGCCGACTGTTGCTCTTAATTCTTCAGTATGCAACACCGCCTTTGACCGCCTACGCTCCTTTCTGGTTTGATCGTGTTAAAAGGTTTCCGTTTTTATGTTGAGCTTTACGCAATCGGCGATCACGCTATCTCTTTGTCCATTTACAGAGTGCTTTTTCTCGGTGAACCAATTTTTAGATAACGAGATAATTAATCCGGATACGGGAACGTGACGTAAAAGAGTGTGCGAAAAAAAACTGAACTCCGCGGAAACGATCTCGTGCGAATTAGTGTAACGTCAATCTTAAAAATCGAGTGGACAGGTGTACGAAGGTGAAAATCGGAACAGGAGGTTACAATTGCGATTGATCGATCCGGGTCGAGTTGAAAGTACGATGACGTGTTCTGCATCCTTGGATTCTCGCGCCGTTTGTAAGAAGTAGTTAATTGATTGCCCATTTCGTGTCGAGTCTTGCATGACAACTGTGTAATCGTTCCGTGATCCCTCATTAGGATCTTTCATTATTCAATAGAATAATGATGTTTGAAAATGGTTACTACTGTAATCGAGTTCCGCAATGTTTCGAAATGAATGGATCGATTTCTTTTATCACGATTGAACAGAGAGAATAAAGATCTATGAAAATGGAGAACAACCATTATCTTTGATTAATGATCGTCTACTTTTTCAGTGATTTAGATTTGATCATTTCTTTCAAGGATTCTTCCTCCATGATCTTGCAAGGAAGGGAACAACGTTGCACGAAAATTGTTAATAATAATTTTCTTTGTTCATGGAATTCACGATTGTTAGTCTTTTCAGTGCTTTGCAATTAACTGACCATTTTTTCGAGCGGGGCACGAGGATCGTGAAAGCGTCACAGTACTCAGCTTTATTATTTACAGGATGGTGTAGGGGGTAACAGAGTATATTTCTTCCAATAGAACAAAGTCAACAGAACAATAACATAACATTTCGGTTAATTCATGTAGGGATAGCACGATGGCATAATTATAAATTCAAGGACCAGATGAATCGATGTCAACTGTGTGAGCTTTACAATTAAGTGTACGGGCAACAGTTGCATACTTGTTGTCCTGTAATTTTCCTATTTTTATCTTTCTACTTTGTACATTCTTTAGAATACATTATGGAGATTAATAAAATATAAATGGAGAAATTAGGGTGCATGATATTGTTTCTACTTTGTAGCATTCTGCAGACTCTAACCAAATTTGGCACACCGAATACATCAACGGAAAAATCGCACTCCTCGCGTCGACGTTCCGCGAGTATTGTTGGTTTGAGTTAGTCGAGGAGGGGGCGTCAACCGTGATGGTGCAGCTTGGTAAGGTTTTGGGGCACCATAAGAAGGGGGTGATGCTGGGGCTGGCGCAGCCGCGGAAGACGAAGACGCGCCCAGGATACCCATTATCGCGTTAATTAGAGAGGCGACTATCTTTAAGATTGCGTTTAGTATGTCATTAACCGAGGAACCGAGCAGGGCGATTGGATTTTCCCCCTGGAATGGCGTCATGGGCTGCAAAGTTCAGAAGTTGCATGTAGTAGGGGGCACAATCCCGATAAGTCTCTCGATCGTGTCAATTTTTATAAGATTGACTCCTTTTCAATATTTTTAAACTCTTTGATGATTTTTATGGCCATAATTATTCCAATGATTTTTTAATGTTTTGTACATCGAATTTTATATTGAAAATATATACATTATTTTCTCAGACGAAAAACAAACAATGTTCTTTAATTTTTATTTCTCTTTTAACAATTGTTACACATCAATCACAAAATAGTTTCTGAATGGAATATTTTGCTGTCTATGTATTCTTTACTAAAAAAAATCTCATTGACATACTGAAGAATGTTGATTACATGATATTGTTCCATCATTTGAATAGTTATGACCAGCATCGCTGTGCATCAAATGGTGCAATGTCCAATTCACCAAACACAAACCAAAGGAAAATTTAATCTTCTACGTGCAGAGAAATGAAAGTAAAATAATTGTAACAAAATACTCGTGCTGTTAAATCTGTCAATTAAAAGAAAAGGGTTCCAAAAAAGAAGAGTATGATCAAGAAAGCAACTCACGCGACTAGGCTGACCACCATAACTGTAGGAATCTCCGCCATAACTAGTAGGTGCTCCATAGGAATCCCTCTGTCCACTAGAACTAGCACTAGTTCCAGCAACAGACCCAGCAACAATAGCCTTAACAAGACTCGTAATATCGGACCCGCCTCCAGAATTCTGAAACGCATCAAAAACAATCCAACAATTAATCCTGGCTCGTCAGCAATCCTGAAACTCGCGTGCAAAACCGAACAACTCTAAAATCGATTATCTTAACGTCACTGTCGAGCTTAACAGCTAAAATCGTATTAAAAAAGCGTTGATCTAAGACAATGGTACATACGACACTCATTTAGTTTGCAAACGGTCAATTTATTAGCAATGGACAACGGTTCGTTAACAGAAAGTCAATGCGTACTTTGCTAAGACTAGAGACGACTCCTGCGATCAAGCTCTGGATCATCGACATCTTGCCTGGGCCCGTCTGAAACGTCAAAAATCATTCACAGAATAAACTGCAACATAGACAACATAATCTACGGAATGGACTATAGAATCAATTATTACCTCGCTCAAGGGACCGCTCAAATTCGTTATTAGGTTGCCGGAGCTGGATCCACCTTGTCCTGGAGCCTGAAATCGACATGATCTCCTCGTTCGCGAAAAATTAACTACGAAAGATTCAGTATACTCACATTGCTGCTCTGTCTGCTCAGAGGAACGAGCAAAGGACCAGACAATGGTCCAACCAGAGGTGCAAGCACTTGAAGAATTGGCGTCAAAATGGCGACAGAGTCCCCCATTCCTTCTGGTCCCTGAAACAAATCTCCTCACTCGATTAACTGCTCTTACCTGTCACCTTCTAGACTCTAGGCTGTAGCTGTAAGCAAACAGCAGCTGGTGAACTCACTCCGCTGATCTGCAGCAAAATTGGCACCAAGATCCCAGCGACATCTACGCCAGGATTCACTCCGTCCCCCTGAAACGCATAAAACGTTTGCAAGTACAAAATCCAAGACGAGCATCGTTCAAGTTTCGAAACAGAAAATATTGAGGATTACGTTCGACAGATCTTCAAGCAGAGGGATGGCAGCATCGAAGACATCGGAGATGTCTGTGTCGGACTCCGGCTGTAAGAAACATCAGCTATAGTCATCCCCAGTCCATTATTAAACTTCCTGGAGCTAGGTGTAATTTTATAAAAATGAATTAACAGTTCCTTTACGTGAAATTGTTTACTGTACGCACAAAAGGTCTATAGTCTTACGTCACTGAGATCTTCGAGAACAGGTGCAGCCAGCTGAAGGAGACTAATTAGGGCCTGTACAGAGCCACCCCCTTCTTCTTCATCAGAGTAATCGTCCTCTTCTGAGCTGCTTTCTGAGCTATTGCTCTCTTCATTTTCCTCTGCGTCATCTTTTGGATTGCTGCCTTCGTCTTCTTCGCTCTTCTCTTCAGAGTTTCTGTTTTCTTCGCTCTTATCCTCTTCGCTGCTGTTTCCATCCTGGTCGTCGTCCTGCGAATTTGAGTTTCCCGTGCAGAGGGATCACAACGTTCGATAGCCAATTGTCTAACCGCGAGCGAAGGGTTTTGATTATAGTAATATGAGGGGTAGTGAACGTACCTCGAGCTCCTGCGCCAGAGACGTCAGATTACGTCTTTCTCGTTGCGACTCAGACTGAAATCAACGAATCGGAGTCAATGAGTCAATGATTTCACACCGTTCTTCTCCTTGTCGAGTAGTGGGCGCTCTAAATATATTTTTATAACAATCGATTTTATGGAATCAAAATAGACACCAAAAAAATGGCAACCATGATCCAGGCAGATTCGTACAGATTATTTCTAATAATGAATGTTTATAACTGTTTTAATCATTACATAACAGTTTTGAACAGTCATTTTCAGAACCATTTCAAGTTCAATGGCAGTAACGATGATGTTTGAAATATGTGTGATGAAAATCGCGAGTCTTTTTCTCGGTAATTTAACACGGTTCGAAAAGCGCAGAGGAAATCGCGTTGTTCCTCTCTGCACGAGTGAGCGCACGAGTTTTCGCGTAGAATTGTGCAATTGAATCGGTCTGCTGTTGAAGAGAAGAGTGTCACCGAGCTGAAATCGCCCTCTATCTTTGTACATCTATTAGTTCTCAACTGTTTTGTAAGTACTGTTGAAATTAAATGCACAGAAGATATACATTATTTTATGAAGTAAACCTTGAAACATTTAACACCGTACAACCACGAACTACAATCTTCGATACTAGCTGTATGCGTTTCGTTTTAGTAAGTCCTATTATGTAAGCATGTCCTATTATCATCCCATTAGCGCCAAATAAACCCAAGTCTCCAAATGTTGCTGTCGTCATAACCCACATTTTATTTCTAGTTTGAAAACGTTTATCGTGTCACGTATCTGCTTTTATAAACATGAGCATGAACTAAGCTAATCGTCAGCTTATGTAATAATTACACCAGCAATACAGACCTTTCCAACTTAGTAAGTCGTTCAAAGAACAATTAACTATGAACTGCTTTAATTAAAATCCACATACTGTTACCAACATCTAATCAACATTTTCTGTTGAACACAAAAGGTGCAAGTGGTTGAAAACAACAAATTACGGTCTCCACAACTGCTACTTGTGGTCCCTCAAAATGCATATCTTCCAAACCTACGTTAAAAGAACTTTCTCGTCACCTGAACAATAGTATCCATTAAGATCACGGATCTTTTCATACGGCCAAATATAATGTCCACTCTCGCGCATCTTCGGCCGTGGGACCACGCGAGCTACATACGCATCGTACCTAATTTCTTTAAATACACCCGTTCAACTATATGCCTTTCACCGTTAAAATTATTTGAAACCAGAGCTCCAGTTCTTTTCCCTGACCCAAACTACTTTGACACGCGCACGTTCCTTTCTCTGCAATCTACTCCTCCCCGATTGCATTACTTTTACTCGACTCTCTCTATCAAACTCAACAGCGCTTGGAAATGACTTAGCTACTTCTGGGCTGGGTCTAAATTAAGACTTGATCTCGACTAGGTCACGTTAGGCTGGGGATTAGCTGCATAAACCTGTGCTGCTTTTGGATAAACTGTTTCAAAGTTGGGAAACGATTGGTCTGGGCATTTGGGATCTAGGATGTGACCAGATTAAGCATACTGGATTCAGGGTAAATCGTGTTAGGCATTTTGGGTCTAGGCAAAGTCTGAATTAGGCATTTTGGTATGGGAAAAGTTTGGATTGGGCATACTAGGTCTGGGCTAATTTTTTATAAAATATTTTTGGCCAGAGTTAAGCACACTAGATCTGAGCTAAGGCTGAGCTAGGTTTAAGCTAAGTCTAGTCTGGAAGTCTCATCTGAATTAGGTCTGCTCTAGAGATAAACTAGATCTACATCAGGTTCAGGACCAAATTTCCAACTTACAACTTTAACACCCTAGCAACGTCTACTTTCTTTCAACTGTGTCAAAACTCACCGGCTTCGGAGGGTAAGGCGGTGGTCTTTCAGGATAAGTTTGCTGCGGTCTCTGGGGATAAGTCGGCGGTGGCCTCTGGGGATAAGCCTGCTGTTTCGGAGGAAAAGACTGTGGCCTAGGTGGTGGCGTGGATTCCTGTCTGGGTGGAAACGGGAACGACAATGGCGGCTTCAATGGTGGAGGCGAGAGATCCACAGACAAACTATTATTCGCAGCAGGACTCTTTTTCCTCAACTCCCCGAACGCCTTAATAAGCTGTGTGAGCATCGAAGGCTTCTTGGTTTTTTCCTTCTTAGTCTTCTGGTTGCTCGATTCTTCCTCGTCTTTCTTCTTCTTCTTCTTGCTCGATTCTTCCTCCTCCTTCTTCTTCTTCTTCTTGCTCTTTTTCTCACTCTTCCTTGTTCCATTCATCTTCTCAGTCACTTGACTGCCATCATCGAACACAACGTTTATTTGTCCCGACTCATTCATCACCGTTACGTTATTATCAAAATAAGGTGGGAATGCATCGAGAGGATCTCTGGTGGGTACAGCAAACTGCTTTTCATTATCTGTTCTTAAGGTAGTCGGTTCTATCGTAGCTTCTCTCGTGAACGTGATCACAGCTTCAAACGGAACGTTCAAAATCGGTTTTGGGAAACTCGTGGAATTTTTCCGGGTAGCTAACTCTAGACTCTTCACTGGTAATGGTATTTCTTCGCTGAAAGTGAAGGGTCTGATTGTGGTGTACCTCAAATCCACAGGTAGGATTCCTAAGTTGCTAGTGACATTCCTCTCAATCCCATCGAAGAAGTACCTAGTAGCAAATGAATCACTGGGGAACCTGATGTTGTCAGTGGTAGTAGGTACAGGCAAGTAAGTCCTTGCAGGTGGCACAGCTTCTGTGTTGAAGTTGTCAATATTCTTCGGACCGAATGGTCCAAAATCCGGGAATGTGGGCACGAAAAACTGCTGTTCATTTATCTTCAACGCATTCGCTACGTCGAAAGTCCCTTTGACCTGAGATTCCTTGACATCTGGCCTAGCCAGATTAATATTCGCCGAGATCTCTAGAGGACTATGAACAGTGGTATAATCCGTGATCCCCATAGTAGCAAATGTGGTTGGTCGAATACCAAGGAAGTTCTTAGCAGCGAGAGGACCTACGGAAAAAGCTTGCAGACTAGGTATAGGAACAACTTCTTTCCTTGGCGCAGGAGTCAGATTAACAGCGATCCTATTCCTCTCTGGATACTTATTAGTATCCTGGATCTTGAACTCCACAGGATTTTTATTACGTTCATGATTCTTCGCGTTCTCCGCGTATCGGGAGGTCTCAAAGGTCTTAGCGTAAGCCTTCATGATCCCAACTTGTCTTGCAGGATCTAAGTTCTTAAACCCAGAAGTCTTGTAGTTTTGCATTTGCTTGTAGTTACTAGGGGTCCTGACAGGTTCTGCAGGCGTCTGAGTAGTGTCCTTAACAGTTGTCAGGGTGATGTTGATTCTGGACGCCATTAGACCCATCACATACTTGGCCCAGGCTACTAAGTCGTCTTTGGTGGCGATCTTCAGTGGTAGTTGGATCTCGAGGATCTTTGGCACGCTGGAGAACCCGTTCCCCAGGTCTCTAGCCACCTCTGGCGATCTTTTCACTGGCGGTGTTGGCATCGAGATCACCAGGTGCGTAGCTACCAGAGCTAGCAGCGTGGGAGCTGCTGGCATTCCTCTGAGTAAAATCATTTTGGGGAAAGGTGTCCTGGAGTTAGGACCAGAATCTTCTCAGGGGGTCTATTGGCACTTCTCAGTCTTCGCTGAACGTCCGCGCGTGATTATGCGACCCGTTGGCGTCATTTCTGGCAGAATGCACTGCGAAGTGCATCGACCACTGACTGACAGATCTAAAAATTCTTTAGATCTAGGAATCGCGTCGCGAGGTCCCCATGCTGGGAAAAGCAGAAAATGGGAATCGTTGATCGCGACAGGGAAACTGATCGATGCGACGAAAAAATGGCTGCTTTATAGCAATCGGAGGACCGTCCGCCCCTTTCCTTCCTGGTCATCGAAGCTTGTACTTTTCCCGACTATTCCAGCCTGGATATTGGCATTCGTAATAATAGTGCATCCAGCAATATGCGTTCACTTCCGCCGTTGCGTCCGATAGTTGATGTTCGAGCTGCAATTACCCGATCAAGCAGTGATGCACACAAGCGATGTGCACCTGACGACAGAGTGAGCGGCGTTTCACAAGTGCATCGCCTAATCTACAGAATGTTCAGAATGCAATCGTGTCTGCGATTTGGTAATCGAGGCTACCTCGAATGTCGATGATTTTTGGATGCGCTTGAGTTGATGGCTTGAGTCAGCAGAGGGTTTTGTAAGGTTTGATGATTTTGGGATTTGTTCTTCGAGACTGGATTTGTTTTCAATATTCCTTTTTATTTATCAGGTTGTGAGAGTACATAACAATCACATTGATTGACAGTGAAATAAATTCTATTTAAAATCAGAATTAAATATGTAAATACAAATTGGTGATTGTTCGCCATTACATTTGCATTCGAAAATTTCATATGTACCTACCTAATACTAATAATGTAAAGAATTGTGTTCATTCGATTGTGAAAATTTATACATAATAACGAGTGGCTTCTTTTCAGTAACAGTTATGTATATTTATAATACTACATTAATGTGTACATATGTATATATTCTGTAATAGTGCATTTTTACTTTCACTGCAGCAATCATTTAATTGTGACTTATTTTAGCCAGTGACGATTGCCATTCATGGCAACGATGCCGTGACAAAATAATGTAATTCTCACCAGCCTCGTACTGCAAAACAACCAAATGAAAGAGTTATTACATGCATTAGAAATAAAACGAAACCTTAACACTTTAACGAGCAAACTTAACAACGCTAATTGTGAAACGCTACACCTTTCTCTCAGGAGATAGTGTATACTATAATTGACACTAAACGCTCAGCGATGTATTAATGAGTTTCTCGTTACCTAAACTGTCTGAATTAAATCTGACCTAGTCCTAAGTAACAAAAATGTGCTCATTGTTTCGACAATAAAATCTCATTAGTAAATTCCTGGCTAATGAACTGTGATGCTAAAAGCCAATAAAACAGTCCTTACTATGTGCAAGCTTATCAAGTAGTTTATTACAGATTTATGCAAGACATTTATTACTCAGATTATTGCAGAGAAAGGTTTCAAAGATTGTAAGAATGAAAGGAGAAGAGGCAAGAGAACAGGACAATCCTTTGTTGGCCGCGACCATGATCGCGATCTTGACATTCCCGACGGGTAACAATGAGCTCGGCACTCGGTGAATGATCTCCCGTTACGATCATTAGCTGTTTCCAGCTAGGAACAAAGCAAGGACAAGTTTAACGCGCTCCCACGCCGATGAAAGTTACCATGCTGGTTCGCTGCTGTTTATTAAGTCAATCATGCGCGGTCCCCAGGTAGATTATAGGTTTTGCTTGGAATCGTATTAAATACGATGGCTGGGAACCACTTTGGAACAGGCTCGAAATAGTTGTCAATTTATGGTCGTTCATCATTTTCACTTCTGTTCATGTCTGATTTAGAATTCATAATTTAAATGTATTTTTATTTGCCTCTTGAATTTCTCTAGAGATGAAAAAGTAAAACCATTGTTAATTGACTCATCAGCGTTATGTTAGGTATAGTTATATTTCGTCAGGTTTGTTCAATGTTGAGAACATGTTCGTCAATTTATGGTCGTTCATCATTTAATGTCCCATTGTAATTGTAATATTTATATTATTTCTCTCTTTAATTCCCTTATAGAAAGGGAAGTAAAAAGATTATTACTAATCGTGTGCTTTTTGTTTCCAAGTGTTATGTTAGGTATAGTAGTATTTTCTTCCTTCCTGAGCATCATATTAATTTACGGATTGATACAAGGCGGGTGCAAAATTTTTAGTCTTTCTCAACCCTTCATGCTTTTTCAACGTAATTGTTTGTCTACTAACTTCATTATCGACTGGTAACACACCTCTTATGTCGTGTTTGAATAAAAAGGAATTTGACAATATGACTCAAACTTGGAAAGGAATGTTCCTGCACAATGCTTCCTTTCAAACGGAATTGAATATGATGATTTGTCTCCGGCGCACGTGCTAATGCATAGGAAAAGTCCATCTATGACATATACTTTCTACTTCTTGTAAGTACTAATGCATACACGCGAAACATACTTTCAATATCGAATGCCTCGGAAACGAGCATGGAAAAATTCTTTCCACGTTTTTGACATGTCTTTCCATTCCCTTTCTAATTCCAGTATTTGTTCACATTCAATGTAACAATTTCCACAGTGGTCATTAAATTAACCCACTTCCTTCTACTATTTTTATTTTTATAATTTCATTCAGCGTTTCGTTCCGATTGAGCATAAAGTTATAAGACACGTGAATGCATTAAAATGTGTTCGATAGTTCACGATTAACGTAAGTGCACAGGAAATGAACGAGCAACAACCTTTTCTGTCTGGGTGAACATGAAAAGAAATTAAGTGAATAAAATTGTTAAAAATGAATAAAAATTCTATTTTTACTAAAAAAACGTTTTTTTCCAACTACAAGAAATATTTCCTTCATTTTATATAAAATGATTTCTGAAAATGGGAATGTACAAGAAAATATGTGTTAATAAAATGTAAAAGAATTATAATTCTATGTTTATTGAAAGAAGTTTTCTTACTGTTTCAAAAAAATTATTTCTTATCGTAGTTTATACAGTGAAATAATCTATGAAAATGAAAATTTACATAATGATCCACAGTCTGGTCAGAAAGTTAATAGGATATTTATTTCTTACGAAAAGGAATTTTCAAGTTGACAAAAAGAAATAATTCTTCAATTCCAATTTTTATAAAATCTTATGTCCTCTGACATACATTATCACCATAAAAAGCGTTCGAGGTGATCAGCACCGAGTAACCCTAATTCCAAGAAAAAGCGAGGATAATTGCTCCAGCAGCTCCGTGCCTTTAATTAATCGATGATTCGCGATAGGAAACGGACCGTAGGTTCGATTACGGTGTGTCTCGTGGATCATCCTCGATCGAACAGGTTTCGCAAACGATCGAGCCAGCGTTCTGTTACAACCAGCGCCGTTAGATCAGTTTACTGACCAGCCTCAACCAGCTTTATCGTGCCACGACGATCGTACCAGATGCCAGCCGGATGCCTCTTATGGTCTTTCAGACCATAAGATCCTTTCAAGGTCGCGTTACCCGATAGAATTTCAATTCGCCAGATCGTTGACTCGCGATTTAACGGCAATGTCAGCTTTGATGACGTTAGAAACGGTGTGTTGGTCCATTCTTGTTCGAATTACAGCATTCTTACGTCACCAATGTTGCAAACATATGTCCGTGAATGAGCTAATTGAGTTTTGTAACCTGATTGGACAATGGGCGAGCATGGAAATGCGTTAACGTGGAGACCTGCTGATTGGACTATAAAAAGTCATTTTTTGTTCCTATGAGGACTCTAGTCCACTGTGTAGTGGTTCAAGTTTGTATGGTTTTCTAGGATTGATTGGGACCTCCTGAGCGGACCTCGATGATAAATCAATCGTTTTACAAGATTCAGACTGTTGATCACTGAACTGTGGACGTCTGTATGTCGAGCTCACGATTATCGGTAGTTTGCAAAAATTTAATTAAATTTAATATTGACCGATTTGATTTCTGATTTTTTTTAAAACATTGATGGAGAGAGATCTTGGTGCCATTTTTGTGTGAACGAATGTTTGCACAAAATTCCACAGACAAGTTAAAATGTCTGCTTTTATTATACATATATTCCTGAGTCTCTGGTTCAGATAATAAGCATCTTTTATTTATAATTTGAAAGTGGCTCATTAGCATACTAGTCATTCTATTTCCCCTCCAGATAAGAGCTGTTAAAACTAGCTAGAAATTCGGAATGGGAAAGTTTCGAGAAACGATGTAGACAATTTACAAATTTAATCGTCCTTTTCACAACATTCGCATAATTTGGTGAATGAAATGCGCGAAAGGTCATCGTGTTTCCGATATGTAGGTCCATTGCTTAACTTGGAGAAGAGACCCCTCCGCAAGGATAACGAGTCGTTTTTATGAATCCTTGTTCGCGATCAACGATTTATGACAATTGCTCTTTTCTTACGGCGCATGACAACCGACGACCCTTGCGCTGAACCTTCATTCGCATTCTAATCGCGCAACGCTCCGTTTTGCTCGCAAGATATTTCTTCACGAATTAAAATATTCTACAGGTTGAGCCCCTAGGCATTCATGCCTATATTTGTCGTTGTATAGTATATTATTACTACTACATCATGTTTATTAATTGGTGACGTGCAATCAGAACATGTTTAAGTACCAGTCGTCAAGAATGGTAGGGGTGGAATTAAATATTGTAGTAATGTATAAAGAAAAGTGAAAGGAAACAATGCGTAAAATGTCAATGAAAATGTTGGTGAAACATGTTGAACTACTATTAAAAAATAAAATTATGTTCTTTAATTGATATCGTTCTTTTCGTGTTTTAAACAAAACCATTTTGTATTAACATAAAACAGTCTCTGAAATACGTCTCTTCGAAATCTGATCTAGCCATGGCCACAAACTGCAGCAACAAAAATCAGCATAAATTGCACGAGTGGAAGTATTATAAAATGAATCAATGGTTTATTATTCGATTGACCGATCGAGCGTTCAACGACCAAAAAATTTGCACCACGGTCCAGCCAATTTTCAGATCCGGTAATCGGTTTTTGCACGAACCGAGGAGAAGACCATCCGGATTTTGCGGTTTCAGTCTGAAGTTTCGCGTGGTCCCCGTTCCGGCAGGACGACAGGAAACCTTTCACTTTTCCCGCGTTATGAAACCTGCAAAATCCGTCGGATTGGCACGATTAATTTGGCAAGGTGGCCACGCGAACCTGACTCGTCCGAGCAAGAAGAATTATTTCAAAAGAATAGGTAGAACGACTCGGTAGACTCGGTCGTATGATTTTATAGTTATTAACGAACAATGGTTTCCTTCCTATATCTCGGTTTACACACGGGGAAACCCGCGGTAACGACATGCAACGAAGGCAATTAGCTTCTTCGCTTTCGCGGTTATAATGTGGACCCGTTGGTCGCCGATAAGTACTGATATTTTTCAACCCGGAGATGCTTCACTGGGCACAATGTGGATTCGGGGAGTGACCGAAGAACGTGACAGTGCCGTTGGACTTTCTATTGCACTCTATTGCACCGATACGATGGATCGGCTATATCAGACTGTTACCCGGTGCATCGCCGCGCAGTTGACGTCGATGCTGCTTGACTTTCGTTACAAATTGATTTGGAAAATATTGGAGTGTGTAAGGAAATACCTATTGCCCGTGTTCAAACTCCGATTTGGTAACATTTGATTCAGTAATATGCAAGTAGAACAAGAGAAATGATAAATACTTTTGCATCTGACCGATTTAATTCAGCGAGTTGGACTGAACCAAGGTACACTAATAAATTGTATTGTATATTGCAATGCAGTTCGTTTAACATCATGTTTGTTTTTACTTCAGTAAGTATAATTTGTAAATGGAATGAGAAATACGAGAAATAAAATGTACATGTTAAAATACTTTCTATTAAAATTGATTGGTGACTTTGCTTCGATAAGATTTAATTAATTACGGGATAGATAGTGAAGAAAAAGAATAAAATGCTTTCTATTAGAATCTACGATTCACTTAGATTCAACAAAAGTCAGTTGAATAAGTAGAACGAGAGGCATAGAAAATATATTATGTGCAAGAAAATGCTTTCCATTTAATAATGATTTTTTTTTTATACGATTTATCGAGCATCAGAAAAAAGAAGGAGATCAAAGTACAGTGATTTAAATTGTGTAAAGTTTAATGAAACGTTCTAATGAACATTCTAATCTAGTTTGTGATATTGTAATCAGCGTTTTTTTTTAAATATTCTTCCATAAATTTATTGATCGAATGCTCTGGTTAACTTTTGCCTAATCAGAACGTTTTCTTCACCCAACAATTTATGATCGTATATCTTTGCTAAATTATGTGTCTTTATATAAAAGTTTGAGAACAAAGGGTAGAAATACAATGGCTAGAACACAATAGATACTTTGCAAAGATTATGAAGTGTTTCGTAAGAGTGCAACCGGTTTTTAAGAACTCTGAATCTCAAGTTTCTTCCAGCAACCTTTCTTTCGTTCGCTTTCAAGCGGACAGCTGACAATCAATAAAGAATACAATATAACAGTAGACTTTATTTTACCCTTTCGACGTGAAAGGAGAATTGTGAATGTCGTGACGTGAGAGAGAATTAAATCAAGTATCCTCGAAGTAAACTTGTTTAATTGGGAAATGGAGAATATAATTTACGCTGGGACTGAAAAAAACTGGTTCCTGTAGAATTTATCTGGAATTATCAGTCGATTTTTATGGAAATGCAGATTTCTTATGGAGTGGTTCTGACAAATCTGTAATTAAACATTAATTTGTGATGTTCTTTGACAGCGGCCTGCATAAATAACCCTGTGAATTCTCCTAAACTTTTGAGTACAATAAATATGAGACAATAAAACGCATTAAACTATAAAATATGAGAAGGCTTCGTACTGTTTAAGACATCGACTACTATGATAAATGTACCGATCGAATGCACTTTCGATTTTTACCCAACTAGCTTTCAATTGCCAATGTTTTCACCTATTCATACACTAAATTCTAAATTTAGAACATAGATGTCGAAACAATGAATTAATAAAATCTCTATCTCACTTTCTATATAAACAATTTCATTCCTGATTGTTATCGTCATTCTAGAAGAACGGTTTCTTATTGAAATTTCAAATTCTACAAATATAGAACGAAAATGTCGAAACGATACATTAACACAATCTCTATCTCACACTTCACACAAACAACATCACTAAAAACATGAAAGGGAACCACTTCCAGCGAAATCCTGCTATAAATAATTTTATGCTCGGACGTCTCAAGTCTCTTAAGTAAATAATTGTATAAAGCCTTGTATTCAAGGCTCGCGCCAGATCTGTGCAAAAAAGTTGTCGCAATCTGCAGCCATTTTTTTACCATAATCGAAACTGCGGCAAAAGGGACAATGTAACAGCGATAAAAGGTGGCTATGTCGCCGATAGTGCTGGTATCGTTCGATTTGATCGCATTGATAACAGGCACACCTGTTGAACAAGTTGTCGATCCCCGGATCGTTTGCTTTGCGTACGTTAGTTGCCCTGTAAAAATCGCTGGTAAACTCTGCGCGCGAGACACGTGTTGCGTAATTCTGATCTAATTAACGCGGCGGTACCTTGCGAAATGTGACCCGTTCGACCGAGGCGTCAACGGTATCCGGCGGGACACCATGCGGAAAGTACACACCTAACTTCGACATGAACAGATCTGAGGACTTTGTTGATTAATTGAAAATTAATTGGGAGTTCGCAAAAACCGGATAGAAGTGTCTCCGTCTGGTGATCGTGCACGGCAACGACGATAATCGAGACCTCCGGAGACCGGTTCCCCGATTGTCGGTAAAATCGCAATCGATCGGCGACAATCGAGACTCGCGCGTCGCTGCGATTAGGTCACTTTCATACGACTCTCCGAGGACCACTCAATCATAGCTACATTTCGTATCGATACTCTAAAACTAAATACACTAAAATAAAAAAGTTCCTTCTTTCTTCAATCATTTTAAGAAGTTGAAATAATATATTGATGCTACTATTTTCTCATAATATTTTTCAATTTTAACATGTATGCATAAAACCCGCGATCTAATCATGATAATTACTGGTACATATACTGTAAAAATAAATTAACGAAGTATCGATAAGATACAACAGCTTCTACGATGTTTGCTAATTTATTTTAAATCATGCCATTTTTTAAAACCATAATAGGCCACAGACTTTTACGACTGTATTTAATACTAGAAATTCTCAAGCTTATAATTTCTCAGAAACATCATCCGTGTAAAATTTTGATGACCATCTTAAGACTCCACTGTATTTCATTTAAGTATTGAGCAACGAGTTAGGTTAACGATTCTGACCGCATATGTTAGGACCGCATAGTTGAACGTTATTACTCTCAACAATTAACACCGTAACGATTTCATCACGATCCTGTTCTTATGCAAACTATACCGATCGAATATACAGATTAAAGTAAAAGCATTGATTAATCACTAAATGTAAAATTGGTCCGTTGTACAACGATTGACAGAACTTCCTCCGGTATCCGTGCAATTATGACTATCGCTGTATGATTAAGATTCTTCCGCGGGAAATAAGCAAAAACGTTCTCAAAAAGAGAATGACAATTTCTCGCAGGATGTTGTAGATCGTTGAACCTGTTGCATCAGTGATTTCTTCGCACTGATGTAACGTGCACCTTATTAGGTGGAATATAATCTGAAGGTATACACGTGTTTCCTGAAACGATTATCCTCTGAGCAGAATGAATGTGTAAATTTTGATGATTAGTGTTGATTGCACTGTGATGATCTGTGGTTGAACGTCGAACAGACTGCCGACGTGCAATTAATGTTTCTGTACAATCATCTTAGATTCTCCTATTACATCTGGTGATATTTAAACGTTGCTGTTAAATGAACATTTTAGAAAGTTGGTAAAACACACTGTTTCACTAACAATTTCATTCAGATTTTCTGCTTATACTATTGAATAAAGTTTTGCTAAACAGAGATCTCGCAAAGTTGATCTTCTTCAATAATATTGAAGAAGAATTATTTCTGATTAAAGTAGATTATTAATTTAAATCTACATAGTGAAAATAGAAATGTAGTGCATACTATCAAAGATATAGTAACTAGTCCGTGAATTTGAAGCACTAGCAATAAAAATATTTTTTAGTAATACATACCCACAGAAAAGAATTTGTTGAATAATTCCTCAAGGATGCATCTTTACAATCTCAATAATCATTATTTAAAAATATTATTAGTTAATATCGTTAGGAACACTATCATTTTATTCTTAACTTATTAAAAATCTTCCGATAAGAAAGTAGCACCTGCTTTTTCGCAATCACCATAAACATTCATTTCGCACAAAGCTGATCTAGATATGTCTTAACAATGAGAACGGCAATAATGATAAACACAAAGCAACTTGCCTCAATGTAAAAGCTTTCGTCACAAAACAATAGAAGGTATTCTCTCATCATCGCTCCAACAGTTTATCGCAGGTGGATATTTTATCTCATAATCGGCCTACAAGTTTGCTTGAAACGAAAGACAAACATTGTTCCGAGTTCAGGAGCCGTTCTCATGCAAATCGTCTAGCTGCAAGGTTATCAACATTCGCGGTGCAGCCAGCGGCGTCGGTTCGATGCACGAATCTGCTGGTTTTCGCCAGATATGCGAAAGTTGAATCGCACACGTAGATAGAAATAATCATCGTCGACGTGTCACCTCGCTATAATAATTTACGAGCCCTGATTACTGGATTCACGTAGACTCTCGCACGCATACAGCTACTTTTTCTCTCCACATTGTGTCCTCGAATGCGCAAGTTCCGCAACAGAGATGCACTCGATACTTAAAAACAATGTAGCTATTTATGCACCGGCCTTGTTTCTGATTTGCAGGCACGTTCTAGGACGAGCAATAATATACTGATTGACAGGAGATTACTCATTCAAATCCTTGGCAAGGATTATAGCGAAGACGATGCCGAAGCAGGCCACTTGGAATTAAGAGTAATTATCATTGATTGGTTGCAAAACGAATTGTGTCGTAAATTACGGATTTTCCGAACATTTTACAGGAGCTGATAGTCATAGTCTGTAACAAGTTGTGGGATCGTTGTTATTAGACTGCGAGTTTCTATGCAAAATAAAAATTGCGTCGATAACAATAAACAGGAGTCAATCAATAATTTTTTACTTTAACAATTTCTTATATTCTTTTAGTTTATTTCCTGCTATAAATTGCACTTACTCGTTTTGACTATAAATGCATAAAATTCGCAGAATGGTTGTTATTATTATTCGATTTCGCTGTATGGATGTTATACAGTGTTCAGAGAGCATAACAATGTGCACTAGATCGTCAAACATAGTTACTAGTCAACACGAAGCGCTGCATACTTATTAGCTAGCACCTCTGAACTATGGTAATTTTTTCTATATGTCCTTCGGACTACGGTATATCCTTAAATACATATAATTGATCCAGTAATTGCAGAATGACTGTGTAAATTTATTTTCAATCGATGAAAAGATATCTGAATTAACCCTCGAATGATAGACATTTATTCATGACTAGACTAGGGATATTTCTACAAAATAAAAATTTTCAATGATATCGTTCATTTATACAGACAATCTCTGTATTGCCCAAATATCCACAGCGTAGTCATAAATGTATAAAATCCGCAGTCTATTTGCAACTATACAATATTGACGACACTTAGAGCATTCACAGATTCGTTGACCAATTTTTAAAATATACATATTTCTAAAGGTACTGATGACCTAATGGCAACATAGATCATGTCACATGGCCCGGAAACCGATCCCACGAGAGAAAGTGTCACCAAACCCCGCAAACGGTCCTGTCGAAAAACACTCGCCACGATGATTCACGCTTTGTTTTCATAACGGAATCAGTGCGGACCACCTAGTCGATGATTTCCCGGTAATCCTGTTACGTAGGAATTTACATAAAAATTACACAAGAGCAAAAGAGGCGACGAAAAACAGGGCGAATCGGGATACGAAGAAAGTGACCGATTACGTGGACCAATTAGATCAGAGTATTTCCGCGAAGATTTCTTGCGCGTGAAATTTATAATTCCATTGGTCTTCCTGGTTGATGCGGGTTCCATGGTTAGATTATTTGTCTTGGACAAGCAAATATAGGATCCCGAGAATGTGATTATTTTAAAGCAGAGAGGCAAGCATGGCAAGCGACGTAAGCGGGAGAAGCCAGCTGATTTGCATGTCATACAAGAAGCCGGTAGTTCGGTGATTAATGAACAATACACATTCTTGATTTATTACCTCTCTAAACTGCGCATGATTACACTTAATTCCGTAATCAGCCGCTCAATTAATCGGAAGGAACAGCACGCTGACGGAATGGGAATTGATATTGACCCCTCTGCTGGGTCTATTTCGACCCAGAGTATCAAAATCGTTATTTAACTTACTAAAATTAATGGACCCCTCAAAATGACTCATTTAAAATTCTTTATTTTTTGAGCATTAAGATTGTAAAGAAATTCTTCTGGACAACTACTGTATATATTTAATTATTCAAGCGTGTTTTATTTAAACAAGAGTGCAATATCTCGATACATGACGTCTCGTTATTTTCAAAAGACAATAGAAACTGATCACATTTAGTGCTCGGTAGTGTTAATTAATCAATCTCCTTAGAGATTCAGTAATGGCGAATAAATTAAATCGATATCTGTTACATTAGACATAACAGAAAAACTAGTCAGTCCATACGTTTTTCTACACGTCTTATTTGCTTTTACGCGATTTTAAACACGTTTCGCATCTAAAAGGAGATCTATGTGTACTAAAATAGTATTGAGTAATCTATTGAGTATCTAAGAACTTTCTTTCCAACTTATGCCAACACGAAATCAGTACTTGAGTTCTACAGCTTTGCTGACGTAAAATTAGAAACTAGTTAACACGATGAATTTAAAAGACACTGACAAAGATTCTCCATCATGCTTCCGTCATCGTCGATCGTTGTTTTTACCATCTTAGAAAGTAAAAGTTGTATTAAAAGAATTTTTGTACCAATAAAGAATCATCAAGAATCGTTTTCATACATCTAGTTAAACGGCTGAATAAAAAGTTCAATATCTTATCTCGACACTTAATTATGTGCCGATGCTGACAGATACGTTCTTTCTTGTTCGCTTATTTGTGTAACGATATGTAATATATTTCGTCGAGTATTATTAGATTGCAAATTATGCGTGATTAAATGTGGAAACCACAAAGTTCACGACGACCATAAATGGAAATAATCGTAATTAATCTCGCCGCAATTTATATGCGAAAGGACTTCCTCGAAGTTAACAGTCGATATTGGGATAGAAGGATGCATACAATTAAGTCAGTATAATCTGCGACTAAGGATAAATATTAAATAAATAAAAACTAAGTTATTCTTCGTTAACGTTCGTAACAAAGACTGGTCTGAGAGAAAAGCAAAAAATACAGCCGTGCATACAAATTGCATCATCAAGGAACTGTGTAGATACAACGGCGTAACAGACATTCGAAATCATAAATATTTATTAAATATCTGCTTTGAGAGAGCTATGTATCTTCTCAACTGCTTTGAGAGTGTAATCTTTGTTACAGATCGTCGTCTAATATGCATACAACAAAAGATTATTTAACTCATATGAATTATTTATATGCAATTTTTGTGCACAATAGAACGAGCATAATTCGAAATGTTGCGTCACTGCCAATATCATTGATAATATGACTCATATGACTTTATTACACCGCCAGGCAATGAGATGTGCGATGATATTTTCATAGTTTATTTATGTTTATTTCTATTTTTATTCACATTCGACTATGTCTATTTTTATTGAAATATTATTGATACAGCGAGCTCACGTGACTCTATTGAATCGCTACGTCACGGGCTTCGAATTCTTGCTAAAAATTTGTACGATAATATTTTCCTATTACTCAACCATAAGCGAAAACGTATTTAATGTTCGAGTGATGCAACAAATATTCTCAACAGAGTAAATAGCAGCTTCATCCGGACAAAGAAGGTTCAAGACTACTCGGAACGTGGAATTACCATATTCGAATCACTATGCTCCCGGCTCCTCAAGAAGCGCTCATTGTCAGAACGATTCAAATAAATGACAGCAAGCTTTCAACGGAATGGCAAAGAGAAGTGTCGATTCATTTTCCGTATTGAACAGGATCGATGGCGAAACTGTAACGCGAAACGCGCGTAGCTTATGGCTGTACATATTTTCTTTACATAACGCCGGCGTTCCGAAGTTCCTAGATCGTTATAACGCCGATCATGTTGATTGATATTTATCGTCGGTATCCCCGTTTTCCGGTACGTAAAAGTTGTATAAATATATGTAAGCTTGCCATTATTATAAAGCAATATCAATGGACTGTGAATATTTCTGAAAAATAAAAATTGTCAATTTTAATTGCAAAATATGGAAGCTACATATATATACATTTATTCCTTTCCTGAATAATTTTAATCAGTGGAACTAATACGCCATTATATGGAAATTCTTCAAATGATTTTACTGTTTTCCGCAGTCTACAGGGTGTCCCAAAACTGTTCGAGATCCTTGAAAGCGGCATTCCTTAGGTCATTTGATGCAACATGTTCATTTGCAAAACTGTCCACCTTGGCTTTATTAGCGAAAAATGCGGACCAATCGGAGAGAGGCCTCAACGCGCGATGGTGGGAATAATCCGGCTCGGCGGCATCTTCTGCTGAGCGTAGCGTTGGTGTCGCGCCGCGGTAAAGCAGTGAACCAGAGAAGAAGTAGATTACATCACTTATTCAAACGTAAGTGCAATTGCTACTTCGAAATGTCTGCCGCTGGGCCATTTGGAGACGAATTGCCAGCCTGCCTACCGGCACTATCGCAGTTTGGACAACGTTGATTTACGCAAGATTTTTCTGACTAGTTTAGGGAAGGCATTATGCATGTCGAACGACGGGATGGTCAGACAAAAAAACAGGACACGAGAGGGACAGCTGTAAAACTAGAATTGAAGAGCTCAGGGCAACAAACGGTAAGCTCGATTTCGACGTGACTGTAAAAGAACAAATTTTTTCGATAGTTCGGTGCAACACACGTTCATATCATAAGACTTTTGCGACTGTTTGTTGCCCCGAATGAGATTACCACGTTGCCCAGACGTAATTACCTTATCTATATCACCGTATAGGTGACCGTTTGTTGCTCCGAATGTTTACACTCACTCTGACTGTTTGTTGCTCCGAAAGATTAAAAAATCCAAGTGAGCAATCGTGTCTAAATCGAGCTGACCGTTTGTTGCCCTGATCTCTTCAATTTATGACAATCACACGGCAAAACGTCGTCTGTCTTTCTTTTAGAAATAAACTCTAGGTACAAACAGGTGATTCAAAGAAATGCAACATGTCTGGGACACCCTGTATAAATGAATGAAAAGATATTGGACGACCATCTCGGAGAAAATATACCATTACTGACAGGTAAGTTTCGACATCATGAAAAGTTTGACTAATCAACAACCGCGAAGATTAGCATACAATAGCAGAGAGAAAGAACGAGAGAACAAGAAAGAAAACAAGAGAGATTTAGCAATAAGCGTCGGGATTAGTCGAAAGTTACCCATCGCGCAGAAATATGACCAGAAAAATGACTCAATCTAGTTTTGTAAGTTGTACAGACAACCTTGACCCGCTCGCAGACCTCCAGAATAGAAACGAGGAACTTCGTCGGTCTGGCTGTTGTTTCTTCCTCCTACACCGTTACATCGAGCCCCTTATCTGATGATACGTCCCAGAGAGATATTTATGAACATCTTATAGCTGCATGTCTTCCATATTCCCAGTTACAAGGAAAACGCACGACCCTGAGGGCGCCTCATTAGAAACTCGAGCTCGGGGAAACAATTGTGTACCTCACTGCAGGTATCTTCGAATCGGATCCGAATTCCGACTATTTTCGTGACAAGCATAACTAGAAGGAACACGAAACTGTGTTTCTTAACCTGTAAATGGAGTGGCTTCAAGGCTGTGTACTAAAATAAATCTGATCTATTGCATTTATTAGATACAGCAATAAACTGTTTCGAAGAATTATTTAAGAATCCTTTTTCATTCATTTAGACTAACATCTTTTCAACCCATGAATATGGTGGCATGATTTATTATTTTCGTTGTAATTCAAAGTACAATTGAACAAGCCAGAAAATTATAAAATTTTTTTTTAGTGAAATGGTAACTCTACAGAGCTAAAAGTGCAGCAGAATATTTCTACGTGTATAATTAATATGTTATATGATTAATATTAATACTAACATGATATGATTTGTATTAATATTATTTATATTAATATGATATGTATAATTAATACAGATCTATAAAATGTATTTTTTAAATCTTCAATCAGACTCCCACAAAAAAGTAGTAAATAACAACTACTAGTATTTTCTCTGTAATTCCGACTAATTGCAAATTTTTCAAAACTTCTTTTCACGTTTTGTAATAAACTAATTGCATTAACTTCTCAAAAAATATCCAAGTTGTATGATCTGATATTAAAAAAGTTATCATCCTTTTAATAGTATCCGAATATTACTGTAATTCACTGTACATGGTTTAGATTAAAAAAATTATTTAAATCAGAGGAACTTGTCTATTCCAGACAAAGTGGATTCTTTGAAAATGGGTTTCCTTTTCAAGGAAGCAGGAAGTAATACCTCTCAGAACGAAATAGAGTCCCATTAAATCGGTCAGGGACAGACATATCATTCGGCCAGCTTCTCTATGTCTGTTCATTCAATTACTGTTAATTAATTCGATGAAAGATGAAATTTATATGAATCTATGATGAATATGCACGAGGCAGCGCCATGAATTTAGCACAGAAAGAGCGTAATGCGTTTCACACAAGTCGATTCACCAGGAATAAAAGGAAAATATTGGAACAGAGCTCGTTTCACGCGGAATTGCTTCGAATCGGGTAATGTCCGAGATTTGTTTATTTTCGCCGGTGGTTTCCATAGATAACCGGTACCGGAACCATCGCCGTTCTATTCCAGGCCCCCTAGCTCCTGGAGAACGTTACGTGGCTAACCGGTGTCCAGATAATACGACTTCGGAAAATAAATAATGCAGCGTGTTTCCTCGCCGCTTACATAAATCTGTGACCGATTAGAAGCCGCGCCTCCATTCGCGATGAAAAGATCGTTGCATCCTTGGACGTGTCTATTTATTGAGTCGGACGGGTTTCTTTTCACGAGAAGACGCGCTCTTTTTGTGTTTCTACTTTATATCGGTTTCAAGGAGATTCATTCTTTTTGTAAAGCCACTATGCATCTACTTGAACCGAGAATCGATTACGTCTCCTTTTAACCCCCATTCGGTTTTATTTGGAACAATGAACAGTTCCGATTCACTTTACGAGGTGCCATAAGTTATTCTAATCGATCAACTAATTTCCTGTTGGCTCAACATTTTCTAACAAACGAGTCTTCGCTCCTTCGCATTTTTCTCTCGGTTGTGAAATTATTTTGTGAGGTCAACCATTTTTTAGTGAATCTTGAAATTTGAACATTTCCTTGGATGCTTTTATTGAATGACTTTTCTGTGTCCTAGAATTTATTTCTACGTATCAACATTATTGTCTAATATCCTAGTCTCGAGACTACATTTTAATCAGTAATAAATTCTCGAAAAAGTGTTGTAAGAAGATTTGTGTTCCAGATCGAAGGATAATCCTTCCCAAGGATCAACGGAAATGGAACAAAATCGCGCATGAAAGTAGCGTTATGTAAGGTTGAAAGTTCCTCCGATTCTTTCTTCTTTTTTTTTTGTTTTTTGACAAAAGTCCAATCAGTAGTTTCCGCTGTGTCCGCAGGATTATTCCGTGTAGGCGTGGTTCAGCATTCCTTAGCGAATTGAGTAACCTTTATCCTATTAGGATAACGTACTATACACGTACGTTTGACTCGATTATATTCCAGGAAAGTTTCCACGACACCCCGGACATCGCGTCCTATTTTTCAAAATCTACTTTGCACAGATCAGAGGATCTTTGGTTTCGTCATTGGCGTAATGATCTTCCTCTTATTTCGAGTCGAGGAGTAATAAGCGGAAACGTCGCAAGTGGACAAACTCCAACGACGTCTGAGACTCGCGAGAGGCTTGACAGTGTTTACAATGACGATGAATTACCGGGTGCTTGTCAGTCGTGTCCTGCTGTCTTTTTTAAATCGACCAAAAATCGTTTCGAAGTCGAAATAAAGAAGAAAAGCATTTTTTTCAATTATTTGCTTCAGCGTTATTATACCGGTTAATTGTGTGTGCTTATATATTTTTCTGATGGAAAAAGTACTATTGGATGTGTTCATTGAATTTCACGAGTACGCGTGTGTATGTATTCTTCAATTGTGCATTTTTTAACACTAACTATTTGTGTTCATTAATTAAAAGAAATATTTCCAGCATTTTATTAAATTTAATTAATTTTGCTGTATTATTCTTGTACACGAATAAAGTCCTCCGTACAAGATAATTGTAGATCCGTGTACTTTGGTGTTCATAAATATGTTTATGTATGGCAAAGTTCATTTAGAAGCATGACCAAAATATTATTTCAAATAATCGTATCCTAACACCACCCATAAAAAATTATTTTTGATAATAATCAAAATCCATGCATAATAAAGAGATACTTTTCTAATTGTTAAATTAGATAAATTTATGAATACTAGTTTATTGAACCCTCGTCATACGGTGCTGAGTTTCGACGTTTTCAATCCAAGTATAAATCATTTTTAATCATGAAGGACGTGTACAAAGTACTTGAAATTAAAGAATTAATAGTATGGACTTTGCAAACTTTGTCTAAAATAATTACACAAGCAACGACGTTAGTCACTGTCAAACTGTTAGCCTTCAGCATACCTGTCAGTGTTACGAGGATACGAAAGAAGTATTTCAGTGATTATTTTTAACATCTTTTTACTGGAACTATACCCAGCTCTGTCTCTAAGACGACGAGTTAATGATCGTTGGCGGGATTATATCTTCGCCAACGAAAATTTCCACGATGCCATTAGATCGATGACTGTAGGTTCACGAAAGGGAAGATACAGGCAAGATAGCGTGGCTCTGGTCGTTCAACTCTGCACGAAGGACACTACGAAACTGAAGACTGTTTACAAAACAGTTCAAGGTGTTTGAACCGCGGTTCTGCGTATTCGTCATCGTTTTAATGAGACTTCTGACTCGAAGACCATCTAAAAATTATTGTCCCCCCCCTTTTAAAGAACATTGTCAGAGTTGCGAAACATGGGAATGAACTAACGGGACTCTGAGCGTTACTAAATAATACTCGATACAATAGGAAACGCTGCAATCCGTGCGGATTTCGAATGGTTATTCTATCCAATTGAGTTTATTATTGGGCAACGGTGAACGAGCACACGGTCGTTGCCGTGAGAAAAACTTTCGACAGTGGTTACCAAATTTTCTACGGTGACAAGCTCAATCAAACGTGACCGTTTCTTTGTCGGGGATTAGCGACGCGTATCCCGCGCTCTGTTTTCTCTCAATTATTTCCGGAATCTTTTGGAAGAAACGCGAGAAATTGGCGAAATTCTCGCCCCTGGAGAACACACGATCTACAAAGCCGCGTTTTTGCAGTCACGATTTCTTTAGTCGAATAAAATTACTAAATCATGTATATTACATTTTATACTGGCTACCCTGTTGTTTCGAATCTTTACATGAATTCAGTGCCGCTGTTAATTATATGAATTATGTATTAATTAAAATTTTTTGCAATTTAGCATGCAGAAAAATATAAAAAAATGTTTAACATGATTTTTACCTACCTTAAAATGTCATACAACTTATTACAATAATTAAATGTTTTCACTACAGTTTCTATGAATTTTTGTTTCTAGGAGTAACTTAAGGAAGGGAAGTCTTCTGAAAACAGGCACAGTATAAAAAACTAACAAACATGTAGCAATTTTCTACCGTCTTTAGAATGTCATACAACCACTTATAAAGTATGACCACTTTTTTCAACTGTTTAAATTGCTATCTTTAGAAGAGGCACAGTAGAACTAGCCCCCTAAAATGACCCCCGAAGACAAACTCATTTATTACTAGTAATTCTGCACACTAAAACATTCAAAATAATTTACCAACAGTTTTACCTATTTTAGAGTGACAACCCTGGACAAATTAAAAAATAATTATTTCCCAGCCCGAATTTTTATGAATCATTTCACGTAAAGCTACGTGCATACAAAAATCCCCTTAAATAAGTAACATAAAACCGATACAATAAATAATCCCGGAATAAAAATGATGTAACTTCAGCTACCCAGCATGCAGTTCAAACACGTGCAAGAGTGCAGCCTTGCAGAATTAGTTCTGACCATATTAATGGAGCCTTATCGAAACGCAGTTTAATTGAAAACAGTGGATTCTCTGAGTAAAACTTTCCACGGGAAAAACACTAGATTTATGGTGAACTGTGATGCATTTATACGCTATAAAAATCGTTAACAATTCCTGCTAATGCACCTTAATTGCAGACAACGTTCGGCGAACGAGATTTCAATTTCGTCGGCGGCTGCTGTCGAGTAAACAATTGGTCGGCAATCTGGAACGAAAGTTTCCAGAGCTTCCAGGTGTGCACCGTGATGCAGATCGACGAAATCTGCTCAGGATCTTAATGGGATTTTCACTGGATGCGACACACAACGGCGAACGATTCTGGAAACGTTCCCCAGAGAAAGCACGTCCACCAGTGTTATCGAGTTAAATCCGATTTACGGGTGCGATTCGTGTCGACTCGTTCATGAATAATTGCTCGCGAGAGTTTCTTTTTGGATTGCCTAATTAAGCGGCGAGGATCTATTGTGCTGTGTGCGTTCGTTTTGCACGACAACGTTGATTCCCGTGTCTGACAAGGGGCGATCCAATCTACTGCTGCACTCGGGGAACATGATCTTTTCCTACTGCGATTTGTTTCCTTTAAATTAGCGCTCTGTGTGAAAACATTTATTCACTGCATTGCAATTAATTGTGAGTGATACTATTTACACAATTGTTCACAAATTTTTGCTACTTCCTCCTATTATTATCTTCTTTTTATTAGACAAAATTTTATATTGAACATTTATAAATGTTTTATAGGACATAGTTTAGAATAACCTTCTTTTGAATTGAAAGCATTCAATCGCAACCTTTTCATTTATTCAATTTTGTCTTCTTTTGATTATTGATTATTTAGAATTCTAAATGATTTCGTACGTGATAAAGTTTTCAAGAATATGTATACAGTGGAGTTGGTATGTTGTTTAGCTTGGAATCTATAGAATTATTTCAGTAATGGTGGCTAGGAAAAGTGATCTACAATAATCTGCACCCTTTTCCTACCGGAAGACAAAGTGTATAGTATACTAAATAGGGATTACCACGAGAAAATTGCAATTTCTGATAGAAATCGTGGAAAATATCGTATACGATTGTTTCTTTCTGTACAAACGGAATCTCAAGAAAAATTTATCAAATAGATCAGAAGTTTAATGTGCCAAGCCGACGCGTGAACGTCGTCAAAGATCATTTGTGGGGAAAATGATCAACTTTCATCAAGCTGCAAGCCTTTATATAGATTTTAAGATACTTCACGTCAGAGTGGGGCACGCACCGACCAGTTTCATAATTAGATACGCGAATCAAAAGAAAAACATTTGGAATGATGTACTCGGTATAACCTGTCTGCAACACAAAGTAGCAGGAACTTTTCACGTTTTTCGTGACATAATGTGAAATTGAAGCACGTTTCCTGCAAAAAGTTGGACAAGTGTTTTCTAGGATCCCTGTAATGAAACATTTTATCGGCATCGATGATTAATCCCGTGGAAATTATAGTAAACTGTGACAAAAACTTGGACATTTAGTAATCTCGACGAACCTGACGAAGAGATTAACTTCCTCATTACAAATTTCTGCGAATCATTACTGAATTATATCATCCATATATTTTACTGGGATTTTAAAGATAATTGCTTGCGACTAAAACGAACCTCTTTCTCTAATGATGTAATAATATTATGTTTTATATTCTATATGTATAGACATATAGAAGTAGATCTTTAAATAATTAAAGGCTATAGATCCTTTAATAATTATATTTCTTCAGTAATAAATTTAAAAGACCCAATATTTTTACAATTGAATGATCCACGGGAAAGAAGACGATGAAAGATATCAATTTAAATAAACTATAATTAGGTATGTCTAGAGAGACTGCAGGTTTTTATGGAAAACAAAAATTTTCCAAGAACTACTAATAACGATAGATGACGATTATTCTGATAATTTTCCACACAAGAAAGAACAGTGCAATTCTCGTGTTTTCAAAAAGACAAATTCTTCGAATACTCTCTTAACCTGTCATGAAGGAAATGATTGCGTTCCAAGGACTACTGATGACGATCGAGAACAATTATCCTGATCCTCATTTGACTTCCGGTCCGTTCATCCTCACGTCCGGACCGTGGATCGGTCCGATCGAGCAGGTCCGGGGCCAGCGATCGTCGACGATCCCTCTCTCGAGGATCACTCGCCGCAAGAGAAAGAGAAAGAGGAGACGAGAGGACGGAGGCTTAAGTGTAGCGTGGAGGTGGCGCCAGGCCCCTCCTTCTAATAAAAGCCGCTCACTAAGCTCCGTTACACAGACAGTCACAGAAAAGCCGACGAGAGCAGGAGCCGCCGAGAGCTCCTTTTGGGTCCTCGTTTTCGAAGCGGTTTCAAAAAGTTAATCGAGTGACGGAATTAATAAACGGTGTGTGGTGAGTTCCTTCACGGACCAATGAGTCCGTCCCAGTGACCGGAAATGAGACACACGTGCCTTCCGGTGACCAGTGGGGAAACTGTCGGGCATCCTAGACTCCGAAAAAAATTTTTCAAAATTTAAAAAATCACTTGAAATTAATTTTGTGGAGTCTTCTCGAAAGAATGTTGGCTTTATCGCAGAAGGAAACGAATTGCGAGGTTTGGGATCGACTTGCTAGTGACTTTTGCAAGATTAAAATACACCAGATTATGAATTTTATATAAATGCAGGTCGGAAGACAAATTCTAGTTACTTTCAGATGATTAGTGTATATTAAAGAATATATGTTAAGCAAATAAAATGGGAGTTTTCGTTTTGATGTGTCCCTCATGCACGGTGACGGTCACCGGTGACCGTCGTTGAAGTTTCTGATTAAACGATAGAGATGCTTGATAAGAGACAAACAAAAAAATGTTATATATAAATTTTTTGAAGCGATTCAATATTGTAATTAAATTCTAGTAATGTATTAGTTTTGGATTGAAGTGACTTGGGAGGAAAATCACAATATTAACGAATGTTTTACTTACCGATACAATTTGTATTAAAAGATATTCCTTCAGTTCAATATTGCTATGTGGCCCAAGCAACTTCTACCAACCCCGAAAAAATTGTAAAATGTGTAATTAAAAATGTGAACTCAACGTCATTAATGCAAGTGATCCTAAGCCTTCGAACATGCATAAAGATTTTGGCAAATAAATGAGCAGTTTTAAGAGGTTCAAGAAAGTTTTAAGGTCACTGAAAATGTCTTTTAAACCAATCTCCAGTGTATATATCTTACCGCATGATACCACGGACTTGCAAACAAGTTTTCTGGAGATTTAACCATCAGTTTCCCGCGTGCAGGGTATCCATGCATGCTCCTCGAGTTCATGTTCGTCGCCAGTGTGATTCGCGAGCCAAGATTCTCAGTGAAAATGATCGGTGTAGTGGTTCTCGGCCAAGAACGACGGGCTCGAGGAGAAAATCGAAACTCGCGCGGTGGCCTCGTGTCCATGTGGAAAATCGGTTTTCCATCGCATCTGGACGTATCCTCCTGAGGACGCACGTGTCGGCGTGTTGTTTCTTTTTGAATTTCGACATTGTCTCTCCTTGCTCGTGGATCAGAAAATAGTCCGATTCCTTTGCGTTCCTCCGGGGAGAAAGGTTCGACAGCTGTCACGGTCCTCTCCTTTCTCCGTTGGATATGAAAAGTGTAGCTAATTTTCTGCCGCTGTCACTCCACGACCTCGAAAGTAACTTGTGTGATAGTTTTCGGTCGGCTGCCGACTGTATCTCTTTGGAAAGCTTAAGAAAATCCTCGCAGGATTAGACGAACGCTGCCGAATTTGGACCTGTATCTACATTGGACGTAATTCCTAATTCGTAGTCGATTGGTATCAATATTTTTCTGGTGATAGGTAACTGAACTAGGTGCAGAGCACAGTTAATGATTGATTAATACTGTGAATACTGCGAAAAATAGTTTATTTGTCAGAGTTCATTAATACCGTGAAGACTGATGAAAGATATGCAACTAAACTAGACCTGGAGCATAGTTTACAATTAATTGATAGCGCGAAGAATGCTGTAAATATTCTATTTTGGCTTAGTCATTAGATTATAGTAGAAAATGGTTAAATATATAGGGTTGAAGTATGTAATTTTTCTTACAAATATAAATGTTTGAAGCTAGCAGCAGGTCCAAATTAGGCAACTTTCTGTTACATGTATTTTTTTTAAGGACGATGCTGAATTTCCATGTAGGTAATTTGCAGTCCGATTTCCGCACCGGTTGACGAGCAATTAATTGAAATTGCTAATAGCCGACCTCCAACGGGAGATGTTGCACCATCGGTTAGGGGACGCGCGTGCTGAATCTATATTGGCTGGCAGTGTCGCCACCATTGTATTCTGGCTGCCTGCTACTGCAATTATAGACCCGTTTCGGCGATCGGTTGTTCTGCAATACCACTTGAATTTCTAGTTTGCTCTCTGCAGTGCGCCAGGAAAACTAATACGATGTCAACAGGCGCTCGGAGATGCCTCGGAATGTCTGTACAACTGAAAGACAATCGCTTACCATCACTTCCTCAATTCGCAATAACATTTCCAAACAAAAATCTATTCTCTAAAATGCCCCTCCAAAGTAAAATCATTTGAATAAAATCAATTTCACAAACTGATGAGTTGCTAAATATTCTCAAGTGAATGCAGACTCTATTGATCTATACGTCGAATCTATTATAATTACATTGTTAGATAATGGAGCAGAAACATTCTTAGCCGGTAACCGATAAAATTAACTTTGAGGAGGTCCGGCATATTGCGAAAGGAACAAGTTACAAAAATTCTTAGTTGGATATAGCTTGAATGGATCTAAATAAAATTCGAAAAAAATCAAATGTTTAGCTAAAAATCTCCAGACTGGTCCCAGATCAAATCGATCTAAAAAATCTCTTTATTTCTAGGTAAACAAAATTCCTACCACCAGGAATGTTCAGCTAAATTCTCTAACCTGAACACAGACTAAATTAGACTAAAAAGCTCTTTTTATTTCGTCATTAACGAAGTTCTCAGCAGAAAAATCTCCAAGCAGAGCGCAGATTGAATCGATTCGAGAGGCTACTTTCAAAGAATTCATTCTTCAGACACCATTTTCGACTTTACGAGGAGCTGGTGAATTTTTTGTGACGTCTCGGACGTAACAGATTATGAACCGGTAATTGCCAGGTCGATTGTAAGAGGCGGCTGTCCATCTTTCGCGGAAAATCTCCGAGGTTCGAGATGCCAACGACATTCTCGACTTTCATTCGGTTGAAAGTGATAGTTTCGAACGTATCCATGCTCGAGAAAGGAGAGCCATTGCTCGATCCCCTCCTGAGGATCTCCCTCGCACTCTCGTCTTTGTCTCCTCCGATCCTTCTGACCGGTTTCCGGTCCATCCAGGAGCATATAGTAACGCGCAAGCGGACCTTTCTCTTCCTGCGACCCTGTCGAAATTTTTGCTTACCGACGAACGTAACACACTGACGACATTGTGCTTCTTGCAGATATTCTTCGAGACAACATGAAGTCCACGGCCATCATCTTAGCAGCGCTCTGCGTGGCTCTGGTCAGCTCGCACCCGCTTCCTGAAGGAGAACGTCTTCGATCCGAGGTAAGAGGATGAGAAAAATGTTCGGTGGACGAAATTAGCATTCGAGATAAAAATTTCTCGTGTCTGGAATTGAAGTTCACCTTGATGTTAAAGGTATCTATCTTTTCAATACCAAGGTATTGATTCTTTCGATCAATCAGTTGATTATTGAATGGGTTTGCAAAAGTTTTTAGTGGGTTGAAAGGAATTTATAGTTTGCATAGTTCCACTGTTGGAGGCTGGGATATACGTAGTGTAGACTGAATTGGACGCGTGTTTTTCGTCGTAGGCTTTTGTTATTGGCGGAAGAGATTGTGTGTTACGGCGATTAGATTGTTCTGTCTGACCGCAGCACGTGTCTTTTATGACTGGATGGTTTTTAAGAACGTTTTGTGTTCCTTTTAACCTGGTGTTTTTCTTGTGTGGTGGGTGTTTGACCTTTTATTGTTATGTATTTAGAGACAGACTATGTTTTCTGAGGATTTACGTCTGTGTTACGACACGGATGTATTAGATAGATCACAATGACTCACTGTAGATTTCTTGTTTTGCAATTATTGCAAACGCGTAGGTGGATTTCTAGATAATTATTGTTTTACATTGACTCATTCAATGCATACTGTATGTACAATGGTCGATTGAAGAATATAAGAAAATGTAAAGAAAACATTTTGAGTTCTTCATACTTCCATTGATAAAGATTGTTTGATAGAAACTATTTGCATTAGAAAGTAGAAAGAACCATCATTTTTATTTTGCTGAACTTTCTGGAGATGGTATCGGTCATTGGTTTACAAAATTTTCCACTTCGTATCGTCCTTTCAAAAACATAAAAATGTTCAAAGAATTTGAAAGGCTGGCTACAATTTATTGAACCACAATCTTCAGCCGAATCTTTTTTAAACTTCACAGAAACGTTTTGCCGAAGTCAAATCGTTTCATACATCTTGAAAAAGAGAAGAATTCGCAATACTGTTACTGGTGGCAATTAACTGCGAACAACAAGTCAGGTCCAATCTCATGATGTATCTTGCAAACGATTAATCGGAGTAGCATTGCTTGTAATGCTAATCACCAAGGAATTATAGATAAGGTCCAATTTATTTAACTTTCCCCTATTTGTAACGTGGCACCTTCATCCTCAAAGGCCCAAACAAACTCTTCAATTTTCTAAGCCAGTAGGAAGATCATTCTTTAAATTTTCCATGCTCAAATACTACGTAGCAAAATGCCACTATTGTATACACACAATAATGTCGATTATTCCCTCGATTGATAAGTATAGAAATAGTTAATTCTACTCACAGCTACTCTACTACGAAAGCCTCAAGCAGTTTCTTCAATTTCACAAGCTACTAGGAAGACTCATACTTTATATTCTCCGTGTCCAATTTTTTAAAAACAAAATGCCACTACCTAGATACAAGATCATCAACTAACCTTTCGAATAATAAGTCGGTAAAGGGTTAATTCACACGACAACAGAATATTACATAACGATACCGTAACGATCGGTTTCTCTGTGTCACTGGGCTAGCATGATCGTCGAATCATTTGAAAAATGGGGAACTCTGAAATCGGAGAAAGTCCGGTTTAGGGAGAACAAAATTCGCCATCAAGCGACAACCGCGACCGGTTAATTGCGGAGATAAAGTCAACGAGGAGAGTTCGTTGCGAATCGTTGCGAAAGTTCTCGCCTGGATTTCGTCGTCCGAAACGATCGTTCGCCGTCGATCGTTGGACCGAGGCGATCGATTCGGTGACCGGAGATGATGTTTCACTTTCGACGGAAACCTCTTTCACTCGGGACGAGTGCTACGACCTCGCCGAGCCATCGCGACCGAATGAAACTCGCGATTATTCTCACCTTTCCTTCCTTCTTCTCTTCAGTTCGAGGTCTCCGATCCGCTAACAGGATTGTTTAATGCCTGTTTTATGACGCGAGTCGTGTTTCCTGTTCAACGAACAAGCGTTCGCTCTCAGCGATGCTTGCCCGAGCAATTCGGCGAATCATTGAGTCATCCGGCGACCTTCGATCATCGGAAGTATTTATTCTTATAGAGAAGTCGGTATTCCGAGGCAATTTTAGCGTGGTACAGTCCAACGAAAAGACGGGACGGCCAGCCGGCTCTCTTCTTCGGTGCCCGACACTTTCACTGGCCGCGAACACTCGCTCAAGCTATACCGGACACTTTCTTCGCTCGATCGATGCCCAATGGAAAGCGCGTGCGTGAGCGTGCACGCGCGTGTTCCAACCTCTCTCTGATCTCTGATTCTTGGGGCACACAGTCGCGTCGCGTCGCTGCCAGTGGTTCCCAAACTTCCTCTTCATAAACGTCTAACAAAATGATTATTCTTTTCGTTTTCCGAGGCGAATAATGTTATCCAATTTCTGAGAAATTCAGGAAGCATTCTGGTTATACTTCAAAATGATTTAACCTCATTCCGTGACGCCATTTTGTAGGTAATCATAATTTTTAATTTCTTTCTGTTCGGATCATTCTGGAAGTATTCTAGTTTTATTTCAGAATAATTTAACTTCAATATGCCGTCATTTTGTAGATACTCATAATTTTTAATTTTTTTTTCTGTTCGGACAATGGGTACATTCATACTGATTAATGAAACAACTGCAATTTTTCGACCGCAATTTCACAACGTACTTTACCAAAATCTGTATAAATTTTTAGTATATCCAATAGAAGAATCTTCATTATTTGAAGAATTACAAAAGCAAATATTTCTGATCGGTTATTTGACCGGTGCTGCAGTGTTAAGTTTGAGCGCAAAAGGTATGCCATAGTCTCGGGAGACTTGAACGCGCGTTGCACAGTGACACAGTAGCCCCGGAGACTTCAACGCGTGGTCGAGCGCTCCTGATCTCGATCGTTCATAGAATCCTCATTAATCGCCGGTATAAATCAGCTAGTCTCTTCAACAATATACGGAGAAAGGTTTCCACGATGAACTCTCGAAAGCGGCTTGGAAACGTTTCCTGTATCATCCATAACAGCTCGACTAGTTACCGTAGGATCGATTATTCGAAAGTTCCGATTTCCGATGGGATAATTTCACCGGCGCGGCGCATGGAAATACAACGAGAGACTGCGAGCGTAACTGTAACACATGGGAGTATCGTAACAGCTGGTCGAACGTGATTTTAGGGAAAGCGAACCACGCTAACCGAGTTGAGCAACGTTTTAGACGGTCCAAGAAGACCGTTCGGGCAACAATTAATTCACCGAACATTCAGCGTCTTTTGCAACGGGTTCGTTGGTTTTTTTTTCTAATTGTACGGGTTTTGTCCACTCGAGGTGAACAGACCAAACAACGTAATACGCAACTCAGTGCCCAGGAGTCTGTTATAGTAAACTGTAGCGGCACTAATACGGCCGCTCGTCTAATAATACGCAATTCTGACGTTTAACTCGGTAACTCCGGTTCGGGTTATTGTTGTACGCAACGGTGCAGTTCCGCCGCGCCGTTTCGCGGGACGGTTTCCTTCTATTGCGTTCGGTCTACCTTTCGTCCGTCCGCGACCACGTGTTCTTAGCCGATTTCGCGTCATTCGCAAATTGCTGCCCGTAAATCGTCAAACACTCGAAGAAGGCTATTATGCAACGCTGTTCGGTTAACGCGTCTCAGACACTTTCAACGAGGTTTCCGGCTAACGAGCGGATCGCTTGCTCGGACACTTCCTCGTTGCTGACAAAACGATCATTTCTTACTGGTAATTCAATCTCCAGGAGATTCGTTAATGTTGGAATTCGCGAACGATGCAATTCGTGAATGGAAGAATTCGTGAACGATGAAATATGTTAACGGTGCAATTCGTGCATGATGTAAAATTCGCGAATGAGGAATTTCTTTCGTACGGGTTTTCGGGAGGAGGAATTGGGGAGAGAATGGAAAAAACAGACTGCAGGGACAAAGGGAAACTGTTTTCAGGCACTCGATCGACTGATGGTCGTAGAAGCCGACAACGATGTCGCCCTAAGAAGCAAACGGACGATCGGTATCCTGCGGGAACTCTTTCCCGAAATTTCTCAGGTGAGCCACTGCCGAATACATGACGCAGTGAAGTCCTGCTGACGGCCAGGATCATTTGAGCCCCCCGTAGACTTGAGATCCCACCGACAGACGCGAATATTTGCGGTGGTGGAGCGACTTGAATGACGTTTCACGTGATCGTCAATTGTAAGTGTCTACAATGCCTGACGAAACCTAACATTTGAGAGAGAAACACGGATTTTGCACGTTTTATTACCCCCGATCATTTGTTAAGTGACACTTGACATTTTTTGTTTCAAATTTTCATTCGGCCCCATCTTCATGTTTATTTTTTTTCTAACAATTTCTATTCATTCGAATAGACTGCTTTCAACTGTTTCACAGTTTCAGATGTCCCTATATTTGTATTTATTGTCTCCTAACAATTTATATTCACACAAATAGACGTCTGGCATCTATTTAAAATGTTCACATGCCCCTATCTTTGTATTTATTTTTTACCCAAATTTGACCGAACCAACAATTTTTCTATTTATTATATACGTCTCTACCTTAACATTCACTTTCTTTTTGTAAACGAGAATTGAATAATTTTCGTGAGGATCCATCTAGTTTTGTCTAAGAAATAATTTAACGTCCATAAAATATGCAGAACCTATTTCTCTGCCTCAAATATTCGAAATTCGTCACGCACAGATTTTTATAATTGACGGTACGTGTTCATTGACAACAATTGACATTTCCATGTGGGATCCCGAATCCTTCGAAATCCAAGCATCGTCGGTCGATCCAATTATACCCGCATAAGAGGACTGTGGGCGTCCTCGAGATTGTATCGATGCAGATGGGGAAACCATAGAGATGTATCATAACACTAATTAACTAGCTGGTATTTGCAGACAATTAGAAGAAGTTCGTTGATCCCTAGAAAATTTCGTTTTTAAAAACGGAAGCGAGTAAAAGTGATTCCATGGATACATCTTTCAACTGGGGAGAGTGGGAGAGAAGTTAATCAATTAATAAGCATGAAGAATGCTCTCCGAGTTAGGGTGTATATTGTATATACAAAATGCAGCAAACATCTCTCGATGGCCGAGGAGAAATTTTTCACACCGAATTGGCATTCTTCCCAAGAAAGTTGCGCGTTCGATTCTCTAAATGCATTCGGAATTTCTTCGGGTGCCGTGCGTCAAGCTCTTGCACAACCAATAATAATTATAATTCGTCTTTATTATACGCACCGGTAACGTGTACGCAACGTCCGTTAGCTAGACACATATGGTTGGTTGGCTGTTGAAAGTATAGGACGTTTTAATATCACAGTTTCGATATTGGGCTGGCTGTGAGATCTTATTCCATATTTGAAAACATAAATGATAATTTTTTCCTTTTATTTCATTCATCTATTATGAGCTTTGTATGGACTGTAGTTTTTATGCATCAGTGATAAAAAAGAATGAAAGCTGACGGACGTTAAGGTACACCTACTCGGTGCCTAACCGAAGATACAATCTCGATTAAATCAACCTAAAAGTACCGTCTTCCAACACGATCCTCGCATCGATCGTTCGACGGTCATTCTCCTGGTCTCCCAGCACGAAAGACGACAATCTCGATAACATACTCTACTCCAGCACGAAGGGTAACACCATCACATTCGTCGTTCTAAAAAAAAAAAAAAGAAACGAAATCAGTCCTATAAACGGACAATTGACGTTGAATAGGACCTGCAAGAACACGCTCCACCGACAGAGAATCGCCAAAACTAGATCCGAAAGAAACTTGATCCGGTCCTTCATAGATCCTCGATCGTCATCCTCGAGGTGGAACGAGCCAGGTGTATTTCGATCCAGCTAAGAGCCGTTGTTTTCTAGATGATCGAACAAAAGGTGAACTCGATAGTCGCGGAGGTGATCCGAGTCCTCGGGCCTACATTGCTGCGGAATTTCCTTGGGAATAACCAGTCTGGTGGCGAAGGACGCGGGTCGAATGACGGGTCGACGGTGACCGCCGCGTCGCCATTCGACGACGACGACGACGACGACGAGGACGCCGGTTTCAAATCGACCAGCTCGAACGGCTCTAAGGTCTCGATCTCGTTGCCGACATTCCCGCCGGACGAGGACGAGGACAATGAGACGACCAGCCCGGGTCCGCAGGGCACCGTTGCCACAACCGACAGCACCCAAGACAACTCGCTGGCGTGACCATGTCGCGACCAGCTCGGTAAAACCTTGGAGGTCAATGATCCAGAGATCGTCAACGATCGTCACGTGGCAAGGACTCTCACCGCGCAAACGGGACTGCTGCGGCAGATTCTCCTTCTCTGTACACTATTCTTCTATCGTCTGCTAACTCTTCTTTATCTTTCTACTTGTTCTGTGTTATCTCGTCTATCATGCCCACGTTGTTTCTCCCTGTGTCTCTATGTCTGTCTTCTCATCGGCTTTCAGAAATGTCGAGTGATCCGTCGAAGGATCGTAACACTGTCACTGTCGCAGGTTCTTGACAGCTTCCTTCGTGGATTGTCGAACTCTGGAGCACTCTTCTCGCTTTCGAATCATTTCAAGCCTCACCGAAGGTGATCCTTGACTGAGATCGTGGTCGATCTCAGACGATCGAGGACGTCGATGACCTTTGCTACGAAACAAACGTCGACGTGCCTTCACCTCGAACATTCTCTCACCGATCATTGACTTTCTCTTTCCTTCTCTTGTTGTATGGTTCACTATGTTGGCTTCTTCTGGGCGAGATGATCCATCTGTCATCTATCATCGTTGATGTTGCAGAGGATATTCGATCAAGCGGTCCAAAGGCTTCGGAATAGTCCGAAGCATGTAATATTGTTTTAATATTACTGAGTCGAAAGTATTCGTGGTGGTGTCGAGAGAAGTGAATACTTTTGAATTCGTGATCGATGAGTTTGTGCTCTCGATGTAATTATCAGCAAATACAATGCATTTCATTGAAGGATTTACCATATGCTGCTTTGGCAACCCTGGATGTACACCAGAGTTGTTGCCATACGATTCCCAATGAATTTGGACTTCCGACTCACTGGTATAGTAAGCTATGCTGTACTACAATAGTGGAATAAATTACTGAGACGAGGGATTTATATTGTGTTTATATTAAACAGCATTACATGTGAAAGTTTATATGTAACCTATCGTACGAATTTTAATTGTATCCAACATCCTGAGAAATGCAAGACGCATAATGCAAGATTTTCAACTTGAATCAATGATATTTCAGTAGTGCAAAATTATAAAAAATGTTGTTAGTGCAGTGTCTTATGATTTTGATCACGTGAAATTCCATTGACTTTATTCAAATTGAAAGTCTTGCATTATGCGTCTTGCATTTCTGAAGATGTTGGATACAATTAAAACAATTTGACTCTGTTTCCCATAAAATTTGGATTAATGCAAAAGGAATATTAGTTCTTGTTACGATAATTTTCAGAGTGTCTCATAATCTTGTCTCTACTAGTGTGAACTATACTAAATTTGCACATATGTAGTTGCACACGTGCAAATTCAGCATAGTGTAACAAAGTTTGGCTTAGTTTTCCGGTGGCTCCACGATTGGAAATCGTTCGCTAATTCAGTAGTCTGGTTCATTAGCGCTTCAGTTTGTCCAACTAATAAAATCGTCGACGCGTTTCCCGATCACAAGACATCGCGAGAACACGCGTCGCACGCGCCATCTAATTCGTGTTCCGCTCGATCGCCATCGAATTGTAGAAACGCTCGAACGCGTTTCTAACCGTTATCTTGGCAAACTACAAGTAGAAACTGCTTACAGCGAACAGCTGTGAATGCTGAGCAAATTGCGACTTGAATGCTCTTCGAGCTGCTTGGGCAAAGAGCTCGCAAGTCGTAAATTGTGGTATAAATTGTGGGAGAAATTCGTTCAATGTAAAACGGAAAGCAGAGGCAACAAAACCAGCATACTCCGGTCTCTACAAAAATATCATTGGCAGTCAGTCGGGTGTATACAACTTTGATAACTAGACTGCGGTTTTTTATGCATTTTTGGCAAAAGTAAGTAGGCGAAACATGAAACAGTAAAAACAGTAGGAAAGATTTAAGGGATCAGTGTATTATCATCTTATTAGAATTATTAAAAGAGGAAACTAATTTTTATTTGATTCCAGCATCTTAATTGTAATTGATGCAGAAAATTTTTATTTTGCATAAAGATATGTAGTCTATTGATAACCATGCTGTTGCGGCTCATTTGTCTCTATTTATCTCTAGGTATCTCTGAGATGAAATTGAATTTCATTTTTTGTATTAATGGTTTCACGCAAGAGTGCATTCCAGTCCAAATTTTATCGATTTATTGCATATGTGTATCTTATTCGTTTTTAACTGCGGGAGCTCCAAATGCATAAAATTGCACCTACAATATCACGTTCAAAACACTTAGGAGTTCGTGAACTTCAAAGTTGCATGTGAACATGTTAAGACAGTTCCAAAACTGTCACTTTAACGTACAAAGGAATTGGTGGATTCTGAAATTGAGTACGTAATGCCAACATTTCTGCTTACTACGAACCTTGAAGATTTTCTCGAACGATTCGTACCACGATTTTCGCACAAGTTCCACGAAGAAGTTCTTTTTCTGGTGATCGATCGGTAGTGGTTCGTGAAGAGGTTCGAGGAGATCGATCGTGGAACTTCTGTTTGCAGGACGTGAACCCGGAAGCGGAGGACAGAGCAAACGAGGTGGCGGCAGAGTCGCAGAACAACGAGGTCAAAGTACAATTCGCGGACGAGGTACCTAGTGACGTAGCGCCATTAACACCGTTGGACGAGGTGGAAGCTGAAGATGATGAGAACAGAAACAAGAGGTTCTTGAACTTCGGATTCGGTGGCTCCTCCGGTGGTTCCGGAAGCGGCGCTGGCTCCGGCAACTTCCTCTTCGATATAATCAGGGTGAGTTTTCAGCAATCGTGGAGAATACGCGATTTGTTTGAATTTTTTAACGATCGTTGAGTGAAAAGTGGAGAAACCTTCAAAAATCAAAAATTAATAGACAAACAGAATAACAAAAATTGATTCGAGCAGCAATCAAACAATAGTTGTGTTCTAAGTTTTTATAGAGCAGCAGTAGATTGCAATTGATCTAGAATACTAAAGAAATTCATTTTGATGGCCCTACAAACAAATGCAATTAATGAATCTAAAACTTTGCATATATGTATTTTTATTATACCTTTATCAGGTTGCTTAAATTTTTTCAGTTTTAATTTATCTAAAGATATAATTAACACATGTGTCGTAGCATTTAGGTACACAACTACTTCGAATTTCTTGCGAAATCATTAAAAATACAGTCTCCATTGTCTGCTGTTGATTAAAGCAAAAAATCGATCGGTTTTTTGTTTTTTTGCAAATGTAATTCCGTCGTATTAGTAACAAGGTTAACTTCTCAAGAAAAACTGACTATAGAGAACGGTAAAAATTCATAGGATGCATCTAGGTTCCATCGTCTAGGACACACGAGCTAACCGCATTGATCGTTGATCGCACGGTTCACCTGGCGTACGGCCTTTCCCCTCATCCTGAAAAAAGGAAAAAGGAAACGAACGATAGTAAAACAGCTCTACGACAAAGATCGGTGACGCTCGACTAGATCGGTAGATTGTTTAATATTCAAGTAAGAGACTGGCGCAGAACGGCAAGGGCGCCTACTCAGCCACCGGTGAAAGTCTTGGACCGAATTACCGAGCTGTATACGATTGCTTTTCGTTCCAAGGTGCCTGACCTAGCCACGACCCGACCTCGCGGACAATTATTCGGCCAAAGGTGCAATTTTTTAGTACGTTTTTTTATATTGAACTTGCAAGAAAAGTGCAATAGTACTCACCAAAGAAATTTAGAATATTCTGGCAACGATGACTTTGGCAATAAAAATTTTATAATAATCTGTCTAACGAAAACTACGTATCTGAATATGTCAGGTTGTCCTACGATTTGTTCTACTTTCGATGAGACACTCTTAATTGCCCTAACGAAAGCAACAACGGGAGAGTTAATCCTAGAAAGTAATCGGGACAACGCAGAACGCGTTCGGAATCTCGTTTCCACAATAATAACGCGAAGATTATTAGAGATTTCTCCTGTTTTATTCAACGAACGGGTTGATCGGATAAAAACCACGGCGATTCATTGTCTACGAATGTTTACTGCAGCTGCATGGGCAGCAATGCGACTGGTCGATTCGAGTCGAAACTGGTCCACGGATGGCGGCCTTTTATAGAGCCAGAAATCTACTGTGCGTTTTCTTAACGTCGTCGGGGGCTCAGTGAATCGATCTCTTCTCGAAAAATCGTTGAGACTTACAACCAAGACCAGGCTAGACTTGGCAAGTCTATGATCAGACTTAGCAGCTTCATGGTTAGAGTTGATTCTTTAAATTTCAAGCTTCATTCTTTATAATTTAACCCTAGTAATTGTGATAAGATTCCTATAACACAAAGATCCCTTTACTATAAAAACTTGATCAAATCTGTTCTAAACCCTCGACCATCCACTTCTCACTCAAGAAAAAGCAGCGAAATTAACGATGCTCCATCAAAGAGGACACTTACTGATCTCCCGATTCATTGAATAAAATGTAGCCTGAGGGTCGGTTTACGACGAGGTACTGTCAGCATTTTAGGATAATAATAAATAAGGTTTCGTCTATTGAAGAACTTTTGATATCAACAATTGCTTGAATCTCGACCATCCACTTTTCACTCAAGAGAAGCAGTGAAACTAATAGTCCTGCGTGAAACAGAACTCTGAATATTGACCATGTCCTATGAAGCAGTAAGCTCGCGTAGGGAGGAGACTGAATGCAGAAGACAAGCGTCATGTGCATCGACTAAAACGGTTTTTCAGCCACTTTTCAGGACCCGGTCATGGCGGGGAGACGTGTTGCGATCGGCCGATTAGCACGAGAGCATGATCTAACCCCGAAACAGTCAATGACAAAGCAAAACACACAAAAGTCCGGCTACAACCCAAGAGCGGATCAGTAAACGAAAGTTCTCGTCTCTGTTTTCGTTTAGCAAGCGGCCGACGGGGCGGCAAGAGCGGCGGGTACGGTGTACCGCGTGGTGGCAGGTACGCAGAGCCTAGGGCTCGGCCTAAGCGCCTCCCGGGACTTGGGCCCGGCTCCCCAAGATGCCGCCCCTGCTGCCCCAGCTGCTCCAGCTGGTTCCTCCACGGCGGGATCCTCGAGCAACGCACCGGCCGCGTCAGGAGCCGGCAACCTACCACCGGTACGCCAATCCTTCCGAGCAGAGCCGAACGGACACTGCCAACTGCACTTATCACTTATCTCCTAGTGAACGGGACCGGAACGGGCTCCTGACATCTCCAGATCCTCGGTTGGAATCATTCTCTTCCGACTGAGGATCGATGAGATCGAGCCTCGACGGATCTTCGTTTATTCTGGCTTCTTTCACTTTTACCCTTTTGCTGCCAAAGAAGTGGAATGTGCCAGGGCAATTGTGAAAATTGACAGGGCCGATGGGATGCTTACGTTTTTATGAAGGAATCAAATCGGCCCTTGACAGTTTTCCATACACACCCGGGGCAGAGCCCGTTGGCAGCAAGGGGGTTCATCTCGCTTCTTCTTCTTCTTCTTCTACTCTCTTTCTCGTAGACTCTACATTTCTGCTTCATTTCACTCACACAGGGACTTCCGGTTGCGAATACTTCTTTCGAGGTTCTTGAAGAATTTGATTCATGGGTACTGCGTTTCCCTCCGTAGCATCGCGTGAGAGGGTGGAAGTAATTGTTAGGGGCTAAAGGAGATAGTTTGTATATAACTTTGAAATTCATCAGAATGTTGCTTGAAAACCTCTGATCAAGATTGTTACTTATCTTGGGGTGGGTATTGTATTTCTTTCATAGTATCGCGTAATAGGGTCGGTACAAATGACAGGAGGTTGTGAAAATTAGTATAACTTTGTCTTTGAGGTTGTCACAATTTTTCTCGAAGACCTACGATCAAGATTGTCATTTTTACTTTGGAGTGGATACTGAAATTCCTCCGTAGCGTCGCGTTAGTGGACAATCTATGATCAAGATCATTAGTTGGATACCGTGTTTAAGAGTCACGTCCATGATCAAAGTTTATGATCAAGATTGACATTTGTGTCGTGGTGGTTCCTCGAAACGAAGTAATTCGCACTTGTAAACTATGGTTCGCGTCCTCAACAGCTCGATGCACCCGTGTGCATACTAGCATACTAGTTGCACCTGGCTGTGTTTGATTTGCACGTCGTCTTCCTCTCACGTGGCTAACACCTTGCACGTTCTTTCATTTACTTTCCTGCCTTCCGTTTGTTTAACAACGACCACTCGAACATTCCTCCCTTTTCTTTGTCTTTATCGTTTTGTCTCATATCCATGTCTCTCTTCTGTTCTTTGTCTTTATCGTCTTCGTCTCTTCTTCTTCCTATTCTCTTTGTTCTCCTTCGCCTTGTTTGTGCATGGACTGCGCGCCAGGTTCTCTACGCTTTTAATTGTCTGCGAATGGAAATGTTCGCCAAACAACTAAAAAACTCTTGAAACGAATGAAAATGATTTCAGGAGAACCTGGCGCGCGGTCATCGCGACGCATTATGTTTTCGATCCCGTGGTCATAGTGTGCGCCAGGTTTCGCGATCCAGTGTTGTCACTAATCAGCCTTCGTCTGCGTTCTTGATGAGTCACTGAAGAGATACTGTTCCTTCTACCGAAATGCTAATACACTAAGTGCTAGGACAATAAGCTAATCTGTTGAAACATAGGTCACACAGCATTAAAGCAACTGTGTCTGTTGAGTATTGACGCCCAAAAATATTTGCACAATCTGACAGCTCTGTGTTTTGTAATTATTCCTTCGGAAGCCTCTTCTCAATCGTTTATACTTATATCTTAAGTATACACCTTCGATTCACTGTTTTCGAATGGGTAGAGAAAGCTCTTTCCTTGTAAAAGAGATGTCAAATATTTTTGGTATTACTGTTTAATTAGAGCAAAATTAATGAAACAACGTATAAGCACCGAGGCACGAGACGTACGAGACACCAGGACACGTTGCATACAATGAAGTACAAGTTGACAGTACTGTTAAACTTATCTTGCTGAGATTATCAAAGAAAAATATTTTAGTCCATAGATTGATGACGGAACACGACGTAAAAGTATTTGACGAACAAGTTACTGCATTCTTAAAGCTGAACAAGTGCAAGCTCCTGATTGATATACATGTATTTTAGTTCTTCGATTAATTATATAGCGTGACTTAAAAATATTTGATGAACGAACTTTTGCGTTTCCAAAACTGATAGACAAACAACCATATTCGAAAACGAACTTACAAAGCCCAAAAAGATCGAACGTTTCAAGAACAGTGCGCAGCAGTTCTCGGTGACTCGTCACGAAGTGACCTAACACTGCTCATCAGTCCATTAACAGTCCACCCGGTAAATATTAACCAGTTAAACCGCGCCAAGTATGCAGCAGCCCCCAAGTCCATCTAAACGATCCGAACCACCTTTATCCAATCGTTCCACTCGGCCAACGGTCCCGACGCGACACCGACAACCACCGGCAAGCTAAATGCAAACAACTTTCGGCTGACGAGGCAACTTGGACATCCCGGCCAATTCGACTCGGAATCTCTCAGGGCAGCCATTGATCGATTGCCGATTCTCTCGTTGTTGTGATCTCGTACTCGTCCATTGCACCGTACATACTTCTTAGCGGCGTAGCTGTGTAGTTTTGACTCGTTGCTGCTGGAACACACACCGAACGATGCTGTGCCGGCGCATGATTCGGCTCCGGAAGTACCACAATCATCCATAAAACCACAATTATCTCAGACTTCAATATTTTTGAGCGTTGTTCACGGAGCCGAATCTTTTGCGACTGCGCAGGAAATATTCATAGCAAATTGACGTACGTTTAGCTGCTCCAAAACCAGTCTATGACGACCCCGTTTAGGCCAGGTAGGTATCAAACAGCGTGCGTCATGCTGCTATAGTTGTCACAGTAATGTATCGTACCTATGGGTCTTGGTAAATGTATATCTAGTTTTGATGCACCTGTAGGCTGTCCATATTGCAACAGATATAACTATAGTTAACGCAATCAACGTCGATTTCCAAGATGATGAATAAATCCTTAGTCTCCGATATAGCGATTACAATTTTGAAATAAGTATGGACAGCCTAGACCAACCACGAAACAATGTCACGAGCCGAAGGAGCGCACGTAAGGATCGTAGCAGCAAGATCGATGGATCGTAGCCGCAAGTAGGATTCAGGATGTAATAGAGCACCGTAGTGTCGGGAGCGCTGGAGCCTGGACGCGGAGCTGCTACACACTCTGCAACTTTTTATTCTGTTCCCCATTTTATATTTTTCTCGAACGATCGTACCTGATAGATGCAAAGTAGAGCACACGCGTTCACGGAACGGATCGATCGAAGATCAATCGAGACGAAGACCGGGTCTCTTCTCGTTCTTCACCTTCACCTGAACGGTGTCGGGATTAACCGGAGGCTGTGGTTCGTTGCAGATGGTGGCCGGAAGCGGTAGCCAAGCCAGCGGAGGAGCATCGATTGCTGGAAAAGCTGAGGATGCGCCGGAAGCGGTACCTGGACCGGTCACAAGGCTCTTTGTTATCGCCAACAGGGGGATATCGAACCTCATTCAAGATCTCATCCTCGTGAGTACTTTATTTCATCTTTGGAATTCATTTCTATTAATGGGAATTAAGGGAAAAATGAGAACGTGAATCCCGCACCCTTGCAATCCTGAAACCGAGTGTACCGCTTTAAGAGCATTCTTAATATTTTTGTTATTAAATATGTATCTGTACGACCCGGTCACTGAGATTTAAAATACAAATTCGCAAAATTAGGCAATGCGAATAAATATTCTACTAGACAATCCTTATCTAAATACTTATTAAATATCTTCCCTTTTTGTAACAAAACATGATCTTCACTCTTATCAATCCGATCCCTAAAAAAGTGAATAAGAAGCATCAAGAGTTTCAAATTCCATATACATACAACTCGAACCGAAATTAGACAGTGCCAATAAATATTTTATTAGAGAATCCTTTATCTAAATACTTTTTAAATATCTTCCCTTTTTGTAACAAAACATTATCGTCACTCTTATCGAAGCAATTCCTAAAAAGAATAAAAATGGCATCCGGAGTTTCAAATTCAATGTACATGCAACTCGAACCAAAATTAGGCAGTGCCAATAAATATTCTACTAGAGAATCCTTATCGAAATACTTCTTAAATATCTTCCCTTTTTGTAACAAAACGTAATCTTCACTCTTATCAATCCGATCCCTAAAAAAGTGAATAAGAAGCATCAAGAGTTTCAAATTCCATATACATACAACTCGAACCGAAATTAGATAGTGCCAATAAATATTTTATTAGAGAATCCTTTATCTAAATACTTTTTAAATATCTTCCCTTTTTGTAACAAAACATTATCGTCACTCTTATCGAAGCAATCCCTAAAAAGAATAAAAATAGCATTCGGAGTTTCAAATTCAATGTACATGCAACTCGAACCAAAATTAGGCAGTGCCAATAAATATTCTACTAGAGAATCCTTATCGAAATACTTCTTAAATATCTTCCCTTTTTGTAACAAAACGTAATCTTCACTCTTATCAATCCGATCCCTAAAAAAGTGAATAAGAAGCATCAAGAGTTTCAAATTCCATATACATACAACTCGAACCGAAATTAGATAGTGCCAATAAATATTTTATTAGAGAATCCTTTATCTAAATACTTTTTAAATATCTCCCCTTTTTGTAACAAAACATTATCGTCACTCTTATCGAAGCAATCCCCAAAAAGAATAAAAATAGCATTCGGAGTTTCAAATTCAATGTACATGCAACTCGAACCAAAATTAGGCAGTGCCAATAAATATTCTACTAGAGAATCCTTATCGAAATACTTCTTAAATATCTTCCCTTTTTGTAACAAAACGTAATCTTCACTCTTATCAATCCGATCCCTAAAAAAGTGAATAAGAAGCATCAAGAGTTTCAAATTCCATATACATAAAACTCGAACCGAAATTAGATAGTGCCAATAAATATTTTATTAGAGAATCCTTTATCTAAATACTTTTTAAATATCTTCCCTTTTTGTAACAAAACATTATCGTCACTCTTATCGAAGCAATTCCTAAAAAGAATAAAAATGGCATCCGGAGTTTCAAATTCAATGTACATGCAACTCGAACCAAAATTAGGCAGTGCCAATAAATATTCTACTAGAGAATCCTTATCGAAATACTTCTTAAATATCTTCCCTTTTTGTAACAAAACGTAATCTTCACTCTTATCAATCCGATCCCTAAAAAAGTGAATAAGAAGCATCAAGAGTTTCAAATTCCATATACATACAACTCGAACCGAAATTAGATAGTGCCAATAAATATTTTATTAGAGAATCCTTTATCTAAATACTTTTTAAATATCTTCCCTTTTTGTAACAAAACATTATCGTCACTCTTATCGAAGCAATCCCTAAAAAGAATAAAAATAGCATCCGGAGTTTCAAATTCAATGTACATGCAACTCGAACCAAAATTAGGCAGTGCCAATAAATATTCTACTAGAGAATCCTTATCTAAATACTTATTAAATGTCTTCCCTTTTTGTGACAAAACATAATCTTCACACTTATCAATATCTCTGCCGTTTCAATCGCAAGCGACCTGATCCAGTTACTGCATCTTTCATCAACCGTTAGCTCGAAGTGTGCAATAAAAAGCTTGTAATCGCCATTTCGCATAACTCTTCGACCCGGCACGAAACGGCGGCATAATTCTCATCTCAGACACGCTGTATCATAGCAATCACTCTAATCGCCGTTACGACCACGGGTTTATGGCCCGGATAGCGCAATATGTTTTCACTTCGGATCGATTACGCAAACGACAAAAACGATGAGCGAAACGGGAGCGTCTTCCTAGGAGCTACTCGTCCTGGAATATCATGGCTTCGCGGAGAGACGGAAGTTGGCGTAACTTCGGAGCACGCGATTATGATGCTGGTTTAATGCCGCGTTGTTCCTCGATGCGGGAAATCCCGTGGAAAGTGTTCGCGATCGTGTCGTAACGGATTCAGTCGATTTTCCGGCGCCCCCGCTCGCATAATCGATTTCTAGCCGCTGCGCGTCGCCGCTGAAATTCCAGCCAAAAGCCACGCTCAGCTGAATTCCATTTCCCGTGTCTCGATTATTCGTACGATTTTGTCACGGTGAAAACAATCGAGAGCTCGATCACCATATGGGATCGTTATGCAAAGCGTATCGTCCACGCAACGATCGACGACGAACACCCCCACAAAGATCGTTGCGGCGTAGACGTAATCGCGAAAGAAAGTTTCACCTGCGTGCCCGAATCGTTAAGTTGTTAACTTATGTTGTTTATTTAAGCGATCAAAGGTAGTCGAATTTCTCTTCCGTTATTCTAGATATGAAACAGTTGCTCTCCCTGTGTCGACAGGTTGAAATTTGACTCGAGGGCTGCCATAGTTTCTTCGCATGGCTTCTCGATGAAATTCCATGAATTTCGTCAGCGACTTGCGAAATGGCGAATGATTTTCTGACTACTTTGAATTCTTTGTCATACGTAACTGTCGGTTGTCGCGACAGATTATGCTGTAAAATTTAAATGATTTTAATGATCATGGATATTACTTCAGTAGATTATGAGTGAGAGATGGAACTTGCTGTGTTAGGTCAACAGAAAGTTTGATTTTGCAATGACGAGTGTGGTTATGTTGTAATATGAAATCGCGATAATTATAGTTTTGGAAAGTGTCTAGTTTGTAGAAAGACTAAATGATGTTGAAATGGAATTCTAAGAGAGTGATGACATTTAAAAAAAAAAAAATATTATTTTACTGCGAGCTCGAGACGATAAATTTGTATCAAACGTCATTTGTATTCTATTAATGTTGACCGAGACTGTATGCACTTTCGATGCAATTTGCCCCAGCAAAATGTCTATGTAGCGTACCGGGTAGGAGCTAGGAACTTTCCTAAATGTCCAAGGCGGAGCTCTAACTCAGAAAGTTCTCGAGATAAAATCTACCGATTTGATTATTCAATAGCACAAACATTAGATTCTCTATAAAGAGAACAGGTACTCTAAATTATGATAAAATTTTTAAGATCTCTCAGTAAAGGACATTAAGAAAATTTACGACGATACCGTAGTCACGATCGATGCATTCAGATAAGTCTGAAAAATTGAAGACGCTTGGTTACGACTCAAAATCAAAAAGTATTCTATCGTGAATTATGCTTCTCGTCGACCTAAGGTCCCGTGTAAATTTTGCGACTTTAATAACGATAGGTCGTTAGATTGAATTCGTGGTAGAACGAGTGTCTACATACACGCGCACGAAACCGGTTAGGTCTGGGTCAGGCTAGGAGACTCGATGATTTCGATAGAGGTCCGCAAAATCGGATTCAAATTCGTGGACCGGATCAAGATTTTGCCGAAAGTCGCGCGATCGAGCCGCGTTGTCGTTCCAGATATATAAAACCGGCCACATTACGCAAGCGGCCCCCGTCGGGATCGATGGAAAGCAAAAATGTAAGCGACTTTCTCTATGAAATAGCTCGTCCATTTGCCGGCTGACTTATGCAAGCAGCAGCTACCTGCCACCTGGCACGCGATACTGCCAGGGGCATGGCTCTGACCATCTCTTCTATAAAATTAGTGAACAGTCCGATCGATCGACGGGATCAACTAAATCCAACGTTTTCGAAACTGTTCGTTGTTAGATCGCTACGTGCGTGAAACTTTTAGCGGAGAGTGTATGCCCACGCAGGAATGGCTTCGACATACTCACTGAACGCGTTTGTTGCGTTCACTGGACGAGTACAGGGCGATTCATCTTTGGTGATTTATGAAAATCTGCACAGAAGGAAGAATATTTTCCATGATTTTTTTGTTATCGAATTCGTTTAACGGTGATTAAACCAATGAATCGGATTGTACGAGAAAAATGCACATGGTTATACTGCATTATTTATTGATGATGGTCTGGGTTAAGTATAGATGAGGAACGTTAAACTAGGGTACAGGATTTACAACTATGTATACAAAATAATACTTCATATGTGTTTGGTGATGAACAACTGATGAATGTTAAACTAGGTTGTAGAATTTAAGAAGCTGCAAAGTAATAACTTCATATTTATTCATAAAGGTTCTCATGTTCAGTACTTTTGAAAGACTACATTTCATAGACTTTTAAGTGTGCAGGATATTAAACAATCTCCCGCCTTGTTAATAGAATCAATGTATCACAATCATCATTTCCTATTCTGTTGGTAGAACCAATATATTGCATCATTTCCTATTGTGTTAAAAGTTGAACGTATTGGAATCGTAATTTCCTATCTTGTTAATATTGGGTTGGCAAGAAAGTAATTTCGGTTTTCACTAATAGATGGTGTTATGTTTTGTTTGATTGACTTCTGTTAACGTTGCATTTGTTTTGTTTCTGGCATTTCATAACAGCAACTTTTAGGTTACTTTTGAAGCAAATTACCCGTAATTTTGATTAAAATTGTTAGTTCTGTGTCAATTTAAAAATGGAGTGCAAAAACGAACATTATAGACACATATTGCTTTTTTATTTCCGTAGAGGTAAAAAAGCTGCCGAGGCTCACAGAGATATATGTGAAGTTTATGGTGACGATAGTGTTACAGAACGCACGTGCCAGATTTGGTTTAAAAAATTCCGTTCTGAAAATTTTTCTCTTAGAGACGACCAACGTTCTGGTCGACCATCGGAGGTTGATGATGAACAAATGAAAGCCATTATTGAATCGGATCGTCATATAACTGTCCGAGAGATTGCAGAGAGGTTAAATGTCTCACATACAACTGTAGAATATCGTTTAAAATGTCTCGGAATCGTTAAGAAGCTCGATATTTGGGTTCCACACGAATTGAAAGATATTCACTTAATGAAACGCATCAACATATGCGATATGCATCTCAAACGGTATGAAATCGACCCGTTTCTGAAGCGAATCATCACTGGTGATGAGAAATGGGTCGTTTACAATAACACAACTCGAAAACAATCATGGTCCAAGCGTGATGAATCAGCCCAAACCACATCAAAAGCTGAATTGCACCAAAAGAAGATCATGCTGTCAATTTGGTGGGATTACAAAGGTATTGTGTACTTTGAGTTCCTGCCAAGGAACCAAACCATTAATTCAGATGTTTATTGTCGACAATTAACACAACTGGACAAAGCAATTAAAGAAAAACGGCCAGAATTGGCAAATCGCAAAGGAATTGTGTTCCACCATGATAACGTGAGGCCTCACACATCTTTGGTAACACGTAAAAAGTTATTGGAGCTTGGTTGGGAAGTGATGTCACATCCACCATATAGCCCTGACATTGCACCATCAGATTATCATTTATTCAGAAGTTTACAAAACTATTTGAATGGTAAAAGATTCACTAATGATGATGATCTGAAATCTCACGTGGATCAGTTTTTTACCGAGAAGGATCAGAAGTTTTATGAACGCGGCATTATGAAGCTACCAGGAAGATGGCAAAAGATCATCGAACAGAATGGAAAATATTTCATTGATTAAAGTTAATTGCTTGGATAAAAAAATTGGATTTTATTTCATCTAAAAAAACCGAAATTACTTTCTTGCCAACCCAATAGAATCAATGTATTACATTACAATCATCGTTTCCTAACTCGTTAAAAGAGCACTGAAGAAAAAGAGCACATATTTCGTTACGCGTGTTTTGGCATTTTCTGAAGAAGGTTCATTAAATTTAATCATTGAAGAATTTAACACTATACCTATCATGAGGGTTCGGATGACCAATTTTAGATATTTTATTTGACAATTATTGAAATTGTAAAGGTGTTTTTATGGGAATTTATTGAATATATTTTTTGACTCCAGAGTATATATTGCAGTAAAAATCACACAAAATATAAATAAACTTAATCTTGTTATTTTTATAATACTATAACGTCAGTCACTTTTGATGGTCGATAGGTTTAATGTTAACTATACATCATTAAAGAATACTTATTACTTTCAATGTCTAAGAGGATTGTCTTTCAAATAAAACACACTGTATCAGACACACTAAAGATAAATGGATTAAAGAGTCTGCAGGGCCTCCGAACGTGAAGTTAGGTCTACGCAATTAAATAATTAGCATTCCCGCAGTATAAGCAGCATAAGCTCGGTAGCAGTTCTCGCTTCATGGTCTCTCAACGAAAGCGAGACCAATCGTTAAAACGCGCTCGCGGAATTGCGTTTCTGGTTCCGAGGGCGTTGATCGCACGTACTCGTCACAACACCGGCAATTCTCTCACGACACCAGAAAAACAACGTGTCCTCCGGGCGAAAATCGCATGTTTCGCGCTCCGACTTTCGAGTCTTGATCGCCTAATTGATCGATCGAACTCGTGACGTCCGCGGTGTGCTCGACTGTGACCAGATTTTTCTGCGACTTTCAACTCGGGAATTGCTTCGAGGAAAGCTGAAAGAAAAAGATAATGCTACCAACTAAAATTCCGTCTACAGTTCGCAGATTGTTACTCGGGAACGTTTTTCCGTGTGGTTATTAAATAACTTCATTGTTCATGGAATGATCGAAAGAAGACCATGAATGGTTGAAGCAAGACGCTTGAAAGTATTATGGCTCGTAAAAATATATTTGATTGTATTAGATTACTGTATCTGCTGACATTCTTTTATGAAAGTATTTGGTGGATGATGAAAGAGTTTTATTTGAAAAATACTGATTCGAGAAGTAACATCCTTGTATGTTCGTGCAACATTGAATCCGAAGATGGAAGACAAGATTCAGGAAAGTATTCGACCATTTGTGCCTGTCTTTTTACAAGAAATGACTATACTCTGAAACACCTATTCATTATACTCTACTGTGATCATCATCAAACAAGATTGATAGAGGTAGACAATGACTATGATAGACAGTGTAATTGGGTTACCGTAGTTTATACTTCCCAGAAAAATAAAAGTGATTCTCATGTCTTGCTAATAAAATCTCCCAAACAAAAGTAAATCTAAAATAGTAACAAAATAAAAAGTAAATATTTGTCTTCGGTTGTGAAAATTTCCTAGTCCCGTTCGAAGAGTACAAATTCATGTAAAAGTGTTAAACAATTAGAAATAGCTCGATTATTAGAAGATTGATTCACGAATCACTCAGTATAATAATCTCAAGATTTCTGCTCGAAGACGAGCCTGAGTCAGCGATCACGGACGCTAATCCTGCTCATTATGCGCAACCTGTAAAAAGAGTGCATCGGCTGGAAAGTGTTCACGCTTGGTGCATCACAGGGAATTCCTCTCCGACGCGGGCGAAAATCGGAAACTCCATTACAGACTCCGGGACCGAGCAAAACGATACCGTCGATCGTTGGTCCCGTGCGAAGGACCACGTCGATCGTTGATCGTTTTTCGTTAACCGAGAGAAACCTCTCTCTCTCTCTCTTTCTCGCGAATAAGCAGAGTCGAAAGCGGCAAACGGCCACTCGAAAGCGTTGCAAAATTTCTTCGCGCGGAAAACAGCCGTTCTTTTTTTTCCTGGAAGGAAAGAACAGAGAAAAAGAGGCTAACAATTCTGAGGAATCCGAACGTGGAGCACCTTTCGCTCGGTCGTGATCTCGAATTGGTCTAGACGGCAAACATTTTACTTTAAAATTCTAAACAATGGTACGCTCCTTAAACTTTCGTTACTGACATCCCAATTTCTGCACAATTCTTATCTCATGTTTTTTTGGCACATAAATAATATCCATTCTTTACATACTTTGGAAAGTTGTAAAAAGGATTGTATCTCGTCTATTTTCCAATTGCTCCTAAAAACAAGGTCCAAAGATTACACGTTGCTCTTCAGAAGCTATAATTTAATATTCCTCTTTTCATAAGAATTGTATAGACTTTCCTAAAATGAAACCAACAGTGACAAGTGATGTATGCGTCTTGAAGGTTTATGTATCAAGACCCTAACTCTGATCAGATAACAAATAATAATGAATGTTCGGTAATTTGCAGCGCCTGGCAGCAACGAGCGAGCGCATCGTCAACTTCAAGGCGAGACTGATCACCTCGATCATCTAGAACTCGGCGCGGAAGGGCTAGGGTGAGGAAGTACAAGACAAGTTTCGATGGTCCTGACGTGGTGGGGCCACATGGGAGCCATAACCGAGCCGTGATCGTCGCAGGAACACGGGTACGACGTTGGCAACGTGGCTGTGGCATAATCAGCGTGTTGCCCCCTTGTCCCCGAGGTCCTTTGTGTCTCGTCGATGGCCGTCTCGTCCTCGTGAAGCGGAACCTCGCGACTTCATGTTCGACATTCGCGCAAGACCCTGCCCCCCTCTCGTTTTTTTCCGTCCTCCTCGACCTCTCCTTCCATCTACTTCGTCTTCCAACGTTTCCGTGAAACATCATCCCTTTTCTTCCAACCCTAATTCGTCCTCTCCCTAATCCTCGTGATCCCTAGTTCTTCGAGTCACGATTGATACTCGTCGATTATACATATAGCGTTTAAATACTTAGATTCGACGACCGCCGCAAGAAATCGCGCTCGCGCAACGCGGAAACGGATATTTCTCGCGCGATTGAATTTTGTGATGAGGCGTTTAGGCGAATGATATACATTGCTGGAGATTCTCAATATTGTTGCAAGTAACCGTAAAAATAGTTTAATACTTTCCATACAGTGTTGTTAATGTAGACTAGCTTGAGCATCTCAAATAGTTCACTTATCATAAATGATGCAAGGGAATGAAGAGGATAAACAAATCCGAAAAATGTTTTTAACGACATCAGGGGAGCATCCTGTACAAGATTGTAAAGATATGATTCAAATAATTTCCGATTATTCTGATTGGTGCAGGTCCATAAAGACACACAAGAAATCATTACTGTTTGACCATTAATACAAAAGAAAAGAGAGAAGAATATATATTCGAAATTTTATGTGTTTGCTCATCTACTTCAATGTTGAGAATCTTGGAATGTTGATAATGTATATTTACTTTTTTGGACGTATCTGAACAGAGAGTTGCGAAAAGCGCGAGACGCATCATTTTGTCGGTGCTCAATTCCGTCGGATCGCGTCAAGCCAAGAAGAAACTCGAGCGGACTTGTACATAGCTACTCCCGGAATGCAACAGTGCCAAGCATTGATTGTTTCTATCCCCCTCTTTGTATTAGCAGCCCTTGTTTCCTTGTTGCTTCTACAAGGGTTGCTAACAGCGTCGACTGCGGTGCACTCGGAAATTTCGACGAATTGTGAATTCTGGAAGTGTCAATCGGAAATTGTGCAACCTCCATTAATACTGGATTCAATTGCTGGAGTCGGACGACTCACCTCGAATTCTTTCTGCCAGAACGATTAAAAGTGTACCTCGGCTCACATCGATTCAGTTACTTCAAGTACATGCAAAAGTAAAAATTCTACTTTAATAGGTTTTAGGTGTAACCACAAAAAAGTTTTGTCACAGCAATTGCTTCCTTGGTTTTGTATATATATATATATGAAATTTGGTTCAAGTAGTCGTTATAGGTTATAAAAGTATATTCTCTACCTTCGTGTTTTGTAAATAAAATTAATTACGGACACCATGTAACTCTCAATGTTTAATTGAAGCACGCACATTTCCATAAATAATATTTTGCCACATGTTCAGCAATTTTTCGATCCACTGACGGTATGCAGAATCAAAAAGGATCCCGTATTTGGTTATTAACTTGCTATATTACCTAAGAGGAGAATTCATTTTTGTAGCTGATGATTGGCAAACAATCATCAATAATTTCTGTTTTCTATTATACATATAGTAGCTTGAAGAAAAATACGTGAACAAAAGTGTGAGTCGAAGGTACCTCCTAGAAAATTCATTGTATACATATTAGTCGATTCCAGCGTGGGAGTTGTAGAACCCGAGAAATTAGGCGTGTCATTTACCGTTCATCGTACTCGACTCGAGCCCAGAACGTCGTCATTCTCTTTCCGCACTTTCCTGATCGGAAAGCGCGATAAGAGAACGCCATTCGTTCGGTATCCGTCCAGTTGTGTTGATCCTCGAATTGAACGCATAATCTATCGAATCTGTAAATCGTCCCTGTTATTGTGTAGTGTAAATAAATAAATCTAATTGTCATAAAGCTCCCCCTCACTCTGTTCATCCCCAACCCTCAACAATACCTTCTTACAAGAATGATCCTTTTTCGACAATTTATTAATCTAATAGCTTGTATTCGATACAAATATAAACAGACTGACGACAAAATGTTGTTGCACCAACAACAACATTGATTTCCACGAGATCCACGACTAGTGTTTAGCAAAAATACATTCGAGGATTCCCGATTAATTATTCTTCCGATAAATGTTCCCTCGACATGCATAACATTGGTAGTATTGTCGACGTGATTGTTACGAATGTTAGGCGTTTATCAGATTTCGTATAGTACACGGTTCTCGCATGCTTAATTCTATCAATTGCCATGTGATTGGAAGAACGAGCTTCCAAAATGGTTATCGCGAGCGACTGCTTAAAACTAATCACTTGAACGACTGTAATCATCGAGTGTGTGGGTCACGATCACCATTAGGCCAACGAAATTGACACACGTTGCTTCGGTTAGGCCATTTGTTACGTATCGTCCGTGGGTTTCGCGGTTGTAGTGCCTTTGCTTGAGGATGCATGAGCTTCCTCGAAGACGAAGTGTTCGTCTTCGCAGGAAGCCCATCGGTGTAGCTATGGTGGTGAAATCAATGGTGGCTGCTCTTCAGGGACACCGACGTACACTGGGTCGCCTAATCGTATACTACCTGGTCGACCTCTTAGGCCTAAGTGGAATCCCATCACTGGACTCTCGCCGAATGTGTGTCGGAGGTCTGGATCCGTACATTGTCTGTATCTGAAATGTAATTGGTACTGTATTGATCACTTGACATAAAAATTAAATGAAACGTAACAAAAATTATAAGTAACTGTTAAATTTTCCAAACAAAACACTCCCACATGCACACTCATTTTTCCTCTCACTCATTATATCGCTTTCTTATTCTCACCATATCCACACAATTGAGTGTTACCAAAGACGGCATTTATCATTTAATTTATTGTTCGTATTTATGACAGAGCAACACACACACAGAGGAAAGAGAAGAAAATGAATTAAATTAAAAGAATTAAATTAAATGAATTAAATTAAAAGATTTTGTGGATGCAATGCTGAATGTATCAAGTTCGAGGACATACGTTTTCAGTGTTTTAAGTGGCTCCACATTTGGATGCTTAACACCAGTCTCAGGGTTGACGACAGTCAGAATACATCTGGTGCAAGGCATCACGTTCTTGAACGTTACGTTGCCTATCTTCAACCAGCGCCAACCATCCTCTTCGTAAGGAAGTGCTCCTTTTACAACAAAATTAGGTCGAAACTGTTCTGGATTGACTGGATCATCCAATCTGGTGTTTAAATCAGCCACGGATGCCTGGTTGATGAGACAGTAGCTCGATTCATCCGGGTAGGCTCCCTGGTTAAAAAGAAATCTTTGTATGTATAGTCTGATTGTTAAGAAAGTAATTAACGTATGCTCCTGGTAGCTAAAGAGTTACAACATCGGTAATAAATTGTTATAAACTTACAGTGTCTTCGCAACGGAAGTCGAACTTCATGTTCTTCTTTCGAAGACCCCTAGTTGGTCTCGTCAATGGATAGTAGACTAGTCTGAAACCTGTGTCTTCCATAAGAATGAATCTCGACAGCCACCTGGCCACTTCTTCGCCACAGTCGCAAGCTGTGACGAGTTTTCCCCAAACGGCTACCCCGAAGCCTTTGCCTTGTATTCGTGACAGGTCGATGGCCACTGGCATCATTCCTGGAGCTGTGAGGGTAAGGACCGATCCAGACACACTTGGAGACACCTTGAAGAAATTGTAAACCAGCGTCATTGAAGTTCTCACCAACGAAACAAATTCAAATTACACACTCAATTAATTAACCGTTAATGGATTTTGGATAATAGCTTAAAAAAATGGAGTATTAATTTACTGGTTAATTATGCGAAACAGATCAGTGATTATTTGTAGTCTCACCAATCACTCGATTCAACTTCACACATTTCTCACTGATAAAATTTCCCGCTATTTAATCTGTCGTTTTCAATGAAAGAATTTACAAAACCAACTGTCTACATGTCTCCCCATGACCTTGATCTTTTACCACTGCGTTAATTTCATATCAAGAAACAAATCAGTATATAAAAGTAAGATACTTTATACAGAGTGGAGCGTTGTAAAAAGAGATCACCAGAATAACTCGCTTGCCTTTGAAGATAGAAGAAAATGCATCAGACCAAACTTACACGGTATCGAGGTGCTCACGATCTGATGTTACTAATTTTTTTATTGATGGAAACGTCAAGGAGATATGAACTCTTGTTTTTAAATGGAACGGTATGGTTTTTTATTTACATTTTGGTACGGTGTTTCAAGACGAACAGAATTACCTATTATGGAGGTCATTCATGGCCACTCCTTAATATCTTCTTGACGCATCCTCCTATCAAAAAATTGGTAACATCGGATTATGGCCGCCTCGATCCCAAGTAAGTTTGGTCTGATGCATTTTCTTCTATCTTCAAAAGCAAGGGAATTAATCAGGTGACTTCTTTTTATAACGCCCCACCATGCATATTAAATTAATTCTGCATCGATGATCATTGATAAAATTGTGTACCTATTGTTTTCACCGAAGGAATTTACCAAATCAATTCTCACATCATCTATCTTTCTAGCATCTTAATTCTTTTACCACCGTGTTAATTTATATAATTTGTACTTCAAATTAATTCTGAATTGATCGTTTCTCTGAAAACTATGTTCGAATGAAAGACCTCATGTAAAATCAACCATTTTTTAATGGTGGATGAAAAACGAACGCATGCCACGAGGCAAAAACCGCATGGAATTAATTATTTCCGTTTCACGCCGTCGGTTAATTTCTACAGGATTTCACGACGGCAAAACGGCTCGTTAATTCCGATTATAAAAGTCCGTGGTTTCCTGAATCCAGCAGCTTTGTCTACCAATTGTTCGAAATATGGCTTTCAGGGCTTAACAATTCATGAAAACAACGCCGAAGAAAAGGAAAGACTAGCTCAGTCGAACGATCCCGCATTGATCCCTTTCTGATTTGCTTTCACGGTAATTGTGTGTTTTATAGAACACGGTTTTCGTTGTAAAAGGGAACCATTTTGCATAGAGATACGTTTCATAGATAATTGAATTTATTGGCGCCTTGATCACCGGCTCGAAAGCTGTAATTATTCTCTGGCCTCGTTCCAATGTCCATCATAAAGATCATAAAATCGTTCTTCTCTCCTGGCAACTCAATCTACTTAACACAACATGCAGCTATGGTTGCATAGATTAAGCGGTAAAGTGATTGTTTGGTAAAAACGATTTTATCAAAGTCTATACTAGACAAAGATATTCTGAGAGCTTATCGATCTATGGTAACTTCGGAGAATCTCGCGTGAAAGGATTCTTAAATGATTCCCGATTTCCCTAGAAAGTGACTCGTATCAATTACCTTTCTACTCTGCGATGCAATTAGCTCTTAATCAACGTTCCGAACGTGCTTCCGACAAACCTAATCGCACGTTGCGTGTCCAACACTGGGGATTTAAATCATATATCTTATTAGGAGAACATCGAGATACATTAGATTCCGATTTTCAAGCATTAGTGAAATCAGCTTCCTTTCAGTAGCCTTCCTGCAGTGTGCAAGAAATGATGAATGAAACTCAATTTCATTAATGAAATCTCGTCGAAAGTATCGTTCAATGTGTGAGGTACAACGATCGTATAAATTAATTTTTATATTTCCCATTAAAATTCTTCTTTTTAAAATTCTTATATTTAATTTGATACTTCTAAACTATTCATGTATTCTCTTCGTGGTTTTAACACTTTGCTGTCGGAGCAATTTTAACTTGAAAATTAAATATTTCTTGCAACGTAGAATAATTCCATTGTATATGATTTTTTTCATTTTATGGATATGAAATTAATATAATACCATATACAATACTTTAAATGTGTAGTAATTGATTAGATACCAACATATTTAATAATGTAAATAGATATTGTGAATAACAGTATAGCAATTTTTAGTGGTGACTCTGAATCACCCCTCGACTTGCTAAGGGTTAAAATTATTAAGAAAATGACATTATTATTTCGCATCAAAATCTACGGTCTAATTATAATAAAGATCAGTCTCTCATTTATTCAACGACGGCTAGATTCAGTTTTAAAAACCTGGAAAGGACAATTAGGGTAAAGTGTGCGTTTCTTACCAGGACCATTCGCGGCCACTGTCTAGCAGTGACGAAGTGTCCATTTAGGTCGATGACCATTAGGGTTCTGTCTCTCATCCAACCGGACTTCAAGCCAAGTTGTGTGCACTCCATGGTGTTCAATCTGATTGGTCCGAGCGATTTTACTGGAAACGCGATCAGGTCGCTCAGTTCGCCTACTTTTCGCCATTGCGAGGGTGGACGATCCTTTTGGTTCTTGGTCCACCACCACCAAAGGAAGACGACCACCGTCCCGGCACCAACCGCGACAGCCGACATGTACGTTAGCCGCGTTCTGTCTGTTCGTGAAAGGTTCACCGATTAATTCTCAACGGTCAAGCGACCATGTGAAACGGTCCGCTGCGAAACCATTTGGTTGAATTACGACAGGGAGCCCAGATAAAACCGGCTCGCGATAATAATGTTCGTATCTGAATTCTGCACTCATATGTTTGGTAGCATGAATATTATCGAGCAGTGCAGTTCAGGCAATTACTATACCGTGGCACTAAAAAATACGCAAGGTTAGTACGGAATTTTCGATTCTAGGAAAATTGTGAATATTCAAATAATTATAATTTTGAAAATAGGTGCCGCCGCACGATAAACTTGAGTTCCTTTCAAAGCTTAAAACCTCTACTTTCGCAGTGCATTGTTCGTTTTTTCCTACTATCTTTATGTAGGATACAGTAGGTGGGAAATTGACGACCTGTTTTTTTTTCTCGTAAATGTAGCAACGTGTCTAAAAACATTGACAAATTATTTTTATGAATGACTCTACCGTAGATTTGAAAATCAAGGCTTCCTTTTTGCAATGACTCTTTGAAAATTGATCTACGATTCAGTTTACCTATTTTATGAAACAGAAATAAGGAACAAGTTTGGTACTGTAATGTCCTTTAGGTGTTCTTCATGTTACTGTAAAGTCGGCAGTACACTTTTCATTTAAAAAGCTCGTTAAAAGAGCTAAAAAAAAAAGTCGTACATGAAATTTTCTACGAAATAATAATTAATAAATAAAGTATATATGTACATTGATCATTTGAACATTCTTTTTAAGAGGTCGGAAGATCGTCATCCATGAAACGAATATGAATAATCTCCATGCAAAACGAGCATCTATAAGTATTCAGCAAAGTCATTCTCAGTTCCAGTAATTAAGAGCAATCGACGTAATATTTGTTGATACAAGTAGTTGTCGAATCTACTTAACTTTTACAATAGTTCTTTTATCTGTGGCAAGTTTACATGCGTCCTATCTTTATCTTAAATCAACACGATAGTCATATTAATATTGTATACCTATCACGTTATACGAAGAGGTCTAAGCCAGTGACAAGAAACGTTTTTAAACCAAATCTTGATCGAAACGTTTCAACAAAATCATCGTCAAGAACGTTTCCTAAGAGTTGGATAATTAAAGGATTGAGACAGTGGCGAAAACGAAGCAGTCCGCGCGACTGATAGATCCTCGTGCCATTCATTGCAATTCGCGCAACTAGCGAGAGAGACGGTATCGGACGAACGCGGGCAAACAGGAGATCGACCGATTTGCAATGCAAATCGCCGGCGAAGCGGCCGGCCGAGATACAGAGACAAAAGGAGACCCCCTAGACCGAGATCCTTGTTCCTGAACGCTGCACACCAGGCTTTCGTCACTACCTAAACCCGTGTCAACCAGAGCGTGAACGTTTTTTTACGTCTGCGTTCCTCGAATCTATTCCTAGTTGCGCGAATAGGCATCAGTGGAATGAATGGACACAACTGACGTTCGTGACTCGGGGAATTTGATGATCGTCGATCATCTTTTCAGACCATAGTCTCCGTTAGAGTTTCTAAACCGTGAAGACGTAGTTTCGAACCGCTACGTCATTCGGATAATCGATCACCTCAGAGACTTTGAAATTAGAACGTGAATGACTAATATGTTTGCGTATTATAATCAGATTGATGTAACCAACGAGAAACCAGATTGTGCAACACCTATTTTCCGCTGACATGAACGGAGTCGTGAGGGTATCAGATATCACCAGTGATAAGAACCTTCAGATAATAAATAAATAGAATGCGATGATAAAGAGTTCTCTATAAAAATGATCGCGGAAGAGAGTAGGATGGCAAAGAATGCTAGAGGGTATCGTAAGAGAGATGTAGGAAACTGTGTCGGAATTCAAGTTTAACACTTTGTTTTTATGACACGGAAATTGTTCGGCAGATTAAAGTGGTTAATGATTGAACGATCGATAGCAGATCAATGGTTTTATATAACCAAACCGGATCGAGCTGAAATAATGTTATTACCGATAATTGAAACTAGTAGCGACATCCTTTCGTCTCGCTAGAAAACGCAACGCGTATAGTGTAACGGAATACCGAGACACGTCGGGACAATTTGCACAATTTGTTCGTGCTAAAATGTCCCGTATCGACGATACAGTCGTAGGAAAGTAGGCTAAAGAGGTGCGTGCACTTTCGAAAACGTGCAGGGGTCATTGCGTTTCCCCGTTTTCCGTCGATCGAGCTTCAAATTTTCCCATAATCCAGCAGTCCTCCCAAATCGTTTCTTAAACAAAGTTAATAGGATTTTTAATGATTGTAATATATCTAAAAGAAGATTGATAATTTTCTTCCGAATAATAACCCCGAAACAAATTAATGGAATAGATGTTTTAAAATATTCTTCTGGTTTATGAATAAAATCGTTATTGTTATTGACAAATTGGTAAAAATGAAGAAGAAGGTCTATTGTACAGTGTGTTTAATTTTCTTTTCATACAGAGTATTCATTTTGAAAATACTGCACTGAAATTCTACCTAACGTTGTGGCATGTCTGATCACTGGAGGCCATTTCTACTTCCGTTAATATTCGCACACTTTAAGAGCCCCCGAATTCCTCTAAAACTATTTAACTGAAATTGATAATTGAAAACATGTATCTCCTACATAAAAATGTATTTTGTAATTGCAAATTTAGCAGTTGAATTCGATCACTGGCTGTCATTTCTACTTCTATTAATAATGCTTCTGAGCTCTTCTAAAATGAATAATAGGAATTGTACTTTTTACTCATGAATATCGCTAACGTGATCGATTATTGATGTCCCATTTTACTTATACTGATCTTCGTACGCATCTGAGCGCATTTAAAATTGTTTGAACAGAATTTGATGACTGAAAACTATTTTTAAAAATAAAGATAAATAAAAATAATAAATAATAGACAGACACGAAGATGAAACAAATTCGATTGTATCTCTGCACAAAATAATTCCATGACTATCTACATCCTGCTGTGTCAACAAAACCCAAAACAAGATAAGAACTAAAGTCGGCTATGACATCTAGTATTTACTAATACCCTATTCGTCTCTTATCATAGAAGCACACAAATGCTCTAATACTCTATTTCAATACGTAACATGTGTGCAGTTTTATACAGTGTTCTGGGAGGTCTAGAAGACACGTGACTAAGTTTGGCTGTTCCTCCATTGTTAAATATTAGATAAGGTTAAAAAAAGTCAGCCCACAAACCCCTAACAAGAAACCGAGGGTGTATTGTTCCCTTCGCCGGTATCGATTCGGTTTTTTTCTTCAGTGCGTGTCGCAGAAAGAAGGGAAATCGTGTTCGGGGGAAGGGTCCAATGCAACAGAACAGACCTTTCCGTGGAATCAATACCACGGGCGTTGCTCCCCGGGCCGCGAACAACTACACAAATCATTCTAACGAGGATGCTGAAACACCAAATTCTCGCGTCAATTAAACGCGCTGTAACGATTACATGAACTTTAACCAACAAGCGAGAAAAAATTTACGCCGTTACAGAGAGATAACACTGCTTTTTATGATCGGCGACACAATCTTTATAAACTAAAAAATAAGCACGGGAATCATAAGACACTAAAAACGTCAGAAGAATTGAAGGATACCATGATATTAATGTAAAAACACCATCCACTTGGAATTATAAAGATTCAGAAAATTGGAGAATGTCGTGATATTAATGCATAGCTACTTACAATCATCAGGAGATGAAATGAAATTCAAGTTTGCTCAGGTTTCACGAAATGACCGCAAACAATTTGGATTTCAGACAGTCCCAAAAAGCCCAGAAGTGTCACGATCGAGTCACATATTTTCCAAAAGGCTTTGTACCAAAGTGTTTCTTACAACCGGTCGATGTTTTAGCGAAATAGGTGGCAAACGAACAAGAAGAGAATTATAGCGGATTTAATTATTCGCGCGTGGTGAACACGTGATTGTGAAAGAGCGAGGCGCAGTTATGATTGTAAAAGTCATTGAATGGACACATTTAGAACGTCCTTGACTCTGCCAATCAACACGCGATCAATGTAGAGACAAAGTTCAATGGATTTATGTACCACCGGCATGTACGTTACGTTGAGAGAAGCTGTTGTTGGTTAGTGGGGGGTATAGTAATACTTACCCATGGCGAAGGCCACAGAGAAGACGGACGAGAAGCGAATCGGACGACCGTGCGGTTGAGACTGATGTAGGCTTCACCGGATCATGCGACCGCGTCTCTAACTCGCGATGAAGACACCGTTATCTATGCACGCTTACGTTCTGCTGTATCCTCCCCCCTTATAGTAAGAGCAGTTGGTGCACTTACGGCAGCCTGGCCACGTGTGAGGAGCCATCGCACTGGACGCAGCATCGAAACCCTGAAGACTGCTGTGAATTGGACTCCAGCCGACATGCGCACCCTGCTTGAATCGCTAACATAGCGCCTGGTTTAAAGGGACTCTTCTTCTAATGTATTTACTGTCTTCATGATGAGTGTTCATACCTAATTGATCAGCAGAGTCCAAACTTGGACCTACTCAGTTTAATTCAACCTACGTCTGTTTGGTTTGACATTGAGTCAATTGGAACCGTAATGGAGGGTCTTCAAGTACTCTGAAGTCTCCCCATTGTTTTTAAGAGCAGAATCATAACTATTCCCTTACTCTAATCCAGACTTAATTTGTGAACAAGACTTTTCTGATTTCGTTTTAGCCACTCGGTCAATTCGAAGTGTTTCGCGAGTATCTTACAGTGCTCTGGGTAATTAAAACGGGAACCACTGTCAGCGGTTTAAGAGCAGAATAAATAACTTTATCGCGGTCATTGATTAGTATGGATAAGATATCTGTAAAATCTACTATCATCATAATTCTTGAGACACGAAACAACTTTAAATGTCATTAATTAGTGTTTAAACAAGTTTATTGTCTTCTTTGCTAGTGCCCATGCGTGTCAATGAACTACAAGAAGGGGGAACAAAGAAAAACTTGGGGGCGACGTTGGGATAATGAAGATGTGGCGATTGATAATCTGGTTGACAATGTTGTATATAATTACGTTGCGTCGGTGCTTGTGATAATTTTACATGTGTTACATGTTTCTTGTCAAATTTGAGTACCTCATTTTTCATTGTTCCAACGAAAAAGATGGTCAGAGCTGTTGAAAATGAGGAATGGGACCTTTTTTATTACCACGTTTTTATTAGCTCGCTTTCTTGTTTGTTCGGTACAAATCTTGCAATTGATTTTAAACTAACTTCCCGATGAACTAGAGACTTGAAATTGGAAACATATCTCAGAACTGGATGACAATGCACTATTATAAAAAAAATGTTTTAAAAAAGTCTATCCGTTTAAGAGAAATAACGTTTAAAGAAAGCAAAAAATAATTATGTACATAAAAATAATTTTTTAAAAAATACCACGTTTTTAAAAACGGACTAAAAAGTACAAAATAATGTTTCCTAATATAGTTCCATACAGATTCCCAACCCCGTACAGATAGTCCTAAAAATTTGTAATTGTGAATTTTGAATAGCTGTGAAAATACTTGTAAGATTTAACACGAAAAACGTGGGGTGCAAGATAATAGTAAGGAGTGTAGAGAGTAGCTGCCGTTGAGAAAAGTCACACAACATAGTGATTTAGGTGAACTATTCATGCATCAATTATCTATTGCATGCGCCCCACGTATTTCGTTTTAAATCTTACAAGTATTTTCACAGCTATTCAAAATTCACAATTACAAATTTTTAGGACTATCAGTACAGGGTTGGGAATCTGTATGGAACTAGGAAACATTATTTTGTACTTTTTAGTCCGTTTTTTTATTCGAAGAATAGGAAAATGAAGGTGTAGATCGTTACTACGATTGCTTTGTTGCAAGAGTCGTGGAATTGAAGTGGAGCGAGCAGTGCAAGAAACTTGTTTACAGCTAGATAATTCTGTAATTGCCAGGAAAAACGCCGCGTGTTACATTTTCAAAAAATTTGAGTTTATGCATTCATTGAGCTTTATACATAGTATAGAATTTATGTCTTCACCAGAAAAAAAGTCATGAAAATAAATTCGGAAGGCTCAAAAAAATTAACGCAATTCAACCGATGTCCTATGTCAAAGCATTAATGAACAAAACTTTAAACGGCAATATCTCGAAAGTGAAAGTATGTGACATGCGGCGTTCTTCCTTACAACCACATAATTTTTAGGAGAAAGTCTTCCTGAATTTAACGAAAAATAATTTATTGCAACTCAAAACATTTCGTTCGAAAATAAATATAATGAATCACAAATATGAATGATCTATATTGAAGGTTTAAAAAAGAGAAATTCTAAGAATTGACTATCTGATTGTAAAAATTGCAAGACTGCAAATTGAATTGTTCGAATATACCGCCATAACTAATGCGCATGCGTCAGCTGGAAGGAATCACGACATTGGCAATGATCAACTACAACCTACAACTGTCAGCAGTCATTGGTAGCTGATGGTAGTTATAGCAGTCGTGTTCAATAACAAGAGGTGTTTTGATTTTCCAAAACTGTTTGGTATACATGAAATGACAGTGTTTTAATCGATCGTCGGGTGCACAAATGCATTTTATAAGGGAAGGTTGAGCTAAGTATTATAAACACTGGCAACATCGACAAAAAGTAGTTAATTACTTTCTCGTTCGCGTCATCTAATTTTGTAAAGGTAAGCCTGTCAACTAATCATTGTTGAATTTAACAATTGGAATATTCATTGTCCTATTATATTTTCCAATTTCACACGATTAACTAATATTTTCCCAGCATGATTAATAAGATTTCCAATGACTATCATTCTTTTGAGGTTAGAAACTACGACGTTCTATGAATCACCAGTATGAGCAACACGTTTCCTAGAGCATCATTGTTTAGTTGTTCTCATTGTCTCTTTGTACTCGTAACAATCCAGACGTATTCTCCATACTTCTTTTTCGGAAATGTTAAAATATTCCCAGAGGCATGTCTTGTTTTGAATATTACTCGGTATGATAACAGATAACAAAATCGAATTGCAAATACAATGTTATCATTCTGTGGTTATGGGTTCATTGATCCAATCTTGTCAATGGAAAGCAAGGCGCTCTGAATTCAAGGGCATTGTTTACCTCTGTTGCAGCCTTCGAAATGCCTATTTTGTACAGTGTCGTGGCTCGAGGACCAGTTGTGCTTGCTAAATATGCTGCTTGCGATGGAAACTTTGAAGAGGTCACAGAGAAGCTTCTGGCTAAAATTCCACCAGAAAATGATAAGCTGACATACATTCAAGGGCCTTATCTATTTAATTATGTTTGTGAAGACAATATTATCTACTTGTGCATCACAGATGATGTGAGTAAACAAAAACCCACCATAATTATTTTGAAGTATTCATTGAAGACTCAACCGCAATTTCTCAATATTTCAGGCATTCCAAAAATCCAGAGCATTTTTGTACCTCACAGAGATCAAGAGAAGGTTCATGGCTGTCTATGGCCAAGGAGCTCAAACCGCAGTGGCATACTCAATGAACACAGACTTTGGAAGAGTTCTGGAGAATGAAATGGTACATACAAACTGTACTAACTTATTCACTCCTATATCCGACCTTTGCCCATTAATATTGTTTGTCTAGAGGTATTACAGGGAGTCCAATCACGAGATCGATGTGATATCCAAAGTCCATGGGGAATTGGATGAGCTGAAGGACATCATGGTGCAAAACATCGACGGAATCGCCATGCGCGGGGAACGATTAGAACTGCTCATAAATAAAACGGAAAATTTAACTACCAATGTAAGCGAGATTTTCCTCTTATTTCCTATCAAAAAAACGCAGCATACCTATGTTATCAACGTTTTTTTTTCCAGTCGGTCACGTACAGGAACACTAGTAGAAACTTAGCGCGCTCATTGTTCTGGAAGAACGTCAAAATTTACGTGATCATTGGCGCGATTATTCTTGT